>OX336393.1:268210524-269460524 GCA_946902985.2 Meconema thalassinum | reverse complement strand
TCGTTTCTGCCTTACGTAACCACCTGGGATACAGTTGAATTCGTTTGGAGGCGGCCCCGTCCTGCTTACAGATGCTGTTCCACCGACTCTATCCACAGCAAACCGATTGTGGTATCGACCATTCTTGTATTGATTTTACTCAACGCTTCTTCACATTTGGACGTTGAAATTGGTACAGTGCCAGCAGGCTGCAAAGAGTAGGTTCAAATATCGGAGTGGTTTACTAGTGCCAGTATAATTAGCATCCCTGGGCTGAGAATATTTACACCCATTTCCCAAGAAAATAGCGCACCAGAAGGAGATACTACTTGACACAAACAAGGGTAACATACAGCTTAACTCTTTCTAGGTCAGCTGTCAGTATATTAACCAGGACAAGATACTGTATATTGCTATTTCAATAGTTATTGTTGTTTTAAAGAGCGGAGCTGTGAGGTCATCTGCTCTATTTATATCGTCAAAGATGATGATGTTTGTATCTTTCAGCCATATTTCTCCGAATTTTCTTTAGAAGTGTTAATATTTCTGAAACCAAATTTTAATTTTATCACCTCCTTGACCTCAGGTGATTGATATTTTATTTTAAATAAAAACAATTAAAATTACAAAGTAAAACATAAAATAAAATAAAAATTAGATTTATAAATAAATATGCATGATAAAATCAGTAATACATATGCTTATAAAAGTTACAATTTTATTAATTTTACGATCTTAATATTGAGATAATTAAAATAATATAAAAAATTAAATTATAGAAATAAACATCAGCATTGAAATGTAAAAGAAAAAAATAATCACAAAAAATAGGCTAAAATATTTAAATTAAATTTCCATAAATTACCTTATCCTCAATAATATTCTCCCTTTTAAGGGTTACGAGATAAAAGAATAACTACCCTAATATTATGACCCGGGAACGAATTTATATGTAGGCCTACTAATCAATTAATGAAATATGTATATATTTAGTATTTTTTATTCAAATATGGAATTTTATATGGAATAAAAGCTTAAAAAAACTATTATTTCTATTTTAATATCAAAATTTGAAGAAGCTAAACAAAGTAGATCTAAAAAAATATGATATATTGGCTTTCACGGCCTGTGAATTAAAACTCAGGAATTTTCATAGGTTTGTGCCGTATCTTGTGTGGGGTTTCGCATAGGACACCAAGCTGGCTCATCAGCTGGCTCTTGGTGTCCCCGCCCGGACCCCCACAGGAGTAGTGACTCCGCGCTACCTCCCTTTATATAGAGTGCAACTGCAACGCTTTACTGCGAGAACTAAAAGCTTAAACAGCCTTAACCTCCCTATGAAGGCTCCAAAAAGAGATGGCATTGGCTTTCACAGCCAGTTTTAATGCAGAGTTTTAAAGTAGCAACCCGCCCCGGCTTCGCCCGGGAACAGTTATGAATGCATTACGTAATTAGCGCTTTTTTTTCTCTATGTCAATGAATACTACCTATATCCGTTTTACTCCTCGGCGTGATGGTTTAAAATCACTGACTGGAATATTAATTATGTTATCATGGAGAAGCATGTGCAACGAATTCTTGTCAGACGTAATTTAAGAATGGCGAGGTGCATGAAACACAAATCCCCCCTCCGTCCAATCTAAAAACACTTATAGTAGGCGAAGTATTGAAGATAGAGATATGCTCTCGCGGACTTTTTTTTTTAGAACTTTTCATGCTGAACAATTCTTACACTCATAGTCATAGTATATTGATATTCTAAACGGTTTTCCCAGCGTAAGCTTAGAAAGCGCACTGACGCCAGGTTTTTATTCAACTTTTTCACTGAAATCGGTACTGCTTGGCTTCCTTTGATCATAAATAAATTATTTTCCACAGAAATCTTCCTCCAGATATCCTTTACAGAATTGTGAAAACCGAATTAAAATCCACACAGTGGTTCTCGAGATTACCCGTAACATCCAGGAATCGGGGACTTTTTTTAAATACTAAGTAGAGATCTACTTGAAACATAACGTTGCACTTCACATTTTAATATCAATATGATCTTTGAAAAATACTCAATCTTTTATTCTCTGTTACCAACACAATGGATTACAAAATTTTCTTTTAAGTGCTGGAAAGGGTATTGTTCTCAGACTCTCTGAACTATGGGTCTGTCCCGTCCGACTGGAAGAAAGCTATTGTAGTTTCAATCTATAAAGGAGGGGACAGAACCATGCCGGGTAACTATAGACCAGTGAGTCTGACAGTAGTAGTTTGAAAACAAATGGAACAAATAATTGCAGATTATATAAGGGAATGTTTGGAGGAAAATAACTGGTTGTATGATATACGACACGGATTCAGGAAATGATATTCATGTGAATCACAGGTGGTAGGGTTTTATCAAGATATAGCAGAAGTCATGGAAACAGGAGGCCAAGTGGACAGTGTAATCATTGACTTAACTAAGGCTTTTGACATGGTTCCACATGACCTCCTGTTACATAATTAAGCTTGCAAATGTGGGTCTTGATAAAAGAGTGGTATTCTGGATCCGGGACTTTCTCCAAAACAGAACCCAAACAGTCAAAGTTGGGGGAGTATTTTCGAAAGAGACAAAAGTCACCTCTGGAATTCTACAAGGAAGTGTAGTTGGGCCATTGTTGTTTTTTCTATATATAAACGACCTGGCAGAATATGTTAAATATGTAATATATAGATAAGTCAAAAATCAAGTTGACACTGCACTCCTCCAACAAGATTTGGAACGTATAGAATGCTGGGTTATCCGAAATAACATAAGGCGTGTATTGAAAGTGTTCATAGTTCATAAGACTTTTGACATCACTCATACATGTATTAGGCGTAAAATTTTTCAATCTCTCTTTATGGTGCACCATACAAGATTCAATTTTAAGGGAATTTTTAGTGTTACGCCAAACAATTATCTTGTATCGTTTTCTGTCATATCGGCTGATGAAGGGGCCAAAACTATTAATTAGGCCTCGAAGCATGTCCCACTAATGACCACACAGTAGGCATATTTAATACAAGTATTGACCAGGCGGAACCTTTAACCTGTTTATACTAATTAGTTTATTAATACGGAACCAGAATGAACCTTTCAAGTTCTAAAATATCTAAATGCCAATTTATTAAGCAGAAAGGTAAACATTTTTTATTTTTTTTTACAACGATAATTCATTTCTTAAAAGTACCATACTGTGGAATTCTCAGTTTTGCCTCACACGGCTGAGTGTACCCTGTTCCAGCCCTCAGACCAGAATTAAAATTTCTTGGCAAAGCCGCGAATCGAATTCGGAACTCCAGGGCGGCAGCCTAGATTGGCTTTTTTCGGGTGGAGGGGGGGGGGGGGGGCACAGCTCCCCTCTTATATACGGCCCTGCTTTAAATGAACTGATAAAAGCAAGCATATACGGTTATGGAATGCTCATTCGAGTGCAAATTTCATTATACTAATAGATATTGTACCTTTTCCTGGCCATTTGGCTGCAATAAAACTACTGTATTATTAGCCTGCTTTTCACATTTTGCAAAACTGAGGAAAAAGTAGACTTATGAGATCGATTCGGGCAAAGGTCTGTCTGTCTGTCTGGCTGGCTGGCTGTGTGTGTGTGTGTGTCCCTCCCGTATCAACTCCTAAACGGCTGCAGCAATCGAATCCATATTTGGTATGAGTAAAGATCTATACCTGAATATCTCAAGCCCGTATTTGAAAATTATGTCAGTGCTACCAACTGCTGAGAAACCGCAATTGAAATTTGAGCTCAATGTTGGATATCCTGGAAGGTATGCATAGGAGCTATTCCAAAATTGGCACACATATAGATAATTATATTTCATATTAATTTTCAGGAGGCCATGCATGGCAGTGTTGCCAAAATGATTCTAAGCCTGCTGATAGGTCCAAATTTTAAATGCATATAACTTCTACACTATCAATTGGGTTTCAACCAAATTTCGTATGTACTATGTGTACATAAGCAGATATGACTGAGCGTATTCTTAAATGCCACCAGGGCTGCCAGCTGTTAATAAATGCTCTCTCTCTCTCTATTTTCTTATCCAAATACCAATATATCAGAAAGTATGCAAGCCGACAGCTTCAAACTATGCACACGTATAGTACCTGCCATTCTAGAATAATTTGGAGTAACTTATGTACGTCAGTGCTACCAACATGATTCTAAGCCTGCGGATAGGACCGATTTTTAAGTACATGTAACTTCTATACTATCAATTGGATTTCGACCAAATTTCGTATGTGCTATGTGTACCATAACAGATATGGCAATGCTTATTCTTAAGAGCAACCAGGGCTGCCAACTGTTAATAAATGCTGTCTCTATTTTACCCTAATATTAATATATCAGAAAGTATGTAAGCCAACAGCTTTAAAATTTGCACTCATATAGTACCTGACATTCTAGGTTAATTTGGAGAAACTAATATACTTCAGTGCTGCCAACATGACTCTAAGCCTGCTGATAGGTCCAATTTTAAAATACATGCAACTTTTATACTAACAAATGGATTTCATCCTAAATTGGCACAACAAGAGATCATAATATTTCAGATTATTTCTGACCAACACATGCATGACATTGTCGCCAGCATGATTTTAGGCGCGCTGATAGATCCAATGTCTAACTGCATGTAACGTCCATGCTATCCATTGGACTTGAACCATATTTTGTATTCTGTACCGTACCTTAAGAGATGGAACTAACAATATATTCAGTCACCAGGGCTGTCAACTGTAGTGCTCTATTAGGCTACATTATACCAGGTATACTTCGAACTAATTAGAGATTTCGTTATTACCAATTTAATTTTGTCATTATTGTAGATAGATATATATAGATTGGCATGAATCTTACATTTTAAGAAAAGTAGGTTCTTTAGTTCGTCACCGAACTTCTTGTTTTACTTGCAATCAGCTATGTACAGTATGTAACTGACTTATACCCTCCATACAATAAAGTGGCTTGGATAAACTTAGGTATAAGACAACCTGGGTACAACGAAAATCTCTATATAACTTTCTTGTAACCAGGTTCGACTGCATTATCGTTTATGGACGTGGCAAAATCATTAACTTCTACTCATTGTGCAATGGCTAATAGCCTCCTAGGTTATTAGATCTCTGCGTATTTCTACAAAACAAGTGAGGGATCCTCGCAACCTTTCGAATTCAAGAAAGTGAAACAAGCCGCGAAGATTTGCAATAATCTCTTTTTGATACTCAAGTGCGATGGCCAATATTTTATATGAACAGGATGTTATTCATCGCCAGATGCATTATCCGTCATAGGCTAACTAGTGTAAGTGTGTTTGTGTTGGAGAAGAGATTATCACAGGATCATTGTGCTAAGAGAAGCTTTACCCAAGATTTCCTTCCTGCAACATCCTCCTAACTTTACATCAGCACACGCTATCTCGCTCCATCTCATTCCTCAACTCCCTGAAAACTCATCGAGATTATATGCAACTTTTAACCTCTTCTACAGAAGACACTATTCATTTATGAACCCCCCAGGGGCTCACATCTAGTGGGACGTGGGTTGGCGACCACGGGACCCCAGCTGAGTCGGGCATTACTTCCACTTACTTGTGCCGGGCTCCTTTCCATCTTCTTTCCTGTCGACCTCCCTTGGTCAACTCTTGTTCTCTTCTGACCCCGACGGTATTAGGGTATCCGAAGCCTAGGGAGTCTCTTCCTTTCCCACCTTAATTGGCCCTTGTCTCATCTTTCCTGGCACCCTCCTTTTGCGAGGGGTCAGCCTTCCTTTTCTTTTCATGTTATCCCCTGCCTTCTGCTCAAGGCCCTCAAGGAGGCAGGGTTAATGTAGCCCCACCACTTCTGGTGCACCCTGGATATTGCTACACCCTCAGGGGCTAATGGCTGGTGAGTTCGGGAGTTCGCGATCCCGGGGGATTCCTGAGCTGAGTTCGTTTTCGCCCCTTTGCCACTGCTTTTGGGACGGGCACTCTCCTCTTTCCCCCTTTCCTATCTGCCTTTCATGGCTCTCCTTCTTTTCAAGTCCTTCAATCCTCATTCTTCGAGAATTGGGGGCCTTTCTTTTCAACCTGTCCTTTATTTGCCGTATCCTTTATTTGTTTTCCATTTCTCATTCTAGTTAGTATTAGTTATAGTTTCCATTTTCATCTTATCTTTAACTATCGCCCAAACCATTAGGGGCCGATAACCTAGATGTTAGGCCCCTTAAAACAACAATAATTATCATCATCATCATCATCATTTATGAAATACGCATCCACATCGGGCCAGTAAATGTAAAATTTAAATAAATAGGTAAACCAATAGACGCAGACCACTCTTGTTTTAATCGAAAGAACAACAATCAGAAAATTTTACTAAATAATCAATCTGCAGACAGAGATGTTAGCATCATCCAACTCTATCTATCCATTGCTGGATGACCTCTCCCAACCTACTTCACAGTAGATCAATACGTGTACACAATTGCTTCCTTGTCCTGCAGTTGGATACCATTCGCCATTTATCATGCTCCATGATTAGTGACAGGCTGGCTGACCGTGGGCGTTTATGTTTAAACAAACTGACTTTTGTCACTGTAAAAAGTTATCCCACGGTAATATAGTTACTGTTTACTAAAGGCTTTTATGACTTTTATCAACTCCATGCGGAGAACTCAAACTCGGCTCAAGATTTTGGTGTGTGAATTTGCAAAGTATACATATCAGGCTAATTCAGTCTGAAAACTGAAATTGGGAGATTTTATTTAATTTTTACGGATTCTAAGATAAACGTGTAATATAATAATGTTATTGGGTTTACGCCCCGTTTAACTACTGCGGCTTTAAGAGACGTCGAAATGCTGGAATTTTGCTCCGAAGGGGATCTTTAACATTCCAGTAAACCTACAAATCTCCCAAAATTGAAAAAAGGAGAGTTTATTTAACTTTTACTGATTATAAGATAAATTTGTAACATAATAATGTTACTGGATTTACGTCCATTTTAACTACTGTGGCTTTTAGAGACACCTGGATACCGGAATTTTTCTTCAGAGGGGATCCTTAACGTACGAGTAAACCTTTGCGCACCCTCAAATGCCAACTGACTGCGTTAGCATGCACGAACTTTGCCGCTACGTCACGCAACCAGTCTAATATAAATGATAAAGGTAGATTTATTAAACAAATAAACAGCGCAAAATATGCATTAAATGTAAGACACTCAACTGTGTAAGAGATAGTTCCCTCTGTCCAGACCACATTGCTTGGTATCTATCACACTTCTTTCCGCACCACGAGCATGCGCATTCTGAGGGACAGTTTTTACAACCCACATCAAGGAGAGAGTACACGCTGCACTGAGAGCCATGAACGACATAACGCATCTCCGGGAGATATCACTTAAGACAGCAATGCAATTATTCCAGACAAAGATTGTGCCGGTGGCGACACACGGACTAGAGAACATTTGGCCCCATCTAAGCTACAAGAACCTAGCCGAACTAGAAAAGTTCAAGAGTAACTTTCTGAAAAGAGCCCTATGCCTCTAAAAATTCACACCATCTCGGCTGTCGTATGCACTAGCAAGAGAACCACCGCTTATAGAAGACTTCAGATGTAAACATCTCCTGCCACCGACCCCCAGTTTTGGAAGACTGAAAAAATACTTAAAGACGAAACAGAACGACATTTGGAACGAATTCTACTGCACGGATGCGATGATAGACAGAGACTGGATGCTACGCCACGTCGCGACCAGATTCGCGACTCACGGATTCCACTACAAAGTATGCATGAACAAGTCTAATATAAATGAAAGTAGTACGCAATCACTAGCGCCCACTGTAGTTTTGCGATTTAAAATAACAATAAAGCAAAATTCCTCAGCAAATGTCGAGATAAATATACAGGGTGTATCTGTGTTGATGTTACAAACTTTTAGGGATGATGGAGGAAGGGAAATGGATCAATATGAGATCAGGAACCATAGTACGGAAACGATCGAGTTACAAGTTGTAATGCTACTCATGTAGTACAGTTTACCTGCACACGTTTCATAAGCTCTATATTTACAACAACTGTTCAAAATGGCGTCACCATGCGTGAATGCAGGCATAGCATCGTCGCATAAAGTCTGTCGTATCCGTTCGAATATCCCCGGTGTGGTTTGAAGAGCGTCGCAGCAACGATAATTCTTGCCAGGAGAGCCTCTTCCATTTAGACAGGTGTCTCATACACAATACTTTTTACATGTCCCCTCAAGAAGAAATCCAGTGGGGTGAGGTCAGGTGAACGAGCTGGCCACGAAGTGGATACGGCGTTGGTCTACTAATCCCAAGTTAGCGGGGTCAAACCCGACTGCGGTTGGAGGTGTTTACGGGTGTTTACACGTGCCAACTCCATGTCGTTGGTTTCCGGCACGTTAAAGAACGCCTGTGGGGCGAAATGCCGCATCCCGGCGTCTGTTAACAACTAGAATTGAGGACGACGTTAAAAACCTGCGATTTATTATTAATCCATCGTTTCTGGACGAAGGGTCTTTATCTCAAATGGATCCATTTGCCTCGCCCCTAAAAGTTTGTATCATCATCACGGATACACCCTGTAGGCCTATATTATTGGTATTCTGTGCAAATATTTTGGATAACTCTCAACTTTCGAATCAACTTACAGTAAGTACTTTATAAAATTAAAAGTAAGAGTACTCGCTGTTTCATGCAGTAGACTATGTGCCATCTGCAGTGCTTTTTAATAGATGTTCCAGATCAGGGTCAGAGAAATATTTTGTTCCTTGTATATTGCTAATCAAATCAAATCAAAAATTAAGTTACACTAGCGAGAGAGAACATCGATGGAATGGGTGCACACCACATCACCACAAAGAACGAAGGCCAAGGCCCAACCTCAGTGGGAAAGGTAATGGCGACAGTGTTCTTTGACAACGAGAGTGTGGTGCACGTGGAATTTATGCCGAAAGTCACGATAATCAAGTCGGCCTCGTATTGTCAAAAAAGAACCGATTGCGTAAGGGAATTAAAGAAAAGCGCCGGTGTGATTTTGTTGCACGATAATGTGAACACCTCACACGGCCCGCCAAACGTCAGAACTGCTGCTGCGATTCAAGTGGGAGGTATGGCAACATCCTCTATACAGTCCAGACTTGGCGCCATGCGATTATCATGTTTTCGGTAAGATGAAAAAGGACGTCGGTGGACGACGATTCCGAAACAATGAGGAGGTGAAAGCTACTGCATCCAGGTGGACACATAGCGGTGGAGGTGATTTCTACGCATCCGGAGTGGAAAAGTTGGTTGCCCGTTCCGAGAAACGTTTACAGTCTCTTAGAGACTATGTGGAAAAGTGAACTTACATTGCATGTTGTCATAGCCGTGTTGCCTATGTGTATGTGGTTTAATAACTGGGAAGTGTAACTTACTTTTTGATTCGTCCTCGTACTAAAAATTACTAGGGTTAGCAATGGCCAATGATTCATAGTGACTGTGTAGCAAGCAGCTGGGTTGCATGAACTGTTGCAAGCGTACCCACAGGATATTTTCTAGGAGCGTGATATCTGTTTTAAGGAGTTCCCTGCTAATTACTTGCAATATTTGCTGTTCAGGTAACGTTTACTGTCAGATTATTTTAAAAAATGGTCCAATTATATTAATCGTGTCGATCATATTTTTAGCCTACTTTCGATTTTTGCAAAAAATGAAAGTAGACTTATGAGATCAACACAGGGCGAAAAAAGTGTGTCTGTCTGTGTGTGTGTGTGTGTGTGTGAGTGTGTGTACTCTGAATGTCTGTCCCCCCCTATCAATTCGAACACGGTGAATGCGAATTGAACGAAATTTGGTACAAAGGTAGCACTAGCAAAGGACACCTCAGTGTCATGTTTTATATCGCCGCCATCTTGACGGAAACGTAATGGCGGCCACACAAATGTTCAAAGCTTAAATCAAATTACGATTAACCTAATCATCCGATCTCTACCAAATTTTGCAACAACATACCTTTATAGAGGAAGCATCCTTTGACCAAATGAATAGGTCATTAGCCTAATAGTTTGCGGATGGCGGCCATCTTTGTGTGAAAATCAATTCCCCCTATTAATTCAAACACGGTGAAACCGAATGGTACGAAATTTGGTACAGAGGTAGCACTAGCAAAGGGCATCTCAGTGTCATGTTTTATATCGCCGCCATATTGACAGAAACGTAATGGCGGCCACACAAATGTTCAAAGCTTAAGTTAAATTACGACTGACATAACCATCCGATCTCTACCAAACTTTGCAACAACATACCTTTATGGAGGGAGCATCCTTTGACCAATCTAATAGGTTATTAGCCTAATAGTTTGCGGATGGCGGCCATCTTTATGTCAAAATTGATTCCCCCTATTAATTCGAACACGGTGGAACCGAATGGAACGAAATTTGGTTCAGAGGTAGCACTAGCAAAGGGCACCTGAGTGTCATGTTTTATATCGCCGCCATCGTGACTGAAACGTAATGGCGGCCACACGAATGTTCAAAGCTTAAATCAAATTACGATTAACCTAATCATCCGATCTCTACCAAATTTTGCAACTACATACCTTTATGGAGGGAGCATCCTTTGACCAATCTAATAGGTCATTCGCTTAATAGTTTGCGGATGGCGGCCATCTTTGTGTCAAAATTGATTCCCCCTATTAATTCAAACACGGTGAAACCGAATGGAACGAAATTTGGTACAGAGATAGGACTAGTAAAGGGCATCTCAGTGTCATGATTTATATCGCCACCATATTGACAGAAACGTAAAGGTGGCCACACAAATGTTTAAAGCTTAAATCAAATTACGACTAACATAACCATCCGATCTCTACCAAACTTTGCAACAACATACCTTTATGGAGGGAACATCCTTTGACCAATCTAGTAGGTCATTAGCCTAATAGTTTGCGGATGGCGGCCATCTTTATGTCAAATTTGATTCCCCCTATTAATTCGAACACGGTGGAACCGAATGAACGAAATTTGGTACAGAGGTAGCACTAGCAAAGGGCACCTCAGTGTCATGTTTTATATCGCCGCCATCTTGACGGAAACGTAATGGCGGCCACACAAATGTTCAAAGCTTAAGTCAAATTACGATTAGCCTAATCATCCGATCTCTAGCAAATTTAGCAACAACATACCTTTATGGAGGGAGCATCCTTTGACCAAACTAATAGGTCATTAGCCTAATATTTTGCGGATGGCGGCCATCTTTGTGTGAAAATCGATTCCCCTTGTCAATTCGAACACGGTGAAACCGAATGGTACGAAATTTGGTACAGAGGTAGCACTAGCAAAGAGCACCTCAGTGTCATGTTTTATATCACCGCTATCTTGACGGAAACGTAATCGCGGCCACCCAAATGTTAAAAGCTAAAATGTAATTACGACCAACCTAATAATCAAGTCTCTACCAAATTTTGCAACACCATATCTTTATGTGGGAAACATATTCTGACCAAACTGCAAGAACATCAGCCCAATAGTTTGCAGATGGTGGCCAAGTATGAGTGCAAATCGATTCCCCCTATCAATTCAAACACGGTGAAACCGAATTGAACGAAATTTGGTACAGAGGTAGCACTAGCAAAGGGCACCTCATATTCATGTTTAATATCCCTATAGCACGTTGTATTTCAACAAGCTACTACAACCAGCATTCAATCATACTCCTTGAAAAGGACAAAGAGTTATAACAATACCCATGCATTTAGGAGAAAGTAGGCTATATGTTCTTTCCTGAACATCTTGTTAAATGCTGAAGCAACATACCATTTTGTTGTAGTAATACTAGGCTATATGCTTTATGTATTTATTTATTTAGGGGACTTGGTGGCTCAGCATTCAAGCTGTTGGTCTCTCACCACGGTGGACCGGATTCGATTCCCGGTCAATGCATGTGAGATTTTCAATGCCATGCATGTCCTGTGGTTCGGGTTCCACGTAAAAAGGAGGTCCCGTGGCTCATGATCGCGAGATTAACAGTCACGTAAAGCTACAAACTTCCTTCCTTTCCTTTTGATGGCATTTAAGGATGTTAAAATGCGGCAACCTCATGTCGAAGATTCACTGGCACGTTAAAGAACCCCTCTAGGGAAAATTCTGTTACCTCGACGTCACTAAAGACACAAATTATAACAGGAGCGTTTGGCCCATGGTGATAGGTCTTTCACGTTTTTTCGTTTTCACGGAAATTTCAAATTAAATTATTTTAAAATAAAAATGTAGATTAAAAATTATATTTCTTTAAATTACCGCAATAAAATTAAATATAAGAAATGAAAATAAAAAAAATATTAAATTATTAGAAAAAAATAAAATTCTAAAATTCAAAAATATAAAATTCAAAAATTAAACAAATAAAAATAAAATGCAAAAAAGGAATACAATTAAAATTGAAAAATTAAAATATAGTAATAAGAATTAAAATATAATAATAAAAATATAATATAGTAATAAAATAATATACCATAGTAATAAAAGTAAAATTAAATTTAAAAACAAAATTGATTTTTTTAAATAAAATTGAATTTTAAAAATAGTAATAAAAATGAAATTTAAATTTTAAAATAGTAAAAATGTTAATTTTTATTTTTAATTTTTTAATCGAGATTAAAATTAAAAATCAAAATGAAAATTCAAATCAAATATCCCATATTTCACGTTATAGCACAATTGGAGGCTTTCGCAACAAAATGAAAAAGTTGCGAATATTCGCGTGAAAATATTCCCTTGGATCGCCTGAGTTAGCTCTGGCCATGGTTGTAGGTGAGAGCTGTCTAATGAAGAAGCGAGCATGTTGGACCAATTAATTCCTTAGCTTGTTGCACAAGTGCTAGTGTTAATGAAGTGAGGCCACGGGTTTAATTTGCACCAAGGACTCGGCGCCTTGAGACAAGCGCTTCCTCAAACTCTCTCCTGTGCAAACAACATCTCCAAATTGTTCTACTTTCATCATGATCATAGCCTTATTATTGGCACAATTCATGTGATCGCCTTGAGACAATCGTTACTCAAACTCTCTCCTGTGCAAGCAACGGCTCCAAACATTTCTATCTTCTTCTTCTTCTTCTTCTTCTTCTTCTTCTTCTTCTTCTTCTTCTTCATCATCATCATCATCATCATCATCATCATCTTCATTGTCAGTATTATAATCATCATCAACAATACCATCTATACCATCAACAACGTCAGTATTATACTCATCAATATGATCATCTATAATATCTTCAACGTCATAATTATCATCATAACCATCATCATTATCATCAACATTAACAACATCACCATCATCGTCAGTTTTATAATCATCAATATTATTATCTTATCATTATCATAATTATCATCATAGCCATCGTCATCATCATCACCATTATCATCGTAGTATTATAACCATCATCACCATCATCATAATAACCATCATCACCATCGTCATCATCATCGTCAGTTTTATAATCATCAGCATAATCAATATAATTGTCATAACCATCATCACCAACGTCAATATAATCATCATAACAATCATCATCATAATCGTTAGTATTATAATCATCATCAACATTATCATCATCTCAGACTCAAATATACCTTGATGATTCAGAAGTAGATTAGCCTATACGCTTCCAGATTCCAAGATCGCGGGTTTCATTTCCGGCCGATGAAGTTTAAATTTTCAAAGGAGAGAAGAATCCACGTCGCTCCGAATCATTTGATGTTGACTTGTGAAAGATCTCTCGTGGCTCATTTGATGATTATAGAAAAATGCAATTATATCTCAGCCACATGTTCCCTTGCAGGATGAGGACATTACCTCTATGTCTAATACCTTCCCTGATTTAACACCAATAACAGTACGAGATTTCCCATCACTCAACTTTTCCCTCTCATAGTACTGTACTTTTCAGCTTCCTTAACTGAGTCCTCATTCGCTTTTGGTCATGCCCAACGCATTCTTTCTTTAATATTTTAGATTGCGAACCATAAGGTTGGTCATCAGCAACAGCCTTGTAACTTTTAGTTTCTCCATTACTAATATAGTTCACATAGCGTAGTTTATATTAATTCTCAACACTCCGACCAAAAATATTTTTCATACTGCCTGAGCTACCTTTGTGGTTAATATCTATACTAATATATAAAAATGAAATGGTGTGTGTCTGTGTGTCTGTGTATTACTCATTCACGCAAGAACCACTGGTCCGATTTACATTAAATTGTCAGGTTCGAAACCTGGCGCAGTCAGCTGGCATTTGAGGGTGCTCAAATGCGAGGGAGCCGTGTCAGTAGATTTACTGGCACGTTAAAGATCCCCTTCGGGGCAAAATTCCGGCACCCCGGCGTCTCTAAAAGCCAGTGTAGTTAAAAGGGACGTAAAACCAATAACATTATTATCATTAAATTGTACATAGAAGTAGCCGATTTACTTCGGTAACATATGGGCTACTTTTGATTTCAATAACTTTGCACTATTTAAAGATGGCGACCATTTTAGTGACGTCACTACACCCTTCGGTTTCAAACTTTCATATTTCCATTTCAAATAAAAAGAGAACGCTAAGAAATATCATTTTTTTATGGGATATGCAAGGTTTAAAATTTAATTTTCTATCCGAAAGGTCATTATCACTTTTCGTGTATCTCCAACGGTTAGCGAGTAAAACCTAATTGTGTGCTATAAAACACGGTCAACGCCGAGCGGTGTAGTTGGACAAAATGTTCCATCCTTACTCTTCCTCCGCGCAGCAACTCGCCTATCCCCTGTTTTAACTGTCACCTTCACATTTCAATTTATTTATGACCCGTAGCGAAGCATGGATACTTCAGCTAGTTACATATAATTTCATGGTTCTCTACCCATTCAGCATATTCTACTGTGTCTGTCTTTTTATTTCACACACATGGGGCGTGGTGGCTCAGCGGTCTAGCTGTATGCCTCTCACCAAGGCGGTCCGGGTTCGATTCCCGGTCAATGCATGTGAGATTTTCGAAGTGAAATGCCATGTCCTGTGGTTCGGATTCCACGTAAAAAGGAGGTCCCGTGGCTCATGATCTCAAGATTAACGGTCACGTTAAACTACAAGCTTCCTTTTTTTTTATTTCACTATTCGCATGCCTTGCAGGATGTGGACGTTACCCCTATGTCTAATACCTTCCCAGACTTGGTACCAATAACAGTACTCCCCCCCCATGTTGGGAACTGTTTACTCTGGTAAACCAAGTACCATCACAACTTACTGATATGTCTACTGCTAGTAAGACTTGCTTCTCCTTCTGCTTCAGCTGCTGCACTTGTGGATTCATTAGTTACTTTTTAGTAGCAGCCAAAATCCTGTGATTTCTTTTTTTAATGTACTTTTTTTTAAACTGGTGGTGCCAAGTTCATAATATTATAAAACACTTTGAGTGAAGCAAAACCCTGACCTATGCCCCTCATAGCATACACTACCCTTCTGTTTATAGAATAAACATTTACATTCTTCCCAATTTTGTCGCAGTTATTGAATGATCCAATTCCATTGCACTTTTCACAGACAACTGTATACTGGCACCACAAACACAACGTAGGCACTTCTCTAATTCACGGAAAATCATATTTACACTACAAATGATATTATCATTATTGGTATTTGCCACATTTACTGGCAAATGTCTTGGTAGAAGCACTTTACATTGTAGTACTAGAGCAATCTAAGTTGTAATGGACCAACTTAACATCTAATTAAGTCCAAAGTTGTATGTTTTAACCAATTTTTTCCTTCCTTAATCGAGAGTATTCTTGTATTTTTCTCAAGACTTTAGTCTCCATACTTGAGAGTTTTCTTGTATTTTACTCAAGTATTTAATCTCATTACTCGAGAGTTTTCTTGTATTTTACTCAAGAATTAATCTCCTTACTCGAGATTTTTTTGTATTTTACTCAAGAATTAGTCTTCTTACTCGAGAGTTTTCTTGTATTTTACTCAAGTATTTAATCTCCTTACTCGAGAGTTTTCTTGTATTATACTCAAGAATTTAGTCTCCTTACTCGAGAGTTTTCTTGTATATTATCAAGAATATAATCTCCTTACTCGAGAGTTTTCTTGTATTTTACTCAAGAATTAATCTCCTTACTCGAGATTTTTTTGTATTTTACTCAAGAATTTAGTCTCCTTACTCGAGAGTTTTCTTGTATTTTACTCAAGAATTTAATCTCCTTACTGAAGAGTTTTCTTGTATTTTACTCAAGAATTTAGTATCCTTACTCGAGAGTTTTCTTGTACTTTACTCAAGAATTTAGTTTCCTTACTCGAGAGTTTTCTTGTACTTTACTCAAGAATTTAGTCTCCTTACTCGAGAGTTTTCTTGTATATTATCAAGAATATAATCTCCTTACTCGAGAGTTATCTTGTATTTTACTCAAGAATTAATCTCCTTACTCGAGATTTTTTTGTATTTTACTCAAGAATTTAGTCTCCTTGCTCGAGAGTTTTCTTGTATTTTACTCAAGAATTTAATCTCCTTACTGAAGAGTTTTCTTGTATTTTACTCAAGAATTTAGTATCCTTACTTGAGAGTTTTCTTGTACTTTACTCAAGAATTTAGTTTCCTTACTCGAGAGTTTTCTTGTACTTTACTCAAGAATTTAGTCTCCTTACTCGAGAGTTTTCTTGTATTTTACTCAAGAATTTAATCTCCCTATTCGAGAGTTTTCTTGTATATTATCAAGACCTTCTCTCCTTACAGTACTCATGAGTTTTCATGTATTTTACTAAAAAATTAACTCTTCTTACTCAAGAGTTTCTTGAAATTTCCCCAAGAATATTCGATAATGCTTCCTATTTATGCCTATGGAACGCCCTGGTATCGGCTCTCAATGTATCCGCGTAGTGACCACTGCCCTAAAGTATTCCTCGTTACGTCACGGTAAATCCTCGTCTAATATAGACCACGTGTCTATGGTTAGCGTGCAGACTATTTTAGATCCTACACATTCTCGTCGTTCTCTCGCGTGCAGTTGTTAGCTTCCTCTACAACTCTTTTGGTGATCATTTCCGTAACACGAACCGCGGCTGCTTTACGTGCTTGTAATTTATAAAGTGATTTACTGTTCTAACTACCAGAAGTCGAACCTCAACCAGACTCATCAATGTGCTCCAAATATACAGTCAATTGCCTTTTGGAAACACAGTGTTTAAGAGTGCCATGAGGCCTAACTTCGCCACAAACACAGACAATCAATCAATCAATCAATCAATCAATCAATCAATCAATCAATCAATAAGTAAATAAATAAATACACGAATTAATTAATTAATTAATTAACCAATAAATAAATAACAGCATATAAATTACTTGAATGAGAAAAAGGCGCCTGGCCTTCTATGGACACTTGACCCGCATGATCCCTTGCCGGCTCACCAGTAAGATCTTCACAGAGGCAGTAAGAGGGAAGCCCTCTAGGACCAAGTGGATCTCTACGGCAGATGGGATTTAAACCACCTAGGGATCCCACTTTAGTGCATACAGGACCGCCAACAATTCGGGCAAGCCATCCGACAGGGAGTTTTTACTGTATCACTGACAGCTTGGAAGAACACCGGGATCAGCAGACCTCCATGGACGGAGGAAAGAAAGCTGGCTCATAGTCAGATGATAAAGTACTGGAAGAAGAGCGACGAGGAGATACGAGCCCCGTGGTCCTCAGTAGGCCCAAATGACGACGAAGAAGAAGAACAGCATATAAATTATTGCATAATAGTTGCAACAAGAGAACAATATCTTACAGAGCAAAAATAAGACAGTATACCATAGTTGTCAAGCCAGAGGGACTCTATAGTTCTGAATGTCTGATACTGAACAAGAAAAGGGAAATTGAGGAGATAGGGAAGGAAGGAAGAAAGAAAGAAAGAAAGAAAGAAAGAAAGAAAGAAAGAAAGAAAGAAAGATCTCGAGGAAGATCTTAGGGCCCGAAAAAAGAAACGATGGTACATGGCGGACGAGGAGAAACGAAGATTTATTCAGACAGGCAGAGAAATTCACAGATACCATGCACAAGAGAAGAATAAAGTTTTATGGACACCTCATGAGAATGAGCGAGAGTCGACTAACGAAGAAAATCTCCAACTACATCACCAAGATAAAAGCAACTACAATATGTGTGGATGAAACAAGAAAGGCCATGGAGGAAGTTGGGGTCAGTCTAAAAGAGATCTGGAATAGAGAGATGTTTCGAGCAACGTTTGATATATTCAGGGGGTTCCAGGAAAGGCAAAGTACAGTAGAAAAGCCAAGAACTTCTGGTTGGAAGAGAGGAAGACGAGCCACAGCAAAAAGATGAAGGTCTGGGAAAAAAAAAGGACTAATCAGTAAGTCAGTTGTTTCCTGTGGTCTAGAGTAGACCAAAATCGAAGAAAGAATAAACTAAATAACTAACTACCTAACTAAATAAATAAATAAATAAGTAAATAAATATATAAATAAATACATCTGTTGACATTTTTGAAAGCCTTTGTCTGGAGCGTGGCGCTCTATGGAAGTGAAACTTGGACTATTGGTGCAGCAGAAAAGAGGAGAATTGAAGCGTTTGAAATGTGGTGTTACAGGAGAATGATGAAGATCAGTTGGGTAGATAGAGTAAGCAAGGAAGCTTGTAGTTTAACGTGACCGTTAATCTCGAGATCATGAGCCACGGGACCTCCTTTTTACGTGGAATCCGAACCACAGGACATGGCATTTCACTTCGAAAAAGGGAGATAGAGTGACAGATGAAGAGAGGACAGCAGTTTCTGGCGACTGCTAATCAAGAGAAGAGATAGGTTGGTTGGACACATACTCGTACTAAGACACCCAGGAATATCAACATTATCGTGTTGGAAGTCATTTTTCAGTGTTGTCTTAGTAATCGAAATATAATGTTTTTCAGTCGGTCAACATGATTGCAATGGGTGGCTCCCTAATCACATGAGATGAATAAATAGGCTACACTTGGATGACCAGTTTCGATCGTCAAGCGATCATCATCAGATTCTTTACACTTAGGCTGTTAAATTTATGTTTATAACTATGGGTTATGACATTTACAATATATACACATTTAGTTGCATTAGTGATTAAACTAGCAATCACTGTAGACGGGGGTTTTTACGGCCAGAGGCCGGATGCCCTTCCGACGTCAACCACATGAGAGGAGTTAATGAGAGATGAAATTAATGAAGATAATGAAACTGGACAAGGATGTGGTAGGAAGCAGCCGTGGCCTGTCAGAAGGAACTGTCCTACCATTTGGCTGGAGTTGATAATGGGGAAACCACGGAAAATCATTCAAAGACGGCCGAAGGTGGGGCTCGAACCCACGTCTACCGAGTCAGCAGAGAGCTTGACCCCATGGCGTAGCGCTGCGCGTTACCGAGCGTAGCTACCGTTCTCAATAAATAAATAAATAGAAAAATAAATGATAGAACATTATTTGGAACACTATCAACGAACGAATGGCTAACAAAACACGTGCAGAAAAAAGCTTACACAATCACTTGGAATATTTACAACGAGAAATCACTTTCCAATAAAGCCATACTCCATCACTACCACATATAGCCTACTTTCTCCTAAATGTATGGGTATAGTTATAACTCTTTGTGCTTGTCACCTTCTATTCACGTCTCTATGCTATTGAGACGTCATCCTTAACCATCAACATCAAAGATATTGAGAAGATAGAATGGCACATACTGAGTAAAATATTTGGACCAAAGTTTCAGGACCGTATCTGAATGAGGAGAACCTCAAAAGAACAGCTGTATTCACTGACTGAACGATTCACCTCACTTGCACGAAAAAGACGCATGGCATTCTACGAACAAATGGACAATTTCCGACTAACCAAGAAAATCTTCCTCACAGTCAATGGAACCCGACAAACCAAAGTACGCTGGTTAGCAGACACCCTAAAGGACCTCACTAACCCACTATCAACGACACGGACTGCATATAGACAGAAAGTGAATTCAGGAATCAAAATAGCTGTGTTAAATACAATCAACCTGATCTATGCAGATGACACAATCCTGATGGCTGAAACAAAAGAAGATTTTAAAAAATCTCTTACTGAAAGTGAAAGAGGAAAGTTCAAAGGCTGGACTAATGTTGAATGTCAAGAAAACAAAAATTATGACAACTACAACTGTCAATTCATGGCGTGTAGGAGAAGAAAACATGGAGATAGTCTGGATCACAGATTTGTGCTGATGGTGACTGCAGCCATGAAATCAAAAGACGATTGCTACTTGGTAGAGAGGTATTTTCAAATCTGGACAATATCTTAAGGAGTAGAGACATAACATTAACAACAAAGATCCATATAGTAAGGGCTATGGTTTTTCCAGTTGTGATGTACGGATGTGAGACCTGGGATGAACGCCGTAGAATAGATTCTTTCGAATTAGAGTTCCATGGACTGCGAAGAGAACAAGTTTTACAGCAAATTAAACCAGAGTGTTCCTTGGAGGGCTTAATCCTGAAATAAAAACTGAGATACTTTGGACACATCATGAGAAGACATAATTCATTAGAGAATGCCTTAATGCTGGGGAAGATAGAAGGCACAAGGAGAAGAGGGAGGCAAAGAATGAGATGGATGGATGGCATCACAGAAGCACTAAATTCCAGCTTGGAAAATCTTCGGGAGGCAGTGCAGGACAGAAGAAATGGCGTAGTTTAGGGGTCATGGAGAGTCGGAATCGACTAAACGATTAGAGAGAGAGAAATTCAGAGAGAGAGAGAGAGAAATTCAGAGAGAGAGAGAAATTCATATAAGTTTCCACCCAAGCTCCCCCGTGGCTTATGATCGCGAGATTAACGGTCACGTTAAACTACAAGCTTCCTTTTTTTTTCCAACGGGACAGAATTTGAAACTCAAAGTTGCATGGACACAGCACATAGCAAAGGACGGGGAAGATAAGAAGAACAAGAAGACCAATGTTAACTAATGGTTCTAGATGCTCCTTAGGGGGCCAAACGCATTATACAGTTTTAGCACAAATGATTTAAGCGATTTCATGCACATAAATTATTGAAAGTATATACTGTAACTTACTGCATTGACATCTATACCAATTAAAAGGGAACCTCATATTTTGAGTGTGCTTGCTACAAATGCTCGATGTGCCCTCCTCGCATAACACGGCAAATATCGATACGATAGTCTAACTCCGACCACACATGCTGGAGCATGTCCTGTCAATTTTAGCTACAGCCACATGCATCTGATTCCTCAGTTCAACCATATTAACTGGCATGGGTGGTTCATAAATTTCATCTTTGATAAACCCCCATAACAAGAAATCACATGGGGTCAGATCAGGCAACTGGGGAGGCCAGCGCATAAGACACTCGTCCAATCCAATGTTCAGGGATAATGGCGCACTGCCAGGTGAAAATGTAGGGGGAGCCCCGTCTTGTTGGAATAAAAGCCCGGGGTTATATTCATCCAAGTGACACGTAGCCGCTGAGCCGGCAACACCGCCTAGTAGTCGACCAGTGTACTAAGACTTTCCGCAGTAACCTTCAGACAACACTTGATGAGTTTCTCTTTTAATTTGTATAGGTGCCAATGCTGTAAGTTATATACTTTCAATAATACATGTACATAAAATCGCTTAAATCATTTGGCCTGGCCCTGTAAATAATATATACAGTATAAATGATAGAAAAATAAATACATAAATATAAATAAATAAATAAATAAATAAATATATAAATATATAAATACATAGAAATAAATAAATAAATAGAAAAATAAATAAATAGAATAAATAAATAAATAGAAAAATAAATAAATAAATAAATAAATAGAATAAATAATTAAATGGATTTATAAATAAATAGAAAAATAAGTAAATACATAGACAAATAGAAAATTAAACAAATAAATAAATAGAAAAATAAATAAATAAATACATAAATAAATAAATAAATAAATAGAAAAATAAATAAATAAATATACTGTACTTAATCACATGTAATTTTTTAGGTCATTTTTTCGCATGGGATTATTTCGTGTTGACCGATTGAAAAGTTACAATATCAATTGTCAATAAGCTCTCTATACCATGAAGGTTAAGAGGCTCTCATGCGAAGGTCAGCCTTCGTGGTAAAACACCATCTAGTATTGTATTAACACACTTAGCAAAACAATTGAGGTACGGTAACAAAAACTTTCGAAGGAAGTGGGTGGAAGAGGGAACTGTAGCTACGCCCACTTATCGATTGTTCCCTTTAAGAAGAACCACGCTGTCTGCCGGCTCTTATTGATCGCACTCATCAAGAGTAGACAAGTCCAAACTGTCGGGGGTCTGAACACACACTACTTGGCTCGCGCGCGAGATAGGCTACTCCGCCCACATTCAGCAGATTAGAGTAATAATAGACCGGCTCTGTCTTATCTTATTCTCGCACGAACACTGCCGCCTTGACCGGAGTTCTGCCCTGTTTTAAATGGTTGTTGTTGTTGTTGATGATGATGATTGTTGTTTTAAGGGGTCTAAAATCTAGGTCATCGGCCCCTAATGGTTTGGGTGATAGTGAAATGAAAATGAAAGGGAAACTACACCTAAAACTAACTACAGACTGTTGTTCTTTGAGTCTTCTGTCTTTTGACTGGTTTGATGCAGCTCTCCATTCCTCCCTGTCCTGAGCTAATCGTTTCATCTCTACATAGCTACCACACCCTACATCCGAGGCAATCTGTTTAACATATTCTAACCTTGGTCTACCCCTCTAGTTCTTGTCCTCGACCCTTCCTTCCATAACTAAGCTTGCTATTCCTTGGTGTCTTGGCATGTGTCCCACCAACCTATCTCTTCTCTTCATTAGCAGTCGCCAGAAACGTCTCTCCTCTCCCAATAGTCTTAATAGCTCTTCATTTGTAACCCTATCTACCCATCTAATCTTCATCATTCTACTGTAACACCACATTTCAAGCGCTTCAATTCTCCTATTTTCTGCTGCACCAATAGTCCAAGTTTCACTTCCATAGAGTGCCACGCTCAGACTTACATACTAAGAAAGCTTGTAGTTTTACGTGACCGTTAATCTAGCCATCATGGGCCATGAGACCTCCTTCTTACGTGGAATCATAACTACAGGACATGGCATTTCATTTCGAAAATCTCACATGCATTGACCAGGAATCGAACACGGTTCACCTTGGTGAGAGGCGAACAGCTTGACCGCTACGTCATGACGCCCCTCCTGACTTGCATACCGACTGGCTGCGTGGCACAGCGGTAACGTTCTCGCCTGCTGTACCTGAGGTTGCAGAATCGAATCCTCTCCCTGTCAATTGGCGTTTCTGGGTGAGCAAATGCGAGGGAGCAGTGTCAGCGGATTTACTGACACGTTAAAGATCCCCTTCGGGGCAAAATTCCGGCACCCTGGCATTTCTAAAAGCCACAGTAATTAAAAAGACGTAAAATCAACACCATTATTATTGTTATTATTAGTATGGCTTACATACTAGAAGAGAAAATGGAAAGAGGAGAGAGTCATCCCGAAGGCTAAACCGAACCCAGGTCAGTAATCCCTCGGGATCACCAACTCCCGATTTCACCAGCCTTGAGCCCTTGAGGGTGTACCATATGTGGTGGGGCTAATCACACCCTGCCTCCTTGAGGGCCTTGAGCAGAAGGCAGAAGATACCATGAAAAGAAATAGAACTGGTCTGACTCCTCGAAGAATGAGGGATGAGACAAGGGCTAATTAAGTCGGGAAAGTGAAAGACTCCCTAAGCCTCGGATACCCTAATACTGTCTGGGTCGGAAGAGAACAAGAGTTGACCAAGGAAGGTCAACAAGAAAGATGATAGAGAGGAGCCTGGCACAAGAAAGTAGGAGCAATGCTGGACTCAGCTGGGGTTCCGTGGTTGCCAACCCACGGCCCTGGGGGATATTTGTAAAGGCTCCAACACATACAATAGCCTTCATCCTACAC
This sequence comes from Meconema thalassinum, assembly GCA_946902985.2. Lineage (NCBI taxonomy): Eukaryota > Metazoa > Arthropoda > Insecta > Orthoptera > Tettigoniidae > Meconema > Meconema thalassinum. The sequence goes on along the minus strand of OX336393.1, from coordinate 269,436,529 downwards.
CATGTGACTGAGAGTATACGATTTTACTGTTTTGTTATTCCCCAAATTGGATTTTTATATAGAGTTATTGTTGATTAATTTTGGGACTTTTGAACATCATGGTCATGCAGCCCCGTGTATGTGGAATTTACCTTAACCTGTGTTATTGTGATGGCTGTATTATCGTGTGTATTTGTCATTGAGGTTAGGATTAAGAAGGATTTAGAAGTTTTGGAATTTAGAATACCCTCTGTTCGAAATCTCGGATAACCAGAGATTGGAACAAGAGTTTTTTTTTTTTTTTTTTGCGTCCATCCCCTGAAACATGTTGATTATAATAATAATACAGATAACGCACAATGTGCAGATTTCACACATTAACCTCGACAGAAGTAAGTTAGGGAGGTTTTTCTTTTGTCACAGTAAAGGACGTAAGTGTGTAACACAGATTACAAATGCACTAGTCTTCTAGTTGGTGGTAGCTCTTGTTCTGGCAGATAAGGTGGTGAAAGCCGTTTACGGCGAGTCACTTGATCATATGTGTGAGCTCGTAGTCGGCTCGCATCCAGTCTCTGTTTATCATTGCGTCTGAAATATAAAAGTCCATCCGGATTTCCTCCATTTTCGTTTGTCGTTCACTTAAGAGTCGTATATATGCTGACGTAGATGGCAGTGCCAGTTGATGACGCAGATCTTCTATGAGAAAAGTTTGCCTTGTCAGTAGGCTACATACACAAGTCTCGATTTTGTAGTTTTTGAGAGGCATAGTGCTCGCTTCAGGCAATTTGCTTTTATTCTTTCTATATCTTCTAGGTTACTTTCTGTCAGCTGTCCCCATATTACGTCTAGTCCGTACGTCACGATTGGCATTATCTTTAGTTGGAATAATTTCACTGCTGTATCTATGGATAGCTTATGTAGATTATTAGTTACAGCGATTCCTTAATAGCTTAATATAAAAATCTCTACTTAGTACAAAACAAAGTCCCCGGTTCTTGGATGTTCCGAATAATCTCGAGAACCACTGGATAGATTTTGATGCGGGTTTCACCATTCTGTAAAGGATTTCACGAGGAAGATAATTATTTCCTTCAATACATCGCCCACTATAAGCGGTTTTACGTTTTCATTCTTTCCAACAATCTCCATTCAATTACTAGCTACGGAGACAGTTTACGAGCTAACTAGCGAGCCTATCACCCCAGTTTCAGCCTTCGTTCCACAGAATACACAGTCTAGTTTAGATTGGACTGAAGGGGGATTTGTGTTTCATGCACCTCGCCATTCTTAAATTACCTTTGACAAGAATTCGTTGCACATGCTTCTCCATGATAATATAATTAATAGTCCAGTCAGTGATTTTAACCCATCATGCCGAGACGGAAAGCGGATATAGGTCGTAATTCATTGAAATCGAAAAGAATACGCCTTTTAAGCTTACGCTGGGTAATCCGTCAAAGATACCGGGCGAAGCCAGAGCGGGTTGCTATTTTAAAATAAGTCACAGAATTTACAAATAATCTAAATGGTATTAAATGTTGTCGCCTCTGTGGTATGGTGGTCAACGTGCTTCCATGGTTTCCCACTTCGTCTCCTGGCAAATGTCGGGATGGTACCTACCGTAAGGCCACGGCATCATCTTCCCTCTTCCTTGCCTATCCCTCCCAATCTTCCCCTCATAAGGCCCCTGTTCGCTTTGCAGGTGAGGCCGCCTGAGCGAGGTGCTTGTCACACCTCCCCAGTTGTATCAACCGACCCGATGTTTCAAGCTCCAGGACACTGCCATGGAAGCGGTAAAGGTGGGATCCCTCGCTTAGTCCGAGGGAAAAGCCAACCCTGGAGGGTAAGTCGACTAAGAAAAAGAAGAAAAAGAAAAAAATGTTAGGCTATAAACAATTATCTAAAACACTAATAATGGGTATTACCAAAAATGAGCCTCATTAGCTCCGGCGACCTCAATTAATTGGGATAAGCCGAAGAAAATGAAAACTAATAATGGGTATTAATTATGTATTACCCAATTAAGATTTGATTGCCGCTGAGCATGGCTGCGCCACCGTTGTTGATTATTGTAGCAGGAGCCCCGCAGAGTAAAGAGGAGGACACAGTGCAGTCTGCACATAAGTCAAGCAGCATTGCGCGCGCTACCTGTCTTAGAAGCGCAGATATTAGTGTCAAAGGAGCTCATGTCACCACAGACAGCTACTGGAGCTGTACCTGTCAACGAAGCAGAGTGACGTGTGACACAAGTAAACAGAGACTAGTTCCCATCTCGACCACCGCAATCAATTCGTGAAAGGGTAATACTATCTTAAACTTATTCTATTTTATTCTAATTGTCACTGAGAGGCTATCTTAGACTGTTAGTTATATAGTTTATAATACCGCACCGACTCCTGTACCCTTATATTTGTTTCACATGCATCCTCGAATTCCGGAAAGAGTTGAGTAGAAATAGTTTTATCTTGGAAAGCTTGGTAATTTTGTAAACAAGATTAAGGAGGACGCGGCAGTGGCATTAAGTCAGGTACCATCCCAACATTCGCCTGGAGTAGAAGTGGGGGGAACCCGGACAACCACTTCTAGGATGGTTGAGGACCCTACCCACTTCACGAGACTAAGAGGAGCCCATTCCACCCCTCACACCATGATTTAATTACTTGTCGGAGTTGAGTATTGAACCCAGGAGTGTCAGTACGTACTCCTGGACCACTTAACATGTGTATACAAGACCGAGGAGGTAAGTGACATCCCATCATAGCAAATCCATACATTCGTTTGTCAGATTGTAGACCTTGTCTAGTAGGATTAGATGGTTGACAGTATCATATGCTGCTGATAGATCCACAAAGACTACACCTGTGATCTTACGAGTTTCATATCCATCTTCTATAAATTGTGTTAGGTTCAGTAATTGTCCGATACAGCTCTTCCCAGGACGAAACCCACACTGTTGTGGTATTAATAGTGTGTCAATGGCAGGTAAATTACGATTTAAAATCAATCTTTCGAACAATTTGTAGAGGTGACACAAAAGCGCTATAGGTCTGAAATCTTTCGAATCAGTGCCCTCCTTATCGGGTTTCCGTAAGGCAATTACTCTAGACCCACGCCCTATCTTCGGAATCTGGTGTGAAGTGCTTATTTGTGTTTACTATGCATAATTGAATTGTGTAAATGATATTTCTGATACGATAATAATAACAAATCCATCAGCTCTACACGTGCAGCTTATGCTTATTATGCAAGTCAATTGAGGGTTTGCCGATCGGAGTGCAATAACCCTTTGATCTCACGTGGTGAGGTCCTAAGACCAGATAGCGCTCTGATTCATGCCTGGGAGTCTCCAGCTCATTCATTTAGAGGAATTAGTGAAGTGTAGCCCAATCAGTGGGAGCGTTAAATTGACGAGTTGCATGTTGTCAGGCACTGAAACCTCGCGGTCAACTAAGATGGTCATGTGTCTGCTTTCTTTTGGTAGTTATCAGTTGTCAGCTTTTGTCCTTGAGTAGTCCGCCTCGTAGCGCAATGGCTAGTACTCTTAGCTGCCAGATTTGAAGTTCGGGTTCGATACCCAGCTCTGCCAAGAGGTCTGTAACGGGGTACAATCAGTCTCGTGAGACAGAAATGAGACGTTGTGGGTTAGATTTCCACCTTAACCATTCTAGAAGTGGGGTTTCGTGTAGACGCCCTTACATGAATCAACAACAACTGTACGTTAATAGCTCCCGAAAACAAATACAAATGGAAAAATACTGTATGTACATAAAAATTATATATCCCGGCAAACGCATTCCGGAAACGAAGAAGTGCATTGTTCACCGGAAGAGGCGTAGTCGGCAGCATGCTGAGCTTCTATGCCCAAGATAGCGGGTTCAAACCCGGCCGAAGCCGTAGGATTTTTTAAGAGCGTTAAAAATCCCTCAGTATGCCTTCCTTTGGAGGGGAAGTAAAGCCGGCGGTCCCATGTCATAGATTTATGGCATGTTAAAGAACCTTCCACTAATTGCACCTGTGTGAAGCTAAATTGGATAGGTTAAGAATGTAAACAACGCTCTTAGGTTTCTACGTTCGTTGCCAAGAGCCGATTGCGGTGGCGTCTAGTAGCTAAGTTCTGAACTTGCCCTAGTAGTCGTTCACGGTGGCGCTTGGCGGCAAAAGTAGGAACTATTTGAAAAATTCTAAGTTGCAGTACTTATATTAAAAAACAGATACACACACTAATACAGTCATCACAATTAACACCGGTTATCAGACAGATTCTACACACACCCAAAGTGCACGGGGCTACATGACCGCGTTGTCGCAGCCTTTAAACTTAAGAACCAACCAACCATCCAACCTCACCGGAAGACGGAAGTAACAGATGTGCAGATCTCTACTTAGTATAAAACAAAGTCCCCGATTCTTGGATGGATGGATTTTGATGCGATTTTCACCATTATGTAAGGGATTTCTCGATGAAGATTTCTGTAAAAAAATATTCATTTATGACCAAAGGAAGCCGAGCAGTAACGATTTCAGTGAATCGAGTCGAAGAAAAACCTGCCAACCTTGCACTTTTTAACCTTACGCTGGGTAAACCGTTAACAATATCTATATACTATGAGCGTAAGAATTTTTCAGTATGAAAAGTTCTACAAAAAAGTCCGTGACAGCATATCTCTATCATTAACACAGCGCCCACTATAAGTGCCTTTACGTTTTCATTTCTTCCAACAATCTCGATTCAGTGGAAATTTATATTACTAGCTTCGGAGCGAGTTTACGAGCTAGGGAGAGAGTCGTGTTGAGTTTAAGACCTCAGAGGAGATTCGCTGTTCACGTCTGCTTTTCTGAATTGCGTCTGGGGCCTGCCGTCAGTGCGCCTTTTAAGCTTATGCTGGGTAAACAGTTCAAGATACCGGGCGAAGCTAGTAGCCTATCATAATAATAAATATAACGGCAAAGAAAGCTCTTATTTTGGACCCAACGATTCACATTGAAAGGAATGTTCAGCAAGCGCTGCGCTGGAAGAGAATGACGAGAAGCGGACCTTGTATCTTCCATGAATTCCTCACTTATGAGTAGAGACGGGAATTTGCCTATTTGCCTATTTTATTCCTGTGTTTAGAAACGTAGGCTTTCGAGATATAAATCCGTTTTAGGTTCTTTTAGGCTAGATTTCTTTGGTTTTATTGTGCCTATAAATGCCTATTTCAAGGGTTTGTGCCTATTTGTAGTATAATTGCCTATTTGAAGCCTTTTGACTGTATTTTAAAGTGCATTATATTGCAGCTGGTGTGCTCGACAGAATTATATTGTCATTTCTTAATATGTGTTTACCCCACGAACAAGAATGGGAATTCTCGAAAGTCGCCAGAAATAGCGCCTGGGATCTCGATATTAAGCCTCCAAACTTAACAACCCTTCGTTTTGTATTTCGCTTTCTTTATATTGAAAATTTACCCGTTAGTGTGTGTGGGAATTAATATCATAAACTTTATGCTGATTGAATTACAAAAGAACTAACTTAGTGCCATGTTTTCGCGTTTTATCAATCTCGATATTAAGCCTCCAAAGTTAAAAACCCTTCGTTTCAGGTGTCGTCCCCTTCAAAAGCCGCGTTAGGTTTTCGCTGCAACCTAACAGTGAATTAATATACAGTATATCCTGTACGAGTCTGAGTGTTGAATGGGCAGGCAGTAAAAGCAGCCAGGAGAGATGCGATCCAGCTGGCAGTTAAAATGCCACGGCGATCACAGTGGGTTGGTGCTGCAACCTATCTTGTGTTGAATGGACAGGCAGTTTAAAGCAGCTTGGATGGATGCGATCTAACTGGCAGTGGGTGTAGCATGGCCTCATACCGAGATAGATGGAAACTTGGTGGTCCCGTCTTGAGCTACTGTTGCCATGCAGCCAGGAGGGATGCGATCCAGCTGGCAGTGAAAATGCCGCGGCGATCACAGTGCGTTGGTGCTGTAACCTATCATGGGTTGAATTGACAGGCAGTTTAAAGCAGCCAGTAGGGATGCGATCCAGCTGGGAGTGAAAATGCAGCCGCGATCAGTGCGTTGGTGCTGTAACCTATCTTGTGTTGAATGGACAGGCAGTTTAAAGCAGCCAGGAGGGATGCGGTCCAGCTGGGAGTGAAAATGCAGCGGTGATCAGTGCGTTGGTGCTGTAACCTATCTTGTGTTGAATGGACAGACAGTTTAAAGCAGCTTGGAGGCATGCGATCTATCTGGCAGTGGGTGTAGCATGGCCTCTTACCAAGATATATGGAAACTTGGTGGTCCCGTCTCGAGCTACTGTTGCTATGGAGATGGCCGGCCTTGCTATTACTTCCATCATTTTATTTTCTGCTTTTTTTAGCCTTTGCTTGAGTGCAAAAAAGGCCGAAATCAAAAGAATGTGAAAGACTATCGAAAATTCATGTAGCCAGCCGTTCCTTCTGGGTCCTAAACTATGTGTATGCAAAATTTGGTTGAGATTGGTGGAACGGTGTAGATTTGTATACGGAACAAATCCACCCACCCACTCACCCCACATACATACGTGCATATATACATACATACATACATACATACTTTCACTTTTATATATAAGATAAGTATGTTATTAAATTATAAGTTGCTTATTGTTAATTCTTTTTATAGTAATTAAATATGTTATTAAATTACAAGACATTTTTTCATGCCTATTTTGTTGCCTATTTTACACGTTAGTGCCTATTTGCATGCCTATTTTGGATATTTTAAGAGCCTATATGCCTGCCTATTTTAACTGTTTTTAGTGCCTATAATTCTCGTCTCTACTTATGAGAGATATAACACTATTGATTATACACAGGTAGGAGGTGCGAGGTGCTCGTGGGACTTCTTTAGATTGGACGAAGGTTCAACTGCAACACCTGGGAATGACGGATCAGCAAGACGGGAATATAATAAGGGGATTTTTAAAATATTCTCTTCATTTTAATAACTTGTTTTATTAATGGCATGGCCTTTTACAGTATTTTATTTTCCGGCCGGTTCAGGGAATGGATTTTGGAAGGATCCATCCCGGCGTTTTCCTGGTGGTGAAAATGGGAAACCACGAAAACCATTTTCAGGATGGTAGGATTCGAACCCACGCTCTCCCGATGTCAGCGTGGTTCGAGGTAGGGCGTTAACAGCTTGTAAGAATTGAACTGTTCTCCTAGACCTCCATGGTCCCCTGATATGTAAGGCAGAACAGTAAAAGTAACTGAAGGGGCAGATGACCTCGCTGTTCCGCCCCTTAAAACAACAATAACTAACAAAATAACTAAGAGAAACTAAAAATTAAATAATTTAATTGGTAGGCTGGATAAGAAAATCATGTCATTTTTATTGTTAGCTTCATTTTCGCAATAAACTTTAAAGCTAAATACTAAAAGCATTGTTGTTGTTGTTGATTCTATCTGATAGGCTGTGTAGCCTAATGGGTGTAGTAATGTGTGTACTGTGTATTTGTAATTTAGACTAGGATTTGAAAGGAGGTTTTGATTATATAGGTTTTACGTCCCTTTTAACTACTGAAGCATTTAGGGGGCTCCTACTCCGCGAATGGGAGTTTTTCCACACAGTTAACAATTAAATCATTGCTTCACTAATATGTAACATAGAATTATGAGAACTTACTAACTTATAGTTAATACTGTACCCGAGGGTAATGGGTACAATACATAGGGATTTTATTTAATATATAAAGGCGAACAGTATACACTGTATTGCATTGTTTTATTGATAGGAAAATATTTGTAATTTTTTGAACGTCATGAATCACAAAATACCGGTTTAACAAGAAATACCTGTCTGAATGGAATTAATTTTTTTTCCTGTAAAGAAAACACAAGAATACCGAGGATGAACCTCCATTGATGTTATATTGTCAATAGTATGCTTTTTAAATATTTAATTTTTCTTTCAAAAATAGTTTTTTGTTAAATATTCCAAGTAGGGTATATCTTAATTATTTTTTAATATAATTTCACGAATGAGGTTCATCCTCCGTATTCATTTGTTTTCTTTACAGGAAAAAATTATAATTCCACTCAGACTGGTATTTATTGTTAAATAATGTATTTTGTGATTCATGACGTTTAAAAAAAACACAAATATTTTCCTACCAATAAATCACGCAATACTGTTCGCCTTTATACTGTATGTTAAATAAAAGCCCTATGTATTAACTATAACTTTGTAAGGTTTCATAATACATATTAGTGTAGCTATGATTTAATTGTTAACTGTGTGTAAAAACTCGCGGTGTGTGAGCCCCGATTAGAGACGTCGGGGTGTCGGGATTTCACCCTAAAGGGGATCTTTAACGTGCCAGTAAATCTACCGACACGGCTCCCTCGCATTTAAGCACCCTCTAATGACTGCGCCAGGATTCGATCCTGCAACCTTGGGGGACATCAGACGAGAACGTTACCGATGAGCCACACAGCCAGTCCACACGAGTCCATTGACTCGAAGCGACATATTCTTCGTCATCTCTACTATAGACCCACATAGTCTCTGACACCCTTTCAGGGGTGTTGATTTGAAAATGTGCCAAATTGTGCGAGGTGTTGACAGCGAGTGTCTCCATCACAGTAACGATATGACGTGCCCACTCTTAGCTGTCATTAGAGCGTACCACTTGCACGGCCGTGTGCAAAACACTCTCCCTCTGGGTCTTGCAAGGTTCAGGAACAACGTGGTCATCAGACACACGATGACGGAGAATTGTATTTTCATAGACCTTTATGTGCTTTGGCAATATTTCTATAAAACAGTTGTTCATTTTCATTTAGGGGCTTGGATACCGTGACCAATTCATCCCCGTGTACTTGTGTGTGTAAGAACTTGTTTGATAACATGTGTTATTGTGGTGCATGCATGTGTGTGCATGTGTGTATTTGAGGTTGAGGCAGGGATTGGGATGGAGACAGCCATGGCCTTAAGTTAGGAACCATCCCGGCATATGCCTGGAGTATAAATGGAAAACCACGGAAAACCACTTTTAGAATGGCTGAGGTGGGCTTCGAACCCACGCTCTCCCGATACCAGCGAGGCACGAGGTAGCGTGTTAGCACTCTCGGCCACCGTAGCCGGTTAGCAAGGTGCTATAGTGGGACACAAACCCGTGACCTTCAGCTGCTCTGCCACTTAGCTAATGCGAGGAGGAGTTGGATTACCGGCTCTGTCAACAAATGTAATTCTGGTCTGAGGGCTGGAATGAAGAACACTTAGCCTCGTGAGGCAAAACTGAGAAGATTCCCACCTCAGCCATCCTCAGAGTGGTTTTCCGTGGTTTCCCACTCTGCTCCAGGTAAATGCCGGGATGGTTAAAACTTAAGGCCACGGCCACATCCTTGCCAATCCTCACCTTAGAAGCTTTCAGACAAATTCTACGCATATTCAAGTACACGGGGCTAAATGAGCATGATGTCTAAACCCCTCAAATGATACAACAGGGCATTTTCAGGGGGAACGCGGGGGTACGCGTACCCCTTAAACATTTGAAAACTGTTTAAGAAAAAATATTGGTACATTTGTATCTAGTCCGACAAATATAACTTCCGACTAGAACGTTCATCGATCAGCTGACATGAACGCGCTGTTCACAACAGGTGGAGGTGACTTCGAGTAATCCTCGATTTAAATCGATCTATCGAATCAGATTGTTTCGGTCGGCAACTCGGCACTCAGCTGCATAATCGAAACAATAGGCTACATTATTTTCTGCTCGACAAAAGCTTTGTGTAATTGCTGCCTTATTCGACGAAATTTACTTGTTTAGGCAAAATTATACTCTAACAATCGTGAAAAGGAAGTTCTGTTCTTATAAGTACGCAGGCCAGTGTTTGGAGGTGGGTAGGTTGTTAGTTTGTGCGTGGTTAGTTTTGAAGGATAAAGAAAATAACGACATATTTTACAATCATCCACCCAGGCATCGAGAAAGCTGAAAGTTAATGAATTAATGAGTTAATAAATTAATCCAATTCAACCTTTCATTTAACATGCCAGCCCATAAAGTAATAAATAACCTGACTGCAAATTGCTGAAAATTGCAATATTGTCGACTACAACTGAGAGTTTGGTTTAGAAAAAAAAAAAAAAAAAGCACTGCATACAACCAAGTGGTCATGAAAATCCAATTCTTGAAATGGGTATTGTCGTGATTAGGAAATATCCGGAGCGGAGGGTAGGAAGAGCTCATGAAGCAAGGAGAGTATTGCGGCCACACTCGTGCACAAAACAATGAACCGAGATTAAGACTGTTTAACATGTGTTACTTAACCTTATTTAGTGAGCACATGCTGCTAGCTGGCTCCGCGCTGACCGGCAGCCGTCACACTGCACCACTGTAGTCTCATATGAGTCGTCCAGTTGCAAAACTCATTTAATCCACTTGTGAATAACGATCAGGTCATAAAATTATTTATTTAATTAGTTTAATTTTATTTTTCTTTATTTTAGTTTATATTGTTTTATTTTGTTTTGTTTAATTTAATTTTGTTTTCTTTTGATATTGTTTTCTTTTATTTTATTTCGTTTTATTTATTTTAAATTGATTTGTTTATTTTATTGTTTTGTTTTTGTTTTGTTTTATTTTGTTTTTATTTTGTTCTATTTTATTTGGTTTTGATTTTGATTTTGTTTTAATTTATTTCGTTTTGTTTTATTTTGATTTTCCAGAAAATAAACATAAAACCAAAAACAAAAAACACGAAGCAAAAAGCAACATTCAAAAACAAAAGCAAAAGGAGAAAACAAAAAATATGAAACACAAAGCAAAAAGCAAAATTCAAAACAAAAGTAAAAGCAGAAAACAAACACAAAACCAAAACCAAGAAAGAAAAGCAAAAAGTAAAATTCAAAAGCAAAAGCACAAAGCAACCACAAAACAAAAACACAAAGCAAAAAGAAAAAAGTAGAAAACAACAAACACAAAAGATACGCGAGGCAAAGCCCAGAGAAACGTTTCTCATGAAAATGATTCTTATTCACAAGTGGATTAAACGGGTTTTGCAACTGGACGACTCATATTATACTTCATCTTCTTCTTCTTTTTTGTTTCACCCAACTTTGGGGTACATGAAATCAATCATTTTTAACCTATTTTCAATTTTGAAAAAAATAGGCTTATGAGATCACCTTTTGTCCGTGTGTGTGTGAGGAGTGTGTGTGTGTGTCTGTCCATTAATAATTTCTAAACGGCTGGAGCGATTTCAATGAAACTCAGTAAGTTCATAGCACTATTCCGGGCGACCCCGACCGTGCCCTTCAAATTTTGGTACGTCTCACCAATCCTACATGGCGGCTGTGCGAAATATTTCACCAGCATTCAATATCTACGAAACTATTCCCGATATCACCCTGGGATTTATTACGGTGATAAAGGAAACCACAAGAAGTTCACCTACGTGACTTTTGAAGAGCTGGTAACTACAAAACCAACATGGCGGCCACGCGAATTTGCGACTTTAAATAGACGTTTCTCGCAATTTAACCAACCAAACGCAATAAAACTTGGTACAGTATATGTTTATATACATTGTAATACACCGACATGTAACTTCGTTCAATTGTTTATATAACCACAAGATGGCGGCTGTGCGAAATATTTCACCGGCATTCTATATCTCTGAAACTATTAGCGGTATCATCCTGAAATTTTGTACGGAGATAAAGGGCATTACTGGAAGTTCATATATAAGACCTTCAAAATCCGGTTAACTACAAAACGAACATGGCTGTCAAGCGAATTTGAAAATTTTAAATAGACCTTTCTCGCGATTTAATGTTCCAAACGCAATGAAATCTGGTACAGGAAATGTTTATACACATTGTAATGTACTGGTGGCTAATTTAGTTCAATTGTTTACATAACCTCAAGATGGCGGCTGTGCGAATTTTAAAATTAAGTTTTTATTTCTTGTGTCGTAATCCTGCGATCGAAGCGAAAGTTTGAATAATGGACCTACGCAATAATTTTCCTTTAATGGTATATGACTCTATGGCCTATACATTTAACAATCCAACATGGCGACCATCCGAAATATTTAGACGACTCCGAATATCTACGAATCTATTATAGCAATCAAACTGAATTGTTTTATGTTCATAGGGGCTATGAACTTAAGTTCACCTATAGGACTTTAAATAACCTGGTGATCACAAATCCAACATGGCGGCGACGCGAAATATAAATATTCACATGGACGTTTCTCGCAATTTAACCATCCGATTGCAGTGGAACTTAGTAGGGCCTACAGTAAATCCTTATACGAATGTTAATCCACTGGCATCTAATTTATTTCAATTGTTTCCATAACCACAAGATGGCAGCTGTGCGAAATTTTAAAATCTCCTTGTTACTTCTTGTGTCCTAATCATGCGATTGAAGTTTGAATGCTACACGTACACAATAATCTTCATGATAATGGCAGTTAACTTAAGTAGGATATATGAAAATAGGATGTATAGTTCTTCACGGAACTACTTGTTTTAATTGTTTTGATCTTTCCTTTTGGCCCAGTATTGCTTCATCCTTTGAGATCTTGCTTCCCTTTCTTCGGCAGAGATGTGGATCGTACGCTTTTGTTTGAGTTTCACTTGGAACCGTTGCTTCTTATCCTTGGTGACGGTTTTGGCTGTTTTGTCCATGAGCATGGTGTCTGTAATTTGGAGTTCTACGAGGTCTTTCTCAGTTTCCTTAAACAAAATATTTTTTTTTATTATTTTATATTACGAAAGTAGTCGAAGACCTTTTTTGGTAGTCTATTTGAATTCATTCGGAGGATCTGCCCAGAAAACTCAATTCTCTGTTTTTGTATTGTGTCCGAGAAGTTTTCAGTCTTTTGGTAAAGAGTTTCGTTCTTGACATGGATTAATTTGTTGTTATGAAATGTGGGGCCTACGATTTTGCGTAATATTTTTCTTTCCTTGACCTCCAACCTTTCAAGCGGTCCCTGGGTGGTGAGAGACAATGTTTCGCCTGCATATAAGGCTTCTGGTTTAATTACCGTGTTATAATGTCTTATCTTGGTATTACAGGAGAGAGAGACTTCTTGTTATAAGTGTCCTTCGTAAATTGGAAGGCCAATTCAACTTTATTTCTCCTAGATTCCATTGCCATTTTCTCTAGCGCATTCCTGCTGATCCATTCCCCAAGATATTTGAACTCTTTGACCGTGGCTATGTATTGTTTGTCCACTTGAAGCTTTTTTTGGCCTTTTTTATGTTCGTCATTATTTTTGTCTTTTCAACTGAGACTTTGAGACACATTTTTAACGCTTGCCTCTGGAGTTCGAGGATCTGTTCCTTGACTTCTTTCCATGTCTCAGCTAGTAAGGTCATGTCATCAGCAAAAGCTAAACAATTGACCGTAATGCCTTTGTTTTGAGTTCCTATTCTGATTCCACTGTGGGTCTTCACATTCCACTCTTTAACTACTTTTTTCTAGGGCACAGTTAAATAGCAGTGGAGAAAGTCCATCTCCTTGCCATACACCTGTTTTAATCTCAAAAGTGGTGGAGAGTTCCCCCATGAATTTAACTTAGGAGAATGCGTTAGTTAGTGTTTCTCTGATTAGGTTTGTAGTTTTGTTATCCTACGTTTTTGTTTTCAAGTGAAATACCATGTCCTGTGGTTCGGATTCACCGTAAAAAGGAGGTCCCATGGCTCATGATCACGAGTTTAACGGTCACGTTAAACTATAATCCTCCTTCCTTCTTCCTTCAATTGCAAATACACGAACTAGTACTGGCATGACAGTGACACATGTTATGACTTCAACGCACACCCAAGTACATGGGGCTACATCACCACGATGTCGAAAATCCCCTAAAGAATCAACAACAACAGGTAATGTTTATAACTTCCTCCCGACACTTGAAGAGTGTGGTGACATCTTGATTGAAGCTGTATGTTCTAGCAATCAGCGATGTGGTACGAGTTATTGCTCCAATAACAGCCAGTTCAATCCAGTGCAGTGTCCTCTTCATTTTAGTAACGTTCTGGTGCAAGACGAACGGCTTGCTTCGAGTTGTAAGGATAGCGGTGCACCACGATATGCAGTGGCTAGCATTCTTGGCTGCCATCCCAGAGATCTGGGTTCGATTCACGGAAATTTAATTCTGGTCTGAGAGCTGGAACGGGGTAGGCTACACTCAACCTTGTGAGGCAAAACTGAGAAGAGGCGGGTTCGTTTCCTACCTCGGTCATCCTGGAAGTGGTTTTCCGTGGTTTCCCACTTCTACTCCAGGCAAATGCCGGGATGGTACTGTACCAGAATAGATCATGAAGATGCACTTGTCGAATCGAAGATCAGCTGGATCGTAGAATCTTCAAGGTCCTTGACTAGAAAAACCTGTAAATCCTACCGACAAGTACTGCATGAGGATACATAAGCAATTCGACTGTGTTATGGACTATACTACTATGGCAATTAACTCAAACTACTTGGGAGAGTGAGAAACTCACGGTTCTCGGGGTGTAATGGTATATGGAAAAGGGGTTCCTTATACCTAAATCGGTTTCCGTAATACACTCTCTCTACATAACTCAAATAAATCACGATAATCGATTTATAAAAACGAGCGAATAATTTTTTAAAATATAAGACAATACAAAATAAAATCTCCCTTAATATATTTAAATAAACGTCGTAAATGACACGCTTGTCAATCAAATAAACCGTTGGTAAATGTCCATTTAACAGCTCATCTTGAAATTAAAATGCTAATAGCTGTTCCAAGGTTTGAAAAAAGAAACATAATAACATTATTTTATTAAATAATAATATTCAAATATTCCTCTCGCTTACTTCATCTCATTACATATATTCTTTTGATCTATACAAAAACTCCGTTAGTAATAATCTTTAAATCTTAACTACAGCTCGATCCAAAAACTGTCATCTACTGATCAGCTGTTCACTTACGTCATAACAATTATTTACATTATCAAGTGTATTTACACTATTCTTCTCGTTTTTATATTACAAAACATTTCATAAAGCGTTCTTCCAACTTTCATACTGCTTCATCATTTCGTAGAATGATTTTACTTCAATTCCTTACTATACTTTGTTAAAGTATTACGTCTTCATTTGACTATTACTTTCATGTTACTTAAACATCGTTAAATCATCAAATTCAACATCAATCTTTACTCTTTACTAACATTTTTTCGTTGTTGTTTTAACCTTTGGTTAATTATTATACCTCTTATATTTATATTTTATAATATTTACATATCGACATCGCCGAACATAAATATGAATTACCATATTTATGTTTTATTTATTCCCATCATCACAATTTATAGGGTTTTCTTTCATTTCCGAGCTAATATGCCCATGCAATTAAGCCAAGCTCATACGTCAACATGTCTAAATCTTGATAATAGGTTAATAGAATTAACAAACAATAGTTACATACATCTCACTTACTTCGTCCGCCAACACTCTATTATCATGCCTCCAATAAGTCATTCAAAAATACTGATATAATCTTACTCTCTTCGTACAACAGAATAACATTGCTCCAAAAAGCATTACACCTCTCTATAACACGTTATCACTACGTATTAGCACCGGGTGAGTTAGCCGCGATCGTTACGGCATGGCAGCTGGCAGTCGCTCACATCCGGGAGGCGAAGAGGTTCGAATCCCCCCGCCGGCAACCTTGAAGATGGTCTTCTGTGGTTTTCTATCTTCCTACCAGGCAAATGCCGGGGTTGGTCCCTAACTATAGGCCACGGCCACTACCTTTCAACTCCTCGTCCTTACATTCAAACTTTCCTCCCCAGACAACACTCCACACGCGACGGTACTTGTAGCTCACCCCACCGCATCGAAGCAGCTGCAAAAACTGGCGATCCGAATATGTCTTCGGACACTCCCGGCACTAAAAGCCATACGCTAAAAAAAATAAAAAATAAAAAAACTACATATTAGAGCCTCAATAACATAACTTTGCTCTAAAACGCATTACAACTTGTTCCAAATATCTTTCCAAACCTCCATAATACGTCTACACTACGAATTAGGGCTTAATAACGTCGCTGATCCTCTCTTATTAAAATTCTACACGGCATTTCCTTCGCATTACAACAAATACTTGAATGTCACCATAAACTCGGCATATGAACTTTCACAATAGTTCTTTACTCCAATACTTCTTCACAAATCCTTTACAATAAATTCCGTTACTTCGTGCTTTAATACTTTCTTTAATAATTACCGTGTTTATCAACGCATCATGGCTACTATGCTTATAACGATGGTTGTTAATATTTAATAATAATACATTTATTTAACACCTCCCTGGTCATTCCCTATTGCTTCAATGCAATATTTAAATGTCAACGACAATACATTATGTTGCAAAGAGTTTAATAAAATTTATCGGTGTCCAACATATCACGGTTTATAGGGATTTATACATTTGCCAAAATCTGATATGTTCAAAATTGTCTATTCTTAAAAGTGGAACTATCATAAAGACTTGACTAGTCTTAATAAAGAACAAAATCTTTTAATAACTTCCTAGACCCAAATTACATTGTACTATACATTCGAGTATACGTCCAGTCCTGCCTGTTGTTATATCAATTATAACACAAAGTTCAATCGTCGCAAATATTATTGCCTAGATCGTCGAAACAAAATTATAAAACATGAAGTCAATGCTTTATATAAGATCTTCGTAATATCTTCTCCCTAATTAATTTTCTCCTTACGATAAAATTCTCAATACTATTCGTATTATTTCCAAAAGAAAATATTAATGAATTTAAGAAAACATTCTCAAATTCAAAATCAAAAATTCAAATTCTTCACATATTGGCTCGTATGACGAGATCTCCAAATTACATTTAAAGAGCACTGTGGTGCTCGCGAGCACTAGGTTGGGAACGCCTGTACTAGACGAATGTTTCCGATGATTTCCGAATCTCCCAGCTCATTCAGACATCCCATGTTGTTGTGATACGCTCTCAACTTGAACTTAATCATAAGCATCCATTTTTCGCGTAGTTAAACAGTGTAATCGAGGGCGTTGCTTTTAGCAATGGTCTCGTCTTTTCTTGTTAGCTTTAACTGAATACTATGCTCGTACCATACAAACTACTGAAAAGGCATTATCATTCACTGTTACCAACATTATAATTAATCAATTCTTGAAAGCAGAATATAAAACTAAAGGTACATTTATGACCTTACTATTGAAGTTATAGATTTGAAACTGAATACACTTGAAGAAGATTTCATGGTTTGCAATCCAACGTAGAATCTTCAAACCTATTGTTTCTATTTTTTTCTTTGATAAGTGTAAAAGGAGCTTTGTTTTAGAAGCAATGCATAAATACTGCAGGCATTATTCTAGGTCAGATTATTGTGCATATAGTACATATCAAGATACTGTGAACATTTCAAGTAGATCGATGAGTAATTTCTGATTTAATGAACCTTGTTTCCATAAAAAATATTAGTTTCAATAAATGGCTGTCAAAGAAATGTTCACACATAGATTGGTTGGTTCCTTAGTTTAGGGGCTGTGGCAACGCAGTCATGTAGCCCCGTGTACTTTGGGTGTGTGTAGGATCTGTCTGATAACCGGTGTTATTTATAGTGATGGCTGTATTAGTGTGTGTTATCTGTGATTAAGGTAACGACTGCAGACGATCAATTTCAAGTAGTTCTTACCTTTGCTACCAAATACTACCGTCAACGACACCAAGCTGTAAACTTGGCTACTAGATGCCACCGCAACCAGCACCTGGTGGTGAACGTTGGAACTCAAATCTAACCTAGAAATTTAGCTTCACACAATTTTAGTTAGTGGAAGTTTCTTCTACATGCCATAAATCTATGACATGTGCCTGCCGCCTTTAGTTCCCCTCCGAAGGAAGGCATAGGCCTACTGAGAGATTTTTACGGCTCTTAAAAATCCGATGACTTTGGCCGGGGTTGAACCCACGATCTTGGGCATGGAAGTTCAGCATGCTACCAACTACGCCACCGAAGCCGCCTGAAAACAGATTAATACCAATGTTGACAAACTTCACCAACTGTTATCTTGGAAATAGATTAACATGACTGCTCCAAAGAAACTTCCTATGATATTTCAATATTTTGAGAACCCAAGACATCAAAAAAGAGAAAAGTGATTTTCCCCCCACCAAAACCTAAGTTAGCGCCATCTTAAGCATCGAATATGACGTAGTTGTACAGAGTGGGGGTGGGGGGCACAAATGTCCCTTATTCCTACAATGATTCCCGCATGTGGGACCATGGATTGAGAGGGGATTTCGCATATAGCACAACAAGGCTCTGATTTTGCTTTCTCAAGTTGAAATCAACCCTAGCGGTGAGTTATGTTGTTGTTGCAGTTTAGGGGGTTGGTTGGTTCCTTTGTTTAGGAGCTGCGACAACGAGGTCATGTAGCCCCGTGTACTTTGGGTGTGTGTAGAATCTGTCTGATAACCGGTGTTAATTGTGATGACTCTATTAGTGTGTGTTATCTGTTTTTAATTCAAGTAAGGACTGAAGACAAGAATGTCAAATTGTTCCTACTTTTGCTACCAAATTCTACCATCCGCGACACCTAGCTTGCGGACTTTCCTACTAGATGGCATCGCAGTCAGCACCTGGCGGCGAACGTTCGAACTAATAGAGCTTTATCAATTCTAACCTACAAATTTTGGCTTCGCACAAGTGTAGTTAGTGGAAGGTTCTTTTTTTTCATACCATAAATCTATGACATGGGACTGCCGGCTTTACTTTCCCTCCGAAGAGGAAGGCATACTGCATTGGGGGGGGGGGGGGGCGACATCTCGGTCATATAGCCTCGTATATTATTGGGTGTGTGTGGAATTTGTATGATGGCCTGTGTTATTGTGATGACTGTACTAGTGTGTGTGTATTTGTAAATTGGGGTTATGATTGGAAAGGAGGTGGCCGTGGCCTTGAGTTAGGAACCATCCCAGCATTTTCCTGGAGTAGAAGTGACGGATTCCACGGAAATGTTTCCAGGATGGTTGAGATGGGAATCGAACTCACTTCTTCTCAGTTTTGCCTCAGCCAACCTGGAAGCGATTTTACCGCGGTTTCCCACTTCCACTCCAGGCTGAGTGGACCCCGTTCCAGCCCCCACACTAGAATTAACATGTCTTGGTAGAGCTAGGAATCAAACCCAGACCTCCGGGGTGACCGGCAAGAACGCTGGCCGCTACACCACGAGGTGGTCAGCAATGGCTTGCTTACTTCCTTCTAAACCAACTGCTACTCCAGGAAAATGCTGGGATAGTATCTAACATAAGACCACGGCCATCTCCTTCCCAATCCCCACCAGAATTACGAATACACATACTAATACAGCCATCACAATAATACAGGTTATCAGACTAATTCCACACACACCCAAGTACAG
This sequence comes from Meconema thalassinum, assembly GCA_946902985.2. Taxonomy (NCBI): domain Eukaryota; kingdom Metazoa; phylum Arthropoda; class Insecta; order Orthoptera; family Tettigoniidae; genus Meconema; species Meconema thalassinum. Next base: position 269,417,118 of record OX336393.1, on the reverse strand, counting down.
AGGGCTATATGTCCACCATATTACCAAGCCCCTAAATAAATCAACAACTCTACTTCAGGCAAATGCAGGGATGGTTCTTATCTTAAGGCCACGGGCGTCTCCTTCCCAATCATCACCCGAATTACTAATACACTAACTAATACAGGATATCAGACAAACATTTATACACACACCTAAGTACACGGGACTAAATGACCATGACGTCCAAGATCCTCAAATGTAATAACAACTTCCCCGCCTTCCTCAATCTTCGTGGGTTCACATTTTTCCCTTATTCCTTTCTTTTTGTAAATTTCTTCTTCTAGTATGTAAGTTAGATTAAACAGAAGGAAATTTGTAGTTTTACGTGACCGTTAATCTCGCGATAATGAACCACGTGACCTCTATTTATACGTGGAATCCGAACTACAGGACGTGATATTTCGCTTAGAAAATCACACATACATTGACCGGGAACCCAACCTGATCAGCCTTAGTGAGAGACAAGCAGCTTGACTACTTCACCACCACGCCCCTAAAGTTAGATTAAGTCATCTGTATCATTAGGGGTAGATGACCTAGATGTTTCACCCCTTAAAACAGCCATCACTCCCACATTCGGTCGTGATGAAGTCAGAAGGGGAGTAGCTGAGATGATATACGTTAGGCTACTGGGATGAAAATCATACCGACGCGTGCCACTGAGTGCGACACACAAAGAACGGCGCAAAATGAACACAAGTTGTCGTCTAGTTGGTCTGATCTGCCGCTCGAATGCCGCACACGATAGGCCTATAAAGTAAGTTCGATATGGTGCCATACAACGTTGACGTAAGCAGAACTGTGTCTGAATGACCAGACATGGTAACAACATAACTTGGTTTGTTCTGTGCGTTTGCCTTTGTAAGAAAACCACCAATAAGGTTATAGCTACGGACGTGGAATTTGCCCTGGAATGTAAAAATAATTGATATTGTGACTATTCAGTCGCTTAACACAATAGGGCCTATATTCCCAATTACTGGGGCATGGGAAAAATAACCTGAAAAATATACTTATTTATATTCGTTATGGACTACAGAAGAGGCAAAAACTATGAGGAATCAAATTTGCTTACGTAAAGAAGCAGAAAATTATCCACCAACTGCTCAACATTCAATTACAGTTAAGTAATTTTTGGTATCACACTCAATGGGCATCATTTGCAGAAAATCTTCACGATGCAGTTAAAGGTCAGGCAATCAGAAAACGCATATCATTGGAGAATAAATTGAACAGTCCAGCTAAGGACAATAGACATCTTTCAATGGGAGAAGCGAACACCAAATGCGTTAAATTTCACAATAGGCTACACAAAAGAACAAACATTATTATCTCAAAGGAGGAAGTATTGATGTTAGATAAAAGGATTCAAATTTAATTGCGAAGATAGACCCATAACTTATAACAGATGTAGAGATAACGTGCACTAAACACCGGAACAAGAAAGAGAAATAACTAAGAATCTGACAAAGGAAGAAACTAGGATGATCATAAAATAAGAAAATAATAGCAGCAATAAAAGCGAAAAACATAAAGTGTAATAGACAAGTCTTTAAAGATAAAAATTAGATCAAGAGGATTTAATCGTAACTAAAGTAGACAAAGGCAACACAACAGTTATCATGAATAAAGTAGAATAAATAAATAAAATGGTAGAATTCATAAACGAGAATGGGATAAAGGAAATAGTGAAAGATCCTACCAACAAATTTCAAGCCCAGATCAAAAGCGCGTCACATAAAGAAGAGTAATAATAATAATAATGTTATTGGTTTTACGTCCCTTTCAACTACACTGGCTTTTAGAGACGCCGGGGTGCCGGAATTTTGCCCCGAAGGGGATCTTTAACGTGCCAGTAAATCTACGGACACGGCTCCCTCGCATTTGCGCACCCTCAAATGCCAGCTGACTGCGCCAGGATACGAACCTGCAACCTTGGGCTCAGCAAGCGAGAACGTTACCCCTGAGCCACGCAGCCAGCCCATAAAGAAGAGTACATTTTCACGAAATTAGAAATGACTAAACTAACAGACATGAATCCACAGAAAAAAAATCCCACCGTTACCTCGATCTTCTGTAGTTCATAATTAATATTTTTTTATTCACATGTTTTTTTTGTTCAGGTAACTTTTGCACATGTCCCAGTAATTGGAATTATGTTGTGTTGACCGACTGAAAGTCAATAAGGAAACTCTGGAAATGGCTTCAAAGTTCTACTAACACGCGCCGGATGTTATAAAATGGCCTTGAATATTAATTTGTGTGGAAGAGCTTTCACCCTAACGTACATTATCTCAGATATCCCTACTTGCATCCTGCCAATGCCTTGCCTATTTACATTCATTTAATTTCTCATTGCGTCCTCTGATGAGGTGGGAGGCAGGAACATTTGAAATACTTGCAGCTGGTGCTATCTTATTAGTGGGTGGCACCTGGAGGCATACAACTCAGATATTCCCTTGGACGGGACAAGATCCAGCCTCACCTCGCCTCGCCTCGCATCTCGCTGTGATCAATACAGGACCGTGACGTCAGAGCTCAGTGGCCTACATCACACACATCTTTTCAGATGCTCATTGCTATCCCGTCAGTGAGAGGGTAACACCAGAGCTCAGAGGTTTACATCCTTTCAGATTCGCATTGCCATCCCTTCAGTAAGAGGATAACACCAACGCTCAGAGGTCTACATCCTTTCAGATCCTCATTGCTATCCCTTCAGTGAGAGGATAACACCAGAGCTCAGCGGTTAACATCCTTTCAGATTCTCATTGCTATCCCTTCAGTGAGAGGATAACACCATAATTCAGAGGTGTACATCCTTTCAGATTCTCATTGCTATCCCTTCAGTGAGAGGATAACACCATAATTCAGAGGTTTACATCCTTTCAGATTCTCATTGCTATCCTTTCAGTGAGAGGATAACACCAGAGCTCAGAGATATGCATCCTTTCAGATTCTCATTGACATCCCTTCAGTAAGTGGATAACACCAACGCTCAGAGGTCTACATCCTTTCAGATTCTCATTGCTATCCCTTCAGCGAGAGGATAACACCAGAGATCAGCGGTTGACATCCTTTCAGATTCTCATTGCTATCCCTTCAGTGAGAGGATAACACCATAATTCAGAGGTCTACATCCTTTCATATTCTCATTGCTAACCCTTCAGTGAGAGGATAACACCAGAGCTCAGAGGTCTACATCCTTTCAGATTCTCATTGACATCCCTTCAGCAAGTGGATAACACCAACGCTCAGAGGTCTACATCCTTTCAGATTCCCATTGCAATCTCTTCAGTGAGAGGATAACACCAGAGCGCAGCGGTTAACATCCTTTCAGATTCTCATTGCTATCCCTTCAGTGAGAGGATAACACCATAATTCAGAGGTGTACATCCTTTCAGATTCTCATTGCTATCCCTTCAGTGAGAGGATAACACCAGAGCTCAGAGGTATACATCCTTTCAGATTCTCATTGACATCCCTTCAGTAAGTGGATAACACCAACGCTCAGAGGTCTACAATCCTTTCAGATTCTCATTGCTATCCCTTCAGTGAGAGGATAACACCATAATTCAGAGGTTTACATCCTTTCAGATTCTCATTGCTATCCCTTCAGTGAGAGGATAACACCATAATTCAGAGGTTTACATCCTTTCAGATTCTCATTGCTATCCCTTCAGTGAGAGGATAACACCATAATTCAGAGGTTTACATCCTTTCAGATTCTCATTGCTATCCCTTCAGTGAGAGGATAACACCATAATTCAGAGGTTTACATCCTTTCAGATTCTCATTGCTATCCCTTCAGTGAGAGGATAACACCATAATTCAGAGGTTTACATCCTTTCCGATTCTCATTGCTATCCCTTCAGTGAGAGGATAACACCATAATTCAGAGGTGTACATCCTTTCAGATTATCATTGCTATCCCTTCAGTGAGAGGATAACACCATAATTCAGAAGTGTACATCCTTTCAGATTCTCATTGCTATCCCTTCAGTGAGAGGATAACACCAGAGCTCAGAGGTCTACATCCTTTCAGATTCTCATTGACATCCCTTCAGTAAGTGGATAACACCAACGCTCAGAGGTCTACATCCTTTCAGATTCTCATTGCTATCCCTTCAGTGAGAGGATAACACCATAATTCAGAGGTTTACATCCTTTCAGATTCTCATTGCTATCCCTTCAGTGAGAGGATAACACCATAATTCAGAGGTCTACATCCTTTCAGATTCTCATTGCTATCCCTTCAGTGAGAGGATAACACCATAATTCAGAGGTTTACATCCTTTCAGATTCTCATTGCTATCCGTTCAGTGAGAGGATAACACCACAATTCAGAGGTTTACATCCTTTCAGATTCTCATTGCTATCCCATCAGTGAGAGGATAACACCAGAGCTCAGAGGTCTACATCCTTTCAGATTCTCATTGCTATCCCTTCAGTGGGAGGATAACACCATAATTCAGAGGTCTACATCCTTTCAGATTCTCATTGCTATCCCTTCAGTGAGAGGATAACACCATAATTCAGAGGTCTACATCCTTTGAGATTCCCATTGCCATCCCTTCAGTGAGAGGATAACACCAGAGCTCAGAGGTCTACATCCTTTCAGATTCTCATTGCTATCCCTTCAGTGGGAGGATAACACCATAATTCAGAGGTCTATATCCTTTCAGATTCTCATTGATATCCCTTCAGTGAGAGGATAACACCGTAATTCAGAGGTCTACATCCTTTCAGATTCTCATTGCTATCCCTTCAGTGAGAGGATAACACCATAATTCAGAGGTCTACATCATTTCAGATTCCCATTACCATTCCTTCAGTGAGAGGATAACACCAGAGCTCAGAGGTCTACATCCTTTCAGATTCTCATTGCTATCCCTTCAGTGAGAGGATAACACCATAATTCAGAGGTTTACATCCTTTCAGATTCTCATTGCTATCCCTTCAGTGAGAGGATAACACCATAATTTAGAGGTCTACATCATTTCAGATTCTCATTGCTATCCCTTCAGTGAGAGGATAACACCATAATTCAGAGGTTTACATCCTTTCAGATTCTCATTGCTATCCCTTCAGTGAGAGGATAACACCGTAATTCAGAGGTTTACATCCTTTCAGATTCTCATTGCTATCCCTTCAGTAAGGGGATAACACCAACGCTCAGAGGTCTACATCCTTTCAGATTCTCATTGCTATCCCTTCAGTGGGAGGATAACACCATAATTCAGAGGTCTACATCCTTTCAGATTCTCATTGCTATCCCTTCAGTGAGAGGATAACACCATAATTCAGAGGTCTACATCCTTTCAGATTCCCATTGCCATCCCTTCAGTGAGAGGATAACACCAGAGCTCAGAGGTCTACATCTTTTCAGATTCTCATTGCTATCCCTTCAGTGAGAGGATAACACCATAATTCAGAGGTCTACATTCTTTCAGATTCTCACTGCTATCCCTTCAGTGAGAGGATAACACCATAATTCAGAGGGCTACATTCTTTCAGATTCTCATTGCTATCCCTTCAGTGAGAGGATAAGACCATAATTCAGAGGTCTACATCCTTTCAGATTCTCATTCTATCCCTTCAGTGAGAGGATAACACCATAATTCAGAGGTTTACATCCTTTCAGATTCTCATTGCTATCCCTTCAGTGAGAGGATAACACCATAATTCAGAGGGCTACATCCTTTCAGATTCTCATTGCTATCCGTTCAGTGAGAGGATAAGACCATAATTCAGAGGTTTACATCCTTTCAGATTCTCATTGATATCCCATCAGTGAGAGGATAACACCAGAGCTCAGAGGTCTACATCCTTTCAGATTCTCATTGCTATCCCTTCAGTGGGAGGATAACACCATAATTCAGAGGTCTACATCCTTTCAGATTCTCATTGCTATCCCTTCAGTGAGAGGATAACACCATAATTCAGAGGTCTACATCCTTTGAGATTCCCATTGCCATCCCTTCAGTGAGAGGATAACACCAGAGCTCAGAGGTCTATATCCTTTCAGATTCTCATTGCTATCCCTTCAGTGAGAGGATAACACCATAATTCAGAGGTCTACATCCTTTCAGATTCTCATTGCTATCCCTTCAGTGAGAGGATAACACCATAATTCAGAGGTCTACATCCTTTCAGATTCCCATTGCCATCCCTTCAGTGAGAGTATAACACCAGAGCTCAGAGGTCTACATCCTTTCAGATTCTCATTGCTATCCCTTCAGTGAGAGGATAACACCATAATTCAGAGGTTTACATCCTTTCAGATTCTCATTGCTATCCCTTCAGTGAGAGGATAACACCATAATTTAGAGGACTACATCCTTTCAGATTCTCATTGCTATCCCTTCAGTGAGAGGATAACACCATAATTCAGAGGTTTACATCCTTTCAGATTCTCATTGCTATCCCTTCAGTGAGAGGATAACACCGGAATTCAGAGGTTAACATCCTTTCAGATTCTCATTGCTATCCCTTCAGTAAGTGGATAACACCAACGCTCAGAGGTCTACATCCTTTCAGATTCTCATTGCTATCCCTTCAGTTGGAGGATAACACCATAATTCAGAGGTCTACATCCTTTCAGATTCTCATTGCTATCCCTTCAGTGAGAGGATAACACCATAATTCAGAGGTCTACATCCTTTCAGATTCCCATTGCCATCCCTTCAGTGAGAGGATAACACCAGAGCTCAGAGGTCTACATCCTTTCAGATTCTCATTGCTATCCCTTCAGTGAGAGGATAACATCATAATTCAGAGGTCTACATTCTTTCAGATTCTCACTGCTATCCCTTCAGTGAGAGGATAACACCATAATTCAGAGGGCTACATTCTTTCAGATTCTCATTGCTATCCCTTCAGTGAGAGGATAAGACCATAATTCAGAGGTCTACATCCTTTCAGATTCTCATTCTATCCCTTCAGTGAGAGGATAACACCATAATTCAGAGGTTTACATCCTTTCAGATTCTCATTGCTATCCCTTCAGTGAGAGGATAACACCATAATTCAGAGGACTACATCCTTTCAGATTCTCATTGCTATCCCTTCAGTGAGAGGATAATACCAGAAATTAAATTTAGGTATTAGAATAAAATTTTTGAAAGCCTTATTCTAGAGAGTGATGCTTTATGGAAGTGAAACTTGGACTGTTGTTGTATCAGAAAAGAGGAGAGATGTTTCTAATGAAGGGAAGAGGTAGGTTGTTATGGCACATTCTAAGGCATCTAGGAATAGCGAACTTAGTTATGGATGGAAGGGTCGAGGACAAGAACTGTAGAGGTAGACCAAGGTTAGAATGTATGTTAAACATATTGCCGTCGATGTCTGGTGTGGTATAGTAAAGCCACCATTACTTACGACTTGTCGTTTCAGTGCTAGGCTAGAGTTTCGTTCGCTAAATAGCGACATCGCGAACGAAATTCGTTTTGTCGTGATATATCGATTTGAATGGCAGCCTGTGATTGGCTAGTTAAAGTGATTTTCCTTCTGACCGCTAGATAACTCTAGGGTAACACTGAAACGTCAAGTCGGAAGTAATGCTGGCTTTATATAGCTATATGGAGATGAAACGATTATCTCAGGGCAGGGAGGCATGGCATACTGCATCAAACCAGTCTGAAGCTAAAGACTCAAACACACCCACCAAACTGGCTAGCCCCCCCACGGGCTCACATCTAGTGGGACGTTGGTTGGCGACCACGGGGCCCCAGCTGAGTCCGGCATTGCTTCCACTTACTTGTGCCAGGCTCCTCTCTGTCTTCTTTCCTGTCGACCTCACTTGGTCAACTCTTGTTCTCTTCCGACCCCGACGGTATTAGGGTATCTGAGGCCTAGGGAGTCTCTTCCTTTCCCGCCTTAATTGGCCCTTGTCTCATCTTATCTGATACCCTCCTCCTGCGAGGGGTCAGCCTTATTTTTCTTTTCATGTTATCTCCTGCCTTCTGCTCAAGGCCCTCAAAGAGGAAGGGTGTATGTAGCCCCACCACTTCTGGTGCACCCTGGATGTTGCTACACCCTCAGGGGCTCACGGCTGGTGAGTTCGGGAGTTGGCGACCCTGAGCTGGGTCCGGTTTTCCCCCTTGTATCCATTGCCTCTGGGGCGGACTCTCTCCTCCTTCACTTTACTATCAGCCTTTCATGGCTCTCCTTCCTTCCAAGTCCCTCAATCCGCATTCTTCGAGGGTTGAGGGCATTTATTTTCCTCCTGTCCTTTATTTGCCTTATTCTCCTTTAGTTTTCCATTTCTTCTTCTAGTATACAAGTTAGTAGTTATTTTTATTTATAGTTTACTTTTCATTATCATCTTCACGATCACCCAAACCATTAGGGGCCGATAACCTAGATGTTAGGCCCCTTAAAACAACAATTATCATCATCATCATCATCAAACCGGATAGATTTAAATCCTCTGATTGGCCTACGTTAGATCCTACCTGGTGCTAGCCTCCCCTGACATGCAGTATGCTCGAGTTGGTAGCTACCGAGAGCGCTGAACCGCACACACATCAAACAGACATCCTGCCCGTAAATGTCATAGTTCAATGGAACCTTTTGCCGGTCCACATCTAACTTCCGATACACTGTATATGGTTGACATTGATACTATGACACGAGAAGGACATCAGTTACCTGTTACTGTTGGTATCAGGAGACAAAATACTGTACATTGATGGCCATCAATCTTGAAACTTTGTGAGGAATGTACAGAAGTCATTCTCAGTTTTCAAGCACACAACTTATTTCCAGCCATTACACAAAAAAGAATTAAAGAAACATAAAGTATTAGGGAGTATTATTTATCAGACTTAAAAAATAGCAGCTTTTAGACTTAATGATTGTGTAACACATGTTATGTTCAATTGTAACTTACAGCCAGTTCACACAAAGTAATTATAATTACTGAAATATGTGAACCTAAAATAAACTACATATGACTAAGATGTATTATACAGTATATTTTTATGGACTGTTGAAGAAGGACAAAACATGTTTCGCTGGTCAAGCAAGCATCGTCAGATCCAAATACACAAGAAAAATAGTTCTACAAACGATATTTTAAATTACCACACTTAATACTCGAAAGAAAGTGATATTTTGTATAATGATCTACAGAAGATAATCAATATTACTAATATACAAGATATGATACTGTTAATGGGAGACTTGAATGGCAGAGTTGGTAATGAGAAAATTCAGAATAACATTGGTATTCATGGAGAGGTAACCCGCAATAATAATGGAACAAAATTAATAGATTTCACTATCTTCAATCAGTTTGGGATTATGAACACACTATTTCCACACAAGGACAGTCATAAATATACGTGATCCGCAAGAAATCAGAAATCAATTATTGATTATATCATTTGTAATGGAAAATTGACAGATTTAGTTTTGGATACAAGAGTTTTTCGAGGACCTGAATTGGAAACAGACCACTATTTATTAGTTGCTCCTATTGGTTTAAAACCACGGTGGTTCAAGAAAAAGAAACAAAGAACACAGGAAAACGAAACTTTATATAAGGTTAACCTTTTAAATGATCCCAGTATAAAATGGCTATACCAAAACAGGCTTGATAATCACTGTCGAATACATAGAATACGATGTGGTGGACTGTATAAAGAAATATATTTTACACTGTATGTACATGATTAAACACTGAACAAGTACAGTAGATATTACATGCGTGCTATGACACCATGTCCGGTAGCCACTGCTACCTTCTTGAAAGTGAGTCCTGCTTGACGCAGGTAAGAAAACGACCCTTCCTCTTAATGGGTCAACAACCCTCCAGCAGGGGGACCAACTGTCATTAGAGTATGTACAGTGCCAGAGTTGCCAACATACTCCCCCCCTTGAAATAGCAAATATTTCAAACAACAATTAAATACTGTCACTTTGTTCTATTAACTGGAATAAGAGTTGAAATAAACACTATGTACACAAACATTTAAACAATTCACTTCTCTTCACTCAACAATGGGCAAAGTCTTGACACTGCTCTTTTCAAAAGAGCTCCGCTGGGTGTTTTGATGGTAACAACCCTCGTAACTCCGTCGGTTCCTGGATGCACTGCTGCGACACGGCCCAGTTTCCAATGAAGTGGAGGCACGCCCTCTTCCTTCAGAACAACCAGAGTGTCGATTTGTGGGGATTGTCCGGGCGACCGCCATTTAGAACGCTGTTGGAGTTGTCCGAGATATTCCTTGGACCATCGACGCCAAAATTGCTGGAACATAGCCTGCAGCAGTTGCCAGCGCTTCAGTCTATTCAAGGGAGTCTGAGACACATCTTCTTCCACAGGAAGATGAAATGAGCCACCGATCAGGAAGTGGGATGGGGTTAATACTTCCGGATCATTGGGATCAGAGGATAGTGGGCAGAGGGGGCGCGAATTCAAAACTGCCTCTATCTGTACAAGCACTGTAGTCATTTCTTCAAACGACAATGCAGCATTTCCTACTATTCTCTTAAGGTGATACTTAGCTGATTTAACTGCAGCCTCCCACAACCCTCCGAAGTGAGGTGAACCAGGAGGACTAAAATGCCACTGAATCCCCTTCTCAGTAGCAAAGCTTATGAGTGACTGCTTGGTATTCATATCATTAAAGAATTTCTTTAGCTCACGTGATGCACCTACGAAATTAGTTGCGTTGTCAGTGAATATGTGGGTGCAAGTTCCTCGTCTAGCCATGAATCTTTTCAGTGATGCTAAAAAAGCAGCTGTAGACAGATCGCTTACAAGTTCAATATGTACAGCCTTTGTGGCAAAACAAACAAACATAGCTATATATGCCTTAATCCGAGCGCCCTTCCTGGAGGAAGGCCGTAAATATACTGGGCCACAGAAATCTATTCCTGAAGATGCAAATGGTCGACTGGGAACTACTCTCCTTTCAGGTAGCGATCCCATTATCGGTTGATACGGCCGAGACGAGAATTGAAAACACGTCTTACATCGATACACTGCCTTTCGAGCACCGTTCCTCCCACATAGAGGCCAGTATTGCTGTCGCATCATTGTCAATAAAGTCTGAGCTCCAGCATGAAGAAAAACAAAATGAAAATGATCAAATAACATTATTGTAATGCGATGATTGCCAGGTAATAAAATAGGATGTCTTCTGTTGACCGATAGTTTAGTATTTTGCAGACGGCCTCCTACCCGTAACAGACCCTGCTCATCCAAATACGGTGCTAATCCATGTAATTTGCTTCCCTTGGGTAGTGGCAAATTTTGTTTGAGAGCCTTTATGTCTTGTGAAAATTCAGAACCTTGCGCAATTTTACACCATAAATACTTAGCCTGCTCTAGTTCTACCGGATTAAGAGCACCTGTTTGTCTGTCTGTTTTAGTTTTAAGATTTTTGATAAATCTGAGCACGAGAGCTGTTATTCTAATCAGCTTGCTCCAGGAAGAGTATCTGTTAATCAGATTCGATCCAAGGGATTCTGTAGATGACACTAGAACGATTTTAGTTTTCCTAACTTCAGGTAATTCTTGAGAGCTATGCCTCTGCTGTGAAGGCCATTCGTCTTTATTATCTGAAAGCCAAGATGGTCCCGATAACCAAAATGATGAATTTAACAGCTTCTCCGCGGTAACTCCTCTCGAGATCATATCTGCTGGGTTATGATGAGTAGAGACGTGCTGCCAACAATCAATATTTGTCAACTGTTGAATCTGCGACACTCGATTAGCGACGTATGTTTTCCACTGGTGTGGATGGCCCGAAATCCATGCTAATGCTATTGTGGAGTCAGTCCAACAAAAACACTTGTCTTTAGTTACGTTTATGGATCTCATGACTCTTTCGACCAACTGAGCAAGTAATACAGCACTGCATAGTTCTAATCTTGGTAAAGTTACTGAGCCTAATGACGCAACGCGAGACTTGGAACACAATAAGTGAACTGTTATTTTACCATCTCCTGTCTGAGATCTTACATAAACACAAGCGCCGTAAGCAATCTGAGACGCGTCACAAAATCCATGAATTTCATACTCCACAAATTCTACTGCCCTAACATGACGAGGCACTTTGAACTCCTTCAATTTAGCAATATCCTGCATATAACGAATCCATTTAATTTGAAGTTCTATTGTGAGAACGTCGTCCCAATTTAAGTTCATTTGCCACAGTTGCTGGACGAAAATCTTACCCTTAATCAATACTGGGGCCAAAAGCCCTAAGGGGTCAAATATTTTAGCCAGGTCTGATAGAATTATTCTTTTGTTTATCTGTGTCGAACTGAAATCACTTCTCAACTCAAACTGAAAAGTGTCTGTGATGGGTTTCCAAGATAGCCCCAACAACTTCAAGTCTTCAGCTTCATCTACCTTAATAATGTACTTGGGATCTGTTTCGTGGTTAGAAATGCTCGATAGTACATTGGGCTCATTCGAACACCATTTTCTTAAGGTAAAACCCGCACTGGATAAAATATCTGAAACACACTTGTGAGTGGTTCTTAAGCCGTCAGTTGATTCACAACCTGTCATTAAATCGTCAACATAAAAATCCCGCCGTATTACATTCGAAGCTTCAGGAAATTCCTCCTTAGTGTCATTCGCCAATTGAGAGAGGCATCTTGTGGCCAGGAAGGGTGCACATGACGTGCCATATGTGACTGTTTTGAGACGATAATGTTTAAGCTCGTCCTTAGGGGACTCCCTCCACACGATGCGCTGAAAGTCAGTATGTGCAGGTTCTATGAGGACCTGTCGATACATTTTTTCTATGTCAGCGGTCAATACATAGCGATGCATGCGAAATCTAGCCAATATTGAAAATAAATCATCTTGAACGATCGGTCCTACTAATAACAAATCATTGAGGGATAATACAGAATCGCCCTTCGAGCTGCCATCAAATACCACGCGAGTGCGCGTTGTCAATGAATTACCCTTAAATACACAATGATGCGGAAGGTAGTACTGTAATGGTTTGTTTATCTCATTACTGGGAATTTCCTCCATATGATCCAGGTCAGTGTACTCTCTCATAAACTGTACGTACTCCGACTTGACTTGGGGCTGCCTTTCAAAACGCTTCTCTAGGCTGTGAAACCGTCTAATTGCCTCATTAACATTGCTACCTAGCTGACTCGGGTCCTCTTTAAGGAGTAGTGGGACTATGAACCTACCCTGTGGATTCCTTCTGTGACCGTCAGTAAATAGCCTCTCACTAATCTCTTGCTCAGAATGTCCTTGGCCAAGCAGTGCTTTCCCCGGCTCATTGAATATCTTACCTGACACAAAGAGGCAGGAAGAACTGTTATCTGCGTGCCTTTCAGACAAACCAACACTACCTGCTGCTACCCAGCCAAGAGCCGTGTTGCGAAACAACGGTAGTTTGTTTGAGAAACTATCGAGCTGAAATTGTTCTGCGCCGATAAGATCGTAAAAGAATTCTGCTCCAATGAGAATGTCTATGGATGATGACACATTAAATTGAGGATCCGCAAGGTTTTCTAATATAAACTCTGGAATACTCCAATCTGTGATGTTGATATTTTTAGTGGGTAAGCACTGACCAGTAATTGAAGGTATTACGTGAAATGTCATGATTCGTTCAAAGGAACCGAACCGCGAAGAAATCTTTGTTCTTACCACCGACCCCACCTTGATGGTAGTGTTATGCAACCCATGTATCGGAATATTAGTCATTGTCTTTAACAATCGTAATTGATGAGCTAATTCCCTGGTTATGAAGTTGAGTTGCGAGCCGCTGTCTAACACAACCCGAGCATGACGGGTTTTTCCCTCTGAATTGTTGACATTCACTACTGCTGTCGACAACAATACATGAGAGGAAACATCATTGTTGTGATTGTGCAATGAAACAGCATTACTACTATGTTGCTCATTAAGGGGAGACAATGAAGTATTATTGGACACAATACTCTTGTTTGAAGTTTGACTATTATTGTGGTTCGGTGACCCTTGGTCCCTATGAAGCAAGGTGTTGTGTTTATCCTTGCACAGCTTACAACATGAACGAGTGCACTCGTTAGCGAAGTGATTTCCAGACAGGCAATTAACACAGAGCTTATGCTTCTTGATCTCCCGCCATCTGTCATAAACACCCATAGAAGTGAAGGTTCTGCATCTAAATATGGGATGCTCCTCCGTGCAAAGCGGGCATTTCTGATTTTTCTGTGAAAGGAAACAATTTTTTCCTGGGTTCGTGAATGGCCTCGGTTTGAAACCAGATGCATTCGTTTTAGATGAAACGCCTACCTGCTTCAGCTGTTTTGTGCGATCACAATTCTTAGTTTCGATCGATTCCAATGCATTACATGTTTCGAGCAGAAATTTGTCCAGTGTCTGATACGATGGAAGATCAAAGGTTGGTAACGAGGTCTCCCATTTTTTTAATGTTTCAGCGTCAAATCTGTTTGTTATTAAATGTATCAAAATGGCATCTAATTGTTCTTCACAAGACAGACCAAGCGCTGATAGCGACTGTATGTGCCTTCTGAAGCCGTCATACAAGTCTCTTAATGCCTTGGAAGATTCTACTTCTATTTTGTTAATCTGAAGGACCGAATTAATGTGGGAGGAAACAATTGCTCGCCGGTTATTGAACCTTTCATTTAACAGGTTCCACGCTATGTCGTAATTCGCTGCAGATATTTCTAGAGACTGTAACACGTCTGCCGCCCTGCCTGATACCACTGATTTTAGGTAATGAAATTTCTGTATTTTTGACAAATTTGCATCTTCATGAATGAGATTCTTAAAGGTATCGGCAAAATTGGGCCATTCTAAATAATCACCTGCGAATTTTGGTAAACTTATTTGAGGCAGTTTAACTGAACGTGTTTGCGAACTGGAAGTTGATTCACCAATAGAATCACTTAGCGAAGTTGCTGACTTGGAAATTGCACCATTTATGGATCTTATAAGACCAGATGTTTTGAAGTATTGCTCCTCAAAGTCGGAGCGATAAGATTCTTGTTCTGCTTGAAATGATTCATCCTCTTTCAAATCCTCTATTTGTGATTGAACTGTTTCATATTCTTCCCAGATTTTTGATAAGTGAGCCCGTCGATCTTCCAACTGATCTACGTCCTTAGATTGAGAATCTAATTTCTCTACGAAGCCTTGTATGCGAGATAAGCTAGCCTTTAACCTACCCCTTTTGCTACACAGTGATTTTATCTTTTGTTCCATTTTTCACTAGCAATTCCCAATAAACTGCTGAATGATATAAAATCACAATAGACCAAATGCATATACGTAAAAGAATGACAAAACGAAAAGACAAATACCTAACATATTTACATAATACAAAGATGAACTCCTGGTTTTGTTTCAAAGAGTTGCGGGAAAACTGCGTACAAATAACATACAGTTTTACGGGCGAAATCATGTGTGATCACTAGCAATACCAATACATTGCAAGTACAAACGAACAGTTTTGAATGAAGAAAGAAAGGAATGCATATTAGTCACAAGGAATAATTAAGGATGATCGGTGACTTACCAGGATGATGAATTCTGTTGTCCAGTAGTCGCCATGCTGGTAACCACCCACGCCATTTGTGAGAAACCATGCTGTCTTTGGATCACACGAGTTCAATTTTCACTGTTTTTCTTGCCATCTAATCGTGCCCGGAGGACCAAAACTTATGTCGAATACATAGAATACGATGTGGTGGACTGTATAAAGAAATATATTTTACACTGTATGTACATGATTAAACACTGAACAAGTACAGTAGATATTACATGCGTGCTATGACACCATGTCCGGTAGCCACTGCTACCTTCTTGAAAGTGAGTCCTGCTTGACGCAGGTAAGAAAACGACCCTTCCTCTTAATGGGTCAACAACCCTCCAGCAGGGGGACCAACTGTCATTAGAGTATGTACAGTGCCAGAGTTGCCAACAATCACATTCAGATGATTCCACTTTCTGACGATGTGGAAGACGAGTGGTCCATTTTGAGTTCTGCTCTAAAACAGTCAGCATTTGAAAGTTTGGGAGAAAAAAGAAGATGGCAAAAGAAAAAGGGTTTAAGAATTTGGGACGAAGAAATTAAAAAAGTAATCTCCGGAAAAACAAATTCATATAAAAAGTTTCTGTTAACTGGTAAATTAGAAGATAAAATTGAATACCATCATAAGAGAGCAATATCAAAAAGAGAAGTTAGAAACACAGGGAAAGTTGGGAAAACTTTGTCTCGTACCTGGTGATTGACATAACACGACCACAACCACAAACCTATAAAATTTTGAAAAAACTAAATAGGGAAGTAAAAGAATATGTAAAAATTAATGCAATATCTCACAAAGAATGGCTTGAGTATTTTCAGAGCCTTTGGTCGAGTCCAAATATTGAACAACTTGTTTTACAAGCATCTAAAAACACGTCATCGGAAAATATCGAAGAATTAGAACGGGTCTTGAGGAAACTTCGAAATGGGAAAACACCTGGAGAAGATTCGATAAATGCAGAAATGTTAAAGTATTCAGGCGATGCCTTCAAGAAAAGATTTCTCAGATTATTGAATTTAATCTGGATGGGTAACAGGCCTCCAGAAGACTGGCAAAAGGCAATAGTAGTCCCTCTTCATAAGAAGGGAAATATGAAAGTTTTGGAAAATTATAGAGGAATAAGTATACTTAACTCTGGATACAACATTTTTGCAAACATTGTTAAAGAAAAATTACTGAAACATTACTCTGAGTTAATAGGGAATGAACAACATGGGTTTATAAAAGGTCGCACATGTGCAGATGCCTACTTCACCTTAAAAATTTTGATCGAAAAACGCAGGGAGTTCGATTTGGAAACACACATATCATTTGTTGATTTTAAGAAAGCCTTTGATTTTGTTGACAGAAACAGACTTATTGACATATTGGCCAGGGATTGTGTCCCCCAACAGTTAATTGATAACATTTACAACATGTATAGTGGTACTCGTATTGCAGTAAGGTTAAGTAATCATAAATCCGAGTGGAAGCCAATCAGCAGAGGGGTAAGACAAGGCTGTGGACTCTCTCCATTGCTATTCATAATCTACATGGATGCTATAATAAAGGAATGGAGGTGTGAAAGACATGGTTCAATACCTATCAGCAGATATCTAAAAGATTTAGACGCTATACTATTTGCTGATGATGTTGCATTGGTAGCAGCATCTGAAGTTGATCCGAAGTGGTCAGTATTCAACCTCCAGAAAGTGGCATCAAAATTCAGCATGTGCATTTCTACTGAAAAGACTAAAGTAATGGCCTTTAAGGGTAAGGACCCTAACCCCAGTAAAATTTGTCTGGATGGTAAAATTTTAGAAAGAGTTAACGAATTCAAGTATTTAGGATATAATTTATCTTTTCAAGAAGAACGAGACATAACTGCAAAAATAACTAATTATACCAGAACAACAGGAATCATCAATCACGTCATGAAGCCATCTCTTGTCCAAAGGCATACACGCTTGCGTTTGTATAACACATTAGCCAGACCAACCCTGTGCTATGGCAGCGAGGCATGGACAATAAGATGTCAGGACATCTCCAGACTCACAGCACGCGAAATGACCTTTATGCGCCGAACAGCAGGCTATACTAAATGGGATCATAAGAGAAACGAGGATGTGCTGAAGGAACTAAAAGTGAAACCAATAACTACATACATTTGTGACTACCAAGAGAACTGGAAGCATCATGTCCAAAGGATGGAACCTGGAAGATTTCCAAAGGAGATCCTTCGCTACCAGCCATGGGGAAATAGATCGATAGGACGTCCGATGAAGAGATGGAGGGAAAGTGCAAGACCGTAACGGGACATTTGGCCAAATACTTGGAAGGAAGATGATGATGATGATGATGAATAAACTCTCTGACGGGGCAAATATATATATATATTTGTCAATTTATTAAACAGAAAGGTAAACAGGTTTTTCTTTATTTATTTTTTCTTTTTCTTTTTACAAATTGGTAATTTATTTCTCAAAAGTACCGTACTGTGGAATTCTCAGTTTTGCCTCACAAGGCTCCAGCTCCGTTCTGGCACTCAGACCCCAGAATTAACATGTCTTGGTAGAGCCGGGAATCGATTCGGACCTCTAGGGTGGAAGCCAAGAATGCTAGCCACTACACCACGAGGTAGTCTAATTTCAATCTTAATATTGTTTATCATCATCTTCCTAATAAGTTAAGATTAGGGTACAACCAAATTTACAATTATTTTATGATTTTACTTAAGCTTTCTTACTATTTATAAGGTGCGTTCAAAAAGTAACGAGCCGGAGGCTGTAATGCGCAAACCGGTGACGACATGGACTACTCGTGGCGTGTGTAACGAGGTTTGGTTCCGACCAGAGCGTGGAAGCATTCATCAATCGTCCAACGCTGCCAGTCGCATTGCAAACAGTGACATGGATGTGTCAAACGAAGAGCAAAGAGGTGTTGTTCGGTTTCTGACTGCGAAAGGAGTAGGGGAAACGGACATTCATCGCCGAATGTCACAAGTGTACGGCGATCACTGCATGTCCCTTGCAAGGGTCAAGGCGTGGCACAAGCGCTTTAGGGAAGGAAGGGTGTCGTTAGCCGATGATGGCCGGTCTGGGGCACCCCCCTGCATTACCGATGACAACGTCCAGCTGGTTGATGCACTCATTACCCAGGACCGCCGAGTGACAGTGAACGCCTTAGCCGCCGTGGTCGGATTGAGCGTTGGAAGTGTGCACACCATCATGAAGGAACGACTGAACTTGCGGAAAGTGTGTGCCCAATGGGTGCCCCACAGTCCTCAACCACACCAGGAAGCATGTCGAATGGCCTTCTGCTTTGGTCTTGGTTGCACGATTGATGTATGCTGCTGCTCGCTTTGTATCGTCACGTGACGTGCACGCGTGCCTCTAGCAACGGGCTGTGACCTTCCATGCTCTGGTCGGAACCACACCTCGTTACACACGCCACGATTACCCCATGTCGTCACCGGTTTGCGCATTACTGCCTCCGGCTCGTTACTTTTTGAACGCACCTTATATTGTATTATTACAATATTTATTGGCTTTTTTCGGAGGGATGAGGGGGGGGGGGAGCTGGAGCCCCCACAGCTCCCCTCTTATATACGCCCCTGACTGCAGGTTTGTTAGTGTTTTGTAGGACTATTTGTCTTGTAGATTTGGATCTGAAGATGCTCGCTTGATGAGCGAAGCATGTCATCCCTTAGTATTCTCCTTCTTCGAAAGTCCATAACAATATATATATCTTAATGAATGTAATTTATTTCAAGTTATGTTTTTGAATTTTCCAGTAATTATAATTATTTTGTGTCGACCGACTGAAAGTCACAATATCAATTGTCAATATGGCAACACTGAAAAATGGCTTCATAACTGTACTTTGTTATGTTCAGTAGGTTTTTATATGATTCACTTTGTATGAAGGTACTGCATGTCAGTCCTACAGTATTTCCGATAAACTTTACTTTCAAGCCCGGCGTCAATTCTGCGAAATTTTAATGCTTGGATTTCTTTTTGACAGTAAAATTTTCAACTTTGACCACTGATTTTCAATCGGATTAAGGGGGACATATGCAAAATTGCACTCCAGTAAAAGAAGTATTGTAAGTCCCAGAGTTTGAAAGATAACGCTGTATACTTTTACACACATGATTGCTAGGCATGTCTGTATTGATTTTCGTGGTGATAATTCAAATGGTTCTACAGCTAGGAATATTTGAATTTTCTGAAACATGTACCCTTAATATGTACCTTTTCTACAAAACCATCACATTGTAAGTTACAAAATTAGGCATGTAATATCTCAAGACCAGGTTAAAGATATCTGTGTAACAAATTTTTGATATCTTATTTACTTTAGTTTTAAAAGCACTTCAAAATCTGATGGACTTAATTTGATTTAAAACAAGAAGTTCCGTGACGAACTAAAGAGCCTACTTTTCATGCCAATGATTATTCTACAGTATATGAACCTATCTAGAATAATGACGAAATTAAGTTGCTAATATCAAAATTTCTAATTAGTTCGAAATACTGTATAACTTGCATAATGTTGCCTAATAGAGCACTACAGTTGGCAGACCTGATGACTGAATATATTCTTAGTTCCATCTCTTAAGGTACAGAATACAAAATTTGGTTGAAGTCCAATGAATAGCATGGACGTTACATGCAGTTAAACATTGGATCTAACAGCGCACGTAAAATCATGTTGGCAACAATGTCATGCATGTATTGGTCAGAAATAATCTGAAATAATATGATCTATTGTGGTGCCAATTTTGAATGAAATCCATTAGATAGTATAGAAGTTACATGCATTTTAAAATTGGACCTATCAGCAGGCTTAGAATCATGTTGGCAGCACTGACGTATATTAGTTACTCCAAATTCATCTAGAATGCCAGGTACTATACGTGTGCAAAGTTTAGAGCTATTGGCTTGCATACTTTCTGATACTTTATATTGATATTAGGGTAACAAAAATAGGGACAGCACATATTAACAGTTGGCAGCCCTGGTTGCTCTTAAGAATACGCATAGTCATATCTGTTATGGTACACATAGCATATACGAAATTTGGTTGAAATCCAAATGATAGTATGGAAGTTACATGTATTTAAAGTTGGACCTGTCAGCAGGCTTAGAATCATGTTGGTAGCACTGACGTATATAAGTTACTCCAAATTAATATAGAATGTCAGGTATTATACGTGTGCATAGTTTAAAGCTGTCGGCTTGCATACTTTCTGATATATTGGTATTTGGATAAAATAAATTAGGAGCATTTATTAACAGTTGGCAGCCCTGGTGGGTCTCAAGATAACGCTCAGTCGTATCTGGTTATGTACACATACAACATACGAAATTTGGTTGAATTCCAATTGATAGTGTAGAAGTTATATGCATTTAAAAATTGGACCAATCAGCAGGCTTATTATCATTTTGGCAACACTGCCATGTATGGCCTCCTGGAAATTAAACTGCAATATTATTATCTATACGTGTGCCAATTTTGAAATAGCTCCCATTCATACCTTCGAAGATATCCAACATGGAGCTCAAATTTCAATTGCGATATTTTATCAGTTGGTAGCACTGACATCATTTTCAAATATGGCCGTGAGATATTCGGGTGTAGACATTTACTCCTACCAAATTTTGTTTCGATTGCTCCAGCGGTTTAGGAGTTGATAGGGGGGGGGGCACACACACACAGCCAGACAGACAGAAGGACAGACAGACAGAAGGACAGACACACATTTGCCCGATCTCATAAGTCTACTTTTTCCTCATTTTTGCAAAATGTGAAAAGTAGGCTAAAAATAATGACATGTCACCCCTTAAAATCCAAAATATGTTCTTTAAAAAATTGTTTCAGGAACTTAGAATAATAGTTTACAGCAGCATACCAAGTGTTATCACTCTTTAATGGTGTAGGAGAAAAGGTACAATAAACTTACAAAAATGTAAGGTGTGGAAAATTTGAATCAAAGATTTGAGTTTGTTTATATTGTATTGCCGCTCTTCTAATGAATTAGTGCAGACCATATCCATTTTCCAGCTGTTTTCTCATTGAATTTCTCTTTTGATGAGCCTTTGTTTCCAATTTCATCATCAGATGGTGTAAGATTATCCTCACATTCTTCCTACAGAAGTGGGTGTGGCAGTATATAAGCAGTTACATATACTAATATACTAATACTAACACTAATAATTTGGAATTAAAATCTTGATGCCGTGTGGTAAATTATGGGCAAATAAAAAAATAGAACGTTTACTCATTTTTACATACGTCCCCCCTTGAGTTCCGGGTTATTCCTAAGCCACTCTACAACCACTGGATAACACGTTTGGTAGTAACCTACAGTATGGTGCACCATCCTGGTGTAATACTACAGTACGTTATCTCCAATTGGGCTTATGTCGCAGGGGATTAGGAAGAGCTTCTTCTCCAGAATATTCTGTCTGTATTTATTTATTTCTGAATTATGGACACCAGTGTACATAAATTAGCTGTGTGTACCCGTCGTTCACGGTACTTGTACAAGTACTTGTCACTCCTATGGATCGGGTTTGATTTCTGGCTCTGGCCTGGAATTTAATTCTGGTCTAAGAACTGGTTTTCCGTGATTTTCCACTTCTATCAGAAACCACTTATCAGTACAGGCAATTGAGGTTGTTATTGAGTTGATTAGGAAACCTCCGTGGCTTAGGCGGCAGCACGCCAGCCTCTCACCGCTGGGGTCCGTTGTTCAAGTCCCGGTCACTCCATGTGAGATTTGTGCTGGACAAAGCGGAGGCAGACAGGTTTTTCTCCGGGTACTCCGGATTTCCCTGTCAATATTTCATTCCAGCAACACCCTCCGCTTTCATTTCACTTCATCTGTCATTCATCTGTCTTGCCCCAGAGGAGTGCGACAGGCTTCGGCCGCCGGCACAGTTCATATCCTCGCCGCTAGATGGGGGCTTCATTCATTCCATTCCTGACCCAGTCGGTCGGCTGGAAACAGGCTGTGGATTTTCATTGAGTCGATTACAACATTGCTACTTCATGTTTAGAATTTGTCTGATAACCTCTGTCATTGTTATGGCTGCACTAGTATGTGAATTTGTAACTTGGCCTAGGAAGTGGCCGCGGCCTTACTTTAGGTACCTTCCCTGCATTTACCTGGAGTTGAAGTGGAAAACCATACGGAAACCACTTCTAGAATGGCTGAGGTGGGAATCAAACCCGCCTTTTATCAGTTCTGCTTAACGAGGCGGAGTGTAGCCTACACCGTTTCAGCCCTAAGACAGAATTACACTTCTTGCCAGAGCTGGGAATCGTCCCCGTAATTTTGCAGTGACAGCCAAGAATGCAGGTGTACAGTATGTTTTTGAAATGGGAATATACTTTTTGTCGTGTGGCCTCCTGAGAGGCCGAGTGCAGGTCTCTCTAGTCGACGCCCGTGAGAGACCTGCGCGCTGGGATGTGAGATGGAATGGATGAAAATGAATGAAACCGGGCTAGGATGTGACCGTGTAAATGGGAGACCACGGAAAACCATTTCAAGGACGGCCGACGGTGGGGCTCGAACCCACGGGTCTGTCGAGTCAGCAGAGAGCTTAGCCCCATGGCCTAGCGCTGCGCTTTAGCGAGCGTAGCCATCGCTGTCGGTAAGGGAATAATAACCTATTGGTTTGACATACATACATTATTCCTTTTTCTACGGGGTCAGGAATGAAGTGAGGTGATTATTATCTATGTGTTGAATGGTCTTTTACTGTTGGATGTCCTTCCTGATGTCAACTCAACTTAACGAACTCTAGGGCAGGATTTGGAAGTAAGTAATCGTGGTCCTTTAGAAGATGCCGTAGCATTGCTGCTGCTGATGATGATAATTGTTGTTTTAAGGGGCCTAACATCGAGATGATCAAATGAAACCTACAACTAACTACTGACTTACAAACTAGAAGAGGAAATGGGAAACAAGAGGAGAAGAAAGTAAATAAAAGCCAGGAGGAAAGGAAATGCCCTCAACCCTCGAAGAATGAGAATTGAGGAACTTGGAAAGAAGGAGAGCCAAAAAAGGCAGCGAGGAATGGTAAAGAGGAGAGGGACCGCCCCAAAGGCAATGGAAGAAGGAGAGAGACCGGACCCAGCTCAGGAAACCCTCGGGGTCGCCAACACCTGAACTCACCAGACGTGAGCCCTTGAGGGTGTAGCACAATCCAGGGTGCACAGTAAATGGTGGGGCTACACACACCCTGCCTCCTTGAGGTCTGAGACAAGGGCCAATCGAGGTGGGGAAGTGAAAGACTCCCTAGGCCTCGGATAACCTAATACCGTCGGGGTGGGAAAAGAACAAGAGTTGACCAAGGGAGGTCGAGAGGAAAGATAATAGAGAGGAGCCCGGCACAAGTAAGTGGAAGCAATGCCGGACTCAGCTGGGATCCCGTGGTCGCCAACCCACAGGTTGTGAGCCCCTGGGGGTCCGTAGCATTGCCTTGAGTTGAACATGGATAACTATTTCAATGACGGTCATCAGTTGGGTTTGAACCCACTTCTTTTCCGAGTCGAGAGATAACCTGGCACCATTCCATTGCATAGCTACTCCGGTTGGTCAAGTTTATAACAGAATTGAATATTGTTTTCATTATAAGAGAGCTTTTCTAGTCATTAAAAATTAACCATTGGTCAATTCTCACAGGGACCGTACAGTGCTTTTAAGTTAATTGAATCTTTAATTCATTGTGGCAGTAATGGGGCGCCCCATATGGAACACATACCTTTCGTGAAGGTCATGCTGTCATGAAGAGGTATTAAGACGATTGGGAGAGGAGAGATGTTTCTGGCGACTGCTATTAAAGATGATGACGATGATGATAATTGCAGTTTTAAGGAGCCTAACATCTAGGTTATCGGCCCCAGCTATTAAAGAGAAGAGATAGGTTGGTAGGACACATACTAATACACCCAGGAATAGTAAAGTTAGTTATGGAAGGAAGGGTCGAAGACAATAACTGTAGGGGTAGACCAAGGTTAGAATATGTTAAACAGATTGCCTCAGATTTAGCGTGTGGTAGCGATTATTTATTTATTTATTTATTTATTTATTTATTTATTTATCGTATGGCTTTTAGTGCTGGGAGTGTCCGAGGACATGTTCGGCTCGCCAGAGTCTGTAGCTGCTTCAAGCGGACATCCATGGGGTGAGCTACATGTTCCGATCAATTTCAAGTAGTTCCAACTTTCGCTACCAGATGTCGCTGACACATAGTGGTGAACGTTGGAACTTTGATAGAGCGTTACAACGAAATCCAACCTAGAAATTTAGCTTCACACGCGTTTAGTTAGTGGAAGGATCTTTACATGCCATAAATCTATGACATGGGACCACCGGCTTTACTTCCACTCCGAAGGAAGGGATACTGAAGGATCTTAACGCTCTTGAAAAATCCGACGACTTCGGCCGGGTTTCAAACCACGATCTTGGGAACAGCAATTCTGCATGCTACCAACTACACCACCGAAGCCGATGTAGAGATGAAACGATTAGCTCAGGACGGGGAGGCATGGAACGCTGCATCAAACCAGTCAAAAGATTGAAGACTCAAACACAACACACATGTTGCGAATAATAATAACGTAATAATGAATTAATGACAGAGATTGACGATATGCTGCTGTTGTTGCTTATTTTTAGGGCTGTGACATGGTGGTTATTTTGCCCCGTGTATTTGGACGTGTGTAGCCTTTAATTTGTGTGATAATCTGTGTTATTGTGTTGGCCAGACTAGTGTGTGTATTTCTAAACTGTGGTATAGGATTGGGAAGGAGGGGGCCGTGGCCTCAAGTTAGGAACCATCCCAGCATTTGCCTGGAGTAGAAGTGGGAGAGGGGGGGGGCGGAAACCCATTTCCAGGCTGGCTGAGAGGGGGGGGAGGAAAAATTGAACCCACCTCTTCTCCGTTTTGCTTCATAGGCTGAGTGTACTCCATTCCAGTCCTCAGACCAGAATTAAAATTTCTTGACAGAGCCGGAATCGAACCCGAACCTTCAGAGCAACAGCCAGAAACACAATCCATTACACCACCAGGTGGTCCATATACAACAAAAAGTCACTTTCAGTAAAAGAAAAGACCTAGACATTACAACACTGTTCTAAAACCGTGGAGTGCCTTTATGCAGAGGAACGATTAGTCCTAATCAAAAAAAAAGGAGACATCAAAGAATTGGAGAGAAAGGAAAGGAAAATACTTGGACCAAGGAAAGTTGAGAATAAATAATAAAAAATGATAAAGAAATTTTAAGTCAAGCCAAAGAATTATCAGATGCTCTTAGAAAGAGAAGAAAGAACCCGGAAGGATTGACTAAACCATTTTGACAAAAATCCCAAAACACAAATTATTTGGTTCATCGAAGTGAAGAAGAGAGTTAAGAAATGGAAATTACAAATGAAGAAAAGCTTTTAACTCTCCAGTCGGTCAACATGACTGGACGGGGATACATTGTACCGTATATAAAATAAATAAATAAATAAACACTACTGAAAAATATGTAATAGTCATAGACTATTCATTGCACATTAATTAATAGATTATAGCTAATTCATGTATTTTTTATGGAGTGTTTATTTAGATATTTATTATGTTGTACAGTCTACATTTAACTCTATAATTAATTACTAGTAGGTAATTGATTAGTTAATAATTATTCGCCAGATGACTCAATTTATCATGATGAAATCAGAATTACTATTAATACAGGGTCTTTATACTGTATTTGCTTGCCAGTGACGTCTCAGTTGCCGGCTGCGCGTATGTACGGCAGAGTTGGTGCTCACAATCAGTATCATGCATTTTTACTCACCATGCCTACGGTAGATGCTGAAAATGTTCCCCATCTGCTGCCAAACATAATGGGCATCTATTTATGAAGTTTCCAGTTATTCCGGTTAATTTAGCTTCACTAAGAAAATAACAACCTTTACGTCTATTTTTATCGTTTACTGAACCTGTACGTTTGAACCTCTTAGCCAGTTTTATTGTGATTGTGTATAGCGCTGTAATGCCTTATGTGAAATATGTGTTACTTGAACGTGTGTATATGCACAATACTTACATAAAGTGCAGGAAATCGTGCGCTAGAACAAGACAAAAGTTTCGAGTGAAATTTCCAAGGAGACCCATTCCTATTAATGGGGCAATAAAACAACTGGCTATTAGATTCACACGTACAGGTTCAGTAAACAATAAAAATAGACGAAAATGTCGTTATTCCCTTACTGAAGTTAAATTAACCGGAGTAACCAGAAACTTCATAAGAAAATGCCGATTATGTTTGGCAGCAGATGGCGAACATTTTCAGTATCTACTGTAAACATGGTGAGAAACAAGTAGTTCCGTGAAGAACTATACAGTCTATTTTCATATATCCTACTTATGTTATTTGCCTCTATCTACAAACAAAATTTCAGTTTGATCGCTGTAATAGATTCGTAGATATTGAGAACCGACTAGATATTTCGGATGGTCGCCATGTTGGATTTTATATATGTAGGTCCTAGAGTTATGTACTGTAACATGAAGATTATTGTGTACGTGTAGCGTTCAAACTTCAATCGCATAATTAGGACACAAGAAGTAACAAGGAGGTTTTTAAAATTTCGCACAGCTGCCATCTTGTGGTTATGGAAACAATTGAAATAAATTAGATGCTAGTGGATTAACATTCGTATAAGGATTTACTGTTCCAAGTTTCACTGCAATCGGATGGTTAAATTGCGAGAAACGTCCATGTGAATATTTATACTTCGCGCCGCCGCCATGTTGGATTTTTGATCACCAGGTTATTTAAAGTCCTATAGGTGAACTTAAGTTCATAGCCCCTATGAACATAAAAAAATCAGTTTGATTGCTATAATAGATTCGTAGATATTCAGAGTCGTCTGAATATTTCGGATGGTCGCCATGTTGGATTGTTATATGTATAGGCCATAGAGTCATGTACCATTAAAGAAAAATTATTGCGTAGGTTCATTATTCAAACTTTCAATTCGATCGCATGGTTACGACACAAGAAATGAAAACTTAATTTTAAAATTCGCAAAGCCGCCATCTTGAGGTTATGTAAACAATTGAACTAAATTAGATACCAGTGTATTACAATGTGTATAAACATTTCCTGTACCAGATTTCATTGCGTTTGGAACATTAAATCGCGAGAAAGGTCTATTTAAAATTTTCAAATTCGCTTGGCCGCCATGTTCATTTTGTAGTCAACCGGTTTTTGAAAGTCTTATAGATTAACTTCCAGCAGTGCCCTTTATCTCCGTACAAAATATCAGGGTGATACCGCTAATAGTTTCAGAGATATAGAAAGCCGGTTAAATATTTCGCACATCCGCCATCTTGTGGTTATGTAAACAATTGAACGAAGTTAGATGTCGGTGCATTACAATGTGTATAAACATATACTGTACCAAGTTTTATTGCGTTTGGTTGGTTAAATCGTGAGAAACGTCAATTTAAAATTTGCGAATTCGCGAGGCCGCCATGTTGGTTTTGTAGTTACCAGTCTTTCAAAAGTCACATAGGTAAACTTCTAGTAGTTTCCTTTATCACCGTAAAAAATTCCAGGGTGATATCGGGAATAGTTTCGGAGATATTGAATGCTGGTAAAATATTTCGCACAGCCGCCATGTTGGATTGGAGAGACGTAACAAAATTTGAAGGGCACGGTCGGGGTCGTCCGGAATAGTGCTATGAACTTACTGAGTTTCGTTGAAGTCGCTCCAGCCGTTTAAAAGTTATTAGGGGGACACACACTCACACACACACGGACAAAAGGTGATCTCATAAGCCTATTTTTTCAAAATTGAAAATAGGCTAAAAAGGATGATACTGATTTTAAGCACCGTATTCTGCCGAACATACGCGCGCGGCAGCCGGCAACCGAGCAGCCACTGAGCGAGAATGTCCTTGCCAAGCAAATATAAAGACCCTGTATTATTAACAATGTACTTTACTTTTCCCGTTTTCAACGGGGTCGGAGATGAGATGCGATGAAGCGCTCTGGCGTGTGGTTTTTACGGCAAGATACCCTTCCTGACACCAACCTCATGAGAGAAGTTAGTGAGAGATGAAGTGGATGATGATCAATGAAACTGGGCAAGGATGTGGAAGGAAGTGGCCGTGGCCCGTCACAAGGTACCGTCCCAGCATTTGCCTGGAGTTAAAAATGGGGTAACCATGGAAAACCATTTCAAGCACGATCGACAATGGGGTTCGAACCCACGTCTACCGAGTCCGCAGAGAACTTGGCTCCATGGCCTAGCGCTGCGCGTTAGCGAGCGTAGCTACCGCTGTCGGTATTAATACTATTAACAATATAATATAGATAGGTATAGGCTACTGTAAGCCTATTATAGGCTAAAATATAAAACAAGAAACATTTTAAATTCATTACCGTTTATTTAAGACAGTTCTCTCTTATTTATCCCAAAAGAAAGACAAGTAGCCCGGCACCTTGGCAAATTTGTTAGCGTGCTAGGCTTTATGCGGAAGGGTCCTGAGTTCGATTCCCTGCCGGAAAATCGAGTATTTTAGACTTATGGGGTTCATTAGCATCGTCCGGCGACGGGGTGTTTGTGACGTCTTTATCATCGCTTCATCCTCATTAGCACGCGCAGGTCGCCCACGGGTGTCATCTATAACGATTTGCACACGGCGTCCCAGAAGGCCATACGACATTTACTGTATATAATGATCACGATGATGATGATAGAAATAATAGGCTAATCGTGAGAATCAGCTTTTCCAAGCTCCCACCATATCATTCACGTTCTATGTTTCGTGACGCAGAGTATAACTTTAAACTATGTGTATAATGATTAGTTACTTTATTCCATGAAACTTTATTGCCTCAAAAGATCTCTGTGTATTGAAATACTTGTTCTCTTTCTTTTCAGCCAAGATTCTCCTGTTCTACATTCTGTTCTACGCCACTCTACTCGGCTTCTTCTTTGCCATAATGGCCATTTTCTATCAGACAATTGACATGCGCACTCCGAAATGGCAGCTGGACAGTTCTCTGATAGGAAGTAACCCAGGTTAGAATACTGCATCTTATTTTTGCATGACAAACCTTGATGGTGGTAATATATATTGGATGGTCAATGAAGGACAGAAACACGAAGACAAAAAATAAACACAATGGTAGGCAGGTGTTTCCATCCCTCTCTAACAAATAATAATAAAATAACCCCTGGCACTACAGCCCATGAAAGGCCTAGGCCTACCAAGCGACCGCTGCCCAGCCATTGGGTCTGCAGATATTGGGGTGACGCGTGATCAACGCATCGGGTTCCCTCGGCCGTTATTCTTGGTTTTCGTGATCGGGGCGCTGCCTCACTGTCAGACAGCTACTCAATTGTCCTCACGAGGCTGAGTGTGCCCCGTTCCAGTCCTAACGTCAGTTTCTAAAATCCCTGACGGAGCCGGGAGAGGCAGACGCGCTACCCCTACACCACGTCTATCCCTCTCTACTATCCAATAATTGTCTGTGTCTATTTCTGTGTATTTCCCTAATAGCTTGATAATGGTAAGATATAAAGAACGGAACATCACGACCAAAAACTTCATTAACGGGGAGATACGAGGGGTGATCAGAAACTAACAAGGGAAGTATAAGGTAAGACAGGTCGAAACCTATCTTGGACGCAATCGTTGTACTATAAGAGGTTAAAGTGCGAAAAATCAGCCGCCAGATTGAACTGCAAGGCCTCGTAATTACAGCATGTGGCGGATCTCCCATATATATCAATGGGAAGTACCGAGTATCGTACATGTTGAAAGGGACGGCCGAAGCGCTCAAGGCCGATGGGTAACAGCCGCAAGCTCCAGTCAGAATATACAGTGCCTACCAAAAGTTTAAGACCACTAGCTTATTTGCAATGAAAGCTCCCCGGTATTATATTTTTTATTCAAATGTTGCCAAATATTTTATGAAATTACTCTGATCTAATAGAAATTCACCTGTACTAAGAACATTGTAATATGGCTTTCAGTTTTTGAGTTTCAATTTTTTGAATAAAAGTGGAGTATCGAAGAAAAACGCAATTTTTGTTTACCTGGCTTCTCAGAATAGACGAGGGAAACTAATTCCAGGTACTTGGAGTGTTGACCTTGGAACTGTCTCTTTATCTGTTGACAACATGCTGTGTTGTGCCTAGTGAAAGTTTGAGTCCGCTAAGTCAACCCTCACAGAAGCTATCAACCAGTGAACGCTCAGCAGTCTCCGTTACCTTTTACTAAAAGTACAAACATCTCTACCAAATGGAAAGAAAATGTTTGGGATTTTTTTTCATTTACCAAAACGTTTGTATACATTCTACAATACTTATAAAAATAATCAATAAGGTAACCCCATTGGTTTAGTGTCCACAAATTAATTTGTGGTTGAAAATTGCGTTTTTCTTCGATACTCCACTTGTATTGAAAAATTGAAACACAAAAACTGAAAACCATATTACAATGTTCTTGGCACAGGTGGATGTCTATTAGATCAACGTATTTTAACAAGAGTTTAGTGCTTTTCAGTCGGTCAACACGAATGTACCCAAAAGAGATGGGTTATGCCCTAATCCTGAAATAAATTACATGAGATTAATAAAACACTAGGATGACCAGTTTCGATCGTCAAGCGATCATCATCAGATCCATTACACTTAGGCTATAAAATCTATGTTTGAAATACAGGTGAAAATATTTACAATATGTACAATTATTTAGTTGCAGCATTGGTACTGCAACTGTCAGTGTATGCTAAATGCAGTATATATGATGTTAGGTGAAATGCTAAATGGTGATAGCTATCCGGAGTTTGTACTTTGGAGAGATTATATGGTTGTAAAGTATGGTTAAACTATAAAATTGTAGGCTAACTACTTATCTGATAGTCTTCCTTACTACAGCTACTCGCAGTTTTCGTACTCACTGAAACTCACTGTGCGGTCGACTGCGGTGGTTATCTTAACGACTGTTTTTTTTCCTGCCTTCTCCCCCCTGCCCATACGTGCTGTGGGGAGTGATAGCGATGTGTTTATGTGAGGTGTTGCCAACCTAGATAAGATGTATGTTATTGAATGAGGTGGGTCTACAACTATTAAAGACCGTGGATTAGCCCTCATCACGCGTGGACCATAAGCCATTCGAACTAAGCGTTGACGGTCTTATGAGGACGTCCCGGCACCTTTAATACTGCCGCGAATATGGGCCTTGGTTTATTGCAGAAGAAAAGTACATCGTACACCTGATCCAGATAACATTTACCTATTTAAAAAAAACCTAATTCCCCCCCCCCCCCTTTTTTTAATCTAGTTTGGCTGTGTCGCTAAATTGTGTCTTGTTTCTGACAGGGTGTGTGTTTTTAGTAGCGTGAAGAGGGGTGAGCACTCCATGAGCGTGTGTTCATTTAGATTGTTGGGATTGTTTCGTTTGGCTAGGTGTATCTCGATTGCTTCCTTTATGTCAAGAGCTCTGCCTTTCGATTCGTGATGGATTATTTTAAGGTCCGACTCTATGTTTACTAAGGCAACACTGAAAATATGGCTTCAAACACCACAATGAACGTATTTTCATAAAATATTTCGCTACTACTCCAAGGGCCGCAGGGATGTCCAGCTCTGCCAACCGTCATGCCTACGTACCGTGATGTCAAGTACGATTTCGGAGCCTTGCACTTCAATCTGGCGGATGATTTTCCGCACGTTGTCCTCTTATAGTACAATGATTGCATCCTCAAAGTTTCAAGATAGGGTTCTACCTGTCTTACCTGATGCTTCCCTTGTAAGGTTACAAAGACTGCAATGAAACGTGTCCATTTTATTTCATACAACTGTAACAATTTTGGTTACAGAGTTTACTTTTATAGGTTAAGGTTCGAGGCATGGCCACCTTTTGCTGAAGGGCCATTGCATTGCAGGCCTTAGCGCCTGAGCAAAAGGGATTCCTTGTAATGGTCCAGCAGTAAGGTAGGAGGGGGCCATGCTTAATTGAGTGTCACATCTGCAAAGATATTCTTTTGTCTAATGTTTTTTTATATTTTTTTATATTGGGAGATTTTGTTGAGACAGTAAATGTCTTATAGTATCTTCCTTGGGCTTTGAAAGAAATAAGAAAGATGATATGCTAGAATGAATGGGTTTGGTTTGAGATAATGTTAGAAAAACTTGATGTGGAAAGGAAGATGTTAGAATGGAAGGGGTTATATGTTTAAGAATAGAGAGGATCTAAGATGTGAAAGTTGGTTATGAAGGAAATGAAAGGTTCTGAAACTGATTGTCAAGAATGTAATGGATACTTTTTAGATTGTGGTGGATCAGATGTGGAAATAAATGATATGTTTTGAAGGAAAGAGATTGAACTTAAGAAGAGAATGTGTTTCCCTTATGATAATAAATACCATCACCCCCCAAATGAAGTGAGTACAGTTATACAACCATACAGCCAACTGACAGTACATACATTAGGTTTAGGCACTTGTCACTTCGTGGGATGAGTTGGAATATTCCCTCAAGGTACAAATCCTGTCCTGGCATATTGTTGTCGCAAAGTGTTTCACTTCGTTTGAAGCAAATCGTCGACCTCCTAGGTGCTCCTTCAAGCCAGGAGACGGGTGAAAGTCGCTTAAAGCGAGGTTCAGACTGTAGGGAGGGTGGTCAAAGATGTTCCAGCGAAATCGCTTCAACAGCGTGGTGTAAGGTCACGCGTTGTCATGAAGGAAGATGACGCCGTCGGTAAGAAGTCCTGGCCGCGGTTATATGTTTCGCCCACAGAAATCGAATAACTGAGCGGATATCTTCTGGAGACCAGTTTTCCAAACGAGTCGCCATAGTTTATTACCTACAACTAGCGCTGTAGGTGGCTGAAACTCTGCTCAGTTACCAACCGTATGTTTTTATATTACCCCACACTACTAATTTCTGTATAACAGACGAAGCTCCAGGAATATCAGCCTTGTAACTTTAGTTTCTGATCACCCCTCGTGGCGCTAACTGAATAGTTCCGTTTCTTTTAATACGATCCTACCACAGAAACTACGTACTCAATTGTTAGGAAACGAGATCAACCTTTGCCTATATAAGATAACAAGGGCGTATATAAGGAGGGGGGGGGGGTGCCTTCGCTCTTATGACCGTACCAAGAACGGCAACAAGTGCCCTTGAAGCATGTGACAAAAGTTTTTTCCCTAACTTTTATATCCTTATCAAACGTTTGGCAAATTTTCCTCACTCTGTAGCTACCGGTACTGCCGAACGGAGTTTGAGTTGGTTGAAAACATACATAAGAAATTCTACTTCTGAAAACAGACTCAATGGTCTAGTATTGTTATCTATTCACGGATACATATCACTGACGATGAAGTTATAAACTGATTTGGTAATGCTTCAAGAAACCTTGACCTTATATTGTAGTGTAAGTTGTAAATCAAAACAGTACCGTAATGTTAGTTCTTTCCATGTAAACACTATCAAGTGAGCAAGATGATTGTACAGTATTAATAAAAAGTAACATAAAGTGGTCTTAGTTGTGTTTGACATTAACCAAACTTAAAACATCACAACAAATTGGTAGAAAAAGAGATGCCAGATAGCCTTAAAATTCATCATTTTGCACCAAATTATACAAAAGTTTCACGGGGAGAACCCCGGACCCCCTATTCTTTGGGGCCTATACCATGCCCCCTAACTCTCTGTTGGGTATATTTACTGTAAGTTAAAGATTTGAAACTAAATACATTTGAAGAAGATTTCATGGCTTGCAATCCAACTTAGAATCATGGTTCTAGTTCTTCAAACATATTCATTCTAACTTTTATTTTGATAAGTTTAAAAGGAGCTTTGTTCTTGAAGCAGTACATAAATACTGCAGCCATTACTCTAGGTCAGATTATTGCACATATACATATAAAGATACTGTGAACATTTCAAGTAGATCAATTCAGTCATTTCTGAGATAATGTATCTTATGTGCATAAAATAATATTTGTAGAGAATGGCTGTCAAAGAAATGTCTCAGTTGGATGCGGTACGTTGTTCAACCTTCTGATTAATACATAATTATGTATAAACGACAGATGCTTTTCAGCAGTTCTACGTCCTGAAGCAAAATTTATTGAAGTGACTGATATCTCAGGTGGATGTGGTGCAATGTTATCGTTTGAATATCAATGTCCCAAGTATTTCACACATCCTATAATTATTTATTAATTCTTTTTTGTAACCTTTCATTTATTTGAATTAATGACTTTTTGTACGGATATGTATTTTCTTTTTGGTTTTTGTTAAGATAGTTTCTAAGATTCTTTCACGCTGACGAAATTACGAGGGCTGTTTTTTAAGTAAGGGCCGTTTTCTTTAAAGCCCGTAGTTAGTGCACACGCCGCAATAAGCGTGCGTGCTACCTCCCGGCATCCTTTGCGAACAAGCAGGCGTCAGTTGTAGCTGTATAGCTAACCTGTACGCTGAACTGTGCATCTTTACAATGTTCAAGATTATTGATTCACCCGCCGCGTGTGAGGTACGATCTGTGATACATTTTCTGAGTGCAAGAAACATGTCGGCTGCAGACATTCATCGTCAGCTTTGTGAGGTGTATGGTGATAATGCAATGATGGAAGGTAAAGTGAGAAAACGAGTACGCAAGTTCAAAAGTGGCCGTGAAAATGTTCATGATGATGAACACTCAGGTCTGTGATCACTGATGACTTGGTGACTGCAATTGACACGAAAATTCACGAGGACCGAAGATTCATGATAACCACTCTATCAATGGATTTTCCTCAAGTGTGAGTTCATGGTTGTCAGAGCAGGCGGCAAACTTTTATGCAGAGGTATTTCAGAACTAATTTTTAAGGTATGTCAAGTGCCTAAATAAACAAGGTAACTATGTAGAAAAATAGAGAAATAAATGTAAAACCTAAAAATAAATGTGGTATCAAAATAAAATGTTCGGTTAATTTAAAAAAAACGGCCCTTACTTAAAAAAACAACCCTCGTATCATTGTATACCGAAACATGTACGTGTCAATTTAATTATTAAACTACTTTCTAGTGTTTGACAAGGCGGCTTTTATAATTGGAGATTAATATCAGTTAACACGGATAATATGCAATACCATCTTCATAATGGTTAATGTCCATGCATTTTATAAAGAAATGTCTGCAAATAGATTAATAAAGAAATGCTAGATGTTTGCCAAACTTCACTAACTCTTATCTCGGAAATAGATTAACATGATTGCTCCAAACAAACTTACTCAGATATTTCAATATGTTGAGAACACAAAACATCAAAACAGAGGAAATTGATTTTTTTCTACTAAAACCTAAGTTAACGCCACTTTAACGACAAAAAAGTAACAATGTTAATTTTATGACCGAGGCTGTCATAAGTCTCGTACAACTATTACTGTATATACATTTCCAAAATGCATACAGTATAGCATTTAACGGACGAAACAGCGAGGTCATCCCTCCCCCATAATACAGGTACTGTAAATAGGCAAATTTTGGTTAGTTAAAAATGTTGAAGTGGGCACTTAAATACAAAATCAACCTAATATTAATGTTACGGCTGTGAGTTTGTTTCATCGCTCACCGCATGAGTCACAACTGCCCCAGGGCTGGGCTGTGCTCTGCCTCAGTGTATTGCGTGCGCCTTATGCAACAGGACTACTAGGACAAAGGGATGGTCCAGAATATTCGTCACTCAGCCAGTGATGGAAACCTCGAGAAGCCGTGAACCCTGGATGGGTCTAGAAGCATTTATTGAGTCACCGGCCTGCTATATAAGAGCGACCTGTCAAGCGGTGTGTTCGTGTTTTTCGAGCTAGTGCGAGCGTTTATCCTGAGCGACAGAAGTGTGGTGACGCGACTTGCGAAACCCCTAGTGAAGCTGGTTCTCTTGACAGCGAGGGAGTGAGAAGCATACAGGGGACTGCCTGTGTTTTGAGCGAGTGTGATTTCACTAAGCGACAGAGGTATTGTGGCGAAGTGCCGTGCGAGTTACGAAATCCAGTGACATTGTTTCCCAGTTTGTGGACAGCGAAGCAGCGTGTAGCAGGTTATCGTAAGTAACTGTAGTTTGTGTACATAAGGAAGAGGTGCAGGTAGTTTTTGTCAAGGCCACCGGACTCATTAGGACGGATTAACTTCTGTGGTTTGTTGACAAGTGAAAGGGGCAAGAGCGCTCCTTAAGGAAGAAACTTGAGGAAACTGGAGTAAGGTTCTAATTGCTTGTATTTGCTGTTGAGTGGTGTATCTTTCTGGCCGCAATAAAGTTAATTATTTCTTTAAAGTAACAATCTGTGTTGTGCTTCA
This sequence comes from Meconema thalassinum, assembly GCA_946902985.2. NCBI lineage: Eukaryota > Metazoa > Arthropoda > Insecta > Orthoptera > Tettigoniidae > Meconema > Meconema thalassinum. Next base: position 269,380,220 of record OX336393.1, on the reverse strand, counting down.
ACCCACCGTAATCTAGTTAACAAAAGTGCCACTAGGGGGGTGGCACGTAACATTAATAAAACAAAAGATGAAATGAAGCTAACAATTATAATAGCAATCAAAATACCTAGGTATACAGAATGCAAACATAGAATTTCAAATTAAAAAATTGAACCAGTTCTTTAAGTAAAATAAAGAGAAGAGACTTTTCGGCTTATCTCAATATTCACTTGGTTTGCCGGAGCCAACCAGGTTCATTTTAATCTAAACATATGTTACTTTTATATTCCCACAAGGTAAGGAATTCTCCATGATTTACTTTGCCATATACTTTTAAATTATTTTAAAAAAAATGGCCACAATCACTTTCGCCATGAGAGAAAATTGGCGAACATAATTCATTTGATGGACTCAGACATCGTGATCACTCAGCCCCGACTACTTTGTTACTGTGTTATGATGGCTGTGTTGATGAGTGCATTTGTAATTAATGTGGGGAATGGGGAGTTGACGACCGAGGCTTTAAGTTAGGAACTATCCCGGTATTTGCCTGGAGTGGAAGTGGTAAACCACGGAAAACCACATCCAAGATTGTTGAGATGGGAATCAAACTTTGCTCTTCTTAGTTTTGCCTCAAGAGAGCGCCCCGTTCCAGCCCTCAGACCAGAATTCAATTTCTTGGCAGAGCAGGGATCGAACCTGGAATCCGGGGCGATAGCTCAGAATGTAGCCTTAAGAGTGGGCTTCCCTGTGTTAATACGATCTTTGACAAGCACTGAACATGTAATTCTAAAACTCCCTCCATTACGGTGGCTGGCGAAGTGAGTCTATGCTCATTCCAGTAGTTGGCGAAGTGATTCTATGCTCCCTTGCGTAATTTACTGTCATGGAAATGCAAAGTGTTGTACCTTCTACAGGTGATAGAAATTGATTATTTAGAGCAGTTTAATTTTGTTTATTTCAAAATGAAGATCGTCATCCTGAGTTGCGTTTGCAAGCAAATTGCAAAAATTGCAAGGATGTTATTATTGGCGATCAGTCTCATCGCATTATCATCAGCAACCAACTTGAGAATGGAATTCTCTGAACTTCATTGAATAAGTGAATATTATTGTGTATTGATTATTTGTTTAGAGTACATAACAATGAGTAATATTTGGCGGCTGCCTTGATGCAGGCCACTATAGTGTTATTTAATATGACGTTAATTTGGGGAGAAATGCTTCTATAAATAAACCCATTTGACGAAATAGAACATTGGCCGCAAAAAAAGTGGGGAATCGGAGAAAAATACGAAGCCACTTTTAAAATCCAATAATTATGGCATTTCAGAAACAATACTATGCCGTTACAGAGTAGCGTCCTTGACGAACAAATGTAAACATTGTTCTGCACTGTATTTCTCTTGCGAGAAATCTACACTTGGTTACTTTGACCTTTGCTGTTGTAATGGTAAAATTGATCTGACTAAATATAAAATATTTGTCAGACTGCAACAATTATTTTTCACTGGAGATGATATCTCAAGGAATTTCAGAGAGAATAATCGGCAGTACAATGCTATGTCCTTCGTTTCATTTGGTGCCAATGTTACTGTGCCACATGCATACTGTCCACATTGTTTTAAAATATATGGAATTGCACATCATCGCATTTCTTCGTTATATTCCTAAATTATAAGCGATGGTTTGTGGCCAGTTGTATTAGACTCAGAGTTCTTGAATTCCTTGGAACTAAATGACTTGCCTCCACATACTCCAAACGCTTGACCCATAGTTACAGTACGCTATTGAGAAATCTGAACGTTTCCCAAGGGCTCCTAAATGCAACCATATTGCTTGAATTTGGAAATAATAAGTGCAGTTAAAATTTGGCAGAGAGGTCTAATCCTTCGACTTGATTTAACACCATCCGATAAAACACTATCATTTTCTTTTAAGAGACAATATTTTCCAATTCGTTTGGCATACTTTATCACAATCAATAAAGCTCAATGGGAAACTATGGAACGTATAGGTCTCAATTTACCTCATCAATTTTTAGCCTACTTTTCACATTTTGCAAAAATGAGGAAAAAGTAGACTTATGAGATCGGGCAAATGTCTGTCCTTCTGTCTGTCTGTCTGTCTGTCTGTCTGGCTGTGTGTGTGTCCCCCCCTATCAACTCCTAAACGGCTGCAGCAATCGAAACAAAATTTGGTAGGAGTAAAGATCTATACCTGAATATCTCACGGCCATATTTGAAAATGATGTCAGTGCTACCAACTGCTAAAAAATCGCAATTGAAATTTGAGCTCCATGTTGGATATCTTGGAAAGTATGAATGGGAGCTATTTCAAAATTGGCACACGTACAGACCATAATATTTCAGTTTAATTTCCAGGAGGCCAAACATGGCAGTGTTGCCAAAATGATTATAAGCCTCCTGATAGGTCCAATTTTTAAATGCATATAACTTCTACACTATCAATTGGAATTCAACCAAATTTCGTATGTTGTATGTGTACATAACCAGATATGACTGAGCGTATTCTTAAGACCTACCAGGGCTGCCAACTGATAATAAATGCTCCTAATTTATTTGATCCAAATACCAATATATCAGAAAGTATGCAAGCCGACAGCTTTAAACTATGCACACGTATAGTACCTGACATTCTATATTAATTTGGAGTAACTTATATACGTCAGTGCTACCAACATGATTCTAAGCCTGCTGAGAGGTCCAACTTTAAATACATGTAACTTCCATACTATCATTTGGATTTCAACCAAATTTCGTATGTGCTATGAGTACCATAACAGATATGACAATGCGTATTCTAAGGAGCAACCAGGGCTGCCAACTGTTAATATGAGATGTCCCTATTTTTGTTACCCTAATATCAATATATCAGAAAGTATGCAAGCCAATAGCTCTAAACATTGCACACGTATAGTACCTGGCATTCTAGACGAATTTGGAGTAACTAATATGCGTCAGTGCTGCCAACATGATTCTAAGCCTGCTGATAGGTCCAATTTTAAAATGCATGTAACTTCTATACTAACTAATGGATTTCATTCAAAATTGGCACAACAATAGATCATATTATTTCAGATTATTTCTGACCAATACATGCATGACATTGTTGCCAACATGATTTTACGCGCGCTGTTAGATCCAATGTTTAACTGCATGTAACGTCCATGCTATTCATTGGACTTCAACCAAATTTTGTATTTTGTACCTTAAGAGATGGAACTAAGAATATATTCAGTCATCAGGGCTGCCAACTGTAGTGCTCTATTAGGCTACAATATGCCAGGTATACAGTATTTCGAACTAATTGGAAATTTCGATATTAGCAACTTAATTTCGTCATTATTCTAGATAGGTTCATATTCTGTAGAATAATCATTGGCATGAAAAGTAGGCTGTATAGTTCTTCACGGAACTTCTTGTTCAGTCATGGCCAGCAGTATTTTGCAATGTTGAGAGTGTAATCTTTTGACGTCCGTATAGTTTTAATAGAGCCATAAAATAATCGTACAAAGAATGTACAGTAGGCCTATATAAGAAAATTCTTCAGTAAATAATTTTCTATTGACCGTCATGTTTTGACGGGTTTCAACTAGTTAGGATATTAAAATATCTCTAACCATTTTGTGTCAATTTACTTAAACCTTTGGGACAGTATTTATGGTAAGACTAGGCATACAGGGGAAGTTTTAATAACGGAAGGCTATCTTGGGAGCTCCTAAATAATGCCGAACTGATTATTTATCGTCAGGCCGAATTACGATTTTCAAGTTTTATTATTGGTGTCCAAGCACTTTTCTTCAATTATGTTGGACCTGAGTTCGAGAACAACCGATTTCGTAATAAGTATTTGCATTCATTCATCTTTCTACATACAGTATTTAAACATTTAATACATTTAAGTTAATAATTAGAACACCTGAAACATACGTGCATATTAACCACTCACATATAGCCTAAACTTGTCGGTACCGGTACCGTATGATATTTGTTTGTAGACTAGGAACTTGGCGGTTAGCCAATTAATGTACCGAAATTATCCAAACTGTCGTATGCGAAATTGCTATTATCTCCGCAACAAGGCTGCGAATTTGGATGTGGGCTAGTAGACTATGTTCCCGTTAGAATCGCCCTGAAATGGAATGATTGTGATGTTGAAGGCTCGGGTGTACAGAGAGGATAGATTATCTGTCCCGGAGACCCTCGCTAGCCCACTCGCCCGTGGCGCGAGCCTGTCTCCCGCCAGGCACTTTGCCATAATGCGGCGCTCGAGCGGCACTGCGTCATTGAGTATAGGAATCTGTGCGTAAATTTGTACTTCAATGTGATCCTTGACCAATTCTTTTGACGAACTGACTTACGGAGAGCGATTGTCGAATTACTTTCAACAAGATTCTGCTACTGCTGACACTGCCGAAGCATCCATGACAGAATTGCGTCGCATTTTCGGTACGAGGATTATAAGTCGGAACGTGTGGCCCCCGCGAAGCCCAGACTTATCACCATGTGACTTTTATTTGTGGGGGACGCTTAAAAATAGAGTGTATGCGAGAAACCCTCACACTATAAATGAGCTTAAAGACTATATTACAGCTGAAATACAGTCAATCGGTGCTGAGGAACTTCAGAGAGTAAATGCCAGTTTCATAAAAAGGTGCCAGCGATGTGTAGTAGTGCATGGCGAACATTTTCAGCACCAGCTGTGAACTAGGTAAGTACAAATTCCTATACTCAATGACTCAGTGCCGTGCTGGCACCGCATAACGGCAAAGTGCGTGGCGGGAGACAGGCTCGCGCCGCGGGCGAGCGGGCTAGCGAGGGTCTCCGGGACAGATAATCTATCCTCTCTGTATAAGACCTAAAAATAGCCCGAATATGCAAGAAAATATGACCTTAAAAATGACAAAATACAACCTGAAAATGACTGATTTAAATATGGGTGATTTTGAAATTACAAATCCAAGCGACAATCCCTTCGAGATTAAATCGTTAACTAAATTCTTTATTCCTATTTCCATATTAATTATCTGAATAGACATGTTTAAGTGGTTATTTACAGTCTATTTCTGTGCCCGTTCGGTAAGTTGAGGATGATTGCACTCCTACAGCTGCCCTCAAACTATCAAAATATGATGTTCTTACCCAAAAAAAATGTTCAAAATATGAGCTAATGGTTATAAATGTTCGAAATATGCATTTATATGACAAATAAAATCCACTGTATTGTGACGATAATCACTTGAATTGCATCACAAACCAATCGGACATGAAAATAGAGGCAAGGAAGAAAATATGATTTTTCCTAAACATCCGAACCCTAGTGATGTTTGTTTGTTTTTAATGCAATTATCATTAACGCTGTAATGTATTTCCTTCAGGCCTAGGATTCCGTCCCATGCCACCTGAGAGCAACGTGGAGAGTACGCTAATTTGGTACCGTAGCGGAGAAGAGAGCAACTACAAGTACTGGGTTGAAGAGGTGGACAAATTTGTAGAAGGTATGAACAGTCATGAATAGAATATGTGATCTTGTGATACTAACGCTACATATGGTCATTTTAACCTTTTCACTCCCAGGCCCTAGTTAACTCGGGCATCCGAGTGTCTTCCGCTGTCCCAACCACGAGTTAACTCGTATTTCAAATGCCCCGCTCTCTCCCAGTCCCGAGTTTAGTCACTATTTCACCCCCAGGTAAGGGTCGTTTTTATTTTGGGGTGGAAATAAGTCGTCCATAGAAAAAGAGGATTCCTCCCGAGTCCTACGACATCCCGTATGTTTAAATTCGATTATTGGTTAGCGAGATACTAAAAAGCCGATGAACTATTAGTTTTGGGTTCTCTAATTTATTTTTTAAATAGCTCATCTATAAATAATCATTTAAAAAGCCCGCCCTCTTACAAAACCCTAATTGCGCATGCTTACAAAGAATCACTATTTCACCCCTGGGTAAGGGTAGTTTTTATTTTAGGGTGCAGACAGATAGGTCATCCATAGGAAAGAGAGCGTCACCCCGAGTCCTACGACATGTCACATGTCAAAATCCGACCATGGGTTCAGGAAATATCAACATAACTGTAGTTAGGCCCCCCAATTATCACCACATCATCCTAATCCTCAGGGACTCACCACTTACTTTGCTGCCTAGAAACCCCAACCTATAATCCGGGATGGGGCATGCATAAGCAGGAAAGATACTTGAGAGTGAGCACATGTAAAATGAAACGACAAGAAGAATAGAGCGTGCCATGAAAAACAAATTAGCTGCTGCTTTCCAGTAATGGTTTTAAAACAAGACAGTTGAAATATTTTAGTTACTGTATGTAGGCTACTGTACAAGCACCACTAATCTATTGGAAGTCATGGGCTCTGATTGGTTGAATGAGTACTATATTTTCTCTAATAATTTTTCATGAAAGACAGTTCATACTGAGATACCGATAATACTTGTACTTCCAGCCCGAATTGACCTTTGTCTCATCTTTCCTCATCCCTCATTCTTCGAGAGGTGAGATCTCGTCATGCTACACCCTCAAGGTCTCACAGCCGGTTGGCGACCCCGAGGGAGCCACTTTTTCATTGACTTTGTGTCGTACCTTCTCCTATTTCCCTTTCCTACCAGCCTTTCATGGGTTTACTTCTTTCGAAATTCCTCAGTCCGCATTCATTAAGGGTTGAAGGCATTTCTTTTCCCTGTCTTTTAATTCCCTTATTTATATGTTCTGACCTTTACAATTTATTTAGTCGTCCAGTTGGAAAACTCATTTAATCCACTTGTGAATAAGAATCATTTTCATGAGAAACGTTTGTCTGGGCTTTGCCTCGCGTATCTTTTGTGTTTGTTGTTTTCTACTTTTTTCTTTTTGCTTTCTGTTTTTGGTTTTTGATTTTGTGTTTACTTTGTGCTTTTGCTTTTGAATTTTACTTTTTGCTTTTCTTTCTTGGTTTTGGTTTTGTGTTTGTTTTCTGCTTTCGCTATTTTGAATTTTGCTTTTTGCTTTGTGTTTTTTTTGTTTTCTGCTTTTGCATTTGTATTTGAATTTTGCTTTTTGCATCGTGTTTTTTTGTTTTTGGTTTTATGTTTGTTTTTTGAAAAATCAAAATAAAACATAACAAAATAAAATGAAACAAAATAAACAAAACAAAATAAAACAGAATAAACAAAAGAAAATAAAATAAAACAAAACCAAAAAAATCAAAAAATTAAATAAAGCAATTTAAAACAAAATAAAACGAAATAAAATTAAACAAAACAAAACAAAATAAAAATAAAACGAAACAAAATGAAATTAAATTAAACAAAAGAAAATAAAACAAAATAAAATAAAGTAAAATGAAATAAAATAAACTAATTAAATAAATAATGTTACGACATGCTCCTTATTCACCAGTGGATTAAACGAGTTTTGCAACTGGACGACTCAATTTATAGTAGCGTAGGCTATATAAGTTAGTTTTACTGTAAGTCTGTAGCTAATTTTAGTTCTGGTTTTTCATTCCATCATCATTTGTCATTGCTACCCCCAACTGGCGCAGCGGTAACGTTTTCATCTGTTGTTCCCAAGGCTGCAGGATCGAATCCTGGAGCAGTCAGGTGGTATTTGAGGGTGCACACGTGCCAGAGAGCCGTGTCAGTACATTTTCTGGTTCGTTAAAGATCCCCTGCGAGGCAAAATTCCGGCACCCCGACGTCTCTAAAAACCTCAGTAGTTAAATGGGACGTAAAACCAATAACATTAGTCTATTATTATTGTTCGTCTTCTTCTTTCTCCGTTAGCGTCTTCTGAGGACCACGAACCAATTTCAATGTTTAGTCCTTTGTTGTTATTTCTTCTTCCTCCACTGCTCCTTCATCTTTTCGCTGTGTGTCTTCTTTCTCTCTTCCGACCATTTTGAGCCTGTTTTCTTATATTGCCTTCCTTGGAGTCCTTCCATTCCCAATACTTTTTTTTGAACATTTCTCTCTCTAGTGCATCTTCTTCTCTTACGTTTTTTTTTCTAAATCTTTCTTTACTTCTTGAAACCAGACTGTTGTCGATTTCTTTTTCCAAAGATATTTAAAAATCTGTTTGGTTACCCTGCTATCATTCATTCTAGATAAATGTCCGAAAAATAACAATCGCCTCTTCTTTATTGTCTCCGTTATGTTTTCAATATTCCGATATAGTTCTTCATTACTTCTTAATTTCCAAAACTCTGTAGTTCTTAATGTGCCGAGAATTAGTCTATTATTATTTTGATTATTATTAACATGATTATCATTATTAACATCATCATTATAATATAAAACGCTAAGGTGTACCGAAATGTAATGTTTTCAGCCAATCAACGCGATTGTAATGGGTGATTCCCTATTCCTGAAGAAATGTACTGTACATGAGATCTTGCTTAGCATAAATTATCAGCAACATTTAGGCTACCTGAAAAATTATCTAACATGAAATATGAGCGATACCATGGGTTTGGCTGTATCCTGTGATGTTGGTATGATGCATGTGTAACTTCGCTCAACATTTTCAGTCGGTCAACCCGATTGTATCCAATTGTAAAGGAAAAAAACGCTATATTTAATTTTATTTATTTATTGGCAGGTCATGCAGAACAGACATAACGAATTAACCATTAAAAGGAACACTTTTTAATTTCCACATGAGCGGGTAACAGGTGACCTTCAAACGCCCACATGTGTCAGTGTCCCGTTGATACACCCTGTCCTTAAGGTGACCCCACAGCTAGAAATCAGACGGGTTCAAATATGGGGATCTTGGTGGCCACGCAGTGGGCAACTATCGGCCGATGAGTTACGGAGTAACCGCGTGACCTCACGACCAACAGGTCTCTAACACCTGTTGGTGTTTGAAGGTGAGCATCGCGAGGGAGGCAGCCGACATCCTACCTGCTAGTGCGGTTCCTGGCTGCCGTGGATGCGGATGGTCGTCACATTGAGAATCGTTTGTAACCTGGACTGTCAACATGGTGCGTCATTAACACATGTTACCCGCTCATGTGGAAATTAAAATGTGTTCATTTCAATGGTTTACTCGTTATGTCTCTTCCGCATATCCTGCCAAAAGTTTCCACACCGTTTCATTGTCCTACGATCACTCGTTTGTCCGGGGGTCCTTGCAAGTAGCGCAAGTTTAATTATAACCACCCTGTACCTGAGTTTCTAGTGAATAAATATTGTCATACAGACTGTTTTGATTTTGCGGAAAAAAAAAACTTTTTATATTGCAGCAAGAGACATGATATGTAATTTTACATCATCAACATCATCATCATCATCATCTGCCAGTCAAGTATTAGGCCAGGTGGCCTGTTACGGTCATTTTCATCTTTTAGCTGGACGTCCCATAGATCAAACCCCCTTTGGTTGGCATCGTACAATCTGCTTTGGGACTCGTTCTAGGCATTCTGTTGACATGGTCTCTCCTGTTCTTCCTATAGGTTCCTATGAAGTTTAATACAGGTTCTGTCTTCAGTTCTTTCATCGCGTCCTCATGTAGTTTTACATAAAAAAGTAAAAGTATGTAAAGAAAATGTCATTAAAATCAAATATGTAAAATACACTGCTCAACAGAAGTTTGGAATACAGTACATATATTTTTCTAGCCTACAATGACTTGTTATAGTAAACCCAATGAGGTTTATACTACAACTTATTTACAAACTAAACATCAATCCTTCTGATAACAATAACAATCGTGGTTAGATAACAATGAAATGGTACAAAAGCAAAGCGAACTCACTTCCAAGTGTCCCTTTTGAAAACAAAAATATTGAAAATCTGTAGGCTATCTCATGATGATCAGTATCAGTCTTGAGTAGTCCTCCCCGCTCTGAATGAGACCATCAAGTTTATCTTGGGGTGAAAGGTCCCACTCCTCTATGGCAGCGTCAGCATACAATATTGATGGCGGTAGTCCAAACTTTTGGTGAGCAGTGCATGTAACAATAAAATGTAATTATATGATAGCGAAGGTTCTAATTCATGGACATTTATCATTTTCAGTTATGCATGGACAAAGGGAAATAATTTATATGTATTTACATAAACATCCTAGGCCAAGTTTAGTTGAAGATGTGTTGTGCTGTTCAGTTTACAGAAAGCCGGGCACAACTACCGCTGGTAGCGAGAACAGGCAGTACTGTGACTTCAACACAGAGCGCAAGGAGGGTAAGGTGTGTGATGTAAATCTATCAGATTTCGGGAACTGCACCAAGGAAAACAAATACAGCTACCATCGAGCTTCCCCGTGCATATTTCTCAAAATAAACAAGGTAAGACTCTTGATGCTCCCTGCAGATTACTGTTGATGCGTGGTAATTACAGTCCAGCCGCTGATTATGAGTCCGACTCTGACGTTTGGTGATGGTGAGAGAAGAGCGGTAAAGAGAACAGTATAGCCAACCTACGGCAGTGAGAAGCCGTTAATAGATCCTTGAAACTTGCCATCATTGTAATTCTTCTCTAGCGTCTTCACTATAACGTGAAAATCCAACACCCCGTTTGTAATTTTATGCATAATTTTGTTATTCCGTCGTTTTGCGATTACAAAACTTAAACTCTTCGATCGCAGTGCAATTCCGCCTATTTTGGTGATGTCGCTTATTACCATGTAGAATGTTGTCACCTGTACCAATCAGCGGTTTTCTCGGCAAGCGGGTCTTAAAATTTAGCTCGATGTTTCCAAGGTTCCTTTCTGTAGTCCAGTTGCTCTTTGTGTTAGTGCAGGTCACGTTAGGTTTGTTGTTTTATTATCTTGTGTGCACAATTATCGGTTAAATGTGTGTAAGCACATTACTTTAATAATATGGCCAGTGGTTCGTCCGAATCGAAGAAGAAAATCGGTGCTTATAAGAGTCAAAGCCGTGAATTAACAAAATGTAAGTTAATCCAATTTCTTAAATGTATATACCGTACTGTAGTTTATTTACTATTAATGCTATCACAACCCTTTCCCTGTTTCAATATAACGTGGTTGACATTTTTGAAAGCCTTTGTCTGGAGCGTGTCGCTCTATGGAAGTGAAACTTGGGCAATTGGTGCAGCAGAAAAGAGGAGAATTGAAGCGTTTGAAATGTGCTGTTACAGGAGAATGATGAAGATCAGATGGGTAGATAGGGTTACAAACGAAGAGGTATTAAGACTAGTGGGAGAGGAGAGATGTTTCTGGCGACTGCTAATGAAGAGAAGAGATAGGTTAGTATGACACATACTAAGACACCCAGGAATAGCATGCTTAGTTATGGAAGGAAGGGTCGTGGAGAACTGTAGGGGTAGACCAAGGTTAGAATATGTTAACCAGATTGCCTCGGACGTAGGGTGTGGTAGCTATGTAGAGATGAAACGATTAGCTCAGGACAGGGAGGCATGGATAACTGCATCAAACCAGTCAAAAGACTGAAGACTCAAACAACAGCAATATACAGACATGCATGTACGTGTGTACAGTAACGATAGATCTCATTTAAAAACATGTGAAAAATGTTATGTAGTCCGCGTTGTTTTATATTTCGCGGTACTGGACCGGCAAGGCTGCGCTGTTTCCCTCTCACACGAGAAATGTCAGAACCGGACACTCGGCGGATGGACTATTCTTTTATAGCTAGGTTTCTTCCGAAGAACTCAGAGGCTTCTAGGCTAGGGCTTGAGATAAACAATCTCTGTTACCTGTATAGTCTGCATAATGTCTAGCACTCTTGGTTGTCACTGCCAAGCAATTTAATCCAAGTCTGAGAGTTGGAACTGGCGGCTTCGGTGGCGAAGTCGGTGGCATGCTGAGCTTCTATGCCCAAGATAGCAGGTTCAAACCCGGCCGAAGCCGTCGGATTTTTTAAGAGCGTTAAAAATCCCTCAGTATGCCTTCCTTTGGAGGGGAAGTAAAGCCGGCGGTCCCATGTCATAGATTTACGGCATGTTAAAGAACCTTCCACTAATTGCACCTATGTGAAGCTAAATTGGATAGGTTAGGAATGTAAACAACGCTCTTAGGTTTCTACGTTCGTTGCCAAGAGCCGACTGCGGTGGTGTCTAGTAGCTAAGTTCTGAACTTGGCCTAGTAGTCGTTGACGGTGGCGCTTGGCGGCAAAAGTAGGAACTATTTGAAAAATTCTAAGTTGCAGTACTTAAATTAAAAAACAGATAACACACACTAATACAGTCATCACAATTAACACCGGTTATCAGACAAATTCTACACACACCCAAATTACACGGGGCTACATGACCGCATTGTCGCAGCCCCTAAACTTAAGAACCAACCAGAGTTGGAACTGGGTATACTCAGTCTTTGGTTGATTGGTTCCTTAGTTTAGGGATTGCGACAACGCGGTCATGTAGCCCCGTGTACTTTGGGTGTGTGTAGAATCTGTCTGATAACCGGTGTTAATTGTGATGGCTGTATTAGTGTGTGTATCTGTTTTAATTCAAGTAAGGACTGCAGACAATCAATTGTTCCAAGTAGTTCTTACTTTTGCCGTCAAACGCCACCGTCAACGACCAACTAGTTCAGTACTTAGTTACCAGATGTCACCGCAGTCGGCTTTTGACGACGAACGTAGGAACCTAAGAACGTTAGTCAAATGTTTAACCTATATATAATTTAATTTCACACAGGTGTAATTAGTGGAAGGTTCTTTAACATGCCATAAATCTATGACATGGGACCGCCGGCTTTACTTTCCCTCCGAAGGAAGGCATACTGAGGGATTTTTTAACGTTCTGAAAAAATCCGACGACTTCGGCCGGGTTTAAAACCGCGATCTTGGGCATAGAAGCTCAGCATGCTACCAACTACGCCACCAAAGCCGCCAATACTCAGTCTCATGAGGCAAAACTGAGATGAGGTGGGTTCGATTCCTACACTTCAACTTTTGGTCCATCCACTACACTTCACCAAGGAGTAATAAGGATAGGCCTACGTCGTAACAACCAGAGAGTGAAGCCAGCGGGCACGCCCACTGAGATGCTCAAAACATTGCTTACAAGTGTTAGGAATAGGACTGATGGCCGACCAAAACGTGCCTACTTTTGACGCACACAGTATGATAAGTACGATAGATGCCTAAAACTGAAAAGTAGGGAACGAAGTTTGTTGTTTTATGTGAACGTTCATCTCGCGATCATGAGCCACAAGACCTCAATTTTATGTGGAATCCGAACCACAGGACGCGATATTGTTTCGCCTCCACGAAAGGTTGTGTCCCCACCTGATGGCACGTACTTAGGACTCCAAGATTATGTACAAGGATCGTTATCGTGTCCTTATCGATAGCTTCTCATAGGGATTACAGTACAGTCCCTCCTATACAAGGAATTGGGAATGGGACATGATTCCAGGGTTCAGAGAATACTCCCCTTCGAAGGAAATGCTTAACTCCCAGTTTATTTAGTAAGGGAGTGAAGGAATCTGCCACCATGGATAGACTACAAAAATTGAATTGATTATAATTCAAACCTGAAATGAAATAGAAATATTGGTTCTCACCTGTTCTCACAGCTTCGCTAGTCATGGTGCTCCCAAGTACCAACTCATATCCATGCCCCTTGGTCGTCCAACAACACAACTTGCCCGATCTCCCGATCGGCAGCAATCAACCTCTATCACTGTCAGACTTCCGTCTCTGCAGTGCTTGACTGACCTCTCTGACCTCAGTCCGCAGCGTTTTATAGTATGGCGGCACAGTTCTTGCTGATCAGGTTGAACTGGGCTTGCATGTCCGATACGGTATCACCTTCAACCGACACCGTGTCATAACAATATTTCACTTCGAAAATCACACATGCACTGACCGGGAATCGAACCTGGTCCGTCTTGGTGAGAGGCAAGCAGTTTAACCACTAAAACTCTTAATGCATAATGTACTACTTCTATTTAATTTTTAAGTCATTTTAGCCTAATCACGCTGAAACTGATTGAAATGCATACCCTATACATTATTAAGTTAGTTGCTGTTAATTATTTCTCAGCAGGCTACTGAAATATACAAATGGGTTGAATGATAAATATGACGGAATATTAACAGCTAAAATTCACCCTCATGTATGTAAATGATCACTCATATACAGTAGCTTTATCGACCACGGAAATGCTTAATTTTAATGACCATATCTGTAAACCATGATTTCTATTTCTCTCAGTGTGCTAATTTATCATCGCCATAATCTCCGCCATCACGTATTTTCTTACTCATTTATCACTACATCATCACCCTGTGTAACTTAAATCACAACAGTAAAAAAAAAAACCAGAGGTAAGAGCAGCTATAAATGAATCCAAATGAAGCATTGGTTTAAATAGGGATATTCTTCTCTCTTTCTGCTGCAAGTGAAACATGTATGACGCCATCATTTTCTAGCAATCCACTGTTGTAATTTTTCTTGGTCCAAAAATACCATATTCAGGTAGAAATATGTTTTGTCGTATATTAGAACTACGTAAATTTGATAGGAATGCTAGAAAAATCAGATATCCATTTTAGAAAAAACTATTAAACTGTGCCCCCTTTTAAGTAAAATAGATCTTATATCATGTTGCATTGACATTGTGGCGCCTATTTTACACACAAGTGTAGCTAAAAGTGTCGTCTTGATGATGGATTCTTGAAATATTTTATATTGGCAATATCAACATTTTCATGTAGGTAAAACTTCTGAATATTCTCTCATAATCGCGTAGCAGCATTGAAAACGTTCGTGTGCTGCCAATTTTTTTATTTTTAAAGATAACCATGTCATGCCAGTTTGAGAGTTGTAGAGGAAAGTTGGAAGAAGTTTTCTAGCTGCATACTCAGAGTGTAAGTTTAAATGTTTACACAAGCTGGGCTGTTCATTGACCGCGTATTCTATGAAAGCAGTGGGGTGCAGCTTGCTATTTGTGCTTGAATTTATTTATTTGATTTATATTGATTGATCTATTTTATGTTACATTCAGCATTATTATAGTTCATTTAATTTTATTTCGTTGTATGTGTTATGTTACTATTAGTGTTATTATACAGTCTTCCGCCACTGTACGATCGCTGAATGTGTGGAAAGAGTAACTTATGCCAAGCGCTTTGTACTGCCTCCTTTCATGAAGTGGAACAATACTGTATCGCCATCTACAATTCTCAAGCCGTGCAGTTGGTAGAATTGGCAACGTATAGAAGAGTCCGTTAATTCTATAAACACGTAGGACCACATGCTAAGTTTTATTCATAAATATCGTTTATTTTGATATGACAGCATCTAAAAGCAGTTCGTACTAACTATTTCAACACCCGTGAAATTCCTCGTGGTAAATCAGACCTACTGAAAGTTGTAGAAGTGAGTATTTCCCGTATTAAATTGTTTGTGTAACCAATGCTTTGTAATGAATTTAACCAACAAATTCTTCACTAATATTTCATTAAACTATCTCAGATGCCTAGGAAGAGTTGTGTGCCTGGTTGTAAGTCAAATTATGGCAGCAGTATTAAAATAACAGGTTATATTACAATGTTTTGATCACTAGAGCGAGGTGGACTTTCTGTGTCTAGTAGGCCTAATTTAGTTTAGGTTATATCTTCATGTACCCTCTATTTTCCAGTAAATTATGAACTGTACTCAGTTGGCAAGTGCCTTTAGGTAGATTTCGTTAGAAAGCTACCTATTTTTAGCCTATTTTCATTTATGAAAAACAAATAGGCTTATGAGATCACCTTTTGTCCGTGTGTCTGTGTGTGCGTATGAGGATTTTTGTGTTTCCCCCCTAATAACTTCTAAACGGCTAGAGTGATTTCAATGAAACTCTGTAAGTGCATAGTACTATTCCGGGCGACCGCGACCGTGCCCTTCAAATTTTGTTACGTCTCACCAATCCAACATGGCGGCAGTGCGAAATATTTCACCAGCATTCAATATCTCCGAAACTATTACCGATATCAGCCTGGAATTTTGTACGGTGATAAAGAGAACTATTAAAAGTTCACCTATGTGACTTTTGAAAACCTGGTAACTACAAAACCAACATGGCGGCCAAGCGAAGTTGCGACTTTTAAATAGACGTTTCTCGCGATTTAACCAACCAAACGCAATGAAACTTGGTACAGTATATGTTTATCACATTGTAATGCAGCGACATCTAACTTCGTTCAATTGTTTACATAACCTCAAGATGGCGGATGTGCAAAATATTTCACCGGCATTCTATATCTCTGAAACTTTTACCGGTATCACCATGAAATTTTGTACGGAGTTAAAGGGCACTACTGGAAGTTCATCTATGAGACTTTCAAAAACCGGTTAACTACGAAACGAACATGGCGGCCAAGCAAATTGAAAGGTTTAAATGACTTTTCTCGCGATTTAATGATCCAAACGCAATGAAACTTCGTACAGCAAATGTTTATGCACATTGTAATGCACTGGTATACAATTTAGTTCAATTGTTTACTTAACCTCAAGATGGCGGCTGTGTGAATTTCGAAAATTAAGTTTTTATTTCTCTCATCATGTGATCGAAATCAACATTTGCATAATGGACGTACACAATAATCATCATCTTATAGTACATAACTCTATGGCCTACATATATTAAAATCCAACATGGCAACCAACCGAAATATTTAGACTGTTCTCAATATCTAATAATCTACCATAGCAATCAAAATGAAATTTCGTAAGTGTATAGAGGCTATAAGCATACCTATGGGACATTCAATAACCTGGCGAGCACAAATCCAACATGGCGGCGACGCAAAATTTAAATATTCAAATGTTGATAGAGGCAATTAATATTAGTAAGATATATGAAAATAGGCTATTTAGTTCTTCACGGAACTAGTTGTTAAATTAAGTGACCAGTGGAACATTATTGTTGTTAAGCTGGGAGGCCTATTGTTACTATGATGAGTGTATCCGTGGACAGAAAGTGAAGGATTCATTATCAAAGGCAGTCTCTAAGTTAGTAAGAATAGTCTTAAATATTAATATATGTTCTGAGCGCGTCAATGACATCAGTGAGCATAGGAGCAAGAAAAGAAAACTTCAGACATTGGGGCATTGACGTAACCTACAGTACAGACTTACATAGCATATTTGTGTGTAGATTTAGCGGACGTTATGTTCTGTTGTATTTTCGGAAACATTTGGCGTCAAAATATATGTGAACTTACCACGTGCTTGCGCTAGGCCTCCCAGATGACAGATGGGCGGCGTTGCCAAACCTTATGACACGGCTTGAGAATTATAGACGGCGATGATTACTGGCAACCCCGTCCTACCGCGCCATAAGACAAATGCTTCATTCTAAACGTTAGATGCCATAGATAAAGCCTTTACGGGGTTGCCACTTTATATTGGATTGCAATAAAAGTTGAAACCTTCCCACTTGCAGTTTGTATGTCATTTAGGCTAGCGAGAGCAGGTTGAAAGTGGAAATTGGTAATGTACTAAACAAGCACTTTTGTTGCAGATCTTCAACTGGATTCCCCAGTACTACAATGACACGGAGCACCTACCTGATAACATGCCCAAAGACTTGAAGGTTTACATTGGCTCAAGGCATCAAAATGAGGTGAGTATATATGGCCCCTTCACTTATATAGCTAGTGATTTACTCTATCATATATATTATTTCAGTAGTATAGACAGGGCCGGATTTAGATTTCATGCGCTCCTAGGCCCGTGGGTTCTTGCCGTCCCCTCTTCATACCATCGTGAAGGTGGGAGAATTTAGACCTCAGAAAGGTCTTTGTGAAGGTAATTTTATTCTAATGTATCGTGGTGTAAAATCTACTACTACTACTTTCTTCGGCTTTTCCCAATTAATTGGGGTCGCATGAGCCAACCAGGCTCATTTTGGTTTTGGCCGGGGATTTAAGACCGGATGCCCTTCCTGACGCCACGTAATTTTTCAGGTGTAAATTCCACCCCACTGTCACCGGGATTCGAACCCCGGCCGTCCGGGTGAAAGACGAGCAGCTAAGCCACTGCGCCATCACGCTCCCATCGGGAAGTAAAATCAATTATATAAATTAGAGAATCAACTGTTTCTAAATTTGTAATCTATAAATAAATAGGCCAACGAGATATTAGCATCGAGCCTATAATGGCAATAATTAAGACACGACTATCTTTATAAAACGAGCGTATGCAAGTTTTATAATTTCCATACGAGTGTCTTAATTAACATTATAGGCGAGTTGCATACGACTGTTTATGTTTGACGATAATTATTATAACTATTTTATGATCGAACATAAATATTCATAAATATCTGTCGAGATTTCACCAGTTTTATGTACTGAACAGAGCGCATGAGACGCAGAGAATGCCTTGTATTTGACCATGGCCTCCTCGATTACCCTACTATGACACTAGGCCAGGCAGTGAAATTTAAATTGGAAGACCGTGGAACTCAGCGCATCTAATTATCTAATTGGTCAAACAACTGTTTCTTGAGCTCTGATTGGTGGGAGAAACTGTTTCATAATGAAAAATAGTGTTATAATGAGCCTCATTATAGTACCGATACAGTTTTCTGACATATAATAGTCAGCGTCGAACATAAAATAAGTTTAAACCATTTAATACTCATCATACACTTACAGATATACTATACACTATATCATACAACCCACAACTATGCATAATGAATTATTCAAATTAAACTGATATTAATATTCAATACTTAAATTCTCTCCTCATTTATTATATATAATCCAAAATTGACTCATCGACGCAGGGCTCAAACCACTAGACCTAGAAAGCTGAAATTTTGCATGTTGGTTGATCCGAGTATGTAGAGGCTCACTAAGAAACGGTTTTAAAATTCAATTTGTAAATGCCTTTTTTCGGCCCTTTGGCATTGACAATCCAAAATTAACTCATCGAAGCAGGGCTCAAACCACTAGACCTAGAAAGCTGAAATTTTGCATGTTGGTTGATCCGAGTATGTAGAGGCCCACTAAGAATCGGTTTTTGAAAATTCAATTTGTAAGTGACTTTTTTCGGCCCTTTGGCATTGACCATCCAAAATTGACTCATCGAAGCAGGGCTCAAACCACTAGACCTAGAAAGCTGAAATTTTGCATGTTGGTTGATCCGAGTATGTAGAGGCCCACTAAGAATCGGTTTTTGAAAATTCAATTTGTAAGTGACTTTTTTCGGCCCTTTGGCACTGAGCAAGGACAGTCGGTACAAAGTTCGGATTTAGCTCATTTTAAGCCACCAGATACGAGAAACAATACTCGGAGGTCCTGTAGGGACCCCGAAACACACTTTTTAAGTTCCTAAAATGAACGGTTTCGGAGATATTCCCAAATAACTGTGTTGCCTCTGTGAAACGGATCAACGTTACTATGGCAACCGCTGAAATATCGCAGACCGGGGATGGTTTTCTAGCAATATCTCGAAAACCGTTCGTTTTAGGGCCTTAAGACGCTGGGTTCGGTTCCCACTTCCACGAACATTGCTCCTCACATTGATACGCGCAAAAAGAGCTATAATCCATATTTCTACGAGCAAATCGACTTGGAATGTCTCATCTCTTATATATAATCCAAAATTGACTCATCACCGCAGGGCTCAAACTACTAGACCTAGAAAGCTGAAATTTTGCATGTTGGTTGATCCGAGTATGTAGAGGCTCACTAAGAAACGGTTTTAAAATTCAATTTGTAAATGCCTTTTTTCGGCCCTTTGGCATTGACCATCCAAAATTGACTCATCGACGCAGGGCTCAAACCACTAGACCTAGAAAGCTGAAATGTTGCATGCTGGTTGATCCGAGTATGTAGAGGCCCACTAAGAATCGGTTTTTGAAAATTCAATTTGTAAGTGACTTTTTTCGGCCCTTTGGCACTGAGCAAGGACAGTCGGTACAAAGTTCGGATTTAGCTCATTTTAAGCCGCCAGATGCGAGAAACAATACTCGGAGGTCCTGTAGGGACCCCGAAACACAATTTTTACGTTCCTAAAATGAACGGTTTCGGAGATATTACCAAATAACTGTGTTCCCTCTGAGAAACAGGTCAACGTTACTATGGCAACCACTGAAATTACGCAGACCGGGGATAGTTTTCTGGCAATATCTCGAAAACCGTTCGTTTTAAGGCCTTAAAACGCGGGCTTCGGTTCCCACTTCATGGAAGTGGAAACTACGAACATTGCTCCTCGCATTGATAACGCGCAGAATGAGCTATATTCCATATTTCCACGAGCAAATCGACTTGGAAAGTCTCATTTATTATATATAATCCAAAATTGAATCATCACCGCAGGGCTCAAACCACTAAACCTAGAAAGCTCAAATTTTGCATATTGGTTGATCCGAGTATGTAGAGGCTTACTAAGAAACGGTTTTTGAAAATTCAATTTGTAAGTGACTTTTTTCGGCCCTTTGGCATTGACCATCCAAAATTGACTCATCGACGCAGGGCTCAAACCACTAGACCTAGAAAGCTGAAATTTTGCATGTTGGTTGATCCGAGTATGTAGAGGCCCACTAAGAAACGGTTTTTGAAAATTCAATTTGTAAGTGACTTTTTTCGGCCCTATTGCACTGAGCAAGGACAGTCGGTACAAAGTTCGGATTTAGCTCATTTTAAGTCGCCAGATACGAGAAACAATACTCGGAGGTCCTGTAGGGAGCCCGAAACACAATTTTTAAGTTCCTAAAATGAACAGTTTCGGAGATATTCCCAAATAACTGTGTTCCCTATGAGAAACAGATCAACGTTTCTATGGCAACCGCTGAAATTTCGCAGACCGGGGATAGTTTTCTGGCAATATCTCGAAAACCGTTCGTTTTAGGCCCTTAAAACGCGGGGTTCGGATCCCACTTCTAACCGCGAGCATTGCTCCTCGCATTGATACGCATAAAATGAGATATATTTTATTTATAGAGGTGGCTTTTGGGGTCGAATACGATCGTGATTTTGAGTCTAATTTTATACTCTTTGAGCTGGTTATTGTAAGCGAGCTTTCAGATCTATACTCTAATTTACAATGTTAAGATGCTTTCTATTTTGCACGGTATGCTTTCATTTTCTTTATAAATTTGTTTTTTGTTAACTGAATATTTTTGTTTGCCAATTTTGATCTGCACTTTTTCGTTTTTTACCATGATCAGCAACCCATATTCACAGTCGAATGTGTCGTATTCTACCGGCTGTCACGTTAATTATTATTTTTTATTAATTACTCTTTCTGAGGAATTGGGCAAACTTATTTCAATAAAGTTGGTATTTTGTCTTTCACGTCCATTGGATCCCCGCACAAGGCACGGCTTAAACCTAGAAATGTTGATGAGTTGGACTAATTGACTAATGCTGCAGCAGAAAAGAGGAGAATTGAAGCTTTTGAAGTGTGGTGATACAGGAGAATGATGATCAGATGGGTAGATAGGGTAACAAATGAAGAGGTATTAAGACGAGTGGGAGAGGAGAGATGTTTCTGGTGACTGCTAATGAAGAGAAGAGATAGGAGGGTAGGACACATTAAGACGCCCAGGAATAGCAAGCTTAGTTATGGATGGGAGGGTCGCGGACTAGAACTGTAGGGGTAAACCAGCGTTAAACAGATGCCTCGGATGTAGGGCGTGGTAGCTATGTAGAGATGAAACGATTAGCTCAGAAGGGGGAGACATGGAGGGCTGCATCAAACCAGTTAAAAATCTGAAGTCTCAAACAACAACAACAATCAGGAATTTTAATTACTTAGAGAGGCATGTGAGGCAAAAGGGTGGTTGGAGAATTTCAATCCCTGGGATGTAACACTGGAAGAGACTGCATAATGTACATCAGCGGCCAAGGTGAGAGATATTTAACTATAGGTCTAATAATAGCGATATGTTGACGTTCAAATCATCAATAAGTATGGCCAAATTACATCCAGAATAGCTTAAGTAAGAATACTTTTAATTCCCCATATTCCGATAGATTTGCCATTCCAGTGTGCAAGAGTGCAGTTCCCTCTTCAAACAATATTCGCAATTTCTTTAACAAAGCGCAATGACACACACTTAACAGTAGCACGTGTACATTTAGACAAAACAATTTTTCCCATGGGCAACTGTATGTGGCGTGCTCGCGAGCACCCGGACAACAAAATCGTTATGTCTCAGCAGAAGATGGCAAAACCAAAAACGAAATTTTAAAATGTGATAACATAATGTAACACCGAACCCTGCAGACTTTCACAACTCTATAAAATTCCCACTTTGCTGATCATATCAATATACTGTATGTATCAGCATTAGAATGGACCCACCTATAGCCGCGATTGCTGTAATAGAATAGACCTATTATCGTCCCCATTGTCTTGATCGCGGGCGAAGCCGCGGGTACCTGCTAGTAGATCATAAAACATTCCTGTTCTAAAGCTGAAGTCGAAAAATCTGCCGTTGCAAAACATTTGTTGGGCGTAGACGTGTATTGTAGTCAATAACATTTTATGGAAATTTTCTGACAAAAAAAAAATTGCGGATTAATTTTGCGCCCCTCAGCATGGTGCGCCCCTAGGCCGGGGCCTATAGGGCCTATTGGTAGATCCAGCCCTGAGTGTAGATCCCTCCTGTGGCACTCACAAGCAACCGATCGCGACAAATGAGCATTCAAATGAAAGAGAATAGACGTTAGCAGTGACGAATTGCACTCTAATTTTATAAATATCTATAATTTCTTTGAAAAATTACTTTAAAAAAAATGTACGAAGTGTGTGATTTACAGATACTGTTGCTGTAGGAAAATACGCTCCATAATTGCTGTCAACTTCACATTTTGGCCGCTGTGACGCCTGTTTCATGTTATTTTAACATTCTGAGGTCCTTCCATTGTCATTTTGCGTGGATTTCAGAAACAGTAAATCAAAGAAATGAGTACTCAAATCATATAATTTCATAAATATCGAATAACCGGTGAGTGTCATGATGATCCAATTTTCAGTGATTGCCTTCTTAAGTTAAAGAACGTAGAACTTGGAATTCTAACTGAAATGTAGCCTAAATAGTGTTCTATAGAAATCTCGCATGTTCATAAACCACACTTTCCCCAATAGGTTTATAATGAGAGTCTTAAGGAGAAAGGTTGTTATGTTTTTATTTCAACCAAATGATTATAGTACACTATTTACATTTCAGTTAGAATTCCAAGTTCTACGTTCCCTAACTTAAGAAGGCTATCACTGAAATTTGAATTATCATAACACTCACCGGTTATTCGATATTTATGAAATTATACGATTTGAGTATTCATTTACTGTTTCTCAAATCCATGCAAAATGATAAGAATGTTAAAATGACATGAGACAGGCGTCACATCGGCAAAAATGTAAAGTGGACAGCAATTATGGAGCGTATTTTCCTGCAGCAATAGTATCTGCGAATCGCACACTTCGTACATTCTTTTAAAGTCATTTTTTAAAGAAATTATAGATATTTATGAAATTAGAGTGCAATTCGTCTCTGCTTACGTCTACTTTGTTTCATTTGAATGCTCATTTGTCAAGATCGGTCGCTTGTGAGCGCCGCAGGAGGGATCTATACTACTGAAATAATATATACTAGCGGACCCGTGCGAGAAATCTCGCATGTTCGTAAGTCATACTTTCCCCAATAGGTTTATAATGAGAGACTCAAGGAGAAAGGTTGTTATGTTATTATTTCTAATAATGATTATAGAACACCATTTTCATTTCAGTTAGAATTACAAGCTGTACGCTCTCTAACTTAAGAAGGCAATTACTGAAAAGTTTATCATCATAATACTCACCAGTTATTCCATATTTATGAAAGCATCTTGGTCAAGATTTCCTGCTTTATCTTGTTGGCTGAGAAGCCTCCTTCTCCCTTATCAGGTCAGCCCTCGTTGGAATACTTCTTCACGCCCCGGTTACAGTGAGGCTTCCTTGTTCCTAAGTGCAACGATCTGCGCTAAACTCCTTTGCACGTTACCTAGAGGGGTGCTTTCCTTGTCCTGTGTGTAGCGCTCAACGCCAAACTCCTTTGCACGTTGCCTACAGGGGTGCTTTCGCTTTCCCGAGTGGAGCGTCAGCATGAGAGCGTGCTGTGGCTGGTTTCTTTCTTTGATATTTATGAAATTAAAATGCAATTCTTCACTGTTGATTCCATTTCTGTGCTGAGTCCATTGATTGAGAGCTTAGCCGTAACACTCACCGGTTATTCGATACATTTCAGTCAGAATTGCAAGTTGTACGTTCCGTAACTTAAGAAGGCAATCACTGAAAATTGCATCATCATAACACTCATCGGTTATTCGATATTTATGAAATTATACGATTTAAGTACCCAATCCATTGATTTAGTAATTCTGAAAACCGTGGGAAATGATAGAAGAAAAACCTCTAAAAGAATTAATGTTTAATAGTTCTAAGGTTTTAGACACCGTAACACACGCCGGTTATACGATTTAGAGTACTCAATCCATTGATTTACTGTTTCTGAAAACCATGCGAAATGATCGATATTTATGAAATTAGAATGCAGAAGAAAAACCTGTAAAATAATTAACGTTTAATAGTTTTAAGGGTTTAGACGACAACTCATAATTGCAGCATGTTAGAGCATCAGTATTTGCAAATCGCACACTTCTTACAAAAATTGATATTTATGAAATTAGAATGCAATTCTTCACTGGTAATTTATGAGGCCTATATGACGATGATGATGCTGATGATGATAGTTTCAAGGTTGTAGACGACAACTCTAGCATGATACAGCAACAGTATTTGCAAAATGCACGCTTCTTACAAAAATCGATATTTATGGAATTAGAGTGCAGAAGAAAAACCTGTACCCAATCCATTGATTTACTGATTCTGAAAATCAGATAGAAGAAAAACTGTTAGAGAATTAATATTCAATGTTTTAAGGTTTTAGACGACAACTCAGAATTGCAGCATGTTAGAGCAACAGTATTTGCAAAAAGCACAATTCTTACAAAAATCGATATTTAAGGAATTAGAATGAGCATGAAAATCCTGTATCGCAGCATATTAACAAACCTGGAATATAATAAATCTATAGTTTAGACGGATGAGCTTAAATCATGTTTGTGCTGAGTCCATTGATTGAAAGCTTAGCAGTAACACTCGCCGGTTATGCGATTTGAGTACCCAATCCATCGATTTATCCTACTGATTCTGAAAACGTACACATTACTTTGATTTACTGTTTCTGAAATCGATTCAAAATGATTAAGGAAAGACCTCAGGGGGACACACACATGAAATAAAAAAGGCGTCACAGCGGCCAAAATATGAAGTGGACAGCAATTATGGAGCGTATATTTCTCCAGCGACAGTAACTGCAAATCGCTCACTTCGTGCAGTTTTTTTTTTATAAATTATAGATATTTATGAAATTAGAGTGCAATGAGTCACTGGTAATGTATATTCTCTTTCATTTGAATGCTCCTTTTTCACGATCGGTCTCTTGTGAGCGCCACAGGAGGGATGCATACTACTGAAATAATATATATGACTAGCGCACCCGTGCGAGAAATCTCGCATGTTCATAAACCACACTTTCCCCAATAGGTTTATAATGAGACACTATTTACATTTCAGTTAGAATTCCAAGTTCTACGTTCCCTAACTTAAGAAGGCAATAACTGAAAATTGGATCATCATGACACTCACCGGTTATTCAATATTTATCAAATTATACGATTTGAGTACGGTACACATTCCTTTTGATTTGCTGTTTTTGAAATCCATGCTAAATGATAAAGGAGAGACCTCAGAATGTTAAAATGTCATGAAACAAGCGTCACAGCGGCCAAAATGTGAAATGGACAGGAATTATGGAGCGTATTTTCCTACAGCAAAAGTATCTGCAAATCGCACACTTCGTACATTTTTTAAAGTCATATTTTAAAGAAATTATGGATATTTATGAAATTAGAGTGCAATTCGTCACTGCTAATGTCCATTCTCCTTCATTTGAATGCTCATTTATCACTATCGGTCACTTGTGAACGCCGCAGGAAGGATCTATACTACTGAAATAATATATATGATTATTATTATTATTTCACAAATTGTTCATTAAACACAGTTCTTCTGGTCTTGAGCAAAACTTCTCTATTTCCCTTCCAATGCCCACACTGTCTGTTTGCCAGGGAACTGAACAAGAGAGCAGCATGGTTTAGATCATCTCCATTGATAGTGTCTATGGTACATTAGCAACATAGTTCCTAAATGTCTGTTTTGTGTTCAGATGAACACTGTGTGGGTGAGCTGTGAGGGAGAGAACCCAGCTGATGTGGAAAATATCGGGCCCGTTGAGTACTTCCCAACCAATGGCTTCCCAGGCTACTACTTCCCTTATCAGAACGTGGACGGGTACCTCAGCCCCGTTGTAGCAGTGTGGTTCAAGAGGCCAATCAGTAAGTATCATTTCTCCTTCTCACGAGTGCCTACTTTATTCATCCTGTCATTGTTTTTTAAACTTTCCCTGCTGTCCTTAACTGTGTTGGTCTGGTTTTCACTCAATCCTCCATCAAACACTTAAACACAGAGGATTTCATTGAAGTAGGCTCCCTTGCTAAGCAAGTGTTGCTGCCCACCTTCCTGATAACGAGCTTGTCAGGAGCCTTTAGTATTGAAAAGCTATTGATTGGATTGAAAATCCACAACCTGCTTCCAGTCGACCGACCAGGTCAGGGAATGAAATGAATGAAGCCCCCCATCTAGCGGCGAGGATAGAAACTGTGCCGGCTGCCGAAGCCTGTCGCAATGAGTAAATGAATGACAGAGTGTTGCTGGAATGAAATTTGTGACAGGGAAAACCAGAGTACCCAGAGGAAAACCTGTCTGCCTCCGCTTTGTCCAGCACAAATCTCACATGGAATGACCGGGATTTGAACCACGGACCCAGTGTTGAGAGGCCGGCGTGCTGCCACCAAAGCCATGGAGGCTCTTATTGATTGGATTGATGACTTAAATCCCTACCTTAGTGCCCAGCTGTCCTTATATGTGTGTCTTTGCTTTTTCCCTTTTCCCTTTTATCTTTCTTCCGCCTGTATTTAACCTTTTTATGTGCTTCTATCCTTCTTTTACTCTCCATTCATTGTTTGCTGCAGCTTCAAAGTACAGTAGTTAGATGCCATAGGTAGCCAATAAAGCTCAACCACTCATTCCTCATACTTTATTATCAGAGGTGATTTTAGAGCTAAAAAGATCCATCCTGGTTCTGTATTAATAAACTAATTAGTATAAACAGGTTAAAGGTTCCGCCTGACCAATACTTTTATTAAATATGCCTACTGTGTGGTCATTTGTGGGACATGTTTCGAGGCCTGATTAATAGTTTTGGCCCCTTCATCAGCCGATACGACAGAAAACGATACAAGATAATTGTTTGGCGTAACACTAAAAATTCCCTTAAGATTGAATCCTGTATGGTGCATCATAAAGAGAGATTGAAACATTTTACGCCTAATATGAGTGATGTCAAAAGTCTTATGAACTATTGAGATATTAAGTCTTCCATCATTTCTGCTTATTCCAACATGTTTTCATGGTGTTCTGAACTGTTGCTGCCGTCCTGAACCGGTACATTTGTGTTTTCAATAGCTTCTAAAGACCATAGTGAGGCGTGTATTGAAAGTGTTTACAGGCCTAGTTCATAAGACTTTTGACATCACTCCTTTTAGGCGTAAAATGATTCAATCTCTCTCTATGGTGCACCATACAAGATTCAATCTTAAGGGAATTTTTAGTGTTACGCCGAACAATTATCTTGTATCGTTTTCTGCCGTATCGGCTGATGAAGGGGCCAAAACTATTAATTAGGCCTCGAAACATGTCCCACTAATGACCACACAGTAGGCATATTTAATAAAAGTATTGATCAGGCGGAACCTTTAGCCTGTTTATACTAATTATCAGAGGTGAGACAGAACAGTTGCTGTTGAGTGTTCCCCTTTCTAGCCAGCCAGTTGTGCTCACAATCAGCAGTGAGCTTGATATGAGAAGGCCAAGAAAAAACTGGAGACTTGTAGATGTTAGTTAAAGTGACATCATGTATGTCCATGACCTTGGCCATGCTCTACTTTTTTTTCCCGTATTGAGTTCAAGATCTATAAAGATAATGTCCACTTTACAATACAAATTCCTTTTATCTACCACTCAGAAATGATACATGTTTCGGCTGTTGTCAGCCTTCATCAGTCATTAGCATCATATACACTCTCCAGCATATTCAATCTTAAAAATACACAATCACTTGTATGTTTATAAAATTGTACAATTCAAATGGCGTCAACGCCGCAAAATCATAGATAACATTGTTAAAGATAGGCCTTGAATTCGGCCAATCATTAAGAATTTTATCTGTGATTTTGCAGCGTTGACGCAACTGTTGAAATAATGGCTTGCTTGCAAAGTCAAGTGCAAGGGGATTTTGTTTTGAATCCCTGTCTTGTCCATCATTTACAATTAATTAATTCCATCCATCAATAGGAAGCTGCTTCTTATGACTGTATTTTGAGCCATTTCCCAGTAGATATATTTAAAAAGTTTGAGGAGACAGTGGCAAGAAGGGAGAAGAAAAGGGAAATTATGGAATGAGTGTGTGTGAATGTGTGTTTAATGGTTTTATGATTGTGATTTTCTATAATTAACGATCTTTAATTTTAGGTGTAAGGGTAGATAGAATATGTATTTATTTCATTTCGCAGTTTGTATTTTTTAATCTTCCACAAGGGCATATTCCCTTAAATGTATAATGTCATTGTCATCATCATCATCATCATCATCATCATCAACATCATCATCATCATCAACATCATCATTATCATTAGTAACAACATCAACAACAACACAATCATCAACATCATCATCACCATCTACATCATCATCACCATCGCCATCAACATCATCATCATCATCATCACCATCATCAACAACAACATAAACATAATTATCAATCATCAACATCAACAACAATATACTGCACATCTACAACATAATCAACAACAACATCATCAACATCATCATCAACAACAACATCAACAACAACATAATCAACATCAACAACAACATAATCAACATCATCATCTACTACAACAACAACAACATAATCAACATCATCATCATTAACAACAACATAATCAACGTCATCATCAACAACAGCAACAACAACATAATCAACTTAATCATCATCTTCAACAACATAATCAACGTCATCATCATCATCATCATCAACATAATCAACATAATCAACAACAACATAATCAACATCATCATCAACAAAATAATCAACAACATTAACAACATCATCATCAAGATCATCCCCAACAACATAATCATCAACATCATAATCATCAACAACAACATCATCATCATCAACATAATTAACAACATAATCAACATCATCAACAACATAATCAACAACATTAACAACATCATCATCTACAACAACAACAACATAATCAACATCATCATCATTAACAACAACATAATCAACGTCATCAACAACATCAACAACAACAACAACATAATCAACTTAATCATCATCTTCAACAACATAATCAACGTCATCATCATCATCAACATAATCAACATAATCAACAACAACATAATCAACATCATCAACAACATAATCAACAACATTAACAACATCATCATCATCTACAACAACAACATAATCAACATAATTAACAACAACATAATCAACATCATCAACAACATAATCAACAACATTAACAACATCATCATCTACAACAACAACATAATCAACATCATCATCATTAACAACAACATAATCAACGTCATCAACAACATCAACAACAACAACAACAACAACAACATAATCAACTTAATCATCATCTTCAACAACATAATCAACGTCATCATCATCATCATCAACATAATCAACATAATCAACAACAACATAATCAACATCATCATCAACAACATAATCAACAACATTAACAACATCATCATCAAGATCATCCCCAACAACATAATCATCAACATCATAATCATCAACGACATCATCATCATCATCATCATCAACAACAACATTATAATCAATATCATCATCAACAACATTATAATAAACATCAACAACACCATTATAATCATCACCATCATCAACATCATCAACACCATCAACAACACCATTATAATAATCAACATCAACAACATCATTACAATCATCACCATCATCATCAACAATATAATCAACAACATTAACAACATCATCATCAAGATCATCCCCAACAACATAATCATCAACATCATAATCATCAACAACAACATCATCATCATCAACATAATTAACAACAACATAATCAACATCATCAACAACATAATCAACAACATTAACAACATCATCATCTACAACAACAACAACATAATCAACATCATCATCATTAACAACAACATAATCAACATAATCAACAACAACATAATCATCATCATTATTAATAATAATAACATTGTGTTCATTGCAGCTGGAGTCCTCATCAACATCGAATGCAAAGCTTGGGCTCGCAACATCCACCACGACCGCCAGGAACGGAGGGGCTCTGTCCACTTCGAGCTGATGATTGACTGAATGAACATTGTGAAGGACATGCGAGAATGGCACTGCCAGGAACAGCCCTGTTCCTCTCACAACACAGTACTGGAACCGTACTTAAGTTAGTACAACATAGTCTACGTTAGTGACTGCAGCTGCTTCGAATTAGTTTTCTAGAAATGCACAGTCAAATTCTATTACCTCTTTTATTGTTGTTAAATAGATATTTTCATTATGCTCAAAGGTATGGAATAATTTATGTTTTGTACAGATTTTTTTTCATAATATTTAATATAAGACAAATGATGTAATGTTGATATTTTATAGATGTATGATATGGCAAGTGTTGTTAAGTTTAGAATGTGTAAGTACCGGTATTAGATGGATGTATTTTAAAGAATGAATATTCTGCAGTTGGTGTGCAGGCAGGTACCTGTAGATTTAGATGCACCTAACCTATTAGCAGAGAATATTATCAATAAAAGAACTGTTAGCTACGTGTTCATCTTTTAATAAGAATTGTTGGGAGTGGTAAATTATTTACAAATGTATAATATGTACACAAGTGTTATTAAAATGGATTCTAGGTTGTTCGGAGTGGCACAGGCTAGGTTATGATATTGTGGTCATTTTACTGTGTCGTGAGTTAGATTTAAAACCAGTTGTTGAAATGATAATAATATTAATTATAACAAATAAAATAATATCAGAAATAAAGTAAAGTATTAAAAAAGTCCAAAAAGGAATGTTGTTTTACAGAAAATATCAGGAAGAGAGATTTTATTTTACAAAGTGCAAAATACAGGTTTTTAATGTACTTATACCATGATCATCACTATTTTCTTGTAATTCATGTGGCCATTAAGTACTAAAATGAGTTTATTTTTGTGAGACTCAACTGCAGTTGGTCAGTGTTATTGTATTTTCTGTCAAAATACATAATAAATGTTTTAAAGGATTTATTGCTTCTATTTTCTTTCTGTTTGGAATTCCAGAAGCAGTCCATAGACGGTCAATATTATTGTACAATACAGATTGCACAATATTTTGACGATTATCCCTAGACGTTCAATAATATTGTGCAATAATTTTGTGTGCTCCATAACTTGAATCGTGTGAAGGCAATATTGAAGGTTGTGCAATATTTTGCGCAAACACGAGCACAGACGTACAACCTCAATGGCAGTATATTGTGCAACCTCCACACAACGGCAAAATCAGTCTCCGCCAGAGTTTCATGTTGATGATGTTGGATGCTGAACTGTGTTGTGTTTTAATTGCTGTGGGCGTATGTGCGAAAAAGTAAAATAAGTCAGGAAGGAAAGGAAAGGAAATGGGCCAAACTGTGGTTTATTGATCGGGAGGAGTATACCAACGAAACGTTACTCAATGAACTGAGAATCATTGAACCTAATGATTTTCGCAACTTCTTATGGATAGACGGAGAATTATTCGATGAACTCCTCCCATTGGTTACTCCTCAGCATCGCGAATACGTTTCACTTCTTTGAGGAAGTTGGTGCGTAAAGAATGTATATTTTTTACCACATGTTGTTTGTCCGCGTCTGGGTATGGTTCGCGGTATTTTTCTAAGAGCACATCATACTGTTCCCGCT
Organism: Meconema thalassinum; assembly: GCA_946902985.2. Taxonomy (NCBI): domain Eukaryota; kingdom Metazoa; phylum Arthropoda; class Insecta; order Orthoptera; family Tettigoniidae; genus Meconema; species Meconema thalassinum. The sequence continues at coordinate 269,348,090 of OX336393.1, read as the reverse complement.
TTTTGGCACGATTACTGTTTGCACAATATATTTTCAGGTTTTTGAAAATCACGCAATATATTGCACAACCTTTCAATGTCGTCTTCACACGGTCAATTATATTGCGCAATAATATTGACCGTCTTTGGGGCGCTTTAGTAACCTTTCTTCTCCAACTCAAATACAATTTCCCAAAACTTCAATTTTTCAGATATGAATTCCTGATATGACTCTGGTTACCAGTTTATATATAAGGCGTGATCAAAAAGGTTCCGTTTGACGGCCGTACAGTCGTAATTTAGTATGTCAATCAGGCAAAATCGCCATGTTATTTATTTATTTATTTATTTATTTATTTATTTATTTAGTGCCGGGAGTGTCCGAGGACATGTTCGGCTCGCCAGAGGCTGAGCTGCTTCAAGCGGACACCCATGGGATGAGCTACACGTTCCGTTCAATTTCAAGTAGTTCCAATTGTCGCTACCTGATATCACTGACACCTAGTGGTGAACGTTAGAACTTTGATAGACCGTTTCAACGAAATTTAACCTATAAATTTAGCTTTACACAAGTTTAGTTAGTGGAAGGATCTTTTACATGCCATAAATCTATGACATGGGACCGCCGGCTTTACTTCCCCTCCGAAGGAAGGCATACTTAGGGATTTTAATGCTCTTAAAAAATCCGATGACTTCGGCCGGGTTTGAACCCACGATCTTGGGCACAGCAGTTCAGCATGCTACCAACTACGCCACCGAAGCCATGAGCATTGAGGCACTCATCCACCGCCGCACCAGGCGATAAATGTGTTGCGTTAATACTTTGTTTTATCTAATAAATAAAATATATTATTGTACTATCAGTAGATACGGATAACAAACGCGCGAATGAAGAAGAAAGTTCTGCGGGGTGGATGCGGATAACAGTCGTGTGGATGCGGGGGGGATGCGGATAACATTCGTGTGGATGCGAGGCGGACGCGGATGACGGTTTGTTTATAGACCACAGACCCCTTAAAAATTAACAAGTAGTTCCGTGACAAACTAAACAGCCTACTTTCCTTAAAATGTAAGATCCATGGCAATGATTGATCTCTATAGACCTACCTAAAATAATGACGAAATTAACTTGGTAATACTGGCATTTATGGGATACTCAAAAACTTACATTGAAATATTATGATCTATATAGGATTATGTGCTAATTTTGGAACAAATCCACTTATAAGTTTGGAAGTTACATGTGACTAAAGATTTAACCTATCAGCACGCGTATAATCAATGTTGGCAGCTCTGTGGTATATTGGTTACTGAAAAGTAATTTACAAGGTGCGTTCAAAAAGTAACGAGCCGGAGGCTGTAATGCGCAAACCGGTGACGACATCGGCTAATCGTGGCGTGTATAACGAGGTGTGGTTCCGACCAGAGCGTGGAAGGTTACAGCCCGTCGCTAGAGGGCACGCGTGCACGTCACGTGACGATACAAAGTGAGCAGCAGCATGCATCAATCGTCCAACCAAGACCAAGACAGTAGGCCATTCGACATGCTTCCTGGTGTGGTTGAAGACTGTGGGGCACCCATTGGGCACACACTTTCCGCAAGTGCAGTCGTTCCTTCATGATAATGTGCACACTTCCGACGCTCAATCCGACCACGGCGGCTATGGCGTTCACTGTCACTCGGCGGTCCTGGGAAATGAGTGCATCAACCAGCTTGACGTTGTCATCGGTAATGCAGGGGGGTGCCCCAGACTGGGCATCATCGGCTAACGACACCCGTCCTTCCCTGAAGCGCTTTTGCCACGCCTTGACCCTTGTAAGGTTCATGCAGTGTTCGCCGTACACTTGTAACATTCGGCGATGAATGTCCGTTTCCCCTACTCCTTTCGCTGTCAGAAACCAAACAACACCTCTTTGTTCTTCGTTTGACGCCTCCATGTCACTGTTTGCAATGCGACTGGCAGCGTTGGACGATTGACGCATGCTGCTGCTCGCTTTGTATCGTCACGTGACATGTACGCTTGCCCTCTAGCGACGGGCTGTGACCTTCCACGCTCTTGTCGGAACCACACCTCGTTACACACGCCACGATTAGCCGATGTCGTCACCGGTTTGCGCATTACAGCCTCCGGATCGTTACTTTTTGAACGCACCTTATATATCTGCAGGTAATATATGTGTACAAAGTTTAGAACAGTTGACCTGCATACTTTCTGATATATTGAGATCAAGATAAAAATTTATAGAGTGTATTTCTCAACAGTTGGTAGCACTGTTGACTCTAAAGAAAACGGATATTCGTATTTGTTCCGGTGCACAAATCACATACCAAATTTGGTTGAAATCCAAACACTGTGTTCTGCTGCGTAAAGAAGTCCGTAACCACCTTCTGCGCATCTTCATCCTTCAAGGCCCATTTTAAGGGACCGAAGATGTGATAATTGCATGGGAAGAGATCAGAACTACAGGGCGAATGCTGGAGTGTCTCCAACATGAGTTGGCGTACCTTCTGCATTACGACCTTTGCGGTATGGGGACTTGCATTAGCATGAAGCAGCACCCCTTGTGGCAGTTTTTCCGGACTTTTCACCTTACTTACATACCATAATTTATCCAGTGTTGAGCAGTTTCCCATTGATGGAGACACCAGGTTCCTTGAAATCAATAAGCAATGGGCGCTGGTAATCAAATAACAGGGTGATCATCACCTTTCCTGCGGATGGTTGGCTCTTGAACTTCTTGGACGATGCATGACATCACTGCATTGTCGACACTTTTGATTTGGTGGCACCAGGTTTCGTCGCCTCCAGGAACACGTTGCCTTCAACATTGAAACGCATTAGGTGCTGCAAACAAACAGCCATCTGGTGAGCTTTTTGTTCGGCATTCAACGCCCGGGGTATCGCTGCAGCAATGCCCTCAAACGGAAACTTTTTCATCATTTTGCCTACAATGTGTTCTCTAGATAATCACTGTCAGGGTACTGTATGACTCATTGATTGATTAGCTTTAATTACCTGTCGTTGACGGCAGTGGCGGCTGACGGATCATTGTTCTGGGCGTTGCACTACTTTCATTAATGGGAGGAGGAGGTAGTAGGGTAAAATACTGCTTGATGACAGAGAAAACTGTATTCAATTGCGCCGTTAAACGAATGTGCCTCATTCATCTCGAATGCCGCAGTTCATCGAACATCACATTATCATCAGATTAAATGGGTTAAAGTTAGTCTAGATGAAAATCTTCAAGAGAATAAAACGACGTAAGTTATAGCCTATAAGAAGGTGAGAAAGAACCGCGAGTGTCACAAGTACGCACAAATTACATTGCAAGACATAGTAATGGCAGTTGACGTAGCATCTTAAATGTTCCCGGCCGTGCCTCGGCTCCTTTATTGCAATCAGTGGGCAACGACCAGCCAACTTCACTCTTGTGTTAGGAGTTACTCGGTCTAGCATCTCTGCCATACCCTTCACTATTGAAGGTGCTTGGGCTTGGCAACGACCAAACGGACGAGCGCTCCTAAGCGGTTAGCGCGCCTCACTTTCTCAGGCAATTCACAGTATCTTACTATAAGATCTCCGAATTATTAAACAACAACATTATGAACTCCTAGGCACATAAAATGAAACGTACAGTTAAATATATTATTACGGTATTAATTATTCTTCTTAAAACAATCTGGTCGTTGTGCAACACTGCAACTTAATTAATTACAGTAAAGGAAGATGTTTCGTTCATCAAGCGAGCATCGTCAGATCCAAATATATACAAGACAACATAGCTCTACAATACACTACCAAATCTACAATGACACTCATGAACAGTCATTGCACTACAAAAACAACAAGTAGTACCGTGACGACCTAAAGAGCCTACTTTTCTTAAAATGTACGATTCATGCCAATCTGTATAGATCTATCTTGAATCAAGACGAAATCAAGTTGGTAATACTAACATTTCTAAGTACTGCAGTTTGAAATACACCTGAAATAGTGTAGCCTAATAGAGTTGGCAGCCCTGGTGACAATGAATATATTTTTAGTTCCATCTCTTAAGGTATAGAATGCACATACAAAATTTGGTTGAAGTCTAATGGATATATCTGGCTATATAAGTATATCAGTTGTAATACACATAGTACAGACGAAATTTGGTTGAAATCCAATCGATAGTATAGAAGTTACATGCATTTAGAAATTGGACCTATCGGCAGGCTTAGAATCATGTCGGCAACACTGCCATGTATGGATTTCTGAAAATTAATCTGGAATGTTATTATCTATATGTATGCCAATTTTGGAATAGTTCGCATGCATAACTTCTGAGATATCAAACTTAGAGCTCAGATTTCAATTGCGATTTTTCAGCAGTTGGTAGCACTGACGTCAATTTCAAATATGGCCGTGGGATATTGAGGTATAGATCTTTACTCTTACTAAATTTGGTTTCGATAGCTGCACCCATTTAGGAGTTGGTAGGGGGGGCTAAAAATCCCATCAAAAAGTGTGGCAACCATTATTGGTAAAATACTAAAGCATTAAGCACCCGTAAATGATGATGATAGTTGTTGTTTTAAGGGGCCTAACATCTAGGTTATCGGCCCCGCACCCGAAAAAAGAACTAGTGTATGTACATGTTGTATTTTAATATCTACAATGTTAAGATCGCGGGTTCAAACCCGGCCGAAGTCGTCGGATTTTTTAAGAGCGTTAAAAATTCCGCTGTATGCCTTCCTTCGTAGGGGAAGTAAAGCTGGCGGTCCCAAGGCATACATTTATGACATGTTAAAGAACCTTCCTCTAATTACACATGTGTGAAGCTAAATTATAGGTTAAACATTGAATAACGCTCTTAGGTTCCAACGTTCGTCGCCAGGAGCCGTCTGCGGTGGCGTCTAGTAACCAAGTTCTGAACTAGTAGTCGTTGACGATGGCGTTTGGCGGAAAAACTAAGAACTACTTGAAAATTCAATATCTGCAATCCTTACTTGAATTGAAAACAGACAACACCCACATATACAGCCATCACAATTAACACCGGTTATCAGACAGATTCTACACACACCCAAATTACACGGGACTACATGACCACGTTGTCGCAGCCCCTAAACTGAGGAACCAACCAACCAACCAACCTATCTACAGTGATAAGACTGCGAAATGACGATCCCATCAACTAATCTATGAAGGTGTAGCTATAAGAAAAGGCCGGACGTTTGTTTTAGACGATTGACCTTGACCTTGAAGCCTGCGGGTGAGCCTACACACACTCACTCTCTCAACCTATCGCTTCACACTTGTCACCACCGATCTGATGTAATGGAATTCCAGACTTGAGCACACAGTACAGTCCACGACGCAGTTTTATGTGACGCGGAAGTACACGTTACGTAGTTACAAACAGAACGTCATTATATTAGCCAATGACTGTACTTCAGCAGTACTGTGAAACAGCTTTGTCAATCATCGGACTGCTTGGGGCACCTGATAACAACACAGATACTGTAGTAACTCGCCTCCAGGCTTCCATTAAGATTTTTCACTCGTCTAAAACAAACGTCCGGCCTGTACTATCCTTCACTGCGGAGGCCTGGGTTCGATTCCCGGCTCTGCCAAGAAATTTAATTCTGGTCTGAGGGCTGGAGCAGGCTACACTCAGCCCCATGTGGTAAAACTGAAAAGAGATGGATTCGATTCCTACCTCAGCCATTTTGGAAGTGGTTTACCGTAGTCTCCCACTTCTACTTCAGGCAAATGTCGGGATGGTTTCTAACTTAGGGCCATGACTGTCTCCTTCCCACTAATACAGCCATTGCAATAACACAGGTTACCAGACAAATTCCACACAAGCCCAAATAAATGAGGCTACATGACCACGATGTTGCAAAGCCCCTAAAAGAATCAACAGCAACAAACTACTATTGCTGTGATATATTTAAGCAATAAGTCCTAAACTACTGTAGAATTGTAAATTAATGCAGAATTGACCTACGAGTACAAGTTTCTTGATGGATTCTTTGTTTTTGGTGGGCAGTGACCATCAGTGGGTGTCATTGTAATTTTGGTAGTGTTTTGTAGAGCTATTTCGTCTTGTATAAGGTGCGTTCAAAAAGTAACGAGCCGGACGCTGGAATGCGCAAACCAATGACGACATCGGCTAATCGTGGCGTGTGTAACGAGGTGTGGTTCCGACCAGAGCGTGGAAGGTCACAGCCCGTCACTAGAGGGCACGCGTGCACGTCACGTGACGATACAAAGCGAGCAGCAGCATGCATCAATCGTCCAACGCTGCCAGTCGCTTTGCAAACAGTGACATGGAGGCGTCAAACGAAGAGCAAAGAGGTGTTGTTCGGTTTCTGACAGCGTAAGGAGTAGGGGGGGACGGACATTCATCGCCGAATGTCGCAAGTGTACGGGGAACACTGCATGTACCTTGCAAGGGTCAAAGCGTGGCACAAGCGCTTCAGGGAAGGACGGGTGTCGTTAGCCGATGATGCCTGGTCTGGGGCACCCCCATGCATTACCGATGACAACGCCCAGCTGGTTGATGCACTCATTACCCAGGACCGCCGAGTGACAGTGAACGCCATAGCCGCCGTGGTCAGATTGAGCGTCGGAAGTGTGCACACCATCACGAAGGAACGACTGCACTTGCGCAAAGTGTGTGCCCAATGGGTGCCCCACAGTCTTCAACCACACCAGGAAGCATGTCGAATGGCCCACTGTCTTGGTCGTCTGCAGCGCTATGCGAGGGAAGGGAATGGGTTCCTGGCACGAGTGGTGGTTGGAGATGCGTCATGGTGTCATCACTTCGAACCAGAATCCAAACGACAAAGCCTCCAGTGGAAGCATCCAGGGTCACCACCACCCAAAAAAGGCAAGGCCATCCACACGAGTCCAGGAAAGGTAATGCTGACGTTCTTCTTTGAACAAGATGGCCCCCTTCTGATACACTTCATGCCGCACGGGACAACAGTGAATGCCCACCGTTACTCGCAAACCTTGACCAGCCTTCGCCAAGCGATCAAAACAAAACGACCAGGCAATCTCACCCGTGGGGTCATTCTGCTCCACGACAATGCTCGACCTCATATGGCCAACACAGTCGCGGCACTCCGGCAAAAAATTCAAATGGGAGGTTCTCGGCCACCCTCCATACAGTCCAGACCTCTCTCCCTGTGATTACGCCATGTTTGGTCCCCTGAAAAGGGCTCTGCGGGGCCAACAATTCACCTCGGACGCCGAAGTCCAGCTGTACGTGCGGAACTGGTTCACATCGCAGCCCAGGGAATTTTATGAGACAGCCATTCACCGCCTCGTGTCACAGTGGGACAAGTGCCTCAACAGCCAGGGCCAATACTTCTAACATACAGGTACTGGTACCTGTAATTATGCCTCCGGCTCGTTACTTTTTGAACGCACCTTATATATACTTGGATCTGATGATGCTCGCATAACGAGTGAAACATGTCACCCCTTAGCGTTCTCCCTCTTCTGTAGCACAGAACAAATATACAGGGTCATTATCTTTGTGCGCCCCGATAATCGCGGCCAGGTGCGGAGTGAGTGGACCTCGCAATACCCCGTTCCACTGACTCATATCGTTAGTTCACATGTGTTTTGTCATTCACATGGACGTGTATCTGCAAATCTTAGACGTTACTGTTGCATGTTTAGTGAGTATTGTGATTACTGTTATTGTTGGTCATGCCTAGACACCTATTCGCATTGCGCGAACGTGTGTATAGCCTTAATTCGTATTTGAAAAGCAAAAGTCTTTTTCTGAAACAAGATGAAAATTTTGAATCAAGTTTCCAGGAAGACCTGTGCCTAATGCCAGTACAATAGGAGGCGCGCTAAATGATTCAAGAAAACAGGCTCCGTAAATAATAATAATAATAATAAAGAGTTAACAGACAACATTGTGTTCTTACAGAACAAAAATTAGATGAGATTGTTGTTCATTCTCTCACCAGAAGATGTCAGGTGTGTGTTACAACAGAGGGAGGACATTTTCAGCATCGATTATGTGCACTGTAAGTACACATTATTGAACATGTTAGGTTAAAAGTGTAAATGTGTGTACCAACCACCGACTTAACGGTGTACGCGCCCCCACGATTAGCGAGTCAACGCCGGCTTAGCTTGCCATGTTTACCGGGGCGCACGATGGTAATGACCCTGTATTTTTAATCAAATATCATGTTTTCAGGTTATTTTTAGCACGTCCCAGGAAAAGTCAGTGAAGTTATGGTGACTGCAATAAAGTAGCTATTATCCTTACTCCAGGCCGTAGACAGCGTGTGTATGGTCTCACTCTACCAAGGTAAACAGAATGTATATCACCATACCGGTCTGTACTGTGACCGTTTGACGAACGTCCTACGACCACACAAGTCCGCATCCGAACAACAGTCGAGCACAAAGACTCAAAAACATCTCGGGGTTAACAGTGAGCATTCTACAAAGATGTAGAATAAAGAAAAAGAAAAGCTCTGCTGTTCCCCAGATGCACATTACAGCAAGGATAGAAGGCATATTTCAAGAATCATGAATGACCACAGTATCAGTTAAGATAAAATTTGCATCAATTTAATTGATCCATTCAACCATCCTAATCTTTACAAGGGCATCCTCAGGGAGAAAACTAAAACACCACCTGGAAAAAATAACATCCTGCGCTCCCCCTGGGATCCTATACTATTTAATCGCAGGTGTAGAATAATGTTCCAAAAAAATGCAACGAAAACGTCATTTTTTAAACATTTCATTGTGTTAGAATACCCATGAAATTAATAGTCCATCATGGTATTCTATTATATTATAAACGATATCTACAGTATTCAAGTTGTGTAGATCACTGATCGTCCTATCACAATTGAATAAAATTTTATTTCTGAAGTTCTACACATTTCCATATTTCCAAAATCATGGATAATCCTATGGGATATTTTCTTCCATGAAACGAGAAGAAATTCCAAAACATACTAGAATTGTTAATTATACAACTTGATGCAAGGCAGACCAAGTCGAACAAAGATGGACCCATTAGAAACGTAATACCATTTATATCTCATTATTCCCACACAAGGAATATTCATATTAGAAATTATAAATTATGGATCTGTGATTTATCCTCGATAATAAAATAAATTATGGGATTAATTATTAAGTGATATTAATTGCAACTCAACCTTATTATTACAACCAATTTCAAACACTTATGGATGATTCGTAGCTATTTCAAGATTTTCATCGGAACATGAGGCCGCATTTTAAATGCCCCCATTTCTTTATGCACTTTATCAATTTAGTTTATCCCTTGATATCACAATATGGCAAAATTATTAGGCATTTTAATCTATCTGCAGGTTTATATAATTCAACCAGAAAATATGTAATTATGGTTAGAGCAAATTAAAGTAGAATCTAGAATTCCATTGGTGAAAAGATATAGATAGCGGCGTGGGGCTGCAACAGCAGCACCGCCCTTCTTTTGAGTAATATGAGGCAACATCCTCCAAATTCCAACATTTCATTATATTCAACAACTATAATTCTTTTACATATTATTTTCACATATTAACTTCCATCCAGTCATATTTACTGTATTTAATGGATTATCATAATTATCAATGGGACAAATGCCTACGCGCATTCCCAATTCAACTCATCACCCTATCAGAACAATCATATGAATGTTATAAGTAACTGTCACTAATTAACCTGTTCAATTATCCGCTTGTCACCATAACAAAAATCCTCCTAATTGATACACCTTGCTCTAATAACAAAACTACGTTACGATTGCTTTATCAATCCAATGTGCATTAATTCATGTTAATGTCTCATATTTGTTTTAAGGAAACATCACCTAAATACTCCATACACATTCATTTATTATTATTAATAATAATATGAAATTCTCATGAAAAATTACCATGTTCTATTTTTCATAAGATCCATTAAATTGTTATGAATATGCCTCCTTAATTCCCCTTGTAAATTCTCACACATGATCATTCCGCATTATCATTTTAAAGAAAATCCTTAACCACCAGAAAAATCGAATCATTATACGATAAATGACAATCAGAATTCATCCAAGACGAATTGCATCAAAATGATCAAGAACTACATTTAAATAAACAAATTACCAATAAACTATCTCAAAACGATCGCTAAAATAACAATGTGCCATAAAAATATGCACGGAACTGTACAACAAAAATCAGGAAGAAACTCCTGTCTAATTAGAACAGCCGGATGCCTTCCGAAAATATACTCATTCTACGATATGCCCACCGTGGATATGCTATCTCAAAAGAAATAAAATAAAATTCGAAGAGTGGACAACATCAAAAAATCCATGCTTATGTCCCAATATAATGCAGAAAATAAAGATCTATGGCGTGTAAAACGATTCCTACATGGTTGAATGGTATAGTCTAAGGTCTGATATTCACCGGTACTAGATATTAAGAATAGAATAAGGGGCTCACGTCCATTTCAGATGTTCTTGAAGGAGGTCCAAGTTCCTGCGGAATGCCCTTAGTCTGAGCATAAAATTCCACGCGATCCTCCGCACACGGAAATGTGTACGGCTCGACTTCATGGCTCCACTGGTTCAAGCCCCAAGTATCCAAACGTCAGCATCCATCGTACGCCCCATTCATATTTAACGCACCATAATACTAGCTCGATTCATGGTAGATTTCAAAAGTTCATACCGGCGTATTGCTACCATGACGTCCTGATCGGATTGTCTTAACACCATAGCTTCTGCTATGAAAAAGCACGTGTCTAATACTGTCACTGATTTTACGACAATCACCTGGTGTTTTAACGTCCCGAAATACTCCGAATAGTCACAGTAATGTTCCCGGTTACTTGATGTAATCCTTCTGTAGTTATCACAGTACGCTTACACACCTGTTTAGCCTTAATTCCAAGTCAATTGCTAGCCAGAAATCTACCCTGGTATGAGGTATTATATTGACATAACTCAAGTAAGGAGTTATTTCCAGCCCATATGCCTTAATATGCTGTGAGCTCTGGCCATACCCAACACAACCTTGCATTTACAAGAGCTAGTCCCATCTAGTAAAACTATCCTGAGCACATTTGAACAATGCCTCGTTTGTTGGCTAATTTTGGCTTCCAGGTCAGGTACTAGTAACTTGAGATTGATTAAGCCGCCCGCTTATGCACGGATTAACTGTACAAACACGACTGTCCCTGTCATAACAGCTGCCTGCTCGACCCTGAAGACTGTCAGGTGTTAACATATATACGCGCATCGTCGTCCGCACATCTCATCCAGCCTGCAACCAACGGCAGTGAAACTCAACTCAGTCAGGCGCTCGCTTCAAATTCAAAATATAGCCGCCACAAAAAACAACATCTCCATAACCAGCAACTGACGCTCTTTCACACGGTTACATCCTTCCTACACATGTCCAAAAATAAAAATCCCCATTTTTACTTTTATGGTTCCTGTTGTTTTTTCGTCCTTCTTCTTATCTGGTTCTTCTAAAATACATCTTGAGATTCGCTGCGCTGAATGTTCCCACGGTGTTACCAGATACAATCTCCACAACACGGTAACTACCATTACCTAAGCTCTGGGCTATCCGAAATGGTCCATTATACAAACTGGCAAACTTGGAATAGACTTTGTTGCTAACATCAGATGGAGTAGGCTTCCTGATCAATACGAAAGTTCCCTCTCTCAAAGGATTTCTAAATATTCTTCCTCTGACTCTTCTGTTCCGTTTCTCTGCCTGTCTCCGTAATCTTCCTAAGGCTTCCATTTCACGTTCTCTCCTGTTAGGCTCTATCTCCGGATGAATAGATACGATTCCGTCCCACGGTCGTATAGGTTTTTCTCCAAGATGTAGTACTGAAGGAATATGCCCCGTGCTTTCATGTACGGTGGATTTAATCGAATTCATCGTAATAGGAACCACATCCATCCATCGCCAATGTTCGTTTTCACAATAAAGACGACAAAACTTAGCTATTTCTGACATGAGTCGTTCGGCCGGGTAACTCTCTGGATGCCGTATTGAACACAATACCTGTGTGATATCCAGCTCCCTCATAGCATTCCTAAACTCCCAGGATGTGAATTGGGACCCATGGTCTGATAACAAAAATTCCGCAACGGGAATAACACATTCTTTAATCCTCTTGATTATATATCTGGAGTTCGCCTTCTGAATCGGATGGATCATGGTAAACTTACTGAAAACATCAACCGTGACCAAAATGTATCGGTTACCTCGCTTGGACTTAGGTAGAGGTCCGTAGATATCGGTAGCATACAACTCACATGGCATCGACGGAATAATAGGCCTAGGTTCCTCCCTCAACAAATGGGTATTGTGTTTGCTGCGTTGACACAAATCACAGGTCCTGATGACCTCTCGGACAGTATTCCTCAAATGATCCCAAGTGAACTTCTCCATTATCAAACATACCACTTTGTCCACTCCAGTGTGACCTGAGCTTCTGTGAGCTAACCATATTATATCTTCCTGTAATCTAGGCGGAATTACTATTCGTAATTTAGTGTGTTCGGAATCAATGAACTTGTATATGATGCCATTCAACAATACATAATCTCTAGCCATCCTTTCCATCCCTAGATATTCATCATCTGTAGGATCCATGTCCCTGTGTAGAAATCTGTAAATATTCCTCAAAGGTCCATATCGCTTCTGGGCTTGGGGTTTTCTCTCAAGTCCACGCAAAGTATCATCATCTTCTTGCAGGAGGGTTATAGGCAATACTCGAAGAGTAGGTTCCGCAACTCTGCTTAGCAAATCAGCCCCTAAGTTATTCCTTCCTGGTCGATGTTCAATAGTGACGTTAAACTGTTGCACGAATAATGCCCATCTAGTGACCCTGTCACTGGCGAAATTGGTCTTCAGTATAAACTCTAGTGCGTGATGGTCAGTTCGGATTATAATCGAATGTGCGAGAAGCAACTTCTTCCATGTTTCCAATGCATAGATGATCGCTAAAGCTTCTAGTTCTGTAGTATAGTAATTGCGTTCTGATGGTTTCAATTTTCGACTGATAAAGGATAAATAGTGTCGAGTGTGATCTTCATCCTCTTGGAGTAATATGGCACCTATCCCTATATTGGATGCATCCGATTCGATAATGAAGTTCTTCTCAAAATCCGGGTACTCCAACTTGACGCTATTAAGCATTAATTCCTTTGCCTTCTTGAATGATTCCTCACATAGATCGTTCCATTTCCACCTATTATCTTTTTTTAACAAGTCCTGTAGGGGTGCAACTATCTCCGTGTATTTATGGCAATGTCCCGCAAAAAACTGGCATGTTCCCAAGAATTGACGTACATGCTTTACCCTAGTAGGTCTGGGAAATTCTGCAATGGCCTGAAGTTTTTGTTCATTTGGTCTATATCCGTTCCCATCCAAGACATGTCCAAGAAATCTAACCTCATTCTTAAAGAATTGGCACTTTTTCAAGTTAACTTTGAAATTTGCTTTCCTCAAGTCCATAAACAAATTCCGTAGATGAACTAAGTGCTGGTCTTCGGTCTCCGATGCTATCAGAATATCATCCACGTAACATATGACCGTATCCTTGACCGCATTACTTAGGTTCTGATCCAAGGCACGTATCAAAACTGCTCCTGAGGTTTTCATCCCAAATGGAAGTTTTCTAAAAACATAAGTCTGTTGTTCGAATAAAAATCCCGTAAACTTCTGAGAATCCTCACTGATGATGGTATGACGATGTCAAATCCACTGTAGAAAACCATTTCTTGTTTTTAAATTTCCTTAACAGATCTTTTATCACTGGAGGTCTATCATACTCTGGCAACAGTCTCGAATTCAATGACCTCACGTCTAGGCACATTCTCAAATTTCCATCCGGTTTCTGCACCACCGCTAACGGATTTACATCGGATGTCACACACTTTTTAATTATCTGATCTTTCTCAAGATCCTGAATGATCTCCTTCACCTTAGTCCCGTGTTTTTCTGGAATTTGGTACAGCTTTGCATGATATGGGCTATCATCACATACTTGAATCTTGTACTCAAAGTTCTGAATCTCTCCTGGTGTCGTATCAAAGACATCAACGAATTCTTCCAACAGGTTGGCTATAACTGGAACATGCTCAACTACTTCATTGGCGTCTTCACATATCTCTAAACCTTCAAAAACCTTGGCCCATCGAACTTCTCCCACGGTGAATTTATCTTCCTCTTCGAAATGGACGTCTCCCGCATGATGGAATTTAATCGTATCAGATTCCATATCGATAACAGCTCTATATCTCTTGATAAAATCCGTCCCCAGGATCAAATCATGTGCAATGTCCTTCATAACGACAAAGATATGTTCAAACACACATCCCCCAATCTTGACCTTCAAGTACAGCTGAATTTTTTCAAGTTGTGATCTTGTCTGGGATGATTCCCTGAATCTTGATTCCGGATACTGGTATTTCCTCTATTTCCTCAGTCAACTTCCATATGGCGTACAACCTCTCGCTCACCAAACAAAGCATCGCTCCTATGTCAATCAAAGTATACACTGGTTTTCCATACACCTCACACACAATAATGGGTAGCCTAGTTCTTGGTCCATACTCTTTTCCTTCCTGTTCTTCTTGAATCAAGTCTTCATCCTCAACTTCCCATTTCACGATTTTGGAAACATATTGTGTAGTAATTAGTTCTGTTGATTTCCTTGTTCCGAAATCGAAGGTTTTTTTTTCGTTTTTACCTGTCGAATTATTTGTCCCAGAAGTACCAGGTTTATTTCTTGCCTCTTCCATTTCCTTCAAATACTGTTTACTTTCTTCTCCTCTTTGTTCAAGGTTCTGCCTCTGTTGATTTTTGAACCTTTCATTATCCGTTCTATCGTAAGATTTATTGAATCCTGATCTGTCATATGGTCTCGTGTATCCTTGTCTTCTCCACGAATTCCAATTGTTCCCGTATCTTCCTCGCCTTATGTAAGGTCGTCCACTATCTCTTTCTCTTCTATCTTGATAATCCCTCGACGTTTGCTCTTCTCTATTCCGTTCTGGCATGGTTTGGCATTGTCGATCGGCGAAAACAGCATATGCGGCCTGGGACTCTTGCTTATTACCCCTCTGCTGGTAAAATTGAGCATTAGAATGATCTAGACGTTGCAACACTTCATCAAATTCTTCCATGTTCTCAACATTCGCAGAAATGAGACTCCGCTGAACTTCCAAAGGAAACTGTCTAATCAAAGCTGGGATTAACTCGTACGTTGGCATTGGTGGATCTAAGCATTGCAATTTGGCAAGTTGATTTGCAAAGTAATTTGAATATTTGGTCGGCTGTGACGTGTAATACCGCTTGACATATAATTCGGCCCTGATGTTCTGTTGCGTCTCCGGCGACCAACATTTACGTAAGAGTGCCTGTTCAAATTCGTCATAGGTTCTCAAATTACATCGAAAAGCCCTATACCATACGAGTGCTGGTCCATCTAAGAATCTACTAATCACTCTCATCTCTCTTTCCTTATTCACCTTAGCATCCTTCAGATAATCTCTTAATTCGCGCAGAAATTCATCCGGAGAGACATTTCCAGTCCCTGAAAATTTTATAGGTTTCTCTTCGTAACTTTTAACGAGCGTGATCGGAGTAGAAGTGCGAATGGTAGAAATTTCTTCAGACTTCCCAAACTCTGGCAACCTTTATCTATTTGAAAAAGCGTTTTCATTTATGCTGTCTTGTTTTGTATCCGCTTTCGATCTATAATCCTCAATTTTCTTTTCTAACTCACCAATAGTCTTTCTGAATTCATACATTTCATCCCTATTCTGCCTTTCAGTTTCTTCCCCTATTTGACTATCTTTCAACTCTTCTGTCATTTTTTTCGGATTCTCTTCGACAACAGTTTTGTGACCTTTCAATTTCTCTATACTTTCTCTAATGGCTTGAATATCTCCAGATACAACTTTAATCTCTGATGAAAAAGCATTCCTGATCTCTTTGACTTCAACCTGAGTTTCTTTTACAACCTGAGCTTGAATTTCATTAATTACAGTTTCTTTTACTTCATTTTTCAAGTCTGCTACAACTCCTTCCTTTAATTGTTCTACAATTATTTCTCTAAATTCAGAAGTAACCCTCTGCACTACCTGTGTGGCATTTAACGTACTTTCCTTCGTTGTGTTAATCTCTAAGGACGCAAGATCATCTGTTATTTTCCTAACATTATCTTCCATTTTATTTTCTAATGATCTAATCATCTTTTGAATCTCGTTCTTATGTTGAGCTAACTCTTCCTTCATCGCTTTTCGACTATCTTGTAAACTATCTTTCATAATGCCATAGTTTGCGAATAAATTATCCTTTAAATTCGTTCCCGAATCCACGATCCTAGCTTCTAAACTGAGGAAACTCTCCTGAGCTTTCCTAGCGTTGTCTCTTATCTTGGTTTCCAATGACACAACTTTATCCTCAATCTTAGCATCTATCGATTCAGACATTTTATCATCGAATGATTCTATGTTTCTAGACATCCGGCTTTCTATCGCTTCTATCCTTTCTAACATTTCCGATTTAATGAGTTCGAATTTTCTGTGATTTTACATTCTAAACTTGAAATTTTATATTCCAGAGAAGCAGAATTCTCTTTTATTTGACTTTCAATTTTATTTTCCAGAGAAAAAGAATTCTCTTTTATTTGACTTTCAATTTTATTTTCCAGAGAAACAGAATTCTCTTTTATTTGTTTTTCCAGAGAAGCAGAATTTTCTGTGATTTTCTGTCCCAACTCTTCCATCATTTTGGTAAGTGCTTCCATGACCACTCACAATAATAATTATAGCACTGGGGTACGCTGTCAACCGATGATGGGGAAACTTAATGTAAACTACTAGTACAGTGAATATTCAGACACGACCTTAAATTGATACTTCCATACTGATGACTTATTAAATTTAAAATCTAAAATAAATGGCCAGAAACAACCACTACAAACCAAACAAATCACTCCAAACTATGAAAACCGCACATTCATGACCCTGAATCCTACTACAGCAAGAACAAACACAAATCGACCTCGAATCGAAATTCGGAATCGAATCGTATCAGAAACTGAATCGAACTCGGGCCCACACACGTTGGCAGCCAAAACTCTTCTATCTTACTTTATGTGACCGTTTGACGAACGTCCTACGACCACACAAGTGCGCATCCGAACAACAGTCGAGCACAAAGACTCAAAAACATCTCGGAGTTAACAGTGAGCATTCTACAAAGATGTAGAATAAAGAAAAAGAAAAGCTCTGCTGTTCCCCAGATGCACACTACAGCAAGGATAGAAGGCATATTTCAAGAATCATGAATGACCACAGTATCAGTTAAGATAAAATTTGCATCAATTTAATTGATCCATTCAACCATCCTAATCTTAACAAGGGCATCCTCAGGGAGAAAACTAAAACACCACCTGGAAAAAATAACATCCTGCGCTCCCCCTGGGATCCTATACTATTTAATCGCAGGTGTAGAATAACGTTCCAAAAAAAATGCAACGAAAACGTCATTTTTTAAACATTTCATTGTGTTAGAATACCCATGAAATTAATAGTCCATCAAGGTATTCTATTATATTATAAACGATATCTACAGTATTCAAGTTGTGTAGATCACTGATCGTCCTATCACAATTGAATAAAATTTTATTTCTGAAGTTCTACACATTTCCATATTTCCAAAATCATGGATAATCCTATGGGATATTCTCTTCCATGAAACGAGAAGAAATTCCAAAACATACTAGAATTGTTAATTATACAACTTGATGCAAGGCAGACCAAGTCGAACAAAGATGGACCCATTAGAAACGTAATACCATTTATATCTCATTATTCCCACACAAGGAATATTCATATTAGAAATTATAAATTATGGATCTGTGATTTATCCTCGATAATAAAATAAATTATGGGATTAATTATTAAGTGATATTAATTGCAACTCAACCTTATTATTCCAACCAATTTCAAACACTTATGGATGATTCGTAGCTATTTCAAGATTTTCATCGGAACATGAGGCCGCATTTTAAATGCCCCATTTCTTTATGCACTTTATCAATTTAGTTTATCCCTTGATATCACAATATGGCAAAATTATTAGGCATTTTAATCTATCTGCAGGTTTATATAATTCAACCAGAAAATATGTAATTATGGTTAGAGCAAATTAAAGTAGAATCTAGAATTCCATTGGTGAAAAGATATAGATAGCGGCGTGGGGCTGCAACAGCGGCACCGCCCTTCTTTTGAGTAATATGAGGCAACATCCTCCAAATTCCAACATTTCATTATATTCAACAACTATAATTCTTTTACATATTATTTTCACATATTAACTTCCATCCAGTCATATTTACTGTATTTAATGGATTATCATAATTATCAATGGGACAAATGCCTACGCGCATTTCCAATTCAACTCATCACCCTATCAGATCAATCATATGAATGTTATAAGTAACTGTCTCTAATTAACCTGTTCAATTATCCGCTTGTCACCATAACAAAAATCCTCCTAATTGATACACCTTGCTCTAATAACAAAACTACGTTACGATTGCTTTATCAATCCAATGTGCATTAATTCATGTTAATGTCTCATATTTGTTTTAAGGAAACATCTCCTAAATACTCCAAACACATTCATTTATTATTATTAATAATAATATGAAATTCTCATGAAAAATTACCATGTTCTATTTTTCATAAGATCCATTAAATTGTTATGAATATGCCTCCTTAATTCCCCTTGTAAATTCTCACACATGATCATTCCGCATTATCATTTTAAAGAAAATCCTTAACCACCAGAAAAATCGAATCATTTTACGATAAATGACAATCAGAACTCATCCAAGACGAATTGCATCAAAATGATCAAGAACTACATTTAAATAAACAAATTACCAATAAACTATCTCAAAACGATCGCTAAAATAACAATGTGCCATAAAAATATGCACGGAACTGTACAACAAAAATCAGGAAGAAACTCCTGTCTAATTAGAACAGCCGGATGCCTTCCGAAAATATACTCATTCTACGATATGCCCACCGTGGATATGCTATCTCAAAAGAAATAAAATAAAATTCGAAGAGTGGACAACATCAAAAAATCCATGCTTATGTCCCAATATAATGCAGAAAATAAAGATCTATGGCGTGTAAAACGATTCCTACATGGTTGAATGGTATAGTCTAAGGTCTGATATTCACCGGTACTAGATATTAAGAATAGAATAAGGGGCTCACGTCCATTTCAGATGTTCTTGAAGGAGGTCCAAGTTCCTGCGGAATGCCCTTAGTCTGAGCATAAAATTCCACGCGATCCTCCGCACGCGGAAATGTGTACGGCTCGACTTCATGGCTCCACTGGTTCAAGTCCCAAGTATCCAAACTTCAGCATCCATCGTACGCCCCATTCATATTTAACGCACCATAATACTGGCTCGATTCATGGTAGATTTCAAAAGTTCATACCGGCGTATTGCTACCATGACGTCCTGATCGGATAGCTTCTGCTATGAAAAAGCATGTGTCTAATACTGTCACTGATTTTACGACAATCACCCGGTGTTTTAACGTCCCGAAATACTCCGAATAGTCACAGTAATGTTCCCGGTTACTTGATGTAATCCTTCTGTAGTTATCACAGTACGCTTACACACCTGTTTAGCCTTAATTCCAAGTCAATTGCTAGCCAGAAATCTACCCTGGTATGAGGTATTATATTGACATAACTCAAGTAAGGAGTTATTTCCAGCCCATATGCCTTAATATGCTGTGAGCTCTGGCCATACCCAACACAACCTTGCAATTACAAAAGCTAGTCCCATCTAGTAAAACAATCCTGAGCACATTTGAACAATGCCTCGTTTGTAGGCTGATTTTGGCTTCCAGGTCAGGTACTAGTAACTTGAGATTGATTAAGCCGCCCGCTTATGCACGGATTAACTGCACAAACACGACTGTCCCTGTCATAACAGCTGCCTGCTCGACCCTGCAGACTGTCAGGTGTTAACATACATACGCGCATCGTCGTCCGCGCATCTCATCCAGCCTGCAACCAACGGCAGTGAAACTCAACTCAGTCAGGCGCTCGCTTCAAATTCAAAATATAGCCGCGACAAAAAACAACATCTCCATAATCAGCAACTGACGCTCTTTGACACGGTTACAGTCCAAACTGATGGATGTTACCCTATGACTTTGGTAGTGTTAAATAAATAGTTAAACAATACAGTTCAGTTACTTAACCTTTCAACCGGGCATGACGAGTTAACTCGTCTACTACCTGTTGCTACTCAATCGGGTAATGACGAGGTAACTCGTCTCGAGCACTTGAAAATTGTTATCTGTTGGGGGGACGAGTATTCGTGTCTCTTATGCTGTTGAGTGTAGTTCTATGATTGCTCCGTAGATGTCAGTAGGTTTCAGCTTTGCAGCGCCACAATGCGTGCCAATTTCTCAATACACATAAACATTGTCTTCTGTGCAGTAATGGCGAAACGTGCTCGTTTGGATGATGAAAGTATTCTGCATCTCATTGACTCAGATGATGAATTAGATGATGAATTATCTTTGGATAGTGACGTTATCGACACAAGTGGTGAAAGGTTGCTTCTGAGAATGAAGAGGGAGAAGATACTACTAGCTTGCCTACAAGTGATGCAGCCACTTAGCCCTGGCTTAGCCAAGGTAATCCTTGTGCTCCGTTTACGTTTGTATCGGACAGTAGAATAAATATTGACATAAGTGATGCAAACAAAGGTAGCCCATTGTTCTATTTTAGCCAGTTTATAGATGAGGACCTTATCAATCTAATATGTGAGCAGACAAATAAATATGCAGAACAGTTTTTTGAAGCTCATACAGTGCTAAAACAACGGTCGAGAGCTCGGGATTGGACTCCGACTACCCCAGGAGAGATAAAATTATTCCTATCTCTTCTCATTTTTCAAGGAATAATAAAGAAGCCGTCTTACGAAATGTACTTTACTCGCTGGGATTTCATCTCAACACCATTCTTCAGCAAAGTGATGAGTGAGAAAAGGTTTTCATTATTGTTGAAATTTTGTCACTTTGCTGACAATACGACTGGTGCCAACATGAGAGGAAAGTTGTTCAAACCCTCGCCTATTTTGAATCCAATTCGCAGGAAGTGCCAAGAATTGTACACACCACAGGAAAACATTTGTGTGGATGAATCGCTAGTGTTGTGGAAAGGAAGGCTGCAGTGGAAGCAATTCATACCATCGAAGAGGAGTTGCTTTGGTTTCAAATTGATTGTTCTTTGTGAGAGTGGTTCAGGGTACATTTGGAATTTTATTGTATATATTGGGAAGGATACAGATTTTGGGAACTTGTATCCCAATACTCCTATATCACGTAGAGTAGTCCTCGAACTGTCACATGATTTACTGAACAAAGGATACACATTGTATCTAGATAACTGGTGTTCCAGTGTCCAGTTAGCTGAAACTCTGTGTAGCATGAACACTGATATGGTGGGAACGATGCGTATAAATCGCCGTGGGGTACCTGATGTTCTCAAGAGTAAAAAGTTGAAGAAAGGTGAGCACATTGCCAGATATAAGGATAAGATTATGGTCCTGCACTGGAAAGATAAGAGGGAAGTTACTATGATTAGTACAATTCACGACGATACTTTTATAGATGTTGAGAAAAGGAACAAAACTGAACGGAAACCCCAGCTAGCAGTGGACTACAATACGAATATGGGTGGAGTGGATAAGAGCGACGGGCAAATGGAGGCATATGCTATTGTGCGAGAAAGAGTAAAGAAGTACTACTTCAAACTCTTTATGCATTTCCTAGACATTGTTTGTTTCAACGCTTATCAGCTATACACGAAAAATGGAGGAAAACAAGACAGGTTGCATTTTCTGGTTGAGCTGGGCGAACAGATAGTTGAAGAGAATCTTGGAGAAGCAGCTAATGGAGTGAGGAGCCCACAAGTAGGAAGGCCATCATTGAAACCTGCACCAACACGATTCACAGAGAGGCATTTCCCAGACTTCATTCTGTCCAGTGACCGAAAGAAGTGGGTGACAAGGAGGTGCAAAGTGTGTTACGACAAAGGTCTTAGAAAAGAAAGTCAATTTTGGTGCCTAGATTGCAAGGTTGGACTTTGTGTAGTTCCGTGCTTCAAGGCGTACCATTGTAAATAGACTATTTTGAAGATTATTGGGTGATATGAATAAAACGGAGTATATGCTCATGCTCAACAATTTTGTAGTATATACTCAGAATGGTATGAATAAAAAGTTGAAGTTTAAACTCACTGAGAAGTACATACTCAAGGGTGGGAGTAAATACTCCGTTAGTGAGTTTATACTCCAATGTGGTATGAATAAAAGAAGTATATGCTACAAATCTGAAGTATATACTCACAATTTATGACATCTGGCCATTACCATGCTCAGCTGTCTAATCTCAAGATGGTTGAGGTTATGTTTGTAGATGTAAACAACTTGTGGGTTAGGAAAGTGTATAAATTACGAAGAACGGTTTCTGAGAGGGACTGTAGATCATTATACCGGTTTAAGATAGATAATATTCTATGGCTTTCTGATTACTTTTTGGGCAAATACACGGATACAAGAGGAAAAGCTGTAAAAAACAATTTATTTTCTTCAGTATTTGACTTTCTGTAAATGCATTTGCCGAAGTTTCCAGCGTAGCGAATCTTTCTAGCTTTTAAGCATTCGCTTTTTTCCTTCCGCGAGTTAGGTGTTTGAGACTTGTCAAATACTGAAGGATAGTTACAGACAATCCTTACAAAGACCAAATCGGAAACATTTGATATAATGATCATATGAGTCGTCCAGTTGCAAAACTCGTTTAATCCACTTGTGAATAAGAATGATTTTCATGAGAAACGTTTCTCTGAACTTTGCCTCCCTTATCTTTTGTGTTTGTTGTTTTCTACTTTTTCCTTTTTGCTTTTTGGTTTAGTGTTTGCTTTGTGCTTATGCTTTTGAATGTTATTTTTTGCTTTTCTTTCTTGGTTTTGTTTTTGTGTTTGTTTTCTGCTTTTGCTTTTGTTTATGAATTTTGCTTTTTGCTTTGTGTTTCTTGTTTTTTGTTTTCTGCTTTTGCTTTTGTTTTTGAATTTGCTTTTTGTTTTGTGTGTCTTGTTTCTTGTTTTCTGCTTTTGCTTTTGTTTCAGAATTTTGCTTTGTGTTTCTTGTTTTTTTGTTTTCTGCTTTTGCTTTTGTTTTTGAATTTTGCTTTTTGTTTTGTGTCTTGTTTTTTGTTTTATGCTTTTGCTTTTATTTCTGAATTTTGCTTTTTGCTTTGTATTTCTTGTTTTTTTGTTTTCTGCTTTTGCTTTTGTTTTTGAATGTTGCTTTTTGTTTTGTGTCTTGTTTTTTGTTTTATGCTTTTGCTTTTATTTCTGAATTTTGCTTTTTGCTTTGTGTTTCTTGTTTTTTGTTTTCTGCTTTTGCTTTTTGTTTTGTGTGTCTTGTTTATTTTCTGCTTTTGCTTTTGCTTTTGAATTTTGCTTTTTGCTTTGTGTTTTTGTTTTTGTGTATGTTTCCTGGAAAATCAAAATAAAACAAAACAAATTGAAGTAAAACAAAATAAACAAAACAAAATCAAAATAAACAAAAGAAAATAAAAACAAAAATAAAACAAAACAAACCAAAACAAAAAATAACAATTTAAAACATAGTAAAACAAAATAAAATAAACAAAACAGAACAAAATAAAAAAATTAAAAAGAATAACAAAATAAAGTAAAATAAAATAATTAAATAATTTTACGACATGATCCTTATTCACAAGTGGATTAAACGAGTTTTGCAACTGGACGACTCATATTCATCCCTACTAACAGACATTTCAATTAACCAGGAACTTTCAATTAATCAACAAGACAACTCTACAGCAGACGACTGGTTTGCATTAACAAATGGCATGTAAAACAGTTGACTGACTAAACGTGCGTCGACGAAACGAGAGTATCATCGTGGCACAAGTGAAGTATATACTCCAAAAGGACCGGAAATTGTAGTAGATACTCAAGATCTTTTATTCATAACAAACCGAGTATATACTCAAATCTGATGCTCATGCTCGAAGTATATACTTCGAAGTTTATACTCAGTTTTATTCATATCACCCATTGTCTTACATTTCTTTTTGTAACATGATGTAGAGTACAGTCCTTTACTTTGATTTTGTGCTGCTTTTCAAGCTATATTGTTGTAGAACACAGTCATATACCTCGAGTAATAAGAATGTAGTTTCTTACAACAGTGACTTTGTTTTCTTGGTTGCGTCAGACGAAGTCTCATTGTAATGTAGTTCCAAGAAGTCTAATCAAAAATTAATTATGGTTTGAATTTTAAAACAAATAAAATCAGGAAGGACTAGATAAATTTTCATGCTTGCACTCATAATGGGCGGGACGAGTACCTTCGTCATTCGCGGAAGTGTAATGGGCTTGACGAGATAACTCGTCACCCACATCTTTATAATGGGCGTGACGAATTAACTCGTTTTCAGTCAAAATATATTCCCCACTACGAATGTTACTTTGTCGGTGGAAACTCGCCGGTTAAGAGGTTAATATCAGTGCTTTTTTTTTCCAGGGGGAACGCGGTGGTATGCGTACCCCTTAAACATTTGAAAACTATTTAAGTAGAAAAAATTGTATCTAGTCCGGCAAATATAACTTCCGACTTGAAAGTTCATCGATCAGCTGGCGTCAACGCGTTGTTCACAACAGTTGGAGGAGATTTCGGGTAACCCTTGATTTAAATCGATCTATCGAATCAGTTTCTTTTGGTCGGTAACTCGGCACTCCATTCTTATAAGTACGCAGGCTAGTGTTTGGAGGTGGGGTAGGTTGTTATTTTGTGCGTGTGGTTAGTTTTGATGGATAAAGAAAATAACGAACTATTTAACATCCATTCAGGCATCGAAAAAGCTGAAAGTTAATGATTCGAACACAAACAATAACCAGACTTTGCAAATTGCTGAAAATTGCAAGATCGTGATGTTTTATCGACTACAACTGAGAGTACCCCTTAAAGTTTTTTTAGGAAAAAAAGCGCTGCTTAATATGCTCTTACCATCGAAACTACTGAATCAATTCTTAAGAAAATTTATCAACATTTAAATTTTTACAAGATAAAATAGTTAGGATACTGAAAAGGCAATAACATTCACTGTTACCTACATTACAATTAATCAATTCTTAAAACAAAATACTAAGCAAAAGTCGAAGATCTAAAACTAAATACACTTGTGGAAGATTTCATGGCTTTCAATCCAACCTACAATAATGGTTCTAGTTCACACTCATTATTTGTACATTTTTCTTTGATGTTTAAAAAAACTTTGTTTTCTCAAGTTACATAAATACTGCAGCCATTATTCTACATCAGATTATAATTGCACATATGCATATAAAAACACCGTGTAAATTTCAATGGATCGGTGACGTAATTTCTGAGATACTGTACCTATTTCTATAAATATATATGGTAAGTTGTAAGAATGGCTGTAAAGGAAATGTCTGCAAATAGATTAATAAAGAAATGCTAAATGTTTGCCAAAGTTGACAAACTTCTTTCAATAAGCTGAGAACCCAAAACTTAAAAAAAAGTAAATTGATTTTTTCCACCAAACCATGGGTTAGAGCCACCTTAAATGCATGATTGAGACATACATATCAGCATATTGTAGCCATCTCGAGCGCATTCCACGAAGTTATGACTGAGCCTACAGCTGCATGTCCAGAGGTGGATATGAATTGCGCAATTGCCTTGCTGGTAAAATTTGAGACTTCCTCTTAACTTCCTCACACCTTTGCATTACATGAATAATTTGTACCGTAGTTTTATTTTTGGGGTGATTCTATTTAAATAAGAAGTTTGATGCCAACCCCATAGCAAACATTAAGCTGAGGGTATATTTGGTCATTTCATTACACACCTCATCCGAAGTTTGAGCCAAATATTCAAAATGATTCAGACTGAAAGTTGACTTCATTTATAGGGATTCACGAAGCTGTCTGCAGACTGTTTGAACAATCCAATGAAAGAGACAGAAAGCAAACATTGTTGTTAACCAACCAGCTTCAAGCTCTGTAACCAAGCACACCAATTAGTAAGTCACGGTCATGCAAACTGTAATGGTTTATTCCTCTGTAATTATAAAAATTGGCAATTATTTCATTGTTAATCGCCACTCGAAACAGTTTGAGGGTGGGTTTTCCATACCGATCCCTAAGATTTTTCAGCCCAGTAATTTCTTCTCCTACACGGATCTTTCTGACCTTCTATCTTGCCTTGTTTGATCATATGCAACAGATTGTTTTTCTCTAGATTTCACATGACATGAGCATATTAATCATGTTTATGCTTTTTGATGTTCCTAACTTATGCATGGAACACATCTATACTAGGTATACCCACATGTGAAGTGCCTTGAGTGTCTTTAAATGCATGACTGTCAAGGAGCAGCTCTCTACTTTATAAAGCAGGATGGAGAACATCCAGTAGGCAATCTCAGAAACTTAGTTTTGAATGCGGGGAAAATGGGTAGCTGCATCGGAAGGGATCTCTGGATAATGATAAATGTATTCAGGGTTGGGTAAGTTATCGTTGCTCACCAAAAATAATAATGACGTTACCGTTACAGTACTTTGTGTGAAAAATAACTATGTTACAATTACAATTAAAGAGCCTGGAAGCGTAAAGGTGATGTTATTGATTGCCCGACTTATCGACCTATTAGACTCCTCTGTCATACATTGAAAATATTTGAAAGAGTGCTGGATAGGAGGCTCAGAAATATTGTCACTATCACACCAAATCAATGCAGTTTTGTTCAAGGTTGCAGCACCGCTGATGCAATCTATGCCACACGCCTATTGATAGAAAAGCACAGAGAGAGACAGAAGAGTTTACGCAAGGCCTTCCTAGATCTAGAAAAGGCCTTTGTCAGAGTCCCACATGACCTTATCTGATGTGCTCTTTGTTCCCATGGGGTTCCTGAAACCTATATAAAATGGGTGCAACTTCTTTATTGCAATGTAACTAGTGTAATACACTGCCCAGTCGGAATCTCCCCAACTTTCGATATCACCGTCGGTGTTCATCAAGGTTCTGCACTATCGCCACTGTTGTTTATCCTCTGCATGGATACGGTTACGGCTGACATACAGACACCACACCCTTGGACCCTTCTTTTCGCTGACAATATTGTACTTGTACAAGAAACACACCTTGAACTCCAGCATCAAGCGCAAATAAGGATGGAAAGGCTGGCAGCCTATAGACTGCGCCTTAACATCCATAAGACAGAATATCTTGAATATAGCCCGCAAACCTATGGCACTGTCCAAATTTGTGATCAAGATCTGCCCAAGACAAATAACTTTGAATATCTAGGATTGGTTATTACGTCAAATGGTGATGTCACTTAAGATACTCAGGCGAGGGTAAATGCGGCCTGGCTCAAATGGAAACAGGTCACTGGTGTCCTCTGCGACAAAAAGATGCCTAAATACCTAAAGGCAAAAGTTTATAAGACAGTTGTACGTCTGGCAACAATTTATGGGGCAGAATCCCGCCCAATGACAAGAAAACATGAACAGGCTCGGCACACGATGGAGATGAAGATGCTCCGTTGGACACTTGGACTGACTAGATATGACCATGTCAGAAATGCAGATGTATGACAGCAATTAGGTGTCGCACCAATTACGGAGAAAGTGAGGGAAGCTCGTCTCCGTTGGTATGGTCATGTTATGAGAATGCTTTCAAACTGGACCCAGGTGGACTGCAACGATGCGGACGACCTGCGAAGCGTTGGATCGACAACGTTAAGGCAGATATGCACGCTGTTTGCTTACAACTTGCAGATGTCAACGACAGGAAAAAATGGAGAAGATGTAGTAGAGCAGCGGACCCCGTACTGGGATAAATGCTAGGAAAGAAGAAGGAGAAGGCGCAAGGACCAGACAGCTCCAAAATATAAATGTCGAAAAAATTAGGGGCTATCTATGTACACTAGCCAGAAGCAATAGTAACATACATATTGAAGTGGAAATGATATGAGTTGTGTTACAAAACTCCTTTCAGCTCATTCACACAATTGCTGGAGCTGTCTTGTTTTGCGCCTTGGTAAACTATGTTTACTACAGAGAATGCATTAACCAGTACTATTTACTGGTACCTGAATTATCACTGTCATCATCATCATCATCATGCACAGTTTCCAGCCACTGGCCGGGTCTGTTTGGAACACAAGCCTCTCCAACGTCTTCTGTCTTCCCACCATCTCTCAGCCTCCAACCTTGTCCAGTCTTCTCCTCTCTTCTTCACGCTTTCTTCCACCCCCTTCAGCCACCTGTCTCTCGGTCTTCCTCTCGGTCTCTTTCCTTCCCACTTCGTCTCGTGTATCCTCCTGGGTATCCTCTTCTCCTCCATTCGTTTTACATGTCCATACCATCTAAGTCTAGATTTCTCTATACCATCCTGTAATGGTTCCTCCTTCATTAATTCTCTGGTCCTCTCATTTCTTATTCTGTCCATCTTTGTAGCTCCAATACTGCTTCTCAAGAACCTCATCTCACTGGCCTGTATTTTGCTCTTCCCCCTTCCTTTCATAACCCAGGTCTCCGAAGCATACGTCAGGATAGGGACATAGTACGTCCGATATATGATCTTTTTGCTGTTCTGAGGGACATCCTTGCTCCATAACATGCTTCTGCCTGCCTCCCCCGCTCATTTATTTCTCTATCGTTTCTTCCATTATCTTGTATCAGGCTTCCCAGATACTTGAAACTCTCCACTTTCTTCAGGTGTCCCCCACCAATTGTTATTCCCGTTGTGGTTATTTCCTTCTTCCTTGTTGTGATCACCAATCTCACTCTTATTTAAGCTAAATTTCATCCCATATCCTTGTATTATTCCTTCCCACACGTCCAACTGTTCCTGTACCTCCTCCTCCTTGTTTCCCCAAATCATCAAATCATCTGCAAACACCATTGTTTTCATCTTTCCTTCCCCAATTACTTGTGCCACTCGGGTCATTATGTCGTCCATCACCACAATGAAAAGTAACGGTGACAGTGCACTTCCTTGTTTCAGGCCGTTTCTCTGTTCCAACCAGTCCGATCTCTCTCCTCCCACTTTCACACAGCTCACACTTCCTTTGTACATCTCCTTTGTCCTCCTTATAGTCCATTTTTCTACTCCTTTATCCTCCTTATAGTCCATTTTTCTACTCCTTTATCACTGTAGCATACTTTATTATATAATAGACTTACTGTGAGAGTAAGTATCATTACAATGCAATAAGATTTATATACACCGATTAAATAAGGTTCACAGGAAGTTCATCATTATTCAGCACCAACATCATCACTCCCAGTTGAAACTATCTGCTTGCAGAACCACATGTGGAACATATTATGAAGCTATATCTTTAACATCCTTTGCCTTAAAATATGGTGATCGGCAGTGGCATACGCAGGATTTCCTTCTGGGGGGGTTTTCATTAATATAATAGGGTAATTGTGTACATTACCGGTATTACAGGGACAGATGACCTTGCTGTTCCGCCCCTTAAAACGACAGTCATCATCATAATTAAAATGATACTTTGATTAATATTCATAAAAAACAACCATTAAATAACCGCTCTCTTTGCATGAAAAATATTTTAGGTCTCATTTTTTCAACACAATATAAAAATGAAAAGAAATTCTAAAAAATATGGACAACAGTAACTAAATATTGAGACTGAAACGATGCATGACCACAGTGACGTGGTTGCTTAAAATATTGATATTATGTGAGAGAAAAATAATGTTTTGCTCTCAGTGTTCCTACTGTAATTGCTATTGGCTCTCAAAAGCTGCCTATCTTGATTATTTTAACTGTATCATTAATTGGAATAAATTGCAGAAACTCCTCTTTTACTGAATTATCTATAAGGAAACGGGCACACACAATTAAAAAGCAACCCGAAGCGACGTGAAAAGACTTACCGATCGCACACTTCAACAGCAAAACTGATCCATGGGTAGCTCCAACACTGCGAGTAGAGTGCAGGGCATTTATTAAGTGAGGAACGTGACCACACCTAAGGTGTATGCGGGAGTTAAGATGCCTAACGAGCTATGCCGTAAAACAGGTGATAGATGGGACAATATATAGATTCAAGTAAAGGAATATCTCTGGGGGGGGGGGGGGGGGGGGGTTCAACCCTGAACCCCCCCCCGTCGGTACGCCACTGGTGATAGGCTATATTGACTTTCACAGCCAAGGAATTAAAACTAGCCATTTTTCTAGGTTTATTTAACACAAGAAAAATTGCTGAGTTTTAAAGAGTAGCTCCTGCTTTCTCCAAAACGAAGAAATCCCTTACCATGGTACTCGTATTGACACTGCTCGACAGTCCTTTGCTGTTGTATTCAACATATCTATAGTTCGACACTGTCAACGTTGCACCATTACGAGTACTGACCTTTGTTTTGAAGAAGGTTTTTAAGTGAGTTGTGTAGTTCAAAACATTGTTTGTGTTACATCATGAACAATGAACTTGTGACTCGCATTCTGTACCAGGGCACGATAATCTTCTGGAAAATATATTCTCTCTCACTGAGTGGCCGAATATTGAACTATCGTCACTTCAAGAACCAGACTACTCCAAGAGCTGTCTGGGTTTATGCGCCGGTACGAAACACTTAAAACAACCCTGGCAGCTCCTTTTACACTCCTCTCCTACTACACACCAAATCAGTGGAGTCGTACGGCTTTTGTACCGATACATAGATTTTTTAAATGATAGCTTACAGCAAAAAAACAAAATTTACCAAAAAGTGGAGCTGTCTGGTTCTTGCTCTTCAATTGTCAGAGTAATGTATCGTTACTTTTGTATAATCATCTTCTCCATCTCCCTAACCATAAGGTTGGTGGGTAACATGCATGGCGTCCAACCATCTCCGTCCTTTGGCCAATAGCTTCAAGCTTTAGTACATGACAGTTACTTATTAGGATGTCTCATTTTTAAGTACCGTAATGTCAGCATTGAAAGACTATAGTAGGGCAAAGATGAAGGTAATGTTGTTTGCAGACGATGTTGTGATCTGGGGCAAGGATGAGATGGAGGTACAAGAACAGTTAGACGTAATAAATGAAAAGAATGAGCAATGGGCATGGAAGATAAATGTGGAGAAGAGTAAAACAGTGGTGATGAGTAGAGCTAAGAAAGAAGGAAAAGGAGTAATCAAAGTCAGAGATAAGGAATTGGAAGTGGTGAAAAACTTCAAATACTTGGGAAGTGAACTCACTGAAGATGGAAGACTAGATTTGGAAATTAGCAGAAGAATACAACTCGGGAGTGCTTTGTACCAAAAGGTACGGGGACTAGTATGGAACAAGGATATACCAAAGGCTAAAGAAGTTATGTAAAAGCATATTATGTTCCTATAATGACATATGCAACAGAAACTTGGACAATGACTAAGAGGGATGAGAGCAGAGTACAAGCAGCTGAGATGAGATTCCTGAGAAGTATGGTCCAGAAAACGAGGGGAGATAGAGTGAGAAATGAAGATACACGGAAAGAACTGGGAGTACAGAAACTAAATGACTAACTGGAGCAAAACAGATTGAGATGGTTTGGACATGCCAAACAGATGACGAGCACTGGAACGACGGACAACAGGGAAGAAAGATCGAGGAAGACCAAGAATGCGTTGGATGGACTCGGTGAAGTATAGCATTAGAAAACAGAACCTGGATTGGATCACCATGTCGGAAGAGGAATGGTGGAACGACAGAACAAAGAGGAGAGGAACCATATTTGCCCCCACCCAGTGTCAGCTGTAAAAGGGGAAATGAAGACGAAGAAGAAGAAGATGAATGTCGTTTTATAAATTTGGTGTTTTATAAGAGAGAATTGGTTTTCTTTGGTTCACCAATGCTTTTTACAGGAGGCCATGACTAGAATTGCGTACATTGCCAGAATGTATCAGTTGTTGGTTGTTAATACAGAATCACAAATGGTGAAACGTGTTGCTTAGGCTGGGATGACAAGTGAAACGGTATTTACTTTGCTCCACGTTGAGCGTACAAATGAAACGTTTTGCTAGCTCCTAACTGTTGGGTGATAAATGTAACTGTTTACCTTTGCCTAAGCTATGTTGTTTTAATGGGCGCCAAGACCTCAATGCAATGTTGAAATCTAAATTTGTATTTAACAACGTCTAGCTCTGGCAGAACACATTCAAGACTCTATTCACTCAGATCGTGGTATGATTTGATCATTAACCCAACAAACAATTGTATCAGGAGAAGGAATTGGTCTATATCTAATGCTACCTACTGAAAGCAAAGATTGCATTGTAAAAGAAATGAATTTATTATATAAAACAAGTATAGCAAAATTAATAATAATAATAAGTACAAAATTTAAATTGGAGCGTTGTGATTTGAATATTACCGATAGAAAATTACGTGAAAACGGAGTCTGATAAATTGATTTTACTCTTATTTCCAAGCTATGAATTTACTGAAATATGAAATATAAAACAAAGAAAAATGAGAGATTGCGTATTTCTGCGTCATTAGCGCTTACCCCTGGAAATTGTCAAAGCATTTCCCTCGTTCTTGATGATGCTGTGTGCTTCCCACAGTCTCCTGGACGTCGTCATCTCCGTCGAAATTTGATGATATTCTGGTAGATTAGATAATTCTATGGTCCGTACATCGGACCCAAACTCTCGTAAAACCGCACTGGTTACGTTTTACAAAAGTTCGTCGCTAACTCCACTGAACATCGGAGCGTCACGCACTTGCGACCGTACACTGCAAGTTCTACACAGATTCTCCCTTCCACTGAACATCGGAGCGTCCCCCGAGTATAACCATACTCCGCAAGTGTTTCACAGATAGTCCTCGTTCCACGGCGCGTCGAACGATATATCCACACGTTGGCTCCCCCACCATGGTACCGACATCTAGCTTACGTCGTCTCCCGTGATTGGCTGCACCCTACGCGCTAGATCCCCACTCCTTCCTCATTACACTCCGCGGGAGGGAGAAGTCGATTTCCGTTTCAACAATTCGCCTTTTCTAGACCTTGCGACCCAAGATTGCGTCATGCTCCTCGACAAGATTCAGCGTGTACTTGAAATCCCAGTGAGTCATCTCTCTCAAATACCCTAACTGACAAAAACTCCGTAAAATTCCGTAATCAGATAATTTTCTATGATATCGTCGTTCGTAATAATTTGCTTGATAGCGTTTTCTAAGACATAGAAAACCTATCTGAATGCTAATAATTTTTATAAAATGCTCCGAAAATACCTTAATAATAATTATAATAAATTAATAATAATAATAAATTACCATGAAAAATTCTCTTGGCTGAACAATTTGCCGCGTAAATAAATATAGAATGGCTTCCTACTGACTTCTGCCAGTTGCATAAAACCCCTCGAAAAACACGTTACAATGGCACTTGCAAAACTGCTGCCGCGGCTCGAAGAATATAGGAGGTGGAAGGAGAAGGTGTCGTTAGTGAGTGTATGGCACAACGATAGTTCCAACGTTTCAACACTGGAGAAGAAAACACTACAGATTTACCGCGTTCTGGAAGACCTAAACTACCGTATGGGATATTGAGAATACACGCAGAGTTCCGGAAGAAAATCTGCAAAGAAGTACTCGCAGGCTGCCAGATTAAAAAACTTGGAAAATCAAACAGAAGCTGTAGATCTGTACCTCATGAATTGACCCCTGAACAGGCTCAACGTAGAGTTGATATCTGTCGTCAGCTTATTGATAACCCCATGGATGATAGATTTATCAGGAGGATTGTCACATGTGATGAAAAATGGGTCTATTATCGCAACACTGACACCTCGAAACAATGGCTCAGTCCCCGTGAACCAGCCAAAGCCATCGTTGAAAAGGGTCGGTTTGGTCCCAAAGTGATGTGGGGTGTCTGGTGGAATTTTGAAGAAGTAATCCTTCCACACGAGCGTGCAGTCAATGCGGATCTTTATTATCAACAACTGGAATGAGTTCTTAAAATTTTGAAACGGAGATACCCAGCATTAGTTATAATAATAATGCTATGAGTTTTACGTCCCTGTTAACTACTGTGGCTTTTAGAGACCCTGGGGTGCCAGAATCTTGCCCTGAAGGGAATCTTTATCTTGCTAGTAAATCTACTGACACGGCTCCCTCACATTTAAGCCAAACTGTAATGCCAACTGATTATGCCAGATTCGATCCCGCTATCTTGAGATCAGCAAGCGAGAACATTACCACTAAGCCACGCAGCCAGCATCATTAGTTAGCATTGGGAGGAGTCGAACTGCTACCACAACCAGCATACAGCCCTGATCTTGCATCTTTTTCGATCCATGGCCCATTTCTTGCATGGAAGAAATGAAGAATGAAGCTGTGGAAGTGGGTCCTGCCGAATTCTTCGCATCCAAACCCAGAGACTGGTACTGTCGCGGAATAAAAATTCTCGCTGAAAGATGGCTTACTCACTCACTCTCCTGACACTACAGTCCATGAAGAACCCTGGCCTCTCCTACAGCAGACGTCCATTCTTTCTTGATTGCAGAGCATCTCTTCTATCATCAGGGTATCTGTCCGGCTATCTCTGCAGTGTTGTCTCGTAACTTTTTTTTTTCCGTGGCATGGTTGTTAGCCCTGCGCACAACCCCCAACCTGGAGGACCAGAGAACCTTCTGTTAGGGTTACCATACCTTAGCCGAAATGCTCCCGAATTAAGGCGCCGGATCTTCCCCCTCACCCATCCCCATGAGAGGTAGGATTTGCTGGTTTCGTAGGTAAGCAAGCCTACCAACTTGAGTATCTCCCAAAATTTGCCAGAGATACTTATTCGGCATCAGTATCTCCGTTTGGGAATCCTCAACCAGCCATTCACCCTCCCCATTTCTCCAGGCTTGGGACCGGCACAGAGTTGAGCTGGATTGCTCCCCCTGAGGCTGGGTTGAAAGATGGCTTAATACCATAGAATTTGATGGTCTCTACTTTGAAGAATAGTTTAATTTCTTGCCAGAAAACTTTCCAAATAAAATTTTCTTTAAAAGATGACAGACGTTACTTATGAGACATCTCCTGTTTTAAAACTGTACTTTCCCTGCTTGGATAATTCGCTTGATCTGTACAGTGAAATCCAATAATTTGAAAAAACAAAATGAATTAGCAATGTGAAAATCATAATAATTAATAATTGAATATTGTGACAGTCTGTAAATGTATAACTTGTAAATTAACTCCTTAAAGACAAAATTCAAAATTGTTATACCCTGACTTTCGTGAGGACCCACAATCACTTGTTTCTCAAATCCTTGTCTAACCTTATTCCAATGACAACTGGTCAAAGGTCATCTGTGTGTAGGTGCCTAGACATATCTCTGATCTAGAATCACAAGTTCGCCCCAAGACACAGCCAGTTAAAGGGGTATGATGAGTTATTTATTCTTGAGTCTGAGGTAAAAGCCAGACATGGATAAATGGAAAGAACACAACTTACAGAGTCAACACTGTCATGCACAGGCACTCACTGTCGGCAATAATGAACCGGTATTCTCCACCCTTATCAATTAATATGATAAACTTGGTCCGGTCAACTCAAATATAAAATGCCAGCGTTTCGCCCCAGTGTGCCGTTGGGCTCGTCAGTTGTTATAGACACACCTCACCAATACGCATGGCTAGCACATACTGAGAAGGCCATCACAAGACACAAAATACAA
Organism: Meconema thalassinum; assembly: GCA_946902985.2. NCBI lineage: Eukaryota > Metazoa > Arthropoda > Insecta > Orthoptera > Tettigoniidae > Meconema > Meconema thalassinum. Next base: position 269,312,237 of record OX336393.1, on the reverse strand, counting down.
GTAGTATTGACGTCACGAGCGATGCCAATGTGCTACGGAAGTCAAGCTCCCTTTCATAAAACAAAAACCTTACCTTGGCAATCCAAATAGGTTATGAATATTCCCGAATGGGAATATAATTTATCTGCTCAAACGGAAATAAAATCATATTCCCATTCGGGAATATTCATAACCTATTCTCCACCCTATCTGTACAGTTGAAGGTCAACACGGAACAAATGCAAGCTTATGCCAATTGTTGCGGTGAGACTTTGCGTATACAGCAACAAGAATGTGCTGCCAACGAAACACGTCCCACAAGGCGAGACCTGCGTACCTCGCCGCTGCGGAGAGACTTAGATGGCGCTCTGTACTAAAGCATTAAGCATCCTAATAAAGAACTATTTATACCAACAATGCTGCAAGACTGAGAAATGACTATCCCATAAACAATCAGTCTCCCTCCACCAACTATTCCATGAAGGCTGTGATATACGAGTACGTATGCAATAAGCCATAAACGAATGTAGAATTGTAAACTAATATGCAGAAATGACCTACGAGTACTCTGCTGAGGCGATGGTAGAAAGCTAGAACTGCAACATACAACAACAGTGTTTTTCTACTAATAACGTGTTGAAAGATCTGATATGGAGACTTATCTGAAATTGTGTTATGTGTACAAGAACCGACAACGAACCTTATTATGCACCTTTAAAAGACGAAAAACTGTATACCTGGGACATATCTTGCGGAATACCAAATATCGACTTGATACTGAAAGGAAAGATCGAAGGTCAAAGAGGAAGGGGCCGAAGAAGGATTTCCTGGGTTGATAACATAAAACAGTGGACAGGATTACCCAGCATCGATAAATTATCCCACATCACAGTTCATAAGCAAAAGATGCATCATGTGGTCGCTATCATCCATTAATGGATAGGTATCCGAAGAAGAAGATGAAGAAGAAGTACAAGCTGCTCAGACAATATGTATGTATGTCTACCCCTTATTATTCCCGTTTTCTAACGGGGTCGGGGATGAGATGCGATGGAAGTCTTTGTGGCGATGATTTTTACGGCCGGATGCCCTTCCTGATGCCAACCTCATGGGAGGAGTTAATGAGAGATGAAATGAATGATAGTGAATGAAACTGGGCAAGGATGTGGAAGGAAGCGGCCGTGGCCTGTCAGAAGGTACCGTCCCAGCATTTGCCTGGTGTTGAAAATGGGAAACCACGGAAAACCATTTCAAGGACGGCCGACGGTGGGGCTCGAACCCACGCGTCTACCGAGTCAGCAGAGAGCTTGGCCCCATGACCTAATGCTGAGCTTTAGCCAGCGTAGCCACTACTGTCGGTACGCTCAGACAATAACTTTTCTGAAATCTGTATGGGGAATATCTCCCAACTCTTGTAATGTTAGGAGCTATTATAAAAGCAGTTGGATATTGAAAACTTTTCAGATTTTGAGATAACCTGTTTCAGGTTCTACAGTAGCAATAGTAGCTACACCTTCAAGGATTAGTTGGTGGAGTGAGACTGCTTGTTGATGGGATCGTCATTTCTCTGTCTTACAGCATTGTAGGTATATAAATAATTCTCTTTTATTGGATGCTTAATGCTCATCAACCAAAGCAATGACAGACATTAAGGATCTATGGAGAATGTCTGTTCAAGCCACGATAAAACTTTTCAACATTAAGATCCTACCTGTTGTCACCTATGGTTTGGAGCTTGACAAATAGAGAAAGTAAAAGACACATACCTGAAGAGGACTCTGGGGCTATCGAAATATTCACGGTCTTGATTAGTATATGTATTGACAAGAGAATCTTTTATGATTGAGGTACTTCGTTTCAAGATGCAGCTACCATTCACAACCAGCTATGGAAGATTACTAACGGAACTTTAACAAAAGAGACGTGACATATGGCTAGATTTCTTTTTGACAGATGCCATGATGACCAAAGAATGGATGAGGGCCATCTACAAATTGCGACATATAGTAACACGAATGGCCGTGCATGGCTTCCATTTTAAAATCTGCAAGACACAGGCTTACCATACTGTGTATGTGAACGGTGAGACCACCCATGCGATAGATACCATGTAATTAGGTGGCCTGACAGAGGATCCTCTATTACACAGTTTTGCACAGACGTGTAGTTTGTTTAATGAACCATCTATTGTATGTTATTGCTGTAAAATGTTTTGGTATGTTCTTTGTAAGGCTGCTCTAATAAAATTATTTAGTATTTATTTCGTCATGATTGCCTCATCCAAATGCTCCAGAAGAAGAACTTGGATATGAAGGACATTAGAATCATCACCAATATTTATTACAAACAGACTGCGGTCAAAAAGGAAGGTAGGGAGCAATCTGAAGAGGTGGAAATAAAGCATGGTGTTAGACAAGGTTGTGTCTTGTCTCCTATGCTGTTTAATCAATATTACAAGCAGCTGTAGAGGAAGAAACAGCAGGAATTCAAGTTAATGGAAAAATAATAAACAACTTAAGATTTGCAGATGACACGTTATTCGCAGAAAGTCTGCAAGATTTACAGCGACTGACTAACAAAGTCGTGGAGGCAAGTGAACAATGGGGATTAACATTTAATGTCAGTAAGACACGTTTTATGGTAGTATCACGAACACAACATCTAGAGAGCTTGATAATCAATGGGGAGACAGTACAGCAAGTGACAAAGTACAAGTATTTAGGAACCAATGTGAACTGTTACATTGAATGTACTGAGAAGATAAAGTCCAGGATCGGTCAAGCCAGAAATGCATTCAATAAAATGAGGAGAGTGTTCTGTAGCAGAGACCTTAATTTACATCTAAAAATTAGACTTCTGAGATGTTATATCTTCTCCACCTTGTTCTATGGAGTTGAGACCTGGACCATAAAGAAACGAGAAATGGACAGATTGGAGGCATTTGAGCTATGGACGTACAGAAGGCTACTGAGGCTGAGTTGGAAAGAAAAGGTCACCAACGATGAGGTGATGAGGCGGATGGGAAAGAGAAAGGAAATATTAAATACTGTCAAAATTAGAAAACTGCAGTATCTGGGTCATGTGATGAGAGGAGAGGAATATCATCTGCTGCAGCTGGTCATTCAAGGGAAGCTACAAGGCAAAAGAAGACCAGGAAGAAAACGCATTTCTTGGATCAATAATCTGCAAACTTGGTTCAATTGTTCCACTATTAGCTGTTTTGTGCTGCATCATCTAAAGCAAGATTCTCTATAATGGTTGCCAACCTCCTGAGAGGAGATGGCACATAAATAATAAGAAGAAGAAGTATTTATAAGTAATAGTTGCCACACTTTCTAAGTTTAGGATGGCGTTTTAATTTTGGAGGGAAGTGACTGTTAGTGGGTGTCACTGAGGGTTTGGTAGTGTCTTGTAGAGCCATTTGTCTTGCATATTTGGATCTGATTATGCTCGCTTGACAAGCTTAACATGTCTTCCCTTTGTTTTCTCCCTCTTCAGTAAACCATAACAATATATATATTTTAATAACATGTAATTTTTTCAGGTTATTTTCTGCATGTTTCATTAATTGGAATTACTGTATACTGTATTATGTTGACTGAATGAAAAGTTGTAATATTAATAAAATAATTAAAATATAATATTTTTTTCATGTTAGGGTGATAAAATATTTGTTAATCCGTGTTGGACACACTCGTGTTGACTGAATGCAAAGCATTTCTGTTAATAGATCATGATCAAGGGTTCAATTCTTGGCCGACAAAGTCAGATGTTTGAGGGCTGCAATAATTTAGAACACTCAGAGTCATTCAGTAGAATGTCAGCTTGTATTACATTTGGTGATTACAAGACAGTCATATATGCTACCACCATCACCATGGATTATTAGCTATTTATGAAATGGCATCACAAAGGGGAAATTTAACATTCTACGCATTGGAGCGTAGATTGTTAGAAATCTGATTGGCAGTGCTAGGTTAGAGAACTTGGAAAGGAAAATAGATACATTGAAGTTGGATTTGGTTGAGATTCGTGATGTACGCTGGCGGAAAGAACAGACTTCCTGGTTTGGAGACTACAGGATCACAGGCACTAAATCAAACAATGATTATTTGGGGTAGGTCTCACATTGACTAGGACACTAGGAAAGCGAGTAGAATATTATGAGCAAATAGTGAAAGACTTACTGTAGCTAAAATCAATACAAAACCTATGTGCATCACTGTAGCAAAAGTCTAGTATGCCTACCAGTTCACCATATAGTGAATAACTTGAAAAGGTCTATGAAGAAATAGATGAAATTCAGAGGTACCGGTACCACACATCAAGGATGACGAAAATGTTATAGTAATGGGAGATTGGAATGCCACAGTAGGAAAAGGAAGACAAGAAAAGTTTGTAGGAAAATTTGGACTGGGTGAAAGGAACAATTAAGGAAGCAGGCAAACACATTATTAAAAAAATCACAACAGAAGAATATACACATGCATGAGACCAGGATATGTAGGACATTTTTTACTTCATTATGGTCAAGCAGAGATTATAAAGCCAGATTTTGGATTGTAAAGCATATTCTGGGGTTGACATAAACTATGACCACAATATGGTTGTTATGAAATGCAGATTAAAGCTGAAGAAACAGAAGAAAAGTCAAAAGCCAAAAAGGTGGGCAATAGGCAGACTGAAAGGAAAGGAGGAGTACAAGGGAAGGACTAATGAAGAACCCTGAATAAACTCCCAATGCAGAGAAATGGGCACTTTTAGAGAATGAAATAACAAAATCCACTGGTAGAAAGGAAAGAATAGGTAGAAAACTGTGGATCGCTCAGGATATACTTGAATTAATGGATGAATGGCAGAAGCAATCAGGTAAACGATGTAGCCTATATTTTAGTAGTTCCCTCATGTCAAATTAGGCTATTGGTTGGTTCCTTAGTTTAGGGGTTGCGACAATGCGGTCATGTAGCCCCATGTAGTTTTGGGTGTGTGTAGAATTTGTCTGATAACCGGTGTTGGTTGTGATGGCTGTATTAGTGTGTGTTACCTGTAATTCAGGAGAGGACCGCTGACGATTCCAAGTACTGGTAGTTCCTACTTTTGCTACCAAATGCTACCATCAACGACACCTAGCCGCAAACTTGGCTACGAGATGCCACCACAACCGGCATCTGGCGACGAACGTTGGAACTTATAGAGCGTTAATCAATCTAACCTACAAATGATTAGGCTATTGATATCATGTTCTCTTTTCTTTTGTTTTCGTATCTCATTGTTTTGGTCGTAGGTCTATTTGTTTAGCCCGTCGTTTGTACATTCAATGTGGATATTAATTGTTAGGTTATTGTTATTATTATTATTTGTATTCGATAGATTTATCCTTCACATCTTCATTTTCATCTGTTTATTTATAATCTGTAATGACACAGTGGTGGTGTGCATGCGGGGACATGTTATTAGAAAAATGGCTGCTCTGTGCGAGGGCCAGACTTTACCATCTAGTGGCAGCACTAGTTATTCACAAGCTCCTAATGAATGTATCTTTGTGACGTAAAGGCAACGATGAGGGTCTAAGAGAACAAAAAGTACAAACATGATACTGGAGCAGCAAGAAGAACGATGGAGTACGGTGAAATGAATATTTGCAAGATATATTGATTACACGTGAGGTTTTGTCCTGTTTCAAGTACCATCACTTACAGCTGTCCGTAAGTGCAAAATATGAATGAGTTGTGTTCATGAATTCAGTAGCTATTGCCAGGGGCGGCCCGAGGGTGGTGGGAACGGTGCACGCTTACAGAGCGCTCTCATACGGGGGGCACAGAAAATTCAACGATAGATTGTCTACGCAAAAAATAAAATACAATCACCTTATTACTACTTAATCCTACTCGCCAAAATAAATTCTATATATCAGTGATCTGGGGCGTGCGCATTTCAAAGGTATAGACATACAGCGTGAAAGTTGCACTTAGTGTTGTACAAATATTAACGAGTTGAAAGAAATATCTATCCAACACGCCGCCCCGCATCACGCCCCCCGTGCCTTCTTTGCTGACCGTTGTGCCAGTCGTTGTCTTGGGCAGCCGCGGATCTAGAGTTTGGCTATGGGGGGTCACAGAATCGAAATTGTTAAGAAAAATAGTATCACTAACACCACAATCTCAAAATAACCAAACGTACAAAACCAGACCAATTTTTTTGCAAGCTACATGGATAGAAATTTGATGCGTTTAGCGCACCAAAAATATTCGTACAAATTGCAACGGCGCGTTTTGCGACTTTTACATCGAGCTTCGAGAAAAGTATCAAGGTACAATACAGTTTCGGCAAGTCGAGTTGGTACCAACAAAGGGAGAAAGTCACAGCTTAAATTGCCAAGCAAGCTTGCAGTTTGGACATCTGCAAAAAATTTTGGTGTGCAAAAAGCCCCAAATTCCTATCCATGCATTGCTGCACATTCATCGTGACATCACTATAGACATCGATTCGGTAATCACAAGGTTTGCTAAACAAAATAGACGAGTTGATTTTGTTATATAAATAATCGTTTTTATATTACAGGTATGAAGTTGTAAATATGTACAGTTGTAACAGAACATAATAATTGCAATATAGTACATTATGCAACGAGCCTATAATGGCTATAATTAAGACACGAGTATTTCCATACGAGTGTCTTAATTACCAATATAGGCGAGTTGCATACGACTGTTTATGTTCGACGATAATTATAACTTTATTATATGTTTTAACATAAATATTCATAAATATCTGTTGAGAGTCAGCTACTGGAATTTTGTAATCGCAGAGCGAGCGTTGGGTGTTATATCTTTGTCTTTCAAGAGCTTTGAACAACCGACGCATGCGCTCTGTGTGGTTGCAATGCCATATGCAACCATATGTTTACATCTGCCGTCCCTCAGTAATATTGTCACCGCAGTCATTTGAAGACAATGCGCTGTGTAGAAATTAGTGTTGGTGATTTTAAGGTACAGTGCTATTTCTTGTCTCATATTCGCCAGTTTATTTACGCGAACATATGGACGGTGGGTATTCCATGTCGGTAATTTATTATAGTTCGATGTTGTGTTTATGTCCGACATGTTGGATTTTGAGCGCATGCGCGAAGTTATCGTTACCTAATTGGTCAATGAACGAGCTCTGATTGGCTGGAGAAACTGTATCATAATGGAAAACAGTGTTATAATGACCATCATTATGATACAGTTATCTGACACATAATAGTGAGGGTCGAACATAAATGATATTTTCAGTATTGAATAAAATGAAAAATACTGTTTTTCAGTTAAAATTCATTAAGTTTTATTTGTCTGGTTATTGTGTTTTCGTTTTTTGAGTTTGCAAAAAAATTTGTCCTCTGTTTGGGGGGGTCATGCCCTCGTGACCACCCCCCCCTGAATCCGCGCCTGGTCTTGGGGCGTGTGCATGTGAATTGTGATTGGTGTCTGTGTGATAAGCTACGAGTGAAATTAAAACGTTACTTATTGTTAAAACATCACTACTACCGGTATATAAAATGTTATGTGTTCTCGGTACTCTTCTATGGTATGGAAGCTTGGACACTCAAACAAGACTAGAGGCGTTTGAGATGTGGACATATCGAAGGATCTTACGAGTATGCTGGATGGATAGAATCACTAATCTTGAGATAAAGATAAGGAGATAATTACCTGTGTCAACATTAGGAAGTTACAATACTTGGGCCATATAATGAGAGGAGACAGGTATCGTCTTCTACAAGAAATTATTCAAGGGAAGGTTGAGGGCAGAAGGAGTCGAGGAAGAAGAAGGATCTCTTAGTTGGACAACCTAAAAAAATGGTTCAAGTGTAGTTCCAGTGAACGTCTCAGTGCTGCTAGATCCAAAAACCGGATTGCTGTGATGATCGCCAACCTTCCTAGAGGAGACGGCACATGAAGAAGAAGACCTAGATACCAAATTTCTACTTCATAGCTTTAATATTAATATATTATAATAATAATGATCGTGTGGCCTCCGGAGAGGCCGAGTGCAGGTCTTTCCTGTTGACGCCCGTGGGCGACCTGCGCGTCGTAATGAGGATGAAATGATGATGAAGATGTTACATACACCCAGTCCCCGAGCCACGGGAATTAACCCCAGGAGATTAAAATCCCTGATGGCTCGGCCGGGAATCGAACCCGGGGCACTTTGGGCCAAAGCCTAGCACGCTAACCATTTAGCCACGGAGCCGGACAATATTAATATAATATTCTAATAGTACCTCAATATTAATATAATATTCCTGTAAAGTTCCAGGATTATTATTCGCTTATCGGGATGACATCAGTTTAAAATCTTCTTCCATTTGAATTAGTTAAACATTGTATGTTATCTGCCTGAACAGACAAAACAGATCGCTACCGGTACTTCAAAAACAAAAATCTGGCAAACAAAACTTATAAAGAAAACGAAAGAAGCAGACGTAACAGAAAAGGCTGAAAAAATGCCAGCAACATTTTTGAGAGCTGAGAAGTCTTCTGAATCGTCATCATCAGAAATAGTTAAACACGCGACGGAAGAAGACCTATTTAATAGAAGTTCCTCAGACAAAACCTATGAAGATGAAGATCAGGATTCGCAAGAAGATTTCGCTATTTCTGGATTGTCATTTGAGTTGAGCAATATTCTCCATTTTAGGTCCATATTGAATATATTCACTAATAAAACTATTAATAATCTCCGTCTTTTCAATACAATGTTGTTGATAGTCTATTTATACAACTGGGTACATGGAATATTTTCATTGTATGTGATTGATAGTGTGCATCATACTTGTTTATATCTTAATGTATATTTGGGCTGAGGAAGTACAGACGACTGTATGAAACATGTACCCAGTTGTATAAATAGACTATCAACAACATTGTTTTGAAAAGACGGAGATTATTAATAGTTTTATTAATGTCATTTGAGTTCAAATCATTACATATTAATTATTTCAAAATGGTTGTTCATTGACCCTGCAACCAGAGACGAAATATATAATTTAACGTCCTGTAAGAAACTAAATAAGCAACGAAAATATCTAAACAAAATGATGGACATAATTTTTCAAATATGCATTTTCAAAGAGTTATGCCAAATGGAGAAACTTCGAATATTGCTAACCATACCTGTAACTATCGCTAAAGGAGAACAACGTTTCAGTAAATTAAAACTTATTTACGTTCAACCTTGTGCCAGGATAGACAGTCAAACGTAGCAATTTTATCTATAGAGAATAGTATTTTACAGGACTTGAATTATTCAGAATTAATAAAAAAAATGCAAGTACCGAAGCGAGGAAGGCGGTGATGCAGACTTTTTAATTTTTTTTATTTCTTAGTTTGTTTCAATTTTAAATTAACTTACTGTGTAAATTTGACGTATGCAAGATGTGAGCGTTGTCTGCGACATAGCAGTTGAAATAAACCTTTTTAAAAGAAATATTGTTTCTTTTTACTGTTACTGTTTCTCATCCTCACTAATCTAATCTTCCGGAGGTCTGAGTTATTAATAATGTAAAAAATGTATGTTATCTTTAGTCACTACAGGGAAGGGGGCACCATAATGAGATCTCGCACCACCTGAAAATCTTTCTAGGGCCGCCACTGGCTATTCCTCAAACTTCTACCTTACTACGAAGAATAATCGATGATAGAACCACCCAATAGAGCTCAAATGAGACACTTATAAGAATTCTGAAGTCCTCAAGAAGGAGCACAGTTAAGCCTGTACACACACAGTTCAAAAAAATTAGGGGAACATGTTTTTGAACATATACCGTGCTCCACATAACAATACCTCACACCCAGGTATAACTTATACCAACTAAGCCTTTATTCTTTACAGTTGCCGTATACAGAAGAATATCGTTGGATTCTCGTTGATTTTCATAACACAAACGGAAATGTCCAAATAGTGGCGAAAACAAAGTGAAATCAGTACTCCAGGGGTGGATGTTATCACAGTTGGAGAGCTTCAGTATGGTGTATGTCCACCAAGAACATTTATCTCAGCTTGACACCTACGTGGCATGCTCCGTATAAGTCGACGGAGGTCACGTTGCGGTATCAGGTCCCATTCTTCAATGAGAGCCTGTTCGAGGTCTTGGAGCGTCTGTGGTGGGACTGGACGCCCACGAACACTTCTGTCAAGCCTATCCCACACATGCTCGATGGGATTAAGGTTGGGACTCACTGTTGGCCATTCCATCTCTTGAATGTCCAGTTCTCGCAAGACAGCTCTGGTGATGCGCGCTACATGAACCCTGGCATTGTCGTGCATGAGTGCGAATTCAGGACCAGCACCGTATGCAGCAGCCAACACATGCTGTAGCAGTATCTGCTCGATGTACTCCGCACCAGTAAGATTACCATGGACGAAGACAAGATCCGCACGGCCATCAATACTGATGCCACCCCACACCATGACAGGACCTTGTCCGAATCGGTCGACTTCCTGGACAACATTTGGCATGTACTGCTCACCGCGGCGTCTCCATACACGTTGACGTCCATCACGCTGTGTCGGGATATCTGGACTCGTCTGTGAACAACACGGGCCTCCATTGGCGAAGTTGCCAGTTGACGTGGGTACGGGCAAACATTAGGCGAGCTGCGTGATGTTGCTGCATTAAACGGGGCACTCGAACAGGACGTCTGGGTCGTAAGGACGCTTCTTTTAACCTGTTCCTTACCGTCTGGTCGGGCACCGTGTCTCCAGTGACCCTCCTGAGGTCTTGTTGCAGTTCTCTGGCAGTTGCTGAACGACGCCGCAACGCACAGATGGTCAGATATCGGTCATCTTATGGGTTTGGCATGCGTCCACGACCTTTTCCAACCCTCCTTGTGAACTGGCCTGTCTCATTGTAGCGATTCCACAAGCGTTGAATAACTGACGGAGAGATATTGAGATCCACAGCAACACGACGAATAGTCGATACTTCCCGGATCAAAGTGACAGCCCTTGTGACTTGAACCTCGTTCAGATGTCTCATGCCATGTGCTCAAATGACCGCAGTTGTCTGTGTACCTCACAACAACACACGGACGCACCGCTATTCACTTTGTGTTGAGGGTCACCTGACAGTTTAATGCATGGCTACGCTTACAGATGGAGTATAACTTCGATTTGACATACCCTGAGTAGCTAAGGTCTTAAGGCATACTGCACGACCATTGGAACCCTATCTACAAAATTAACGTGCACATACCAGACGTTACAAAACATGTTCCCCTAATTTTTTTGAACTGTGTAGTTACTCAAATAACCAGTAAGAATTCTGAGCAGTCCACTACTGCTATCTTGTTTTCTTGCCCAAATACTACTACAAAAAAACTAAGCAACTTCGGTCCAATGTAGTGTATTATGTTCCCTGCAAGCACACTCGTATAAGCAATTAATAAATTTTACCATATTTTTAGTTCCTTTCTTTTCTTTTAGTTGTATGATTTATCTAGCGAGTAAATCGCCCCACGACCCAAAAGGAGTAAGTAATTGACGGTTACAACGAGATGCAAGGAAGCGAAAGAAGAATGAAAGAGAATAATATGCAAGTACAAGAAATTGTTTGAAAGTAGGAAAAGGAGATACTGCTTATCTAAGGACATAGAGTACATTTGGGGAGAAGCGAAGTGTTGTAATAATAGGGACTCAGATAGAAAACCTCGAATAGATAGTCTCTGACTCGTGAGGCGGATCTGGCAAGAAGTGGGTTCGATTCCCACCTCAGCCGTCCTAGAAATGTTTTTTCATTGTTTACCCAATTCTACTCCAGGAAAATGCCAGGATACTACCTTCCAGAGAATGGAATAAGAAGAATATATACATGAATAGGCTGCAACTTATCACCCATACTTTTCAATCTACATGTTGAAGAATCCCCACAAGGCTACATGACCAGAAAGTTGCAAACCAACAACAACATCTGATAGAGAAGAAAAGGTAGAGAGATGGAAAGCTTACATAGAGCGTTTGCATAGGGGTAAAGAGATTGAGAATCATGTCGTGGTAAGGGAAGAGGATGTGGATAGAAAAGAAGATTTAATATTGAGATCATATTTTAACAGGGCACTGGAAGACCTAAGTAGGAACAGGCATAGATAATACAGAGTCTGTCCTGAAAGTAGTCGGACTGGATTTTTCCCGCGCAGACGGACAGAATGCCCGCGGCTTCTCCGCCTGGGATTGGTGGAAGGGGGTGTAAGGAAGGCTGGGAGCCAGTCACACAGTTGGTTCTCAGCTGTAGTGGAGTGTAAATCGCTCGTCACCATAACCTCTGCAAGTGCACTCGTCATGCTGCGTCATGGTTCGTCTGTTGAAACAGTGTGCTATGCCATTAAATTTTCTGTTAGGCTCGGCAAAACCGGGAAAGAGACTTACGATATGATCAAGACAGCTTACGGTGATATCGCCATGGGCAGATTGAGTGTTTTTGACTGACACAAGCTGTTTCGGGAGGGGAGAGAGGAAGTTGAAGACGACGCACGTTCAGGACGACCTTCGAGCACCAATGTGGCAAGAGTGAAGAATTTTTTGGACAATGACCGCAGAGTAAGGTTTTTATGTGGAGATCCTTAAACGGCTGAGAAAACGCATCGTCCGTGTCTGCCCAGCAATCGCTAACTCCCGGCGGCTCCATCACGACAATGCTCCGCGCCACACAGCCTTCCACGTGCTGACGTACCTGGCCTAACACAACATCGCAACCCTGCCTCAGCCACCCTACAGTCCCGACTTGGCCCCAGCAGACTTTTCCCTCTTCCTCCACCACAAAACCACCCTAAAAGGACATCGTCACGGCTCCGTGAAAGCGTTGCAACAGACCGCGATGAGGGAGCTCGACAGCATTCCGGTTGCCGCCTTCCAGAAAGCGTACGAGGGTAGGAAATCCCGCTGACAGCAGTGTGTGGATGCAGAAGGATCCTACTTTAAAGAATATTGAGCGTATGTTTCATTTCTGTCATTTTTTTTTTTTTTTTATTGACTCAGTCTGACTACTTTCAGGACAGACCCTGTGAGTCCTACGATGCACAGGTTATTAGGTTATTTCATTTGTTATGTAGGATTTATGAGACAGGTGAGGTACCCTCTGTTTTTAATAAGAACGTTATCAGCCCTATGCCTAAAAAGGCAGGAGCTGACCGATGTGGAGATTATCTTGCAATCAGCTTTATTCCTCATGTTTCAGAGGTCCTGACCAGAGTCATTTAGAATAGGATGGAAGGACAAACTGATACTGAGTTGGGTGAAGACCAATTTGGTTTCAGAGGAAACGTAGGAACAAGGGAAGCTGTACTCTTATATCCGTCTTGGAAGGTAGAATAATGAAAGATAAGAGAATATTCATGGCATTTATAGACTTAGAAAGGACTTTTGTTAATATTGATTGGAGTAAATTGTTTTACATTTTGAAAAGGATTGGAATAATGTACAGGAATAGGAGGGTGATCTACAATATATACAGAAGCCAGACAGCAGTTATTTGAGCCGAAGGATATGAGAGAGAAGCTGTAACTCAGAAAGGTGTGAGGCAAGGCTGTAACTTATCACCCATACTTTTCAATCTGTACATTGAACAAGCAATGAAGGAAATTAGGGAAAAATTTAAAGTGTGAGTCAAGATTCAAGAAGAAATAAAATTTTAACTCAAAGACTTTCTGATGACATTGTCATCTTAGCCGATTTTAATGAGTTTTTAAATGGTATGGACTCCTTCCTGAGGAAAGAACTCATGAGGAAAATCAATAAAAGTAAAACAAAAATAAATTTCAGAAATTTAATGCATAATTTCAAGGGTTTCCAGGAGAAAGTAAGCAAAGAACGAAACTACATCTGGACAGAGGAGAGGAGGAAAAAGCAAAGTGATGTAATGAAGAAATGTTGGTGAAACATTATATGTCAGTCACAACACCAGAAGCCTTATATGCCATGGAGTGCCTTTCTTTAAACCGAAGGGGTTTGATGGGGAAGATGGAAATTAGAGAGAGGAGAATTCTCCGGAAGGTCCTCGGTCCTGTAAAGGTAGATGAAGAATTTCATGGCGACATAACTCCAAGCTCTACGAACATATAGAGAAAAGTAGAGAGAAGAGTAAAATATCCTGGATCTTTCGGGAAACTGTTATTCGAATATGATGAGGTATTAAGATGAGTGGGGGAGGAGAGATGATTTGGTGAGTGCTAATGAAAAGAAGAGATAGGTTGGTAGGAGACATACCGTACCGACTAAGACACCCAGGAATAGCAAACTTAGTTATGGAAGGGTTGAGGATAAGAACTGTAGGGGTAGACCAAGGTTAGAATGTGTTTAAATAGATTGCCTCGGATGTAAGGTGTGGTAATGTAGAGATGGGATATTTAGCCCAGGACAGGGAGGAATGGAGAGCTGTGTCAAACCAGTCTGAAGCCTCAAACACACAACACATTTAATGATCTCTGTATCTTTCCAATCAATTTCTTTCTGACCTAGGAGGTGGTTCATCTTCTGCAGGCCTGGATGGTATTGGGAGACAAAGGATACACAGGTGGCAAGGATAGGCTGAACATGAATGGCACAGAAAATATTGCAAAGGGTGAGTTCATCGGGGATAGGCTCTAGCAGCAAAGACTCTGGTGAGCAACTCATGTGAGAGTTAAGGGTTGCACACCAATTTAGTCTTGATTGTAGAAATGACCCTAGGGTCAGCAATAGATAGCTTCCACACTGTACACCTGTGACGCTACACATTCTCCTACCCCTAGACCACCACCCGATGGATCACTACTCTGTGTAAAAGTGCATCTGAAGATACTTAGAGATTTTATCCTCTGATGTAGCTTATCAATATCTATCCAAATGTCAAGAAAAACTGAATTTCTCCAGATATCTCAAATCAATTTTAACAACGTTTTGTCCCAGTATATAAAATCTCTAACTTTCTTTGGAAACATTGGCCAGCCTCTTGGATCTGCCAGGAAGGCAACTTTTGAAAGAAAAAAAAGAGAGAGGTACCGTATATTTCTTTCAAAGTTGGCTACGGCTTGTGGTCCACAAGAGCCTTGCAGATGCCTTTGCAGCATGTACTAGTCAGCATCCTGGTGAGGTGTTCCATACCAACTGCCCAATGGTACACTGGGGTGAAATGCTGGCAAAACTGACTGAGATATCTGGACAATTTCAGTTTCTTTGAAATTTGAATTGATCCTGGATATCCATTCTTCTCTCAACAACTGATGACGACTTATGTGGATGTACAAGTATTTTTGTGCATTTGTTCTTCCTGCTGTACTACATGTGAATGTATTGTCTGCTTGCCAGCCCATTCCTTCATAGTGGTGTAGCCATGATACCACAGATTCCAAGTGTTATCCCACATACTGCACAGTGGCCTTTCCACTCTACCACCATTCAGGGTCAAACTTGTGCTTCTATCTGTTGGCCAAAGTATGCATTTCTTCGAACAACAGCATTCTACACATCAGAATGAAGAACTATCTCCAAGGCACACACAGTAGTTGCTTCTGCAGTGCTCTGCATGTGTATGAGTACTTTCAAAATAGTTTTCCTCCTGCAAATGTCTGCAAGACATAATATTTCATTATGATATGTTGTTAATATTGCATAGATTCTAGACAATTTAATTTGCGTACAGTTTAGTAAGTGAAAACATGGATCGTATGCCTCATTACTACTATACAAACCAAGTATGTATTGTTGCGACAAGTCTCCAGATTTGTTTACAGATTTATACGATATTCGAATTTGAATATTCCCGAAGGAAATATGATGTTAGTTTCCATTTTGAGCAAATATAAATTGCCAGCGTTTCACCGCAGTGTGCCATTGGGCTCGTCAGTTGGTATGGTACACCTCACCAAGACGCGTGGCTAGCACATAGAAGGCATTGCAAGACACAAAATACATGAAGTATTGACGTCACGAGCAATGCCAGTGTGTCTTGCAATGGCCTTCTCAGTATGTGCTAGCCATGCGTCTTGGTGAGGTGTACCTTGCCAACAGACAAGCCCAACGGTGCACTGGGGCGAAATGCTGTGATTTATATTTGAGCTAGCTAGACCATTTATCATGTTAATTGATAAGATTTATACAATGTCTTGACATGATGCATGGACACTTGATGAAGTTGATGAGGATCTCCTACTTTCGATATGGACTGATATTCTGAGTGAAGGCTATGATGATGATCTGGCATTCTCTGATGATGAGCAGTCGCTGTGCTCTGATGCTTGTGTAGTAAAGGAGGCTGTCCCATACCCCCTGCTTCTCGATGCGGATATTCCTGCTATCAGTGTCAAGCCTGTTGATGTAAATGATCAAGTTTTAGAGTGGCAAGATTTTGATAATCTGGTTCCTGGACCATCAATTGGACTGTATGCTAACCACCTGTACCCATAGTTCCTGTGTCTCATCATTGTGATGCAATGAACTGAGGATGACACACCTTTAGTTTACAAGATAACTGGTAAGGGATGATGGTCTCATACGCACGTAACACGCCAGCGTTTGGGTTTCAAAGAGTGGCACCGGTACCTGATGAAGTGGAATATCCAGTGGATATATTGCGACTGATCTTTTCCTGATAGTCTGTTAGATTTAGTAGCAGATGACCTCGTAGTCAACAATAACTAAGAAGGTGGTATATTGGCTTTCATGACCAAGGGATTAAAACACAGCAATTTTTCTAGGTTTATGATTAGATTAGATTTTTATTTATCCATTTGATCAATTACATGTATACAATACTGTTACGGCTGTGAGTTTGTTTTGTCACTCACCGCATGAGTCACAGCTCCCCCGGGCTGTGTGTGCTCTGCCTCAGTGTATTACGTGCGCGTTACGCAACGGACTGCGAAGTGAAAGGGATGGTCCAGAATATTCGTGACCCAGCCAGTGAAGGAAATGTCGAGAAGCCGTGTGTCCTGGACGATTATAGAATTCATTGAGTCACCAGCCTGCTATATAAGCAGCTTCAACAGTGAGGGGACCGAGTTTTCTGTGGGCGTGTGTTTTACGAGCTAGTGCGAGCATCTTTCCTGAGCGACAGAAGTGTGGTGACGAAATGCCGTGAAAGTTACGAAATCCAGTGACATTGTTTCCCCCAGCTTGTGGACAGCGAAATAGCATGTAGCGGATTATCGTAAGTAACTGTAGTTGGTGTACATGAGCAAGAGGTGCAGGTAGCTTCTGTCAAGACCACCGGACTCATTAAGACGGTTTTACTTCTGTGGTTTGTTGAGAAGTGAAAGGGGCAAGAGCGCTCAAGGAAGAGACTTGAGGAAACTGGAGTAATGTTCTAATTGCTTGTATTTGCTGTTGAGTGGTGTATCTTTCCTGCAAGCAATAAAGCTAACTTCTCTTAAAAGCAGTAATTGGTGTTGTGCTTTCTACCCTCCGTAATCCAGTTAACGGAATTGCCACTAGGGGGTGGCATGTAACAACTGGTGTCAGAAGTGGGATTACGAACTCAAGCACAACACCTGACGGTCCTGGTTTCAAAACCCGAGCAGGTCATTTTCTCTAATTTTCCTGTGAGTGCATGCCCTTTACAAGACAAACAAAAAATGAGGCGCAATTGGCAGCATTGCTAGAAAAGTTAAATGGCATGGAAACCAAAATGGAGGCCGGCCAGAAGAAGATGGAAGACGGTCAAAATAAGTTAGCGGAGGACCTGAAGAAGATGGAGGACGGCCAGAAGAAGATGGAGGACGGCCAGAAGAAGATGGAAGACGGTCAAAATAAGCTAGCGGAGGACCTGAAGAGGATAGAGGACGGCCAGAAGAAGATGGAAGACGGTCAGAATAAGTTGACACA
Organism: Meconema thalassinum; assembly: GCA_946902985.2. Classification (NCBI taxonomy): domain Eukaryota; kingdom Metazoa; phylum Arthropoda; class Insecta; order Orthoptera; family Tettigoniidae; genus Meconema; species Meconema thalassinum. The sequence goes on along the minus strand of OX336393.1, from coordinate 269,294,423 downwards.
GGACCTGAAGAAATTATGGGTCTGCGTGAGGAAGTCAAGGCAGTGGAAAAGAAGTTCAACGCCTTACAAAAGGAAGTTGCCGAGCTGCGCCAACGCCCACTGACGGGGGTGGAAAAGAAATTCAACGCTTTACGAAAGGAAATTGCTGAGCTGAGCCAACGCCTGCCGACGGGGATGGAAGCGAGATTCAACGCTCTACAAGAGGAAGTTGCCGAGCTGCGCCAACGCCCGCCCACCGTTACACCGGGAATATCAGGAACGGGACATAGCAGAGTGACGCCCCCAACCTTTGACGGAAAGGTCCCGTGGAGCACCTACTTACGTCAGTTCGAGGCGGCCTGTTCCATAAATAACTGGAACAACACAGAAAAGGCTACAGCTCTCATTGTAGCGCTGAGAGGTGACGCCCTTAACGTCCTTCAGGCCATCCCGACTGGATCCCAGGACTACGCTTCACTGATCGCCCATATGGAGTCCCGATATGGAGATAGCCATCTTCAGCAGGCCTACCAGATGCAGCTCCGGACCCGGGTACAGAAGAACGCGGAAACCCTGCAGGAGTTCGAGATGGACATCGCACGCCTCGTAAGGCTCGCCTATCCAACAGCACCGGCCGACTTACAGGAACAGATTGCGACGCAGACCTTCACCGACGGGCTACGGGACCCGGACACTCAACAGACGCTGCGACTCGCGCGCAATAAGACCCTGGCAGATGCGCTGAGCCACGCACTTGAGTTCGAGCCGGCAAAGCAGGTATCTAGAATGCGCGCGCGGGTGCGTCAGGTGGACGTCGACGAACCAGCCAAAGCCGACAAGACCAAGCCCCTGGCCGATGAACTGATGGAGGCGCTAGGCCGGTTCTTCAAGCGTCGCAGTACCACCAACAAAAACGTAGCCGAAAGACATCCGGAGAGGCGACCCGGAAGAGGACTACCGACCTGCTGGACCTGCCGTAAGAGAGGCCACCTGAGCAAGGACTGCGGTGATCGCCGCCGCCAAGGGTTTCCGTCGGGACAGTCAGTCGTTGGGAAACCGCGCGGCCCAGGAAAGCAAGTATCAGCCAGCCTTGGGGGGCAAAGGTTGGCTTGTGACAGTCGTCAAGCCCCGGCAGTCCAAGTTCGTGTGACGCAGTTACGGAGGGATAATAGAAGCCTGTTGGTCGACGGAGTCGTCAACGAAGAGAGCTGGCCATGCTAATCGACACGGGAGCATCGAGGACCATCGTCAGTCCCACCGTGATCCCGAAGTGGAGAGTGCAACCCACACAAAGGAACCTCCAGCTAATAACCGCGACCGGAGAGACCACACCGGTACATGGCGAAGCATCACTGGAGTTCGTCATTGGTCGACGGGCGATAAAGCATCCAGTGCTTGTGGCTGACGTATCAAACGAAGTGATCATCGGACTGGACTTCCTGGACCAGAACAACATCATCTTGGATCTGAGTACCAACACTCTGCATTTCAGAAGTGAGGAACTTGCTTTGCAACCAGCACACGAGGCCGTCGCCGCACGACGAGTAAGGCTGAGAGAGGACGTCATCGTTCCCGCCAGGACGGAAGTCAGCGCTGCCGTAATTGTCGACGGGACAGCTGAGGGAGTGGCGGCTGTCATCGAGCCAAAATATGAGGACATCCAGACAAAAGGATTGCTAGTTGCCAAGACTCTCATCAACACGACGTCTCGGCCGTACGTCCGCCTGTCCAACCTGAACGACTACGATATTACGGTTCACCGGGACACCAACCTAGGAGTCTGCGAGCCCGTTACCTGGATTGCCCGCATCACAGACACGACGGACGGACACCTGCAGACGGACAACCGAAGAAGACGCGCCCTGCCAGAAGAACTACAGAAGCTGTACCAAGGATCCCAGGACCATTTAGACGAGGAGCAATCACGCCAACTTCAGGACCTGCTACGCGAATTCCCGGATGTCTTCTCCGTGGGGAACAAAGACTTCGGTAGGACAAGCTTGGTCCAGCACAGAATCGACGTTGGGGACAGCGCACCGATTAGGGCCCATTCCGACGAGTCCCGCTCGCCAAGCAAGCCGAAGTCGACCGGATGGTAGAAGAGATGAAGGAGCAAGGGGTGATCGAGCCATCACATAGTCCTTGGAGTTCTCCGGTCGTGCTAGTGAAGAAGAAGGACGGTTCCACCAGGTTCTGCGTGGACTACAGGCGGGTGAACGACGTCACGAAGAAGGACAGCTACCCTCTACCCCGGATCGACGACACGCTGGACACCATATCAGGATCAAGATGGTTCTCCACCTTGGATTTGAAGAGTGGCTACTGGCAGGTGGAGGTCCACCCTAAGGACCGCGAGAAAACGGCGTTCTCTGTGGGCAGCGGGCTCTGGCAGTTCACCGTCATGCCATTCGGTCTGTGCAACGCCCCTGCGACCTTCGAAAGGCTAATGGAGTCCATTCTGAGGGGACTACACTGGAAGACCTGCCTGGTCTAACTAGACGACGTCATCGTTCTGGGAAAAAGCTTCGAGGAGCACTACAGCAACCTGAAGGAGATCTTGGTGAAGCTACGGGCTACCCAGCTGAAGGTGAGCCCCAAGAAGTGTCAGCTCTTCCAGAAGCAGGTCCAGTACCTTGGGCATATTGTCTCCGAGGAAGGGGTGCGCACCAACCCAGAAAAGACCGCAGCTGTGAGGGAGTGGCCAGTTCCAAAGGACAAGTCCCAACTACGAAGCTTCCTGGGACTCTGCACTTATTACCGTCGCTTTGTGAGAGGATTCGCCGACATCGCCAAACCACTGCATCGACTGACTGAGAAGGACCAACTCTTCACATGGACAGCAGAATGCCACAGTGCCTTCGAACAACTCAAGCAGGCTCTGTGCACCGCGCCTATTCTGGCCTACCCCAGACCTGGAACAAGGTTCATCGTCGATACCGATGCCAGCGACTTTGGTATAGGGGGAATCCTGTCGCAAATAGTGGACGGCGAGGAGAGAGTAGTGGCCTACTTCAGCAAAGCCTTGTCAAAGCCAGAGAGGAACTACTGCGTCACCAGGAAGGAACTGCTCGCCATCGTGAAGACCATCGAACACTTCCACAAGTATCTGTACGGGCAAGAATTTCTCATCAGGACCGACCATGCATACCTGCGGTGGCTCCTGAACTTCAAACAGCCCGAGGGTCAACTCGCGCGGTGGTTAGAGAGACTTCAACAGTACAACTTCGAGATCCAGCACAGGAAAGGCCAACTGCATTCTAATGCCGACGCCCTGTCACGAAGACCGTGCCCCGAAGACTGCACTTTCTGTACTAGGAGGGAGGAGAACACCGGCATACAGTGCCGACGGACTACTGTGGAACTTCAAGGGAACTGGAGCCGCGAATCTTTCACGCGGGCACAAGCAGAAGATGATGACCTGGGACTGATAGCCGAATGGAAGAGGGCCTGTGTCCCCAGACCCGGGTGGAACATTGTGAGTGACTGCAGCCCAAAGTTTAAGTCCTACTGGGCGCAGTGGAACTCGCTGGTTGTGAGGGATGGCCTCATATGCCGTACCTGGGAGAGCAACGACGGGAAGATATCTCGGGAACAAGTCATCGTTCCAAAGGCTATGACGGAGGAAGTCCTGAAGGAAGTCCATGGAGGATCATCTGGTGGACACCTAGGGATAAAGAAGACCCTGGAGAAGCTGAGAGAGAGCGGTTCTACTGGATCGGATGCCGAACTGACGTAGAGAACCACTGCGCGAGGTGCCACGATTGCGCAGCCAGCAAGGGCCCAGGACGAAGACGACGGGGTCCACTGAAGACCTACAACGTGGGCGGCCCCATGGAGAGAGTGGCCATCGATGTTGCTGGGCCATTCCCGTTAAGCGAGGCAGGGAACCGCTACATATTGGTCGTCAGCGACTATTTTACCAAATGGCCGGAGGCGTATGCGCTCCTTAACCAAGAAGCCGCGACGATTGCAGAGACCCTGGTGAAGGAATTCGTCAGCCGGTACGGAGTACCCCTGGAGCTGCACTCCGACCAAGGGAGGAACTTCGAGTCGCAGGTGTTCCAGAACCTATGCCAGCTGCTGGGAATCCGGAAGACAAGGACAACGCCGCTACACCCTCAGTCCGTCGGGATGGTAGAGTGATTCAATCGCACCATCGAGAATCATCTCCGAATAGTCGTCAGCGAGCACCTGAGGGATTGGGACAAACATCTACCACTATTTCTCCTGGCCTACCGCGCCGCCGTGCATGAAGCCACCGGGTGCACACCAGCCCGGGCCATGTTTGGGAGGGAGCTCCGTCTACCAGTTGATCTTGCCTTCGGCCGACCTGGGAATGATCCGGTCCCGGAAAGCCAGCATTGTCAAGAACTAGTCGACCAACTGGAGGACGTGCACGCGTTCGCGAGGAGGAAACTGCGGATCGAGACCGACCGAATGAAGACCCGATACGACCAACAGACGGATGCCGGCGGATTCCAAGAGGACGACCTTGTCTGGCTCTTCAACCCATTACGGAAGAAAGGCCTGACACCCAAACTGCAGAAGTCCTGGGAGGGCCCGTACCGAGTCGTGAAACGGATCAACGATGTCGTCTACAGGATCCAGCGGAGCCCGAGGGCGAAGATGAAGATCGTGCATCGAGATCGCCTGGCAGCCTACGGAGGGACACAGACGGACCAATGATTGATCGGGACGATCAGCCTTTTAGGAAGGGGGTGGTGTTACGGCTGTGAGTTTGTTTTGTCGCTCGCCGCATGAGTCACAGCTCCCCCGGGCTGTGTGTGCTCTGCCTCAGTGTATTACGTGCGCGTTACGCAACGGACTGCGAAGTGAAAGGGATGGTCCAGAATATTCGTGACCCAGCCAGTGAAGGAAATGTCGAGAAGCCGTGTGTCCTGGACGATTCTAGAATTCATTGAGTCACCAGCCTGCTATATAAGTGGCTTCAACAGTGAGGGGACCGAGTTTTCTGTGGGTGGGTGTTTTACGAGCTAGTGCGAGCGTCTTTCCTGAGCGACAGAAGTGTGGTGACGAAGTGCCGTGTGAGTTTCGAAATCCAGTGACATTGTTTCCCCCAGCTTGTGGACAGTGAAATAGCGTGTAGCGGATTATCGTAAGTAACTGTAGTTTGTGTACATGAGGAAGAGGTGCAGGTAGCTTCTGTCAAGGCCACCGGACTCATTAAGACGGTTTTACTTCTGTGGTTTGTTGAGAAGTGAAAGGGGCAAGAGCGCTCAAGGAAGAGACTTGAGGAAACTGGAGTAAGGTTCTAATTGCTTGTATTTGCTGTTGAGTGGTGTATCTTTGCTGCAAGCAATAAAGCTAACTTCTCTTTAAAGCAGTAATTGGTGTTGTGCTTTCTACCCTCCGTAATCCAGTTAACGGAATTGCCACTAGGGGGTGGCACGTAACAATACATTTTGGATATAGGACACATCAGAAATTACATCTATAAAATAAAAGAACATACAGGTATATATCAGTGCTTTTTTTTTCAGAGGGAACGCGGGGGTACGCGTACTCGTTAAGCATTTGAAAACGGTTTAAGAAAAAATATTGGTACATTTGAATCTAGTCCGGAAAATATAACTTCCGACTTGAAATTTTATCGATCAGCTGGCGTCAACGCGCTGTTCACAACAGCTGGAGGAGATTTCGAGTAATCCTCGATTTAAATCGATCTGTCGAATCAGTTCCTTTTAGTCGGTCTTGGGTCGGCAACTCGGCACTCCGTTCTTATAAGCACGCAGGCTAGTGTTTGGAGGCGGGATAGGTTGTTATTTTGTGCGTGTGGTTAGACATTTGGTGACCGACACGGAAAGCAAGCAGAGGAAGCGTGAAAATGGCAGTGATCAGCCTCTTTTACCAGTGTGGAACTTGCTGTAAGCAGGACAGCAAAATGAGACACTAGCACAGTGCTTATATTCATTTCACTTAATTTTTAAATGTAAAATGGTTAGAAATACTGAGTGCAGTTACCACCTTGACATGTTGACCACAAATAAATTAACCCAATGCAACCTTTCATTTAACATGTCAGCCCGAAAAGTAATAACCGAACCCTGCAAATTGCCGAAAGGTGCAAGATCGTGATGTTTTGTCCACTACATCTGAGAGTACCACTTAAATTGTTTTTAGAAAAAAAAAAGCACTGGTATATATTATAAATGCAATAACTATTTATAACATATTATAATTATAGATCTTAAGAGATACAATCTTATTGGACAACTATTTGCACCTTACTCTATTATCACAATATGAAACCTTAATTCTATAAATACAACAACTTACAGCTAGGTATTACAATTAAAATAGAAAAGTAAAATATAATTATAGAGTTCATCGCTCCTATACACTAAGATATTCAACTACAGAGTAAAAACAATGGCACTGCAGATAAGCTTTCAACATTCTTTCAAAGGTTTTTATTTTTGGGGACAATTTTATATACTGGGGTAGTTTATTGTATAATTTAACTCCTGTATGAAAAGTTCCTTTTTGATATACAGTATGCTTGTGTGTGTGAAATATTAATGTTTTGATTTTGTCTTGTGTTATGCCTATGAACATCATTGTTCGTTTTAAGAAAAACATCTTTATTCATTAAATTCTTTTTAAAAAACATAATACTTTCAAAGATATGAATGCAGGGCAGTGGGAGAATGTTTAAATCTACATGATTCTCCAGTGTTTATATTTGCATTAATTCTAATCGCCCTCTTTTGAATCCTAAACGTGCTTAGTACATCTGGTGACATATCCCAAAATATGACCCCTTATCTTAAGTATGAATGGAAATAAGCAAAATAAGTATTTCTTAATGTGTGCATGCGTGTGCAAGTTTTCAAAATACGTAACGCAAAGCACATCGAGTTCAGTTTAGTATTCAGATATTGTGTTTATTCCATTTCAAGAAATGTTGTATCCACAGTCCGAAAAACGTTGGTTCTGTTTTATTTCCTATTTGATGACCATTTAATGTTGGGCGTCACACGATTCCTACTCTATATAATGTGGAAATTCAGAGATACTGATTTTATAGTTCATTATGAGGCGATTATCTTGTGACCATTTGGTTAACTCTTCTGTAACAGAGTCAGCAGACTGATGTAAGACCTGTTTAGTTTCACTTTTTATTATGAGTGTTGTATCGTCTGCAAATAACATTTCCTTATGAGAACGAACGTTCTGTCTTATATCATTGATATATAGAAGAAACAGTAGTGGACCCAAAACCAATCCCTGAGGTACTCCAATGTTTCATTAAGCAATCTGGTTCCATCATCCTTGTGTCTCAAGCTTACTATTTGTTTACACCTTGTTAAGTAAGACTATATCCATTTATTCGCTAGACCTCTAATTCCATATTGATTTAGTTTTGTAAGGAGGATGTTATGGTCAACAACACTAAACGCTTTCGATAAATCGAAGAATAGGCCAGTTACATGTTCCTTATTGTCAATTAATTTCACTATACTATTACCGGTACTACATTCATAAAGCTGTCTGTGTAGATTTTTCCATTCTGAATCCATGTTGTGAGTTTGATAGTACACACATCAAAAAAAGTTTTGCATCACCTCGGTTCCCAGATCTCCGGCATATAGACGTTGACTGTGTATATTGTATCAAAGATACAGTCCCTTTGACTGTTCATAGATGTCACTAAAACTTCTCAAAGATGTAAACAACCATGCATGAGCAGGGCCTATTAGACGGAGGGGGTACGACAGCCGATCAGTTCCAGTCATTCCACCAGGACGAAGGTACGCTGCTCATGTTGTCTGTAGTTCTACCATGCCTAGAAGGTCAATACCGCAGTTCGATCGCGTCCGCATTGTTACTTTGTGTCAAGAAGGGCTCTCAACAAGGGAAGTTTCCAGGCGTCTCAGAGTGAACCAAAGCGATGTTGTTCGGACATGGAGGAGGTACAGAGATACAGGAACTGTCGATGACAGGCCTCGCTCAGGCCGCCCAAGGGCTACTACTGTAGTGGATGACCGCTACTTACGGATTGCCGCTCGGAGGAACCCTGACAGCAATGCCACCATGTTGAATAATGCGTTTCGTTCAGCCACAGGACGTCGTGTTTCAACTCAAACTGTGCGCAATAGGCTGCATGATGCGCAACTTCACTCCCGACGTCCATGGCGAGGTCCAGCTTTGCAATCCCGACACCATGCAGCGCGGTACAGATGGGCCCAACAACATGCTGAATGGACCCCACAGAATTGGCATCACGTTCTCTTCACCGATGAGTGTCGCATATGCCTTCAACCAGACAATCGTCGGAGACGTGTTTGGAGGCACCCTGGTCAGGCTGAACGTCTTAGACACACTGTCCAGCGAGTGCAGCAAGGTGGTGGTTCCCTGATGTTTTGGGGTGGCATTATGTGGGGCCGACGTACGCCACTGGTGGTCATGGAAGGCTCCGAAACGGCTTTACGATACCTGAATGACATCCTCCGACCCATAGTGCACCCATATTGGCAGAATATTGGAGAGGCATTTGTCTTCATGGACGACAATTCTCGACCTCATCGTGCACATCTTGTGAATGCGTTCCTTCAAGATAACGACATCGCTCGACTACAGTGGCCAGCATGTTCGCCAGACATGAACCCTATCGAACATGCCTGGGATATGTTGAAAAGGGCTGTTTATGGACGTCTTGACCCACCAACCACTCTGAGAGATTTACGCCGAATTGTCGTTGAGGAGTGGGACAATTTGGACCAACAGTGTCTTGATGAACTTGTGGATAGTATGCCACGACGAATACAGGCATGCATCAATGCAAGAGGACGTGCTACTGGGTATTAGAGGTAGTGGTGTGTACTGCAATCTGGACCACAAATGCTGAAAGTCTAGCTGTATGATGGTACAACATGCAATGTGTGGGTCTCATGAGCAATAAAACGAGCTGAAATGTTGTTTGTGTTGATCTCTATTCCCTTTGTATTTAAAGGTTCCGGAACTCTTGGAACCGAGGTGATGCAAAACTTTTTTTGATGTGTGTATTTTATTTGTTACTATAAAATTTATCAGTCTCTTATACATGATTTTTTCCACATTTTTTGCAATACCAGTTGGTAAGGTAATAGGACAATAGTTATCTAATTCATCTTTTGAGCCTTTTTTGTGCACTGGATTTACTTTTGATAACTTCGAAATAACCGGTAAGTTCCTGAGAGAATTGAACTGTTTATTAAGTGCGTAAGTGGATTTATTATATTTTCTGCACATTTCTTTCAAATTGCATCGGGGATGCCATCAATGCCAGCACAGAATTTATTTTTTTATCTCTTTTATAACTATTCTTACATCATCACTTGTGACATGATTTATAAATAAGAATCACTACATATATTTATTTTATTATTAGAATTTAGTGTATTTACCCTTGCAAGGTAGGATTGAGGCATCAAGACTGAGGTGGTATGGACACGTAAAGAGAATGGAAGAGAAGAAGATCCCCAAGAGGATACATGAGATGCAGATGCAGAAGAAACAACCAAGGGGAAGACCAAGAGATAGATGGCTGAAAGGAGTGGAGGAATGTGTCAAGAAGAGAGACATGGACTGGACCAGGGTGACAGCGGAGAGGTGATGGGAAGAAAGGAATAAGTGGCGAGGCTTATGTTCCAAACAGACCCAGCCCGGAGCTGGAAACTGTACAAGATGATGATGATGATGATGATGTTGATGACTGTATTTACCTGTGATTTATTTAATAATTTTTGTGGAATTTCCTAAAAATAGTCATTAAAAGTATTTGCTATTTCCTCTGGATTATTAATTACTTTATTATTACAGGTCAGTGTAATGTTATTTTGTATTTTAGCAGATTTTCCAGTTTGTTTCTTTATCATGGTCCACATAGCTCTGTTTTTATTAGATGATTGGGAAATAAAATTATCATCATGCATTTTCTTTGCTAGTATTATTACCTTACTTAATATGCTAGTGTATTTTTTGTAGTATAAATTGAATTCAGGTGTTGTGTGGTATTGTTTATATATTTTGTGTAGAAATGTCTTTCTTTGACATGAATTTACAATCCCTGTTGTTATCCAATTGCTAGTTTTGTTATTTTGAATAGCTCTTTGTTTAAAGGGAAATGCTGTTTCAAAATAGTGTTTTAGGGTACTGTTAAATGCAATAAATTTATCATTTACATTTTCTAGTTTATAAACTTCTGACCATGTTTTCTTATTTAATAAGTCATTGAAATATGTAACTTGCTTCAGTGAATGACCTGCACTTTGATTTTATTCCATTATCATTGTTATTGATATGCTGTGCCTTATGTGGTGTATCGCCTAGGAACACCAAGATAGGCTCATCAGCGGGCTCTTGGTGTTTGTGCCCGGACCCCCACAGGTGCACTTCATAAGAAGGGAGGTAGCGCGCAGTTCGCTACTCCTGTGGGGTCCGGACACAGACACCAAGAGCCCGCTGATGAGCCTATCTTAGTGTTTCTAGGTGAAACCCCACACAAGGCACGGCATAAACCTAGAAGAATTGCTGAATTTTAATAACTAACTAGTTTGTTAGATGAAATTGTTTATCTGACATACCTATAAACTACACTCAAGGGAGGAGGTATCAACTCTTCACTAATTAATTCTAATGAGGTTAAAACCTTTTTGGCCATTAATATCATGATGGGCATGAAAGTAATCTCCAAGCTGCAAAGATTATTGGTCCTCGGACTCAAAACTACGGGTCACCTCCATTAGCAGCAGCCTCATGCTTGTCAACACATTCAGCTGGTTGTTATCCCATACTGCAGCCACAAGATCAACAAACCATATAGTCAGACCAATACTCTTTCAAGTACACTCCCAGAATATTATCGTCCAGCTCAGCACCAGTCAGTAGACGAATAAATGATAAAATTCAAAGGCCGGTCAACACTCAAGCAATGTATGTATGTCTAGCCCTTATTAGTCCCGTTTTTCCAACGGGGTCGGGGATGAGATGCGATGGAAGACGTTGTGGCGATGGTTTTTACGGCCGGATGCCCTTCCTGACGCCAACCTCATGAGAGGAGTTAATGAGAGATGAAATGAATGATGGTGAATGAAACTGGGCAAGGATGTGGAAGGAAGCGGCCGTGGCCTGTCAGAAGGTACCGTTCCAGCATTTTCCTGGTGTTGAAAATGGGGAAACCACGGAAAACCATTTCAAGGACGGCCGACGGTGGGGCTCGAACCCACGCGTCTACCGAGTCAGCAGAGAGCTTGGCCCCATGGCCTAATGCTGCGCTTTAGCCAGCGTAGCCACTACTGTCGGTTCAACACTCAAGCAATACATGCTTGCTAAACCAGTAAAAAGAGGTTACAAGGTATAGGTGCAGGCTGATTCGAAAGGTTAGGTTTGCGAACCGTATAGGAAAGGTAGGAAATATTACTCAGGGAAACTTAGGGGGTCGTGTTGTGATGACTCTTTGTTCTGACTTGAACATAAAGGATATGAAATCTACCTCAACAACTTTACTTAAGTGCCCTTGATGGGAAATTTAGCAGAAAAATGTGTTTATGCAGCAGGAACAGTTGGAAAGAAAAAAGAAAATATCCTCCAAAGTGTCTCAAAGATATCAAGCACATATCATGAGGTGGCACAGACTGGTTGGAAAACACGAAGGGTACAGTTATGTGAAGTGTATGAACCGGGAAGGTGTACATTTACTTAGCAATTTTTACGATCCAGGAAAATTATTATTAAGCATATGGAATTTTACATAATGGACAAGTATATACACTATTATACAAAAAACCTGCAAAGAATACATGGTACTAAGTAGTGAACAATTACACATGTATATCTGAATTATTTATCCATTGCACTAGGAATACTGAGACATCAGCAAAGTCTTTCTGGTCTCCATCATAAGCACGCAGAGGGCATTCGTCCATTATGTGAAGCATGGTCTGGACCAATGCACCACAATCACATGCTGGAGAGTCCCTGAGGCCCACTGGTGAAGGGAGAATGCAGATCTTCCACAATTAGTGCGAAACCTGTTTAGTGATGACCACGTTCTTCTTGGCAAACTGAAACCAGCTGGGGCATGGTTTGGATTAAAGAAGCTAGGCCACTCCGGAGCTATACGAAACCATTGCTCTTTCCATTTCTCTTTTAAATTGAAACCAGCATCCATTAGATGCTTAGCTATTTTCATTGGTGGCTTACGGGATTTCAGCCTTTGTCTCCAGAGGTCTGCAACATCCCTGTGGATGGGTAGAGTTCGATTGGACATGATCTTATCATATTCTTGAAGAAGGGCTCTTGATCGTCACAGGCTTGGTGGAGTAATGTGAGACAGGACTGGCAGCCAGTGTGTTGCAGTAGGCTTCAGAGTACCAGAGATGATACGCAAGGTGGTGTTAAGTTGTACATCGACTTTCTTTACGAGGCAACTGTTGAGCCATGCTGAAGAGCAGTATTCAGCTGCAGAGAACACGAGGCCAAGCGCAGTTTGTCGTAGTGTGTCCGCTGAAGCACCGCATGAAGTTCCACACAATTTAAATAAAATATTATTACGTGATCTCAGCTTAGATGCAGGGTTTTCAAGATGCTTTCTGTAAGATAGAGTTCGGTCAAGCGTTATCCCGAGGTACTTTGGATTAGGATTGTGATTTAGTACTGAGTCGTTGAAGCATACTTGGAGTTTGGTATTAGCCAGCTTGTTGTAGAGATGGAAGTAAGCAGAGTCTGTCTTATTCATGCTGGGCTGTAGTCTCCAGTTTCGAAAGTAAGAGCTTAGTGTATTCAGGTCAGACGTCAGGATGGCCTCGGCATGGCAGAAATCTGGGTGTTTTTTTTTTTAGCGTATGGCTTTTATGCCGGGAGTGTCCGAGGACATGTTCGGCTCGCCAGTTTTTGTAGCTGCTTCGAGACGGACACCCAATGGGTGAGCTACACGTACCGTTGGGGAGGAAAGTTGGAAGGTAAGGACGAGGAGTTGGAAGGTTGCGGCTGTGGCCTATAGTTAGGGACCAACCCCGGCATTTGCCTGGAATGAAGATGGGAAACCACAGAAGACCATCTTCAAGGTTGCCGGCGGGGGGATTCGAACCTCCTCGCCTCCCGGATGTGAGCGACTGCCAGCAGTCATGCCGTAACGACCACGGCTAACTCACCCGGTATCTGGGTGTTGAATGGCAATGGCAAGGTCGTCAGCATAAGAGAATTTTACTGATTTTGTCTCACGAATATCCGATATGTAGAGACTGAATAGAAGAGGTGCCAATACTGATCCCTGGGGAAGGCCATTTTTTAGTTTCCTAGGACGACTAATGTCATCATACATGACGACACGAAAGAGGTTGGTTGGTTGGTTCCTTAGTTTAGGGGCTGCGACAACGCGGTCATGTAGCCCCGTGTACTTTGGGTGTGTGTAGAATCTGTCTGATAACCGGTGTTAATTGTGATGACTGCATTAGTGTGTGTATCTGTTTTTTAATTCAAGTAGGGACTGCAACTTTGAAGGGATAGCATATTGTTGATCAGTGTAGTTACTGTTTTGCAAGGGATAACTCGCTGCAGCTTCAACATCAATCCTTGTCTCCACACAGTATCATAGGCGGCCTTTAGATCTTCAAAGACTGCAGATGTTTTAGTACCCCTTTGAAAAACCGGCCTCAATGTGAGTTGCTGGTGCTAGCACCTGGTCGACACAGCTTCGGCTCTGCCTGAATCCTGCTTGCTCTACAGGGATCACTTCATTAATGGCTGAACTAATCCTATTGTACACAAGTCTCTCAAGGAGTTTATAACAGACACTCATCAATGCTATTGGTCGGTAGCTATTGACTTGGTCTTCCGGTTTACTGGGTTTCAGAATTGCAATGATCTTGCTTACCCAGAATTTATATGGCAGATGTCCAGACGATAAGATATTGGAGTAGAATTTAGCCAACCAGAGCCTTGTGTTCGGACCACTATATATCAGAAACTCAGGAAATATCCCATCAAAGCCAGCAGCTTTACCAGGTTTGAGGCTTTTAATAGCAGTATCTACTTCCAGGTGTGAAAATGGTTCCGAGTATGTAGAGTTCTCCTGCAAATTTCCTTTCTGTTATTTGAGCAACTTCTTTACTTGGACGGTATGTTTCTTATCAGAGGGCGCTCGCGACATATTAACAATATGTTCAGCTACTAGGTTGGGGGTGATGCAACCATTTCCCTTGTGGCAGGTACTGTTTCCGGTTAGTTTCCTGAGAAGACTCCAGGCTTTTCTGCTGGACTGTTCGAAGTCCATAGTCTCAACCGTATTGTTCCACTTCTGCTGGCGAGATTCATCTAAACTCTGTAACAGAGCACTTGCTATTTCAGGATCTCCACCCTGCAAATACTCCTCATAGAGTGTTTTACTAGTTTCATTCCATCCAGGGATATACTCTTCCTGCAGCCCTCTTGGAATATATTTCTTTGCAATTGAGATAATAAGTCCAGCAAAACGTTCGTAGTTAGACTTGGTAGGCGGTATGAATCGGACACATTTGTCAAGATCTTCTGAAAAACAATCCCATATGGCTTTATTGAAATTCCAACGCGGTCGAGGTGTGCTTTTAACCAAGGGTATTTGTATTCCTGTAGTTATCATGACAGGTCTGTGTTGACTACGGGGGAAGTTTTCAGATATTTTCATTGTAGTTGGCAGGACAGCACCATTTACATCTTCAGTGACAAAGCAAAGATGGGGGAAGTTTTCAGATACTTTCATTGTAGTTGGCTGGACAGCACCATTTACATCTTCAGTGACAAAGCAAAGATCAGGATTGTATTCTCTCTTCCAACGGGCAGATTTGAAGGTTCCTCTATCTTTCACATCGAAAACCAAGTGTAGATTGTTAGCTACAGCCCAGGTGACTAGTTGAGAGCCACATTCATCTGTATCATCATATTTCCAGTTCGGATGATGACTATTGAAATCTCCGACATATATAGCTGGATGACTCTGGGTGAAGAGCACTTCATTTGGCCAAGCCACAGATGGTGGTTTAAACACTTTTACCATTTTGGTGCCCAATATGTCAACAGTTACTACATGAACATCGTCAGTCACCGTTGCTGAAATGAGCTGAACATCCCGTAGATTCGAACGAGCATAGGTTGCCGTCCCATACGTCTGGTGGTAGATTGCCCCAATAGCGATGTAACCAGGGATCTCTCCTCTCGATCTTAGCTGTTCCTCAGTTGCAGTATGAGTTTCTTGAATAGTCACAAAATCGATGTTGTTTTCAAGAAGAATTCTAGAAAGATGTTCACTCTTCGATCTGGATATACCTTTGATGTTTATTTGGCATATTCGTAAAGAAGGTCCTAGTATCTTTGCAGGAAAATAAGGAACTGTAACCAGGCACAAGATAAAAAAGGGTAGAAATAACTATGAATTGCTCCCTTTTGGTGAAAGATTATAACTCTCATATGGTGTATATTGACAAGTACGATATGCTACAACCTGAAAAAGGTTGCATGTGATTATAAAAGTTATTTGCAAATTTGCCCTCAGACCAGAATTGAATTTATTGGCAGAGTGGGAATCAAACCCAGGCCTCCATGGTGAAAGCCAAGAATGCTAGCCACTACGCCATGAGTAGTTCAGTCACCCAACCGATACCCACTTGAGAGCCTTTCATCTCCAAACAATTGGCGCTCGAACCCGCCCAACTACAGTGAGGACCCTCCCTATCGAACGGAGATTTGCTCGCCTGTGTCAAGTAAGGCACTGGTGCTAGCAGCAGTGTACTGTCCAGCTAGTTTAACACATTTATACTTTTTAACATATTTACTCATCATAATCACTGGATACAAGACAGCCTACAGTACTTCATGACAAGCCTTATTTCTCTCAACTAAGGTATCTTGCCAGCTCTGTATGTAATAAATGCAATGCTGGCATTCGGGACTTCTCGTCCTGCTCTTGTGTTATCGCTAAATGCTAGTCAAGTGGCGGTGACTAATCAGTTTCCGTCCGCCGCGCACAAGCAAAGCTCCGTTCTATAGGAAATGCCCTCACTGTAGTTATAAGGCAGGCTGTTCCAAATCCACGAGTTTGAGTATGCGTACACGCGTGTACTCAGCAGTGATGCTCGGAGCATGGTTGGAGAGGGACTTGGGGTGATAGCCAAAATGTCACTGGACGTCAGAAGTCCATGCGCTTCCTGCCAATTTTGATGTATCCACCGCTTAGTAACGGCCGCCTCTACAGCAGAGCTGTATTGCATGTTGCAGGTTTACTCACACAAGGCGGCGAGTACTCAGCTGCTCACGGGCGAGCTGCTCGGCTGGAACAGCCTGAAGGGGACTGGCTTCGTGGCTCAGCAGTAACGTTCTCGCTTGCTGGGCCCTAGGTTGCAGGTTCGTATCCTGGCGCATTCAGCTGGCATCTGAGGGTGCGCAAATGCGAGGGAGCCGTGTCAGTATATTTACTGGCACGTCGAAGATTCCCTTCGGGGCAAAATTACGGCACCCTGGCATCTCTAAAAGCCACAGTACTTAAAAGGGACATAAAACCAATAACATTAACATCTGTAGTTATAAGGGTTCCTTGTCGGCTCCCTCTCCTTGAACAACAGATATCCTCAGCATTTCCACGAGCCTTAAAGGGGCAGCAAACACTGCCAATGCCATAGCTGCCACAGTTTGTTCGTGCTACGAAGGTTAAAAGTGCCATTCAATTTAACTGGGCTAATAGAGATTTCCTGACTTGGTGCACCTAGACGAAACCCGCGAAACACACTCCAATGACCTAGAAGAATTGATAGATTTTAAACCCTTGAGAACTGGCGTGAAAAATATGGCACGAGGATTGGCGCCTGGTCATTTTGGGTCACTCCATTTTTGTCGCAGTCGTACGGATTTCAATGAAGTAATTTTACACCTGGTGAATTCCTATGAACTATTCCCAATATAAAATGAGGTTTATTTACATTTTTGAAATTAAACATGCAGAGAAAGGGCAATAATTTTCGTAACAGCCTTGATCGTTGCGGCAAAGCAGTCATCTCATTTTTTTAAACACATGAGCTGATGACCAAGATATCCTTAGACCCTAAACATGGATCAACCAGAACTTGAGCTATGTGATTGTGATGCACCAGAATAGGTGGATTTTCCCCCTTATTTTTTACAGATTGTCCCAACTAACGTAAGCCGAAAATTGTCACGTGAGGACTGGCGCCATGGGTAAATCTGACCCCACCGTAAATAATATAGAAATAACTTGAGTGTTCAAAAAGCTATGGACATGTCTCTTTTCCACGGTGATATTCAAGGCTAGGAAGAAAGCTACAGTAAGCGACAGGAAATAAGGACTGACCAGAACGAAAATCCAGGGTGAACAAAAAATGCCGCACTTGGTGGTCGGCATGCGGTTCCTCATCGAAATTCACAACAAAAGTTTATGTTGCGAAACCTAGTCCCGCCAATAGGTTTAACAGAAATGCGTGCTAAGAAACGAGGCTCTGGCAACGCTGTAACTGCATGCAGCGTGGCCAAAAGCAGGTCGCAGGAACTTGGCGCTCTGCCGGAGATTTCTCTGTACATTGCGATGCACTGCAGGATGTGACAGTGTTGCCAGCTTCTCGTTTTCATACTTGTGTTTTCAAACAGCACCCGATCCGATTTTCTATTGAAACTTTTGTCTTGCAATTGGATGAGGAATCGCATGCCGACCTCCAAATGCAGCATTTTTTGTTCACCTTGTATAAAGCCTCGGGTCAAAAATAGCCATGCGCCAGTCCTCACGGGTTAAATACAAACAGTTCCGTAGTTGGTGAAAAATTAAACTATATCCATTCTCCCTACGGGTCATGCGGGACATGCATCATTGGGCCCAAGCATAGATCAACATAAATGAATAAATATAAAATAAATTAATACATAATTAAATAGACAGATAGAAGGTAAATTATATTGGCAACATTGTTGCTAGAATTTGTTTTGGGGACTGGATACTTGAAACACAACCTCCATAATAAAATAGCCCTGCTGCCCGGTGAGAATCAGCTGTAAGGGGCTGAAAAATGAAACACATGCCGTTCCCTTTGCTCACCGGTGGGGATCCGTAGAGTGTCACAACTATACCATTTATGGAGGGCACAAAATGGTGTGTGAAAGGCAGTCTTAATATGCATGCTTGGGCTCAGCAGGAGGCATCATTTTACTGCAACCACTAAACATCAATTTATTTCATTTTCGAAGAAAATTCCTTGACCACAATATTTATGCTGCTAACTTACAAGGGCGGGTTTTTTCAACCTCCCATCGCGCAGTAAACAGCCAATCGAGGTGAGTAGAGGCCGGGATGCTCGGAAGGTGGCTGCGAATCGCCCTCACTATTACCATTGCCACTTCCAACGTCATTACCCCATTTTGGGCTAAGTCACAGGCTCGGAAACATGGCTGCTACGATTCATGTCCCCGTCGAATGCGAGTTGCGTAGTGTAAGTGGGCTTCTTCAAGCAAAAGGGAATAGAGCAGTGGAAACTCATCAAGAATGAGTTCTTCTGATTCATGACAACGTCCGTCCTCACATTGCTGTTGTAAACCAACACCTTCTTCAGTAATTTCGATGGAAAGTGTTTTAACACCCATTGTATAGCCCCAAATTGGCGCAGAGTGACTTCTTTTGTTGTTGTTGTTGTTGTTTCGTTTGAGGTACTCCTCGGCCTCAGTCTGATATTGATAAAGCTTCTTCCCTCCAAGAAGATCCTACAACTGTGAGACCATCTGATATCAGTTCCAAAACTGTAACAGATACCTTTTTCTCAATTAATCCCGAGCACTGGGCTGCCTCTTCCACCAATTACACTGTTCCGAAGTCCAACTTCTCCACTGTAACTGCCGTTGAGGTCATCACCCATCACCCCGAGCAGAGGCCCTCCATATTTATGTCACAGGGAGAGAGGGTGTCCCAACATTATAAACCCCCAGAAATAGGGCTACCTGTTAGTCCGCGGGTTGTATTGGGTATTTCAAGCAGCCCTACATACAGTAGGGTCCCGCTATCCCCCACCTGGGGACGCGCCCTCTAGGGGCTACAGGCTCTCCCGAGGGATTCTTACATTATGATATCTAAACCGCAGAAAATATAACTTCATATCACCAGAAATTAACTGCATGTGAGTAATCTGGTCTCATGTAAAGGGGGAGAAAGTGCGAATATGTTGAGCAATATCGCCGTATGCACAAGGGAATCCCCGGCTTCCATTATGAGTGCGATAAGTTAAACACATAGCTGCAAGCTGATATGCAGAAATAGGATACAGTCCCGCAATATACATTCTGGGTTATATGGTAGCCGATGTTAATATTAAGATTAGATAGCTTTTGAGGCAGAGCCATAGAACTTTCCTCGTTATGAAGGAAGGAAGCTTGTAGTTTTACGGGACCGTTAATCTCGCGATCATGAGCCACGATAACTCCATTTTATGTGGAATCCGAACCACCTGACGTAAGTACCACAACACAAAAACAGAAATAAACTGAAAGATCTATCACATTGCTAAAAATAAATATATGAAATAAGTGCTAAAAACTGAAAAATAGGAATTAATGTGATACCAGTACTTGTTGAAAAAATTGTTAAAATATGTATGTATTTGTTGAGGTTGGCTAAAAATGCCATTTTGTTATTTATGGAAGTTGGCAACCCGCTGCTCTTTTGTTTTAAAATAATAAAAAAAAATCTACACTGCGACGAAGTCGTTACGTGAAAAATAAGTGTATGTTATGTCAGTTTTATTTATTCAATCGAACAATACAATCTAATAGAATCTAATAGAAGTTATCTAAAAATATAAAAGAAAATATTACTTCAACAGGTCATGGGGCTTCAGACATGCTCATTAAGCTAAGAGGATCGTGAAAATCAAGAAATAAGAATTAGCAAGACCAGCGTCCCAGCAAACGACGACTGAAGAAGATAGTGTGGGTGAGCTTAAAGGTTTTACCATTCTAAAAAAATGCAGAAAACTATATTTTATGGGAGCTAGATTTAACAGCGCTGCTCCAATCCAGGTATCTCCTATCTTTTCTGAAAGGAACTGCTACAGAACCAAATACGGATAAGGCAAAGGAGTTGGAACAATGGGAGGCCAAGGATGCCAAAGTTAGGTACTACATTCTCAAGACAATAGATTACTCTTTGAAACCTCTAGTGCTAACTTGTGAAACATCAAAATCGATGTTCGATCTCCTAACAAAAATATACAAGAGAGACACCGAACAACAGAAGTATCAGCTATTGTCATCTTTCTGCGGATACAAGTATGATAACAACAAAACCCTCATGCAAAATATATCTGAAGTAAGAAATCTAGTGGCAAGACTCAGGAATCTAAAAGAAGACATTAGTGAACAGATGGTAATCACCAAAATAATTACCACTCTGCCAGGCCAATACAGATATTTTAATACAGTGTGGGAGGCCACACCCGCTGCTGAGAGAACCCTGGAAAATCTCATTTCTAGACTTATTATACAAGAAGAATCAAATACAACTGAAGAACTCAAATTAGCTTTCATGACTGAAAAGAAATCCAACAATCCAAGTCAAGTGAAATGCTACAAGTGCAATAAGATTGGACATAAAGCTAACAACTGTCCTCCTAACAGGCAAGACCAGGGAAGGCCAAAACAGAAGCAGCAGCAGCAAGCTTCAGGAAAAAGTGATCTACAGTGTAAAAGTTGTAATAAAGGTGGACACGAAACCTCTGACTGCTATGCAGGTAAAACTTTTGAACCATGCAAATATTGTGGGTTAGACAATCATCCACATTGGAATTGCCACAGAGAGAAGCTGCGTAGAAAAAGGGTTCAAAATAAAGAACAGGAGCTATACGTGGTTGAAAATCAATGCCATACTACAGAAGAAAAATCTGGAGAAGAGTTTCTTGAAGAGTTTGTTGTGGATAGTGGATGCACGAGCCATATGACCAAACAAGATGCGCTGCTCACCAACAGGAGAACAACTGAGCCTCAAAATATAAAAGTTGCAAAGAAAGGTGGGACTATGGTCACTGAACTTGAAGGAGACATTGAAACCAAAGATATCATATTTCAGAATGTCTCATATGTTCCTGAGCTGAGTAGAAATCTACTGTCAGTGAACTGTGTCACAAATGGAGGTGGAACAGTTCTGTTTAAAGGCAACCAAGTTAAAATATTTGACAAAAATGAAAATGACTTAATGACAGGCAGTAAAATTGAAGTAGGCCTGTTCGTGATAGACATGAAAAACAACTTGGAAGCTCACGTGACAAAGAAAGAAGAAACAAATACCGCCATGATGTGGCATCGGAAGAAGGGCCATATCAGTACAAGATATCTGAAGAAACTGCCAGAACTCAGCCAAGGACTACCAAGCAGCCTGTCAAAATGTGATGAAATCAAGTGTGATGTATGCACAGAAGCTAAACAAGTAAGAGTTCCTTGCAATACTGTGAGAGCTAGAGCTACACGCCCATTGGAGATAATACATAGTGATGTATGTGGAAAGTTTGATCCACCAACATACAATGGCAAAAATTATTTTATGACAGTGCTAGATGACTACACCCATTTTCTGGAAGTGTACCTTCTAGAGACAAAGGGTGAAGCTGAAGAATATCTACAGGAATGCATCACTACAGCTCAAGCTAAATTCAACATGAAAGTGCACAAACTGAGGATTGACAATGGTGGCGAGTACAACAGTGATTTCTTCAAACATTGGTGCAAGAAAAATGGAACAGTGCTGGATAACACAGTTCCTCATACTCCAGAACTGAACGGGAAAGCAGAGCGCATGAACAGGACCCTGCTTAATAAACTCAGAGCTATGCTACTTGATGCCCAACTAGAAAATGACATGTGGAGGCATGCCGTCCAATCAGCAGCATATCTCCTCAACAGGAGTCCATCCTCCACCTGTGAGAAGACACCAGCAGAACTATGGTATGGCAAGAAACCAGTCTTGTCAAGAATGTTCATCTTCGGGCAAGAAGTGTACTCAAAAGTAGTACGAACGAACATGAAACTCAACAGTAGAAGCAACAAAGGAATATTTGTGGGATACACAACAAATGGTTACAAGATATTCAACAAAACAACCAAGAAAATCTACACTTCCCATGACATAATACCTGTCTATGAGCCTGAGAAGAGAATAGCCCCAGCATCAGTTGTCACTGTGGAAGATTTTGATGAGGATAAAAAGGAAGATGAAATGAATAATCAAGAACAAGAATACAACGAATCAGAAGAAAGTGAAGATTCTAGTAGTGAAGTAGAAGAAGAAGAATAAGTTGATGGGGATGAAGAACAAGAGGATCAACAACCACGCCAAGAAAATGAACAAAACCAAAGAGAAAATGTACGTCACGAAAACCAAAGAGTGGATGAAGAACAAGGAAGACCAAGAAGAGAGAGAAAAAAGCCTGCCTGGCACAAGGATCATTATATGGGCTCTGAAGATGAAGAAAATGAAGCTCTACTAACGTATGAAGACTACTTGGAAAGCGCTGAAAAGAAACAGTGGGAAAAAGCCATCCAAGAAGAGAAAGAATGTCTAAAAAGAATAATACATGGACAATGGTTCCAGAAAGATATGCCAAAGGCAACAAAATAATAACTAGCCGATGGGTATTTAAACTAAAAGAAGATGGAAGATATCGTGCTAGAGTTGTAGCTAAGGGATGTCAGCAAAAAAAAGAATTCTCTAGACTTTAGTGACACATATTCGTCAGTTGTGAGAATTCAGTCCCTCAGAGTACTACTCGGCATAGCAGCTATAAGAAAATATGTGATCAAGACATTTGACATAAGGTCAGCTTTCCTGTATGGAGATCTCAAAGAAGAAATATTCATGAGACCACCACAGGGGTTTAATCATCCAGGCATGGTGAGTGCACTAAACAAAGCACTTAATGGACTGAGACAAGCGCCCCGTCAGTGGTACAGAAAACTAAGTGATTTCCTAAAGACTGAACATCTGGAACAAACAAAATCTGACAGATGTGTCTTTACTAACAAGAAGAAGTCCCTATTCATTGCCCTTCATGTGGACGACGGATTGATTATGGGCCAAACAGAAGAAGAAGTGGAAAAACTGCTGAAAAGACTGAAGGAAACTTTTGAAACTGTTGTGTGTGACCGACCAAAACAATATTTAGGCATGAACATAGAGATTCAGCAACATGGAATCTCACTGTCTCAGAAGAACTACTCTGAACAGATAATAGAACGCTTCAAGCTAGGAAAATCCAAACCCAAGTCAACACCAATAATGAAGAAAAAGACAACATCTGCTTTAAAAGAAGAGTTTGCTTATAGAGAGGCCGTTGGCAGCTTACCGGTACTGTATCTGACTACCAAGACTAGATCTGACATCTGTTTTGCTGTCAATCATGCAAGTAGGCATACCACTAATCCTTCTCAAGAAGATGTCATAAATGTAAAAAAGAACAATAAGATACTTAAAAGGCACTGCCACAAAAGGGATTAAGTATGTTGCAAAAGAAGCAGATCTACTGAAAATTGAAGCATTCTCCGACTCTGACCTGGGAGGAAATCAAGACAGAAAGAGCACAACGGGATTTGTAATCAAATATTATGCAAATGGACCTATTGCCTGGTGCTCCAAGAAACAGACTACAGTGGCACTATCATCGGCTGAAGCTGAGTATGTGGCTGCAGCAAAATGTGTAGCACAGCTGAAGCACATCACCACATTTGTTCATGAACTGCTCAGCAGAAAGCTAACAGTGACTCTGTTCATGGACAATATGAGTGCCATTAATATGATCAAGTCTGGGCAGCTCACTCTAAACAGCAATCACATTGACATAAAATATAATTTTGTCAGTGATGAGTTGAGCAAAGGATGGTTCAGGATAAAGCTCGTCTACACAGAAAATCAACAAGCAGATATCTTTACCAAGGCCCTCAACAGGGTGAAATATCAACAATTCCGAGATCAGCTTGTCATGTAAAGCAAGAAATATCAAGACTGCTACTTTGTATATTACTTTATTGACTTTATTTACCATTATTTTGTGCCAAATGTTATGTTTATCAAAATCTCCTTTTTACAGGGGGTATGTTGAGGTTGGCTAAAAATGTCATTTTGTTATCTATGGAAGTTGGCAACCCGTTGCTCTTTTGTTTTGAAATAAAAATCTACACTGCGGCGAAGTCGTTACGTGAAAAATAAGTGTATGTTATGTCAGTTTTATTTATTCAATCGAACAATACAATCTAATAGAATCTAATAGAAGTTATCTAAAAATATAAAAGAAAATATTACTTCAACAGTATTTACATGGGAAATATTTTAAACTAAACATCAGAAAGTTTGTATTTACATAAAACATTTATTTACCTAAAAATCCGACCCCTAATAATAATAATAATAATAATAATAACGTATTGATGAACGGGGTCTACTTAGCCTCGGGTGGTACAAATGAGTCGAGGGGGTTCGATTCTCACCTCATCCGTCCTCGAAGTGGTTTTCCGTGGTTTCCCACTTCGTCTTCGGGCAAATGCCGGGATGGTGTTAGGCCACGGCCGCCTCCTTCCCTCTTCCTTGTCTATCCCTCCCATTCTTCCCCATCCCTTCCCATCCCTCATGAGGCCCGCTGCTCGCTTTGCAGGTGAGGCCACCTGGGCGAGGTGCTAGTCTCGTATCCCCAGTTGTATCCCCCGACTCAATGTCTCAAGCTCCAGGACACTGCCCGTAGAGGCGATAAAGGTGGGA
Source organism: Meconema thalassinum (assembly GCA_946902985.2). Taxonomy (NCBI): domain Eukaryota; kingdom Metazoa; phylum Arthropoda; class Insecta; order Orthoptera; family Tettigoniidae; genus Meconema; species Meconema thalassinum. The sequence goes on along the minus strand of OX336393.1, from coordinate 269,269,684 downwards.
TCCCTCGCTGAGTCCGTGGAAAAAGCCTACCGGGAGGGTAAACTGACTAATAAAGAAAGAATTAATAATGTTAATAATAATAATAATAAGCCTCCGTGGCTTAGGCGGCAGCACGCCGGCCTCTCACCGCTGGGTCCGTGGTTCAAATCCCGGTCACTCCATGTGAGATCTGTGCTGGACAAAACGGAGGCAGACAGGTTTTTCTCCGGGTACTCCGGTTTTCCCTGTCAACATTTCATTCCAGCAACACTCTCCACTATCATTTCATTTCATCTGTCATTCATTTAATCATTGCCCCAGAGGAGTGCGTCAGGCCTCGGCAGCCGGCACAGTTCATATCCTCGCCGCTAGATGGGGGGCTTCATTCATTCCATTCCTGACCCGGTCGGAGGCTGGAAGCAGGCTGTGGATTTTCATTTCAATAATAATAATAATAATAATAATAAGGGAGAATGGTCCCAGGAATCAACCTGAGAGGAGACCTCGTGTCTCTGGGCAAATGGGGGTGAAATGTGTCGTTGCTAGTCATCCGCAATATTAACATATTGGATTCAGCAAGAGAATCCAACTAGCTTCTATCACTCCAACACCAGCACATAACCTACAAGAGGTGGCCCTGTTAAACCGAGCAACCCAGTGGAAGGTTGGGTAACCAATCCTAGCGGGAAACTGGGTCGGCGAGCCGATCAGTCTGGGGGCTCCAAGGTTCACAACCTTGGCAGTAACTTTGTCAGTGTGAAACATCACTGGCCTAAGTCAACAGTCTTTCAACTGTTAAAAGCATGGAGGAAAGTTCTGCAAATGCTACTACCCCAGGTGGTAACCAATCCACCGTCGCTTCGAGTGACGCATGCAAGCCTTCGGAATCTGGGGAGCTTGCACCGAAATGCTTGGAGGTATCGGAGACTCCACGAAAGATCAGGCATAGAGCCAAGAATTTCTTTGCTACCTTTAACACAAATTCTCTCCGCAAGGTTGGAAAATTAAAACAACTCACGGATGCACTAACTGAACATCAAATCCAAATTGCGGCAGTTCAGGAAACAAGATTTACTGATGAGCATGCCTTTGAATCAGAAGGCTACAGAATCTTCAAGGTTAAGCCAGGTAAACGTGTTATAGAAACGGTTCCCCAACTCGGTACTGGATTTGTAGTCAACAAGAAGATTCTAGACTCCATCACAAATTTCACTTCTGTAAGCAGTCGAGTCTCGACCCTTTCCTTTCGAAGTACAAATAAAATGTATACTATTGTGAACGTTCATGCATCGATCAACGAAGCGAACAGGAAAGACCCGGAAGGAACTGATCGATTCTGGGAAGATCTTGAAGAAATTTTATCGAAGATTCCAGACAAACATAATATCATTTTACTTGGGGATTTCAATGCCTAGGTAGGCAAAGAAAGAAAATTTCGAAACATTGTTGGTAATTACTCCGCTCATCACAGAACGAATCGTAATGGAGAACGGCTAATAGAGCTATGTAGGGCCTTCAACCTGGTAATAAAATCCACTGCTTTCAAACATCTGCCCAAGAAACAAAAGACTTGGAAATCCCCAAATCCCAGTCTTGGCGAATTCCAGATTGATCACGTCGCAATTGCACGGAAAGCTCAAAGAGAAATTCAGAATGTGGAAGTTCTACGAAATGCAAAACTGGACTCGGACCATTATCTATCTAAAATTAAAATCAAACTCCTCCCGAGAAACACACAGCGGTTCCGAGTCAAAAAGATTGAAAGATATGATGTTGAAAAACTGGAGTCCAGTAATGAGTTTACACGAAAACTACAAACTGTGGATGCGGGGAACTGAGAACAACTGCGAGAGGCGCTGGTTGAAACAGCAAAAGAGACCGTCCCACTAACTAAGACGAGGAAGCATGCTTGGTAGAACAGTGAATGTGACGCAGTAATAAAGAAACGGAACTCGCAACAAAATCAAGTCAACTGGACAGACTTCTTGAATGAGAGAACGAGTGCAGTATAAACCATCCGCAATGCTAAACGTGCCTTTCATTAAAAAACAGATGGATCAAATCGAACAGGATTTCCAGAAGATTAATATGCGCAACTTCTATAGAACATTTAAAAGCAACTTGAGAAAATATAGCCCTCCATGTCTTCAGTTCAGGATTTGTAATGGAAAACTAGTTTATAGCGACAAAGATAATTGTCAGGTGCTTACAAAATATTTTGAGTCCCTTCTTAACTGTGAGACTCCAAGTTCCAGATTCACCATGCGCAAGTCCACCCAGATTCCTATTCACCGACGAAAGAGGAAGTCAAACAGATTATCCGATCTCTAAAGAACCATAAAGCTCCAGGTGAAGACTCGATAATCGCTGAACTGTGGAAGTTTGCTAGTGGCAATACAGTGGATAAATTAACGGACATCATACATGAAATTTGGGATACCTAAAGACATCCAAGTGGCTGGACCTTTGCTTTAATCCACCCCCTTCATAAGAAAGGAGATAAAGCAGATGTTAACAACTATCGAGGCATCTCCCTCCTACTGATAACTTACAAAATCCTCTCAAAAGCTCTTCAAACTAGGGCTGAAGAACAGCTAGATACAGAACTGAGTGAATATCAAGGAGGTTTTAGGAAGGGACGGTCATGTGTGGAGCAAATCATGAATCTCAAATCTATCCTTTCATATCTGAAACTAAGGAGCAAGAAATTTGTAGTAATCTTCATTGATTTTAAGAAAGCTTATGACTCCATTGATCGGACTACCCTACTTCAGATTCTAAAGGAGTTCGGACTAGACAAGAAAACCAGGGCAATCATCCAACAGACTCTCACCAACACCACTTCAAAAGTTAAGTTTAGAGGCGAGATTTCCAATGCCTTCGAAATAAGGACAGGAGTTCGACAGGGAGATGGTCTCTCGCCTTTACTTTTCAACTGCGTTCTTGAGAAAGTCATCCGTGAATTGCGCAAAGCAATGAGTGATGAAGGAGTCCAAAATGGAATCAGACTAGGTCACAAGAATAAGAACCGATCAATTGACTGTCTAGCTTTTGCAGATGACCTTGCGGTTTTTGCGGATTCATTGGATACGGCCAGGAAACAGATCAACCAGCTTCAAACACAAGCTGCAAAGGCAGGCCTCCTGATCTCATTCGAGAAAAAAAGAATTTATTACTAACATCAAAACGGCTCCAAAACATATATAGAAGTGAATCATGGGAAAATCAAGCGGGTTGTGAAATTTAAGTATCTTGGTAAATGGATAGACCCTACAATGTCCGAAAACGAGGCTTTTACGTCACGCTTGAATAAAATTGAAATGGCTTACCATCTAATTGGATAACTATCAGTAGAAAGGTGCTAAGTGCCATTTTTATGAACATTGAGTATTATAGTAAAAAGTGTTTAGTCAGTTTATTTGTGAGTATTTATTCTTCTAATTTGAATAACATACAGATATAGTATTCCTTGCTATCCAGTGGCAGATATAGGTTCATAATATGAAAATTGTGGAATTCTGTTTGAGTGAAATGTTAGAAGTTGTGAAAGGTGCAAAGTCCACTAGTCTTTACGAATGTGCTACGTGCTAATTAAACAAAGATGACGGCTTGCCGACACGCAAACACGTAACATACGGTTGTCCATGCACGAAACACTGAAACTCCAAGTTAATTTCACAAACTTCCAACGACTGACCTTGTGATTTGTTGATGGTCATTGTGAAGTCCAGAAGCATGGGAAATTGCAACCGTTTAAAATCGAATAGCACGTTCGGAGGAATCATTGGGATGCACGGAATCAAAACAACTTCTCCATCGATGACGTTTTTCATTTGCTTTTCCACAGCCAGTCGTGTTCCATTGCATAAGCGAAGTTGATTGATGTTACGCAACATGATGATGACTGAGCCTACTTTCAATTGCAAATTGTGAGGTGGTAATCCAGGCAATTCCAGCGAATTCAAAAATTTTGTGAGATGGCTGACTACCTCATCTTGGTTGATAACTGTGTCAACCGATTTGAAGGAAAACAACTGTCCCGGAATGAAATTTTGAATGGACTTGTTGGGATCTTTATTTTTCGCTGCCAATATGGCTCGTTCGCTCAGCCAATTATGCTTTTTGAAGTTCTGCGCTACTGTACGTTCGGAAAAACAAGCCGAATGAGCTCCTCCTTTTATTCGGTCAACTGATGTTCCAGGTTCATAGGAGCATCGCGTCGGCGCTATCAGTCATGTCCATTGTGTCGTGCTCGCTGGCGTTGTGTTTGATATTCACGAACTCATTGCATTCTGAATCTATTCGCTGTTCGTTCATTTTCAGTCGCTCTCGAACGTAAGTCAGACATGCCCATACGACTATTTTCATTATCCGTCGCTCTTTGGTCATCAGTGCGGTTTGCACGTGAAGTAGCTCGCCGCACCTCTGGCTTCGACGACCTCTGTCAGCTCTTCCTCTCCTTGGCATTGTAATGGACACTAAAACGACACGGAATTTTAGTAATGTAATGGACACTGTAAAACGACACGGAATTATTTTCATAGTAACTCAAATCTATCGAACCTACCTTGAGAACTTGACAATATTGACATTCTTTCCGTTAGTAGTACATTCTCACATTAGATATGTTGGTCGAAACACATTAACGTGAAATGTAATATTATTATAACATACTTTAATATGCTGTAATTGGATTATACAGTAAGATTCTGTTACGTTAAGTATTATTTTATTGCACGTATTGATCAAAGGGTATGGTACGGGATGTTATCTTTGCTCATAGAAGATTTTGAAGTGGATGCACTGTGTCACCATCTGTCAGTCGAGTTACTAGATTCAATATTGGCATGGCTTTTTAATGTAAATTAATTTAAAAATACTGCCAATTCGATTTTGCTCAAACCACTTTCTAAACACTGTCTACCATAATGAGAACAAATTGTAAAATTTTCATGAAATCGGAGCAGTAGTTTTCGAGAATTTGCGAGACTAATGCACGGCAAAGTCGCGTTTCCAACAGGAAACAAACTGTGCTATCCGTGCACAGGTTCCCACCAGTACGAACTGCTAATAATTGAGTATTCTCAGTTCCTTGAACAATTCTGTCAACGATGCACATAATGGAGGGAAATGAGAACAAATGATTGGCACATTGCACCTTTCTTCTGAAAGAGCTGCAGGATTTACCACTAGTGCCATCTTGTGATGCTCTTGGAAGGTCCTTCGAAACCACTGAGGAGTTAGCCCTTTTGATATGTAATGCTACATCGCACATAGCACCATTCGAGCAGAAAAACGTTTTTTTTTTCTTTTTCAAAAATGGCACTTAGCTTCTTTCTACTGATAGGTATCCAATTAAGAATGTGTACAACAAAAGATCTATATCCCTGAATGTAAAACTCAAGCACTGCTACACGGTCATCCGGCCAGAAGTTTTGCATGCAGCGGGATGTCTCGCCATGAATAGAAAAGGCATAATGGAGAAACTGGAATCCAAGAAAAGGAAAATATTGAGGAAAATCCTAGGTCCAGTCAAAGAACACGGTGAGTTCCGAAGACGCCACAACCAAGAGTTGTACTCTCACGTAGAGAAAATAACTGACGTACTGAGGAAAATGACATATTACCCGAATGAAATCAACACCGACAGTAGTGGCTACGCTGGCTAAAGCGCAGTATTAGGTCATGGGGCCAAGCTCTCTGCTGACTCGGTAGACGCGTGGGTTCGAGCCCCACCGTCGGACGTCCTTGAAATGGTTTTCCGTGGTTTCCCCATTTTCAACACCAGGCAAATGCTGGGACGGTACCTTCTGACAGGCCACGGCCGCTCCCTTCCACATCCTTGCCCAGTTTCATTCACCATCATTCATTTCATCTCTCATTAACTCCTCTCATGAGGTTGGCGTCCGGAAGGGTATCCGGTTGTAAAATCCATCGCCACGAAGACTTCCATCGCATCTCATCCCCGACCCCGTTGGAAAATGGGAATAATAAGGGGTAGACATACACACCCGAATGAAATCAACACGGCTATCCAACCGAATTTTTGCTTTTCTCCATGAGAAAAAGACAAAGGGGGTCTGGTTCAGTGAAGTAGAGAAAGATCTGTTGGAGATTGGGATAACATGTGAAGATATCCAGGAGCGTGGCCCACTTAGGGGAAAAATTCAAAATCATCGGAGTTTTCAACTTAAGCCGAAACCATAAACCGGGAAGGCGTGGACGACAGAGAGAAAGGTGCAACATCGATTGCGAATGAAGGAGTACTGGGCCAACATTAAAATGCAGAAGAAACAGTTGGCATGACGTGGTCCTTAGTTGACCGTAACGAAAGAAGAAGAAGAAGAAGAAGAAGAAGAAGAAGAAGGGAGAATACAGTTTTATGGACACTTGGTGAGGATGAATACTACCAGATAGACGAAGAGGATGTTTGAATTCTTCAGGAAGAGGAAGACGGAGCCGAAATGGTTTCGGAAAGTGAGATTGGACTTGGATTGGATGGGGGTGAAAGAAATAATGTTATTGGTTTTACGTCCCTTTTAACTACACTGGCTTTTAGAGACGCCGGGGTGCCGGAATTTTGCCCCGAAGGGGATCTTTAACGTGCCAGTAAATCTACTGACACGGCTCCCTCGCATTTGCGCACCCTCAAATGCCAGCTGACTGCGCCAGGTTTCGAACCTGCAACCTTGGGCTCAGTAAGCGAGAACGTTACCCCTGAGCCACGCAGCCAGACAAAGGCGGGGGTGAAAGAAAAAGACATAATGGACAGAGAGCGATTTAGACGGCTGGTTAAGGAGTTTGCAGATTTCCAGGAGACAGGGGAGTTGTCAGTGAGGAAAGGAATCTTATACGGAGCAACAGAAGAAGGAAGTGGGAGAGAGGATGAAGAGATACTGGCAAAGAGTTGGTTGGTTGGTTGGTTCCTCATTTTAGGGGCCGCGACAGCGCGGTCATGTAGCCCCGTGTACTTTGGCTGTGTGTAGAATCTGTCTGATAACCGGTGTTAATTGTAATGACTGTATTATTGCGTGTCATCTGTTTTCAATTCAAGTAAGGACTGCAGACATTGAATTTTTTCAAGTAGTTCCTACTTTAGCCGCCAAACGCAACCGTCAACGACTACTAGTTCAGAACTGGTTACCAGATGCCATCTCAGTCGGCTCCTGGCGACGAACGTCGGAACCTAAGAGCGTTTGTCGAATGTTTAACGTAACCTTTCATTTAGCTTCACACAGGTGTAATTAGTGGAAGGTTCTTTAACATGTCATAAATCTATGACATGGGATCGCCGGCTTTACTTCCCCTTCGAAGGAAGACATACTGAGGGATTTTTAACGCTCTTAAAAATCCGATGACTTCGGCCGGGTTTGAACCCGCGATTGGCAGAGAGTAAAGACAAAAAATTATGTACAAACTGTCAAACGTGATCCATAGTTGGCCGTAACGAACAAATATAATAATAATAAGACGACGACGAAGAAGAATTCATTAACTCATCCATTCAATTTTAATTTAGATAGTTTTGCCTTTCAGCATCAACCTAGTCTGCAAGACTCTGTTTGCGAACAAATCCTCTCCATGATACCCTAGTGGCAGCTAGCACTGCGGCAACCTCTGCGTCTACACTTAAACACTGAATCTAACCTTCCCCCTCTTAGGTCTACCTCTACCTCCACCCTTTGTAGCCAAGATCATTTAACTCTTAGATAATCTCTCCCTTCCCATTCTCATCATGGACCCCACCATCTGAATCGACACATACGAACCTCATCTAACGTGCTCATTTCTTAGTATTTCTCTCTTTATTTCTAGTACAGGCGACTTCGGTGGCGTAGTTGGTAGCATGCTGAGCTTCTATGCCCAAGATCGTGGGTTCAAACCCCGCCGAAGTCGTCGGATTTTTAAGAGCGTTAAAATCCCTCAGTATGCCTTTCTTCGGAGGGGAAGTAAAGCGACGGGCCCATGTCAAAGATTTATGGCATGTAAAAGAACCTTCCACTAGCTACAATTGTGTGAAGCGAAATTTGTAGGTTAGATTTGATTAACGTTCTATTTTCTCGGTGCAAGGATTCTACTTCAAAGTATGTGCAAATAAAATCTATCATCAACCAGACTGCAAATGCGTGAAAGATATCTTGTAATGCGGTGTGATCAGAGGAAGTTATCTCTGTCACAGTTTTGTACTAGTGATAAGTAATGCTTAATTCAAATGCATATTTTGTGCTCTAATAAATGTATTATTAACGCTCTATTAAGTTCCAACTGGTGTGCCTGCCTCTCACCCGGAGGCCCTGGGTTCGATTCCCGGCTCGGTCAAGGATTTTAGAAACTGACGTGAGGGCTGGAACGGGGTGCACTCAGCCTGGTGAGGACAATTGAGTAGCTGTCTGACAGTGAGGCAGCGCCTCGATCACGAAAACCAAGATTAACGGCCGAGGGGACCCGATGCGCTGATCACGCGTCACCCCAATATCTGCAGGCCAAATGGTTGGGCACCGGTCGCTTGGTAGGCCTAGGCCCTTCATGGGCTGTAGTGCCAGGGGTTATATTATTATTTATTAAGTTCCAACGTTCGTCGCCAGGTGCCGGTTGCGGTGGCATCTAGTAGCCAAACTAGCGGGAGAGGGGTGAACAATGCGCTCCTGAAGAGTGATTGAACGAATATCTGGAGTTAGGGATAGACTACGTTTTGGAGCACCCTGTCTAGTTTTCAATCGAATGTAATGTTTAAGCAGTGAGGTCTGGAATCAGAAATCAGCTGTCAGACATGGCCCCCTGGAATGGCTCCTGATTGTCGACGCTGGACAAGAGATGGCGGGCAAGCGGCAGCCTGGCGGAGGCGATCGAAGGCGCCAGACTCGTCTCCAACCAGGGACGTCAAGGCTCACTGGCCAGCAGCGCCGATATAATATCTGCGCGGGCTCGTCGCAACCCACCCCTCTTTGAACTTGCGTCAGGCTACGAGAGGGTTCAACTACAGCAAAGATGGCAGAGAAGCCAATTGAACAGTACTACTCTATACCACCAAAACTTGGAAAATGGGAGGGTTTCAAGACCTTCATGTGGAATTCGGAAACTTCCCAGTTTTTCGGACGAACAGGAGCAAGTTGGGGTAAGTGAAGTATTACTTTTAATGAATGTATTTATTGATTTTTTTAATCGACAGTGACAACTACCGGGCATCGAACTGCAGTGTTAAATTATTATGCTAACTAAGGGTTTATCTTCAGCTAAAGCAAAACTAAAGTAATTTGAGTGGTTCGAACTTCAAAAGCATAGTTGTTATTATTGTGTCAAATAAGTACAAATGCTGATTGTTACCATAATAATGTCACTTGATGTGCAAGGGTCGTTAATGACAGAAGATAGTGCCGCATACCAGTATTGTATTTTCATAAGAGGCTTAACGAAAATGTTGCTCTCGTGAGTGCTAACCATAGATTTTTCGACTCCAAAATGCTTCTTACTTAACACGATTTGTGATCGCCTATAGTCTACTGTAGTCCTTATTTATTTATTTATTTATTTATTTATTTTCAGTTTACTCAATTTATAAGAATTGTAGTTGACGATGAAAGCTACCCAAATGAGCATTTCGACAAAGCGAGTGCGATGTTGTAATGACGATGTTTCTTCGATATACGGACTTTTCTTTAAATAAGTTTCAGTTTTTCTTCAGTATTGATGTATTCTGATTAAATTTTGACAGGTCTTTTTGTAATACATTGACTTAAATAATCTTATGTATGTACTAAATAATAATAATAATAATAATAATAATAATAATAATAATAATAATAATAATAATAATAATATCGTATGGCCTCGGATGCCGAGTGCAGCTTTGTTTTTTGACACCTAGAGGGCAGCTTGCATGTCGAATTTCGTTGTACTTTGGAGCGCCATGAAAGTCAATGATGTTTGATATCTAAGCTCCTTGACACTATAGCGCTTTCTAGTAGAGAATGGAGGAACTTTTTGTGTTGGCGGAAAATCCCCAGATTAATGTTGCCATTATTAACACGGACTACTGAATTCAAATGGGTTCATTAACATGCCAACAACGTATGACATGCGTGTCGTGATTTTTGTCGCCTTTCAAAAAAAAACACTTACCACGGCCAGGAGCGAACCTGCAAGCTTGGGTTGGTAGTCCAACACGATAATCACTCACCCACCCACGATGTGACTACAGACTAATACGAGGGGAAAATAATAGTGTTCAGTATTGTTTGCGGGACATGCTTACAGTGCATTAGTACCATACGGGATGCAAGCAGAGAATTATCGACCTTCCTGAAAACAGGCGTGAGTTGGGCTGCATAAAACAATATTATAGGGGCAGTTGATTCACCCCATATACTGTATAAATAAAAGACACTGCAAACATGCACATAATGTACATGCTTACATGCATAGAAGCATACATACATGCCTATACATGTAAACTTGCGTAGGCCCACGTACAAACATAGATACACACACACATGCAAACGCACACATGAGTTTCGTGGCAACTGCTTTTAGCCTTTTAGTTATCATATTTCTTAGTTTTATTGTGCGCATGCCCGCCATCTTGAATATATTTTAGATTAGAACACAATAAGCTTCCAGTAATAATCAATCTACCTGTCAAGTTTTTAACCATAGTTGTATTAGATGGTGAGTTATTGAACGTAATGTTTTATGTATTCAAGGTTTCTACGGTTATACCATATTAATGTGGATAATATCTCAGGTACACTTGCTCTTGGTAACTACACATCTTTCTTTCTTTCTTTCTTTCTTTCTTTCTTTCTTTCTTTCTTTCTTGCTTGCTTGCTTGCTTATTTAGTTCATAGGAATGAGTAGAATTACCGTTGTACGGTATTTATAATCCCTGACATCACTGTAAAGGTTATCCTTAAGACTTGGCCAAGACTCTTATCAAGAATGCGCCCATTCTTTGTTGAATTGTTTCTGCATGTATCAAATCTGATGTTGATCCATGGAAAGATGTTTCATTTGCAAGAACATTCAAGCGCACATAGATCAATGTTGGTAACACTGGTGCTGCTGAATCTTAACGTATTTCCATGCAAATTATTACAATGGTTCAAATTTCGGCGAATGGTTCGAGAGCTACGGAGTATACTATCAAAATTTTAATTTATATTTATTTTCAGTTGGCAGTCAGAGCGTAAACGAAAAGGGTATAAATGTGAGATATTTTAAGTACCGCCCACGCGCGGGCTAGTTCAAGCTGTTTAAGCCGAACGGCACTCCTCTTTTAAGGTGCAAGAACATGGTTGATCCTATGCTTAAGGCTGGAAACAACTCCAAATAGTCTTGGCGTTTAGGGATAGGTTAGTTCCTTAGTTTAGGGGCTGCAACAACGCGGTCTTGTAGCCCCGTGTACTTTAGGTGTGTGTAGAATTTGTCTGATAACCGGTGTTAATTGTGATGGCTGTATTACTGTGTGTTATCTGTGATTCAGGTTAGGACTGCAGAGATCAATGTTCAAGTAGTTCCTACTTTTGCTACCAAATGCTACCGTCCACGACACCTAGCTGCGAACTTCGCTACTAGATCCTACCGCAACCAGCACCTGGCGACGAACGTTGGAACTAATATAGCGTTATCAAATCTAACCTACAAATTTTAGCTTCACATAAGTGTAGTTAGTGGAAGGTTCTTTTACACGCCATAAATCTATGACACGGGCCCACCGGCTTTACTTCCCCTCCGATGGAAGGCATGCTGAGGGATTTTTAACGCTCTTAAGAAATTCGATGACTTCGTCCGGGTTTGGAGTTTAGGGACATGTTGTTGTTGTAAATTAATTTTAGGGGCTTAGGAGAGGTTGGAACCGGACTGTGCCAATTATTTATGGAATTGAAAGAAGGGTAAGTGATGCGTTGGTCACAAACACAGAGATAATATTTGATATCTTAAAATCAAAGAAGAATTACACTTTCGAATGTATAGTGTGTTTAGATGGAAAGCAAATAGAGAGCAGTCGAAGTTCCGAAACAAACTAAAGAAGCTTGTACAGGTAGGACATTTGAAGATCGACAGATTGATTTTATTATTATTTTACAAGTGGATTGAGCACTTAGGATCACGCTTCAACTTCATTTCTCTCATATCGTGTGGAATTTTCTCTGTGCCCAGTGTTCCTTCAAGTGTTCGCTGGCCTGCTTCCGTTGTTATTCTGTCCAGGCTCTTACGGTCTTCTTAGTTCTTTCTGAGGCTGGAATCCCTTTCACCATGTTTCTATTTAAGAATTGCACCTTTGAGATTTTGAACCTTTCCATGTCCTTGTTTGTCTCCTTATGTGGTATTTTTTTCTCCAGAAGTAACCAAAGCCTTCATATGGAGGTTATGGCTGCTTGAGATTTTAGCTCTCGCAGTAAAGAGGCGCAGATGCGCTTCATGGAGATAGTACGCAGTTCGCTACTCCTGTGGAGGTCCGGGTACGGACACCAGGAGCCCGCTGATGAGCCAGCTTGGTGTCCTAGGCGAAACCCCACACCAAACATGGCACAAACCTAGAATAATTGCTGAGTTTCAATTCACCGGCCGTGAAAGCCAATACACCATCATTTTAGAAGCTCTCATTGGGAGGTTAAGGCTGCTTGAGCTTTAGTTCTCACAGTAAAGAGGCGCAGGAGCGCTTCATAAAAAGATAGGTAGTACGCAGTTCGCTACTCCTGTGGAAGTCCAGGTCGTGGGCACCATGTGCCCGCTGATGAGCCAGATTCGTGTTCCTAGCCGAAACCCCACACATGACACGGCATAAACATAGAAACATTGCTGATTTTTAACCAAATATCTGTTTGGTAAGTTCATTCTGTGCAAATGTCCCAGAAAAGTGAGTCTTCTCTTCTTCATAGTCTCCAAGATTCTTTCCACCTTTCGATAAACTTCTTTGTTGCCATCCGCTTTCAGTGTGAACAGCTCCCATTATTTTCTGAAGATTTTTCTTTCCTAGACTATTACAGTATTATTATAATTATTATTCTTTGTTTGTTATGCCCACTTAAAGTGCGAGTTTGAACTTGTTAACTTGGGTTGATGGCTTTTCCTTCTTATTCTACTCCCAGTATATGTTAATGAACTCGCTATGCTGTTTCTTGCGTTCTTCTCTGTCCATTATTTTCCAGTGGTCTTTTCAGCTTTCTCCGTGAAAGTGTGCTTTGCAACTATTTACTAGAGTTCCAAATGCCTTCCGATTCCTAATAGTACCTTCGGTGATGTTTATTTCTTTTAATTCCTACTTTATTTCTTCTATCCAACTCATTTTGACCTTCTTTGAATTTATTATATCAAGCAGATTATTTTTTTGTATATCGTATCATCCATTCTGTAGATGTGGCCATAGAACGTCAATCGTGTCCTGCGCACAGCATCGGTGAACTTATCTATTACTGTGTACACGTCTGTAGTTTTCCTTTCCATGTACCATTCACATGAACAGAGTCATATATTTTCCTAAGAATTCTTCGTTCTTGTTTTTCAACTTCATCAATTTTACAGTGGCCTCCTAGAGATGTAGTTTCCAAGGCATATAATGCTTCCGGAAGAACAACTGTCTTGTAATGCCGAAGTTTCGCTTTTCGTGACATCACCCTTTTATTGTGTGATTCCACGTTATTCGGTATGCTTTCAGGAGTTTGGTGGCTATTCCCTGTCCAATCCAGATGGAACAATGATTTCTCCTAGATATTTGAAGGAAGACACGCGTGTGTTTATTCCATAATTCGTCTATAGTGGGGATCTTTGGATATCCTGTGTCCATTTGCCATGAAATGTGCCTTCTCATACGATATTTGGAGGCTTGTCTTTGATGCTATCTCATGTAACTCCTCTATGGCATACCTGGTTTCTTCACTAGTCTTAGTAAAGATAGCTAGATCATCAGCATCAGCTAGCCCTTTGATTCTACGATTGTTTATACCTTCGATTTCTTTTCTCCATTCCCTGATGACTTTGTCTAATACTAAGATAAAAAGGAGTGAGGAGAGGCCATCTCCATGTAGAACACCTGTATGCACTTCGAAAGGCTCTGATAGTTCACCTTGAAACTTCACTTGGGATGTTGTGTCTGTGAGAGTCTGGCGGATTAATTATCTGGTCTTCCTTTCCTCTCCCAGCTCGTCTAGTGTGTCCACAACAATTTGTCTGTCAATAGAGTCATACGCCTTCTTAAAGTCCACAAAGGTGACAAATATGTTGGTACTTCGGCGAATCCAAATCTCACGACACGATATACCTTTTCTAAAGCCTGCTTGGTGTTCACCAATCAAATGATCAGTTTGTTGCTCAACTCTGCTTAAGAGCGCTTTAGATAAAACCTTGTATATAATTGGTTAAAGGGTTTCCTCCGTAGTTGTTGGGGTCCGCTCGATCGCCTGTTTTATGCAACGAATGGATAATGGCATTCTTCCAGTCCTTCGGAATCATTATGGTCTCCCATACTTCTGTTAGGAGTGTGTGGATTCTACTAATGAGGACATCTCCTCCTATTTTCAACATCTCTGCAGTTATACCATCGTTTCCAGGGGCTTTGTTACTTTTGAGCGATTGGATTATCTCCTTTATTTCTTGAGTTGTCAGGAGATGTGATTCTGGGTTCGGTACAGGGTTTTCAAACTTTTGCCTTTCCATTGGTGGATCACAGTTCAGTAGATTTTGGAAACAATCAGCCAGTATCTTGCAGTTCTCGTTACTGTTTGTCTCTAGTAATCCATTAGTTCGACTAAAACTTAATGTTGGTGGTTTGCATCCTGATAAATTCTCACGGAATGTCTTGTAGAAATTCCGAGTGTTGTTTTTCTGGAAATCCTGTTCTATCTCTGTAAGTCTGATTTTGTCGTAGGCATGTATTTCACGACAGAGGTCAATTTCTGAGTCTTCAGGAAGTTCTCCCATCTTTCGACTGTTTGATGTCCATTCCATTGATTCGCTCATTGCCAGCCTCATAACAGGTTTAGTACCTGTGATATTTCACGCAATTAGTAGACTAGCACAGTTTGTTAAAGATAACTGGTCAGCCGGAATAGTAGACCTACTGAAAGTAACTTAAACCAGCTACAGTTCTGTTTTACTCAGCCGAGAGTTTCTGTTCGTTACACAAACGCATATTTTTATGTGGACTATGATTTTCTTGAGGAATACTTGCGCAGGTATGGCCAAAAGTTGAGCAATGTTTTAGATAAAACGTGATATTGACCATATCTACCCTCGTCTCCACTGCCGAAGGCCAATGAAGTATAAGGCGTTAGGCTTACCTATGGATAGAACCCTGCACGGATAAATAAAACGTTATTCGCATCCGCCCCGCATCCGCACAACTGTTATCCGCATCCGCATGTCATTTTTCCGCATTTACACGTTTGTTATCCGAGTCTACTGGCATTACAATAATACTTTTAGATAAAGCATAAATTACTAAGGCAACATATTTAGACATTTGAGGAAAAAGGCGTTCCCTTAGGCTTTAGCGTGCCATGTGGATGTGCTATGTTTAAAATGAATGTTGTAGAACCAGAATTGTAACCCTTTTCTGTTCGGAGTGTTAATTATGCTTAATGACATGATTTCAATGAGGTTAGCTTACATCATCATCGTCTTACATTTGTCATAGAGGTTTCGGTGACGTAGTTGGTAGCATGCTGAACTGCTGTGCCCAAGATAGCGGGCTCAAACCCGGCTGAAGTCGTCGGATTTTTTAAGAGCGTTAAAAATCCTTCAGTATGCTTTCCTCGGAGGGGAAGTAAAGCCTGCGGTCCCATGTCATAGATCCTTCCACAGACTAAACTTGTGTGGAGCTAAATTTCTAGGTTAGATTTCGTTGGAACGCTCTATCAGAGTTCCAATCTTCACCACTAAGTATCATTGATATCTGGTAGCGAAAGTTGGAACTACTTGAAAATGTACGGAACGTGTAGCTCACCCTCTGGGTGTGCGCTGGAAGCAGCTACAGACTCTGGCGAGCCGAACATGTCCTCGGACACTCCCGGCACTAAAAGCCATACGATAAATAAATAATTTGTCATAAAACTAACCACAAGGGAAATCTATGGTATGACAAACATCCGGGTCCTAGTTGCCTAATGATAATAACAAGTTGGGATTGTATTCTAAACACTACCCGCAAATTTACTCCAAACATTATCCGCAGCTTATCCGCACAGCCTTAACTATATCCGCATCCGCGCAGGGAGATAAAGAAACTCTCAGTGACCAGGAATTGATCTTGTGTAGGACAGTAGACACTTGTACAGAAGTCCTGCCTCTGCCTTACATTCTGTGTGTCGAGAACAGAAGACCTACTGTTCAAAAATATTCAGTATAATAATATTGACATCATCTCCCGATACGACTGTGCCGTTTGATAGTTCTGCTCTATATGCATCAGCATTAGATTTATCAGGATTTTGTTTGTTTGTTTCTGGTGAGGGTCAGGCAAGAGGAACTCATGATAGCATCGCACTTAATGCTGCTGTGGTGATGTCGCATGTATTGATTGCTTTGGTATTCGTGTCAGCCGAGGCTGCAATAGTCCGCAACTTGCTTCAATACCAGCCTTCCCTTAGCAGCGCTTCTTAAATGATGGGAGAAGGCACCATGAATATGGGTGATTTGTGACATGCTGTGTGTGTGTTGCATTTGTCTGATAACCTGTGCTCCTGCGTTGACTTTAGCAGTGTGTAATTATTGGGTCAGGGATTGGGGAAGGTGCCCCTGGACTTGAAATAAAAAACTTATTTACTTACTTACCTTGGCCCGCAACGTCGCTGTGCTCGTTAATTTGTGCACCTAGGCCGCGAGGGCAGCTGCAGCAAGTTCGGAGATCGTAGGTTCGAATTCTGGTGCTGACAACGCCTGACCTGAATGTGGTTTTTCCACGCGTACATCCACACTCCCTCCAAGCAAATGCCGGGATAGTACCTACCTTCAAGTTCCAGGACACTTACCCCATCCCTGTCCCTGATACAGTTACACACACTACTACAGTCATTACAATAATATAGGTTATCAGACAAGTTCAAAACACACCCAACTACACACGGCTGATGACCAAAATGTCCTAAGCCCCACAAATGAATTAACAACTTAACTACTTACTTAGTACAATAGTAGGCCTATCGTTAGGTTTGGAGGACACTGTGTTAACATCGCGAGGATTACCAACACCAGAATAAGAGAACATTATAATTATTTTTATGTTCGACCCTGACTATTATATGTCATAAAACTGTACTATAATGAGGCTCATTATAAAACACTATTTTTCATTATGAAACAGTTTCTCCCACCAATCAGAGCTTAAAAACCAGTTGTTTGACCAATTAGGTAAGGATAGCATAGCACCTGCGCTGAGTTCCTGCGTGGCCTAGTGTCATAGTAGGGTAATCGACGAGGCCATGGTCGAATACAAGGCATTCTCTGCGTCCCATGCGCTCTGTTCAGTACATAAAACTGGCGAAATCTCGACAGATATTTTTGAATATTTTTGTTCGAACATAAAATAGTTCTAATAATTATCGTCGAACATAAACAGTCGTGTGCAACTCGCCTATAATGGTAATTAAGTCTTAATTATTGCCATTATAGACTCGTTGCATAATGTACTATTCTAGTGCATGCCAAAACTTGTTAATTAGGCTATTATTGTTACAATACATTACAGTGTGTTATTCTAAATTGTATACACGCGCATATTACTCACGTAATTCACAAAAACCTAACAAAAGACGTGATTCAATAGTGAATTTACATTAGTGAAAATTTAAAATTTGCACACAGTGATCAGGATCTGATGATGGCCACTTGAGGGTCAAAACGCATAATCCTAACTTGCCTCATTTAATTGTGAATATTAACTAACACATGTATTTTTTTTTTCTGGAATGTATTTAAATATTTGTATCTTGTGTTGACCGACTGAAAAGCTACAAAAAGCCACTTTGTATAGGCTACACTGAAAAAGGAATGGCTTCAAATCTCTACATTAAGAGCATCATATTGTTATATAACACGCTAAGGTGTATGTTTCACAAAACTCGAGCTCCTAAACCAGAGGGAGTTAGAAGGTGTGGTTTGTACCAAAATTTTCCAAATCGTCTCAATAGTACAGGAAAAATCTTGCATTTCTTGAAGAAAACAACGGAAATATATTTATTTGTTTATAAAGTGCTTTTAAACGAATAAACAAGACGATAGCCCTGGCAGAACTGTTTCACGTACAGCCCGCATAGCAGTAGGACCGGGAGGGTAGTCTGTACATATGAGACGCGCACAACCCACAATTTGTTTAAAAAGTGCGTTTAAACGAATAAGCATATTTATAGAAGCCCGCATAACAGTAAAGCCAGGCGGGTGGTTTGTTCTCGCACGGGTCCGCTAGTATAATCTAAGGCATTAACACTCTATAAATAAAAATTAAGCACTAAAATAAAAATATACACTATAACGTGATTTAGTATCAGTTGAATAACCTTCCAAATATAAAACGAAATCTGCTTAAAATAATATTAGAATCAAAAACAAAACAAAACGTCTATCTTGATACTAATTGAAGAATGGTTGCTATTACACTCGTATCAAACTGATTGGATTTTAAACTGACTTACTTAAGACCAATGAAAGATATACGTATAAGTTTACTGTTTTCTTAAGAATATGATGCTAATGGAACCCACTTCATGGGCTTATGGTTGGTGAACTCGGGAGTTGACGACCCAAAGAGTTTGTTTCCCAACTATGCCACTGACTTGGAGCAGACTCTGGCTCAACTTATTTCCAAGGCCCTCATTCCTTATTGGGGTTTTATCACTTTAAATTTGAGAGAGAAATTATCTACATTGTTTTATATTTTAAAATTCAATAAAAGTACTGTAATTCATTCGGAGGAGAAGTAAAGCTGGCGGGCCCATGTCATAGATTAATGGCATGTAAAAGAACCTTCCACTAACTGCAATTGGATGAAGCTAAACACTATTAAGTTCCATCGTTCATCGCCAGGTGCCGGTTGCGGTGGCATCTAATAGCCAAGTTCACAGCTAGGTGTCGTCGACGGTAGTATTTGGTAGCAAAATTAAGAACTACAAGTTACGTTAATAGATTATATAACGTGTATTTGTTTTTTCGTTTTTCCGGATTATTCGGATTTTCGATCATCCGGATCAGTTCCGGTCCCACTTAATCCGGATAAACGAGATTCTTGTGTACTTGAAATTGATCGTCTGCAGTCCTTACCTGAATTACAGATATATATAACATAAATAATAACCCTAGCACTACAGCCCTTGAAGGGCCTATGCCTGCCAAGCGACCGCTGCCCAGCCAATTGGTCTGCAGATATTGGGGTGACGCGAGATCAGCGCATCGGGTCCCCTCGGCGGTAATCTTGGTTTTCGTGATCGGGGTGCTGCCTCACTGTCAGACAGCTACTCAATTGTCCTCTCGAGGCTGAGTGCACCCCGTTCCAGCACTCACGCCAGTTTCTAAAATCCCTGACTGAGCCGGGATTCGAACCCGGGGCCTCCGGGTGAAAGGCAGGCACACTACCCTAACACCACGGGGCCGGCTGAATTACAGATAACACACACTAATACAGTCATCATAATTAACACCGGTTATCAGACAGATTCGACACACACCTAAAGTACAAGGGGCTACATGACCGCGTTGTCGCAGCCCCTAAACTGAGGAACCAACCAACTATAAAAATCGTAGAATTGAATCTGTCAACGAACCGAGCACATGTAACTCCTGTAGATATGCTCTCCCGCCAAACCCGCGTCACAGAGAACTGACAAGGCCAACGAGAAATACTGGCCCTGGTGCGCTTTCGTGACGTCAGCAATGTAGTGCTGTTGCACCACTTCCGGTAGGGTTATGTATGACGGGAACATAAACTGTATTGTCTACAAGATGCTGAAATCACAGAATACTTAACCCATATCACATCAGAGAACACGCTGTAAAAAGCATTGACTCAACACTATCATGGCTTCTGGCAAAACATACATGGTAATTACAACTCAAGTCTTACACTGATCAATCTTATGAAGTCCAATACTTAGCCACAATTTACTTATTTATTCATTACTCTAAGTAGAAACAGTAGATCACTTATTTTTAATTGTTGTAGTTGATCACAAGGTAATACTTTTCAGGAGTATGTTATCTTTCCCTGGCGATTGCTTGTTAATTAGCCTATGTGGAATTACTTGACGGTTACAAAGCGTTCAGGAAGGTTATGAAAAGCTATGGATAGTGCCGGACAATTTATGCATGTATAACTCTTATAGTTGAACGATATACATAAATGTATCAAACGCTTTTGTAATAGAAAGATATTCACGAACATAATATTTTATGGTATTCGTTTTACTGCCGGTGTGGTAGTCATCTTGTCTTCATCATTGATGAATCTGTATAAATGCTGGTATTCATTTACCACTTGTCTTCATAGAAGGTATTGATATGAGTCGTTAGTCGGTGGCGAGTGTATCTCTTCTATAAACGTATTAATTTCTGTTCCGCCCCTTAAAACAACAATAACAAAGTCATACTCTCACTGCAAGTTTCTTTGATCTAATTATACTCATGTCACTGCTCTTGTCCACATAAGTTACTCACAACGAAGGTCACATGCTCTATAACTCAACTGACTGTACTCGTTGCAGCTATTAAAGCCACAACAAATCCTTGAATCCTAGTTCGAGTGGATTTTTGTAAACCTATACAGTATAATTTATCGTGCTTGAAAACACACGGAATATCTAAACTGGGTTCATTTCAAGAAGATTGATATAAAATATCGCATTTCTGCTGCTTATGAATTGCTCTCGACTTAAACGTACAAGCACCGTCAAGCACTACATCGCCTACATCACAAAATAATTTGGTTTTCGCGCCATGGCCTGTCTTTCTCGTTGGCCGTGGAGAACTGAGTAATGACGTCACGAGCATGGGTCCTGCGTCTGACAACACACTGTTTGTCTTGTTTGGGCATTTCTTTGAATCCCCACGAGGGAGGTGACAGTTAAGTTCTGTGTTAAACTAGGAGACAAAGAACATGCAACCCTGACCGTAATGCACTAGAGTACTCTATTATACAAACAGGACATCTTGTAACAGTAGCAGAAACAATCTTACTGGTAACCCTAGCAACTAGAGCACTCTATGCAATGACGTGTAACTAATTGATAATAATGTTATTTTTCTTACGTCCCTTTTAACCACTGCGGCTTTTAGAGACGCCGTGGTGTCGGAATTTTCCCCCTGAAGGGGATCTTTAACGTGCAAGTAAATCTACAGACACTGCTCCCTCGCATTTGCGCACCCTCAAATGCCAGCTGACTGCGCCAGGATTCGATCCTGCAACCTTGGGAATAGCTGGCGAGAACATTATCGCTGAGCCACGCGACATATAAACTACAATATTCACGACCGCAATGTGTTGTTAATTCATTCTACGCGGAAATCCCCTGTGTAACGTTAATCACTTTAAATATCTTGGACTCACCTTCCAAACACAAGGCAATAGATTCACCAATCATATAAAAGACAAGCTGTTAAAACAATGCAAGACATTGACCAAGTACTCAACTTATCCGTCAAGTCAGAACTGACACTGCATTTGATGCACTGCAGGTTAATCGAATAAATGCCCGTGTATTCAATCAGATGATGTGTTAATTCCTTTCAAATGGTGCCATTTGCATCCGTCCCCAGTTTTCAAGCCAAGTTCCCTTTACTGGTACTGTATGGCAGGGATGCCCAACCTTTTTTGACTAAGGGCCACATTGTAAATAGTTGGGGGACCTTGCGGGCCAATAACACTCTGGGGGGAGGGGGTATGGAATTGTTTTAAAAATATAGGTGCAATATGGTGAGATTTGTGGCTATCTGAGCGTAGTTTGTTTAGTATTGTTCCAGTTTTCTATATTTATTTGTTGTAGATAAAACATAAAACACTAAAAATAAATTTACATATTTTTGATAAATACCTTTAAAATAGAAGTTCGGTGATATTCAATACATACTGTATACAGCACGAATGACAAAGAGTGAGTATTTATGTTCATTTGACACAATTATGAAATAAAGTTCATGATAATGTAGTATAGTGCGACGACTGAAACTGATTTGGGTAGGGAGGCGCACGCACTTCTTTGTCCAGTTGCTTTAGCTGTTTCAAAGTTTTGGAGACACGGCGCGGGCGTGGAGAGGAGGGCCGGAGAAAATAGTCACGCGGGCTTTATCCGTAGGTTGGGCAGTCCTGCTGTGTGGTATTTGGGTACCGGTACATATTTTGAAGCGTACGAGTTAAAAATGAGACCACTTCGAATTCGCTTCAAAGAGAGGTTATAGGCTTACTCTGAAGTAATTTATGTGACTCTAATAAATTTCCCATAATTACAATAGTGCACGGTCATCGCCTTCCAAAGCCACATAAACTATGAATGGTGACCGTACGGTGTTCTCAGCCAATACATCAAGAGTTGGCAAATGAGATGCCTCACGTATCGAGTAAATGGGTCTCGCTCCTTCCAAGAATGCAGGAGGATTTGGTTTCGAATTAACACATGGGTGCCTGGATATGTCACATCACCTGTGGACCGGACATTTTTCTGCTGAGAATATTTGAGTTGGCTGGTTGGTTCCTCAGTTTAGGGGCTGTGACAACGCAGTCATGTAGCCCCGTTTACTTTGGGTGTGGGTGGAATCTGTCTGATAACCGGTGTTAATTGTGATGGCTGTATTAGTGTGTGTTATCTGTTTTTAATTCAAGTAAGGACTGTAGACATTGAATTTCAAGTAGTTCCTACTTTTTCCGCCAAACGCCACCGTCAACGACTACTAGTTTAGAACTTGGTTACTAGACACAACCGCAGTCGGCTCCTGGCGAAGAACGTTGGAACCAAAGAGCTTTGTTCAAATTTTATCCTATAATTTAGCTTCATACCGGTGTAATTAGTGGAAGGTTCTTTAACATGCCATAAATCTATGACGTGGGACCACCGGCTTTACTTTCCCTCCGAGAGAAGGTATACTGAGGGATTTTTAACGCTATTAAAAATCCGACGATTTTGGCCGGGTTTGAACCCGCGATCTTGGGCATAGAAGCTCAGCATGCTACCAACTACGCCACCGAAGCCGCCAGAATATTTGAGTGCACAAGATTATAAAAACGTACATAATTGTTAAAATAACCCAGATATTAATTTTGAAGTTGGTAGGCTATGAGTAAACACTAATACCCCCTAGCAGTGTTCAAGAGTGTGATGTATTTGGAAACATGACACAATGTGCAGTGGTGGCTCACAGAAAGAGCAGATGCAGTGTGCTTGAGGTTAGATTGGTCAACAATCAAAGTACGGTATGTATGTTTGTCTGTCTGTTAGGTATTCAGCTCGAAGGCTGGTTGAATCCTCAAAAAGTACCGCCTTTAGGTTATGTGGTTAGATACCCACAAAAACCCTAGGCAGAACTATATTGAGGCGTACTAGGCAAGATGTGGAGTGAGGTAGTTTGCCATTGCTTTCCTCACTGAGTCAGAACAGCAGTAAAACCTTTCACAGCATCCACAGGCTCTGACTGTGCCCTGAATGTCATTACTAAGCACCACCCATACCTAACCTCAGTAGCTTCCATATAATCACAGCCATGAGTGAGACTGAGACATCGGTGAAAAGCCACATTTTACTCTAGCCTGTGCCAATAGACAAATGCAAATGTACTGCATTCATCAAGAGATGGCAAACAGGCCATGATATGTATGTACGTTGGTTATATTACGGTGCCTAGAGGCCTGAATATCACTCTCACATTCAGCTTACACTAATTAAACCATAACCTTTTCACTTGAACGATAATCTCAACATTCTATTATTGATGCTCTCCATCTTGTCATTGACTGAACTAGCAGAAAGAAAGTCGATGTTTTGAAACTAAACCAAAGAATAAGAGAAGTCTGTGAATAAACACATCTACAAAATTCTACTCAATGTGCTAGTCCAAAATAGTTCAATACATGGTCATGAGATGTCGAAGAATTACCGACAATGATGTCGTGAATTAACCGAGATTTCTCGAGGCCCGTCACCCATGTGTTAAGATGGCGATCTCATTTCAAATCGTATGCTTCAAAGTACAGTTAGATAGTACATTATGCAACGAGCCTATAATGGTCATAATTAAGACACGAGTATTTTTATAAAACGAGCGTATGCGAGTTTTATAATTCCCATACGAGTGTCTTAATTACCATTATAGGCGAGTTGCATACGACTGTTTATGTTCGACGATAATTATAACTTTATTATATGTTTTAACATAAATATTCATAAATATCTGTTCAGTCACTAGAGTGTTGTGATCGGGTGCTGCGGTGGGTAGTATATCTCTATTTCCTAAGCTCTCTGGACAACCGACGCATGCGCTGTGTGTGCTTCAATGCCATATGTTCAGATTGTGCTCCAGTATTCAGTAAAACTGTCACCGAAGTCGTTTCAAAACCACGCGCTGTGTAGAAATTGATTTTGGGGATATTAAGGTACAGTGCCATTTCTTGTCTCAGTTTATTTACGGGAACATATGGACGGTGCAATTTCGGTAATTTGTATAGACATGTTGGATTTTGAACGTATGCGCGAAGGTATCCTTATCTAATTGGTCACACAACTGTTTCTTGAGCTCTGATTGGTGGGAGAAACTGTTTCATAATGAAAAATAATGTTATTGGCAACTCCAGCTATCTGATATGACATCTAGCGGTAAAAATGAGAAACTTACCAAGTAGGGTACATTTGTCACCTGGTGACGGTTTGTATATGGTTTCTTGTATTGGTAAGCAGATCGTGGTAAATTCTTCGTGTTTATACATAAGTAATAAGTTTTACTCGTTGATAAGAGTGCAAAATGAGTAAAAGCAAAATATATTGCTCAGTTTAGGGCTGTAAGTCGATGTATAAGAGGGCTGCGGATTTACGTTTTCATCACTTTCCAAAAGATGCAAATAGCAATAGCCGAATGGTGACGATACCAAATAAATACGGGCCACAAGAGCGGGTTGGACCACTCACCACTCACTGACGACAGGACGGGTTGTTCACTTATCCTTCCCCGCTCCCTAGTTCATTTCCAATAACCCTACCAACCACCATCACCTCGCTCTGAAATATCCGAGCCATTCCACTACGAGTTTTATAGGCCTAATTGACTTCGCAGGGTTAATACCTACCATCCAAATCAAGCAATTCCTGTCTACCCCGAGTTTTAATACAAGTTAAACTCATCCCTTCGCCCTACCAAGCAGCAAAGAATTTCTAGTCTATGGAACAGTGAGCAAACTCAAATATAGCTTTTAAACGTAACAGCGCAATGACTCGAACTGCATAAAAACAAATACCAGCAGACAACCGATGCTTGATAATATGCAATTGACACATAAAATCCAGTGGAACACACAAATTAGATCACGTGTATCGCACAGTTATACATATATACAATTAAAAATAACACTGTCATTATTTTAGGGACCACATTTACTGATTATAACCGAAAAATAAAAAGTGTTCCATATCAGACACGTGTTATTGAGTATATTTTACCCTACTTATCCAGACCGACCGCAGCGCCCCAAGTGTTAGTTTGAGTTGCCAATAATGAGCCTCATTATGATACAGTTTTCTGACACATAATAGTTAGGGTCGAACATAAAATAATTTTCATGTCATGCTAACCGACATATTTGTTGAATGAATTGCTTTTATCTTGCATTATAACAGCTCTTAAGCCGAAACTCATAGAATATTAGGTTTTTACTATAGATTAACTTTACTGATGGTTTCTGCAAACAATTTGGTTACCGTAATTAGAATTTTGTATTGTCTCGAGTTTTTCTCGTACCTCCTGGGGTTCCAGTGTAGTTGCAGAATCTCCCCGGCTGCGAGGGAAGCTAGCGAAAGCGGCGAGGTTAAAGGGGAGATCAATATGGGTCACACTCGAGGACAGAAGCCATCCAAGGTGCAGACTCAAGTCTCCCCTTGTGTTTGCTAACTCGCCTGGAAGACGCCGCACCACCTCAATGTATGCAACCCTCCAAACACGTGCACTTGACCCTTATTCTACATTATCTGTACTGTATAGAACAAGAATATACGGAAATTCAAATATCACTTTTATTAGAACGAATCCTGATTAAAATAAACGAGAAAAACATTCTGGGTGAGGAAGGCAATAATTATTTTTATTGTGCAGGCTGATTTCAGTTTCTTTCGCTAGGCATTAGCAGTCTTTGATAACACGTGTTATTCTTCCAGCACTTCATTTCGATAACTTGCGAAGGTTAAAAACACATCACCATTACTTAGATCTAAATATGTACTTTTTAAAAAGTATGTATATGCTAACTGATTGCATATTAATCTTAAAAATTGATAAATGTTTTACTCTTGGGAAAAACTATGTGCCGAGTGAAAATTGTGACGTCGCACGAGAGCTGTTCGAACAACGTTGAACGCTGAGGTCAATGAGTGAACTGCTATCGCACAGAACGTGCGCGTTAACGACTACCATATTTATCTAATAAGTTTATTCTTTAAACGAGGGAATTTGAAAATCTTACATAAGACACTTGAGAAGGGTCCGCACTAAAAACCACACCCTATCCTCTTGACAAAATCCATCCCGGGACCACTTTTGTATTACTTCAGGATGGTATCGTAGTAATAATAATAATAATAATAATAATAATAAAGGTAATTATAATAATATCTCGTTCGAAAATCGACCTTTTACAATTAGGTGGTTAGGTGGGGTTATTGTATATCCTCAATCTCCTGTAATTTTTCACGTGCCATAATTACACAAATCTATTCTTCTATACAAGGTGCGTTCAAAAAGTAACGAGCCGGAGGCATAATTACAGAAACCAGTACCTGTATGTTAGAAGTATTGGCCCTGGCTGTTGAGGCACTTGTCCCACAGTGACACGAGGCGGTGAATGGCTGTCTCATAAAATTCCCTGGGCTGCGATGTGAACCAGTTCCGCACGTACAGTTGGACGTCGGCGTCCGAGGTGAATCGTTGGCCCCGCAGAGCCCTTTTCAGGGGACCAAACACGGCGTAATCACAGGGAGAGAGGTCTGGACTGTATGGAGGGTGGCCGAGAACCTGCCATTTGAATTTCTGCAGGAGTGCCGCGTCTGTGTTGGCCATATGAAGGCGTGCATTGTCGTGGAGCGACCACGGCGGCTATGGCGTTCACTGTCACTCGGCGGTCCTGGGTAATGGGTGCATCAACCAGCTGGATGTTGTCATCGGTAATGTAGGGGGGGGGGGGGTGCCCCCAGACCGGGAATCATCGGCTAACGACACCCGTCCTTCTCTGAAGCGCTTGTGCCACGCCTTGACCCTTCCCAGGGACATGCAGTGTTCGCCGTACACGTGTGACATTCGGCGATGAATGTCCGTTCCCCCTACTCCTTTGCTCTTCGGTTGACGCCTCCATGTCACTGTTTGCAATGCGACTGGCAGCGTTGGACGATTGATGCATGCTGCTGCTCACTTTGTATCGTCACGTGACGTGAACGCGTGCCCTCTAGCGATGGGCTGTGACCGCCCACGCTCTGGTCGGAACCACACCTCGTTACACACGCCACGATTAGCCGATGTAGTCACCGGTTTGCGCATTCCAACCTCCGGCTCGTTACTTTTTGAACGCACCTTATATATAAAAATGAGATGGTGTGTGTCTGTGTATTACTCAATCACGCAATAACCACTGATCCGATTTACATGTCATTTTACATGGAAGTAGCTGATTTACCTGGTTAACAAATAGGCTACTTTCTATTTCGATACTTTGCACTTTTTAAAGATGGCGACAATTTTAGTGACGTCACTACACCGTTTGGCTTCAAACTTTCATATTTCCATTTCAAATAAAAAGAGAACGCTAAGAAATAGAAAACTTTTGATGACATATTCGTGGTTTAAAATTTAATTTTCTAACCTAAAGATCCTTATCACTTTTCGTGTATCTGCAACGGTTAGCGAGTAAACCCTACATTCGTGCAATAAAACACGGTCAACGCCGAGTGGTGTAGTTGGACAAAATGTTCCATCCTTACTCTCCCTCCGCGCAGCACCACGCCTATCCCCTGTTTTAACTGTCACCTTCACATTATAATTTATTTATGACCCGTAGCGAAGTACAGGTACTTCAGCTATGCCTATATTTTTTTACTATTTATTTGTTTGTGTGTTTGTTTGTTTATTTATTTGAGGGGTTAAGTAATAGAAGTTTGTTTCAAACGTGTCTTTTCTGTATTGCACATTTTGCAGAATAATTTAGGACTCGTGTAATTGGTCTTGCTACGGGCAGCACCTCGCTAGAACGAAATAGACTACGATCTGGATCTAATAATAGTAATAATAATAATAATAATAATAATAATAATAATAATAATAATAATAACAAACTTAATTTAATTTAATAATAATTGTATGTCTACCCCTTATTATTCCCGTTTTCCAACGGGGTCGGGGATGAGATGCGATGGAAGTCCTTGTGGCGATGGTTTTTACGGCCGGATGCCCTTCCGGACACCAACCTCACGAGAGGAGTTAATGAGAGATGAAATGAATGATGGTGAATGAAACTGGGCAAGGATGTGGAAGGAAGCGGCCGTGGCCTGTCAGAAGGTACCGTCCCAGCATTTGCCTGGTGTTGAAAATGGGGAAACCACGGAAAACCATTTCAAGGACGGCCGACGGTGGGGCTCGAACCTACGCGTCTAGCGAGTCAGCAGAGAGCTTGGCCCCATGACCTAATGCTGCGCTTTAGCCAGCGTAGCCACTACTGTCGGTAATTTAATAATAATAATAATAATAATAATGTTATTGGTTTTACGTTCCTTTTATCTGTGGCGGCTTTTAGAGACGCTGGGGTGCCGGAATTTCGCCCCAAAGGGGATAGTGAACGAGCCAGTAAATCTACTGACACGGCTCCCTAGCGTTTACGCACCATCATATGCCAGCTGACTGCACCAGGATTCGATCCTGCAACCTTGGGAACAGCAGGCAAGAACGTTACCGCTGAGCTACGCAGCCAGTCAATCTGGATCGTAATGAATATGCGTGGCTGTAGCTGCAGTTTAAGAAAAATTCCGGCTAGTTACTGCTCGAGTCTAAGCTGCGTGGACCTGAGAGGAATGTACATCGCAGACTATTAGTAGTGGTGGTGACGAGTGATGCGGTTTCTCGGTCCTTGCGTAGTAACAGAAGCAAATACATTAGTCGGTGATTCAGTCACTCATTCCCAACGCCACACTGGTTTCAGAAAAGACCCATGTTAGCAGTATTGGAATAGACGAGAATGTCAGGTAACACGGCGGGCTGTCGACAGGCTTCTCAATTCACGCCTGCTCCTACTCTGCCTCTGCTCTTCATCCCGCAAGTTCACAGAGCTTGGAACCGGGTGAGTTAGCCGAGGTCGTTACGGCATGGCTGCTGGCAGTCGCTCACATCTGGGAGGCGAGGAGGTTCGAACCCCCCCGCCGGCAACCTTGAAGATGGTTTTCTGTGGTTTCCCATCTTCCTTCCAGGCAAATGCCGGGGTTGGTCCCTAACTATAGGCCACAGCGGCTACCTTCCAACTCCTCGTCCTTACATGCAAACTCTCCTCCCCAGACAACACTCCACACGTGACGGTACTTGTAGCTTACCCCATGGGTGTCCGCCTAGAAGCAGCTATAAACTGGCGAGCCGAACATGTCCTCGGACACTCCCGGCACTAAAAGCCATACGCTAAAACAAAAAACAAAAACAGAGCTTGGAACCGAGCAGTACTTAATTCAAACACATGAGTCATGCTGCTCGATATTGATGATATGACGCAACGGCTCCAGCTGTTCTAAAGTCAAGGCCTGCGTTTTTCAGATGGAGACATTTTATCTTTTATTTCTGTCACTGGAGTTTTCAGCCTACTTATCACATTTTGAAAAATTGATGTTTGGTTGGTTCCTCAGTTTAGGGGCTGTGACAACGTGGTTATGTAGCCCCGTGTACTTTGGGTGTGTGTAGAATAATCTGATAACCGGTGTTAATTGTGATGGCTGTATTAGGGTGTGTGTCTGTAATTCAGGTAAGGACTGCAGACGATCAATTTCCAAGTAGTTCCTACTTTTTCTACCAAATGCTACCGTCAACGACATCTAGCTGCGGACTTTATTACTACATGCCACCGCAACCGGCACGGGTGACGAACTTTGGAACTTATAGAGCGTTTATAATATAACCTACAAATTTGGCTTCACACAAGTGTAGCTAGTGGAAGGTTCTTTTTCATGTCATAAATCTATGACATGGGCCCACCGGCTTAACTTACCCTCCGAAGGAAGGTATACTGAGGGATTTTTAAAGCTCTTAAAAGATCCGATGACTTCGGCCGGGTTTGAACCCGCTATCCTGGGCGTAGAAGCTCAGCATGCTACCAACTACGCCACCTATGCAAAATTGATGAAGCGTATTCTTTAGAGTTTCCGAGACGGCCAACTATTGATAAATATTTATCCTTTTCTTTATCATAATCTCAATATATCAAAAAGTATGCAGGTCAACAGTTGTAAACTTCGCACACGTATAGTGTCTGAAATTGTAGATTGTTTTTGATTAACCTATATGTCACAGTGCTGCCAACATGATTATACGCGTGCTGATATGTTCAATATTTAACCCCCTTTAACTACCATACTAAATTGATACATAAATAGAACGTAATATGTCAGGTTAAAATCGAGCAACCTATACATGTCAGTGTTGCCAACAAGATTGTCCGCATTCTGATAGATCAATGGTTCACTGCATGTAGCGTCCATACTATATATTGTACTTCATCCAAATTTTGTATGTGCATTGTGTACCTTGGGATGGGACTAATAATATATTCAGAGTCACCAGGCCTGCCAACTGTTGATAGATACTGTCTATAATCAGCAGATTAGAAAGTATGCAAGCCAAAAGATTTAAATTTTGCAAACTTATAGAACATCATATTTCATATTAGTAACCCAGACATGGCAATGCTGCCAACATGATTCTACGCGTGCTTGTGCGTTCAATGTTTAACTGCACAAAACTTCCATACCAACAAATAGATTTCATCCTTTTGTACGCGCAATGTATGGTTATCCTTAATATAAGAGTCAGCAGGGCTACCAACTGTGTGTAATAAGTCTTGTGAACTCTAGATTAAATATCTCTGATTATATGTAAGGAACACACTTCAAATTCATCAAACTGTAAGTCCATGATGTTTTTGACTTATTTAGGGTACCAACATAATTCTATGCTAGGATCATCGTTCATCAGCATTTGGCCTAATTTCCATTCTAACAAACGAATTTCAACCAAATTTTGCATGTAGGCTATAATGCGTGACTCAAGAGATATAACTCGACATACTTTAAGAATCATCAGGACTACCAACTGTTGATAAATACTCTCTATAATTCTGAACCCTAGTCTCAATGTTTGCAGGCAAATACAGTTCAAAATTTGGCACAAAAGCATAAACAATTATTTTTCAGTTTCATTTCGAGCCACTCATACGTGCCAGTGTTGCCAACATAATTCTACGAGGGGGCACATGACCTCGTAGTTCCGCCCCTTAAAACCTCAATAAATAAATAACTAATTCTACGAGTGTTGATAGGTTCAATGTTTAACTGCATTTAACTTCCATTACTTTTAGCATTTCCATAACTAACAAATGCTATATATATTGAGCGTATGCCTTAAGGGATGTATTTTCAGGGCCAGACTACCTAATAACTCTCTCTGAACATCTG
The DNA here is from genome assembly GCA_946902985.2 of Meconema thalassinum. NCBI lineage: Eukaryota > Metazoa > Arthropoda > Insecta > Orthoptera > Tettigoniidae > Meconema > Meconema thalassinum. The sequence continues at coordinate 269,237,846 of OX336393.1, read as the reverse complement.
AGCCGTATACACTCAGTATCTCAGAATCCATGGAAGGATACTATTTCAAACAAATTGTACTCTCTATTAGGCTACACTAGGTATATTTCCAACAAATCATAAATGCCAGTATTACCAAGTTAATTTCGTCATTATCATAGATAGGTTTATATAGATTAATCATTGGTATGAATCTTCAATTTTAAGAAAAGTAGGCTCTATAGTTCGTAATGGATCTACTTGTTCTAAATATACACTGTCATACAGTTGGGTAACACAGTACAGTGTCATATAGTTTGGTGACATAGCTTTATTGCTTTATTCTGTAGGCGAGTAGCAGCTTTTCAGAATTAATCAATTCTTTACTTGTCCTTTAGACGGTGGAGACATTGATAACATTAGCCAACTAATGGCTATGCTGTGAACTACTACACGGCTGAAAGCAAAGGGAAACTACAGCATAATTACATGTGATTATGGCCTTGTTAAATTCCAATCCGGAGGTAAACTAGTTCCCAGTTCGGATCTCCGGGTGGGGACTACTTGAGAGGGGGTTAACATCTCAGAAGTGACAAAGAGAAAATCTGATATTCTACGGATCGGAGCGTGGAATGTTAGAAGTCTGATAGACGGTGGAAGTTAGAAAATTTAGAAAGGGAAATGGATAGGTTGAGGTTGGATTTGGGATTAATGAAATTCACTGTAAGGAAGAAAAGGACTTAGGTAAGGAGACTAGAGAGTCATTAGCACTAAATCAACCAACGGCAACGTTGGGGTAGGTTTCGTATCTATTAGGAAACTTGGACAACGGGTTGAATATTATGAGCAATATAGTGAAAGGTTTATTGTAGCTAAAATCAATACAAAACCTACGTGCACCACAGTAGCACACGCTATATGCCTACCGGTCAAACTGATGATGAAGATGTTGAAAAGGTCTGCGAAAAAATAGATGAAATTTTGAGGTATGTCAAGGGTGGCGAAAATGTTATAGTAAGGGGAGATTGGAATGATGTGGTAGGAATAGGAAGAGACTGAAAGATAGTAGGAGAATTCAGATTAGGTGAAAGGAATGATCGAGGAGTCAAGCTGATGGAATTCTGCACTGAGCACGAGTTGGTCATAGCAAACACCTTATTCAATAACCACAATAGTAGAATAGAACACCTAGTACAGACATCACAGTGACACAGGTTATCAGACAAATTCTACACACACCCATGTACAAACAATAACAACAACAACAGATGAATATATACATGGATGGGACCAAGAGATACAGAACATTACAAAATCGACTTCACTATGGTTAAGCAGAGATTCCGAAACCAGATTTTGGTACCAAACATACCCGGAGCTGACATAAACTCTGACCACAATCTGGTTATTATAAAATGCAGATTAAAATTGAACAAACTGATGGAAAGACAAAAGTCAAAAAGGTGGGCAGTAGACAAACTGAAAGATAAGGACGTAAACGAAAGATTCAATAGTATAAGATAAGGACTAATGAAAAATCCTGAACAAACTTCAAATGCAGAGAAATGGGCACTTTTGAAGAATGAAATAATAAAATCCGCAGAAGAAAACATTGGTAGAAAGGAAATAATAGGTACTTACTTTCCGTGGATCACTCAAGATATACTAAAATTAATGGACGAAAGGTAAAAGCACAGGAATGCAAGAAATTAAATGGGGAAAGAAGAATACAGACGTCAGAAAAATGAGGTAAGCAAAAGAAGAATGATTGAAAGAGAAATGTGCCAGTGTAGAAAACTGTCTGAAAAGTAGGAATAGTAGATACAGCTTATCGAAGGTTTAAGAGTACTTTTGGTGAAAGGAAGACTAAGTCCTGTAGTATTAAGGACTGAGATGTGAACCGTCTAACAGATAGAGAAGGAAAGCCTACATAGAGTGTTTGCATAGGGGTAAGGAGATTGAGAATCATGTAATGGAAAGGGAAGAGTAAATTGATGGGGATGAGGAAGGAGGTTTATTATTGAGAACAGAATTCAGTAGAGCACTAGAAGACTTAAGCAGGAACAAAGCACCAGGCATACATAGCCTTCACATCAAAGATAGTTAACGAATCTGATGAAAGAGAAGACTTCCTCTCCCAACTTGCCGGGGTGGAGTCGAATTCATCGTGGTCCACATTTTAACTGAGTGAGGGGAACAAGAAATATTTTACTCTTCATTTGCTTTATGAAATAAGAGAGGATAGTGAGTGAGTTATGTATTTATGAGGCATTTTTATCTCAAAATATGTAAATCCTTTTCGAATGAATTCATTCATTCATATATTGATCTATGTATGTATCTATTTATTTATCGATCTTCTTCTTCTTCTTTTTGCGTTTTGCCCATTATAGAGCGCGCTTGAACTTGTTTTTCGGCTTGATGATATTCGCCTTCCTATCTTCCCAAAATCTCTTCATGAAGTCACTGTGCTGCTTCTTCCGTTCTTCTGTCCACTTGGTTCCAGTCCTGCCACTAGTTTTCACCCTAAACTTGTGCTTTGTTACTGCGGTCCTGAAGACTTTGCGGTTTCTCAGAATATTTTCTCCGATGTTCAACTCTTGCAGGTCCTCTCTTGATTCATCCAGCCAGGCTATCCTTGATTTCTGAGAATTTATTACATTGAATAACCTTTTTGTAAGTCTATAATCGTCCATCCTGAAGAGGTGTCCATAAAATGTTAAACGTATTTTTCGTACCGTGCTGCTGAAACTATCTGTGTGACGGTATAGGTCTGAATTTCGTCTTTTAATCCAAATTCCGTTTTCTTGTGTGGGGCCGAATATTTTTCTAAGAATTTTACGTTCTTGCTTTTCTATATTTGCAATTTTAGAATGACCTCCTAAAGCTATGGTTTCTGAAGCATATAGAGCTTCCGGTAATACAACTGTTTTGTAGTATTTCAGTTTTGCATTATGTGACATTACTCTTTTATTATAGTGATCCCATGTTAGTCTGAATGCTCTATGAAGTTTTGAGGCTCTTTCTGTGTTAGCCAAACTGTCCAATCCTGAAGGAAGAATTATTTCTCCAAGGTATTTAAAAAATTCTACTTGTGATATTGCTCCATACGCTGTTTCTATTTTTTCTTTCTTCTTCTTTTGCTGAAAATTCTTCATGTACTTGGTTTTTTCGAATGATATTTGAAGGCCTGCTTGTGATGCTATTCTGTATAATGTCTCAATAGCATGCTTAGTTTCTTCTTTGTTCCTAGTGATAATCGCTAGGTCATCTGCGAAAGCCAAGCATTTCACATTGATTTTGTTTCCAGCAGTTCCTATGCTAACGCCTTTGATGTTCTTTTCCCACTCTCTGATGACTTTATCTAGAACCAGGTTAAATAGAAGGGGTGAAAGTTCGTCTCCTTGGCGAACACCTGTTCGTACTTCAAAAGAGTCAGAAATTTCTCCAAGAAACTTCACCTTCGATGTTGTATTGGTGAGAGTCTGACGAATCAGTTCTCTGGTCTTCCTGTCCACTTGAAGTTCTTCTAGCGTCTCAAACAGGGTCTGCCTGTCCACAGAATCATATGCTTTTTTTTAGGTCCACAAAGGTGACAATTGTGGGGTTGGATCTGCGGATCTTCAAAATCATCTTCAGATTCCATATCTGTTCAGCACATGAACGCCCTTTCCTAAAACCCGCTTGATATTCACCAATCAAATGGTCTGTTTGTTTCTCTAGTCTGTTCAGAAGAGCTTTAGATAGGATTTTATAGGCCACAGATAATAGGGATAGACCTCTATAGTTGTTTGGATCAGTTTTGTTACCTCTCTTGTGCAATGGATGTATTAACGCGCACTTCCAGTCCTGTGGGATCACTTCTGTTTCCCAAATTGCTTTTAAAATTGCGTGGATTATTCTGGTGACCTCTTCCCCACCGAGTTTCAACATTTCAGCGGTAATACCGTCTTCTCCTGGTGCTTTGTTGTTTTTAAGAGATTGAATCTTTTCAGCAGTTTCTTCCATTGTCGGTGGATGTGAATCTGGATTCGGTGCAGGCTTTTCAAAGTGCATTTTTTCTTTTTGAGTAGGTCCTGGAAGTAATCTGCTAAGATCTTGCAGTTTTCCTTGGTGTTTGTTTCTAGTGAGCCATCTGGTCTACTGAAACATATGCTAGGTGGTTGATAACTAGACAGACTCTCACGGAAGGTCTTATAGAAATTTCTGGTGTTGTTTTTTAGGAAATCCTGTTCTATCTCTATGAGTTTATTCCTGTCGTATGTCCGCTTCTCCCTGCGGATGATCTTAGCTGTTGATTTCTGGATCTTAAGGAATAATTCCCATCGTTCAGTTGTCTGATGTCCGTTCCATTTATTCCAGGCTTTAATTCTGTCTTCAATTGCTTTATCACATGTTGTGTTCCACCATCTGTGTTTCCTTTTCCTTGGGGGCTGCCCTAACTTCTGTGCTGATGTCAGAATTGAGTTTCCTAAGTCCCTCCAGTCTTTGGGATTTTGCTCTTTTATGGCCTGAAGAAATTCTTTGGCGTTCTGCTTGAGGTGCTCCGGATCCACTCTTAGTAATCTCTTAGTTTTTGGTTTGGATGAATTAGGCTGGAATCTCACTTTGATTTGGCTTAAGTAGTGATCAGAGTTAATCACTCCCCTGCGCACTCTAACATTTAGGATTTCACATATGTTCTGTTTGGACACTGCTACATGATCAATTTGGAATTCTCCTAGTGCTGGATTTGGTGATTTCCATGTTTTCTTCTTGTGTGGAGACCTATTGAAATATGTAGACATGAGCCTCAAATTAAAGGATTTACAGCAATTTATCAGATGCTCACCATTCTGATTTGTTCTCCAATGTGCTGGATGATGACCAACTATGGACCCATACTTCTTTTCTCTACCAACCTGTGCGTTAAAGTCACCGAGTAAAATTTTCACATGCTGTTTAGGAATTTTGCTGATGGTTTCCTCAAGGAGTTCCCAAAAGTCTTCTACTTTCTGAGGGTTTTTCTTATTGTCATTGTTTATGGGAGCGTGGGCATTAATCAATGTGTATGCCTTGTTGCATGATTTTATTGAGAGAACGGAGATCCTTTCGGCGGGAGAAGTAAAGTTGAGAACTGAACTGGCTATTGTTTTTCTTACAAAAACCGCTGTTACAAATTGTGATAAATTATCTCCAATTTTTATGGCTGGTTTCCCCTTATATATTTATCGATCTATATATCTATCTATTTATTTATCTATGTATCCCTATATCTAATTATTAATGTATTAATTTATGGATCTATCGAGAGGAAGATGGCCTTGTTGTTCCACCTCTTAAAGCAAAAATAACTAACTAACTATCTATCTATGTATTTATCTATTTATTTAATTATTTGCATCTATGTATCTATCTATTTATTTATTTATTTATTTACTTCTTTATCTATTTATCTATGTATCGGTATTTATCTATTTACTTATTTATTATCTATGTATCTATCTATCTATCTATCTATGAATGTACTTATATACTTATTTATTTATAAGAGTTTAGTGCTTTTCAGTCGGTCAACACTGAAAAGCACTAAACTCTTGTTTACTAAGGCAACACTGAAAATATGGCTTCAAACACCACAATGTTATTTATTTATCTATGTACTGTATAAGTAACATAGATAGATAAATAAATGGATGCATAGATTGATATTTATTTATTCGTTTATGTATTTATTTATTTATTTTAAACTCCATTTTCAATGTTATCATAAATGTACTACAGATATGTTATGAGTGGCAGATAGCCTCGATGTTCACCACCACCCCTTCGTGACAGCCAAGTTCGTGTTGATGTTGATCAGCTTGGCCACGCCCCTGACTGTTCAGATTCACATATGGTAATGCTCATGCAGTACCGTATTAATTAGCACGGAGCAGTGTTTTGTGACAGTTCGTTTGGAGAAACGGTTCACGTATCTTTACGGAATACTCTCAAATTAAACTATGGTCGATTATTCAGAGTGTCCTGTGTCTTAGTAATAATAATAACACTAATAATAATAATAATAATAATAATAATAATAATAATAAATGTGCTGACTTGGGAAAGGTAGTCAGAAAAATCACTTTTACATTTTTGGAATAAAAGACAGTTGAAGCTGAGTGTGGGAAACAAGAAATCTTAAGCCCCTCATTTACTCTATGAAATAGAGTGAGCTAGCAAGCGATTTCTAAATTGTTTGTTGTTGTTGTTATTGTTGTTTTTGTTAATTCACATTTGAGACATCTTGGTTATCAGTCCCGTTTACTTGGGTGTGTGTTGTATCTGTCTGCTAACCTGTTTGTGTGGTTTGTTATTATTGTTATTATTATTATTATTATTATTATTATTATATACTATAGTAGTGTTACTACATGTAATTATTAGAGTCTAGGATGGAGTTGGTGTCCCTGGACTTGAAATAAGGCATTTGTCTGATTCGAACCCATGGCTTTCAGTACTCCGTTGCAGTCAAGGTGCGCACCTTGAAGCGCACGGATACGCTACAGGGTTTAAAGAGAATATGAGCGATTGCATATATTTAAATTATTAAAGAGAAATATAGTGTTCTCATTGGATGTGACCGCACCTCCCTCTACTTACCACCAGATCCTGTAGTGCTGACAAAATGCACGCAATTTTCTCACAACTGGTGAGCTAGAACAATTAATTAAAAGCGATGTTCGATTTTCGATTTGAAAAATTATTAGAATAAAAAATAAAATGACTATGAACCAGAGCATTCGTCCAGTCCTAATGTTAGACTGCTATTTGGAGAAAGGGCTCGTGTGAGAACTTGCTAGCACACTCCTGCATACATTACATCGATTTTAATGGTGACAGATATTTAAAGAATGGCTCACGCGAGTACTCGTAACACACACTTGCTTACATTAAACCTAGATCTTCATATTGAGCAGAGCTCTTCTGATCGATCCGCATGACTGTTGTCCACATCCGCCCCACAACCGCACTACTGTTGTCCACAACTGTACGACTTTTATCCGCATCCGCACGTTTGTTATCCAAATCCGGTGACATTACAATAATATTTTTAATGTATTAGATAAAGCATAAAGTCGCACCCCCGGTGCAAGACTGCCACAAGTCAAAAAGAACACTTTTTCAGGAGAAGCATTTAAAGATTTAGAGCTAATAGGAAAAGTATAAATATTTACATAATTAAAGTGAAAGTAACGTATTACTAACTTCTAACATTGCCTAGTACTATAAAATAACATACTATGTAATTTCATGGATTATAATTATGTGTTTTAATATTTTAAAAAAATATTAACAATTTTGAGCTGTGGCAGTTTTCTATTCAGTGCCGTAGAATTGCTATTTATAGGATCTGAGTTGTGGCGGTTTTACAGGACACTGACTTGATCATAGGCATTTATAAGTATCACATAACTTAATTCATTTTTTTTTTTACTTGTGGCAGTCTTGCACCGGGAGGTGCGAAGTATTAAAGCAAAACATTTAGACATTTGAGGGAATTCGTTCCCCTAGGCTAATGTGTGAATCGCAAGACAATGTTAACCGAGTTGTGTCCCTCTGAGTAACGGCAAACAGCGGGTGACTTATACCACTTACCTAGTTGTCGGATTTACCCACGCAGGCAAGTGCAGGTATAAAGGATTTTTTGTACATGTAAGTCAACACTAATTTGAGGGCAATTCCATGACTGTCTTTTCTCACTTCTCTATTATTCTCATACACTCCAAGCGAAAGCAAATAGGGAGATAATAAGAAACGTGAAAGACGCAGGTCTCCGCAAAAACTACAATTATTAAAAAAAATCCAGTTCAACATTGTATTCTAAAATCCATCCACAAATTTACTTTAAACATTATCCGCAGCTTACCCGCTATCCGCACAACCATTCAAACTATATCCACATGGTGAAATTTTTGCGGATATCCGTATCCGCACATGGCTTAAGCTATAGGTTCGTGCGATTACATCCCTGCCTTACGCCACCAACCTAGTGCTTCATATCCAGCTGAGCCTTGCCCCGTACAGCCGCAGTCGTGGGGCCAGACAGAATCAGATGATATCGATTAGGTCTCACGTGAACCTGCAGTGCGGGCTAGCTCGGCGGCAGGGGAATTACCGACCACCACGTGACTTGACTAAGATGAGCTCACAAAGAGGAACATTCAGTGATATTTATATTTTATTTGTTTCCAATTGGGGTACAGAGCTCAAGTGGCAAGATCTACAACCATGCATTAATTTTAACTCAGCTTTAAATAACATAGTAGGCCCATTTGAAACAAACCCCACACTATTCCTGACCACTGCCTGCTAGACTACCGGTACACAATGCCTTGACAATTGAAGTTTTGTTGGTTGGTTCCTCAGTTTAGGGGCTGCGACAACGTGGTCATGTAGCCCCGTGTACTGTCTGATAACCGGTGTTAATTGTGATGGACTGTATTAGTGTGTGTTACCTGTGTTTAATTCAAGTAGTTCCTACTTTCGTTACCAAATGCTACCGTCCACGACACCTAGCTGTGAACTTGGCTACTACTAGAAGCCATCGCAACCAGCACCTGGTGACGAACGTTAGAACTTAAGAGCATTAATCAAACTTAACCTACGAATTTTCCTTCACACAAGTTTCGTTAGTGGAATGTTATTTTACATGCCATAAATCTATGACATGGGCCCACCGGTTTTACTTCTCCTCCGAAGGAAGGCATACTGAGGGATTTTTAACGTTTGAACCCGCGATCTTGGGCATAGAAACTCAGCATGCTACCAAATACGCCACCAAAGCCGCTACAATTGAAGTTTGATACGGTACGTACAGTAAATCGTATCAGTTAAACATTGGGTGCACACAACAGCGCTTCCTATTGGATGTTTCTGTTATTGCATAGCCTTCTATATCAGAATGCCCTTTTCCAGATCCGCTTGGACAAGGCTTCCTATTATAGGAATTAGTAGAAAATACTCACGTGAAGTCAGTATCACACTGTAGCAACCTCGAGCACGTACACGCGCCTCCTACAGCAAGAATATTTTAGCAACCGTCATCTCGATTCCCTTATACGATCGAGACGGTGGTGCTTTCAGCTTGGAAAAGACAAAGCTTGTCTATTCCAGGCCTAGTGTAATCTAGTTATGACCAAGCGGAAATCAAACTAAATACCAGTACAATATTCACAAATGAAGGTCGTGTAATGCACAAATAGTTCAAGCCATGTAGATAGAAGTTAGAGAATTAAAATAGCTGTCCTTGTAGGATTCAAGCCCACGTCCTCCGGTTTTATATACCGTTGCTCATGACCGTTGAGCTAATGCAAGACACTTAAATTCAATACAATATAATTAAAATTATCAATTATAATATAGCCTATTATAATATTATAGTAAGTAGTATATTCTTATTAGACTATTACATTACATTACATTATCCGAACCGGCCAAAACTAAGGACCACACAAATATTATTTCATTTCCTTCTCATAGTTCTTTCTTCCTTTCTCTTCCTCCACACTTCTTTTATTCTTTCAGAGTGTTGCTGTCCATCTTCCTCTCCTGCGTTCTCTCTTTTCTGCCACAAGAACCTTTATGTTAGAAAGTATTTCCCTGAATTGTGTTCTGTCTCGACAGTCGTCATCTATAATCCCTAGCCTCCGGAGTTCTTCCTTCATTTCTTGGTGTAGCCCCCTGGCTCTTCAGATTGTATATTTTATAATAAAAAATGTGTTTATTTATTCTTGTTGGATCCATTCTAACCATATGTCCATAGAAAAGTAAACGTATTTTCCTAATTGTTGTTTCCAGGTCTTCCACCCTTTCATGTACTGTATCTCCTTGTTTGATCTTAATCTGTAGGTTCCCTGTACCACTTTTGGGCCGTAAATCCTCCTCAATATCCTCCTTTCAATCTTCAAAAGTTTTTCCAGGTCCATCAAGTTTGCCGTCTCCGCACCATATAAGATCACCGGTTTTACCACAGCATTGTAGTTTGGCATTAAGGGAGAGGTTCTTTATGTTGTGTATATTTTTAGTGGAGAAGTAGAGTTTTTCTAGTTTAAGTCTTCGGTTTTCCATTGTCTCTTTGTCCAGTCCATTGTTGCTAATGATCACTCCGAGGTATTTAAACTGTTATTAGACTATTATTATTTAAATAAAATGAAAATCCCTTCCACCCTGTGGTTCTACAGCCCAATAAGGGCGTTATCCTACCAAGCAACTGCTGATCAACAATATGGTCTGAAAATTATTGAGGGATGACGCGTGGTCAACGCAACGCGTCCCCCCTCCCAAGCAGTCCCCTGGATAATTTGTCTGATAACCTGTGGCACTGTGATGTCTATACTAGATTGTGTACAGTATTTGTAATTGAGGTGGGATTTGGGTAAGAACTGGTCGTGGCCTTAAGGTAGGCACCATCCCAGCATTTGCCTGGAGTAGAAGTGGGGAAACCACGGAAAACCACTTCCAGGATGACTGAGGTAGGAATTGAACCCATCTCTTCTCAGTTTTTCCTCACGAGGCTGAGTATATCCCGTACCAGCCCTCAGACCAGAATTATATTTCTTGGCAGAGCCGGGAATCGAACCCGGGCATCCACGGTGACAGCCAAGAATGCCAGCCCCTACGCAACGAGGCGGACGGACTAACCTCCAGTCAAGTTACACACCGCGCGTGATACATGCACATACAATGCGGCAGACGATGGCCACGCGAGATAGTCTGTGTAAGTTCAACTACCGAACATCATTGTCCAAAAATCATGCTTACAAAGACAGGTCTCAGCAACTGACACCACTTGGGTGACTTGATGACGACGCTGTTCCATCAACTCAAACTAGAATTATTCTTGGAATCGAACCTGGACCACTGGGGTGGCAGCAAAGCATGCTATTCATTACACTACGATGCCTAATGAAAATCCACAGCCTGCTTCCAGTCTCCGACCGGGTCAGGAATGGAATGAATGAAGCCCCCATCTAGCGGCGAGGATATGAACTGTGCCGGCTGCCGAGGCCTGACGCACTCCTCCGGGGCAATGATTAAATGAATGACAGATGAAATGAAATGATAGTGGAGAGTGTTGCTGGAATGAAATGTCGACAGGGAAAACCGGAGTACCCGGAGAAAAACCTGTCTGCCTCCGTTTTGCCCAGCACAGATCTCACATGTAGTGACCGGGATTTGAACCACGGACCCAGCGGTGAGAGGCCGGCGTGCTGCCGCCTAAGCCACGGAGGCTTCTACTACGATGCCTAATAAGAGGCATAATAAGAACAAGAGCCAACCAATGCTGTGCTGGGTCTCATGAGTTGCGTGGTAGGTATGTGACCCGTTGTGCACAAGCGGTTATTGGGTGGACTAACCTTCAGTCAAACTACACACTGCACATGACACATGCACATCACATACTGTAGAATGCGGCAGACAATAGCCACGGGAGATAGCCTATGTAAGTTAAACTACTGGAGAAATTATGATTTATTGTCCCAAAATCGTGCTTAAAGAGGCAAACAAAATAGTGGATTGGTAGTCAATTGGAGTGGCTCGCATAGAGGGCCATACCACAACAATCGTCTGCAACCCTGAGTGAGTTTTCCTTCATTCTGTCAGAGAATTCTCAAAATGACACATTGTACGATATTCCATTCCACTTTTCCCATTCACATTCCTAGCTCTGTGGATCCCCTATCCCGTTGAAGACGGGAATAATTAGGGGCAGACATACAGTACATTCCTAGTTCTGTAGAATCTTTACTGTATATTGAAAGAACTTTGCTGCTGCCCACGTAGTCGTGGTGCACGATTTAATGAGCACGGATACGTTGCGGGGTTTTACTGAAGCGCATGGTTACTCTCGTTTTGTCATTTGGAATGTTCTTGAACTCTGATCTTACACTGTATACATTCTTTATAACTTTGTTCTACTCTTTTGTGGGCCGGTCGGTCTTTTCATTGATTTCCTGAGTTCAATCAATGGCTTACCCTGAAACTGCTGGTTATTTCCGAGAAGAAAAAATGCTTGATACTACACCGGAATTTAAATTATTTACTGTATAGAGCACTTAATCCTATTTTGAAATGAACTGGCATTAGACCTGTTTACAGAAGAAAATAAAAAATGAGATTTTCTAAAAGATAGATTGTAAAAGTTTATTTGTCTGTTGTAATTCTTCAATCGGTCAACTCGAATTTGCCCAATAACTGGGCGGGAGATACAATATATATACAGTACATTGTCAATAATCCGGACGTCAAAATCCGAACCGTAGATAATCCGGATTCAATTCCAGTGAATAAAAAAGTTGAAGTGAATACATATTTGTCATTTTTAGCTCTTCAGTCGGTCAACACGAATATTCCCAAAGAATGGGCGGGTTACAAATACATTACAAGTATTAGTTAATTATCACTAGGGCTCGGATTCGAGCATATTTGCATATTTTTTCCTCAATAGTACACATTGGAAGAAGTCTTTCGGTGGTATTTTCACCTCTCTGGGACCAACAGAATTGAAATTTATCGAGCATATAAATGCATAAAACCGCGGTTTTCAGAATAGAAGCATATAAATGCATATTCTTGTGGTTTTCGTCTAAATAGTTTGTTTTTCTTCGAATTCTCCCCCTTAAGGTTCGAAAACAGAAATAATTATTGAAAAGCCCATCTGGTGCGAATAATAGAACCACAGGCTTTTAACCTTTTTTGAGGTCGTTCTCGTCATTGAAACTTTTATTGACTGATTTAAGAAAATCATTCAGTTCTTGTTGTACAGACCAATGCAGATCTACTTCATTGACTCGCCTAATTCTGAACATTTTGTGAATGAACTTTTAAACTGTATCTTTTATAAGAGCACTTCTCTTATATATACTTGTAAAACTTGAATGCGAGTATATTGCAGTGTATCATACATACAATTAGAAAATAAAGCTCGTATTTAAAGGTATGTTATTTGTTTTTTCGTTTCACTTTCCTTTCTATAGTTTTTAACGGTGTTTTTCGAGCATATTCTGCATATTTAACCACATATAATGGGGGTTTCGAGCATATCTATCGAGCATATAATGGGTTTATAATGGGTTTTTCGAGCATATAATGGTTTTTCGAGCATATCAATCGAGCATAAAACACATGGTTTTCGAGCATATCTGGAGATTTTATCGAGCATATCAATCCGAGCCCTAAATATCACTATTAATGGGGCAATTTAGGATTACACGTTTTGACCCTTAAGTGGCCATCATCAGTTCCTGGTCACTGTGTTGAGGTTAAAATTTACATTAATATTACACTACTGTTGTAGTAGCTTGTCTTTTGTGTTTTTTTAATACGATTCACAATTTGAATCTCGTTATACGGTAGGTTTTTAGGGTGTCACCACACAGTAGTGTTGATTTGTCACTCGGCCTGAAGTGACTGTCACTGTCTTTCATTAAAATACCCATTCACCAAGATCTTGCACGAGCAGAACACCAACGCTTGAAATCAAGGAAACCACCATGGCATACAGAAGTCAACCTTGAAAGATGCTCCTTCCAAGTTAACAACTCATGCAAAATCCAATGGGAGCAGTCTTCAGTGGTAAATAAACATCTAGTTGACAACCCTTCTAACCGGATACAAGGATTCCATCTCCCCAGGCGCCAGTGAAGGATCATCAACCGGATTCGAACTGGACAAGGCAGATGTGGCTATCTACTGCACAATGGGGATGGGCTAGCTTTGCAAATTGCGACTGCAGTGCATTATCACAGTCAATCCATCATATTGTTGCTGATTTGTCCTCTTCGATCTTTCAAAGGAGCAATAATTGGCATTCATCTTACATCGGATGAAGCAGTTGAATGGGTCAAAGAACTAGACCTCGAGTTGTAAGATCGTACGAACTTGTGACTATGCACATTTGTCCAGAAATTATATACATTGTATGTACATACATTCATCATACTATAAATAAATTAAAATACATCATAAGTTCATATTAATTAATGGATTTATTTATCTTCTCCAATTATTTAACAACTAAATTGAACTATTAACGGTTTTAGAAAGTTTTCTTTTTGTTATGAACACAAACAACCAATTTTTTTTCGTTCCTTTTTTCTTCGAAAAAAACTGACATTTTGATCATCCTAACGTGGTCCGGTCACAATTAATCCCGTTTATTGATGCTCTACGGTAATATATAAATAAGTACATAACACTTCTCGAAAAAATACATAGGCTATATTAGATATGATCATTATTATAATGGATCAATTTTAGGATCATACGCACATGTAATATTTTCCAGGAATGTTACTTAGGCCCTACTTATTTATTATTTATATATTATACTGTATATGTCGTAGTCAGATAGCGAAATCCACCATTTCATGAAAATCCTAGGCACTTTATGAAGATCTGGTGTTTGTCGATTCAACTCTTCATGAAATGACTAACGCAATGGAGTCGTACATTAACATTTCGCCGTCATACACGAACTATCCTCAGAAATAAATTATTGCTTGTTTATTATGGTTTAAGAAGAATTTGCAACAATAAGACAACAGTAATAGAACAACAAAACTATGTATATGTTAATTGTGTATGTCGATATGTGCAGGCTGAACAAAGCAATTACAGAAATCGTTAATTGGCAAAGATTTACCTCAAGAAACAACAGCCTTTGAACGTCCACAGTGACTTCCATGCTGGGTATTGACACAATTAACTCTTGGAAGGCACACTTCATGAAGTGACTGGCTGGACTTCCCGTCTGATAATGTACAAAGAGAATTACACTATGTGACGGAGAAATTTAGTCATTTCATGAAACCACGCGTCAGATAGTGCACTAACCCTTTTGACATCATGTGCCAGCGTTTCTTGAAGTGCATAGGATTTTCATGAAATTACGTATTTCACTATTTTACTACAACATATAGGCCAAATTGTATATGGGCAAACTCATGTAGACCGACGGAAGAGTTACAACGGACAGTTTGTATAGACAACACTGAAAGAACGGCTTTAAAATTTGACACAGCAATGTTCATTTGACGGGCACCGTATTTCAACCCGTATTCTTAATTGTCAGTTTGATTGCATGACAATGTTAAAATAATGAATGGTTTGACCCCGCAGCATAGCTGTTCGCGATAAATTGCGACCGTGATTGGGAGCTGCAGCAATTCAGGACATTGGAGGTTCGATTCTCAGTGCTGACAGCATCTATCCTGAGTGTGGTTTTCCCCCGAGTTTTTCGTAAGTTACTCCAGGAAATGCCGGGATAGTACCTTATTTCAAGTCCCGGGCCACATATTCTACCGCCTTACTATTAATTGCAGTTACACACACTATAACTGTTGGTTGGTTCCTCAGTTTAGGGGCTGCAACAACGCAGTCATGTAGCCCCGTGTACTTTGGTACACTATAACAGTCACCACATAAGCACAGGTTCAGATAAAATCTGAACTCACATCCACATACACGGGGATGATGACCAAGATGTCCCAAGCCCCTAAAACTAATTAATAACAAATAATAATTGTATTTGTAACAGTATCCAATACATTTGAGATCCCTCGGTAAATCACCACGGCCGCAAGGGAAGCTGCAGCAAATCCGGAGGACGCAGGTTCGAATCCCCGGCGCTGACAGTGGCTACCCTGAGTGTTGTTCCCCACTTCTACTCCAGGCAAATGCTGGGATGGTTCCTAATTTAAGGCCACAGCCGCCTCGTTCCCAATCCTATCCCCCAATTTACAAATACATAATACAGCCCTCACAATAATACAGGTTATCACACAAAATACACACACACAAATGCACGGGGCTATATGACCGTGATGGCACAGCCCTTATTTATTAATAAGAATGAAAATTATAGACAGGATGCCTTCCTTCGGAGGGGAAGTAAAGCTGGCGGTCCCATGTCATAGATTTATGGCATCGAAAAGAACCTTCCACTAACTACAACTGTGTGAAGCTAAATTTGTAGGTTAAATCTGATTGGCGCCAGGTGCGGGTTGCGGTGGCATCTAGTAACCAAGTTTGCAGCTAGGTGTCATTGGTAGAAAAAGTAGGAACTACTTGAAATTTATCGTCTGCAGTCCTTACCTGAATTACAGATAACACACACTAATGCAACCATCACTATTAACACCGGTTATCAGACAGATTCTACACACACCCAAAGTGCACGGAACTACATGACCGTGTTGTCGCAGCCCCTAAACTGAGGAATCAACCAACAACTACAAGAGTTAATTTTAACTGCCCATCATATTACACACCAGTCTGTTTACCATCTCTTGATGAATGCATTTGTCTGTTGGCACAGGCTAGAGTACACGGATGTCTCAGTCTCACTCATGGCTGTGATTATATGGAAGCTACTGAGGTATGGGTGGTGCTGAGTAATGGCATTCAGGGCATAGCTGGTGTCTATGGATGCTTGCTGTGATAGGTTCTGCTCATAGGGTTAGTACTGTTGTACTGACTCGGTGAGGAAAGCAATGGCAAACTACCTCATTCCTCGCCTTGCCTAGTACGCCTCATTATAGTGTTGCCTCGGTTTTGTGGGTTTCTACCACATAACCTATGATGGTGCTTTTTGAGGATCCAACCAGCCTCCAGGCTGACTACCTAACAGACAGACATATTACATGCAGAGACAATTGGGAATGAACGAGCAGATGAACTAGCTAAAGAGGCTGCACAATCAACAATGGAAGTTTTAATATGGCAGAACACCAATATGTCACCTGAAAAGAAAGACAAAAGACTACATAACATTTGGACCTCAACTTCGAAACGATCTGTTATGAGAGAAATATTTTCCCCTGAGATTCAGAATCGACTTCAAAGTAAACTACTAGTTCCGAACTATATGCTTACTCAATTTTGATCTGGACATGGGAAATTCACGCCATACTACGAGCGATTTCATATCACTATTCTAAATGAGTATACATACTTTTGTGGATCCTCCCAAACTGTACATAGCCTGCTTTCCGACTTCCCTGCTTTTGAAAGAGAAAGAAATATTATAAATGTCACCTGAGTTACTGCAATAATGAACTGACAAAACCTCTGTATCCTTTTAAAATATCATGTTGTTATTCTCATTTTCTTACACTCATCCATCACATCTTCCATAAGTTATTATAATGTAATACAAGTAGTAAGTATTCTGTAATTGTCAAATAATAACCCTAATATGCTAGGCAAAATGGGGTTCCTTCTATGTTTTGGAAACTCAATAAATAAATACACTTGCGTTAAATGTATCTTAAAAACTTTTACTGTGTTCCTTTCAAGCTAAACGTACTGTATTTCCAATGTGTTAACTAGACCTGAATTTATTCAGTTTATTTATTTAGCGTATGGCTTTACAGATATAATATTAAATGTTGAAATTATACGCCAAATCAATACTCAACACATATACATATATATATATTATGTATAGGACATGTTTCGACCTTCAATGAGGTCATCTTCAGCTAAAAAATGAAAATCAATTAAGAATTAAACCAAAATAGCATATATGTACTTACATCTAAATAAGAAATGAAATGTTATTGATAAAATTGTTTTAAAATGAAATAAAATATTAAAATGTATATCCTTACAATTCTTTTACAATAATTTTCAAAATGTAGTTAAAAAGCGAGAAATTACTGGTGATTGTAAATAAATGTTAGCTATATAATTAAAAAATTATCAAAATAATATACATAAAATAATTTAGAAAATCAAGTTCTAAAATCAATAATTAAATCAGTTTTTGAATGAATAAGCTAAATCTTTCTTCAATATGGAGTTTAAAAATTTGGAATAGGTGCCAACCAGTTAATATGTCGACATCAAAATAACCAGCTAGGAAAAAATAAAATATGTAAGAAAAAGATTTTATGTAAATAAAAGAAATATAATTAACCAGCATATGAGTGTGATAAAATAGTACATTATGAAACGTGCCTATAATGGCAATACTTAAGACACGAGTATGTTTATAAAACGAGCGTGAGTGTCTTAATTACCATTATAGGCGAGTTGCATACGACTGTTTATGTTCGACGATAATTATAACTTTATTATATGTTTTAACATAAATATTCTTAAATATCTGTGGGATTCAGTTAATTCAGTTAGTGAACAGGGCGCGCTGGCTTTGCTAACTGAACAGATCGCATGCGTGGGTCAAGGCACTCCGAAAGCAGAAACCATTCACTTTGCTTGCCAACACAGAAACATGTTGGATTTTGAGCGCATGCGCGAAGGTATCCTTACCTAATTGGTCACACGACTGTTTCTTAAGCTCTGATTGGTGGGAGAAACTGTTTCATAATGGAGATTAGTGTTATAATGAACCTCAATATGATACAGTTTTCTGACATATAATGCTTACATTTCGACATCGTCGAACATAAATCTACTTTATATAATGTATTATAACCTACCTTGATGAATATGATGGAGGATTCGGTGTGATTTGTATAAGATAAATGCCTGATCTGGAATTGGTGACAACTCTAATATTTATACAAGCGATATGAATACATATATTGCTTAAATGTATATTTAAAGATCATTAATTCACACAAGGGCACTCCAGTAAGTATAACCTCCAACTTGAAGTTTTGGCATCTTGCTGCTTTAAAAGGCCAAACAGAAGCAGATATTTATATTGATCAAGTTCTGACGGCGTTGTTACTGGCGGTTCTTTGGTTATATTCCATGTTCATTATTGTATCTTGACCGGGAGAGATATTTCCAGTCGCCAGTTCACTGTTGCTCGCCTAGCGCCACCCAGGGGTCACGTATAGGGTACTTTCAGGTGAAACCTACGGACGTGAGCAACAATGGATCCCCACTAGACCTGAATGAAAGCTACAGACAAGATTTTACATTTTACAAGAGCTTATAATTGGGGAATTAAATGGACACCAGATTATATTTTGAAACAAACATGTTTAAATGATTTAATTAACTTAATCTGTGCTTTTTAAGTATAATTTTTTATTTAATGTGGTAACTAGTCCAGACAAAGAAGGTAAACACAGTCGATCTTCAATATCTCGATTACTCGAATTTTCGATAACTCGTAATAGCTATTATTTCTTGAACAAACTTCCTATAATTTGTATGTATATTCTATTTAAGTCGAATCACTATAACTTAATTTTTTTCATA
This sequence comes from Meconema thalassinum, assembly GCA_946902985.2. NCBI lineage: Eukaryota > Metazoa > Arthropoda > Insecta > Orthoptera > Tettigoniidae > Meconema > Meconema thalassinum. The sequence goes on along the minus strand of OX336393.1, from coordinate 269,218,688 downwards.
TATCGAAGCTTGAGTTATATCCCTGCTACTTAAACTTGTTCTTTATCTCAAACATTTACGTATTTTTGCAATGCAACTTGTCTCATTCGAGGGTTCTAATTTCGAATTTTCCACCGATTACTGTAAAGTCAACAAGCTTCCTATAATTTAGCGGCTTCGGTGGAGTAGTTGGTAGCATGCTGAGCTCTTATGCCCAAGATCGCGGGTTCAAACCCGGATGAAGTCGTCGGATTTTTAAGAGCGTTAAAAATCCCTCAGTATGCCTTCCTTCGGAGGGGAAGTAAAGCCGGCGGTCCCATGTCATAGATTTATGGCATGTTAAAGAACCTTCCACTAATTACACCTGTGTGAAGCTAAATTATATTAAATGTAAACAACGCTCTTAAGTTTCTACGTTCGTCGCCAGGAGCCGAATGCGGTGGCGTCTAGTAGCTAAGTTCTGAACTAGTAGTCGTTGACGGTGGCGTTTGGCGGCAAAAGTAGGAACTATTTGAAAAATTCAAAGTCTGCAGTCCTTACTTGAATTAAAAAACTAATACAGTCATCACAATTAACACCGGATATCAGACAGATTCTACACACACACAAAGTACACGGGGCTACATGACCGCGTTGTCGCACCCCCCAAACTGAGGAACCAACCAACCTTCCTATAATGTATATTAGTTGTTTTTTGTGTGTGTTAATTTACTATAACTTGAATTTTTCGATACCTCGAAGCTTTTATTCAGAGCTATCTCAATAGAATCTCATATCGACCCAACCCGCTGGAGGCGCTGCTAGTCTCCATGTTAACCTACCTGTTTTCGTCAATTTCGTAAGTAAGCTACTGTTGTAAGTCGAATTTTATTGCTATTTTTTTTAGTATTATATATTTTGTAATTTCTCTTTTATTTGTTTCATATGGCAAATATGTAGGTTATGTTCTCCTATGTTCAGCGTGGAGCATCCGCCAGTGTAGCCATCACTTCAGGACAGGAAACTGCATATACAGTAGTTAAGTTCAGTTCACAGCACTTTCTTTCAATTGTTGCCACTTTCTGCACTAACAGAACATTGTATTTTGCAGCCAGTATATCACAAATGTAATATTATTCCTACGTAATTCAAATTTTCGATAAGAGGAATTCCCCTAACGATTCGAGATATCGAGGTTCGATTGTATTTGCATTTTTGCTTAAATATGTTGCTAAAGATCTCAAGGAAGACTGGAACATGTAGTCTACAACTGTAAAATGTTTAGAACTACAGTATTATAATAAATAATTATTATAGACGAGGTGGAACAAGTTTTTTTTATATAGCAGATGTATTTTTCCCATCACTGCTTATCTGATGAACTATGATAATGACAACAATAGCATTTTTACTCACTATTTACCTGAAATGCCTCTTCCAGTGACATATTATATTTGTCAATCATAGAATAGTTTGAAGAACTCAAATTCAGTCCATAAGTCATACTTCAATAGAAGTAAAGTGGAACTTTTCAGGTGCCGGACGAAGTTTATTGGAACACAGGGACGAATGGGGAAAGGAAAGAATGAGAAGGGAAGATTGGCTCACGAATTGATCATTGTGGTCTCCGCGAAGGTCGCTAGTAGCGTGCTATGTGGGTCAGACTGCATGGCGCCGCATTTATTGGATCGTTCTTACTGCTGATGTTAGACCTAAGTCCGATCATCACTGGGGAAGTAGCCGAAACACAATACCATTCCTTAGTTAGTTATTGTTGTTGTTGTTTTAAGGGGCGGAACTACGAGGTCATCTGCCCCTCTTAACACAGATTAAAGAATACAAATTTGGAATTGAATTTAAAATTTAGAGGTGGACACCTAAATTTGAAAAGATCTAAAATTAATAAACCAAAAAAATTAAATAAAAATAATAATTACAAGAATAAACAAAAATTACGGAAAAACAAAAAAAAATCAGTCAAAAACGAACAAGTCGTTGAGTCAATGTTCACTGGAAAATTTAGATTGGCCATTCCTTAATTTCTCTACATTTCCAGAGCAAAATTTAGTTGTTTAGTTATAATAATAATAATAATAATAATAATAATAATAATAATAATAATAATAATAATAATAATAATATCATATAGACTGGGCTGCCAGGTGCAAGCTTTGTTAATTGACGCCCAAAGGGAAACTTGCATGTCGAATTTTATCGCTCCTTGAAGCGCTATGAAAGTCACGGAGGTTAAATATCTAAGCTTCTTGACACTATAGCGCTTTCTAGTAGAGAAATGAAATGTGTTGGCGGAAAATCCCGAGATTAATTTTGCCATTATGAACACGGCCTACTGAATTCAAATGGGCTCTTTAACATGCTAACATCGTATGACATGCGTATCGTGATTTTTGTCGCCTTTCAAAAATCACTTACCACGGCCAGGAGCGAACCTGCAAGCTTGGGGGGTTGACAGTCCGACACGATAACCACTCACCCACCGTGGCAAGCAGTTGTTTCGTTGATGGCTAATGATTTGTGTCCTAACGAGGATTGTCTTGTTGATGGCCCATGTACTTGTAGACGTCTGTTCTACAGCTGTGATGTACACAAGCTTGGCGGAACAACCATTCTCGCCGCGTTGTGATTTCAAATCAAAAGGTGGGTATACACTTGCGCGCCGCGCACTGCGCGCGGTGCATGAGCGGCGCGTGTGTTGCTCGACTAGAATTATTATTTAAACGAACCTCTCGCGATCCATAGGAAACCCACGAACATTCACTAGTCAGTTTGGAGTGTGGTAAATATAATCATGTCTCCGCCGCACGAGGAAAACCTCGCGATTGCGGTGATGAGTGGTGCGGCTGTTTTAATGGCACGTTTGTGCAAAAAGAAAAAGAAACGACGACGACGTTGGTGGCACACTGGCATGTTTAAAAAAAGGAATGGTGCGGAGCTAATGATGGACTTTAAGTCAGAAGAAATAAGCGGCCAGTATAAGAATTTTACTCGAATGTCACCTTCTGACTTTGAGAATCTGCTGCAGAAGATTGGACCCCACATTTCCAAAGAAGATACGTATTTCCGCCCAGTGATTTATTTTACTTTTCCTACGCCGGTAAAAAGACAGCGGAGATATCAGCTTCTTCTTGCAATGGTCCGCAGATATATCCATTTCAGCTCCTATTTCCCTCCAGGCATCTACTTTTAGTCTATTGGTTTCTTAAAATGATCCTTATGTTGAGGATCCCACAGAAGAGGCTTTTTGCGATAAGCATCGAAAATTTTATCACAGATTCGTCTGACCACTCCATTATCACCACTCAAAACGCACAAATATTGCAATCAGATGCGCGCGAGAAACAAGGAACTTCCCACAATCCCGTCCAAATCTGAACTGCGAACACTCAAAGTGCGCGTGGAAAAAACCGACAGGAGATGGATCGTCGTGCGCCGCGCGCGCGCAGCTTCGAAACCCCGTACTAATCTAGCGGCGCGGCGCGCAAGTGTATACGCACCTAAAGAATCCTTCAGTTATTAACCACTAGTAAGGAACACGGCCTGTTTGCCATCTCTTGATGAATGCAGTACATTTGCATTTGTCTGTTGGCACAGGCTAGAGTAAAATGTGGCTTTTCACCGATGTCTCAGTCTCACTCATGGCTGTGATTATATGGAAGCTACTGAGGTATGGGTGGTGCTTATAAATGACACTCAGGGCACAGTCAGTGCCTGTGGATGCTGTGAAAGGTTCTACTCATAGGGTTAGTACTGCTGTTTTGACTCAGTGAGGAAAGCAATGGCAAACTACCTCACGCCTATTCTTGCCTAGTACACCTTGAGTTTTTGTGTGTATCTACCCACATAACCTAACGGCTGTGCTTTTCGAGGATCCAACCAGCCTTCGGGCTGACTACCTAACAGACAGTAAGGAACACAGTTGCCTATTGATTGTGGGCCCTTTGCCTGGAATGGAGATGATGCAAGCATAGGCACAGTAATACTTATTTTGATTTGTCTCAGAATAAAATAAATATGGATGAATGATTTTGAGTTTGTAATTAGGTTAATAGAGACCCTAAACCAATAAATATCTTAAGCCTGATAAGTTAAATTTACGGCTTCAACAATATTTTTACATGCGAATGAAAAAACTCAGCACTGAGGTAAAAAAAAAGGAAGGAAGCATTTAGTTTTACGTGACCATTAATCATGCAGTCATGAGGCACGGGACCGTCTTTATTACGTGGAATCCGAACCACACGACATGGAATTTCATTTCGAAAATCTCACATGTATTGACGGGGAATCGAACCCAGTCTACCTTGGTGAGAGGCCAACAGCTTGGCTGCTGCGCCACCACGCTCCAGCACCGAGGTCAAGCAGGTCACTGGTATCAGCACTTAAGGTTAAGGTACGGATCTGTAGCTTTATAATGGTAAGTTACATTTATTTTTCCCATGGCACATTTTAAAGAATACTTTTCTTATGCTTTCGCACAACCATGCGTTCTATCTGTAAACCCATAACGTAGATTCTATTTCCCTCTCTATCAGACAAAGTCAGCCCCGCGGTGTTAGGGTAGCGTGGCTGCTTCTCACCCGGAGGCCCCAGGTTCGATTCCCGGCTCCGTCAGAGATTTTAGGAACTGACGTGAAGGCTGGAACGGGGTGCACTCAGAATTGAGTAGCTGTCTGACGGTGAGGCCAAGAAAACCAAGATTACCGGCTGATGGGACCCGATACGCTGACCACGCGTCACCCCAATATCTGCAGACCAAATGGCTCTTCATGGGCTGTAGTGCCAGAGGATATAAGATTTTGATATGCGCAGTGAATATTTTGATATGTGCAGTGAAGGTTTTGATATGCGCAGTGACGATTAAATATGTGCAGTGAAGGTTTTGATATGCGCAGTTACGATTTAGATATGTACAGTGAGGAATTTGATATGCGCAGTGAAGATTTTGATGTGCGCAGTGAAGATTTTGATATTCAGACAATAGACATAAAACATTTTAAGAAACCGAAACGGGTGTTGCAGTGTCAGAGCATTCTTCATCTTAAAACCAAAACTGTTGCCATTTCCTCAGCTGGCAGAAAAACTTTGGTTCCAGTTTCTTGCTAAAATACGTTTCTTGATATATAAATAAGTCCCGTTTTACCGCAGCTTTTCAACGTGGAAACCTGAAGGTTTTAGAAGTAATTCCTCCTTATATGTGTTAGCCTATATTTTAACACAGCCGTTTTTCAAAATCTACTTTCGTTTAATTTTCCTGATGAAAATGCAGTTAAAATTACGTCATTTTTTATAAATCCCGAAAAATCAAATATTTTCTTATTTTTAAGGGGGTCAAATCTGTGAATTTGTTTAATGTTTACCCTGATTACGCACACATTTTTGAATAAATCCACGTTTGCTTCATAAAATTCAGACAGTTTTTTTCTTCCATTGTGCTTGTGAGAGGTCACCTTAACCGAGAATTTCCAATTGTGCAACTTTCAAACTGAAGCTACCATTTAAGTTATTTGCTCAGTTTCAGGTACATGTTTCTTGAAAAGTAAGAGAGTTATAAGAATAAAACTTACACAGCTTTCTCTTAACACACAAATTATGGAAATAGTGCACAGTTATGGCAATCAGTTGCGTAGAAGTGAAAATACTTGAATGACAAGCACTCAAAATTTGTTTTTGTCGTAAAGAAATGAATCACATATTATTTATTTTATATCTCAAACCTCATGAGTGCTAATGTATTAAATCTGCATGGCATTGGTCAACATATAATATCCTACATCCATAATTGTCTTAAAGATAATCCAGTGGTTCTTTCGTCTAAAAAAAGGTTACATTTTAGCAAGGGATAAATAGGACATTCTTAACCTTCAATGTCCCCTTAAGAAGCCTGTGTTAGAATAATGAGAGAACATCAAGGAATATCCCTGAAAAAAAATGCAATTAGTTCCTCTTAATAGTTTCTGAGATAATGGTAAATGTTGAAAATTAACATGGACAGCTTAGGACATTCAGGCCCGCACTGGTGCTGTAAACTTTCCGAATGCTCTTTGAGCCACAATACGTCTCTCTGTAGGCCATTTATAGAGACCCGCGCGGATAAACAAAACGTTATCCGCATCCGCCCCGCATCCGCACGACTTCCTTCCGCATTCCAACGTTTGTTATCCGAATCTACTGACAATGCAATACTATTTGTAATTATTAAAGCAACATATTTAGACATTTGAGGGAAAAGTCGTTCCCTTAGAATTTGTATGTCATGTGCTATATTTAAAATGAATGTTATACAGCCAGAATTGCAACCCTTTCCTATTCGGAGTGTTAATTATGCTTAATGAGATTAGCAAAAAGCATCATCTTACATTTGTCATGAAGAAAACATAACGGAAAAATATGATATGTCATAAACTAATAATGATATTAAAAAAGTTCAGATTGTATTCTAAAAACTATCCGCAAATTTTCTCCAAACATTATCCGCAGCTTATCCGCTATCCGCAAAATATATCCGCATCCGTGAAGGGCCTTAGCCATTTACTGTACTTGATGGCCTGGGAATACAAAACTTCCCACAATCTTCTGTGAGGCACTTCCGGCCTAAACCCGAAAGTCAATGACGGTTTGTGAATCACTCTCGAGTCAAAACATGACAAATAGCTCCTGTAGCAGCTACATTTTGGACATGTTTCTGCATTAAATTCTGAGAAACACATTTTGTACTAGTGGCCCTGAGAACAAAAAGCAACTTGTTATTACTTACTTCCGAGGCTGAGAGCACCCCGTTCTAGCCCTCGCGTTAGTTTCTAAAACACTTGACGGAGCCAGGAATCGAACCCGGGGCCTCCGGTTGATAGGAAGGCGCGCTACCCCAACACCTCGGGGCCGGCGCTACCTTCCCAATCGTCACCCTAATTACAAATACACACACTAGTACAGCCATCAGAATAACACAGGTTATCAAACAAAAATTCCACACTCACCCAAGTATGCTACACGAGGCTAAATAACCACGATGTCCAAGCCCCTTAGATGAAACAACAACTCACAGACATGCACAGATTTTGCCCCAACATGATAAAATATTCAATAAATAATTGTTGAGTGCCTGAAAACGGTGAATCTCGGGGGTGAGAACTGCAGTAGGATAAATCCTGTTACAAACTTCGTTACTTAATCATTTATTTAGTGAATGGCTTTTAGTGCCGGGAGTGTACGAGCACATGTTCGGCTCGCCAGAGTTTGTAGCTGCTTCTATGCGGACACCCATGGGGTCAGCTACAAGTACCGTCGCGTGTGGATGAGATGAAATTAAGATGAATGAGCGAGTTCAATTTCAAGTAGTTCCAACTTTGGCTACTTTGTCACTGACACCTAGTGGCGAACGTTGGAACTTGATAGAGCGTTTCTAGCGAAATATAACCTACAAATTTAGCTACACACTACCAATTTGAAGTGGAAGGTTCTTTTACATGCCATAAATCTATGACATGGGCCCGCCGGCTTTACTTCCCCTCCGAAGGAAGGCATACTGAAGGATTTTAACGCTCTTAAAAATACGACGACCTCGTCCGGGTTTGAACCCGCGATCTTAGGCATAGCAGTTCAGCATGCTACCGACTACACCACTTTGTTACTATTTTTGGTACGTTGCTTACCCTACCTGTTATTACAGTAGTAGTAGGGCCTATCTGCCAACTCCGCAATACTTGAAATAGCCTGTACTTTTTCTGCATAGATATCCCAGTGCAAGAGACGAGTTCATCTCACCAGTTGTGTTGAGACAACTCAAATTACAAATGCACACTCCAGTGCAGCCATCAGTATAACACAGGTTATCAAACAAAAATCCACACTCACCCAAGTAGGCTAGACGGCCTAATTGTTTACCATCAATCCCTTAATATTTCGGACCTAGAAGTACAGAATGATGGAGTACAAGGGCGCCACTTGTACGGGAGTGACATATAAATTGTGTAGAACTTCGCCGGGAAATTAAAATTATTTCGAGATATAGAAGTTCGACTTATAGGAGTTCGACTGTATTTAATTTCCCTTGGTTATGAATTTCGAACACAGTCGATCTCGAAGTTCTTTCGGAGATAGAAATTACTTGAGTTATCGAAAATTTCCGATGTAGAAATACATTTAAAAAAGGGTTCTATTATCATAAAAACATAAATATTCAACTGTTGCTACTGTCGTTTACCCACTTACTCTCATTTTCTGAGGTGCACATTGCACAGTGGGTCAAAATCGAAATCTAGGGGGACAAAATTATTTTTACGTTTTAATCATGAATTTAGAGTGAAAGCAACGTATATAATTTGTTTACTTCATAATAAACATCAGTTAAGAACTTTTTTAAGTTACGACTACACATGCAAGGAGTTGGATAGCGCATTCAGTTATCTCTTCAGAACAATTTTCTACCCCTAATTTACTTTTAACAAAGTCACAAAGTTCCACTTTTGACATAATCGTCGAACCCAGTGCTTCAAACAGTTGTAAACGTTGTAAAACTACTCAATTGTCCTCACGTGGCTGAGTGCACCCCGTTCCAACCCTCACGTCAGTTTTTAAAATCCTTGAAGGAGCCAGGAATCGAACCCGGGACCTCCGAGCGAGAGGCAGGCGCGCTACCCCAACACCACAAGGCCGGCAAATGCTACCATATATTGGTAAAATCGTGGAAACCTGTATTGTACTTTGAGAAGAATTAATAAAATCTCATGTATTTCGGTGATTGATTTATGAGGTAGTAACTACGTAGTAGTGAAGCATAGTCTATTATTAGACTATTAGCCTATCATATTGCGAATTTAGACAAGGTGCCGCGGATATAGTCCTAGTACCACTAGTATAGATCAAAAATCCCTGTAATGTTACTAAAACAAATTTGTTCGAAAGTGTTATTTTAGATAAGGTATTTAATGTATTCGACAGCCCATCCCAGATGCAATTTATGTCACAAATACAGTATACAGTAGTTAAATATCTATGTTAATTTTTTGAAATCATTTCCCTTTATTTATCATGTTTACCATGAATCCCTTAATATTTCGGACCTAGAAGTATAGAATGATGGAGTACAAGGGCGCCACTTGTACGGGGTTGTTAGGATGTACAGTTCGTGATCTGAGAGGGCCTGGAGCCAGCCCGACTGGGTTACCCTGATCAATAACTAGAGAGTCGACACTGCTGTAACCGTGACGTCAGCAAAGGACGCCCCAGTTATCGACCAGAGGGTTCGTGAGGCGCCGGCGCCAATACACTTTCCGGTGAGCTACTACAGTCCTGACCTACAATGCTCTTCCAACATCTGTCGTAACTAGCAACAGTGACTTCTCGAATATCGCCTACATTAACTAATATATTCTAATAAAGGCCACCACTAAGTTAAACTAAGGATCGGCAACTAGGTAGCTGCCTACTACATTTACCTTGGAGGGGATCCCGGCCATGGAACGACATCGTACACGTTAAGGATGACAGAGCACACAAAATAATGTCTGCAGAGGGTACAAGAGAAAGGGGTTATCAGCACTGGAGCAATACAAGTATAGGCCTATCCTGGAAAAAACATTTGTGGGCATTTATCCTAACGTGGGACTGTTTGCCTCAATGCTCGTTTTCAGCGTTAAACAGAGTAAAGAGCAGATAAGATCTGATAACCAGTGATGGATGAAGCAAAGAGGATATATTTTAAAAAAGTAGGTTGACTCGAGCAAGTATTTCTACAGAAAAAATCTGTTGATATTCAATATATAATAATATAATATCGTATGGTCTCGGGTGCCGGGTGCAAGCTTTGTAATTTGACACCCAGAGGGTAGCTTGCATGTCGAATTTCGTTACTCCTTGAATCACTATGAAAGTCAAGGAGGTTAGATATCTAAGCTCCTTGAACACTATAGCGCTTTCTAGTAGAGAAATGAGGATCTTTGTGTTGGCGGAAACTCCCGAGATTAATTTTGCCATTATGAACACGGCCTACTGAATTCAAATGGGTTCTTTGACATGCCAACATCGTATGACATGCGTGTCGTATTTTTGCCACCTTTCAAAAATCACTTATCACGGCCAGGAGTGAACCTGCAATCTTGGGGTTAGTAGACCGACACGCTATCCACTCACCCACCGTGGCATGGCAATGTATCCAATATATATTTAGGTTTAGGGATTCATTTCTCAAAGTCTTTGTCTGGAGCGTGGAGCTCAATTGAAGTGAAACTTGGACTTTTGGTGCAGCAGAATAGAGCATTTGAAATGTGGTGTTACAGGAGAATGATGTGATGAACATCAGATGGGTAGATAGAGTAACAAATGAAGAGGTATTAAAACGAGTGGGAGAGGAGAGATGTTTCCGGCGACTGCTAATGAAGAGAAGAGATAGGTTGGTATAATATAATAACCCCTGGCACTACACAGCCCGTGAAGGGCCTAGTCTTACCAAGCGACCGCTGCCCAGCCATTTGGCCTGCAGATATTGGGGTGACGCGTGATCAGCGCATCGGGTCCCCTCGGCCGTTAATCTTGGTTTTCGTAATCGGGGCGCTGCCTCACTGTCAGACAGCTACTCAATTGTCCTCACGAGGCTGAGTGCACCTCGTTCCAACCCTCACGTCAGTTTCTAAAATCCCTGACGGAGCCGGGAATCGAACCCGGGGCCTCCGGGTGAGAGGCAGGGGCGATACCCCAACACCACGGAGCTGACAGATAGGTTGGTAGGACACATACTAAGACACTCAGGTATAGCAAACTTAGTTATGGAAGGAAGGGTCGAGGACAAGAACTGTAGGGGAAGACCAAGGTTAGAATATGATAAACAGATTGGTTGGTTCTTCAGTTTAGGGGCTGCAACAACGCGGTCATGTAGCCCCGTGTACTTTGGGTGTGTGTAGAATCTGTCTGATAACCGGTGTTAATTGTGATGGCTGTATTAGTGTGTGTATCTGTTTTTTAATTCAAGTAAGGACTGCAACTTTGAATTGTTCAAATAGTTCCTACTTTTGCCGCCAAACGCCACCGTCAACGACTACTAGGCCTAGTTCAGAACTTAGCTACTAGACGCTACCGCAGTCGGCTCTTGGCAACGAACGTAGGAACCTAAGGGCGTTGTTTACATTCCTAACCTATACAATTTAGCTTCACACAGGTGTAATTAGTGGAAGGTTCTTTAACATGCCATAAATCTATGACATGGGACCGCCGGCTTTACTTCCCCTCGGAAGGAAGGCATACTGAGGGATTTTAACGCTCTTAAAAAATCCGACGGCTTCGACCAGGTTTGAACCCGCTATCTTGGGCATAGAAGCTCAGCATGCTATCGACTACGCCACTGAAGCCACCGTTAATCAGATTGCCTTGGATGTACAGTAAGGTGTAGAGATAAAACGATAGCTCAGGAGAGGGAGGCATCAAACCGTTCAAAAAAATAACGACTATAACATTCAGTCGGTCAACGTGTAGTCACGCCCAATGATATTAGGCGGGAAATTTGAGGCTCTATCTGAACAAGAATGTTCATGTGATTATTTATTAAATGCACAGATACAAGAAGGGGCGGAGGTACAAGGATGGCATTTCTCGTTCCTCAAGTGAGCATCGTCAGATCCAAATAAATCAAACATAGACAACAAAATAGCTCGTTCAAACACTATTACAGTGGTCTGCCATATGATTATACTCAGAAAGTTTTTATTTCTCGTGTCCTAATCAAGCAATATAAATGTAGAAATACCAATTTTGCAAAGACTCAACCAAAGTTATTAAGGCTTGTGTGAAGATATACCTTGCCAAGAAAATGCACTTACATTTGTTGTTGTTATTTCAGTCTTCAGTCTTTCGACTGGTTTGATGCAGCTCTCAATACTTTTCTATCCTGAGCTAATGTACTAACATTTACTGGAAATAAACTTTTTCTGGCCAAAAAGTTACCACATACTTTATTTTCTTTCTGAGTATAATAATATGGCAGACCACTGTAAAACCCACGATGCCACCCTCAAATAGTCACACCCCTTCACCTATAATCCACAAGTCGCCCCAGAGACCCGGGTTTGATTCCCACCTCAGCCATTCTGGAAATGGTTTTCTTTGGTTTTCCACTTCTCCTCCGTACAAATGCCGGGATCGTCCCTAATGTAAGGCCACGACCGCCTTCTTCTTAACCCGACCTAAATTTAAAATAAACATTATCCTACTATAGACACCATAATAACACAGGTTATCAGGCACATTCTATACGCACACGCTCAAGTACACGGAGCTAATTGACCACGATAGCCAATCCCCTCAAATGAAAAAACAACAACAAACTAATCCCCGTAGGTGTGGTTACTTCTACTGAGATGTACTTCAGCGATAAGGCCCCATAGGCCTACTAGAACTACGAATACGCAGTATTTCTCCACGCTCGCTGTGTTGTTGTTGCTGTTGTTGTTGTTGTTGTTGTTGTTGTTTTAAGGGACGGAACTACGAGTTCATCTGCACACGCTCGCTGTGTTAAAATGTTAACTTGTCCGATTGTGTTCTGTCTCTGTGAGCTGCTCTATCAGCCACAGACTGAATACTGCGTTATTGTTTAATCTCTATGACGTAGAAATCGAAAGTTAATCTCAAGATGATTTGTCTGCCTCGTTGCGTAGAGGCTATCATTCTTGGCTATCGCCGAGGAGCCCGGGTTCGATTCCTACGTCAGCCATCCTAGAAGTGGTTTCCGTTGTTTCCAACTTCTAATCCAGGCAAATGCCAGGATGGTACCTTCTAAAGTGGTGACGGTCGATTTATTCCAACGTCTTGCCTAACGTTTCATTTGGCATTAACTCTTCTCAGGATATTAGCATCATTAAGGGCATCCAACTGTAAAAGTCATTTGGCACATAGAAGCTTGTCTCACCTCATCCCCGATCCCTTAGAAACAGGAATAATTAGGGGTAGGCATACAATTTGGATGCCAGTATCAGCGTGAAATGCACAAGCCTTCTTACCAATACCCTTACCATTACAATCCTTAAACTTCTGTGGTGCTAATCCCGAAACTTACGTTCACGGAATAACAACTTTGTTCTCCTTGAATTTAATTTAGCTGGCTGCGTGGCTCAGCGGTAACGTTCTCGCTTGCTGAGCTCAAGGTTGCAGGATCGAATCCTGGCACAGTCAGCTGGCATTTGAGAATGCCAAATACGAGGGAGCCGTGTCGTAGATTTACTGGCACGTTAAAGATCCCCCTCGGGGCAAAATTCCGGCACCCCGGCGTCTCTAAAAGCCGCAGTAGTTAAAAGGGACGTAAAACAAATATCATTATTAGTATTGAATTTAATTTAAAAACTTCCCACTTTTAGGCCATGGCCACACGAACAACATTTATCCTACTGCTCGAAATCTGCGACAGATGAAGTAGCTACAACTATCGTGGCCACAGTTATTCAGAGCGTGGGGTGCCCACACGGCTCTCCACGCCATTGAGTGTTGTAACAACCACCATGCCACAGTTTATGCAAAATACGAAGACAGCATAATATGTCTACTTGTAATCTTAGTTGGATCCATTTCGTGATGTGCGACAGTCGTTTAATTTCATGTGAAGCTCCTTGAAATGATCATTCTTCATGTAGTAAATACATGAATGCGTTTTGAACCTCCAGAAATAGAAGTTCGTTGTCCATTAACCCCAAATCGATTCATTATCGAACCAAGACTCAAATAAAGCACGCCACATATGGAGCGCATGACGTCAGGCGAACTAGCTACAAAGACTGTAGCTAATGGGCCGAGTCCTTCCCCTCCGCGTCACGACACTACTCTAAAAGACTCAAGTAGCAAATACAGCATGCGATATATGACGTCGGTGTGGCGAGGCGAACTAGCGACAAATACTTCTAGCAAATGTTCCGAGACCCATCCCTCCGCGACATGACACTGCTGTAAAAGTTCTTGAGTAAACCCACCTTAGGGACTCGAACAAAACAGTTATCAAGAATGCACTCGTCTTTAGTTAGTTTGTTAGTTACTATCAATGACTGTACATGAATTACTACGATCTCGACACAAAGTATAAGCTTGGGCGTACTTTAGTTCGTGATGGCGCGCCATAACGGTACCTAGCGCTTGCTTGGCCACCTTTCCCAGGTTTCCCAGCGTGACTTACATGAGGGTGTATTTCTCACTTGTAAGCTTATATCTAAAAGTAAATTAGGTGAAAATATTGTGTAGCCTACATACAGTATTAGAACATGTGTGCTATTAGCCACCGCAGTTTGATGCTGTTGCTCTTTTACAACTTGACTTAGCTGCCAGTCGCATATCAAGAATACAGTATGCTTGAAAGAAATTTCGAAAGTTAACTTTCCTATAAGGCATCCAACGTTTAGAATGAAGCACTGGTTAGATAGGGATATTCTTCTATCTTTCTGTTGCACGTGAGACATGTATGACGCTGTCATTTTCCAGCAATCCACTGTTGCCATATCAGTCGAAAATTTTTCTTTATCGAAAAAACAGCATATTCGGGCAGAACTATGTTTTGCCGATCTTTTTTGTCCTATATTAGAACTACGTAAACTTGATAGAAATGCTAGAAAAATTAGATATCCATACTTTTTTATTAAAAACGATAAACTGTGTCCCCTTTTTAGTAAAATCGATCTTATATCATGTTGCATTGACTTTGTGATACCTATTTTTCACACACGAGTAGCTAAATGTGCCGTCTTGATGATGGATTATTGAAACATTTTATACTGGCAATATTACAATTTTCATGTAGGTAAAACTTCTGAATATTCTCTCATAACCGCATAGCAGCATTGAAAAAGTTCGTATGCTGCCAACTTTTCTATTTTTAAAGATAACCATGTCATGTCAGTTTGAGAGTTGTAGAGGAATGTTGGAAGAAGTTTTCTGTCTGCTTACCCAGAGGGTAGGTTTAATTGTTTACACAGACCGGGCTGTTCATTGACCGCGGATTATAAGAATGAAGTTTCGAAGGACAGCGGGGTGCAGCGTGCTACTCACAGCTTTATTACTGTGCCCTTCCAGCTTTTATTTCAGTAGTTCATCTGTCTCTATCTTGAGTGTGTGTGCAGCAGTTCTGTTAGATTTAACGTGTTGTATTTTACGTATTTCATGTACAACAATGGATAGTGAAAGAAAGCGTGGTCAGGTGCTCAGAAGGAGGGAAAAACAGGTCGTAATTAATGTGTTCAGTTATTTTAAGAATCTTAAACCTAACGAAAGTATAAATCATGAAAGGTAAGCTAATGAGGAGTATTTCTTTAATAACGTACTTCAACTTTAACTGCAGTCGAAACTTCACACATTTCCTTGTGCTTGTACTTTATTATTTTTATTTTGATTGTTTTATTTATGTTACTTTCAACATACGTTATAGTTAATTTAATTTCGTTGTATGTGTTATGTTAGCCTACTATTAGTATTATTATACAGTACTTAATTCAAGTCTTCGTCACTGCACAATCGCTGAATGTGCGGAAAGTGTACGCGAAGCGCTTTGTACTGCCTCCTCTCATGGAGTGGCACCCTGTCGTAACGCGCCATAAGACCAATGCTTCATTCTAAACGTTGGATGCCTTATCGTCGTTGTCTGTGACTCGTTTCCGAATAGCCTATACACAATTTCGTCGTGTGAACTAACTATAAAACCACACTGAAATCAAGTGGTGGAATACCTACGATGATTAAACAGACCAATCTTGGCATGAAATATGCGACCACGGGAATTGCATCGAATGGTTTGCGGCGGCGGCGCCGGATCTTTCGTGTATGTCGCTTGGTTTCTTCGTGTCCACATTCTTCCCAGGTTTGTGGATTTATATCAATCATCTTCATGATGGTTTTGAGCTTGTCTTTAAATACCCTCAAAGGGGTTCCATTAAGTCTTGTTCCGGAGCAAAATTCTCCAGAGAAAATTTGTCGAGAATACCCGGTACCGTTATCATTCATACGGCGGACATGTCCCATTCATCTTAATAAATGACTAACAAAGCAGAGAAAAATATAGTATTTCTTACTGGTATCTCCTATAAGATACATCAATAATAATGTAATATGTATTTTTTAATGCTCCATTAATATTTTGCTTTTTTTCGATAATGTTCCTGCGTGGAATTGAGTTTTAAATTAGTTATGAATAGGCCTACTTGTTAGTAAAGGGAATTCCTATAGTGGTCTATGAAAGGCTAGCCCAGTTCCAGTTTAAAAACATCAATATATATATTACATTGATCACTGCAATACCGCGATTTGGGTTAATATCTGAATAGCCATTGTGCAGAAACATAATACCGGCTTTGCCGACTAGTTACAATGTTTCATATAATAATAGTTTTAATGCAGCCAATGGCCATTGAAAAAGTAAAAAATACAATGCAGGTACTGTCAGTCGCTACAAAATTGCGTCAGGGAAGTTAATCTTCTTTTACAATATGCCGCATGATATCGGTCACAGGGCTCGCTACACAATTCACATAATGCATGTAGCTGCATTTGGAGTGTGAAAGTCTTTTCTTCCGCAACACCTGAAATGAAATCCATGGACTGCGAAACGCGTCACAGTGTGTCGTAAATCGTAATCTGCTCTCTTCCAGTCAGACGATAACATCGCTTCTGTCCCATAGAAGTCCAACCATATTTCTTTCTTTTTTAATTGAAATTCCGCAAGAAGTTCCTGATAGGCAGCGCTAGATGGAAGCTGCATTTGTAGTCTGATTTGCTCAATACAGAATGGCTCTGCAGACAGCTCATACATTAGCCGGGACGGAGTAAATTTCGATACACACAATGCTTTCTTTAGGAAGATAGACTTTACTTGCTCTATTTCCTTTAAGTTGGTTTTGGTCAGATGAGGCCAGATCAGTTCCAGACCGTAGGTTAAAATAGGTGTCAGTCTGGAAACAAAGAGCTTCATAGCAGTAACTAAAGATAGTTTACGCAAATGCTGTATGTTGTTCATAGCTATTAGTGCAGCAGTCGCTCTGTTTCTCACATGCATTGTGAAAGAAGTTCCTGTCGTCTGGAAAATTAACCCTAAATAGTTAAAATTCTTGACGGTTGTTATCGGTAAATATCCAGGTCTGTAATAAATCTTATCTCTATTCGAAATCATTCCTCCCTTACGGAAGACCATGTGGGCTGTTTTATTCTCGTTGATCTGTAATTTGTTCCTCTCGGC
Source organism: Meconema thalassinum (assembly GCA_946902985.2). Classification (NCBI taxonomy): domain Eukaryota; kingdom Metazoa; phylum Arthropoda; class Insecta; order Orthoptera; family Tettigoniidae; genus Meconema; species Meconema thalassinum. The sequence goes on along the minus strand of OX336393.1, from coordinate 269,201,524 downwards.
CCAGAGAAGCAGACGATCCATACATTCCTGCAGAACTTCCAAACTCTTTGCTCCAATTACTACATCATCTGCGTATATATAAAGAGATATCTTCTCTTCCAAAGACTCGAGGATACCCGTGATGTCAGCAGTTGAGAGAATGAACAGCAGTGGACTGATTGGGTCACCCTGTAGGACACCATTTATCTGTTCAATAGGCTTTGAGAACTGAAGGCCATCGGAGATAAACACGGTATTGTGATGTAGAATGTTGGTTATTATCAATGTCAGATAATCAGATTCACCGAGCATAGTCTGAAGTTTCTCAACTATGACCTGTCGACTTAACAGGTCGAAGGCCTTCTTAAAATCCACAAAGATGGCGTGAAATTTACCTCTATGGTGACGAAGTGCCTCATCAATATCTGACAGTAGGTTTCCAATTGCCTGTAGAGTTGATTTACCTTTCTGAAAACCAAACTGTTGGTCTGGGATCTTGTCAGAAACTTTTTCTGTCAGTCTGTCCGTCAGAATTCTTGTGAATACTTTGAATATTGTGTTCTCGAGCGCTATTCCTCTATAAGAATCCGGAGAGTCTGCACTTCCTTTCCCTTTATAAAGTAGTTTGATAAATGACGTTCTCCAGGATGACGGTATTGTACAGGCTTCAAGACACTTATTGAAAAGTGTAGGCAATATGTCACGAAAGTAAGGCAAAGCCTCCTTCAAGTGTTCATTAAATATTTCATCAGGCCCGGGGGACTTGCCAGCTTTAAGACTGAGTATAGTTTTCACAACCTCCACCTCAGTAATTGGAGGGAAATCAGCTTGTCCATGAAGAGTCGTTACCCTGCAAGAGTTACCGGTATTGAAAATATTCTGGAAATGCCTTTCCCAAGCGTCCATACTGATAGTCTGCAAGAACTTCTGGGTTCTGGGCTGTAGTGCTAGAAAATGATTGTCCATTGCTCTCTTCACTAGTTTATTCCCTTCCTCTTCCAACCAAGCTGCTCTTTTCTCCATAAGGATTATTTTGTAGGATCGTCTGAGGTCGCTATACCTCTTGAGGTTTTCTTCTGTTTTATAGTATCGAACAATATGAAGCAAATTTAGGACGTCTTTCCTTACCGAAAAACAGTATGCATCAAACCACGGTTGAGATTTCCTTTCTGTTGGAGGCATCCTAACTTGGGACTCCTATATAATCTTTTCAAGACTGAATGCTGCAGCATCTACTTCTCCTTGTCTCGCCGAATCTAGGATGTGGTTTTTTGAAGTCATTAAAGTTTCTTCTAGGTAGTTGATGTCGAGGGAGCGTTTGATTATTACAGGCTTCCTTATGTTTCTTTCTGATGGTGCAATATTTACTTTAATTTTAGCAACGACTGGTAGGTGCTTCCTTAATGGTATCACAGAATTTGAGGAGAGTGTCTTGATATTAATTGTCCTAACGTATGTGTTCGCAAAGATTAAATCCACTGAGCTCATACCGTTATGACATATATATGTTGGCGTTGTCCTGCTGTTTAATAGATAGAAACCTTCTGCCTCCAGAAATTCTACAACCATTTTACTTTTTGTACATTCCTTATCTACACGACAGTTGAAGTCTCCTGCTATGACTGATCCACGGTGGTGTCCAATAATTGATAGCATTTCTGATAGATTGTAAATGATATCCTGAGCGGAGTGTTTTGGGGGAAAATAAGCACAAACAATCGTCAGTCCTTTGGCATATATTGCTAATAGGTTTATGGTCCTATATACTAATTCGTGAGGAGTTAGCCATGGTCTAATTAAACACGATATCCCCCCACTTGGTCTCCCTCTATCTCCTTTTAGAGCAAGGTTATGACAGTTGTAATAGTTTTCAACATTAATGTTACTGGTTAAGAAAGTCTCCACTAATAATACTATATCTGCTTTGAAGAAGTTCGGTGTGGCTATTTTCATAATTGTATTGAGCCCTTCTACATTCCACAACATAATGTCGATAAGACCGTCTTTCCTGCTACTAAAAGAGGTCCACTCCTTGATTTCGCACGAATGGTCTGCGAAACCGACGCACAAGAATCCCTTTCGGCCAGAAATGAGGAGTCTCAATGTCTTCAAGGCGATTAAATGGTATCCCAATTTTGAACGCCTTGTTCATTCCTCGTGTTCTCAATTCCTCGCAAGTCATATGTGCTTTTTCAAGCCCTCTCGTCTGGAGGAAATTTCTAATTTTCTCTTCTGTGACACGGTAAGAGAGACGACCTACATATAGCCACGCTGTTCTCTCCCCCGCTTGCAACAACTCTGTCCCTTCATCCCCAGTCCCTATTATAACTTGGGAGTGCTGTCGCGGACGTTTCCTCCTTTTCACAACCTGGGTAAAAGCTCCAGCGCCCTCATCGTCAAATTCTCTTCCTTCTACGCTAATGAACCCATTGCTGGTGTTTGGTTCGGCCATTATTCCACCCTTATCACCTTCAGGTTCTTTCTGTACGTACTGCCCCACTTCTATGAAGGAGCGGTTGTTTGTAGTAACTTCGGGTTCCAAACGCTGTCCTTGGGTATTCCTAATTACCGGTGATCCTGATTGGCTCTGATTATTTCTTCGTCGTTGTGGAATTCTGTTAACTATTTCGCTAGAGCTACCTTTGACGGATGCCTGATTTAGCTTGTGAATTGCATCAGACAAGCTATTTAATTTTGCGTTCACGTCAGTTTTGATGGATTCTATTTCATTCCGTAATCCCTTACTTGCTTTGAACAGTTGAAAATCCTGTTCACATTTATAGCATAGCCATAGAAGCTTAGACTTCCTCTTGTTGGATGTTTTAAGAGCATTGAATTGCCCCTGTTGTGATTATGTGCAGCTCAAGTGGTGCCATCTCTGGCACACACCATCACATATGTTTCATATAAAAGCATATTATCATTTAAATACTGATACGAAGACATGTGGTTTATGTTTCAATGAGTTGACACCAGAGTTCGCATGAGCGTTTACCGTTCTTTATGAAAGTGTTGAGGAAAGTTACTCGGCGAGTGGATGCCCATGACTTTTATCCAGTGATTGAAAAAAATACTTTTAATAAATCATAATTGTTTTCAGCAAATATGATTTAATGATTTTTTTACACCAAAGAACGACAACTTGATGATGATTCATTGTAGAAATATATGTAATGGCGCCTCCAAACCTGGAAGTAATCCGTATGTTATACACAATCCACATGGTACCACTGCCAGCTGGATCGGATCGCATCCCTCCTGGCTGCTTTAGCAGGAGGGATGCGATCTAGCTGGCAGTGCGTCCTACACACTTCCGTCCAATCCACTTCCGTCCCATTTTTCAAAATCACTCCCACAAAAATATGCAGCAACCGAATGGAAAGATGTTACACATCAATAATGTAATATGTAAATCTCATTTTTGAAGAATTCTTGGATTAGCTCTATGTAACATTCCACCTGTGCATAAACCTAAGTGATATTTCAGTCGTCAAAGAATGTTGGGTTGGGGTGATGGTGAGTTGGGCGCACGGTCAGTGATGCCCATACAAGGACGGTTTAGTTGGTCTCATGGTCAGCTCGGAGGAAGGTTCGAGTTGGTCCCAGGAAGTTGCCCCCACTAGTCGTAGACACGTTTGAGTTTGACCTGCGGTCAAAACATTCCTCTGCGGATTACCGGTACCGTCGACCCTAGGTGAGGTGAGGTGTGATTAAATTGGATTATTTAATGTTTTATTATAAATACCAAATTAAGGCATTATTATAGTAATCATAAAATGGGGATGTAATAATTTCAATAATTTGAAATGTTGTACTTGTTAATATCAAGAAGGACATTCAAATAAAAACGAGTGGCTGAACATTAACACATGAAGCAACCTACCCTACTGACCAGGGGCCCAACTAGGCCTCGACTCTTCGGGGATTGACGGTAATCCGCAGAGAAATATTTGACCATTGGTCCAACTCAAAAGTGTCCTTTAGGTTGATCTGTCGTGTTCTGTGATTCATGTTTGACGTTTTGGGGACCAGCAGTCAACCTCACCCAGCAATGGAATGCCTGGTAGATAGACTTGAGTCCGACGAGTGTATCCCTCCTCTGCACTCTCATTGGACGGGGCTTCTCGTTCTGCCACCAACCACACGGAACCGAACCACGCACGACGATTCTAGGGAAGGTGTTAATCCCGGAACATTCCAAGAGTCTATATAACAACGTCACTTCAAGCCATTCAGAACGAATCTTGCTGGTGAAACGTCAGGCATCATGAATCACAGAATAATAATATCGTATGGCCTCGGGTGCCTGTTGCAAGCTTTATTAATTAACACCCAGAGGGTAGCTTGCATGTCGAATTTCGTCGTTCCTTTGAACGCTATGAAAGTCAAGGAGGTTAGATATCTAAACTCCTCGACACTACAGCGCTTTCAAGTAGAGAATGGAGGAACTTTGTGTTGGCGGAAAATCCCGAGATTAATTTTGCCATTGAACACGACCTACTGAATTCAAATGGGTTCTTTAACATGCCAACAACGTATGACATGAGTATCGTGATTTTTGTCGCCTTCAAAAATCACTTACCATGGCCAGGGGGCGAACCTGCAATCTTGGGGTTGGTAGTCCGACACTGTAACCACTCACCCACCGTGGCAAGCTATGAATCACAGAACAGGCCGATCATGAAAATCCGCTCTGAAGATTCTTTCGCTGGTCGTGGAAGCCTACATCAGTACTGTATATGATTGTTCAGTGTTGTGATGTATTGATTTAAACCCATCAGCAAAATAAATATTTTATGAATCAAACTAATAAACACTGTTCTTTCCACAGCCAAGATCTTGCTGTTCTACATTATCTTCTACGCAACACTGACAGGCTTCTTCTTTGCCATCATGGCTGTGTTCTACCAGACAATAGACAACAGGTCTCCCAAGTGGCAGCTAGATAAGTCGCTCATTGGAAACAACCCAGGTACTGTAACATCAGCATTGTTTCCATTCACTTTGATTTCTTGCTGCCTTGAAAATAAATGTGTACGGACACCAGCATGTAAGATTGCCTTTTAAGTGAATAGTCTACCAGCTTAACTCTTGACCTCACTGTTCCGCCCCTTAAAGCAACAACCACTAACTACCGGTAACCCTTTTGATGCCAACCAAGCTATTACCGTATGAGTGGTTGTGTTAAAAGTGCCAAACCGAGTATAGGGAGATTTAAAGTCTATCATAAAATTTACCTCCTATCTGTATTTTAAAATAAAATGTTTTTCCGCATCAAGTAAATATATTTAAACGTAGTAGATGTTAAATAATTAGCACAGTACGGTATAGCACTTTGTTTTATTTGCTTCACTAGAAACACTTTTAATTTTTTTAAATTGGAAATTTCAATATAATTTGATAGCCCGAACAATCAAAATTGTTTATTTTGTTAAAACCTTACTTATTTCCTCTTCGTTCACCATGTATCTTAATTATCTCCGAGCAAGAACGTGAACAAATACGTCTTCAAAAGATACAAGCGCGGGAAATCCGCTGACTGCAGCGTGTTCAAAGAATAAAATTATAATGAATCCGGTTAGTCACGGAACTTAAACACTTCGATATATCCAGACAGAAAATGATTCCCGGGTTGTCTTGGCTACAACATTGAAAGCACTGCGTGGCTGGAAAAAATCATATAAAAGAGATCCAAACCGTTACATCTGCCCGTGGCACTTTTAGCAGAAACTCTCTCGGCCGATATATCAGTCCCCTAGCACTATAAGGATTAAATTTAAACACTGGTTAAAGACAAAAGTTAAAGGTTCAGATATTAGTGAAAATGAATGAAAATCCACAGCCTGCTTCCAGTCTCCGACCGAGTCAGGAATGGAATGAATGAAGCCCCCATCTAGCGGCGAGGATATGAACTGTGCCGGCTGCCGAGGCCTGACGCACTCCTCTGGGGCAATGATTAAATGAAAGACAGATGAAATGAAATGATAGTGGAGAGTGTTGCTGGAATGAAATTTTTGACAGGGAAAACCGGAGTACCCTGAGAAAACCCTGTCTGCCTCCGTTCTGTCCAGCACAGATCTCACATGGAATGACCGGGATTTGAACCACGGACCCAGCGGTGAGAGGCCGGCGTGCTGCCACCTAAGCCACGGAGGCTTGAGATATTAGTATGAGTTTTTATTTTTTATTTTTTTAGGATTAGGCATTTTTCTTTTTTGAAACAGTTTTAATGACCTCATCTCTAACGAAATTGGGCATTAGCTTGTAAATGTCTCTCAAGCTTTAAAAGCAGCCATTATAATGCTAAATTTTAAAATATTTATGTGCCCCCCCCCCCCCCGACCCTCCCTCTTACCCGGAAGGCGGGGGGGGGGGGGTAGAAACCCCAGCATTACCTGCCACCCCAATAAACTGCTGTTATTTTGTTCTTATTGTGAGTTCATTTTAGGATTTTAAGACATCTTGGTCATCAGATTCCTGTACTTGGGTGTGTGATGTATCGGTATTGATCTCATAACATGTGTTCCTGTTGTGACTGTAATTGTAATTATTAGGATCTAGGAATAGTGTAGGTGCTCCAAGATTTTAAATAAAGAACCATGAAGACATTTGTCTGGGGGGAGCGAGAAAGAAATTGTAGATTCACACTCAAAGTGCCCAGTGTCATCGCCGGGATTCGAGCTTTTGATCCCTGGACTTTCCGGTGACTGTAGTGTGTATGCAAAATAAACTCACTAGTGAAAATGGAAAGTTTTAGCTTTATTGTATTGAATTTCTATAGTCATTCATGTCACAAGGCAGCTTATGTATCCACATTTTAAAAAAAAAAGTTATATAGAATATGCGCCACAGATCGGGGAAGGAAAGGATTTTAAAGTGGGTGTAAATTAACATATTGTAGGCCTATTTGAGATACAAGGTTAAAAACTGACACCGTACCTACATCCCAATATGTTTATTATTGTGCATATCAGAATAAAATGTCAGGAGCCAAAAACATCAAACAATTCACATACTTATGTGGTTCTCATCCATCACACACTAGCTTCGTAATATATAATTAAAAGTTCAGTGTTATATTTTGCTTAGAAGGTGCTGTACACTAAAACCTAAAATCAGGATACACTAAATGAGGGTTTGACAGCATAGTGCAGTAAAACCTTAGAAAGTGTACACTGATCATAGGTAACCTAAAATACAGGTACTGGTACACTAAATAAATGGTAGTTTGAAAGCATAGTGCAGTATTACAAACTAATGGGCAACTATGGGAAGAGTGCACTGAACATAGGTGAACCTAAAATAGAGGTACGGTACACTAAATGGGGATTTGACAGTATAGTGAAGTATGGTAATACAAAGTAATGTGCAGCCTAGATAGATAGATAGATAGATAGATAGATAGATAGATTTGTATTAATTCCATTTGATCAAATACATGCATTCAATACATTTTTGATATAGGACACGTCAGAATTTACATCTATAAAATAAAAGAACTGACAGGTATATATTAGTAATATTATAACTATTTAACTTATTATAATAGCAAATCTTAATAGATACAATCTTATTGCACAACTATTTACACCTCACTCTATTATGATAATATGAAAACTTAATTCTATAAATACAACAACATACAGCTAGGTATTAAAATTAAATTTAAAAAAAGTAAAATATAATTATAGATTTCATCGCTCCTATACGCTAAGATATTCAACTACTGAGTAAAAACAATGGCACTGCAGATAAGCTTTCAACATTCTATCAATGGTTTTTATTTTTGGGGCCAGTTTTATATACTGGGGTAGTTTATTGTATAATTTAACTCCAGTGTGAAAAGTTCCTTTTTGATGTGTGTGTGTGTGAAATATGAATATTTTGATTTTGTCTTGTGTTATGCCTATGAACATCATTGTTTGTTTTAAGAAAAACATCTTTATTCATTAAATTCTTTTTAAAAAACATAATACTTTCAAAGATATATATGCAGGACAGTGGGAGAATGTTTAAATCTTTAAACAGAGGTCTACATGATTCTCTAGAGTTTACATTTGCCATAATTCTAATCGCACTTTTTGTATCCTAAACGTGCTTAGTACATCTGGCGACATACCCCAAAATATGATCCCATATCTTAAGTATGAATGGAAATAAGCAAAATAAGTATTTCTTAATGTGTGCATGCTAGTGCAGGTTTTCAAAATACGTAACGCAAAGCACATCGAGTTCAATTTAGTATTCAGATATTGTATATGTTTATTCCATTTCAAGTCTTGTTGTATCCATAGTCCTAAAAACTTTGTTTCTGATTTATTTTCTATTTGATGACCATTTAATGTTATATTGGGTTTCGCAGGATTCCTATTCTGTATAGTGTGGAAATTTAGACATACTGTTTTTTTATAGTTTATTATGAGGCGATTATCTTGTGACCATTTGGTTAACTCTCCTGTAACGGAGTCAGCAGACTGCTGTATGACCTGTTTAGTTTCACCTTTTATTACGAATGTTGTATCGTCCGCAAACAAAATTTCCTTATGTGAATGAACGTTCTGTGTTATATCATTGATATATAGAAGAAAGAGTAGTGGGCCCAAAATCGATCCCTGGGGTACTCCAAATTCAATAATTCCCTCATTGGACAATGTTTCATTAAGTAATTTGGTTCCATCATCCTTGTGTCTCAAGCTTACTATTTGTTTACGCCTTGTTAAGTAAGACTCGATCCATTTATTAGCTAGACCTCTAATACCATATTGATTTAGTTTGGTAAGGAGGATTTTATGGTCAACAACATCAAATGCTTTCGATAAATCCAAGAATAGGCCAGTTACATGTTCCTTATTGTCAATTAATTTCAGTATACAATTACTACATTCGTAAATTGCTGTCTGTGTAGATTTATCCGTTCTGAATCCATGTTGTGAGTTTGATAATATATTTTTTTTTTTCTATAAAACTTATACATAATTTTTTCCACAATTTTTGCAATACCAGTTGGTAAGGAAATAGGACGATAGTTATCTAATTCATCTTTTGAACCGTTTTTGTGCACTGGAATTACTTTTGATAACTTCAAAATATCCGGGTAAGTTCCTGAGAGAATTGAACTGTTTATTAAGTGCGTAAGTGGATTTATTATATTTTCTGCGCATTTCTTTAAAATTGCAACAGGGATGCCATCAATGCCAGCACAGAATTTATTTTTTAGCTCTTTTATAACTATTCTTACCTCTTCACTTGTGACGTGATTTATAAATAAAAATCACTGCATATATTTATTTTATTATTAGAATTTAGTGTATTTACCTGTGATTTATTTAATATTTTTTGTGGAATTTCCAGAAAATAGTCATTAAAAGTGTTTGCTATTTCCTCTGGATTATTAATCACTTTATTATTTCTGGTCAGTGTAATGTTCCTTTGTATTTTAGCAGATTTTCCAGTTTCTTTCTTTATCACGGACCACATAGCCCTGTTTTTATTAGATGATTGGGAAATAAAATTATCATTATGCATTTTCTTTGCTAGTCTTATTACCTTATTAAATATGCTAGTGTATTTTTGTACTGTAGTATAAATTGAATTCAGGTGTTGTGTGGTATTGTTTATATAATTTGTGTAGAAATTTATTTCTTTGACATGAATTTATAATCCCTGTTGTTATCCAATTGCTAGTTTTGTTATTTTGAACAGTTCTTCGTTTAAAGGGGAATGCTATTTCAAAATAGTGTTTTAGGGTACTGTTTAATGCATTAAATTTATCATTTACATTTTCTAGGTCATACATTTCTGACCATGTTTCCTTATTTAATAAGTCATTGAAATATGTAACATTTGATTCAGTGAATGAATGACCTGCACTTTGATTTTATTCCATTATCATTATTATTGATTGTTTCGGATACTTCAAAACTCAGTATTTGTCCATGGTGGTCACTAAAACCCGGAAAATAGACTTCTATTGAATGGTGATATTTATCTGTATTTATAAAAATTTGATCAGGAGTAGTTTTACTAAATTTTGTTATTCTTGTTGGGGTATTTACTGTAGGTTTCAGTCCATAGGAAATTAGTAACTGTGTTAATAATTCACAATTTCTATCAAATTTTAAGAAATCCACATTTACATCCCCACAAATTATTATATCGAAATTTACTTTGCTCATGTTATTGAGTAACAATTCTAATTTATCTATAAATAAAGGAAACTTTCCTGACGGAGAACGGTATACGCATACAATTATTAACTTAAACTGCTGTATTTTTACGGCAGAGAATTCAAAATCCTGTTCCATAATTAGATAATCATAAGCTGTTATCTGTTCATGATCTAAATTATTTCTTAAGAAGATGCAAGTACCACCATGGCTAATATTAGATCTAGAGTATTTACTAGCTTGTATAAACCCTGGGAATTGAATTAATTCGAGTTGTTCCTCTTTCAGCCAATGTTCTGAAATACATAGTGCTGAGATGTCTAAGTTCATTTTTAAGCATTAGATTTATGTAATCAATTTTATTATAAAGAGACTGGACATTCTGGTGGTAAATTTTAAATTTGTTACTTTTGCAAGCTTGTGTTGGTGATTTATTTACATTATTATTATCATAATTGTTATTATTATTGTTGCTAAACAAATCCGAAATACCATTGTTGCACTCCGTTAAATTTGGCTTCAAAAGATCTGAATGCCAAACCTCACGTTTGGCTTCTTCTACCAGTTTCCCTGCTTCCACTCTAATGATATTACTGTTGAATTATTCTTACCATTTGAATTTACAATTTTGCAGATTTCATCACTAAGATACTCTTTTCCTAATCTATTTAAGTGTAGGCCATGCCGAGTGTGGAACTTCCTGTCTAATTTGCTTACATCTACAATTTGGACATTTGGAAAACTCTTACAAATGTTATGAATTTTTCCATTTGTAGCCTCTATGTCTACATTTACACATGATTTGGGAATTAAATCGTATCTCTGCGGAATGTTTACAATAATGACATTTGTTTTTTGCATGGATGGCAATGTACCCTTTAAATCTTTGATTACCTTTTTACTCTAATTTCTATAGACGTCGTTTGCTCCAGCGATGATCACTGCGTAGTCCTTTGCAGTAAGGGACGCACACTCTCCTATCATCCCGTTCGTGACCTCTGCAATTTGAGCTCCTGGCTTTACTGTCGAAGTGACCTCCATTTCTCTGCTTCTCTCCAATACGCTTGCTGCTACATCTCGCCCGTGGCTATCCGCGAATATCCGCATCTTCCTGGATTTTCTCTTGTGACCGTTTAGTTGATGTCAACAACCACGATGACTCAACTAACGACACATAAATCGAATAAAAAGTACCGTGAGGATCAGGTGACCTTCCAAAAAGGCTAAAGCGGCACGAGAGTCCGTAGTCCACAGGGATCGTGGTACATGGTGACGATGGTCATAGACCGCCTAAGGAAAGGTTCACCTTAAAACTAGACTGAGAAAATAAACATCCAGACTCATGTAAAACACCGTGAAAATTTATTAAAATTCACAAGCCCCTAGCCTGGTTCGGAGGGTTATAATCGGCTAGTCCGCAAATTAATAAATAAACTAAGATAAAGAACAGGTCCCCTACCTGAGAAGTTACTGAAAACCCTCGCGAAAGATCTAACTCACAATGATAAAGCAACAACAGCAACGCTAGGAATATGGCACGACGCAAGTCCCTAGTTCAAGTTACAAGATCAAGCTAATATCTGAATTTACATTTAACAGGGAAGCAAAACAAATCTAGGTTAGGATGGTACCATTTCGACATTTAAATTTAACATTAATTCAACTAGCTAAGTCCTATCAATTAACAAAATTTACGGCGATGACGTCCGTAAAAGAAAACAATTACATCCAAAAGCTAAGTGTACAGCCATGAAAAACAAACAATTTAATTATGCTTAATAACTATGTGCTAACAGCACACAATAAAGTAACATGTAGGGTTTAATACACTTGACATCATAAATTAATAACGAAATAGACACAGTAGTTTTATTAAAAATTCCTGCCTACACCTTGGTTTACTCTTTGTAAACCATAGTCATCTAATGTGTATAGTTACGGTGACGAATGCGCAGTTGAGACCACGTCTGACATCGCATGGCCTGAGCTCCACAAGCTACGAACTCTAGGTTCGCACATGCTTCAGGTCGCTACAAAAATGTCAACTGTCCTAGTCATTTCCTCACAAGGAAATTATCTTCAACTGCACGGCTATGTCAACAGTTCCAGAATGCAAAGAACAAAGTTAGATAGAAAGAATCGTTAGTTAGGCTTGTTTTACAACAATTATGCATTTTATTATTAGAATGTCGGTTTATAGGTTTATCGTAGGTTTATGGCGAATAACATTGACAATAGCCTGGGCACGGAGTGTCTCCAACTGAGATCATTCTCCACCAAAAAGCCTCGACTCAACAGTCGGAATATAATCAACGAGTATAACAACTCGGACACACAATAACACGGGTTACCAGCGGCGCTAAGCTCGCGTTCAATAACTCTGGGATAGGCCTGTACAACAGTTACCTTCCAGTAATATCTGGTCAACGGGATCATCCCCGGACAAAGCATACAATAACATCCTGTTATAACAGGGTAGACTTCACCATCCTATAGAAAACCTTACATAACTGTACCTGTCATACGACAATACACGCAACAGAGCGTTAAACTAACAAAAACCGATCCATAAAACAAGTGATCAAATACAAGAGTGGAAACTGATTTCCATAAGCAAAATAGCAATGAAAGGAAAAGCGAATACAAATTGTACTCTGTCCTCGTCTATAGTAGTTTTGTCTCACAATGAAGCAGGCGTGCTCTAGGTCACTGGGTTACATAACCAGTTTATTCAAGGCCGGCGATTTAATCAATACAAAACCTGCACTTGGCCGGTTCATAAAAAACTTTACCATAGATTACGGATCTCTACAGAGTCCGTGTATCAAACGCACGCTATAAATCTGAGTATAGTAATACACTTCCGTCTTTCTACCAAAGACGTCTAAATGAAAGTAAACTTACAATAACTGAAGCTCTTTGCTTTAAAAATGCAACTCAGTAGTTGCTAGAACATCAAATAAAAACGTGTCTCACACGACACAAGAAAAAAAATGTGATAAATGTGGCACAGATTCACACACTAGATCTGCTTAATGATACGTTGGGAACCGCGTTCGATGCTAGACAACGAAACATTCCTTCTAGTTGTTAGGTTCAAACATGACCAAGAATAGCTTCTGAGCTTATTCAAAATGAAATATAATGCATTTACAAACTGGTAGTTACTGTCGACTACCTAAATGATACGACCGTTCTAACGACAGTCAGGGGTGTAACAAAGGATGGCTGCGAAGAATGCAGTCAATTAATAACCAAGGCATCTGATTGCCATAACTACAGTCAGCAAAGACTTGAAAATTACCCCAAGTAGGGTTGAACAAAATAGCCTCAAAATGACTACGATCAGGTTCAGCAAAAAGGTAGGCATTGACGTTCCACGACGTTCACCAAGCTGCACCAGGGCTGACCAAAATGTCTGACCCCAAGGGTGTCTCACTCTAAACTGAAATAAATGACATCTAACTAATCTAGTTACATCCCTACCTAGAAAAATGGCTGACACTGAGTGTGGTTGATTCACAAACTACATTAAAACTACTATACCACCAGAAACTAGAACAAAGAAGGGGTGTGACAAAAACTCACGAAATGGAGGAGCTCTCACTCAGCTCTCTATTCCACAACAAGGGTTGTACATAAACCTCTCTGGCTCTCTGGATCGGTATCCTCCTCATCAGGATTCCCATCTGGACTCCCCCAAAGACCAGGGTTCGATTTGTCCCTGTCGACATCTTCGTGGATATGCCTGGAAATGGCATTTTGGCTCCTTCCCTCTCGTTCATCGTTCTGGAAGTTCCACCATCATGCTGGTTCCTGTAGAAACGTCACCCCCCCCCCCCCATACTGGGATGGTATTAGCCCATGGTGACTGCTTCAACCATGGTGAAGAAAAGTCCAATCACGTGGGTAGCGAAATAAGTTGCGTGATTATTCATCCTCTCACTTCCAAAATTATAATGTCCGTCGTGACTATTATAGGCTTCAATTATAAATACGACACAGCCTTAATCTTGCAGATGTGGATTAGCATGTGAGCTAATACTATTTTATAATGCTGCACGTGCTAGTGACGCTACTTTTGTATCACGCAGCATCCGTGAATTATACGACGTTTCAAAGATGAAATTTCCACTTTGGCAATTTAAATATCTCATACAATTATAATCACACTTATTCAGGATAATTGTAACACTATTACCTGTATATTTCCACTAGGCATCTGCCCTCCACATACGCGTGGGTAATATGTGATGTCACAGCAATGTTGTGCAATACACTATACTTGCCAATAATTATTTCCCAAGCTTCTTATTTAATTCACTGGACTTCATCGACAGTGAATATTAGTATTTGCTTGCTCGATGGCACCTTATAATCACTTTTAACGCTAAACAGCGGATATTCTTCTACGTCTCGTAGGACAAATGTAATTCCACGCCTACACAAGGCGGATTCTCAAGACGCAGTGCTCCGGTACTGGGTGTCTCTAGAAAGTAGGTCGTCAAAACGAAAACGTTGAGCGACTACTTACGTTCCTTTTTGCGTATCTGCAAGGGTATTACCTTACCTAAAGTAAAAATAAACGTTCTCAAAAATGTTTTAATAATGCAGCATGACGAAATGGAATATTCTGAGTCTCGTAGGAAAGATAAAATAATTAATAAGACCTCAGATAATAATTAGCAGTTTACACCCAAAGTCAAAAGTGCGATTCACCGCTACTTCAAAGTATCGCGTGATCTCTCATCTTCACGTGGCTTCCTGGGTGTGTTCAAAAGTACAACATCCCCTCATAAATGCTCTGTCATAAAAAAAATATCACATGAACCATAGCTCAGCGGGTTCACTCTTTATCACTTTCTTCTTTTCTTCTTGAGGAAAGACGTCATTTTCTTCGACAAGCACTCCAAATGAATTTGAGACGGGAATTTCAGTTACATGTGCTCCATTTATAGGCCTAGGCTTATTCAATCTTACCTTACCAGCAATCACTGTCGACCAAGTTTCCTTGCTTTCCTCTCTGTTTCCTTTTAATTTATTCATCTCTTCCATTAACTTAGCAATATCTTCCTTTAGCAGCTTTATAATTTCGTCTTTTGAGGACAGTTCGTTTCTCAGGTTATGACATTCGCATGACGGTAGCGGTAGGCCTACATTACGACAATCGGTATCACTTTTCTCCTCATTCAATTTTACCTGAGATCTTGTGATGATTTTATTTGCATTTTTTACTTTGATTTTGCACGATGGGCATAAATCCGTTACGGTTACACTACCTGACGAGACACTAACACTGTTTACTGTCGTCATACTAGAGATCTAAGTTAGCCTAGATGTTTACACCAAATTACACTAAATTTATTTTAATTATTACAACCTAATAGAATTAATCTAATTACCTACCAATAAAGAAGAATGTGAAATACGTATATCTTCCAATCGGGTGAAGTCTCGTAAAAGCACCACTGCTCTAATTAGTTCAAACAGTGATTGAAGAAGTCACCGAATCTTTGGATACACGTTCCCTCAACTTAGTTTAAGTTTATTAAATTATCAATAAGAATTTCTAAATACTATCAATATTCCGTATTACACTTGATCTAAGGAAAGTAACTTTATAGATTTTAAACCTCTGTTATAATATTTTACCACTTTTATCAAATATTTACACTAGCTGCTATTTCACTACACTTTCACTGTGACGCCATCTTGCCAGTAAGGTAAACCTAAAATAGAGGTACACTAAATGGGGGTTTGATAGCTCCTTTTTTGGGGGTATGGCTTTTAGTGCCGGGAGTGTCCGAGGACATGTTCGGCTCGCCAGTTTTGTAGCTGCTTCGAGACGGACACCCAATGGGTGAGCTACAAGTACCGTTGGGGAGGAAAGTGGGAATGTAAGGACGAGGAGTTGGAAGGTAGCGGCTGTGGCCTATAGTTAGGGACCAACCCCGGCATTTGCCTGGAATGAAGATGGGAAGCCACAGAAGACCATCTTCAAGGTTGCCGGCGGGGGGATTCGAACCTCCTCGCCTCCCGGATTTGAGCGACTGCCAGCAGTCATGCCGTAACGACCACGGCTAACTCACGGTTTGATAGCATAGTGCAATATAATAAACTAATGTGCACTGAACACAGGATTTACTGTACAAACTAATAACTATGAACAATGTTTTGAATACAGGTTTGGGATTTCGACCCATGCCACCTGAGGAGAATGTTGAGAGTACACTCATCTGGTACAAGAGCTCTAGTGAAAAGGATTACAAATACTGGACTAATGAGCTGGACAAATTCCTTGAAGGTAAGGAAATTAACCTAAGAATTTACTGTAATTTCTCCAACAGTGCTCTAGAAGAGGAAGAAGTGTCTACTCTAAACCCTGCTTTAACATTATTATCATTATAAATCATCATATAGTAATTTCTTTCAGTAATTAATTTAGCTCATATTGGAGTAATAAAATACATGTGATAATGTAGCCTACTGGCATTAACATGCAATAGCCTACAAACTAATACCAGGAATGTGTTTTTGTGATTTTGCCCACCATATCTGATGGACTCAATATATCCACAACTAAAGTAAACACAATTACATAATATGAGTGCAAGTGTATGAAAAGGTACCAGTTTTTTACTTCTAGTTTAAGAAATATTCCAGTTAAAACTGGAAACTGACAAATTCTATACTTTGGTCACATTGCACGGCATGGAAAAATAAGACTAGAAAGACTCCTTGTCACTGGAACTGTCCCTGGAAAGGGAGATTAGAGACAAGCTCCCACATGCTGGACTGACACCATCAAGTGAATAATAAGGACATCCATCTCCTAGACAATGCGACTCGCACAACATCGAAAAGGTTGGAGAATACTGCATTGTCGTCCCCTTGAGATTCCAGTCCTCAGTATTGAGAGGGCGAGAGAGATTAATCGTTACAATTGAATTCACTGTAGTTCAATTCAATTTATTTCTTGTCCATAGAACTTAGCAGTTGTTAGGTAACATCATGCTATACTCTATATATATAAATTAAAGTACACATACTGATTTTACAGTTCATTTATAGAATACAGGCACCTGTCAATTAAGTAGTGTTTCAATGATGTTTGAAAATTTTTACCGTTCAGATTTTTTATATGCTTCGGTAATCTATTATAGAGTAACATACCCTTCACATAAGGGCTATGGTCCATCTTTTTAGTGCAGTGGAAACTAATGTGGTAGTCATTCCTGTTTCTTGTGTTATAATGGTAGATAGATAGATAGATAGATTTTTATTAATGGTGTATATCGCTGTTACTTACAGTAAACATTGTATTATGCTTAATAAAGAGAATTGATTTATAGATATATATGGAAGAGAGTGTCATAATATTATTAGTCCTGAATGAATGTTTACACGTGCCTCGATTTGATTTATGCGAAAAATGATTTGTAGAGCTTTCTTTTGCAGAATAAAAAGTTGTTCAAAGTGTTCATTTGTAACACATCCCCAGACAACTATCCCATAGTTCAAGTGAGGGTATATTACTCCATAATACACTTTCAGTAATATACTCATATCTGCAATTCCAGATGTCACTTTTTACATCATAATTAACATGATCCTTCCAAGACATAATGTCTATCTAGAATAATGCCAAAGAATTTGGTAGAATCTGTTGTTTGAACGTATGCACCATTTAGTTGAATACTTGTATCATTATTGTCATCCCTTTTAAAGTCAAAGTTCACCACATTCATTTTGTCTGGATTGACTATCAGGAAATATAGTCACAAAATGTCATTGAAAAACAATAAGTTATTGTTCAACTACAGTAGTTCAATTCTGCAGAATACCTTCAAACAATAATGCTCATACAACGTTTCTGAAGAAAGAGGTGAGGAGGAGGTTTGTTGAATCATGCCCCCGGCTCTTACGATCTACACAACAGCCCAGCACCCCTGGACACAAAATTTCCAGGGCACCAGCCATCATACAGGCATCCGCCTTCCTTCCCTCAGTGCACCATGGCAAGACATCTGACATGATAAAACAATAACACAGCAACAACAATAAATTCACCAGGTCACCTGAGTCAAGTAGAAAGAAGCTTCTTATTTCCAGAAAACATTAACAGTATACGGTATTATAAACCCCAAATATACATCAAACCAACCAGAAGAAATCTCTGAAAATGCTAGCTAGCCATACGAGGAAAAACAACAAATGTTAATTAACAAGAAATTCAGCATATCTCAACAACCTGAAAGTCGTTCTAGAAAATAAACAGAAAAAATCAAAGAGACTTTTGAAAAATATGTGAGTAGTAAGGAACTTAAATTTAATATGCATATCGGTCGCGAAATTCAGTACTACAAACTTGTAGTGTTTGACTTAAAGACTCTTAATTAAAAAAAAACTACACACTATCAGACCAGACCAGCAGACGGTCGGAAAAAGTAGCTGATGGGCGGGCAGTTCGATAGTGTGTAGGCCTGTCTGCCGACCAATTCGGTCTGCGCAGACCGTCTGACGGTCTGGCTGGAAAACCTTCAGACCACCAGACTGCCCCTCGCCTGTCTGGTCTGGTCTGATAGTGTGTAGCGCTGTCTGGCCAACTGGCGGACTTCGTCGCGATCTGCAGCAGTTTCAGTACGTATTCTACTGTGTACACAAATACTACTTTCTTCTCTCCTACTTCAGAATTTGTTTGATTGTTTGCTAATAATATTAATATAGCCTATAATTACTGAACTTAAATACAAATCGTGATGACTCGCCTGAAAGCTTCTTATTCAACCACAGAAACAGTGAGACTATTGTAGCTGCCCCTTGGGTGAAGACGAAGAAACCTATAATTAGAGGCCAGCACTATATATAAATTAATCCAGGTAAGTCTAAATTATTGATGCATATTTTTTCGGAACCTAGTCTCGTCTTGTGATATCTTTCATCCCCGTAGCTAGGTAACGCAGTGTCACAATTAGTCTTTGTTCAGCACTCGCAGATTCCCGAAAACTAGTATTTTTCTTCTCGATGTATGGCCGGACCATACTGAGTAATTCAGTAAAACACTGCTCATCCATTCGTAGAAAAGTGCGGAAATCATCTGATTCTAACTCCCTCATCAAGTTGGCATGAGTGAACCTGTGCCTTTCTTATACATCATCTTCTCCCATACTCTTCTCTTCTTCCGCGTATCCTCATCACTGATCAATGCAACACACAATGAAAGTCCTATTTTATGTTGCTTTGAAAGATGCGGCGCCATCACAATACCGTATTTATTAAATACTCAACAAAATAACAATAACATAACCTAATCTTCTTACTTATTACTGGGCGGACGACTCAATACAACCAAGACCAACTGCAATCCTCAGACCTTAATGTAGAAAAAACATGGCGGCGATAGTTGCCCTCCCAATAGCTAAGATCATGTCATCGGGCTTGTCAGAGTTCGAGTAAATTATTATTTTAACTCACCTAAGAGCATACAAGATATCACAAGACGAGACTAGGTTCCGAAGAAATTTGCATCAATAATTTAGACTTACCTGAATTAATTTATCTATATAGTGTTGACCTTGAATTATAGGTTTCTTCGTCTTCACCCAAGGGGCAGCTACAATAGTCTCACTCTTTTTGTGGTTGAATAAGAAGCTTTTTGGCGAGTTATCAGGATTTGTATTTAAGATCTGTAATTATAGGTAAATATTATTAGCAAGAAATCACAGATTCCGAAGTAGGAGAGAAGAAAGTACCCGGTTACTTCCCAGCACATGAAGAGTATTTGTGTACAAAATCGGAATGAGAATAGTTGCCTGAAATAATCAAACCAACGCCATATAGATACAACTCAATTAAGACCTCTCATGGAATTGTCTAAAATCTCGGGTAAAACATCACACCGAATTAGTTAATTATAACACGCAAAGACGTCGTCGTGTGGATATCAGAACATAATTACTGTATTTAGATTACTACACACAAGGGACACACGTTACCATTGAACCTATTAAACATTCGCTTTTACCGTTTGGAATAGTTGTACGTTGGAAATAGTTGATTTAGTAAAGTAGATAGGCAAGCACCATCTCCCTCTTACAGAATTATCGCGGCACACCATCTCGCAATATAAGTACATAATTGGCAAGGTACCCATAAGACTTTATTACACACATCATAATTAAAAATAACTTGCAAGCTGTAAGAATCACAAAATTATGAATAATGACGGAACACAATGAGTTCACTGTTTGGCACAGGGGAAACATCTTCCTTAACCAATAAAACAGAAGTTCACTGTTAGTATACAAGGCAGTGTAGATCATCTGCAGACTAGTAAGGATTTATGGAGGCACATGTTGCTGAGCGTTCAAGATAACGTCAACGGTTTGGTCTAGCCGTAGTTGCTCTTTGCGTTTTCCCTTTACGTACAGTACTTACTGTAAGTTCGACACTACTGAAGTGTACTAAGCTATTATTATATTGTCAATGACTAGCAAATCATTGCGGTGTATATTCTTCAGACACTTCTATTAATGCTTTAGACTTAGGTACCGGTACTTCAACATCTTCAGTAAATGACACTATGCCATCGGTCGACCGAACACTCATCACACAAACGAACTACTCCATAATAGGCATATTATCAAATATTTACATACGATTGCAGTACATTAACGCGAACTGGTCTTTACAGACATACTGAAGACACTACAATTTACAGATGAACGATAGTTTATCCCAACTTTCATCAAACGAAGCTAATCAAAGCTAATATTGTATCCCAGCATCAAATGTAAACAAACAATATGTCGGGCTTCTGCATACGCCATTTTGAAACTTTCGATACCTGCATTCAAGTCTTGAGTATTGTAGTTGGCCTTGATACAACTTAGGTCTGGAGGTCTGGTATGATGGTGTGTATGCAAAGCCGTCCCCCGACCTAGCAACTTGCCCGTCCACGTCTGCTGGTCTGGTCTGATAGTGTGTAGCAGCCTCTGGATTAGGTACAGGTTACCATGGTAAAATTTTAACAATTATCTCCTTTTTTTTCCTCTTTCAAAACCACAACAGTTACAGCACATGAAACACTGGCATTATTCTATTCTATTATTCTATATGAAAAACAGTATTACATACATGTCAAAAAATAATTTGGGTATTTTTCAAAATTCAAAATGGTGGTTGTTCATCATACAAGGCTGCAGCGTTTTAGTGATAACTCCTGTAATGTTCAACATTTTTAGGTCCTGTTAATTTTATTTTACTGCAAAGATATTCCTCTAGAAATGCAAGTACTTTCGGCAACATATCTTAACAACAAATATTTTTACTTTTGCATTGAAAAGAAAATGTCAAAATTTTACAATATTTTTGCTACATTTTTTTTAAGAAAATATTTTAGAGAGAGACATGAATTTACATCGTTTTGTATATATAGTAAGCAGAAATGCACACAAAAAGTTTCAATAGAGTATGTCAATTAGTTTTTAGTTATCACTAAAACAGGTGTCAAAAACACAACTCGGAGAAAATGAGCGATAAACATTTGTGTATAAATCTTACATACCATTAACCAGGACGAACATTGGGTGCAGGGCTTTGCCTTTTAAATCATAACTCAAGAACTACGGCGCATAATGACAAATTTCTTTCACCAAAATATTCCTAAAGGATAGGAGCATGAAATAAAAATTATTTTGAAAAATTGATTTTTTGAAGGTCATAAGCTGTACCGTACCTAACCCGTTAAGTTAATAAAAGTCATTCAACATTTTTTTTCTCTTTAGCCTCTCAGAGTGTCATTTAAAATTTAAAAATCAGTGCTACCAACATAAAATTTTAGTGTAAAAAAAACTAAAAAGTTACTAAATTCAAATTTCTTTGAAAGTGTTATTTTAAGCGTGCGAGTGACCTAGGCCTATATGGTTACCAAGGCAACAAGGCTCTCAAAATAGGCCATTAACTTACTATGAATTACATCAAATAATAATAATAATAATAATAATAATAATAATAATAATAATAATGATAATAATAAAGTGGTAATAATAATATAAATTATAAAATTATATAGGCCTACATTTATATATATTTGAATTGCAGCCAAAGGCCATAGCAGGGCATTTCAATTGAATGCCCGTAGGCTCCCCAACAAGTTCAATTTCAAGTAGTTCCAACTTTGGCTACCAGACGCCACTGTCACTGACACCCTACGGCGAACGTTGGAACTTGATAGAACGTTTCTAACCAAATAACCAACAAATTTTCGCTACACACTACCAATTGTAGTGGTAGGTTCTTTGACCTGCCATAAATCTATGACATGTGCCCGCCGCATTTTCTTCCCCTCCGAAGGCATACCGTACTGAAGTATTTTAACGCTCTTAAAAATCCGACAACTTCGGCCGGTTTTTAACCCGCGATCTTCAGAGTAGAAGTTCAGCATGCTACCGACTACGCCACCGAAATCGCTAAAGTATATACTGTACATTTGGAATAATTAAATTGTCCTCTACAGATATGGAACATATATGTAGGAAAATACATTGTTGACCAAACATCGAATACACCACTTAAAAAATTAGCATAGATGTTCTCATTCCTGAGCGTAATATTGATAAAAAGAAGAATAACATAATAATAACGGAAATTGAATACAATGGACAATAGCCAACGTTGATTCATCGTACCCTCCAAATGGGTTATTTACGAGCACACATTTTTATTCACTGACAGAAAACATGTACATATACAGATGTTGTATCAAAATACAGGGTGAATCCCACATAAGATAAACTTGTGCGTGGGCTTCATGAACACAATTTCTTAATTTATTTGCAATATTGTATTTGACTGATAATAATAAGAAAAGTTTATAGTAAAAGCATTAATTATAAGGATACTAAAAATAAAAGAAGATGATACATTACTTATTTGTGACAGAGTTGGTTAAATATGTTGGTGAAAATTTATAAGTTCATTTACTCTATCAAAGTTATTAAGGAGCCATATAAAAAGCCTTTTCTTCAATATATTCAGGGTGTTATTTGTCACATTTACTGGCAATATATTGTATATCCTAGTGCTAAGACAACTTAAATTCCTTTGGCCAAGTAGTGTGTTTCGACGAGGGATATTTATTCCAGTTCTGTCTTGAAGTCTAGTGCACATTTCAAGTTTTTGTCCATTAGAGGAGAGCTTCATATTTTTATGTATAAATATGATTGATGACTGAACAAATAACTGTCGTATGTTAAGCAACATGCTACGTTGATACAGTTCACATGTTGGAAAAGTTGGTGGCCTTTTGTACATAACTTTTAGAATGAAATTCTGGCAGGTATTTACCTGAGCCAAATGTGAATCAAGTATTCCACCATATTGTAGTTGTGACTGGACTAAGGCAAAATATACAGTTCTCAAGACTTTTGCTGAAAGAATATTTCTGATTCTGTAAAATATATAAATTAACTTTTTGAGTTTATTGGCCAACTTTGATGCATGCATATTCCATTTTAAATTACTATCTATAATAATCCCTAAATATGTAGCATTCATTGACTTCTGTAGGGTATAGCAGTTGCATCTTTCTCCACTGTTACAAATTGGTGTGTGAATCTTTAGTGTTAAATTGTCTGTGGGTTGTAATGTTTTGTTGTGTGAGAAGCATAGGTATTGTGTTTTGGTTTCATTTAAGGTAAGGAGGTGGTACATATTATCCATAATTCGATGTTTCTCAGTGTAGCAAAGGAACTTTAACTTTTGGATGCATATGATGTATCTACCCAAAATCTGTATTCTATGAAGAATTTTCTGTTTCATATGTTTATGCTTTATATTGCAGTGTACAAGCACCCTGAACACAAAGACAAGACTCAACCATGCAACTACACACATGGGCCAGAGGAAGGGAAAGTGTGTGAAGTCAACATAGCTGACTTTAAGAACTGTTCAAGCATCCATAACTACAAGTATCATAGATCAGCTCCTTGCATATTCCTCAAGCTCAACAAGGTAAGCCTATTTGAAGGAATCAACCTGGAAATAACTTACCGTATCTGCCTAATCACTACTTATTTACACAGTCATCATTATCATCATCTTGCACAATTTCCAGCCACTGGCCGGGTCTGTTTGAAACACAAGCTTCCCAACGTCTTCTGTCTTCCCACAATCTCTCAGCCTCCACCCTTGTCCAGTCTTCTCCTCTCTTCTTCACGCTTTCTTCCACCCCCTTCAGCCACCTGTCTCTCGGTCTCTTTTCTTCCCACTTCATCTCGCGTATCCTCCTGGGTATTGTGACCGAAATCCACCATGTTGCTCTGCTCCGATTGGTGATGTTTAATTGCCGAGATTCGCAAAGCAACCTTGGAAGTATTTGATGAATGCAACATATTGAAATGTATTCCAGCATGTGTTTGTAACAGATCCAGAGCTAAAGAAACATTCTTCATAATTATTCTAGCGGATAAATGGACCTATCATTATGGCATTGAGCAAAAATTTAGCAAAAGCGAGAGTCGAACATCTTCAACTCCTAACGGCTTTGACAAGTCGTGACGCAATAGATGAGGGGTGGAAACTTCCCACGCCCCGCTTTGAATCAGGTGACTACGCTGCGTGCACTCTGTCAGTTCTAGAACACGGTCATTCGAGATTTTTTTTTTCACTGGCTAAACTCATGTGTGCGCGGAGATGAGGTTTCTAATACGTGCGGAAAGCGTGTGTTTGCACTATTTAACTAACCATCACAATTTGGCTGGTGATACGCCGATACTTATAATAAATTCTTTACCAGTGTTAAGTAAAGTAAAGTCAGTGTTTTCTACAAGTGGCAGAAATACTGTAAGTAAGAATTATAATATTATTCAGCGGACACATTCACAGCACCATAGCGGACTGGAAATATATTCACCGTAGAACGCAGGCCAGTAGACATTGATATATAACTTGTTGCAGCGCATAACATATGACAGATCTTGTCATGTTATTCAGCCAAGCACACAGATATACAATGTTGAACTTTCTTTTTCGACACGATAGCTGTAGGCTACTATATGTAACAGAATAAGATCAACATTTAATTGGATTGCTAGCAAGTGCATTCATGAATAATGAACAATATTGCAATTACACCACTTATTCCACACTGATAAAATAGTCGGAACATTTCACCATCAGTGGCGTACAACCAATTTTGATTTAAGGGGTTGTATGAAGTCATCCACGATGTCACTTGTAATTAAGAACAGTAACATGGGAACACTAATACAGACTTTATTACTATTCAAGATGATAGCTTAAGCCATCAACAGGGAAGCTTAATGACCAGGATGAGTCCGAGATCTGGGGGACCGAATTCACGTTAGATCAGACGTCACGACGATGGATGCATTACAAGAGTACTTTAAGCGGCGATCTTGCAAAATTAATAATAGGACCAAGATTAACCACGTCGTGGGAAAGCACATAGGCAACACATTCTCCGTAACCCAGAGCATGCTTTCAGACCACTTGTCTGAAATTATATGACAAGCCATTACCATGTTATAATAATGTTCTCTCTTCCAGGTGACTGATATATTTCGAGTGAATTCCCAAACTAAAGAGCAAATAATTTATGGATATTAAGAGTAATTTCACTCACATATTTAAGATATTAAATAAAATGTTTTATGGTTGAATTACAATCTTTTTTTTATCAACTTATTCAAAACTTAGTTTCGTTCTTACTCGTGTCGTATTTTACCTATATGGCGGTTGCAAGCGGGACATTAAACTTTTTGCAGAGCTATTTTTGAAACTTGATAATTAATTCTTGGCACAGTAATTATCATCTGGATACATGATCTGTGATCCTAAACCCTACTGTAATTAATTCAGATTGTATAAAAATACGAAGCCGATTATAATCGTAGACATTAAGAGATTTTGACCAGTCTTATTATTGCCATTTAAGGATTACTTGACATTATGTCAAAAGGATTTTGGAAATGCATTTTGAATAAAGCACAATTATTAATAAGTTGTAGACACTTTATAGTGGTCTAAGAGTAGCAACTGTTGGAAATGAGATATTCCATTCCAACGCTTTAATAAATGATTAATTAATGAATTTCTTCGATGATATAAATGTTTGTGATTATGGCTGGATGCAGGGTCTATGCAGTCCTCGGTCAAATGGAATTAGTATGTGCTTTATTATAGTAATTATATTTATATTTCCAACTTTGGGAAATAGTGCAATGACAGTTTTTTTACTGTCCAATTAATCGTCATTTTGTGCCCTGTTGTTAGGGTTAAATGAGCTGGTCAATTCAATTTAATAATTATGCAGATCATAGGCAATTCTACTGTATTCCTATATCTTTGAATGTAACTGTTACATCATCGCAATCTGAACAATTTAATTTATCCCATAAGGACATGTTGAATCCAATTTCTTATTTGAGAATGACTTGAGTGATTAGAATTCCCTTGTAAACCAATTTTTGAGAAATTACGATAGATTAATGCTACTTTGAGCTGAGATGTTTTCCATAAGGAAACTTGGAATTATTGTGGTGATATAATGATAATAATAATTTATTTTCTATAATTAATTTAATCCAATTAATTAATTAACGGTCATTAATAGGGCTCGGAATTTTAGGTGCTAAAAATTGGGAAATATTTATTTTTTATGTATTAAAAATACCTGAAATATGTGACAAAAAAGTAAAAATATTTAATTATAATTTAGTTTATTAAATGAATATAAACAATATGCAGTACTCACAAATGCAATTTATTCTATGTCTCACTGACTGCTGAAGCATTACAATACAAACGAGATACATCTTCAGGTTGTCCATCATAAATGACCGAAGATTATCGCGAAACACTTCTTCAGAAGGCACGAAACTGCGGCAATATGTTTCTTGTCCTTGAGGTGTTGTGCAACTTGAGATCGCTGTTCAGCTTTGATTGCTTTCCCACAACAGAAAGCCCCCATAAGAAGTAAAATTATCTTTAAATTCTGCAACAGACGATAACTTGTAGTTGTTTTTATTTTAGGCATCGTAGAACTGCGGTACACTTCACAGTGCCAGAAATGAACTGCATGTGTGTGGCACTGGTTATAGGTAGCAGAGGGAGGTCTAGCAGGTGGTGCAATATGGCTATGAACAAGGAAATCCCCGGCTTCCACAGTGAGTGGCACGGGGCGACAAGTTAAGAATAACACAGTTGCAAGCTGGCACACGCTCTGCATGAAGATTAGATAGCTCACAGGTTCTTCCCCATTGAAGTAACACAGAACAAAAATGCAACAAACTGAATGATCTAGCATACTGATTTTTTTAATGTAAATATTTTGTCTTTTTATGTGCTAATAAGTGAAAAACAGGAATTTATGTATTTATAGAAATAATGCTTAAAATATGTATTTACATTAAAAAAATATTTATTTACCTAAAAATCCGAGCCCTAGTCATTAATGTCAATCTAATATATGTAAATATCAGGGATGTGTATAATTTGTGTGTGAATTATTAATTTAGTCTGTTTTATGGGAAGAGAAAAAAATGTTTAATTAATTTTTTTCTACAAAGCTGAAACTGATAGTGAAGTGTTTTTTTTTTTTTTCAATTCATATTCAGCTAAACAACGAACTCGCGAACTCTGATTAATTTTCTTTTGTGAGAAATTCCCATTTAAATGAAATAGGACAGCTCAACGGCACAGATGGACATTATGGATACTTGTATCCCAACCTAATGATTTGCCTTGAGTAATAGGAGTGTTCATATCTTTCTTTTGTCCGTCTGCTCTAAAATAAATTTAGGATCTCGATTTTAACAATTTCTAATTATTCCTGTAGTTTGGAACTTCCCCCGAATCAGTGATACTTTTTCTTTTTCTTGTTTGTGAGGTATTTGTCCTGTTGAACCTTGCGTGCCTAATATATCATAATGAAGTAAATGTTTCAGGAATTATTTCTCTTCTTCAGCTTCTTAAATGACATTAATTTAAATATACCGGTACATTATAGAGCAGGGCCCTGCGTAGCTAGTGCCTGTAGTATGTTCTATCCTGCTGCTCCCTTACGGGCAGTCTAAGAAGTAAGCCACAAGCGCGTGACGTCATGTCCTTGCCTCTCCCCACCTGCCGCTCGCTACATGTGTGAGCGAGCTGTGTATAGTATGGCGTAGTGCCCTGCAAGCCTGGCAAGTGCTTTTAGGGCCGTATGGCCTTGCCTCACACTGTCAGCACTGTCTACGCTGGAACTCGTCAGTTCAGGCGCGCACGGCCAGCCCGTACCGACATGGTTTCGTAAAGCCGTTCTTATCTTCCCTTCATATTAATATTATTATTATAACACTATTAATATTAGCAATAAAATTATATTGGGTACCAATAGACTACGTCACACACTGTTCCCGAGTACATTGAAAATGAATTCTCTATTATTGAATGGATTCATTGATAGCAAAATTAGGTCATTTATACTTAGGCTTACCCAAACTTGATGCGTGATTTAAAAATGTTGATGTTGATCCTCTCGCTTAATCGAAACGTACCACAAGCTTTCTCTTCTTTTTGAAGCCTATCGTTATCTCTAAACGACCTGTTTTGTTATGCCGAAGGTTACTTCACATCTGATGGTGGGGTCCAGCATAAATCTTGTATCCTTCTTATGGCCAATAACAATTATTATGCCCAATGTATTTTTGCTTCTAACACGAGAAAGACACGAAAACATGGATCGCGTAACATTTCTGAAATGTTACAGCTGCATCTTAGATCTATTTCGGTGATTCCTAACGTTTGTAGTAAATCCCCTTCTTAATTATGGTTTTTGAACGTGAGCTAGGGTATCATGCACTCCACAGTGTTTGCAGTATACAGAGGCCAGGCTACGCCCATGGAGGTCTCACACAAGAGCATCCTTTGCTTCCACCTATTTGTACTAGGCTACTCCCTTTCATGTCTACTTCTGGATTAGTCAATCTCCATAAAATATGGTGATTGGATAGTTTCTGTACTTTCGCAATCAACCTGCAATTTTATTTTGTGTTTACCATAGATCCGCTTCAGTCTTAAGTATCGGTTATTTATATTCCCTTGGTTCCTAAATAATTAATCACCGTTTTCATCGTTATCACCATTTTCATCATCAACACCGTCCTGACAACCTCCTTCGTTGTACGAGCACAAATTACGCACTATGTCATCATGTCTTCAAGCAATGCATGCTCTCTCTGGTACAGTCTCCCTACATGATGCTTACTATACTTTGGATGTTCATTCACTGAAAATAGCAAAATTAGCTTCGAGGTTTTCCTATGCCCAGAACTTAGAATGCAATAAAAATCAAATGTCTTAAATACCATATCTGGATTAGCCTAGATATACATATGCAATTGGATTAACTCATGAGGGCTACTTATAGCATTGGCCTGTGAGAATATTTTACGGAAGCTATTCTAACAACTCTACGCAGTGATGTGCTCTCAATTCGAATTGCAGAGTAAGAATGTATAAAAAAGAAAACTCGTGCCCACTGGCCTGGCGCAAGTCCTCGAAATGAGCACCGCTTGGATGATTTACGTATCATCGATACAATTTCAGTACCCCAAACCGAAATTCAATTTCGTGGCAGGACAGGGAATCAAACCCGGACCACCGGGGCGACAGCCAAGAACGTTAGCTGCTACACTACAAGGTGGTCTCTTTCATTGTCTGCGCAATCAATTGCACGATACCATGTAATTTCTTCACTGGGCGAACTATAATAGTACACATTTCTTCGTATTTTTGGCATTGCATAGTCCCTGGTAAGTTAGGAAGACGGTTCGCGTACCATAACCCTAAAGTCGAATAGTTCCAAGAACTAACAAACAAAACAGTCTTAGGCACTCCACCGAAAGAAATACAGACAAGCTGGTAGAAAGACAGACAACATATTTTGTAATTTTTAGAGCAAAATAGGCTAATTGTTATATAATGAATAGAACTCTTGGTCTCCATAGTGTTGAAATAATGAATATTGTCCTAAAACTTGAAGGTTTGAAGGATTTCGTGTCTTCTTGCTTATTTTGCCGTATATCTTATGTGTAGGTAAATTCCACGAGGTATTTTTTCAGGCCATGTTGAATATAAGAATTCTTTTTTTTTTTTTTTTATCGTTTACCCTCCAGGGTTGGCTTTTCCCACGGACTAAGCGAGGGATCTCACCTTTACCGCCACTGGTAGTGTCCTGGAGCTTGGGACTCTGAGTCGGGGATACAACTGGGGAGTATGACTAGCACGTTGCCCAGGCGGCCTCACCTGCAAAGCGAACAGGGGCCTGATGAAGAGATGGGAAGAGTGGGAAGATTAGGCAAGGAAGAGGGAAGGAGACGGCCGTGGCCTTACGTTATGTACCACCCCGATATTTTCCCGAAGACGAAGTGGGAAACCACGGAAAACCACATCGAGGATGGTTGAGGTGGGAGTCGAAACCCCTCTACTCATTTGGACCACCCGAGGCTGAGTAGACCCCAATCCAGTCCTCATACCACTTTTCAAATTTCGTGGCAGAGCCGGGAATCGAACCGCGGAAGTCCTGGGTGGCAGCTAATCATGCTGACCACTACACCACGGAGGCGACTTGAATATAAGAATAAAAGACATAAATGACCTTAGATTGCGACGGAATATCTTTCATTTTAAAATCCTGATGAATTTACTAACGCATAAAAAAATGGTATATTGGCTTTCACGGCCGGTGAATTAAAACTCAGCATTCTTCTAGGTTTGTGCCGTGTCTTGTGTGGGGTTTCGCCTAGGACACCAAGCTGGCTCATCGGCGGGCTCTTGGTGTCCCCGCCCGGACCCCCACAGGAGTGACGAACTGCGCGCCACCTCCCTTCATATTAGGTGCAACTGCACCACTTGACTGCGAGAACTAAAAGCTCAAGCAGCCTTAACCTCCCTATGAAGGCTTCCAAAAAGATGGTATATTGGCTTTCACAGCCGGTGAATTAAAACTCAGCTGAGTTTTACTAACGCATGTTTCTCGAACTCACATATCCCTGAAGAGCATCAATCTAGTCATTTGGTGAATACAGAATCTTGTTATTGAAATACAGTTTTATAGTCCTAATGTAGTTTTTTTGGTTCTACCCATAATTATTCCGGTTGCTATGAGGTAGGGGATGTGGTGAGACAGTTTCCTTGTGGGAATGATTTCATGACGCGAATCTCATGAGAGGAGTTAATGACAAATAAAATTAATGAGGTAATGTATGGAGTGGCTGTGTGTGGTCTTTCGAGTTTGGAGTAGTCTGACCATGCACGTTAACGTGTTTAGCTACCTCGGCTGGTTTGTGACATTATGTCAACAAATTAAAAAATGTATTTTAACTCTCCTGATTCCATACCGGCCCCTGATTCTATTTTAGGACTATTATATCTCGCTGCACCTGCTACAACACCCAAAAAGTATGCAAATTTCTGTATCCTTGCTGCAGATCTGGTTCATGTGCGTCCAAATATCATGTCTTATATGTCTACGGTTTGATTCATTAATGTGTGACTCTCCCACTATGCTATGTTTGTCCTCCCTACGTTATGAGCACGGCAGACCACACGCATATTCCACAGTGTTGGCTCTAGTGCGCCCAGTGTGCAGGCTCCGCGCTCAGTACTAAACG
The DNA here is from genome assembly GCA_946902985.2 of Meconema thalassinum. Lineage (NCBI taxonomy): Eukaryota > Metazoa > Arthropoda > Insecta > Orthoptera > Tettigoniidae > Meconema > Meconema thalassinum. The sequence continues at coordinate 269,169,702 of OX336393.1, read as the reverse complement.
TACTTCAGTACCCGGTCAAATGGACAGTGCTTGTGCGACTAAGCGCTGCAGTGCTAGTGTGCTGTCGTGCTGCACTGCTCAGAACTGGACCGAGTAGGGCTGCGCTCGGCCGGCACGAGTCAATTTCTCGCTAGCACTGCTTCACCTTGCCCATTGCACGGCCCTGTTATAGAGTACGTTATTTTATTATGGATATGTTAAAATACCCTGAAAGTGGTATGGCATAGAATTAAAACTTAAAGTACCATTTTAGATATGGTAAGAATCCTCTCATAGAAGATGTGATTAGTATGTTTCAGGATCCTGACTTTAAAAATTAAATTAAAATTTTAAAAATGTAGGGGAAAAGTGCCTAAAATGACATACTCAGGTAAAACGACATAGTGGCTTTTTCTCGTAAATGGCGCTAGTGTCGTTTATTTTGAATGCTCTATCATATGCGGAAGTTGGCTAAACTGTATTCTGCAAATGGCGGGCTTGAATATCAAACGTGTTGAAAGTCAGTGAACAAAAAGTGAAAAGAAGGTTGCTAGAATATTTTTGTGTTCCATTTTAGATGCGACTTTGCTGTTAGCGGTAAGTTCCTTTTGTTATAAGAATATACAAATAGTATTATAGGTTGTTCAACGCTTCTATTGGTATTGACGTTAGTCTCATGGCTTTGTTATTCTTGGCATAACCTCTCACTCTGTTACAAGGTGCACTCTAGGGTAAAACGACATACCATTAGTAAGGATAAAATGACATACTATGTCATTTTACCCTTATATATTGGCCTAAGAAGATTAAGTGCCTTTCTTCTTCCATGTTTACAAATATTTAAGTAGCATTCTTAGAATGTATTTTCAACATAAGCGGGCATCCAATTCTCATTATATGTACTGTTTCTTTTGCAGATGGTAGGGACGTATATCAGAAAGACTACACGCCAGTCATGGGATGAACAAGCCATGCAAAGGGCCATCGATGCTGTGAACAATGAGGAAATGGGCTGGTTTAGAGCTGCCAAACAATTTGGTGTACCGCAGGCGACTTTAAGAAGGCGTGCCAGAAATCGAAACAAACAAATTATGGGTGTAGGCAAAGGATTAGGCAGGTTCCAGTCGACATTTGAAAAAGAATTAGAGCAGGAAATAGTCAGTCACTTAAAGCTGCTATAATCTCGTCTGTTTGGCATGACATGCACAGAAGTAAGGAAACTAGCATACCAGCTTGCAGAACAAAATGGTATACCCCACAGATTTAATAAGGAGAAGAAAATGGCTGGCTGGGACTGGCTGAAAGGTTTTCGGAGTCGCAATCCAGACTTATCTCTAAGGAAGCCAGAAGCTACTTTTGCAGCTCGTGCGATGGGGTTCAATAAACCTCAAGTCGATAAATTTTACAAGGTTTGTGAAGATATCCTAAATAAAGAAGGAATATCGCCTGAAAGAATCTATAATGTTGATGAGTCTGCTCTCTCAACTGTACATAATCCTCAGAAGATTTTTGCAACGACTGGGAAAAAGCAAGTGGGGGCACTTACAAGCGCTGAGAGGGGGATGCATGTTACAATGGTTGCGTGTATGAACCCTGCAGGAAACTTTGTCCCTCCGGCTTTAATCTTCCCCAGGAAAAACTGGAAACAGGAATTGATCGATGGAGCACCAATGGGAACTCTAGGCATTGCGCATGAAAGTGGATGGATGACTGGAGAAGTTTTCCTCAAGTGGTTACAGCATTTTATTAATTTTGTTAAGGCAAACAAAGAAGATAAAGTGTTGCTCATTGTTGATGGTCACTCGAGCCACAAACATGTTGAGGTGCTGAAATATGCTAAAGAAAATGGAGTGTTTCTACTTTGCCTACCACCCCACTGCACTCACCGACTTCAGCCATTAGACGTGTAATTTTTTGGTCCCATGAAGACCTATTATAATCAAGAAGTTTCAAAGTGGCTGAAAACCCACCCTGGTCGAATAGTCACTCAATATCAAATCAGTGAGCTCTTTGCCAATGCATATGGGAAAGCAGCAAGTGTGGCTAATGCTAAGAGCGGATTTGCTAAGTCAGGACTTTGGCCATTAAATCCTGACGTTATTGAAGAACAATTTGTTTGCCCCGGCTCAGACAACTGATAGACCTACATTTGTAGAGACTGACCAAATTCCATCCCCCACTGTAGGCTTATTGAATAATGAATGTCAAGAGGAAAGTATTCCGGGATGTTCTCATGATTTGCATGCTTCTTCAACACCTGAAGAGAAATCTGCTCCCACGACCAGCCTTCGGACTCCCAAATCAGACAATAGACTCAACATATCAGTTCATGAACTTTCCCCAGTTCCTACAGCAGGGTTATGTTTCCCAAAGAAACGTAAAACTACCCAGGGTTCTTCAGGCCTCCTAAACAGCAGTCCCCAATATAAAACTTCTAGAAGATAAAGAACACCAGAAGAAATTAGCTGAGGAACGCCGATCAACTAGAAGAGCTCGGAAAAGAATCGAGTTCAGCAGCGCAGAAGCCTATAACTCAGACCCCTGTGCAGATGAAGATGATGACGACTGTGTTTGCATTTACTGCAATGATATTTTCTCACATTCTAGGCCAGGAGAATCATGGATTAAGTGTGCTAGATGCAAGATGTGGGCTCACAGTGAGTGTGCTGGTGTTCCTGCAAGGATTAAACATTTTGTGTGTGACCTTTGTAAGCCATAGAACCATTTGTAAAGGCATAATAAGAACTTGTTGAGGATTTTGTTTAGTGTCTTCACTTTTTGTATATACATGGTGAAACGTATGTCATTTTACCCAAACAGTAGGGATAAAATGACACGTTGGTACATTTTTCAATTTATTTTCTTGTGTATAGTATAGTATTATATTTGATGGTTGTTGACCGTTTTTGAGAAGATATTCTGTCAATGATTCTAAAACATGTGTGAAAAACAAATTCTTAATAAAAGTTTAAGAGAACGAGCAAAAAATAAAAATGGTATGTCATTTTAGGCACATTTCCCCTAGTTCTTCATGCTTATGTGACAGTAAGTTCTTATCCATGTTGAGAATGTTGGCTGAGGTCCTCCTCTAAATGACGGAACCTCGCCGGGGCTGCGTGATGAGCGGATACGTGATGAGTTATGGCCAGATAACTAGCAGTAATGATTACAAAATATCGGGAAGCACCGGATGCTGTTATATGTAGCTGGCAAGATACCTTAGTTGGGAGAGTTTAGACTTACGGTGAAGTACTGTAGCCTATCTCGTAAACTGTTAACATGGTTAGGTATAGAACAAAACTTCAAACTTTTCTAGTTGAAACTTATCTTCCCAAGAAGAAATCTTACAGTAACTTATTGCGTTAACTGGCCCCCTGGTGTTGGGGTAGCGCACCTGCCTCTCGCCCGGAGGCCCCTGGTTTGGTTCCCGGCTCCATCAGGGATTTTAGAAACTGAGGGGTGGAACGGGGTGCACTCACCCTTGTGAGGACAATTGAGTAGCTGTCTGACAGTGAGGCAGCGGCCCGGTCACAAAAACCAAGATTAACGGCCGAGGGGACCCAATGCACTGACCACGAGTCACCCCAATATCTGCAGGTCAAATGGCTGGGCAGCGGTCGTTTGGTAGGCCTAGGCCCTTCACGGGCTGTGGTGCCAGGGGGGGGGACTTAATGTGTTCGTAAGTTTTAGCGCCCTGCGATTTATACTTGTGGGGGAACCTCAAAATTAAGGTATTCAGAAACAATCCGCGTACTCTGGCGGCTCTAGAACCCAAAATAACTGCAATGATATGAAATATCAGTCTGTATACAGCGTGTGTACCAAAACTTCCTGTGTTAGTGCATCGTATGCCTAGAAAATGGACAGCATTTCCAGCAGCTACTCTGAAATTCATGTAAGTAATGATGATTATTAAATACGTTAAAAAGTGTAAATGTGTTGATAGTCGGGCACTAAGCAGCCGCTAGCGCCTCGCTCGACAGGGTGCTACACCCAGTGGCCCGGCAAGCCTTCCCTGTACAATAGTTCTATTTTACATGATTTACAGGTTGACTGTATTTTCAGATAGGCTATATGAATATAAGGGAGGAGTCCCACTGGATTAGTAATTTCCGTATGTAAAATTCTTGCGGGTGTAGTCTGTTGGACCAATAATGAAGGCTTCTTTTCCTCAATTAAAGTGCACAGAGACCAAAAAGAACGAAGAGAAATGTTGAATTGAAAGGAGGAAATAAAACGGAAATACAAGTACAAATTTGCGCTTACCGATTCTGATAGACGACAATAGTTAGAACTCGTGGATGTGAGGAAATGTGTTCCAATCATAAAAACATAGACATTAACATCAAGCACGCATGATATCATGGTTGTGAAAAACATTGTATTGAACTGACCCAAAATCATTATTACCAATAATGCGGTCATGTAGCCCCTTGTACTTTGAGTTTGTGTAGAATCTGTCTGATAATCGGTGTTAATTGTGATGGCTGTATTAGTGTGTGTTATCTGTAATTCAGGTAAGGACTGCCGATGATCAATTTCAAGTAGTTCCTACTTTAGGTATAAAATGCTGTCAACGGCATCTAGCCGCAAACTTGGCTACTAGACGCTACCGACACCTGGCTGCAAACATTGGAACTTAATAGAGCATTAATCGAATCTAACCTACAAATTTAGCTTCATACAATTGTAGTTAGTGGAAGGTTCTTTTACATGCCATAAATCTATGACATGGCCTCGCCGGCTTTATTTCCCCTCCGAAGGAAGGCATACCGAGGGATTTTTAATGCTCTTAAAAATCCGATGACTTCGGCCCGGTTTGAACCAGCGATCTTGGACATAGAAGCTCAGCATGCTACGAACTTCGCCACCGAAGACACCACAAAAATCATTATTATCAATAACTTGAGAATATCTCAATAGATTGGAGTATTGAGTTTCACTGCAATTGGTCAGGTTGAACCAAAAAGATTCTCTTGTCAGACTAAAGACCTCCTGGTTAGTGGGTGGATACTCTTGTCTGATGCTGATATAGGCAACACAGGATGTGGTACTGAGCCTGACTTGGTGCACCTAGGCAAAACCCCACAACAGACATGGTAAAGAACTAAGAGATTTGCTGGAATATATACAGGGTGTTCAAAACAAGTATCCAATATTTTAGGAGGTGATAGTATGCATCTTAGCTGGCACCATGGTGTTGAGGTAGTGCGCCTCCTTCGTACCCGCAATCCCCGGGTTTGATTCTCGGCTCCATCAGGGATTTTAGAAACTGACATGAGGGGTGCACTTGATGTCGTGAGGACAATTGAGAAGCTGTCCGACAGTGAGGCAGCGCCCCAGACACGGAGATCAAGATTAACGGCCAAGGGAACCCAATGCACTGACCACGCGTCGCTCCATAATCTGCAGGTCAAATGGCTGGTTGCTTGGTAGGCCTAGGCCCTTCAAGGGCTATAGTACCTTAAAACACAACTACACACCTTTCAAGTTCAATAGTTGGTTATTGCTGAACTGTTGTAGGACTCTGAGCTTTGAGTAATTGATTCAATCTCCAGCTGTGTCACCTGTCAACGGCTGCTATCGACACACATATGAGTCGTCCAGTTGCAAAACTCGTTTAATCCACTTGTGAATAAGGATCATGTCGTAAAATTATTATTTATTTAATTATTTTATTTTACTTTATTTTATTTTGTTTTATTTTATTTCGTTTTATTTTGTTTTATTTTATTTTTGTTTTACTTTGTTTTGTTTATTTTGTGTTATTTTATTTTGTTTTATTTTGATTTTGTTTTGTTTATTTTGTTTTATTTTGTTTTATTTTGATTTTCCAGAATTCAAACACAAAACCAAATACCGGTACAAAAAACACGAAGCAAAAACAAAATTCAAACACAATAGCAAAAGCAGAAAACAAAAAAGAAAGAAACACAAGGCAAAAAGCAAAATTCAAAAACAGGAAAAGCAGAAAACAAACACAAAACCAAAAAGACGAAGCAAAAAGCAAAATTCAAAAACTAAAGCAAAAGCAGAACACAAATAACAAGAAACATAAAGTAAAAAGCAAAATTCAAAAAGCAAAAGCAGAAAACAAAAAAGAAAGAAACACAAAGCAAAAAGCAAAATTCAAAAACAGCAAAAGCAGAAAACAAACACAAAACCAAAACAAAAAAGACGAAGCAAAAAGCAAAATTCAAAAGCGAAAGTAGAAAACGAAAAACAAGAAACATAAAGCAAAATTCAAAAAAGCAAAAGCTGAAAACAAACACAAAACCAAGAAAGAAAAGCAAAAAGTAAAAATCAAAAGCAAAGCCACAAAGCAAACACAAAACCAAAACCACAAAGCAAAATGTAGAAAACAACAAACACAAAAGATATGTGAGGCATAGCCCAGAGAAACGTTTCTCATGAAAATGATTCTTATTCACAAGTGGATTAAACGAGTTTTGTAACTTGACGACTCATATGGTCTCACATGGGGAATCCTGTGGATCACAAATTGGGTTCCCAAGGGTCGCGGCTTGAAAAGCAAAGTCTTAAAACAGACTCCCTGTATTAATTCATGTAATTTCTTTCAGGAAAGTTTGTTATTTAGATATATGTACAGTATATACAGAGTAATACCAATTGGGTAAAAGTGTGTTGACCAACTGAAAAGTATAACTTGAGAGAGAAACGTAGAACTGTGGTGGGCCATGGACCATGACAATGGTTGCCAATGATCATAATTGAACCTTTTATGCTGTAACAGTGATGCCAAGAATCAAGTTTGATGTTGTTAATTAGTTTTAGGGACTAGGGACATCTTGGTAATCAGCCCCATTTGCTTGATACCCTGAGTTTCAGTGGCAAGGGCAGTCGTGTGTAAGTAACTGTAATTGTTAGGGTCACGAATAGGGTATACCTAAGACTTGAAACAAGGTACTCTCCCAGCAATAACCTGAAGGGAGTGTGGTAGTAAACCTCGGGACAGACACTGTTAGCATCAGGACTGAAACCTCTGATCTCCAAACTTGCTGCAGCTCCGCATCACAGTCTTGGTGATCAATTTAACACGCACGGTTAGGCCACAGGGATTGGATATTTTGCTTTATATATATATATATATTTTTAGAATTTGGCCAATTATAGACCGCTTTGAACCTAAGACTACGGTACATTGTTTCGTTTTTTCTTTTCTTCCCAAAACTTCTTCATACGTTGGCTGATGGCCTGCCTCTGTTCCGCTGATAACACTCTCCGTGGTTGATGTGGAACTTGCAGAATCGAAAAATCTGCAGTAGTGATCAGTCGCCGGAATTCCACCCTATTAGAAATGATGTTGTTTGTGATCTTCAGTTTTTGCAGATCACACCGTATCTCTTCCAGCCATCTAGTGGTGTTTTTTAATTTGGAGATGTAATCAAAAATTTTCTTAGTTAGCCTGCTGCTATCCATTCTATATCTCAATACTCTTCCCGACACCACAGCAGGCGACTATCATCTGTTACAATCGGGTTCTCATGGGTTTATCTCTCTTTCACCCTTGCACTATCAGACGTGTTGTTTTATCTAAGCCCCGTGTTACATTTCTGCAATTTTTATACTTCCTTTCATTTTGTTGAAGTTTCTTCTCCAGTTGCTGAGATCAGCTATTTGCTATGCAGTGGCATTATTCGCTTAATGCGCGGTTCGCAATTCCAGTATCATTTCCTAATCCGTGATCTCTTGAACACAAGAAACAAGTTGAAAAGATATTGAAGGTGACAGATATCGGCTCCATAGAAGCGTCCCATGCCGGCTACTCCGAGAGAAAGTAGATTTGTGATTTGATTTTCCAAGGTTACCATGACGTGGGTCAGTATAAATTATCCTTGTCGAGGTTAGTTCACGTGGCTTCCTGCTGGTGGCGGTTTACCCCTCCTTCGCCGTGCTCCAAACTGTATGATGGCATCTAGTGGCCATATACGCAACTTATATCGTGATTTCTTTATGGCCAACTGAAGTAAAATCGTGCGAGATCCTGTCTTCCACGGTTTGTTCGCCCCGTAGTAATGCCTGGAATGAGTACATTTTCCTGGTTGCCCTTATGGTGCTGCATATTCTTGCTTTCATATGCAAATTCTTCTTGAACCTTTATACTCCAAGTGGGCACACACTGTCTGTTTTATAAACACCATTTTCGTTTCATCCATGTTAGTGAGTTGTTTTTATCTTCATCCTTTCATTTCATGCCATTTCATTTCATTAGGGGCCGATAACCTCGATGTTAGGCCCCTTAAAACAACAACTATCATCATCATCTTTTATACTCCAAGTAACAATGAGGATTCCTAAGTGTAGACTGTCTCTGTGGTATTATTGTATTAATTTTGGGTCCATTTGAGTTAGAAGACGTAGAACTACTTCATCTGATTCATGTGTCAAATTTTCAGGATTTCGCTTAAGAAATCATGACCATTAATCACTCTTGTTATGGTCACTTCAGGTCCCTGTATTTACCACGCGTGCAGTTTGGAACCTGTGCAACTCGATATTCTTCTCGGTCCCGTTGGCACTCGCAATGCTATTCTTTGTGACTTACTCCATTGGAGGTTGGAATCAGTTTGACTACGTTGCATTGGGCACATGGGTTGCAGGGGTCGATTGCTGTACTATCGCATTAATTCCGGTACATGCTGTGAATGTGGTAATCCTGTTACCACCCCAACTAAAGCATCGAGTACGCGTACTCAGGTTTATCACCCACTTCATTTGTCCTAATTGCATCTTTCAATATTATGGAAGAAACTTGAAGAGGAAGTATTGAAATGCAGTGGTCATGGTCGTTATAGTCCTTGCTGTCATATTAGAACTAGACATGTGAGTGGGCCTGGTGACAGACTGTTTTAGTGGTAGTATTTGTTGTTGGTGAAGCTTTAGTATTTTTTTCGTTAGTAGAATTTTGGTATTTAATTGTTAGTAGAAGGTTAGTATTTTGTAGTAGAATTGCTCTTTGTTGTTGTTTGAGTCTTCAGTCTTTTGACTGGTTTGATGCAGCTCTCCATGCGTCCCTGTCCTGAGCTAATCGTTTCATCTCTACATAGCTACCACACCCTACATCCGAGGCAATCTGTTTAACATATTCTAACCTTGGTCTACCCCTACAGTTCTTGTCCTCGACCCTTCCTTCCATAACTAAGCTTGCTATTCCTGGGTGTCTTAGTATGTGTCCTACCAACCTATCTCTTCTCTTCATTAGCAGTCGCCAGAAACATCTCTCCTCTCCCACTCGCCTTAATACCTCTTCGTTTGTAACCCTATCTACCCATCTGATCTTCATCATTCTCCTGTAACACCACATTTCAAATGCCTCAATTCTCCTCTTTTCTGCTGCACCAATAGTCCAAGTTTCACTTCCATAGAGCGCCACGCTCCAGACAAAGGCTTTCAAAAATGACTTCCTAATACCTAAATCTATATTCGATGTCAACAGATTCCTTTTCTGTAGAAATGCTTTCCTTGCCTGAGCTAACCTACTTTTTATATACTCTTTGCTTCGTCCATCACTGGTTATTTTGCTTCCTATGTAACAGAAGTCTCCTACTTCCTTTAGTTTTTCGCCTGCCAATTTGATGTCCATAGAGGATTCTGATTTATTTCGGCTGCATTCCAATATTTTTGTTTTACATTTATTAATTTTAATCATGAATTCCTTCCTCAAGACGGAGTCCATACCATTAAAAAACTCATTCAAATCCTCAGGCGTGTCGGCCATGATGACTTTGTCATCGGCAAATCTCAGAGTTGAAATTATTTCTCCTTGAATCTTCACTCCCACTTTAAATTTTTCTACAATTTCCTTCATTGCTTGTTCAATGTAAAGATTGAAAAGTATGGGTGATAAGTTGCAGCCTTGACTTACACCTTTCTGAATACCAGCTTCTCTCTCATGTCCTTCAGCTCGAATGACTGCTGTCTGGTTTCTGTATAGATTGTAGATCACCCTCCTATCCCTGTACTTGATTCCAAGAGTTCTCAAAATGTCAAACAATTTAGTCCAATCAACGTTATCAAAAGCCTTTTGTAAGTCTACAAATGCCATGAACGTTCTCTTATCTTTCCTTATTCTACCTTCCAAAATCAGCCTAAGACTTAGTACAGCTTCCCTTGTTCCTACATTTCTCCTGAAACCAAACTGGTCTTCACCCAACTCCGTTTCGATCTGGCTTTCAATCCTCTTGTAAATTATTCTAGACAGGATCTTTGAAGCATGAGTAATCAAGCTGATTGTACGGTAATCTTCACATCTGTCAGCTCCCACTTTCTTTGGTATAGGGATGATAACATTCTTCTTGAAATCAGGGGGTACCTCACCTGTCTCATAAATCCTACACACCAAGTGAAATAACCTGATCAGACCTTCATCTCCTATGCAGCGTAGCAACTCAATCGGTATATCATCTATGCCTGGTGCTTTGTTCCTGCCTAAGTCCTCTAATGCTCTGTCAAATTCTGATCTCTATTAAATCTCCTTTTGCATCCTCATCAATTTCCTCCTCCCTTTCCATTACATGATTCTCAATCTCCTTTCCCTTATACAAGCACTCTATGTAAGCTTTCCATCTCTCAACCTTTTCTTCCCTATCTGTTAGAGGCTTTCCATTTGTGTCCCTAATATTACAGCACTTGGTCTTCTTTTCCCCAAAAGTATTCTTAATCCTTCGATAAGCTGTGTCTACTTTTCCTAATTTCAGACACTTTTCTATACCTGCACATTTCTCTTTCAACCATTCTTCTTTCGCTTCCTTGCACTTCTTGTTAACCTCATTTCTCAGACGTCTGTATTCTGCTTTCCCCTCTTCATCTCTTAGATTCTTGTGTTTCCGCCTTTCATCCATCAATTCTAGTATATCCTGAGTGATCCACGGTTTTCTACCTATTCTTTCTTTCCTACCAATGTTTTCTTCTGCGGATTTTGTTATTTCATTCTTCAAAAGTGCCCATTCGTCTGCAATTGAAGTTTGTTTAGGGGTTTTGATTAGTCCTTCCTTTATACTCTTCTTGAATCTTTCGTTTACATCCTTTACTTTCAGTCTGTCTATTGCCCACCTTTTTGGCTTTTGACTTTTCTTCAGTAGCAGCCTTTCAGAATAAATCAATTCTTTACTAGTCTAATAGACGGTTATGATATTGATAATATAAGCCAACTAATGGCTACACTGCGTTCTGCTGCACGGCTGAAAGCAACGAGAAACTACAGCCGTAATGCTATTCCCGAGGATATGCACCTCTCTATGCATAATTACATGTGATGATGGCCTCCTCCCTTGTAAAATTTCATTCCGGAGGTAAACTAGTCCCCCGTTCGGATCTCCGGGTGGGGACTACTCGAGAGGGGGTTAACATCACAGAAGTGACAAAGAGAAAATCTGACATTCTACGGATCGGAGCGTGGAATGTTAGAAGTCTGCTAGGAAGTGGAAAGTTAGAAAACTTAGAAAGGGAAATGGATAGGTTGAGGTTGGATTTGGTTGGGATTAGTGAAATGCGCTGGCAGGGAGAACAGGACTTTTGGTCAGGAGACTCTAGGGTCATTAGCACTAAATCAAACAATGGCCAAGCAGGAGTTGGTCTCATATTGAGTAGGAAACTTGGACAGCGGGTGGAACATTATGAGCAATACAGTGAACGGATTATTGTAGCAAAAATCAATACTAAACCTACCTGCACCACAGTGGTACAAGTCTATATGCCTACCAGTCAAGCTGATGATGAGGATGTTGAAAAGGTCTACGAAGAAATAGATGACATTCTGAGGTATATCAAAGGTGATGAAAATGTTATAGTAATGGGAGATTGGAATGCTGTGGTAGGAAAAGGGAGAGAAGGGAAGATAGTAGGAGATTTCGGATTAGGAGAAAGGAATGATCGAGGAAGCAGGCTGATGGAATTCTGCACCGAACATGAGTTGGTCATAGCTAACACCTTATTCAATAACCACAATAGAAGAATATACACATGGATGAGACCAGGAGATACAGGGCGTTACCAAATCGACTTCATTATGGTCAAGCAGAGGTTTCGAAACCAGATTTTGGATTGTAAAACATATCCTGGTGCTGACATAAACTCTGACCACAATCTGGTTGTAATGAAATGCAGATTAAAGTTGAAGAAACTGAAGAAAAGTCAAAAGCCAAAAAGGTGGACAATAGACAGACTGAAAGTAAAGGATGTAAACGAAAGATTCAAGAAGAGTATAAAGGAAGGACTAATCAAAACCCCTAAACAAACTTCAATTGCAGACGAATGGGCACTTTTGAAGAATGAAATAACAAAATCCGCAGAAGAAAACATTGGTAGGGAAGAAAGAATAGGTAGAAAACCGTGGATCACTCAGGATATACTAGAATTGATGGATGAAAGGCGGAGACACAAGAATCTAAGCGATGAAGAGGAGAAAGCAGAATACAGACGTCTGAGAAATGAGGTTAACAAGAAGTGCAAGGAAGCAAAAGAAGAATGGTTGAAAGAGAAATGTGCAGGTATAGAAAAGTGTCTGAAATTAGGAAAAGTAGACACAGCTTATCGAAGGATTAAGAATACTTTTGGGGAAAAGAAGACTAAGTGCTGTAATATTAGGGACACAAATGGAAAGCCTCTAACAGATAGGGAAGAAAAGGTTGAGAGATGGAAAGCTTACATAGAGTGCTTGTATAAGGGAAAGGAGATTGAGAATCATGTAATGGAAAGGGAGGAGGAAATTGATGAGGATGCAAAAGGAGATTTTAATATTGAGATCAGAATTTGACAGAGCATTAGAGGACTTAGGCAGGAACAAAGCACCAGGCATAGATGATATACCGATTGAGTTGCTACGCTGCATAGGAGATGAAGGTCTGATCAGGTTATTTCACTTGGTGTGTAGGATTTATGAGACAGGTGAGGTACCCCCTGATTTCAAGAAGAATGTTATCATCCCTATACCAAAGAAAGTGGGAGCTGACAGATGTGAAGATTACCGTACAATCAGCTTGATTACTCATGCTTCAAAGATCCTGTCTAGAATAATTTACAAGAGGATTGAAAGCCAGATAGAAACGGAGTTGGGTGAAGACCAGTTTGGTTTCAGGAGAAATGTAGGAACAAGGGAAGCTGTACTAAGTCTTAGGCTGATTTTGGAAGGTAGAATAAGGAAAGATAAGAGAACGTTTATGGCATTTGTAGACTTAGAAAAGGCTTTTGATAACGTTGATTGGACTAAATTGTTTGACATTTTGAAATCGATTGGAATAAAGTACAGGGATAGGAGGGTGATATACAATCTATACAGAAACCAGACAGCAGTCATTCGAGCTGAAGGATATGAGAGAGAAGCTGGTATTATGAAAGGTGTAAGGCAAGGCTGCAACTTATCACCCATACTTTTCAATCTTTACATTGAACAAGCAATGAAGGAAATTGGAGAAAAATTTAAAGTGGGAGTGAAGATTCAAGGAGAAATAATTTCAACTCTGAGATTTGCTGATGACATCGTCATCTTGGCCGACAAGCCTGAGGATTTGAATGAGTTTTTGAATGGTATGGATTCCGTCTTACGGAAGGACTTCATGATGAAAATTAATAAATGTAAAACAAAAATACTGGAATGCAGCCGAAATAAATCAGAAACCTCTATGGAGATCAAATTGGCAGGTGAAAAGCTGAAGGAAGTAGGAGACTTCTGTTACTTAGGAAGCAGAATAACCAGTGATGGACGAAGCAAAGAGGATATAAAAAAGTAGGTTGGCTCAGGCAAGGAAAGCCTTTCTACAAAAAAGGAATCTGTTGACATCGAATATAGATTTAGGTATTAGGAAGTCATTTTTGAAAGCCTTTGTCTGGAGCGTGGCGCTCTATGGAAGTGAAACTTGGACTATTGGTGCAGCAGAAAAGAGGAGAATTGAGGCATTTGAAATGTGGTGTTACAGGAGAATGATGAAGATCAGATGGGTAGATAGGGTTACAAACGAAGAGGTATTAAGGCGAGTGGGAGAGGAGAGATGTTTCTGGCGACTGCTAATGAAGAGAAGAGATAGGTTAGTAGGACACTTACTAAGACACCCAGGAATAGCAAGCTTAGTTATGGAAGGAAGGGTCGAGGACAAGAACTGTAGGGGTAGACCAAGGTTAGAATATGTTAAACAGATTGCCTCGGATGTAGGGGGTGGTTGCTATGTAGAGATGAAACGATTAGCTCAGGACAGGGAGGCATGGAGAGCTGCATCAAACCAGTCAAAAGACTGAAGACTCAAACAACAACAACACATCCATTCTATGAAGGTGACCATAAAATTGTAGTCTCCGTCTTTTAATTGAGTCTGTAATTTTTTCTACATTTCGGTAAAGGTCTTCATTTTTTCTCTTCATCCAAATATCTTTATTCTTTTGGGGACCCAAAATTTTCCTAAGTATTTTCCTTTCTTTCTTTTCCAGTTCCTCTTGTTGACCTCTTTTGTTCAACGTTAAACATTCTGATCCGTATAATACCTCTGGTTTAATTACAGTTGTGTAGTGCCTGATTTTTGCCTGGAATGAAATTGATCGTTTGTTGTATCTATGTTGGGTGAGTTTATAGGCATTTTCCATCTTTCTGAATCTCTCCTTGCAGGATGTGTTATCAAGTCCATTTGACTGGATCCATTCTCCCAAATATTTAAATTTATCAATTCTTTGAATCTGTCCATGTTGAGTTCTTAGATATTTTTCTCCATTGTGTCTGTGTTCAATATATTTTGCTTTAATGTGTCAACATTTGAAGAAATTTGGCAGACCCTGTGCTGAAGAAACTCTACTTAGTATAAAACAAAGTCACTGATTCTTGGATGTCACGGGTAATCTCGAGAACCACTGGATGGATTTTGATGCAGTTTTCACCATTCTGTAAAGGATATCTTGAGGAAGGTTTCTGTAGAAATTAATTTATTTATGATCAAGGGAGCCAAGCAGTAACAATTTCAGTGAATAAGTCGAAAAAAACTGGCGTCTGTGCACTTTTTAAGCTTACGCTGGGCAAACCGTTGAAAATATCAATATACTATGAGTGTAAGAATTGTTCAGCATGAAAAGTTCTTCAAAAAAGTCAGCGAGAGCACTATAAGTGTTTTTATGTTTTCATTTCTTCCAACAATCTCCATTCAGTTACTGAGGCGACAGTTGACGAGCTAGCTAGGGGAAAGCCTATTACCCCAGTTACAGCTAGCTAGTGGGTGAGCTTATTACCCCAGATACAGCCAGCAGCAAACAGTCGAGTCTTGTTGAGTTAAGACTTCAGAGATGAGTGATTGTGTTTGGAGTTTCCATGGAAATGCAATTTGGCTTTTATCACTTTGCCAGTGAACTTTTCGTTCCGCAAAATATACAGTCAAGGTAAGATTGGACGGAAGGGGGATTTGTGTTTCATGCACCTCGCCAAGAATTCGTTGCACATGCATCTCCATGATAACATAATTAATAGTCCAGTCAGTGATTTTAACCCATCATGCTGAGACGTTTAATGGATATAGGTCGTAGTTCATTGAGATCGAAAAAAAAAAAGCAATTTTCACGTAATGCATTCATAACTGTTCCCGGCGAAGCCAGGGCGGGTTGCTAGTACTGTATATATCATCAAATGGTACAAGTTTACAGCTTCTTCCTTCGATTGCCAGTGTCACCATAAGCTATCTCCAAGCTGTTATTTTATTTAATATCCCATGCATGGTAGGTAATTACATATTATCTTCTTTTCCTCGCAGCCTATTGCCAATTCCCTTCTGATTTCCATTGCAGATTTTCAATTGGGTTCCCGAGTATTATACAGAGGTGGAAGAACTTCCAGATAACATGCCAACCCCTCTCAAAATGCACATTGCAGAGCTGAAGAACACTAACTCTAAAGAGGTAAGAGTATCCAATAGTAGAGGACTTAAGTTACTAGACCCTTTGCTCCTAAACCATATCCATCCACAGTATGTTCCCAAATTTCCCTAAATGTTTACAAATCTACCTTAGAAAGAAAATTTGAAATATATGGTACCAGAAATTACTTTTGCTGCCAGTTGAAAATACAACCCAGTTGGGATTTGAACCTGGATCTCCTGTTGCTCGGGAAGGTGCATTAGTCACTGCACAGCAATGCAGCCAAGTCTCAATCTTCCACTTACAGGGAAAGGAGACACATCGTAGGTTTTAGATACCCAACAGTAGCCCAGCACAAGTAAATGGACTGGTTGGACTAGTTTTGGGGCCGTATAGACACCCTCTCCACAAGTTGCGAGACCCTGCAAGGAGCTGTGCTATATTGTATTCAACATGTATAAATATCATTGCTATTTTCATTACAGATTGAAACTGTGTGGGTATCATGTGAAGGAGAAAATCCTGCTGATGTAGAAAACATTGGAGCCATTCAGTATTTCCCAGGTCGCGGTTATCCAGGGTATTACTTCCCATTTGAGAACGACGATGGCTACCTCAGTCCCCTGGTTGCGGTGTGGTTTGAGAAACCTGCTAGTAAGTATAAACCATTCTCTTTAGATAGCAAAATGGCACAAAAATAAACACACACACAAAAGAGAGAAAAATAAATGCCTTGAACTTTGGGTAAAAAAGTTGAAAATATGTGCTTTCATTGAATACATATGCATACCAATCATTTTCATTTGAGACTGATTTGCTTTTCAGCATCCAGTTTAGTCTGCGAGCCTCTGTTTGCAAACAAGTCACCGCCATGATGCCCTATTAGCAGTTAGCACTGCGGCTTCCTCTGCTTCTACACCTCTCACTTTGAGATCGTTCATCAGTGAATATCACCATCGCCTTCTAGGTCAACCTCTGCTTCTCTTACCCTCTACAGCCAAACTCATTAACCTTTTAGGTAATCTCTCCTCCCCCTTTCTCATCACATGTCCCCACCATCTGAGTCGGCTCATACAAACAGCTTCATCAAGTGTGTTCATTTCTAACTTGGCCTTTATCTGTTCATTAAGAGTATCTTCCTGCCATTGCTCCCATCTATTTGTCCCAGCTATCATACGCGCTACCCTCTAGCTTATCAGATACCTCTAGCTTATGTATCAGATACCCTGAATCTACCCAGCTCTCACTTCCATACAGCAAGGTTGGTCTAAATACTGAGTGATATAGGGAGAGTTTCATGGCTACACTAACTTCTTTCTTGCAGAATACTGTAGATCGCAACTGACAACTTGCTGCATTGACTTTTATACACCTCAACCCTATTTCTTCCCCATACTACCATCATGACAGAATAAGTTACCGTATTGTAACCATTCATTTTGGTTACAGAGCTCACTTTTGATGTTAGGAAAATGGCTGCATTTTGCTGGGCATAGCAGGGAGTGTTGAGCCTTGTGCCAACTTGGATCTCTATGGATCCAGCAAGAGATGGCAGGTGGCTTTGCCAATGGCAGGTTTAATTATGTTCTTAGGATGATGGTGTATTGTTTTGATTGCTGGTTGTTGAAATGAAGGATGGTAATATGTTTTGAAATGAAGGATGGGTAATATTTTTTGAAATGAAGGATAGTGATATGTCTGGGGGAGTGATTTGCTTCGTCTATGAAAAAGTATGGAGAGGAATCTGAAAAGTTGTGATCTATGATAGTAGGCTTGGGGATGGTGATGTTCTTGTTGGAATGAATGGATGTCATGTTTGAGATGCAGGTATTGGAAGTTGGTTTACATGTACACAAACAAGTAATAAAGGCAGGGCTAGATTTGTGACGGTACGCACCGGTACGCCGTACCGAAATCTCTGATTGGGGGAAAAGTCGAATAGGCCTATATAACATAATTTTTAGAACTGTGAAACGTTGTAAGTTAAGGTCAACTTGGTCTTTGACTGGATAATTATTTCAGAAAACTGTAAAGACAAATTTATAAAACAAGAAACAAAAGATTGTTGGTGAACATGTGTGTATTTTCAAACCGAATGTATTTTTTTTTTAAATTACGTAAAAAAATTAAATTGAAATAATGTGCATTGTTAGAATGGTAGCCTAGTTAGGCTATAGCCAACGGCTATGGTAAGAAAAATGTTGCTACAGCAGTCTCAATTTAATTTAAAATCGCAATCATAATTAGATTGCTATTTTGTCCACTGATTAATTTTTACAGGTGTTCAGAAAAGCGTAAAAATATCGTTTTTAGAACTCTATATTTCAATATTCCATAAAGCCGCACCCCTTCACCCCTTCCCCCTCCACCCCCTCTCACCACCTCGTGATAGTCCACAGTACCGGAACCTCTTTTTCTACAAATCAAGCACTGAATAAAGGCATTGTATTTTTTTTTTTTAGTTCTCTAAGATAGATAGATAGATATTTTATTCAATTAATTCCAAAGAGCCATAGGCTCGTACAGAGGAATTGTACAGTAATATGTGTGTTTACACACCAAGGAAGAAAATTCTGAAGGTAACACAAATTGATGAATAAGGGCATAGGCCTATTAGTAAAGTTGATACTATATCTAAGATTGTTTAGACCAAGGTCTCTTAAAATGATAAGCACTTAGGATTTTTAAGCTTATTTGATGTATTAAGATGCATCGAATTTTTCCCACAATACTTTCATAGTTTTCCTCTTAAATACTGACAAAGTTGGTGCACTTTTTACTTCATCGGGAAGTTTATTATATGACTGTGATGCAGAGAACTTGAAACTATTTCTACCGTATTTAGAAGAGTGAATGATATATAAGGCTACGTCCTTCGCATGCCTAGTTCCATAAGAATGATTGTCTGAGTTCAAGATGTAGGGAGAGCTATAGAGTATTGTGTTGTGTTTAATCTTGTATATTAGCATAGCTGCTCGGAGATCTGCACTTATGCTGAGGGGTAGAATTTTACTTCTGATGTACAGATCTTTTACTGGAGTGTAGTAAGGAAGGTTAAATATGTTTCTAATAGCCCTATTCTGAATAGTCATAAGTCATTTAGTGTGGATTTCCTGCAGTGAGCCCAAATAACATTTAAATATTGGAGCTTGCTATGTACAAGTGAATAGCAGATTTGTTTTACAAGGTTTAGGGGAATAAGATACCGAAGTTTCCTTAGGATCCCTACTATAGGTGAGAGTTTCTTGGCAATTCGTTCAACGTGTTCAATCCAGGTCAGGTGTTTGTCGATGATTAGACCTTAATACTTTGCCTGATTAACCTCTTTTATTTCAATATTATTTATATATATTTTGTCATGTGTGATTTCTTTCATGCTTTGTTTTGAAATTACCATGTAATTGGTCTTCTGTAGGTTCATTGTTAATTTATTGGCCTGGAACCATTGTGAGAGAGTATTTATATCTTGTTGCACATTTCGTATTATTTCAATTATGTCTTTCCCAGTGTAGAAGATATTTGTATCATCTGCATACAATTTGATATGCCCTCTCAAATTACATTCCACAATATCATTTATATAAATTAAGAATAATGTAGGTCCAAGTATAGATCCTTGTGGAACTCCATGAGTTATATATTTTCCTGAACTTATGCATTTATTCAAAGCTACATGCTGCTTTCTTCCAATAAGGTAGCTTTGGAACCATTTTAGCGCTATACCTCGGACACCAGCATTTTCTAATTTTGATGACAGTATTTTATGATCTACTGTATCAAAGGCTTTTGTGAGATCAATAAATAACCCAACTGCCATATTATTTTTGTCAATAGTTTCTTGTAGCATTGTTATTAGGTCAATAGTTGCTGCCTCAGTACTAGAATTTTCCCTGAATCCATATTGCATATTATGAAAGAATGTATTCTTGTTCAGAAATGAAAGCAATCTTGTTTTTACCACTTCTTCCAGAATTTTTGAAACTACTGATAAAATAGAAACAGGTCTATAATTATTTGGATTCCTTTTGTCACCACCCTTAAAAATAGGAACTACTTTGGCCACTTTCAAGTCATCTGGTATCATGCCAGTAACTAAGGACTCATTTATCATTTCAACCAAGATTTTAATAAATGATTGCATATTGTTTTTAATGAAATTTGTCTTGGTCCTATCTAAATCACAGCTCTTTTTATTCTTTAAATTTGTGGTGATGGACTTGACCTCTGCTTCATCTGTTGGATATAAGTAGAGGGAATTTGACTGATTGTGGTCCTTACTTGGGATTTCCTTCTGTTCAGGAATAGCTTTTGCTAAACTTCCAGCAATGTTTGTGAAGAACAAGTTAAATGATTCACATAGCTCTTGATTGTCTGTGATAATTTTGTTGTCTATTTCAAGTGAAGTGCATGTCTCAGCTGTTGGTTTTTTGCTGTGTATGATTTCTTTGATAGTCTCCCAAGTTTTTTTGGAATTGTTTCCATATGTTCTGAATTTTTCAGAGTAGTAATTTGACTTTAGTCTTCTTTTTAAGTTTGTTACACTATTCCTGCATCTACAGTATTCTTGGTTCATATCATTATTTCTGTGAAGGGGATTTTTGAACTTTGCATGTAGAGTGTCTTGTTGTTTTATAAGTGTAAGGAGTTCAGCTGTGACCCATGGTAAGTTAGTAGTCTGTCTTTTATTGTTAGTATTGTTTGTTATATTTCTTTGGCTATGCCTGTTCCTTAGATTCAATTGTTTGATGAAAGAGTTATATAGAGAGTTTAACAGTACTGTCTGCATCATTACAGGAATCTGCGTTTATAGATATATTCGTTTCATGCCTGTTCCTTAAATTCAATTGTTTGATGAAAGAGTTATGTAGAGAGTTAACAGTACTGTCTGCATCATTACGGGAATCTGCGTTTATAGATATATTCGTTTCAGGAGTGTGCTGTCTATCCCAAGAGTCCTCGTGTGTAGTTGATTTTGTCAAGTTATGTGACAACGTGCTATAATTGGTCTCGGAAATATCAAGAATTAATATACTGTGATCACTAATATCATTGCTGACATTTGATATTTTATAACTTAATTCTGAATTGTTTAGTGACACGTGATCTATTAAGGTAGCTGCAGTGTCACAAAGTCGTGTAGCATATTTAGTGTTGCACTGTTTAAAACCATAGCATGCTATTAGATTTAGATATTTCCTTCTTAATTGATCATCAGCTAGGATATCAATGTTGGTATCTCCAAGGAAGATGCATAATTTATTGTTTATCTGGCTAAGAAAACTTTCAAATGAATTTAAGAAGGGTATGGCATTGCTTCTATTGGGGTTATATGCTGCAATAATATCAATGCTTTTATATGTTGGCCTATTACTTTTAACATCATCTCTGTATACCTCAATCCACATCAAACTATGATTCATTTCACACATTCTTTTAACATTCACTTTCCATTTGTGTGATACATAAATACCCAGACCCCCACCAACTTTGTCATCTCGATGAGCAAACACGCTTGTGAAATTGTTGAAGTTATAAAAATCTGCCTCATTACTTTTCACCCAGGTTTCTGTAACTACCAATACATCTATCTGACCTATCATCTGCACGAGAATTTCAATGTCATCAAGCTTATTCCGAATACTTCTGCATGTACAAACACCTAACCTGTCCACCTAATTCTAATGTGTTTATGCATGCACTTATATTAGAGTCCTGTTGCATGAAATCATCCAAACAGTTGTACTTATGTTCACTGCACTGTACTTTACCTAGGTGTCCACTTGTAGTCAGCGCATTCTTCTCTCTAAACAATAAAATATCATCACTCGTTCTAGCAATTAGTTTTCCGAGAGTAAAAACTTGGCAACTCTGTTTAAAAGTTTTCCAAATTTCATTGTTCCTCTTCTATTGAGGTGGAGACCATCATAACCAAGGTCCCTGTCTTGTAACCAAGAGTTCCCTTCTAAAAAAATGTTTTTTTCACCACATAACCAATCCAGTGTTGAATTCACGGCATTAATGTATCGTGGGTCTATGTCACGTCTTTGCAATACACCACTAATACACACTTTTGAACTCGGAAAGGCACTTTTCACTTCGTCCACGAGCTTGTCCATGTCATTCATAATGTGAGTTGGTGTTGGAGAACTGTTCAAGCAATTGGTCCCTACATGAATCATTACCACCTCAGGGTCTTCACGAACC
Source organism: Meconema thalassinum (assembly GCA_946902985.2). Classification (NCBI taxonomy): domain Eukaryota; kingdom Metazoa; phylum Arthropoda; class Insecta; order Orthoptera; family Tettigoniidae; genus Meconema; species Meconema thalassinum. The sequence goes on along the minus strand of OX336393.1, from coordinate 269,147,676 downwards.
TCGTTTGCCCAAACCTTTCTAGTTAATTGCTCAGTTCTTATTCCTGGATAGCAATAGACTGCGGCATCATCAACTACTGGGCCTGCATTTCGCAGAATTGAGTCACCCATGACAAGTACACGGGGACGTCTCCTTTTCTTAGTAGGATTATGGAAGGTTTGTCGTATCTGGATGTCTCGTTTTCAATACCGGTATCTTGTCTTTCTTCTACTTGGGAATCGGAACGGCTGAGGATTTCAAACGGATTCTGGGAGATAAAGTCGTTAGGAATATTCCCAAATTTCACCAAGGTAGGCCTACGTCTTGGAAAGCGTGCATTCGTTTTAGACCTAACCTCTAAATAGTCTGCCTGAGTAGGCCTATCTTCTTCTGCTTGTAGTCTTTCTTTAAGGAGACTTATTTGAGATTGTGCGTTTTTTAAATCAACCACAAGCAATTTGATTATTTCCTCTTTGGAGGCCAATTCTAATTTGAGGAGTTCAGATTCACTCGCCGCTCATGGCAACTCGTACTTTTATCCCAGTTGATTTCCTTCACATCTCACAATTTTTTTGCCACTACATGCTTTGTCTTCACAATTAAGACACACCTCTTCAATAGAGAAAGAAATGTTATCACATTGAACACTTACATCATCCGATTGGGAACAATTTTCAAGAGATAACCGTTCGTGACTTATGTTAAACATCGCCATCTTTCCTTTGCGTGTCCAATGCTATCACGATCCCAAATTAACCCAACCAACCCCTGAAAGGTTACAGTATACAGCCTAAGTATTAAAAATGTTCCACCTGCTCCAATTTAGTTCCTCCTACCTGACAATCTATTAACTTGTGTTTCTTCCTTACCGATTAATATGCACTGTTTGCAAATCATGTGAAGCCACTCACCAGAAATTTGGCAAGATTGTTCCGATGTATGCGTTACGCGTTGATATGATATCCATCATATCGAAGAGAAAATATCAGTATTGACGTATAAATTAATATACTTATAACTAGGTAAAATGTAGCCTACCTTACTAGGCAAGATATTCCAATCTTTCGCAAGCTTGACATCAAACATGGAGCTCATACATGACTTTTGTAAATAAGTCATTTTTCAGTTTTATTTTATTAATGACTAACATCACTCTGAATGGTACAAAGTTAGAACAAGTACATCATTTCTGTTACCTTGGCAGTGTAGTGTCCACAGATAACCAACCATCTGCAGAAATCACTAGTAGAGTTCAACAAGGAGCACAATTTTATCATCTCGTGAGAGGGCTTCTTTGGGTAAAGCAAGTTCCTTTAAGATCAAAACTAATACTCTACAAGAGCTTCTTTGTACCTGTTACTACATATAGCTTAGAAACCTGTACCCAATCCAAGAGAAATACCAGCAAACTACAGGCGGTGGAGATGAAGTTTTTAAGAACTATGATTCAGAAGACAAGGAGGGACAAAATAAAAAATTATGAGATACGCCATCTTGTTCAAGTAGAACAATCTCTTAATGAGATCTGTGTTGAAGCCAGGCTGAAATGGTTCGGTCATCTCAAAAGAATGGACACACAGAGAACAGCTAGAGTGTGGTTTGAGAAAGAGCTAAAAGGCAAGAGACCAAGAGGTCGACCAAGGAAGAGATGGATCGACCAGGTTAGAAATGATCTTGCAAGGAGAGGTCTGGATTTGCAGCAGGTTGTGGAGGGGGAGACATTCTTGGAGAGAACTAAATGGAGAGCGCTCATTCACCGCACCCGGGAAACTGGAGCCGGGTTATGATGATGAATGACATCAACACATTTTTTTAATATTTTTACAGTAACAGATAGATTTATTCAATTTGAGCCTCAACAGTTTAAATTAGAAATATTTTATTATTTAAGTTTTTGAGTTTCATTGAATATCCATTTGTCACTGTGGAGGCCCGGATTCAATTCCCGGCTCTGCCAAGAAATTTAATTCAGGCCTGAGGGCTAGAACAGAATTATACTCAGTCTCGTGTGGCAAAACTGAGAAGAGGTGGGTTCGATTCCTACCTCAGCCATCCTGGAAGTGGTTTCCCCACTTCTATTCCAGGCAAATGCTGGGATGGTCCCTAGCGTAAGGCCACGGCCTCTTCCTACCTAAATCCTACCTCAATTACAAAGATACACACTAGTTCAGTCATCACAGTGACACCGGTTATCAGACATCACAGTGACACAGGTTATCAGACAAATTTTTCACATATCCAAGTACAAGGGGCTACATGATCACGATGTTGCAAAGCCCCGAATAATCAACAACAACAATAATTCCACTTGTAACAGATCTGATTCTTTTTTAAATTTTAAGAATTTTTAAAACTACTTGATCAAGGAAATAAGCATTCTCCATTACTCAAAACAGACAAATTCTTTGTTTACAGTTTTAACATTAATTTAAGTCAGGTGTTATTTTACATTTTAGAAGATCATTCAACAGAGATTTTAAAATTTTACAGTGATAATTTTAAATTTTATTTTGTTCATCATTTTGTTTATAGACTGATTCATTTAAATTATTGGCGCTCTAGGTATTTTAATTAATATGTCGTTCTTGATGTCTAATGTCGAATTTTGGATTAATTCCAATCATCTTCTGCCTTTTCAGAAGAGTTTTGGCAGGGTGCCTGACTTATCATCTAGACTTACAGGATGCAGCAGCGTCTTATATCAGTGATTGTTTTATAATGTTTCAAAACAGGTTACGGTAATTTGAGAGGCAATATAGGTAGTGAAGCATCCCAATAATTTAAATCGCGAAGACGGATTGAGGCTTAGCGACACATGGAAAGTTCTCTTAGCGTGCGACTGGCTGGGGCGCGGACCAATCAGGAAGCAGCGTGACGTCAATGCAGATCAAGCAGGCACGTCTGGTTGACAATAACGGTCAGTTTGAGTAAAGACACCAACTCGTACCAATGATTAAGGCTGCTGCACTGACAGTCGAAGTATCGGGAAACAGTCACCGATATACGGCGCGGCTCCATCCTGTAAGCTTAGATGATGAACTAGACACCGATCTAAAGGGTGCCTGACTGTTAGGTTAACTGGTAAGGCCTAGTTTTGGATGTAAGGTGCAGCATAAGATGCTCTCTTCATATCATTTTCATTTCATTTTATTCATCCACTGAATCATATGCTGTACATTGTACAGTGATATACATGTCAATTTACAATTTATACTAATACCAGGGTGAATAGAGCAATAAGTCGTGGAACTCGGGTAGTGGAACGTTTCCGCCGCTAGGTGGTCCTAGCGTTCCTTGGTCTGGACGTGCAGGTGAACCGCCAGTCTGACTCGTTTATTAAAAGAAGTATTGCACTTACTGCTGGTTTTGTTTGCCTGGTTTAATTTTTTATGATATTTCGCATAGACCTATTTTTATTTTTAGATTCCAGGATATAATTATCATTTGACATTCTTTTTGCTAATTTTATAACTTTGTTACGTATGGTCTAATAGGTCTTGAAATACATGTTAAATTCATTAAAAGTTTTGTGTGTACTTTGAAAATTGTGAAGGAAACTGTTGTTAAGTTGGGGGATTTTGGTTCTTGCAGGAGCACTTACCTCTGTTCTAAAAAACTCTCGCCACTGGGTGAGTTCACCAATCCTAGAGTAGTAGGACTTGGAGTGTGCGGCAGTGGGATAACTGGTCCGAGGGAGTGGAATGTTTTGTTAATTTCCTCAGCTACTTGTGAACAGATCCGTTGCTTTCCTTTGGTATTTAAGTGAAGACCATGTCGAGTAAACAGTTCTCTTGGTACATCAGTATCAAGAAAGTGAACATGATGATGTAGTCTGGATAGTGCTCTAAGCTTTTTGTTCGTCCTCTTTACCTCCTTATTGACACGCGATTCTTCCATCAAATCATGTTTGTGTGGGATGCTTAAGAGTATAACATTTGTACCTGAAAATAGTGGGAGTTTATCTTTGTAGGCTTGTATTGCACCATTTGCTTCGTTTTTAGCTGCATCGCTCAACACTCTGTGTTAGCTGTTTTTACAAGCTAGTTGCTAACCCCCCTCCTTTTTTGTTCCGGGCTTGAGACCGAACAACGGTGGAGTTACATCGTTCGTACCCACCCACCATGGGCGCCCGCAGGGAGGGGCAAGGTGGGGCCGTGCCCCGCCCCCTGGAATTCCGAGAATGTTGATATTCGATTGGTCATTGTCACCAGTTTATTTCATAAATTGAAGTTTCTGATAATCAACTGACAAATGTTACAATAGAAAACTTCTTTCATGTTGCTGACGTAATATGTATTTATAATCAAAAATATATGGTTGTAATGATGTCATGCACCAGACCAATGGAAACTTAGCTTCATTTTTCAATATGGTTATGCCTAGTGTAAATACCATATGTTTACCCAACACTATCACTGGCTACTACTTTCGCCACCCCACTTTGGCAGTGACGAAATTAAAGCACGTTCTGGAGATATGTTTATACATTGCAACACCCATAGCAAATTTCAGCCCCTAAAACGAGGTTTTCTTTGCTGACTAGTAAAACACTGGTCCCTTAACGTCGCGCTTACAATATAGGGTCATTTACTGTATTCACACCCGTTATTACGGGGGAACAAACAGGGCGGCAGGTTTTAGGGGCGGAAAGGAAACTGGAAAACTGTACAAAACTGCTTGGGCATTAAACGCCAACCCCTCCACACACACAAGAGAATTATTCATTGTCGCACATTTGCAATGTTGATTATTTAAGGACACACAAAACTGGATTGTGTTAAGTCATCTTGGTGTTCTTGCTTTTGAATCTGACTTGAAAGTGAAATTGGACTAATGAAATCCTAATCTTGTTTGCAAATGACAAGGCAGGAAGGAATCCTCTTGTTATGTAATTTTTTTATTTTATTTCTTTACGTATGGCTTTTAGTGCCGAGAGTGTCCGAGGATATGTTCGTCTCGCCAGAGTTTGTAGCTGCTTCTATGCCGACACCCATGGTATGAGCTACAAGTACCGTCACATGTGGAGTGTTGTCTGGGGAGGAACGTGTGAATGTAAGAACGAGGAATTGGAAGGTAGCGGCTGTGGCCTATACTGTAGTTAGGGACCAAGCCCGGCATTTGCCTGGAAGGTAGATGGGAAACCACAGAAGACCATCTTCAAGGTTGTCCACAGGTGGGGGAGGGGTTGAACCTCCTTGCCTCCCGGATGTGAGTGACTGCCTGCAGCCACGCCGTAAAGACCACGGCTAACTCCCCTCCCCCCCCTTTTTTTTTTGCCATTGGTTGTGTATATCTTTTAAAATTTAAATTCTTTGTGTTTGACTAAGTTTCTTTTTCAATTTGTAATTTTAGTAAACACATACAGTATTTATAGTGTTTGCCACTCCTAGTAAAATACACCCTAAGTGACGATACATCCCCATATGTTAAGGAAACTTTAATAGATCTACATATTTTAAATCGGGGATAGCAAAGATTTTTTTAAATTTATTTTATTATTATTTATTTTTTTACCCCAGGGGCTTCGGAAGCGCTAAATACGGGCCTGACTGTGTTGTACACTCGTCTAATTTTGCATCGTTTTGCCTTACTGCGATCGTTATTCGTGCTGCAAAATGCCGTATATTTTATTCAAGGTGTGCCATAGTACTGTGGTCCATTTCTTGAGAACAGAGCAATTATTGCTACAAACGAACAGCAATCTATCATTGTTGTAGATTCTTAACCTGTAGTGTTAAATCTTCTACGATCGAAGCACTTGACAGGCTAATAGTTACATAGTTCTGCGGTGTTTTTGTGCCGTTATCAAAGCGACTGAGATCCACACTCTAAATCGAATGTAGACGGTAGATCAGTAGAGACAAAATGGTGAATTCAATTCAACTTCGTAATGTTGTAATGATTCCAATGGAATCTTCTTGCAAGGCAATTTTCGATGCGCAATATGTAGCCTGCTTATATGAGCGGAGAAGCTAATTTAATCCTAATTTAATTGGGCTAATAGTCGTATTGACCGACTGAAAGTTACAATTCAACATAGACCAATTAGGTGGTTGGTTGGTTCCTCAGTTTAGGGGCTGCGACAATGCGGCATGTAGCCCTGTGTACTTTGGGTGTGTGTAGTGTAATTAATGTTATTGGTTTTACGTCCCTTTTAACTACTCTGGCTTTTAGAGACGCCGGGGTGCCGGAATTTTGCCCCGAAGGGGATCTTTAACGTGCCAGTAAATCTACTGACACGGCTCCCTCGCATTTGCGCACCCTCAAATGCCAGCTGACTGCGCCAGGATACGAACCTGCAACCTTGGGCTCAGCAAGCGAGAACGTTACCGCTGAGCCACGCAGCCAGCCTGGGTGTGTGTAGAATCTGTCTGATAACCGGTGTTAATTCTGATAACTGTATTACTGTGTGTTATCTGTTTTTGGTTCAAGTAAGGACTGGATGCATTCAATTTTCAAGTAGTTCCAAACTTTGCTACCAAACGCCACCGTCAACGACCAACTAGTTCTGAACTTTCTTACTAGATGCCACCGCAGTCAACTCATGGCGACGAAGGTTGTAATCTAATAGCCTTAGTCAAAGATATCTATAATTTAGCTTCACACAAGTGTAATTAGTGAAAGGTTCTTTATCATTCCATAAATCTATGGCATGGGACCACCGGCTTTACTTCCCCTCCGAAGGAAGGCATACTGAGGGATTTTTTACGTTTTTAAAAGATCCGACGACTTCGGCCGGATTTGAACCCGCGACCTTGGGCATAGACGCTCAACATACTACCAACTACACCACCGAAGCCGCTCATCAATTAGGCGATAAAGCCAAAGTTCAAGGGGGTGATTGATAATGATGTGCTTCTGAAAGCAGAAAATTACAGAACAGACATTGGCAGGCTCTTAACTCAATGAACATTTATGTAACATTCTTAAGTACGAATGTATAATAGTTAAATGAACCTGCGATGTTTGTCGTTATCAAAGCGACTAGGTAAGAAGTACAAGATTTAGTGAGTTTTATATATTTTACTTAACGGTCAGCAATAATCAAATGAAATATTTTCTTTCTAAAACGAAGATTTGCTAAAACCATGGCCGTCACAAGTACGAGTAACGTACAATAGGAATTTATCACTTCGCACAAAATTCATTATCCTAAGAAGAGCAATGCGAAGTATTCCTGACAGCTTGTGAAGAAGAGGAAAAACGTGATGGATCCGCTGTAACGGCCAGTACAAACTAGATATTTGGAAACAGTGCTATTTGAATTAGCCTATTAGGCAGATTCATATGTAGGGATATTTCCACAGTTTAATTTAACTCAGTAGGCCTAATTTGAAAATATCTGAAAATGTGTCCTCCAGTTACCATATTTAGAAAATAGGCGAACTGGATTTACATTAGCATTTCAATGAACTGCTTGATGTTTATATTATTGTTGATACGTGGTGATACCACTATTTTTTACCTGTTTTTAAGAACTGAACATTATGACAGTGAATCACAAAAGAAACGCGAACCTCCATGGACAAAAACGGTTAACTAAAAACAAAACATTCCTCCCAATGTTGCCATAAAGCAGGCAACGGTTTCAGACCAGTCAAATAATGAATTTCACGAAGCAAGTATGAAATGAAACGAAAAGCGGGGGCCGGGGTAATGAAATGAGAGTTATAACTTGGCCCCCCTTTGGAAAAAATCCTGCGGGCATCCAAGCCACCCACAAAACAACAATCTTCATGAGTAAGGTGTCTGCACATTTCAACACAATTTTCAAGAACACTTTGAACTTAAACGCCCGGTTTATTGACGCTACTTACCGCAAAGTCCTTTGCTACTTTTAAATTTAGCCTCTCTGAACATCCTTCCCATGACTGACACTGAGGAAGAGTACTTTCCTTTTTGGGGTTATGTACATATGTATGTTCACTTTCTTGATACTGATGTACCAAGAGAACTGTTTACTCGACATGGTCTGCACTTAAATACCAAAGGAAAGCAACGGATCTGTTCACAAGTCTAAGACACGAAGCTACAGTCTTACTTAACAGTTATGATTGCTCCAAGTCATTCTCTAAAGCCATTAACATTATCTTCTTGTTCTTTTCAGCTGGTGTTCTGATCAACATTGAGTGCAAGGCATGGGCAAAGAACATCATCCACGACAGAACAGAACGGCGAGGTTCAGTTCACTTTGAACTTATGATTGACTGAATCTGAAAGTCAGTATTTTCCACCCATTAACACCTTTGCTAGAGCTGCAAATGAAAGCTTGAAGAGAACTGTATATGTGATGGGCTAAATTTGAACCCTTATCAGAAAAAGGGTACACCATTTACGTAGCTATGGAAGAGGATGATATTGGTTTTAGGACAACTATTTGGTTTAGAAACAAGTTCTTTGTGTATTCAAAAAGAAAAGTGCATTTATATTTACGATAATAAGAGTCCCTTCTTCTGAAATGCTTTCATTCCTGATGGAAAAGCATTTTCTGAATTATTTTCTCAGCTGGAATCTCATGACAAAGGAATTGGAAAATGAAGCATTAATAGCAGAACTGGCAGCAGCACCAGCATCGAGTCTTGGGTATGCATCTGGTCATGATGTATGCCACATCACTTTATCCTTAATCCTATAAGACATGTTACAAAAGTGTAGGTCATTATTAATCATAGACAGACCCACTCCTATTTGCTCTCCAGCTACTGTAATGCAGAGTCATCAACCAAAAGGATGGTTGGCTCATTCCATGGAGGCTTCATGGAGAGTGGATAGTTTCTTACCCCTGGAATAGTGACAAAGGGATTTAATTGGCCATAGTGGCAAATTTGGTTTAGTAATGGCCTTCAAAACCAAAGATTGCAGGTTTGATCCATGCTCAATCCTATGGCATTTAAGGGTGTTTAAATGCAAACAACCATGTATCAGCAGATTAAACTGGCATATTAAAGAGTGTTTTTAAAGCCACAGCAGTTAAAAGTAACATTATTATCTTGAACCAAAATTTAACATACTTCTTTCAAATAATACACATTTCATATCTCATATTAACACTATGTACCCGTTATGAGAACAATGAAATGGAATGAAATCATAAGAGCAACTCACAGATCTCTCATTGAGATTATTATGAAATCTATCCTCAACCATCTACAATAAACTAATTAGATTTTTCTGAAATTCTTTGAATTCAGAATTAGGGTTTGAGGACAGTAAGTCAGAAATGTTTACCAAGCCGGAAAATGACAGTGAAGTATTCATAACCTTATGGTTACAATGGAGTGAGAGGATCCATAGTAAGTGTCAGGCATACCTTTAGCATTCTACAGACAGACTATAATAATATGCTTTATTTCCTAAATATCTGTCAGAGTTGCGAGAACTAGTTCGATAATACATTCCATCAGGTTTTTATTCAATTTTTAACTTATTTTGTACAAAGTTTGTGTGTATAGATTTAACTATCTATTTACTGAATGAATACTGTATATAACATGTATATCTATTTGTTATTGTTACAATTAATATAATATTTAATATAACAAATGTGCTGATCAATTTCTACGTGTGAAACTATTTCATAATGTGTCTTCATATTGCATATTTTGTCTGGTAAAAGAAAACATATAGATTATACAGTATGCTCAGTAGTTTAGGACTACAGTGCGAATTCTATAGACAAAAAGGATTATCAGTACTCAACTGACTTTAGGGGCTTGCAGATATTTTACAACTTTCATTGTGGACTCAAAACTTGCCAACCACTTTTCATAATGCTGTCATAATGGAGAATAGAGAAGCTAATGCTATACGGCACTCACGCTGAGGATCATATGAATGTGTAGACGTACTCAACACGAGTAGAGTGGATGTATCAGAGATGGAGAAGCACATGTTCACTAACCTCTTAGGAAATAAGACACTGTAGGAAGGATCTGGTAATCACCAAATGATACCTGAAAAGAAGTCTTTCACATAAGATTTCTGTCTGAAAAAATGTTTGGCAAAATTTCTATAAAGGGGACATAAATAAGTCAAGACAACTTCATTGTTTTTTAGTCAAACACAGTTATGAAAATAAACTGAAAGGCCAGAGTGTATATTTTAAGCTTACCAAGTCATTCCAACGAATTCTAACCAGAAATGGCTAGCAAATGCAAGGGAGGAAAAAATAATGAGAATTTTAGACATTGAACTTTCAAGTCTTTTTAGCAATGCCAACCATATAACGTTTCCTAAATACATTTCAATACACGTACAATCATATCTGTGTATGCAATTCTGGATCTTATAATTTTATTTTGTGCTAGGAGGCTTTACAGTCCATATTCTTTGATTGAAAATTGTTGCCAGCCAAGTATTCTATGTAGGCTACCTAAGCCAAAATAAAAATCAATGCACAGTTTAAAAAGAAATAGAATTCACAGCAACTGAAATTGATGACACAATTTTTGAAAAAGTTGAATTAAAAAGTTTTCAAACTGAAAGTACATTTTCTTTATTATTAGTAATGATGATTTTAGGGTATTTTACAAAAGTCACTCTACAATGGCACAAAAAAACTGAGAATTTCATGAACATCCATTCATAAGGTAATACTGTATATTTCATTTCTTTGTGAAGAGGGATCATTGTTAATGAGCGAAGACTGTCCACTACCCACAAAACAAATGTACCATACCAGGCAAGCATATGCCTTGCTACAATTCAGTATTTCAACCATGTTCCATAAATTAAGTATGGTACTCATATGTTTAAAAATAAATCATTAGCTGTACACCTGCAGAATCATGTCTGAAATCTGAAGCAGTACATTTAGGCTGTCTGTGAATTATCTTTCTTGTTTCCTATTTTCAAAAGTAGGGTAATGCTTTCAGATTTAACTTTCAATTTCCTGGTCATGATACAAAGGAACAATTTATGAAGCTCCTGATCAAAAGATTTTGAACAAATATACAGGTCAAAAGTTGAAAACTGGTGAGCAGGTTGTGCATAGCAACATCACATCATGAAAATTTAACAGCAATAAAATAAATATATTTTAAAAGTTTCAGCAGTATATTGTAGAAATATTTTTCTGAAAGAAGTACTGTATCATAAAATTTAGAGTGCAAACAAGTAGCCTCTCTGACCAAATGGATGATCTGACAAAGCGCTGTATGTTTAGAAGGAGCAATAATGTTACAATACTCCAACTTTTGTATTAAAACATACTTCATGTAAATGCAATCAACTCGTGTGTTTGTAAAATGTGACTGTTATTATCATTATTATTACATTAAAATAAGTTTCCTCTGTACCATACAGGTTTAATTTCTTGCATCAAGGAGTCCACATTTACTTCAATGACAGGTAAACAAAGAGTAGAGTCAAATAAGAATGTCCCCAGCTTACAAGTGGCATGTCGTACAACAATCAGTCTTCTTTTTTAGTATAATGTGTAGGGGCTTGGATTTTTAGGTGCTAAAAATCGGGAAAATATTTATTTTTTATGTATTAAAAATACCTGAAATATGTGACAAAAAAATAAAAATATTTAATTATAATTTAGTTTATTAATATGCAGTACTACTGAATGCAATTTATTCTATGTCTTACTGACTGCTCAAGAATTACAATACACAACGAGATACATCTTTAGGTTGTCCATCACGAATGACCAACGATTATCGCGAAATACTTATTCTGAAGGCGCGAAACTGCGGCTATATGTTTCTTGCCCTTAAGGTGTTGCGTAACTTGAGATCGCTGTTCAGTCTTGATTGCTTTCACACGTGGTTGGCAGAACAGAACGCCCCCATCAGAAGTAACTTTATCTTTAAATTCTGCAACTGACGATAACTTGTAGTCGTTTTTACTTTAGGCATCGTAGAACTGCCTTACACTTCAGTGCCAGAAATGAATTGCATGTGAGTGACACTGGTTCCAGGTAGCTGGGGGAGGGGGAGGTTTAACACATGGTGCAATATGGCTATGGACAAGGAAATCCCCGGCTTCCACAGTGAGTGGCACGGGGCGACAAGTTAAGAACAACACAGTTGCAAGCTGACATACGCTCTGCATGAAGATTAGATAGCTCACAGGTTCTTCCCCGTTGAAGTAACACAGAACAAAACTGCAATAAAGTGAAAGATCTAGCATACTTATTTTTAAAAAATGTAAATATTATGTCTTTTTATGTGCTATAAGGCATCCAACGTTTAGAATGAAGCATTGGTCTTATGGCGCGTTACGACAGGGTTGCCACTCCATGAGAGGAGGCAGTACAAAGCGCTTCGCGTACACTTTCCGCACATTCAGCGATTGTGCAGTGACGAAGACTTGAATTAAGTACTGTATAATAATACTAATAGTAGGCTAACATAACACATACAACGAAATTAAATTAACTATAACGTATGCTGAATGTGACATAAACAAAACAAACAAAATAAAATAAATAAAGTACAAGCACAAGGAAATGTGTGAAGTTTCGACTGCAATTAAAGTTGAAGTACATTATTAAAGGAAATACTCCTCATTGGCTTTCCTTTCATGATTTATACTTTAGATGGGTTTAATATTCTTAAAATAACTGAACACATTAATTACGACCTGTTTTTCCCTCCTTATGAGCACTTGACCATGCTTTCTTTTCACAAAACTATCCATTGTTGTACGTGAAATACCTAAAATACAACACGTTAAATCTAACAGAACTGCTGCACACACACTCAAGATAGAGATAGCCGAACTACTGAAATACAAGCTCGAAGGGCACAGTAATAAAGCTGTGGGTAGAAAGCTGCACCCCGCTGTCCTTCGAAACTTCATTTTTATAATCCGCGATCAATGAACAGCCCAGCCTGTGTAAACAATTAAACCTACACTCTGGGTAAGCAGGTAGAAAACTTCTTCCAACATTCCTCTACAACTCTCAAACTGACATGACATGGTTATCTTTAAAAATAGAAAAGTTGGCAGCATACAAACTTTTTCAATGCTGCTATGCGGTTATGAGAGAATATTCAGAAGTTTTACCAACATGAAAATTGTAATATTGCCAGTATAAAATATTTCAATAATCCATCATCAAGACGGCACATTTAGCTACACGTGTGTGAAAAATAGGTATCACAAAGTCAATGCAACATGATATAAGATCGATTTTACTAAAAAGGGGACTCAGTTTATAGATTTTTTTAAAAATATGGATATCTAATTTTTCTAGCATTTCTATCAAGTTTACGTAGTTCTAATATAGGACAAAAAAGATCGGCAAAACATAGTTCTACCCGAATATGCTGTTTTTTCGACTGATATGGCAACAGTGGAGTGCTAGAAAATGACAGCGTAATACATGTCTCGCGTGCAACAGAAAGAGAGAAGAATATCCCTATCTAACCAGTGCTTCATTCTAAACGTTGGATGCCTTATAATAAGTGAAAAGCAGGAATTTATGTAGTTATAGAAAAAATTCTTAAAATATGTATTCACATAAAGATATATTTATTTACCTAAAAATCCGAGCCCTAATAATGTGTATTGAGTTTCAAACCAGTCAACACATCAAATATCAAAGGATAGGGCGATTCAATTTCCGGCTCTGCCAATAAATTTAATTCTGGTCTGAGGGTTGGAACAGGGTTCACTCAGCCTCGTGAGACAAAACTGAGAAGAGGTGGGTTTGAGTCTCACCTCAGCCGTCCTACAGGTGGTTTTCCATGGCTTCCCACTAATATTTAGGAATATTAGAATTCATTATGGGTTCATACTGATAATTCAATTTAATGGGGTAATAACATGTTATAAAGATTTCACCTAGTCAATACCTTTTCATACATATATTTAATCTATCATTATGTGGTACATGTTTCGGGAGCCACTCGTAACGCTCCCTTCATCAGCCATTGTTGATTAATTAAAACACTCACTGTAAAACACTAGGAGCATTATGAGTGGCCCCCGAAACTTGTACCACATAATGATAAGACTAACTATGAAAAGGTATTGACTAGGAGGAATCTTTATAACATATGTTATTACCACATTAAAATCCCACAATACTCAAGGCAAATGTGGGGTTGGGTCCTAACTGAAGGTCACGGTTGCCTTCTTCCCAGTCCCAGCCTCAATTACAAATACACTACAACAGACACCACAATAACAGAGGTTATCAGACAAATTCTACAGCACATCGAAAGAACACGGGCTGAAATGACCACGACATCATCATTTAGTCGCTCCACTCACAGACACTCTACTAAAGGATTATCCATTGGTGTACAACATGCTGGATGTGAGCCATTCATATTGAGCTATAACCCTTTCCCTAACTTTTAGTTTTTCCTGACTTTGCAGCATTGGTGGAGATAAACCGAGCTTCCGAAGAGGAATGCTTGAATTTAAGTCATCAACACAATATACTCCAGATCCTATTTTTCCAGGGGACCATAATAAGTGACACATGAATGACGTGATGGGGTTCCAAGCTACTGTAAATTCAGCATTGCTGCTTCTTGTGTCATGTTGATAGTTTTTTATGTATGTACAACCTTCTGATTAATTATTCGTTTTCTATCAGAAGCTGAAGAGGTAAAATTATATTGCTGTCAGAAATCAATCTCCTGCATTCTGAGCAGATGTGCAAACCAATTAGGGGAAACTGTGGTAATTAGAATATCCAATAAAACAGGAAAAAAATTAATACGGTATGGAATTATGTCTTAAGTTTGATCTGAATCTGTATGTCAGATTTCATTAGTCAGTATTACGTAAAATACAGTTACTAGCAGGCCCATTCGAAGTCTTCGCACTTTACCGCAAGGGCAATGAAATATGATTAGAAATGTCATTAAAAAAGAGTAAGTTGCTATTGGAAACATATTTAATGGAAATTGAGCACATTTATATACATGGATAGATTGAGACTCAATGGAATCTGCTTGCAAACCAAGGTAGGTATATCCACCGCTTTGGAGATTACGAATAAGGTCATTTTATAGTCTGAGAACAGTAGGTGGATGAAAGTGGAACTCTACCAAGTCCCTAACTCAAACACTTCTCTGTAGTGAACCAAATATTTGGTACACAAATAATTCATAATATAAAAACATGCACAGAAATTTAATTAGGCCGGTATTACACTATCAAATAAATTTGTCAAAGATCTTTGATAAAAGATCTTTTATAAAAGATATGACAGTTTAATGGGGAAATCTTTTATAAAAGGTGGTTTTATAAAATTTATTTTATAAAATGTATGAGCAACATGGTATCTTTGATAAAAGATTCAAACCAAAATGGCGGATCATAACAGCTGGGATATTACCACAACAAAGATGCTCATATCAGAGTGAGAAATGCATTAAATGTTACATAATATGTTACATAATGAATGGTATACAATGTAAGACATAAATAACAGATAGAAAGTGTAGGTAAAAATAGCCGAGACTAGAAGTGCTGCACATAGAGGGCGCACATTTCAGGACAAAAAGAGGAATTAAATAGTTAAATAGGCTGAAATAAGCCGTGAATAGTAGTGTGTTGTTATAATATAATTCGCTAATTTCACTTATGGTTTTACAAGCGAATGTAAATAACCACTTTATCTTTACCAGTTCGTAATACATATAACCAACCTAAGCGAACGTGTGCCTGGTTGGCCGAGCGGGTAGAGCGTTCGACTCTGGACCGAAAGTACCAGGGTTCGAATCTCACTTAATACATAGTTTTTTACTTCGTATGTTTCAATTTTATTTGCTCGGGCAGTGGTTGTATCGAACGTCACCATAATTAATTTCATCATAATTATTAATAATTTAATAATAATGTAATTTTTCAAATCTTCGTACAGCAGCTCGTTCACCAAGATTTTACTCGTATCTTTCCTGTCACATGGCGACCCATGGTTTAACCCATAGACGTTTAGTTTATCTTTCCATTTCTTTTATATACCGGTATTGTCACTACAGAATTTCAACTACCGCAATACAGCCAAGTGAACAAGGAACTGTCCTTCATCCATTTTGCTGAACTATGATAAAATATTTGATGTAGTGTAATGGTGTGATTATTGCTTTGTATAACTTTTATAAAAGTTCAGTTTTATAAAATATTTTATAAAATTTATTTGACAAACTTCTTTGATAGTGTAATACTGGCCTTAAACAGGATGTAATGAAACACCAAGGATAGAATACATAAAACAGATTGCTTTGGATGTAGGGTGTGGTAGCTATGTAAAGATGAAACGAATAGCTCAGGACAAGGAGGCATGGAGTGCTGCATCAAACCAATCAACAACAACGAAATTAAAACAAAAATTTGCAGGCAAACAAAATCAGCCGAGGTGGGCTTCGAACCATCTAAAGTTGATTATTTTATCAGGTGTCAAATACATACCGGTATGTAATGTATTTTCATACCGTGTATAAGCTTCAGGTAAGATAAATAATGTCTCCGACATGTTAAGTCTGTAATAGCTGTGCTGCTATTAAGATTGATTTATGACTTATTTGCTGGAATAAGGAGACAGCCAGCCTTTCCACGACTGATGTGTTGGTAGACTCTCTTTTCAAAGGCTTCCAAATTTTGCACAGGGCCTCAGTTAAAGTCCACCCTTCCATACCATTCAACATTGTAGGAAACAAATATCCTCCAACCATTCTCAGCCAAGATCCAAGTTTAAGTTTCAGTTAGGAATCAAGTTCTTCATTTTAACAAATGTGCTTCTCGCATGCTCAATCCTGATCTTGATATCTTGGTTGTCCATCCAATTTTGTTTCAGAAACACCCCAAGGTATTTATAATGCAGAACACGTTCAATTACTACGTTCTCCAGTTTGAACTTGGCCTGAATAATCTTTTACTTGCTGATGATCATAAACTTGGTCTTTTTTATGTTCATTCGGAGAACCCAATTACCACAAGCACTGTTAACACTCTCTAGAGATACTTACAGTCGTTCGCTCTTTCAACAAACAGCACTGTATCATCTGCATATTGAATATTATTAATATGCTGTCCATTAATTGATATGCCTACCGACATGCACATTCTCTCGTCCCAGTGCCACGCTATCCACTCCACATCCAATGAGCTGCAACTCTCTCTTTCCACAGAGTCAATCCTAGCTCCACAGCGGTTAGGAAGGTAATGGTCCCTTCCACTTCCAAATGTCATACAACCAATCGAACTGAGACGCACAGAAGGATGTTTCTACACAGGTTGTATATCATTATTATTCATGTCTTTATTGTCTCTCTCTTACACATAGTGATAGATAAGTATGATGCCACTGCCATTGCTGCTCCTGACCCAGCCACGGGATCTACATCTGAAATCAACTCAGTCATGTTCTGTGCCATTAATCTCACTTTAGTCATGTTATCTCCTGCCTTCTGCTCAAGGCCCTCAAGGAGGCCGGGTGTATGTAGCCCCACCACTTCTGGTACACCCTGGATATTGCTACACCCTCAGGGGCTCACGGCTAGTGGGTTCGGGAGTTGGCGACCCCGAGGGATTCCTGATGTGGGTCCGGTTTTCCCCCTTTTTTTTCCATTACCTCTGGGGCGGACCCTCTCCTCTTTCCTATCTGCCTTTCATGGCTCTCCTTGCTTTCAAGTCCCTCAATCTGCATTCTTCGAGGGTTTAGGGCATTTCTTTTCCTCCAGTGCTTTATTTGCCTTATTCTCTTTCTTTTTCCATTTCTTCTCCTAGTATATAAGTTAGTTGTTAGTTTTAGTTATACAGTAGTTTACATTTCATTATCATCTTCACGATCACCCAAACCATTAGGGGCCGATAACCTGGATGTTAGGCCACTTAAAACAATCATCATCATCATCATCACTTAAGTCACTACTGTGCTTTTTGCCTCCATTTACTGCGGTGTTACATTTTCTCTATGGTGCTGAAGCCTGGACCCTCAAAGAGAACACCCGACAAAAAACTTCAACCCTTCGAGGTGCCTACAACGCCTGCTCAGAACATCATGGATCAATAGAGTACGTAGCCTGCACAAAAGAACTGGAGGTCTTGCATAACATCAAAAAGACTAAATTTGAATACTTTAGCCATATCATTAGCAATGCTAAATATAAACTCCTTCCAATCATCAACGAAGGAAAAATTGAAGGTAGGAGAGGCCGAGGAAGGAGGAAAATACCTTGGCTAAAGAACTTACGCAAATGGTACAGAAACAAAACGCCTGCACTATTCTGAGTCGCTAAAATTAAACAAGAAATTACAGCAAATATCCAATGAGTATATAGCACAAGAAGAAGTCACAATTTTCTCTTGGTGCGTTATCATTAGGGCCCGGATTTATATGCACCAAAAAAACTGAAAATATGCATGCAAATATACACTAAAAAGTTAGAATATATGCACGGAAAATAATGAAATATGCACTTAAAACATGCAATTTTATTCACTTACCTATTTACAGGTATCATTTGTTGCAGAAAGAAGCATCACAATAGGTAACTAGTAGTCTTTCAATGTTTTCTGGAGACAAACTATGTCTATTGTCCGTCAAAATGAGTTTATAGGCTGAGAATGATCGTTCTACATCAACTGACGTGATTGGACAGTACTTATACAGGGGCACCAAAGTTTCGGAGCATACATCTGGCAAGGATACCCTAGTTCCACTCAAGTATTGACTAATTAACTTAATCTTCTTCAGTCCTGGGTTCGAATTCAACACCTTTTCTAACTTGCATTTAATCTTCTCTCCAATTTCGCCTGGAGCGGAATTCAATGAAGATACAGCTTTCTCAACAAGATCAAGTGATTCATGGAGGGGAGTACCAGAAGATTCTAAGCTCTCAATGGCTTTTGGAAGTTTAGAAAAATGTGCATGAATGAAATTCACATCTTGATAAACAGTAGCGGTTTCAAACACAACTTTTGCATCACGGACACACGCAATATGCTCATCTTCAAGTTTTGTAACCACTTCTTTCACTTCATTAAAATTCTCCTGATAAAATTATACTGCAGATAACCATGTCCCCCACCTAGTCAGGACAGGTTCAGGTGGCAAAGGAACTTCAGGTAGACAATCTTTGTAGAACTGGACACTAGCTGGTGCTTTCAGAAACAGCTTCTTCCCACATCCAATTAAATTGTTAACAGCTGGAAACTGTGTGCGTATTTCTTCTGCAATGCGGTGTAATCCGTGCACTAAACAGGTTACGTGTATGAGTTTCGGATAAAATACTTGGAGGGCCTTTGCTGCTTTCAACATATACGAAGCTGCATCTGTGAGCAGTACAAGCACTTTACAACAATTATCCTCAATTTCAGATGGCCACAATAGTCGCAGAGAATCATTTACAAATCTTGCTATTGTGCTATGGTTGGTTTTCTCTAGTACTTTACAAGCAAGAAGATGCGGCTTACCGGGTTCGTCTGGATGTAATTTACCAACCACGAAATTTGCTATGTAACGGCCACATGAATCCGTTGTCTCATCCACCGATATCCAGACATAGTTCCTTCCGATATCAGAACGGATCAATTCCAGGGTAGATTCATATAGCGGAGGTAGGTAATTTTTCCTAAGAGTTGATTCATCTGGTATTTTTTGATTTACACAATATTTCTCAAGAAATGATCGCAGAACTGGATTGTTTAATTTATTCCATGGAATGTTGCTGCATATGAAAGCCCTACAAAGATCATTTGAAAATGTATTAAGAATACCGGACTTAGGCTTTACCTGCGTAAGAAGTAGTTGTTGTGGTGTGCTGTTCTTCTCCTCCTTTGCTTTAATATGTGCAGTTGTTTTTGAATGCTGTTCAAGCTGAAATTTCTTTTCACATTTTACTTCCTTTGAGCAAACATGACAGTAAACGATGACACCATCTGATGAATAGTCCCTATTACCCGACACCCACTGATTTAGTAAATCTCTTCTCCTGCTCTTTTCCTTAGGCATTTTTAGAAACTAACACTTGAGATGCAGGGCATTAAACTGGAACGTAACTAGTGAACTGAAGATACTTCTGTCCTGACCAATTGCCCAACCCCCTGAGATTATTATCTACTGTGGTAGAGAAAGGAATTCCGGGAAGTCCAGCCAGCCTGCCTACCCACACCTAAGCTATCTGTTGCCATTGTCAGTTATGAAAGTAAAGTGCCATTACACAGAGAGTCGAAAACATCAATTAGTGAGGGATGCACATACTATAGGCAACTAGCTAGGGATGCACAAAACAGATTTATTTTAGTAGTTCTTGTAATTGTCCTTAAATTCAGACATATATACCGGAATATGCTGTTACGTCCAGAATATGCACTAAACCTCAAAATATGTCAAAATATGCATATGCGCATATGCATTTTTTTTTAATCCGGGCCCTAGTTATCATTTCTCTAACCATCTGTTCCCACTCCAACCTTGGACATCTCTTTCTTCTCATTCCTTCCAGTCTAGCCTCAACACCTGCTTTGATTTCCTTTCATGGCCCATGAGCACTAGATGGCTGTGTGCTGATTAATAGTATCCACTACTGATGTCATTCCAAGCTGCACCCTTACAATTCATTCTGAATTCTATCCGAGGACTGAGCACCAGAAATGGATAAAAGTCCCGACAACGAGAGGCAGAAGGGAATATTGGCTTTGGAGCTCAAATTAAGGAGAATCCACTGTGGTTCTGTCAAAATGTAAGTGATTAACTCTGACATGTCCAACATGTCAAAATTGGTCAAAATTGTAGTCATATTATGCATGTCTTATCATTATTCTATTCCTGTGGGGTCAAGAATAAGATGCATTGATCTATTTTGTGTTTCTATTATAAGACCGGATGCCGTTCTTGAGGCCAACCTCACCAGAGGAGTTAATAAAAGATGAAATGAATGGTGAATGAAGCTGGGCAAGAAGTTGGAATGAAGCAGCCATGTGCTATTAGAAAGTATCATCCTGGTATTTGGCTGGAGTTAGAATTGAGAAACCAAGGAAAACCTTTTTTTGGATGGCCAACAGTAGGGTTTGAACCCATGCATCTACCAAGCCAGAGATATCAGTAAGTTGGTTATTGTTGTTTCAAGAGGCAGAACAGCAAGGTCTTCTGCCTCTGATCCTTTGCACCTGGGTGCACATAACTACTGAGGTAGACGATTGTAATCATTTTATACCTGTTGAAGAAGGTAATGAATTAATATATACAGTACATGGCAAGAATTTCTAGAAATAAATTTCAATAACCGGTACGACAATGGTGTGAAAATCTAAATACTGCTGATTCATAAATCAATTTATTTGAAATGGTGGGGACCTTGTAGGTAATGAATGTCCCATTTAATCCAATGCTAAAAGTGAACAAATTTAGGTACACCCTGTACACAAAATAACCATTACATTATCTTTAAAAAATTCATGGATGTAGGGTATCTCTTGATAAACAATACCATGCATATTTAGTACATTCACACTAATGAGGTTTGAGAAATAATACAAATAAGTAGTTGATGAATTTCTTTAAAAAAAATAAACTTTTCAATTCTCTTCACACAAGTAATTAAACTTCTACACTACATATTGACCTAAATTTGCATGACTTTGATTATTTCAGTGTGATAAGTTTTGAAAGTTTCGTAGTTATAGCATCCTTACTTTTCAAGACATATGTACCTAAAACAGAAAAAGATTACTATTATGGCAACTTCAATTTAGAAGTTTACATATGCAAATGCTTTGCCCCAGAGGAGTGCGTCAGGCCTCGGCAGCCGGCACAGTCCATATCCTCGCCGCTAGATGGGGGCTTCATTCATTCCATTCCTGACCCGGTCGGAGACTGGAAGCAGGCTGTGGATTTTCATTTTCACATATGCAAATGCTGTATTGCCATCAGAATTAGAACAATCCTACCCCATAATTTGTATCCTCTGTATCATTGACTTCTTCCCTCTACCTCTTAGTGTTCCTCTGATGCTTTGTGACAACAAATACTATGGGTTTACAAACTCCCGAGCTAACCAGCTGTGTAGACCACTTAGTGTCACCCAGGAAGCACAATGCATGGTGGGCCACACACAACCTCTCTTTAGGACCTCTTGTGATAGGCAGGGAATAGCATGAAAAAATTAAACATGCCCTAGGCCTGAGATAACCTATTACTGTTGGGGTCGGAAGAGAACAAGAGTTGAACAAAAGAGGTCGATAGGAAAGATGAAAGAGTGGAATGTGGCACAAGTAAGTGGAACTAACATTGTGTTCAGCTGAGGTCCCGTGGTCGGCAACCCACATTTCACTAGTTGTGAAACCAGGGCAAGGAATTCTGTCATTCATGTTATTGTGATGTCCGTATTAACAAACATAAAATTACTGCTAGTATTAGAAAGGAGCAGGGTGACCAGACGCTTTTTCACTAGTGATCATGGATCGATCCATAAGCGAGTGCAACTATCAATTATTTAAAATTTAAAACTTGCTGAATACTTTTTCAGTATATCAGGGCACAATGCAAATGCAGAAAGAGTATTTTCACTCATTACAATAGGAACAGGTTGAACCTTGAATCTGTTAAAGGTATGTTGATGGTCCAGTATAATTTAAAAGAATTTTCCTATGTATCTTTTTACAACTAAGTATCTGCTTAGCAAGCCTAGAATTCTACAGAAAATTTGATCTTCAGAGAAGTACTAATAAAAGTTAAGGAATGTATGTTATAATTAAATACAAGTTTTTCGGCCTACAAGCCCGAAAAACTTGTATTTAATTATGAACGCCGGCCGTGAAAGCCTAAGCTGTTATATCAATGTATGTTATGTCTATTAATTCATTCATTTATTAAATTTGATAATATGATGCCGTGTGTCCTCTTTTTTCTAACTTGGCCCTCCTTTTTGAAGCTGTTTGTCCTCTTCGGAGGTAGCCCTACCCAGGGAGTGGGGCCCCTGCCTATGTGAGTCCCAGAGCACACTGGCCCGGTATGTATCATCTGGTACGACGGAGCTGGCGGATGGGGCACATGCGTTTAGGCCCAACGGCAAAGTGGGCGGAAGAAGAACCCATTAATTTTATGGTTCCCAACGGTCATGAAGGCGGAATAGGCCATGCCAGACGAATTGGCTGTGAAGGCGCACCTCAGTAACATTTTGAGTCTGCGGCAGTTCGTTGCAGTCTCTGTGTCTGGTCCTGCATGTCCTGCAAGATGGCGTCGGTGAGTGAAGTGCGTGTGTTCCGGTCTCCTGTTTTGTGCTGTTTTATTATGTTATTCTTTCACGTAACTAGTTCTTTTCTTGTGAGTGGTAGTGATGTGAGGCTGTCCATGATTTGTGAAAAGAATTTTGAAGCCTCAGTAAACTGGAAGTGCTCCAATCGGAGTTTTAATTTTTGTTGTTTCTCTGCTGCTGGATTGTCGCCTGCCATGCTGCTAAAAGGAGCCAGCCCTTTAACTAGGAGAGGTACGGTCACATCAACATCAACGGTGACCACAGTCTTCATGCTTCTTCTACTGTCAGGTGATGTAGAAATTAATCCTGGCCCGTGTTCGAACAGTTCTATGTCCATATACTTTCAGAACACTCAGAGCGTGGCCAACAAGCTGGACAAAATAGATTTGAGCATCAGTGATTTTAATAACATGTCAATAATAGCCTTAAATGAGTCTTGGCTTTTTGACAGTTTTCTTGACTCAGAACTCGCCTTTTCTAGGACTCATGACATATTTAGGAGAGACAGGGCTGGGCGTGGGGGTGGTGTTGTAATTGCTACGCAGTCTCAGTTGCGTGCTAGGAGAAGAGCGGACTTAGAAAGTGAATGCGAGATTGTTTGGTTAGAAATCCAAGGAAGGTCTAGTGTGTTCGTGGGCTGTGTGTACCTACCCCCGCCTGCCTCCTTAAACCACCTGGAGCAGCTACATACCTCTCTCAGCAGGGTGCACGCCCAGTTGAAGGACAAGGATACCGTTATATTGTGTGGGGATTTCAACGTGCCAGACATCTCATGGGGACAGCAGGACGGGCCTTCTCTCGTACCTTCAAAACTAACTGAAAGTGCAGTGAACTCTATCTTCTGCGAGATAATTGAGGAATTCTCTCTGCATCAATTGAATCCACATCTCACCCGTGGACAAAACTACCTCGATCTACTGTTGACTAATAGTCCTAAAATCTCTCAGTCTGTAGAGTTAGAAAAACCGGGGTGGATTCCATCCGACCATAGTGCTCTAATATGGAACATAGATTTTCATGACACTAGTTTATTTCATAAACCACCTCGCAGGGAAATTTTTAACTGGAAGAAGGCAGACATGAACCACCTGAAATTTTTGCTGGATTATTGCCCCTGGTCCCTCCTTGATATCAGGAACGACATTAATGAGAATTGTGAGATATTTTATGATCTCTTGATGTCCGCAGTTCGAGAAGCAGTTCCTCGTGTGAAGGTTAATCCCTACCGTTATCCACCTTGGTTTGATGCAGATGTAATCAGCGCACTACACTCGAAAAATAGGGCTCATCGTCAATGGAAACGCTCTTCTTTGGAATGCCATAGAATTGAATTTGTGGTCAGGAGGACCGAATTCAAAGAAATTCAGCACCGAAAGTATGACGCCTACCTGGAAGACATAGACTCCAGTGTGAAATCTAATCCGAACAGACTTTGGTCCTTCATTAAGCAGAGATCTAGGAACACCAGATTACCGGTCTCGCTCGAGTACGACGGACGTACCAGTACTGATGCGAACTCTGCCTGTGAGCTGTTTTCTGAATATTTCGAAACCTTATTCCTTCCTGTAAATTCTATACCGCCACCTCTACCTGATCTGCCACCCTCCAGTAACGACAGCATTTCTTACTTCCATATTTCCGAAGACTGCATCAAGAATAAATTACATAATCTAACCTCTGGCAAGTCTCCCGGTCCTGATGCCATTCCTATAGAAATAATTAAATCTTTATGCCACCAGCTATCTCGTCCACTTTATATTCTTTTCAACCAAGCCATCAGTGAAGGAGTGTTTCCGGATTACTGGAAATCAGTCCTTATCACCCCAGTGTTAAAGAAAGGCTCCAGGCAGAAAGTAGTTAATTACAGACCAGTATCACTAATGTCTATTTTCGCACGAGTCTTTGAATCAATTGTTCGGGACGAAGTGTACGCCCACGTGTCACCATTCATCACTGAATTTCAGCACGGCTTCCTTCCTAGGCGATCCACTGCTACCAACCTAGCAGTCTTCACTCATGATGTATCCACCTTTATGAATAACCGTGGTAGTGCTGATGTTATCTATACTGATTTCTCTAGGGCTTTCGACAGCGTACATCACAACCTACTGCTTCATAAAATTTCAAATTTTGGTATAACTGGTAATCTTTTACGTTTCTTCAAATGTTACCTTTCAAATAGAACCCAATCTGTTATAATTAATAATATTAAGTCTAAATCTGTAAACGTTACTTCCGGTGTCCCTCAGGGTTCTGTATTGGGCCCTCTGCTCTTTATACTTTTTGTGAATGATATCCCTCGTATAATACATAATTCTAGGTGCCTGATGTACGCTGACGACCTTAAACTGTATATGCCCATCAGTACTATAAATGACTGTGAGTTTTTGCAAGAAGACCTACACCAACTCAGTGAATGGTGTGAAACATGGAAACTGAAACTGAATACTGAAAAGTGTAAAGTTTTGTCAGTTTCATTGAAACGTAACCTCCTACCCAGGTTTAATTATTGTATTAATAATGAAACGCTAGGTAGAGTGTCAACCATTAAGGATTTAGGGGTGACAATCACAAATAATTTCTCGTTCGATGAACATATTTCAAAAATATGTCGTGAAAGTTTCCGGATCCTGGGATTTTTAAAAAGAAATTGTTTAAATTATTTTTCGGACATAACTCTATCCAAATTATTTAAGTCACTCATTCGGCCTAAATTGGAGTACTGTAGTGTGATCTGGAATCCTTTTCACAGTAATAAAATTGACGCCATCGAACGTGTGCAAAAGAGATTTGTCAAATGGCTCTGTTACAGAGGTGGACGATCGTACCATAGAGCTGAGTATGAGAGTTATTGCAACGTGTACGGTCTTCCTCCACTGAGCAGTCGGCGCACAGTGGGAGACGTGAGATTCCTGTGGAAACTGGTAAATGGTGGAATTGACTCGAATCAGTTGCTAGCTGACTTGGGTTTTCACGTCCCTCAGAGAACCACCAGACGGAAGCACACGTTCGATGGGGGCAGATCGAGAATTAATGTACATAAAAATTCATGTCTGATCCGGTTGCAGTCAACATACAGCTTGATGGAGAGTAATAAAAGTGCTACTGATATTCACTTCGACTCTCTATCAACTGTTATGAGAAACATCTCGAGTGGGCTGTAAAATAGTGTGTGCATTTTGTGTTTTTTCTATTTGCGTTTATTGATTGATTGAACATGTGGTTGAATGAATGGTTGATTGAATGTACGAGCGACTGAAGTAATGTGTGGGTTTTTTTTTCCTCGAATGTCACTCTTATATTACTTTTTTCCCAGTTTTCGATTTTTTCTTCTATCTTTCATTTTATGTTTTTACCTTTTTCCGTTTACTGTAGATAGTTTTGTTTTTTCTGTAATTATTTCAATGTTTCTTGTACATAGTGATTGTATGAATGAATGCTTGAGATCGGATGTTTGAGTGCGTGTCTGTATGGTTGTGGTTGTTGATTTATAATAGACTAGTGTATTTCTATTTTTTGTTCTTGTTTGCTGTTATTGTTTTGTTTATATTTGTACATTTTATTGTTAATTATTATATTGTCTCTAGTGGATTCTATCTGTCTGACAATAAAGAATACATACATACATACATATATTTCATATGTGCCGCAGGACACGACTCCAAGATCATAGTGAGTGGTTCACTTCCTGGCAAGTTGTGATCCATCCTAAACAAATACTCATCAGTGGCAATTCTTCCATCAGTCACTTATTATCTTAAGTCCAACGGCGATGGGATATGGATGGTGGGGGCAGGTTATGGGTGTAACTGGAAGCCCCTAGTTCGGACCTGCACGTTGGCAGCAGATGTGTGATGGTCGTCTTCCTGGGGTTCTATGGCTACTCAGGAGTTCGATCCTGCATCTGTGTTTGAGCTGGCCAGTTTAGGATTACCGCTGCTCACCCCACATGGGGAAGGCCCTAGAAAAGGTGGGCTAAACATCGGAAGTCACATCTACTGTCCGGCTGGGCGGCCGCACACAGCAGGTCACCCCTCATGCGGTCGTAAAACAAAAACTACCAAGTCAATAAGGACACATAATTTTATCATTGGAACATGGAACGTCAGAACTTTGCTTGACGTAAAAGATACCGACAGGCCTGAAAGAGGAACGGCTCTTATTAGTCATGAATTATCCAGACTCAACATTGACATCACTGCTCTCAGTGAAACCAGGTTGTCCACTGAAGGAAATTACTGAGTTTGGATCAGGTTATACCATCTTCTGGAGGGAAAGGAGGATGGAGAACGTCTTATTCAAGGTGTAGGATTCGCTGTAAAGACCAAGCTAGTTAATGATTTCCAAATTACTCCCACTGCAATCAGCGAGACTCTCCGCATTCCACTCTCCTGAGGTTCATTCATGACTCTCGTATCTGCCTATGCTCCAACTTTAAAGGCTGATGATGAAGTTAAAGGCCAGTTCTATGACCAGCTTGGCACAATCATCTCCAAGGTACAATCTACAGATAAGCTCTTACTCCTTGGCGATTTCAATGCAAGAGTTGGGAAAGATAACCGGTTATGGCAAAATGTGATGGGTAAACAAGGTCTTGGAAACTGTAATCCCAATGGACCCCTTCTTCTTGGTCTTTGTGCAGAACATGAACTCTTCATCACCAACACTCAATTCCGATTACCTGACCGCTTCAAGACCACATGGATGCATTCACGTTCTAAGCATTGGCACATCCTTGATTACGTCACTACCCGACAATGTGATAAGGACATATTTATTACCAAAACAGCAAGGAATATTGACGATTGTTGGACGGATCACGAACTTCTCATCTGTAAACTCAGGATATCCATCAGCCCAAAACTACCAAGGCGTTTTCAAACCCCATCCAGAGGAAAGTTTAACACCTTCAAACTTCAGGATGAATCTATTTCCACAAACTTTGAGAATATGATCAATGCCCAGCTGTCAGATCACCCAGTTAAAACAAATGACATTCGAGAGGAATGGATCAATCTGAGGGCGATAATCACTAAGTCAGCTGAAGAAACCATTGGTTTGGTAAAGCAGAAAAGTCAAGACTGGTTTGATGACAACAACGAAGACATTTTGCATCTCATCAACATCAAAAGGGAAGCCTATCTATCTCATCTTCAAGACCCATCCTCCAATACGAAGAAAGCTCTGTATTTAGAACTCAAGAGTAAGTGTCAGTCACAAATAAGAGAGATAAAGAATACTTGGTGGCAGCAGAAAACTGAGGAACTTCGGAGGCTATCTGATACTCGTGATCTGAGGAACTTCTATGCAGGGATTAAGGAGATATATGGCCCACTTCGTTCTTCATCAGGTACACTTAAAAGTGCTGACAACTCTGCCACTCTTACTGACAGCCATGATATCTTAGAGCGTTGGAAGGAACATTTCTCCATCCTTCCTTTGTGATGTGTCGAAATATCCTGAACAACCATGGATGGCTGTACCTCCTTCTTACATGGAATTCAGTGTAGCTCTCAATCAACTTAAACCAAGAAAGGCATCTGGCCCAGATAACATCCCACTAGAATTAATTCAAGCTGGAGGTCAGTCCCTCAAAACGCGGATTTTCACTCTTATTCTCAAAATTTGGGAAATAGGAGAAGTACCTGGTGACCTAAAGAACGCCACTATCATCACAATCTTCAAAAAAGGTGATTGTAGTGTTTTTGGCAACTATCGCGGCATATCGCTACTATCTACTGCAGGTAAAATTCTTGCCAGAATTTTACTTAACCGCCTTCAGGTTATCTCAGAAAAGATCCTCCCCGAGTCCCAGTGCGGATTTCGATCTTCCAGAAGCACAACTGACTTGATTTTCTGCGTAAGACAACTACAAGAAAAATGTGGTGAGCAACAGAATCCACTCTTCTTAGTCTTTTATGATCTGGAAAAGGCCTTTGACTCGGTTCCAAGATCTGCTATGTGGGCGGTGCTACAACACTTTGGCTGTCCTCGACGCTTTGTTGATCTAATCCAAGCTCTCCATGCTGGCATGACCGGTCAGGTTTGTCATCAAAATAAGATCTCTGACGAATTTCCTATCACTCATGGACTGAAACAAGGCTGTGTACTTGCTCCAACACTGTTTGCATTGTATTTGGCTGCAATGCTCTATAAATCACCCACAAACATCCCAGGTTAGAGGTCAGGTACTGTTTTGATGGAGGGCTCTTCAACCTAGCTCGATTTCGCTCCAAGAAGCTAACTCACGTTACAAAGATAACCAATATGTTGTATGCAGATGATGCGGCATCGCCTACACTCACGCCAGTGGAGTTGGAACAGACTGTTAATTGCTACAAGAATGCATGTGATCATTTTGGTCTCATCATTAATGTTCAGAAGACCAAGGTTCTTGCACAACCTTCACCAGGCACTTCCCTTCCACACTTCAACATTTCTATCTTAGATACTCCATTGGAGCAGGTAGACCACTTCTCGTATATGGGCAGTCTGCTATCTGTACACGGTAATTGTGGGCAGGATGTTGAGAAAAGAATCGGTGCTGCCCATGCGGCATTTGGGCGACTATCGCACCGGGTCTTCTTGAATAAAGATCTGACCGTGAAGACGAAGCTCATGGTGTACCAAGCTGTTGTCATCTCAACATTGTTGTATGGCTGTGAAACCTGGACCCTTTATCGACATGACTTCCGAAAGCTTGAGTGCTTCCATCAACAGAAACTTCGATCCATCCTTAAGATGAAGTGGAAAGACCACATCACCAACTTTGATGTTCTCGAGAAAGCGCATGCTAATAGTATACAATCATCCATAATTGGACGGCGTTATTATGCATTAAACAGCTATCCACCAAAAGCTGATATTGAGAAAAACATGATTGAAAGTTTTGACATTTAAACTATTACAAATTCTCTCCTGTTAGCCAAGTTTGAGTTTTAAAAGCAAACAAACCCTTACCTATATACACTGTTGATAGTTATTGCGTTTAAATTACAAAAATACAGCAAACAATTGATTTATTAGCAATTGACACTTAGCTGCTTTGTGTTATCTGTGAGTTCAGTTACGCATAAAACAGCTAAGCGCCATTTTTGGTGAATAGCTTGTTGTTACGTTATTCTATCGAACACGTTAGTTATGCGTAAACCGTCTAAGCACCTTTTTTTAGTCTTTTAGCCCTTTATACATTTTTATTTAATGCCAGTTTCTGGAGACTTTGACGCGTACAATGAGTACTCGTGTATCCTAATTGCAATTTTATTCTCAACTAGTTGAAACCCGTCAAAACATGACGGTCAATAGAAAAATATTTACTGAAGAATTTTCTTATATAGGCCTACTGTACATTCTTTGTGCGATTATTTTTTGACTCTATTGAAACTATGAGGGCGTCAAAAGATTGCACTCTCAACATTGCAAAATACTGCTGGCCATGACTGAAAAATTGTTGGGGCAAATTGAGGCCTATACGTTCCAGAGTTTCCCCTTGAGCTTCATTGATTGTGATAAAGTATGCCAAATGAATTGGAAAATATTGTCTCTTAAAAGAAAATGATAGTGTTTTATCGGATGGTGTTAAATCAAGTCGAAGGATTAGACCTCTCTGCCTAATTTTAACTGCACCTATTATTTCCAAATCCAAGCAATATGGTTGCATTTAGGAGTCCTTGGGAAACGTTCAGATTTCTAAGCAGCATAACGGGCCAAGCGTTTGGAGTATGTGGCGGCCAGTCGTTTAGTTCTAAGGAATTCAAGAACTCTGATGAGTCTAATACAACTGACCGCAAACCATCGCTTATATTTTTGGAATATAACGAAGAAATGCGATGATGTGCAATTCCATACATTTTAAAACAATGTGGACCGTGTGCGTGTGGCACAGTAACATTGGCACCAAATGAAACGAAGGACATAGCATTGTACTGCCGATTAGTCTCTCTGAAATTCCTTGAGATATCATCTCCAGTGAAAAATAATTGTTAAAGCCTGTCAAATATTTTATATTTATTCAGATTAATTTTACCATTACAACAGCAAAGGTCAAAGTAACCAAGTGTAGATTTCTCGCAAGAGAAATACAGTGCAGAACAATGTTTACATTTGTTCGTCAAGGACCCTAAACTGTAACGGCATAGTATCTGGAATTGTTTCTGAAATGCCATATTTATATTGGATTTTAAAAGTGGCTTCGTATTTTTCTCCGATTTCCCACTTTTTTTGCGGCTAATGTTCTATTTCGTCAAATGGGTTTATTTATTGCAGCATTTCTGCCCAAATTAACATCATTTTAAATAACACTATAGTGGCCTGCATCAACGCAGCCGTCAAATATTAAATGGCAAATAATAACTTACTTCCATTGCCAAAATCAACTGCGTGGTTAGACCCATTGTTATGTACTCTAAACAAATAATCAATAAACAATAATATTCACATATACAATGAATACTTCCATTCTCAAGTTGGTTGCTGATGAGAATGCGATGAGACAGATCGCCAATAATAAAATCCTTGCAATTTTTGCAATTTGCTTGCAAACGCAACTCAAGATGACGATCTTCATTTTGAAATAAACAGAATGAAATTGCTGTAAATAATGAATTTTCATCACCTGTTGAAGGTACAATACTTTGCATTTCCATGACAGTAAATTATGCAAGGGAGCATAGAATCACTTCGCCACTACTGGAATGAGCATAGACTCACTTCGCCAGCCACAGTAATGGAGGGAGTTTTAGAAATATATGTTCAGTGCTTGTCAAAGATCGTATTAACACAGGGAAGCCCACTCTTAAGGCTACATTCTGAGCTATTGCCCCGGATTCCAGGTTCGATCCCCGCTCTGCCAAGAAATTTAATTCTGGTCTGAGGACTGGAACGGGGCGCACTCGTGAGGCAAAACTAAGAAGAGCAAAGTTTGATTCCCATCTCAACAATCTTGGATTTGGTTTTCCGTGGTTTCCCATTTCCAATCCAGGCAAATACCGGGATAGTTCCTAACTTAAAGCCTCGGTCGTTAACTCCCCATTCCCCACATTAATTACAAATGCACACATCAACACAGCCATCACATTAACACAGGTTATCAGAGAAAAGTTTACACTCGCACACCAAAATAGACGGGGCTGAGTGACGACGATGTCTGAGTCCATCAAATGAATTATGTTCGCCAATATGTTAACGCTGATGTATGTGTTTGAACTACTGGATATAAGTTCAATGACTTTTAAATTAATATCATTGCATTGTTGCAGCTTGGCAAATATTTTATATTCCAGCAGATCAATTTTACCATCACAACAGTAAAGGCCAAAGTAACCGCGCGTAGATTTTACGCAAGAGAAATACAATGTAGAACAATGTTTACATTTGATCGTCAAAGACCTTACACTGTACTGCATAACATCTGGAATTGTTTCTGAAATGGCCTATTTATATTGGATTTTAAATGTGGCTTCGTATTATTCGATAACACTATAGTGTCCTGCAATATCGGAGCCGCTAAATATTAAATGGCAAAAAATACTTCCATTGCCGAAATCAACTGCGTAGTTAGATTCAGTACTCTAAACAAATAATCATTAAACAACTGTCTTATACAATGAAGTTCAACATGACCGTCCAGAGACTCTCATACTCAAGTTGGTTGGTGAGGAGAATGCGATGAGACTGATCGCTTAAAATAAATTCCTTATAATTGTTCCTGCCAGCGAAATGTTTGGCAATAGCATTAAAACTCAGCGCAGAATGACGTTCTTCATTTTGATATAAACAGTACAAAACTGCTCTAAATAAGCTATTTCCATTACCTGTTATAGTTTATGGCAGTACATTTTGCAGGGGAACATAGAATAACTTCGCCAACTACTGGAATGAGCATAGGCATATACTAAATACTCACTTCGGCAGTCACCCTAATGGAGGCTGTTTTAGAATTCTATGTCCCGTGCATGTCAAAAATCGTATTAACACATGGAAGCCCACCCATTCTTGGCTATCGCCTCGGAGACCCGGGTTACATTTCCTGCTCTGCCAAGAAATTTAATTCTGGTCTGAGGGCAAAAACGGGGCTCATTCAGTCTCTAGAGGTATAACTAAGAAGAGGAAGGTTTGATTCCCACCTCGACAATCTTAGATGTGGTTTTCCGTGGTTTCCCACTTCCACTCAAGGCAAATACCGGGATGGTTCCTAACTTAAGGCCTCGGCCGTCACCTTGCCATTTCCCACCTTAATTACAAATACACAAAGTAATGCAGCCATCACAATAATACGGGTTATCAGAGGAAATTTTACACTTACACACCAAAGTACATGGGGCTGAGTGACCACGATGTCGGAGCCCTTCAAACGAATTATGTTTGCCAAGTGTCTCTCATGGCGGAAGCAATTGTGGACACGCGCCAGGGCCTGGAAAACTACCTTTTCACTAATAATTTAAGAGTATATCGACGATGCATAATTATAACTTTTAGTCTAGGATGCTACCAACTTGACCTCCGAAGCATTGGGAAGAAATTGCAATATTAAAGTACATAAAAAACATAGCCTACACACTCAACTGTCAGTTAATGTTCTTCAACGTTTCCCTTCTTAAAAATTCCCCTCTATAACTCTCCATCACTTGAAAACGCGCCATGTTTTGTGTTTTAAATATATTGATGCAATGATGCTGCCATCTGTTGTTAGTTACTGGAACTATAGGGGCGAGGTACTGCCATCTGTTGTCAGTTACTGCAACTGATGGCAGATATTAGCTCTTTTGACATGCTGCAATGCAATGGTAAAACGGAAATAAAACGTATTGAGAGGGAATGTAGGAATCTTTAACTGACATAAAACGTTACTAATACTTCTTGATAAAACAATATTTAACTATCACGTGAAAACTCGCCATCAAGGCCATGTCTTGTGTTTTAAATATATCGACGCAATCTGCTCTCAGTTACCGGAACTGTATTGCCATCTGTTGTCAGTTACTGGAACTGATTGCAGATATTCAAACGACGTATTGAGGACATGCTGTAATGCAATGATAAAACGGAAATAAAACGTGTTGAGAGAATGTGTAGAAATATGTATCTTTAACTGACATAAAACCTTACTAATACTCCTTGATAAAACAATATTTCAGTGGTAAAAAAAAATACTGGCGGGAGCTGGGATGGAACCTGTGATCCTTGGATCCACAGTCAATCGCCTTAACCAAATAGCCACTCGCGCACTCTCATTTAGATGCAGACGCAACCATTCACTATCTTCAAAAGCCGCTATCTGAAGAAAATAATCCAATTCATTATCAACAAAATCAATATTGCACGTTCGTATATGTTCATACTGTTATTATATTGTATTGTCAGAACTTGGTTAATGTATGTTTTCAATTACATGGAAGCTTATTAAATAACTTACATTTTAATGGACTTCTCACCGCCATTTTGTCACGAGTCCTGGCGGATTGTGCGCATGCGTGAGGGGCAGGAATTCTGCTATTTTCTATATTTATTTAAAAATATACCGTAATATATTTGTTTATTTTAGAGACACTCTGCAAATCTACAGGCCAAGAGCTTTCGTTAGAGTGCTCTACGAAGTAAATTGGTTCTGTCGTTCTCTCTATCTCGTGGTAACAAAAATCGCCTTAGTGTTTTAAATATATAGATAGTCTAATAGAAACACAGATACAGTATATTTGAATACCAGAATCAAACTTAAAGCAATAATTATACTAAATGAACTAATGCTATAAACTTTGGTGTTACATTCTACTTTATGATGTAAATGTGTTTCACACAATAGGAAATTGACACAGTCTTAGGTTTCATCTTGTATCGAGAAATCGAGTTCACTACCAAAACCGTCGATGTCGTCAAAACTGTTTCCATCTGAATGAAGGCCTTCGTAGAACTCCTTGGCATCGGATGGTATCAGATGCATGACACTTTTGAGATCCTGTAAATTTGGCTCTGATACAGCTTTTCCGTTTGAACAAAGGCTTCTGATATCTCGAGGGCCAAGCAAAAACTGAGGTTATTCTGGTCACATTGGCGTGCGCTATTTCTCTTCTTCAAATTGATTACTTGGCCGTCTTTATCATCGAAAGTACGTTTTAAAGTCAACAGCCATGGGCTTTCCGTACTTATTTCAATTTCCTGTGTTGTTAGCCAGCTTACTCCATTGCCATTGGTATCTTTCTTTCTATTTATTATTTGTTTCTCAACGGATGCCGTGCCAACAAAATCTTCTCTTTTCATTTCTTTCACGACCAGCTTGTTCTTCTTTCGGCAAGTTCTCAATACTTTTTTGTAATCTTCTGGTGTATATAATCTTTGATGAAACTTCAAGGCACTTTCAATATCTCCGAAATCATCATCATTGGGCAAATAGCTGTGCCCGGAAACCAGAAATCGCATTTTTATGGTCTTTAGAGTTGGATGTGACTCCATGACAGACTTCAGCATTAGGACCATTTTGATGTTCCGATTATGCCATCCGCAGGATTTGGACCAAAGCACAAGTTGTTCCGTGCCTTTTTCTAAATGTTCAGTGATGTAATTTCTTAGACAAGAGCCCACTTCTTGGGCTCCACGCCCAGCTTGGCCTTCGAGCTACAGATAGCAGAAGCCTTTGTTCGATGAAGCGTCATGAATTCCACAGTTATACAGCAATAACTGACGTTTGTAGAATATTATGTTTGTTGGAATTCTCGGCAGGGACAGTGTCCTCTGCATATCAAAGCTAAGCACCGACAGTCCATTAATTTTGGTTGCTTTTTGAAAGTCACTCTTCATTGTACTTCGAGCATTTTCTGCATCCTCCTGATGAGCAAGCAACTTTACCTTTAGCACATCAGTGTCACAATTTTTATTGTTTATTTGAGCATTTGTAGAGTCACAAAAGTTGCATGTGTCTTTCTTAAGCGGTTTTCGTCGTAGGTTGAATCTGGAGTAAAATACTTTCTTATAGCATGAGAGGGAAACTGGCAGACAATATTCCTTTATGTATAAGTCATACATAACGTAAGTGTGACATGTGAAGGGAGAAAGAGAGTGCTTGTTTCTGATCTGCAATAATGTGACTTGTACTTAGGAAATTTATTAATGTGCTCTATAATTTCAGCCATTTACTATCAGTTATTCTGTTATAACCTCCTGATTTACCTCTGTTATCCTTAATAATTCCTTGTAGTTCGTTGGCTTTCTTAAGATAGTTGTTAATGCGATCCGCTGATATTCTTAGGGTCTGGACAAAGCACATTTTACAGACTGATACTCCTGCCAGAGTGTAACTTCTCGTCAAAGCTCTTCTACCAGACAATCCAGACAAAGTGTGAGAGACAATGAAATGTCGCTTGGCTGTTTCTTGCCGAACTCAATATAGCGATTTGAAGGATAGCTTCATAGTTTCGCCGCATAGCCGATTAATGCAAAACTCTTAACCTAAGATAAAGGGAATGGCGCTTAGACTTTTCTATAAAATTAACGGTTAATATTAAGAAAAATGGCATACTTATGTAAAAAGAATGTAGTTCCAGACCATACACACTAGATGGTGCTAATAACACAATTTCCAAAAATTGGCGCTTAGCCGCTTAATGCATAACGCCGTCCAATTGGTCATCAACTTAGATGGATTGGACACGTCCATCGGATGTATGATACGAGACTACCACGCCAGGTTCTGTATAGTGAACTCAGCTCCGACACCAGACCTCATGGAGGCCCTAAGAGACGTTACAAGGACCAATTTAAACAGAATATGAAGTTGACAGGTCTCAATCCACAAACCTGGGACCTGCTTGCTAAAGACCGTTCAACTTGGCGCCAGACCATCAAGCTGCTGTCAAAATGTTTGAAGAAGAACGTCGTAGACTTGTTAAGGCCAAGCGACAAGCACGAAAGCTCCGTGCAGCACAGCCACGCCCTCCACCAACAGTTCTGTGTGTTCTGTGTGGACGTTTGTTTCATACACGCATTGGGCTGTTCAGTCACCGCAAACATGCCCACAGACCTCAACCTTAGATTATAGACTGATTTGGAAGAAGATCTATACTCGGAAACGAGTTAAAGCTGACGACGACATCTGCATCTGGTCACCCTAGAAAGAGTTGGTCATGGACTTCAATTACTATGTTTAACCCTAGACACAGAGTTGGCTTAATGGAAAATCAACGTATAAACTGGCTAAACTTCAATTGTGTACACCAGTGTGTATTCTTTACTGCAATCTTCTTCTTCTTCTTCTTCAAGTGTCTCGTCCTCCAAGAATATTGGCGATCAGTAACATGATCTGTTTTTGTCCATAGCTTTTCTAAACAGCGACACTATATTCAGTCCAAACCACTGGCTTAAGTTCTTTAGCCAGGATATTTTTCTATGTCCAGACTCCTAACACCATCAATTTTCCCTGCAATAATTAATTGCAACAGGTTGTATTTGTTGCACATGAAATGACCAAAATATTCTAGTTTTCTTCTTTTAATGACATTGAGAATTTCTGAATCCTTGATGACCACTTAGTGCCACCCAGGAAGCACCATGCATGGTGGGCCACACATAACCTGTCCCTTTAGTGCCTCTTGCGATAGTCAGGGAATAGCATTAAAAAATTGCAACCAATGTTTGCACTGCCAAGCCACATTAAAATATTTTCTGCAGATGCAATGATGGAACAAGCACATAGACCAGATTTTCTGTTGTAATTTGTCTACAATTGCACTGGAGGTCTTACAGTCGAGCATGTCCGCCATTTTAAATATCTAGGGAATATCATCACTGACAATTTAGATCTCTATGTTGAAATCGGAAGTCTCATAGAATAGCATGCAATGTATATAGAAAAATGTCATCCTGAGTTAACGACAACTTAAATCTGAAGCTCCATGACTGGTCGTCACTCTTATTTTGTATGGAGGCTTGGACATTGAAAGCTAGCACCATGGAAAAACAAAAGACATTAGAAATGTGGATCCATTGAAGAATGCTAAAAATACCCTGGACTGATAAAGTTACTAACAGAGATGTCCTCAGAAGAGCAAATAGTGATCTTCAACAGAAATGTCTTCGCCATGATGTTCGCCAACATTCGGGGGACCAGACTTGGCACTTGAAGAAGGAGGTTAAAAATGTGGAAAGAAATCAAACTCATACAAAAATTAATCCAAACAGATGTTATAGTTTTTTTTATTTATAATGATAAATATTGATAAATTAGTTAAAGTCAACTCTTAGATTGAGCAAGCAGATGTTCTTTCACGTGTTTCGATATTTTAATTCTCTTTCTATGCCGCTTCTTGGAAGAATGTTCTTGCACTGTACCCTGCAACACTTCAGGCTTCTTTTTTTTCTTTTTACAAGAAAGGGGATTAGGACCTCCTTTCCGCTTAAATTTCTTTTTCTTGGGTTCTACACCAAGGTCACCTAATTTCTTTACTTTCAACTCTGCCAATGATTCCTCTTCTAGCTTACTAAGGTGGAACCTAGACAAAACAAAAAAACTTCAAGAAAGCACAGAAATCAAAGTGATAAAATGCAGAATACTCTAAATCAGTGCTACTAAATATAGTATAATTTACGCTGCTTTAGCATCGAACATCTGGTATTAGTAAAATGCTAAATTGTAACATAAATGTGGGATTTTCCTCAGTGCAATCGTATATTAAAAATATTTATGAAATCTTAAGCCAGTCCGTCCGGCCATTCTATCCGGTCGATTTCCTCCCTTCTTTTTTTTAAATGAATGGTATTCATACACAGATTTGTTATTAAGTATTACATATCACTTACCTTCCGCCTTTCTCAAATTATTTGATTTTTTCAACTTTTTCCAACTTTTTATCTCTTTGAAGCGATCATATCATTGGTTCTAATTGAGGTACGCAGGACATTTAGGTCTATGAACATCCAGTGACTCACGCGCTTTGATTTGAGCTGTTAACTATTCAAATGGGATGATTCTGAGGAAAGTTATGAGTGAACATTCGATATTACACCTCATTTTTTCAACATTTTTTCTCATTGTAGCAATTATATTTTCGGTTCTAATTGAGTTACACAGTACGTTTTGGTCTAAGAGCACTCAGTGGATCATGTTCTATCTTTTGAGTTAGTAAATATTAAAATTGGTTGATTCTGAGGAATGTTATGAGTACCGAAGAGAATATTAGAAATAATTATGAAAATTTAACCGAGTCAGTCCGGCCATTCTATCCGGGCGATTTCCTTCATTCCTTTTTTAATTGAAAGGTATTCATGCACGGATTTGTTATCAAGTATTACAAATGACTTAACTTCCGCCTTCCTCAACTTATCTGATTTCCTGAACTTTTTCCAACTCTTTTCTCTCATTGAAGCAATTATATCTTTGGTTCTATTTGAGGTCCGCGGGTCGTTTTTGTCTAAGAACACCCGGTGGATGACGCTCTCTCTTTCGAACTCTTAACTATTCAATTGGCTGATTCTGAGGAATGTTATGAATGGACATTTAATATTACTTCTAATTTTATCATTTTCTTGCACTGAAAAATGAACATTGCCATGAAATTAATAGGGTAGTTTCAGATCTACTTCCAGGAACTTATAGATTTTACACGAGTGAGAATACATTAGTAACTGAAGAAGAAAATTGAAGTTTTGCATTTTCCCACTGAATTTTTGAACAGGCTTGAGGTGAGTGGTCGACCTCCCCATGTGCTGACTTTGAAAGAAGGTGCTATTGCAATGTTCCTTAGGAGTTTCAATGCAACTAACATATTACTGAACGGGACGAGGCCAATCATCATCATCATCTTGCACAGTTTCCAGCCACTGGCCGGGTCTGTTTAGAACACAAGCCTCTCCAACGTCTTCTGTCTTCCCACCATCTCTCAGCCTACACCCTTGTCCAGTCTTCTCCTCTCTTCTTCACGCTTTCTTCCACCCCCTTCAGCCACCTGTATCTCGATCTTCCTCTTGGTCTCTTTCCTTCCCACTTCGTCTCGTGTATCCTCCTGGGTAT
This sequence comes from Meconema thalassinum, assembly GCA_946902985.2. NCBI lineage: Eukaryota > Metazoa > Arthropoda > Insecta > Orthoptera > Tettigoniidae > Meconema > Meconema thalassinum. Next base: position 269,107,530 of record OX336393.1, on the reverse strand, counting down.
CCTCTTCTCCTCCATTCGTTTTACATGTCCATACCATCTAAGTCTAGATTTCTCTATACCATCCTGTAATGGTTCCTCCTTCATTAATTCTCTGGTCCTCTCATTTCTTATTCTGTCCATCTTTGTAGCTCCAATACTGCTTCTCAAGAACCTCATCTCACTGGCCTGTATTTTGCTCTTCTCCCTTCCTTTCATAACCCAGGTCTCCGAGGCATACGTCAGGATAGGGACATAGTACGTCCGATATATGATCTTTTTGCTGTTCTGAGGGACATCCTTGTTCCATAACATGCTTCTCACACTCCTCCGAAATGCTTCTGCCTGCCTCTCCCGCTCATTTATTTCTCTATCGTTTCTTCCATTATCTTGTATCAGGCTTCCCAGATACTTGAAACTCTCCACTTTCTTCAGCTGTTCCCCACCAATTGTTATTCCCGTTGTGGTTCTTTCCTTCTTCCTTGTTGTGATCACCAGCTCACTCTTATTTATGTCAAATTTCATCCCATATCCTTGTATTATTCCTTCCCACACGTCCTGTTCCTGTACCTCCTCCTCCTCCTTGTTTCCCCAAATCATCAAATCATCTGCAAACACCATTGCTTTCGTGTTTCCTTCCCCAATTACTTGTGCCACTCGGGTCATTATGTCATCCATCACCACAATGAAAAGTAACGGTGACAGTGCACTTCCTTGTTTCAGGCTGTTTCTCTGTTCCAACCAGTCTGATCTCTCTCCTCCCACTTTCACACAGCTCACGCTTCCCTTGTACAACTCCTTTATCTTCTTTATAGTCCATTTCTCTACTCCTCTGTCCTCCAGGGACTTCCATACTTTGTTTCTGCATACACTGTCATATGCTTTCTCAATGTCCAGGAAGGCCATCAGTAGATCTGTTCCATACTCATAGTGCTGTTCTTGTAACTGCCTTACAGCAAAAATCAAATCCACTGTGGACCTTCATGCTCTGAAGCCATGCTGTTCTTCCCTCATCCCTCCTTCTATCCTTGTCCTAATTCTCTTTTCCAAAACTTTCTCGAAGATCTTTGCACAATGACTCATCAGTGTTATTCCCCGATAGTTTCTGCAATCTGTTCTACTACCTTTCTTGAAGATCGGGACAATTATTCCTTTTTTCCAGCCCTCTGGGGTCTTCCTTTCCTTCCATGCTGTCCTCATCACTCGGTACAACCACTGTATCCCCACCTCTCCTGCTGCTCTCACCATCTCCACACTCAACTCATCCACACCCGGTGTCTTCCCTCCTTTCATCTTGTTCACTGCATCTTCCACTTCTTTCCATGTTAAGTCCTTTTCTGTTTGCAGTTCATCTTCCTCTTCCCCGATTTCTCCCTCCTCACCACCTTTTCCATTTGGGTTCAGAAGTTCTTCAAAATATTCTTTCCACATTTTCTTCAGTTCTTCCCTATTTTCTATCTCTTGTCCCCTTTTGTTCACCATTCTAACATAATCCGTAGGATCCTTCCGACTCTTATTTTTTACCATCCCATACAGGACCTATTATGTACCTTCACTATCCTCCTTCATCATCTTTGTCCACTCTTCCATCCACTTTCTTCTCTCCTCAGCCACTACTCTCTTCGCCTCCTTCTTTCTTTCCTGGCCAATAATTAGAAAAATATACGACAATATCATAGATTTCTAAGTTCTAACTGGTTTGAATAGTGGGCAGCGAATACTGATACCATGCATAGATTGTCACCATCTGACACAAGAATGACGGCAATTTCCTAATACACTAGTGTTTTGTATTACAATCAACAAAGCGCAGGGTCAAGTGCTTTATCGAGTTGCAATCTACTTGCCTGATTCAGTTTTAGGCCATGGAATGTTGTATGTTGCCTTATCCGGAGGAAAATCGTTTAAAAATGTAAAAGTAGAAATTAAACCTAAGGGTCGACGCACAGCGAACATTGTCTGGAAGGAAGTATTGTGAAATAAAGGTTATAAACTATTACATGTTGATGTAATTTTTAAATTCCAATGCTGAAATGATAATGCTGCAGAGCAGCACGGGGGCCCTAGTATTTATCTTATAATGAAAAACAAAGGTGAGAACAGGAATTCCTTTTACCAGGGACCCGGAACAGAACTGAAATGCGTTACGTACCGCGGTGTCCCACTTTACGTTATGTATACCATATCGCGGCCTGAGCTGACTAGCGGTATTCGTTCCGTCCCATTAACTTGGAACTCGGTACGAGAATGTGGAACGTTACAGCGCTGGAACGGTGAAGCAGGATTTCGACTCCCAACTGTACCGAGCAACAAGGTAAGTGTTAGCGGAGCGTTCCATCAGAAACGGTACATGACTGGAACGATTCCTCAGCGTTACCAGTTGGCAAGTTACTCTGCGTACCGTTCTTGGTTCTCGAAATAGAATAACATTTCCACCAGTCCGCCGGTTACACAGTGTATTGTTCCAGGTTCTCAAATAAAGACATGTTTCAACGAAACGTGGAATGGTACAGAGCTGGAACAGTACAGCAGCATTTCCCAAACTGTGTGTACAGACTATTACAGAATTACTACACAGTTATTACACTGGCTATTACAACCATTACGGCCTATTACATCGAATTTTTAACGGAGTATTACGGCTAGTACAGTGCCTATTACATTACCACGGCAATTGTACTACAGCGTTTATTACGCTGTTACGCTGGTTATTACAAACTGTCACATAATAGCCTAATTACACAATAATTACATCAAATTACATACATGTTATCTTATTTAGGGGCATTTCTTTCAGGATATCCTAATTATCTAGCCTAAGTGAATTTTACTACCTAGAACCTTGATAAAAAATACTTTTTTCTATGTCAAAAACTATCCTAACTTCAACGATGCTGAACCATATGTGGAAGCGACCATGTTCTTTGATCTGTTTAAAAATAGTCATTTAGAACTCTCCTCACCAATGCAGCGTGCTTCAATTCATCTTAGAAGCATACCATTTTAAGATTGTATTAAAAAGAACGCATTTTCTCTCTGTATACACAAAGGAGAAAATATATATGGTATGAATGCCGAATGGTATATAGGTATACTCTGTATACACAAAGCAAAAAATATATACGCTATGAATGGTATATAGGTATATTCAGGCACTTTCGGATTTATTTTAATAACCGTATCTAGGTACATTTTAGCCTATTTTCATCTTATGAAATATATGCTTAAGCTAATAGATCACAATTGTTCTGTGTGTGTGCGCGTGTCCTTAATAACTTTTGATTGGCTTGAACGATGTCAGCGGGCCCCGTGGTGTTGGGATAGTGCGCCTGCCTCTTACCCAAAGGCCCCGGGTTCGATTCCCGGCTCCGTCAGGGAATTTCGAAACTGACGTGAGGGCTGGAACGGGGTGCACTCAGCCTTGTGAGGACAATTGAGTAGCTGTCTGACAGTGAGGCAGCGCCCCGGTCACGAAAACCAAGATTAACGACCGAGGAAACCCGATGCGCTGACCACGCCTCACCCCATTATCTTCAAGTCAAATGGTTGGGCAGCGGTCGCTTGGTTGGGCTAGGCCCTTCATGGGCTGTAGTGCCAGGGGTTATATTATACTAGCAGGTACCCGCGGCTTCGCTCGCGATCAAAACAATGGGGACTATGCATTATTGCTGATAATTGGTCTATTCTATTACAGCAATCGCGGCTACAGGTGGGTCCATTCTAATTCGGAAAATTGTGATACATACAGTATATTGATGTGATCAGCAAAGTGGGAATTTTATAGAGTTGTGAAAGTCTGCAGGGTATGATGTTACATTATGTGAATACATTTGAAAATTTTGTTTTTGGTTTTGCCATCTTCTGCTGAGACATAACGATTTTGTTGTCCGGATAATCGCGAGCACACCACATAAAGTTGCACATGGGAAAAAAATGGTTTTGTCTAAATGCACACGTGCTACTGTTAAGTGTGTATCATTGCCCTTTGTTAATAGAAATTGTGAATATTGTTTGAAGAGGGAACTGCACTCTTGCACACTGGAATGGCAAATCTATCGGAATATGGGGAATTAAAAGTATTTTTCCTTAAGCTATTCCGGGTGTAATTTTGCCATACTTATTGATGATTTGAACGTCAACATGTCGCTATTAATAGACCTATAGCAAAATATCTCTCACCTTGGCCGCTGATGTGCATTATGCAGTCTCTTCCAGTGTTACATCCCAGGGATTGAAATTCTCAAACATCCCTTTTGCCTCACATGCCTCTCTAAGTAATTAAAATTCCTGATTGTTGATGTTTGAGTTTTCAGCTTTTTAACAGGTTTGATGCAGCCCTCAATGCCTCCCTCTCCTGAGCTAATCGTTTCATCTCTACATAGCTATCACACCCTACATCCGAGGCTATCTGTTTAACCCTGGTCTACCCCTACAGTTCTTGTTCTTGACCCCCCCCCCCCCATCCATATCTACGCTTGCTATTCCTGGTTGTCTTAATATGTGTCCTACCAACCTATCTCTTCTCTTCATTAGCAGTCGCCAGAAACATCTCTCCTCTCCCACTCATCTTAATACCTCTTCATTTGTTACCCTATCTACCCATCTGATCTTCATCATTCTCCTGTATCACCACATTTCAAAAGCATCAATTCTCCTCTTTTCTGTTGCACCATTAGTCCAAGTTTCACCTCCTTATAGTGTCATGCTCCAGACAAAGGCTTTCAAAAATGACTTCCTAAAACCTAAATGTATATTCGATGTCAACAGATTCCTTTTCTGTAGAAATGCTTTCCTTGCCAACCTACTTTTTATATCCTCTTTGCTTCGTCCATCACTTGATATTTTGCTTCCTAAGTAACAGAAGTCTCCTAATTCCCGTAGCGTTTCACCTGTCAATTTGATGTCCATAGAGGTTTCTGATTTTGTTTTATATTCATTGATTTTTATCATGAATTCTTTCCTCAAGACGGAGTCCATACCATTCAAAAACTCGTTCAAATCCTCTGGCGTATTGGCCAAGATGACAATGTCATCAGCAAATCTCAGAGATGAAATTATTTCTCCTTGAATCTTCACTCCCACTTTAAATTTTTCTTCAATTTCCTGATTATTGTGTTTTTATAGATCTTGGAAATGCGTTGCCCTCGCACATGGTGTAGATGCATTGTCAAAGGAAAACATTCCATGTTACGAACATGGGCCACATAACCTGAACCAAAAGATTCTGCAGATGTTAGGCCCCTTAAAACAACGATCATCATCATCATCAGATTTAACACAAGGCCTATTCTGAACAGCAGTTCCTTGAACTCAGATTTGCCAACATTTTATTGTATCTTTCCATGTGGTATATCTCTGTACCTCAACATACAGAAAAGTGCTTTAAAAATAATGTCTTGTGTAAATTTTGGAAAAGGTAGTGAGTGTGGTTTTTGCCGGAGTGGATACTCGCTCGTAGAAATTCTTTTCAGTAAAATAGACTGGTTCACAATTTTGTAAGTGCACATTGAGGTATATGACGGTGGGATGCCATAAATGTTACGGAAACGGCAATAGCCGCCACAGAGCTTCGTTGCTACTGAAATAACGACCAGACTGATATTTGTCCTTATCTATATGGGATTTGTGAGCCCAGTGTTTATGAAATTGAACGTAGCTATATCGCTACCTTTATTTCGTAGCCACTACTGTAGTGTTTAAAAATTGAAGCTGGTATTAGAAGGCGCTTCCCCTATTTTTTTTTTTACCCCTGGTACTACAGCCCATGAAGGGCCTAGGCCTATCATGCGACCGCTTCCCAGCCATTTGGCCTGCAGATATTGTGGTGACGCGTGGTCAGTGCATTGTGTCCCCTCGGCCGTTAATCTTGTTCTTCGTAACCGGGGCGCTGCCTCACTATAAGACAGCTACTCAAATGTCCTCACGAATCTGAGTGCACTCCGTTGCAGCCCTCACGTCAGTATCTAAAATCTCTGACGGAGCCGGGAATCGATCCCGGGGCCACGGATGAAAGGCAGGCGCGCTACCCTGTTCTTATTGTGTTTCTATATATCTTGAAAAAGATAATAAATGGATTGGCATTGCCTCCAACAGGGATATATAGAAAATCGGATGTCATACCTTGAAGTAGTGTTGCATGGAAACGGACTTGCGATTAGTTCATCAATCAGAGCGAAGATAGTTTTCTGGGAATAACTTTGAAACTGTTGGTTTTAGGGCCTTAAAATCGGGAAATTACTTCTTGAAATATCAATAATAATAATAAATATCAATAATAATCAACATAGTGATATTAGTCTCAGCGCGTGCCCCATCAGACAGCGCAAGGCAACGTGCTTGTTCCGATCGCGGTCACACATCTTCATACTGTACGTTAGAAATATGTCTCGTAAATACAATACGATGGATCCCATTGATCGAAATATTTGTTGTTGCTATTGTTGCTTCATATACGGGTTAGGCATAACCTATTGTTATCAGTCCCATGTAGTTGGGGTGTGTATTGAATTTGTCTGATAAACTTTGTTATTGTGATGTCTGCAGCAGCGTGTGTATTCACAATTAAGGCAAGGCTTGGGAAGGATTTGGCTGTGGCCTTGACTTAGGAACTATCCATGCATTTTCCTGGAGTAGAAGTGGGAAACCACGGAAAACCACTGTAGGATGGCTAAGATGGTAATCGAACTCATCTTTTCGCAGTGTTGCCATATAAAGCCGAGTGTAACGCGTAGCAGCCCACAGACTAGACTATCGCTCGTTTCTAACCAATAGTAGTATTTCTTTCCAAAATAAAACCTCGCGTTCCTGCTTTTCGTTATTTGTTTGACAATCATATCGATTTCCAATAGTGCCTTATTGATCACTCCATAATTAAAATTGGCTGCTGTAAGGTCAAAGATCAGAGATTCGAATCCCGGCACTGACAGGGGCCAACCTGAGCACTTTCCTCAGGATTTTTCATACTACTCCTTAAAAATACTAGAATTAATTCAAGGTCCGTGCCTCCTACTCAATCTTTGACCGTACTAATAATATAGTTACACAATGATACTGTCGCCTCAGAAACACAGGTATCAGACAAATTCAATGCACACCCTACTGTATGGGACTGATGACCAATTATTGGAATGCATCATATTGTATTTATGAGACATACAGGGTGAAGAGAAAATGCCGCACTGGGAGGTCGGCATGCGACTCCTCATCCAAATGCAAGACAAAAGTTTCTAAAGCAAAATCGGAGCGGGTGCAGTTTGATAACACAAGTATTAAAACGAGAAGCTGGCAACACTGTCACATCCTGCAGCGCATCAGAATGTACAGAGGAATATGTATCACCCCGCTTTACCGAACCAGCTGTCGTAGCTCACTGAGTAGACTGCTGGGTTATCAAACCCTCATCCACATTGGAGCTACAGTTCGGATCTACTTCAGATCATTGTTGTTTTTGTTTTTTTTTAGTTTTTTTTAAACCAGTTCCCGTCGTCTATAAGCAGGACATCATTTTGTTACATGACAATAGCCTAACACATGACAGTGGTCACTTTGAACATCTGTGAAGTGAACGTTGCTCGTAAGTGTACGTACTGGCTCTGTGAACATAAGACTCGATGTCAAACGTACAGAATGGAATTATTGTTCATAGCATAATGAACAATCTAGTGTATCTACCTATTGTGTTTTCTGTACCCCATTGGGTAAAGACGATGTTACTGTATCCACTATTAGGTTCTATTAGCTTTATTTGTGCCATGGACAAAACAAAGTGGTAGTTTACGTTTGTAAGAAGTTCATGTAAACACAACACATAATGTATTGCATTGTGGAGGTGTACATTTGTAACCGAATTTATTCAGTTACAGTAGCTCACCCTCGGGTTTTCTGCCTTGTGCAGTTAGTTTGGGGTATTTTATTCGTATCTTATTATATTGGGTTAACGTGGGGTTGCAGAGGTGATTTTTATTGTGCCTGTGTGTTTTTGTGGACGGATTCATATTTGGATGGTCCGGACAACCTAGGATCACTGTTTATTAATTATCGGTTTCTGGATATTTGATATTATAAAATACGGGGTTTTGAGATTTATTACGTTTTGGGAATAAGGATATATAAGACTGTATTAAGTAGAAGCATTATTTCATTTTGGTTTGGGGTTAATTGCTTTATTTTGACCTAGTAATGTTAAAGGTTAGATTTGTGGCTGTACTATAAAGGTACAAAGAATTGACATTTTCGAGTGCTGGATTTGTGACATACCCGGAAAAGACAGGCAGTAATTCGGCTTGTGTGGGATTACCTAGGCTATTTATGGCATGAACTCCCATGAACTTCGCGTGAAGAAACAACTGTGTGACGTCAGTGTGGATTTTGACTGTCTGATGTTTATGTGTTGACGCGGATGTTCCGCTATTAGCGGGCTACGCACAAGTTAGTTCCGGCAGAATCTTTGGGGTTATTGGATCCTTACGCGAGTGCATATAATGGCGTGTCTGGCGTTCAGTGCTTGTCTTATTGTTTTATCGGCAGAACACTGATCTACTAACGCCCAGGGTCGTTTTACGTGACATGGTTTCCGTAACGAACAGTTAGAGATCGTCTTCTTGCTTGTACTACGAAAGTCCGTTTGTCAACTTGCAATTAGTGTCGTTATTACTCGATCATGGTATCGTAATACGAACGAGCGGTGTCTAATGTTTAGCTATCCACTGAGCTCTTACGGGCTATTAGAGGCTACGATTTTTCATGGGTCCATCCATACCATGGGCTGTCGGTAATAACTTACCATGCCTAAAGGATAATCCAGTCGTAAACATTTCATCGAAGTCATGCGAGAATGGAGAGGTGAACGTGCCGTAACAGAAGAAAGTAGAATGAACCAGTCGTAACGTGTGTAGATATTTTGTGTACGGACGGTACAGTGTATATACATAGGTGGCTATTATGCCTGGGTCTGATATGACCGTAGTGTTTTTCTTGCTCTCAGAGCCTAAATTCAGTGGCAAGGTACTGTATAAAGTTTGAGCACGAGTGTATGAAGGGTATTTTTGTTGTATATTTTGTATATATGTGTTTAGTACAGCCAATAGATTATCTTTTTAAAATCCATGTGTGGTTATATTCCTGTCTTGCATGAACCTGGTACATCAGCAAACGCATGCCAAATGCCGAGTTTCATAGTCGGGGCAACAGTTATGTATCGTATTTTATCCTATTTTATTCAGGAAGACCCATATGGTCGACCTTGGCGCCCATTCAAAGTCGGGAAGTAACGTTAAAATCACTTGTGGCCTGTATTTAAAGGCAGTAAATTCTGTAGGTTTGTGGTAAATGAGGGTAGTTAAAGTTAAATCAACTCCAGCGAGGAGGTGAGATGAGTTTCAGTGGCGAACCCAACGTGAGGCCTTAGACATGCTGATGTGTACCAGGACACAGGAATTTAACTGTAGGCATATTTTCACAATTTCATATATTTCAATTAGGGATGGCTACGTTAGAGCCAGGATGCAATTCTGCTTTGTTGGGGGACAGTGCTGGTGAGCGGCAGAATCAGGCAGGGGCTGATAGGCAATTTGCTGTAGGGATGGGGGAAAACAGTAGAGTCAGGGGAGATATGCCAGGGAAGGGGGGAAATAAATTAAGTATGATGGACATGTTGGAGAAGCTCCTGTTTCTTAGTAACAGTTCCGAGGAGAGGATAACCAGTCAGATGGCCTCCCAGATGACTAGTTTAAAGGAAATGTCAGCAAAGATAGATGAGGTCAAAGAGCAGGTGACTATCCTAGACAGCAGTGTTACTCGCCAGTTTAGTGAAGTCAGAGTAGAAATCACTAATCTGGAAATTAAGCTAGGTGGTCGGATTGCTGCTCAGGAACAAAGGTTAGAATCTGAGTTAGATAAGTTGGATGCTCAACAAGTGATGTTGGCAGGGGAGATTTCTAGCCAGGCACTTTTGACTAGCCAGAAATTTCCCAGGGTAGATAGGTTGGGAGAGCAGAAAGAGGAAATTGTAGTCATCGTGGAAGAGAACGTTGTGGTTAGTGATGCGAGTGCTGGGAGAGTGGATAAGGATGAGAGTGCTGAAGTTAGTGGGGAGAGTGCTGGGAGAGTGGAGATGCTTGAGAGTGCTGAATTTAGTGAGGAGAGTGGTGAGGTAGTGAAGATAGGTGAGCGAGTCGAGATTAGGTTGCTAGGGAATGGTATGAAGAAGGTAGATGAGAATATTAGCCAGGTTAGCGAGATAGTGACTAGTATGGAGGAAGATACTGTAGGTAGAATTCTACGTGGTCAACATTTGGAACTAGGAGGGAGTGAAAATCTTGTTACGAAGTTAGTATGTAATTTCTCTGTTGACATTAGGACTGCAGTGTGCGTGCAGGAGATAGTTGCTATTACAGGCATAGAGAGGTCACTTGGAAGGTTAGGTACCTTGAGAAAGACAAGTAGGCAACGTCAGAGAAATGGGGGTAATCAAAGGGAAGGAAATTATAATCAGGGGAGAGAGAGGAATTGGGATCCAGGTAGAGGGGATAGGTACATTTGGTATGAAGATCATGGGAGAGGAAGAAATAACAATGAGTGTCAGGGGTACGGGAAAAACATTCAACCGGGGAACAGACCACGTGAGGTAGAGCAGGCAAATAGGGGGCGTGGCATGGAAAGGCAGCTTGAGAGGAGCAATAGGCCAGGAAGTTTAAACTTCACCAGGACTCACTATATGGAGCAGGGGGAGAGTCCTTGCATAGTATTCCTGCTCACGCTCTGGAAGAAAAATATAATGTAGAGTATAATGTCAATGTAGGATCTGATAGGTTAGGAGACCAGAGCTGTAAATTAGATTACAGTAAGGCGCTAGTGAAGTTTGGGTGGAGTGAGCAACAGGATTGGGTTAGGTTAGATTATCAGGTTGGTGGTAGAGATTTTGTTAGTGTCGTTGGATGCATTCAGGTGATTAAAGAGGTTTCTGAGGAGAAAGAATTAGGTGTCGGCATGGTATCAAGTTGTATTTTGGTCATGAGAGATGATCATGTGATGAGTGATGTGGATCACTGTTGTTTCTGGGTCATGGGAGATGATCGTGAGTTGAGTGATGATGATCACTGTGTGGAGGCAGTTGGTAAAGATACCATGTTGGACGAGGGTCAGAAGTCAGAGGTGATTGACGTTCTGAGGGAACACAGGGTGGTGTTCTCGGAGAAACCTGGATGTACTCACGGCTACGGGCAGAGTTTTGACATCGCAGATAGGTCTGGCTTGAGCGGTCCTAGGTACCCTATAGCTCACTCTTACATGGAGGGTGTTGTTGAGGTGATTGGTCAGATGCTGTATGAGGTTATATTTGAGATTAGTAACAGTCAGTCTGTTACCGGTAGTCTTCTGGTGGTGGTGACCATGTGGTATGGTACCATTAGGTTATGTTTGGAGGGTGTGGCAGTCAGTAGTTTGCAGGAAGGATTTCTTTTTGTGTGTCTTGCAGGATTTTGGGATTTTCAACAGGGGAAGCTGTACCCTAAGAGATTAAATAAATTGAGAATTATTGTAATTGTAGGTAAGATACTTTTGAAACAGCAGGGAAGGGAGGGGGTAAAATTAAGATAGGTGATCTGGTGTTGTTGCGAGCTGAGCATCTGCTGTCGGTAGAGCAGAGTTGCATTCATGAGGTTTTTCATTCCGGTCCATTTGCTATAGACCGCAGGGTAGGTGCATGTGCCTACAGCTTGATTACCAACGATGACAAGGACCTAGGTACATATAACGTTGCTTACCTCAAGCTATATGTCACCTAGAGATCTTGCTCACGATGACAAGGCAGGAGTACTAGTGTATTTGTGTGAGGGACAAGGATAAATCTATAGCCTTGTAGTTTAGAGATTGATCCTTGTGGGGGCGTTTGTAACCGAATTTATTCAGTTACAGTAGCTCACCCTCGGGTTTTCTGCCTTGTGCAGTTAGTTTGGGGTATTTTATTCGTATCTTATTATATTGGGTTAACGTGGGGTTGCAGAGGTGATTTTTATTATGCCTGTGTGTTTTTGTGGACGGATTCATATTTAGATGGTCCGGACAACCGAGGATCACTGTTTATTAATTATCGGTTTTTGGATATTTGATATTATAAAATACGGGGTTTTGCGATTTATTACGTTTTGGGAATAAGGATATATAAGACTGTATTAAGTAGAAGCATTATTTCATTTTGGTTTGGGGTTAATTGCTTTATTTTGACCTAGTAATGTTAAAGGTTAGATTTGTGGCTGTACTATAAAGGTACAAAGAATTGACATTTTCGAGTGCTGGATTTGTGACATACCCGGAAAAGACAGGCAGTAATTCGGCTTGTGTGGGATTACCTAGGCTATTTATGGCATGAACTCCCATGAACTTCGCGTGAAGAAACAACTGTGTGACGTCAGTGTGGATTTTGACTGTCTGATGTTTATGTGTTGACGCGGATGTTCCGCTAGGAGCGGGCTACGCACAAGTTAGTTCCGGCAGAAACTTTGGGGTTATTGGATCCTTACGCGAGTGCATATAATGGCGTGTCTGGCGTTCAGTGCTTGTCTTATTGTTTTATCGGCAGAACACTGATCTACTAACGCCCAGGGTCGTTTTACGTGACATGGTTTCCGTAACGAACAGTTAGAGATCGTCTTCTTGCTTGTACTACGAAAGTCCGTTTGTCAACTTGCAATTAGTGTCGTTATTACTAGATCATGGTATCGTAATACGAACGAGCGGTGACTAATGTTTAGCTATCCACTGAGCTCTTACGGGCTATTGGAGGCTACGATTTTTCATGGGTCCATCCATACCATGGGCTGTCGGTAATAACTTACCACGCCTAAAGGATAATCCAGTCGTAAACATTTCATCGAAGTCATGCGAGAATGGAGAGGTGAACGTGCCGTAACAGAAGAAAGTAGAATGAACCAGTCGTAACGTGTGTAGATATTTTGTGTACGGACGGTACAGTGTATATACATAGGTGGCTATTATGCCTGGGTCTGATATGACCGTAGTGTTTGTCTTGCTCTCAGAGCCTAAATTCAGTGGCAAGGTACTGTATAAAGTTTGAGCACGAGTGTATGAAGGGTATTTTTGTTGTATATTTTGTATATATGTGTTTAGTACAGCCAATAGATTATCTTTTTAAAATCCATGTGTGGTTATATTACTGTCTTGCATGAACCTGGTACATCAGCAAACGCATGCCAAATGCCGAGTTTCATAGTCGGGGCAACAGTTATGTATCGTATTTTATCCTATTTTATTCAGGAAGACCCATATGGTCGACCTTGGCGCCCATTCAAAGTCGGGAAGTAACGTTAAAATCACTTGTGGCCTGTATTTAAAGGCAGTAAATTCTGTAGGTTTGTGGTAAATGAGGGTAGTTAAAGTTAAATCAACTCCAGCGAGGAGGTGAGAATAGTTTCACATTGGATACAAGTTGATGCATTAACTGAAAGAAAAAAAAAGGTGCGAACGTGACTCGGCCATCGGTAAGTCCGCATAACCGGCAATCACGACACTACCTCGTACCACTGAGCTAATGAGACACCTCTGGCACAGTGCCAAGTTCATGCGACCTGTTCTTGGCTACGCTGCACAGAGTTACAGCATTGCCAGTGCCTCGTTTCTTAACTCGCATTTCTATTGAACCTACTGGGAGGCTAGGTTTTGCTACATAAACTTTTGTCGTGAATTTCGACGAGGAACCGCATGGCGACCTCCAAGTGCGGCATTTTTTCTTCTCCCTGTATTTTTAACGTACGGTATGTGCATATGCGACAGCGATCAAAACAAGCACGTTGTATTGTTCTGTGTGATGGGGTAAGCACTCAGACTAAAATCACTACGCTGATTATTATTGATATTCCAAGAAGTAACTATCCAATGATTGAATAATTATTTGTCAGGAATTTTAATAATTTGAACCATTCTGCTAATGGCAGAAAATAGTTGAGTACAATTTTAAAAAACAATGTTGGTATCGATATCTCCGTTACTAAAAACCCCTGGTTTACGGCACGGGAGCCATGATACTGTAGATCGAGAATTTCGAACTACAACATGTGATAACCAGACTGGCAGTTCATGGTTTCACCATCTTATCCGCAAAAACACAGCATACCACGAACCAAATGAATAGTGTGAGTTTTCATTGTCAACAAAAAGTGTGAACGCTACCACATAGAACAAAAGGACAAAATCAATAAATGCATACACACAACAGAAAGTGTAAATTCATGTATATAATTGAGATGGCCATTTGGCTGCAATAAATATATTATTAAAAATCCCAGATAAAAGCTAGCACGGTTTTGAAGCACTTCAATATAATTTGAGAATCCGTAAACAAAACATCGATATCTTCAATAGACTCGACGTTATTCCGGGGTAACATCTTAGGTGAATAGCCTTCTATATGTATCCTTCAAACCTGATATGAAAAAAAGGCAAGGTAGGCACGAGAATTTCAAATATTTAAAATTACCTCCCTGGCGAACTGATCATTAAAGCCCAGTGAACTTGAATCTTTATTGATAGCCACATTTTGTTCATTTGTTTTTAAAAATTTAAGATTTTTGCAGTTCGATATTTTAAAAACATTTTTTATTTCTAGTGTCTTAATCATGAAAAACTAAAAGATGAAGCCATAACAGGGTTGATACGCTATCAGGATTTCAAATTTCCCTGACTTTTCCAGGTTTTCCAGACCAAAATTTAAGAAATTCCCTGACCGCAGAGTCGTTTATTTCCTTAACTTTTCCCGATTTTCCCGAGCAAAGTATAGAAAATTCATTGACCACATGGACGACATTTACCTCGTTTTTCCTTAGGTTTCCCAAACCTAGTGTAACGTGTTTTTCGAGGGTTTTTTATGCCACTGGCATAAGTCAGTAGGAAGCCATTCTATATTTATTTACGCGGCAAATTGTTTAGCCAAGAGAATTTTTCATGTTAATTTATTAGTATTATTATTATTATTAATTTATTATAATTATTATTAAGTTATTTTCGGAGCATTTTATGAAAATTATAAGCATACAGATAGGTTTTCTATGTCTTAGAAAACGCTATCAAGCAAATTATTACGAACGACAATATCATAGAAAATTATGTGATTACGGAATTTTACGGAGTTTCGTCAGTTAGGATATTATGAGAGACATGACTCACTGGAAATTCAGATACGGGCTGATTCTTGTCAAGAAGTATTACGCAAGCGGGGTTGCAGCGTCAAGAAAAGGCGGATAGTTGAAACGGAAATCGACTTCATCATCCGCGCGCCGTGTGTAATGAGCCAGAGAAGGGGAAGTAGAGCGTGGGGAGCAGCCAATCAGTGGAGACCACGTAAGCAGGAAGTCGGTACCGAGGTGGAGAGCCGACAGGGGCATATATCGTCCGATGTTCCGTGGAGTGGGGGACAATCTGTGAAAGACTTGACTAGTTCGGTTGCAAGTGTGTGTCGCTCCGATGTTCCGTGGAGTGGAGAACTATCTGTTTAAAACTTAACCAGTTTGGTTGTACGAGGGTATGGCTCCGTTGTTAGGACCATAAAGTCACCAAATCTACAAGTATATCATCAAATATCGACGGATATGACGACGTCCAGGAGACTGTGGGAAGCACACAGCATCATCCAGTACGAGGGAAATGCTTTGGCGATTTCCAGTCGTAAGCGCGAATGACGCAGAAATACGCAATCTCTCATTTCTCTTTGTTTTATATTTCATATTTCAGTAACTTCATAGCTTGGGAATAAGAGTAAAATCAATAATTTATCAGACTCCGTTTTCACGTAATTTTCTATCGGTAATATTAAAATCGCAACGCTCCAATTTAAATTTTAAACTTATTATTATTATTAAATTTGCTATACTTGTTTTATATAATAAATTCAATTCTTTTACAATGCAATCTTTGCTTTCAGTAGGTAGCATTAGATATAGACCAATTCCTTCTCCTGATACAATTGTTTGTTGGGTTAATGATCAAATCATACCACGATCTGAGTGAATAGATTCTTGAAGGTGTTCTACCAGAGATAGACGTTGTTAAATACAAATTTAGATTTCAGCATTGCGCTGAGGTCTTGGCGCCCATTAAAACAACATAGCTTAGGCAAAGGTAAACTGTTACACTTGTGCGCTCAACATGGGGCAATAATAAACAGTTACATTTATCACCCAACAGTTAGGGGCAGCGAAACCGTTACAATTGTCGCTACCAACAGGGGGCACTAATTAACGCTACAATTGGCGCCCAACGTGGGGATGAAAACCTAATAACATTTGTGGAAGGAGAAGGGTATATATTTCTGTGCCTGTATTTTGGGGGTTATTTGTCTGTATCAGTGTATATCATTATGGGGGATGAGAAAGAAAGACAGATGAGGTTACGTAGTGGTCATCAACGGGAGAGTGATGATACGACCAGTATGTCGAGTGATGGTAGTACCGGGGTAGCGGAGGTAAATCCCGATACTGAAACAGGGAGTGTAGGCGGCCAACCAGAATTAAAAACTTTACTTCTCGAGTTTATGTATCAGAACAAAGTTAGTAGTGATGCCTTAAATGCAAAATTAGAACAAAACAGTAGGGAAAATAAAGAAAGTACAGAAGCTTTAAATAAAAAATTAGAACAGAATAATGCAAGATTAGAACAAAACAGTAGGGAAAATAAAGAAAGTACAGATGCCTTAAACGCCAGATTAGAACAAAACAGTAGGGAAAATAAAGAAAGTACAGACGCTTTAAATGCTAAACTGGAACAAAACAACGCTAAATTAGAACAAAACAGTAGGGAAAATAAAGAAAGTACAGAAGCTTTAAATAAAAAATTAGAACAGAATAATGCAAAATTAGATAAGAACAACAAGGAAATTAGCGTGAAAATGGAGCAGATTAGAGGAGAAATCAGAGGAGTACTGGAAGAGAAGGTTAAAGAGATCATTGCAGATGTAGACAAGAAATTAGGAAAAGTACAGGAGGAGATAGAAATTAGAATCAGTACACAGGCTGAAAATTTAAAAGAACTAGTGCAACTGGAAACACAGCAGGTCAAAAAGCAATTGGGGGGAGAAATTGACAAAATTCAGGTAGCTACTAAAGAGGTTAAGGAACAGCTGGGGGGTAGAATTGAGAAAGTCCACTCGCAAATAGTTGCAGAAGTAAATGATTTAAGAGAGAGTAATAGAGAGAGCATTAGCAAGATTGAGGAGAAACAAGCAAAGCTATATGATAAAGTAGAAGAATCAGAAGGAAACATTAAATTAACAGTAAACAGTATTGAGAGGAAGGCTGAGAAGAAAATCGCAGAATTAGAATTAAAATTAAAAGCTAGGATCAGGCAAGAAAATAGTCAGAATAGGCCAGTTTTTGTGAATAGCACACACAGGGAGGTAGAACTGGGTAAGTTCAGCAATCGACAGGGGTGCCCAATGGAGTTCATGAACACTATAGAAAATAAATTAGTGGAGAGGTTGGAAAATGGTAGTATTGAGTGGTGCCAGGTAGTTGAAATTTTAGAACAAGTGTTTGTGGGGAAAACGAGGAATTGGTTTGCTGTCTACAGAGACAAGTTTACTGATATTAATGACTTTAAAATGAAATTCTGTGAAAAGTTCTGGAATGAGGTCATTCAGTCGCAGCATCGTGATGGAGTAGTGTGTGGTAAATATAACCCTAAAGGAAGCTCCACCATGACCGAATACTTTTTAGGGCAGGTATTAGTGTGTAAATATCTGGATGGGTTGAAGGAGGAAAGTGATGTGGTGAGGTTGCTACTTAGGCACTTTCCCTATAGGATCAAGGAGGCTGCTTGTATCCAGAATGTAAAGACAATATCACAAGTAGAAAATTTGTTAAGCACATTTGATGCACTAGGGAGAGGGGGTTATGAGGACAATTTCAATCAGAACCAGGGTAATAATAATAATAGACCTAATGAAGCCAGGCATCAAGAAGTTCAAGGGAACGGTGGCGAAGGGGCCAACGCTCAAAATAGAAATAATAATAATAATAATCAGCTAAATCAGAACAGAGGAAATGGCTATGGTAATCAGTATCAAGGGAGGAACAATGATTTCAGGGGAAATCAAGGGAGGAACAATGATTACAGGGGAAATCAAGGGAGATACAATGATTTCAGGGGAAATCAAGGGAGAAATTATAATGACAATAATTACAACCAGAATAGGGGTCAAGGAAGAGGACAGCCTAGTGGTAGTAATATACAGCCAAACAATGACAACACAGCCCAGAACAACCAGACCAGTTCAGTAGTTAGTAGTACTACGGCCAGCTGTAGCGGTTCTTTAAACGCGAACCAGGCTGCGATGTAAGGTCAGAATCTCAGTCTATAACATGCACTGTCCATACAATTATACAGGAACCCTATGACCTAAATGTAAGAAATGAATTATTACATGAACTAAATGATGAAGGTATTATTCAGGAAGTGGTTAGTAAGAGCCCCATAGTTAAATTTAACGTGTCCGAGGCGTACACAGATGTTTTAATTGATAGTGGTTGTATGAAGAGTTGCATAAGTAGTGCATTTTATGATAAAATGAAAGGAACTGGAGTAAATTTTGAGAAGATGCCAATTAAAAGCACTTTTGTTATCACAGCTGTTGGGAAGAGGTCCAAAGTAATTTCTAAGCAAGTTTTAGTAGACATTAAAATTAATAATCATGTAGAGAAGCAGATTTGCCTTGTAATTCCAAATTTAGTATTCAGTGTTATCTTGGGTTCAGAGTGGCTAAGTAGAGTGTCTGGTAACTCATGTTATGATGTAGGGAGTTTGAAATTTAAATGGGGAGATTCTGAAGTAGAAGTAGCGTTCAATGACCATATTCAGAGGAGTAGTGTTGTAGGGGTGATTTGTACTTTAAATGAGATATCGCCAGCCGTAGAGCGGGATTCTCCATGTTTTGTGGGCAGTGTGATTACGAACGGAAGTCTAGAGGACTCGTTACATGATGCTGCATTTCAGGGAAATATAGAGGTGGAACAATGTGTTCGGCTCTATGATGTGTTATGGTGTAATAGGAGAGTTTTTGAGGATCGCATTGGTATGGCCAATTGCTATACCCATTCATTGAACGTTATTAATAAGTCAGTATTCACAGGACATAGATATCCTGTACCTTTCGCTTATCAGAGTGCAGTTGAGGCACAAATTAACCAGATGCTTGAAGATGGGATTATTGAGCACTCTAACAGTCCATATGTTAATTCTTTGATCACGGTACCCAAGACCGACGGCACTGTTCGTATTTGTTTAGACGCTCGTTTGGTTAACAGTAGAATTAGTTCAGATCAGCTGAAATCTATGTCAATATAGGAATTAATGCAAACATTTGAGGGGAAGAAGTATTTCACTTGTGTAGATTTGAGTTCCAGTTTTTGGCAAGTGCCACTTATGTACGAAAATAGACCATTTACAGCTTTTAGTCATAAATATAACCTTTATCAATTTTGTAGAACACCTTATGGGTTAAAGAGTAGTTCAGCAGCTTTAATTAGGGCTTTAAACATCGCATTAGGGGATGACACAGGAGAGTTTGTAACCATTTACATAGATGATATGGTAATTAGTTCACGCAGTTTTGAGGAGCATCTACGTCATTCAGATATAGTTTTTCAGAAGTTAGATCAGGCAGGGTTCACTTTGAAGCTGTCTAAGTCGTCATTCTGTCAATCAGAAGTGACATTTTTAGGTCATAGAGTGTCGAGTAGAGGTGTGACACCAGAGGAAAGTAGGGTTAGCATGTGTGGACAGTAGCAACAGGGCATCGTTACAGACACTGAGAAATATGCTAGTAGAGCAACGTTATGACGTTCATTTAAAGGGAGCCACTTGCAAGGTTGGAAGCAGGTGACGCAGAAACATTTATAGTTTCCAAACGTATTGGGAAAACAGCATATGTGCTGGAGAATAGTGAGGGAAACAGATTATACGGGACGTATAATATACATAGTCTCCGAAAGTATGTGTCATAAAGTGAGGATGTTTAGCTGGCGAGCCAGCCTATCAAATGAGTAAGTGTGGTATTTGGTGCGTGGGAGGAGATGGTCTTCCAGGCAGGCGTATCAGAAGTCACACAGGGGGGTAGTATGTAAGTAAATTGAGAGTTTTTAAGGTACAGGGAAATATGACGGGATTGTCGGATGCTCTTGAGCACTAAAATGTCTCGATACACCAAGGCCAGAATTTGGTAGCGCTGATGAATTCCCATTTGTCCCCAAGAGATGGGTGAGCGCTTGGACAGGGTATTTTTGCTTAAGGCGTCCACGGGACAAAATATGGGCCATCAGAATGCGAGACAGTCCTTCATGAAACTCATACATAACGGCACACGTGATTTCTGTTTACGGCCTCGCCATGTAAGATTTGTAAGTGTGTAATTTAAGGTAATTTGTACAATGGTTTCATTTGTGTGAGGAGAACTGATCTGTGTTGAGAACTAGTATTAAGTAGAATATGGTCTACGGGAACTTAACAAGACAGGGCGATTACGGCACAGAAATATTTGGTGTTATATGTAATGCGCATTTACTGGTTTTTTTTTTTTCAGAAGTCAATATTAATTTCATCTTTTATAAAGAGAGATCAAGTATTATGGTCACGAGGCGCTGCCACAATAGTGTGATCGTGTGCTCAGTGATAAGTGAGATTAAATTTCACCATAAGGAAGGGACCTCCAGTGAAATTAGGAAGTTCTATGGTGATATAAATATATCAGAACACCTTCAATGCGTGTGATATGACATTATAAATACATAGTGCTCACACATTAATTATGTCTATTTTTCCAACATAGAGAAATTTGAGAGGCGGAAATATCCGTGGAACACTATTCTATATGTAAAACATTGGACTGGTTGCAAAGTGCAATCCATAGTGACAACAAACTTTGACGCAAAGTGCGTGAAGAAAAATTATGAGTGTATATATCTGTAATTTAGGGTGATTTCATTTATGTAAGATGTATTTTGGATGGGGTTTATTAACGTGTCTGGGATAATCGGATAATGGACCGTCGTCACGGTAAATCATCCGATGATCCGAGGCGAATATGTAACGTGTTTTTCGAGGGGTTTTTATGCCACTGGCATAAGTCAGTAGGAAGCCATTCTATATTTATTTACGCGGCAAATTGTTTAGCCAAGAGAATTTTTCATGTTAATTTATTATTATTATTAATTTATTATAATTATTATTAAGTTATTTTCGGAGCATTTTATAAAAATTATAAGCATACAGATAGGTTTTCCATGTCTTAGAAAACGCTATCAAGCAAATTATTACGAACGACAATATCATAGAAAATTATGTGATTACGGAATTTTACGGAGTTTCGTCAGTTAGGATATTATGAGAGACATGACTCACTGGAAATTCAGATACGGGCTGATTCTTGTCAAGAAGTATTACGCAAGCGGGGTTGCAGCGTCAAGAAAAGGCGGATAGTTGGAACGGAAATCGACTTCATCATCCGCGCGCCGTGTGTAATGAGCCAGAGAAGGGGAAGTAGAGCGTGGGGAGCAGCCAATCAGTGGAGACCACGTAAGCAGGAAGTCGGTACCGAGGTGGGGAGCCGACAGGGGCATATATCGTCCGATGTTCCGTGGAGTGGGGGACAATCTGTGAAAGACTTGACTAGTTCGGTTGCAAGTGTGTGTCGCTCCGATGTTCCGTGGAGTGGAGAACTATCTGTTTAAAACTTAACCAGTTTGGTTGTACGAGGGTATGGCTCCGTTGTTAGGACCATAAAGTCACCAAATCTACAAGTATATCATCAAATATCGACGGATATGACGACGTCCAGGAGACTGTGGGAAGCACACAGCATCATCCAGTACGAGGGAAATGCTTTGGCAATTTCCAGTCGTAAGCGCGAATGACGCAGAAATACGCAATCTCTCATTTCTCTTTGTTTTATATTTCATATTTCAGTAACTTCATAGCTTGGGAATAAGAGTAAAATCAATAATTTATCAGACTCCGTTTTCACGTAATTTTCTATCGGTAATATTAAAATCGCAACGCTCCAATTTAAATTTTAAACTTATTATTATTATTAATTTTGCTATACTTGTTTTATATAATAAATTCAATTCTTTTACAATGCAATCTTTGCTTTCAGTAGGTAGCATTAGATATAGACCAATTCCTTCTCCTGATACAATTGTTTGTTGGGTTAATGATCAAATCATACCACGATCTGAGTGAATAGATTCTTGAAGGTGTTCTACCAGAGCTAGACGTTGTAAAATACAAATTTAGATTTCAGCATTGCGCTGAGGTCTTGGCGCCCATTAAAACAACATAGCTTAGGCAAAGGTAAACTGTTACACTTGTACGCTCAACATGGGGCAATAATAAACAGTTACATTTATCACCCAACAGTTAGGGGCACCGAAACCGTTACAATTGTCGCTACCAACAGGGGGCACTAATTAACGCTACACTAGCAAAAGTGCATTTACCTTTAGGAAACGTTCTTCTTTATGATCGATTAAGATTAAGGTAGAAAAACTGATTTTAGACTATTATTTGTGCAAGGCTATTCTTAGACGCGAGGAGAAATGTTGTAGTAGATGAAAATAATAGTGATTAAAAAATATCCGAGCAATGTTTCATTATATAAACCGGACTTATCTGTAGCTCTCTGTATAAATTAACGTGTTTTTTTAGTATAAAAACAAATAACAAAAAAAAACATTTCCTTGCTGTAATAAATAATGTTTATTACGATAAGAACAGGAACACATTATTTTTACAATAAATGTTAATTTGCTAACATCAATTTTTAAAAAATAACTGAAGAAAGCAATCAATCACCAATTCTTACTTTTTAGTCAATCACAATAAAAGTATCTAGAAACTGTCAACTGATACATTTTATTCTAACATTAGATATTTAATATCAAATGAGTTTTTTCAGTTAATATGCCGTCTTGTGTACAAGAAGAATGATTACCAAGTTGCTCTGATCTTGGCCGTTTGGGGAGATATCCTTTGTCCCCGCGGAAGATCACGAAATATATGCGACGTTCGTGATCGTCACCGAATCATGTCTTCGCAGTCAAGTACGGAGAAATATCGAGACGTTACACGATCGCGCTGGTATCAGCCGTTTGACGTGATTTGTAGTTTTCACAATCGAACACGGAGAAAAATCGCGATTTACATAATCGGCGTCACTTTTAATCGTTCGACGAGATTTCTATCGTCCTTGAGGTCGGGCACGGAAAAATATAGTATTATTACGCAATCGACGCCGCTTGCTGTCCGTTTGACAAGAATCCAGTTGTACTCTTCATCGAATGCAGAGGAATATCGCGATGTATCGCAATCGCTGCCGCTGTCGGTCGTTTTACGAGATTCACGTTGTCCTCGCGGTTGGACACTGAGAACGCGATATTATGCAATCGGCTCCGCATCTGACCGTTCCACGATTGTCTGCCTGTCTAACTATCCTGGCAGAATGGCAGAGGCAAGCTCGAGGTTGGGCATGGTTAAAATTCACGAGCAGTTATGGACATGTTGTATGGTCGGCGCCGTGATTCCCGCTGTCCCTACGCTGTGGATGGAAGTTCACGGTGGATCACGAGGAGAAATGAGTATCGCGATACTACGAAGACTGTCATTTCTAAGTGGGTTGATGCACTTCTCGCTCCCCGTACACTTTTCAGTATACGGTAATGGGAAAAGTGGGGAGTAGGGTTCGGTATGTTTCGTGATGGGTGCCCAACCACCTTTGACAGGATTCCCGCAGTCCTCGCGACCGGGCACGGGTTTTATGACTTTTACGCAACAGCCTTTGATTTCGGTCCGTTTGACGAGATTCCCGCAGGAAAGTCGTGCGGCCAGCCGGCCGTATTGAGGATGTGATTTTGGAGGATGAACGTTTGAAGTATGTATCGGATATTACGAATTATTCAGAGAGGATTGCACGAATAATACAAGAGGAATTCAAATTATACAAGTTTTCGAGAAAACCGGTTAGATTATATATACAATGGAACCAAAGTTCGAAGGAAAAACAGACATATAACGGAGTTTCGAATTAACCAAACTCGATGTCGCAAATTTACGAGACGGACAGATTTTTAAAATATACCGTCGTCTATGTATTTCGGAGCATTTTTGCGATTTTTTTCGAAACTATATCATTTCGCAAGATCCCGACAATAAATTATATCGCATTATTTCAGGACATCAATTTGAGATATCCAAATTTAGAGGTCAATATCAGAAATGAGAGGTTTCTGTTGAGTCTTGGACGTTACCGCGAATAAACGTCTCGCAAAAAGTCAGGTTTCCGAATAATACAGAAAAACATTTCACACAAAATTAAACTCTCTTCTTGATGCCGACAATATACGTTGAACCGATGTAGACAGTACCACTGAAGGTATCCTCAGTATGCATTTTCTTGAGGTCGTGCACGGGGAAGCCTACGCAATCGGCGCCGCGTGTGTGAAACTCACTCCATCACAATCTGTGAGCCTAGCGGCGTGGGTATAAATTATTTAAACCGACCTCAGCGAATTTTCATTTCCTCCAACTATCCAGACATAAAAATTAGCTACTTTTCGTTACTTTCGTTACCCGTTTGTAAAATTAGCTACTTTTTCGTTACCGGTAGACACCCTGGTATATCAACCAAAAAATAATTGTCAAACCGTAATAATTCTTTTTCTTCTTCTTTCTCTCTCTCTCTCTCTTTTTTTTTTACAAAATTCCCTGACTATTCCCGGTTTTCCCTGACCGCAACAAAAATCCCTGACTTTTCCCGATTTTCCCGGTCGCGTATCAACCCTGCATAAAGACAGAATATCAGCTGCAACTTAACAACCGCTTTGAAGCACTCAGTAAACTGGACGTGAGCGAAGACCCTGAACAAATTTGGGAAAAGATTCAAAGCTCACTGACTGCTAGAGCAAAGGAGACCCTCAAGGGAGACACAGTAGGCAAGAAGATCTGGTTTGGAAAGGAATGTGCAGATGCTCTGGAACAGAGAAAGGAAGCCAGGAATAAGTGGCTGCAGGAGACAGATCTGGAGCAGGGTAAAGAACGATTTGAGGAGGTTCGAAGGGCTACCCAAGCAACTCTGAGAAGGGCAAAGAGGAAATATGTCAAGGACATCATCGTTGTGGCAGAAGCAGACTTCAGAGGAAACAATACCAGGGAAATGTTTCAAAAGGTGAAGTATTTTAGCAAAGGTTACCAGTCGAGACAGAAATTTGTCAAAGATTCTAGTGACAAAATTCTGACGTAGCTTCCGTGGCCATCTGTGGTCTTCCATCTGGGCTACATGTCCAGCCCACTGCAGTCTTCTGATTTTGATGGTTCCAGCTATGTTGGCATCATGGTACAGGTCTTCTACTTCATGATTGTGTCTAATCCTCAATTCACCCGTGTGTACATCCCTCACCGGTCCGAAGATCTTCCGAAGAACTTTTCTCTCAAATATGAGTAGTTTGTGAAGTCCTGTTTTTGGATACTCCATGTCTCACAGCCATATAGTACAACGGGTTGGATCAGAGTTTTATACAGACGAATTTTGAACTGTTTGGAGAGACATCTGGACCGAAGAAGCTGTGTTAGGCTGTAGAGAGTTCAGTTTCCTGCTTGGATCCTGGCATTGATCTCTGACTCACATGATGAGTTCTCAGTGAAAAGCGCTCCTAGGTATGTAAATAATTCATGAACCCCCTCCTTGGACTGGTCCCCACCCGCAGTGACTGTAGTTGTCCAAAAACTTGGCCTTGCCCACGAGTCATAGTGAGGTACTCCGTCTTGGATTATACCTTTCTGAATACCAAAGTATGAAAGTTGGCAGGTATGACTCAGATTTTGAAAGTTCCTTAATTTATGATCAAGATATATCAAACAGTACAATAATACCAAACATTAAATACAAAGTTTTATTAGAAGGT
Organism: Meconema thalassinum; assembly: GCA_946902985.2. Classification (NCBI taxonomy): domain Eukaryota; kingdom Metazoa; phylum Arthropoda; class Insecta; order Orthoptera; family Tettigoniidae; genus Meconema; species Meconema thalassinum. The sequence goes on along the minus strand of OX336393.1, from coordinate 269,081,599 downwards.
TGCCTTACTTTGACTGACTGTTTAGCCTTGCCATGCGAGTACTGACTTCAGAAGGTTGTTCCAAAGTGGGTGTTTTTTGGTGAAGATATAATATTGGTGTACCAGGAATTCTGCGAGCCAGAGTTTGCAATTCTCGATCTTGACTTGCAATGATATACCTGAAAAATTAGATTCAACTTCAAATATAGCAAATATAGGGCCGTAAGATTCTTAAGGAAGTAAAGAAATGCTTTACATAATACCTGGACGAGTTCTTTGATCCTAACATCGACTCCAAGCACTTGGATGCTGGAATGGACTTCCCTTCATGACCACACTTGTGTACAGCAAACTGCTTCACTATGAGCATGGCACCAAACACATCTGATCCTAAAACAACAAGGAATGGCAACAAAGAATAATTTGGACTGGGCTGAGTGGCACAGCCGATTTAGTGTTAGCCTTCAAATCCCAAGATTGCAGGTTCAATCCTGACTCAATCCAATGGCTTTTAAGGTATCTGACAAATAACCTCAGTTGGTAGATTTACTGGCATGTTCAAGATCCCCTCCTTGGAAAAATACTTGAATCTAAAAGGCCACAGCAGTTAAATGGGAAATTAAACCCAAAGCATTATTATCACTAGAATAATCGGGAAGTTAAAAAACATTTTATGTAACTATGTAAAACAGTGGTACAAGTCTATATGCCTACCAGTCATGCTGCTGATGATGAAGATGTTGAAAAGGTCTATGAAGAAATAGATGAAATTCTGAGGTATATCAAGGGTGATGAAAATGTTATAGTAATGGGAGATTGGAATTCTGTGGTAGGAAAAGGAAGAGAAGGGAAGATAGTTGGAGATTTCGGATTAGGTGAAAGGAATGATCGAGGAAGTAGGCTGATGGAATTCTGCACCGAGCATGAGTTGGTCATAGCTAACACCTTATTCAATAACCACAATAGAAGAATATCACATGGATGAGACCAGGAGATACAGGGCATTACCAAATCGACTTCATTATGGTCAAGCAGAGGTTTCGAAATCAGATCTTGGATTGTAAAACATATCCCAGTCCTGACATAAACTCTGACCACAATTTGGTTGTTATGAAATTGAGATTAAAGTTGAAGAAACTGAAGAAAAGTTAAAAGCCAAAAAGGTGGACAATAGACAGACTGAAAGAGAAGGATGTAAACGAAAAGATTCAAGAAGAGTATAAAGGAAGGACTAATGAAAAACCCTAAACAAACTTCAATTGCATACGAATGGGCACTTTTGAAGAATGAAATAACAAAATCCGCAGAAGAAAACATTGGTAGGAAAGAAAGAATAGTTAGAAAACCGTGGATCACTCAGGATATACTGGAATTGATGGATGAAAGGTGGAAACACAAGAATGTAAGAGATGAGAAGGGGAAAGCAGAATACAGAAGTTAACAAGAAGTGCGCGGAAGCGAAAGAAGAATAGTTGAAAGAGAAATGTGCAGGTATAGAAAATTGTCTGAAATTAGGAAAAGTAGACTTAGCTTATCAAAGAATTAAGAAAACTTTTGGGGAAAAGAAGACTACTGTCCACCAAAATATTATGTGCACTCGAGTTTCAAGGTTGTTTGTGAAGTAACCAATAGACCTACAAAAATCCAATAACATCATCATTTTCGTCGTTCTATTTTACGTTATTTCATGTAGGTTTGGAATTTTTAATTTATATTTTAATATTTTTAATCGCAGTTGAAACACAAAAAGTGCCCTTTTAAAGCGTGTTTCAACCATGCGTCACATTTAAGAATTATTATCTCACAAACCCGTCATCAGATCGAATCCAAATCTTAACACAATATACATTGGAATGTTGTATAACTGGTTTATTAATTTTAAAATGTTGTGTGTCCAAGAAACAAAGTTGTTATCATTTTTGGAAGGTAACTCTTTCTCGGCTCGGGGTCGTTGGAAAATGTAGTTCTTGGTTGCATTGTAATCCTTATACATCAAAAAGTTATGCTGTATGACAGTGGAATACGTAAATTAATTCACTTATTTTATATCGGTTTGTATTTGTAAGGGGAATTAAGACATGGTTCACCAGCTAGCCCCTCCGGGAAATGCTGGACAGCGTTGCTGATATGGAGCCCATCAATTCCGAGCGAGGCGTGCCATGACGCGTAATGGAGCCCACCTTGGCAACGCTGTACAGCTTACAAAAATGATAACAACTTTGTTTATTGGACACACGAAATATTAAAATTAATAAACCAGTTATACAACATTCCAATGTATATTGTGTTAAAATTTGGATTCGATCTGATGATGGGTCTGTGAGATAATTCTTAAATGTGACGCATGGTTGAAACACGCTTAAAAACGGGCACTTTTTGGGTTCCAACTGCGATAAAAAATATTAAAATATAAATTAAAAATTCCACCCTACATGAACTAACGTAAAATAGAACGACGAACATGATGTTATTGGATTTTATGTAGGTCTATTGGTTACTTCACAAACAACCTTCCAACTCGAGTACACATAATATTTTGGTCGACAGTAAGTGCTGTAATATTAAGGACACAAATGGAAAGCCTCTAACAGATAGGGAAGAAACGGTTGAGAGATGGAAAGCTTACATAGAGTGTTTGTATAAGGGAAAGGAGATTGAGAATCATGTAATGGAAAGGGAGGAGGAAATTGATGAGGATGCAAAAGGAGATTTAATATTGAGATCAGAATTTGACAGAGCATTGGAAGACTTAAGCAGGAACAAAGCACCAGGCATAGAATGTTATCATCCCTATACCGAAGAAAGTGAGAGCTGACAGATGTGAAGATAACCGTACAATCAGCTTGATTATTCATGCTTCGAAGATCCTGTCTAGAATAATTTACAAGAGGATGGAAAGCCAGATAGAAATGGAGTTGGGTGAAGACCAGTTTGGTTTCAGGAGAAATGTAGGAACAAGGGAAGCTGTACTAGTCTTAGGCTGATTTTGGAAGGTAGAATAAGGAAAGATAAGAGAACGTTCATGGCATTTGTAGACTTAGAAAAGGCTTTTGATAACGTTGATTGGACTAAATTGTTTGACATTTTGAGAACTCTTGGAATAAAGTACAGGGATAGGAGGGTGATCTACAATCTATACAGAAACCAGACAGCAGTCATTCGAGCTGAAGGACATGAGAGAGAAGCTGGTATTCAGAAAGGTGTAAGTCAAGGCTGCAACTTATCACCCATACTTTTCAATCTTTACATTGAACAAGCAATGAAGGAAATTGTAGAAAAATTTAAAGTGGGAGTGAAGATTCAAGGAGAAATAATTTCAACTCTGAGATTTGCCGATGACAAAGTCATCTTGGCCGACACGCCTGAGGATTTGAATGAGTTTTTGAATGGTATGGACTCCGTCTTGAGGAAGGAATTCATGATTAAAATTAATAAATGTAAAACAAAAATATTGGAATGCAGCCGAAATAAATCAGAATCCTCTATGGACATCAAATTGGCAGGCGAAAAACTAAAGGAAGTAGGAGACTTCTGTTACATAGGAAGCAAAATAACCAGTGATGGACGAAGCAAAGAGTATATAAAAAGTAGGTTAGCTCAGGCAAGGAAAGCATTTCTACAGAAAAGGAATCTGTTGACATCGAATATAGATTTAGGTGTAAGGAAGTAATTTTTGAAGGCCTTTATCTGGAGCGAGTCTATGGAAGTGAAACTTGGACTATTGGTGCAGCAGAAAAGAGGAAAATTGAAGCATTTGAAATGTGGTGTTACAGGAGAATGATGAAGATCAGATGGATAGATAGGGTTACAACCGAAGAGGTATTAAGACTAGTGGGAGAGGAGAGATGTTTCTGGCGACTGCTAATGAAGAGAAGAGATAGGTTGGTAGGACACATACTAAGACACCCAGGAATAGCAAGCTTGGTTATGGAAGGAAGGTTTGAGGACAAGAACTGTAGGGGTAGACCAAGGTTAAAATATGATAAAACAGATTGCCTCGGACGTAGGGTGTGGTAGCTATGTAGAGATGAAACGATTATCTCAGGACAGGGAGACATGAAGAGCTACATCAAACCAGTCAAAAGACTGAAGACTCAAACAACAACCTGTAAAACAGAACTTCTTTGAGATTGTGGTTCTGTTGACAACCTATACAATAAGTCATACCACTGGTCTCAAACAAATTTTGAATTGTTACAATTCAGGACCTATAGACATTACTGGTTACATGTCAGTTGGACACGTCCCTCCTTGCACAAGAGGTAATAGCATGCAACATTAGAACACCAAAGGACGTTTCTGCTGTAAATTGAAGTCAACACAAAGAAATGCCATTTCGCATCTTCTGTCGGTCAGGCTTCCTGAAGTCAGAGGTTTGGCAATAATAATCTGACCAATTATCGTCACTGGATCCCGGGCAAAGCATGCGGGGCAGCAAGTGACCTCCAGTGATATTGGGCACAAGCAACAGCAGCAGCATTAGTACAAGTAGTAGTAGTACTTCATTTTCTAAGAGATGTAGATCGAACTGAAGTCTGCACTGAAAGCTTGACATTGTGGTCCTTTGACATCGTCTTTGTTTCCCATTCACTCCAGGAAAGCTTTCGGTTTCCGGTATTCGAGCCTGAACAGGAAATGGCCAGCAAGTTATCTGGCGTACAGTTATAATGAGAAATGGCCCACTAAATATGTCACCATTAATGTTATTGGTTTAACACCCGCTTTTCAGTAGGTCAACACGAGTGTAACCAATTAGATTGGACCGGGAATAACAATTAATTTCCTAGTGCCTCAAATAAATTAAATGAATTGTTTATACACTAAATAAAACACTTCTCAAATAAATCTATTAATAATAATGTTATTGGTTCTACTGACACGGTTCCCTCACATTCGCGCACCCTTAAATGACAGCTGACTGCGCCAGGATTTGATCCTGCAATTTTGGGTACAGAAGGCTGAACCACACAGCCAGCCTCACAAATATGGGGCTAAATTAAGGTTGGTTCCTCAGTTTAGGGGCTGCAACAACGCGGTCACGTAGCCCCGTCTACTTTGGGTGTGTGTAGAATCTGTTTGATAACTGGTGTTAATTGTGATGGCTGTATTAGCGTGCGTTACCTGTAATTCAGGTAAGGACTGCAGACGATCAATTTCAAGTAATTCCTACCTTTTCTTCCAACGACACCTTGCTGCGAACTTGGTTACTAGATGCCACCGCAACCGGCACCTGGCGACGTACATAGGAACTTATAGAGCTTTAATCAAATCTAACCAACAAATTTAGCTTCACACAATTGTAGTTAGTGGAAGGTTCTTTTACATGCCAAAATATTGACATGGGCCCGCCGGCTTTACTTCCCCTCCGAAGGAAGGCATACTCAGGGATGTTTAACGCTCTTAAAAATCCGACGACTTCGGCTGGGTTTGAACCCGTGATCTTGTGCATAGAAGCTCAGCACGCTACCAACTACGCCACCGAAGCCGCCAGCACATATGTATACAAAATTTGTGTACAACAGTATTTACAATATTATTAAGCTACTTTGTAACGGGTCGGAATTTTTAAATCTATTTTATTTTTAAAATTCTGTTAGTCTATTGCACTTTAAAAGTGTAGTTTTTTTGTGAGTCCTTTTAACGTGTGAATCCCTATTGAAACGTTAACTCCTAAGGTAGCAAGTTATTGAAGTTATTGAGTTCTAAACTGATTTGTTATTAACACCGGTTATCAGACAGATTGTACACAGACCCAAAGTACACGGGGCTACATGACCGCATTGTCACAGCCCCTAAACTTAAGAACCAACCAGACTGTTTTGTTATTAACTATTACTTTTCAAACCATGTGTGAACTAACAAAATGAGTCAGTTAGGTTAAACACTTAAATGTAACTGACATGAATTGACAATGTGGTTTTGTAGACTTAGCTGATTTGGGGCTGTTTCTGTACTGCTGTCATATTTCACTTCACTTCCCACTGAGGACTGACACATCTATTCCCACCATGACTACTTGTTGCTTGAAAGCACTATCAAATGGCTTCTAATATTTCAATAAAATTATTCTCAGGGTGTTATACATGAGTCATTATCTTTGTGCAGCCCTGTAATCATGGCAAACTATGGCGTCATTTGGCTGGCCAGGTGTGGAGTGAGTGGACCTCGCAATACCCCGCTCCGCTGACTCATATTGCTAGTTCACACATGGTGCGTCATACATATGGACGTGTACCTGCAAAGCTTAGATGTTAGTGTTGCACGTTTAGTGAGTATTGTGATTACTGTGATTGCTGGTCATGCCTAGACACCAATTCACATTGCGCGAAGGAGTGTATATCCACAATTCATATATGAAAAGCAAAAAGTCTTGTTCTGAAACAAGACGAAAATTTTGAATGAAGTTTCCAGGAACACCTGTGCCTAATGCTAGTACAATAGGAGGCTCACTAAACGATTCAAGAAAACAGGCTTCGTAAATAATAAATAAGTTAACAGACAACGTTGTGTTCTTACAGAACAAAAATTAGATGAGATTGTTGTTCATTCTTTCACCAGAACATGTCAGGTGTGTGTTACAAGAGAGGGAGGACATTTTCAGCATCGACTATGAGCACTATAAGAACACATTATTGAACATGTTAGGTTAAAAGTGTAAAAGTGCGCACCAACCACCGACTGAATCGTGTACGCGCACCAGCCATCAGCACCAGTCACTGCCGGCTTAGCTTGCCGTGTTTACCGGGGCGCACAAAGATAATGACCCTGTACATATTGGAGCCCTGCGTTACGTTATTCCTTGCTTGCAATGCGAAGGCCCCAAAGTACAGCCTATTCTGTGTGGAGGATGACTAACCTAAAACATTAATTTTGGAGGAGACCAAATCTACCTGGTATATTATTGAAAATATGTGATTTTCATACTTTTCTGGGAGTCATTGGTAATTTAAATTACAGTCAATTATCACTGCATCGGAAATACAGTACATTACGTAAATAAATATTTTTATTTATTCTCATTCAACGACGGCAGCCATGTTTCCGAGGTACATAAGGTCACTTCAACTGTATCTCAGACGCACACATTGGTGACACCTTCCTACCAAAACATGTAGAATACAGTACAAAATAAACCACAAGAAACATGTAATATTGAAGACAAACATAAAATTGTAATTAATTAAGCATTAATTGACAAAACCATTGGCCTGGATAGATTATTGATGTATGACTAACTCCATTGCGCGTGACAAAAACCAGGTGTATATATTAGCTAACGTGGGCCGTGTTACCTAGCAAATATTGATCCAGGCAAAACCCATTGGTCTGGATGAAAATTATTGATGCGTTTTTTGGTAATTTCAATCTTAGCGGATTGGAGGATATAGATCAGATGTTATTTTAAAAAACTGGTGCGGTCGAGGGTGATTAGTTTCGGAGAGGTGTTCTGAATGGAACTTGGCGCACTATAACATTAATTTGGTGCTTTTTTTATTTTACGATACCAGCTATACAGTAGTTACGTATGCATGGGGTTGGCGATATTGTATTTGTCCATAAATCACGCATATAATGGCAGACTCAGCAGGAATTTTATATATATATAAATCGTGATCTAAGGAGGGGATGGTGGATAGGTAATAGGAGTAAACATCTATTACTCCATCATCTCCAAATTTTTCCCAACCTTTACCACAGGTATTTTGGCTAATTTCAGTAGTGTAGGATTTGATCTCCTCCAGTGTTACCTCTCAAACATCTCATCATAATCAGGGCAACCATTTTAAAGACTTCCTACTTACCTAGCTTTTCCGTTTCAAGAATGACACATTGTGTTGTTAGCAGCTTCACTTCCCCATCTAGATATTTAGGAAGCTGTTCTTTAATATTAAATTGATTCTGAAAAAAAAAAGTACATGTATGTAAAAAATTATATGAATGATATAACTTAATACCCAATAAAACAATACCATACTAGGTAGAATAGGGTAACATGACATTTTCATAGAATACAAAAAAATATATATATAAACTTGCATAGCAACATCCCTTTTAACTGCTGTGGCTTTAGACACACTAGGATGGCAGAATTTTGACCCAGAGGATAACTTTAACATGAAGGTAAATTTACAGACCACGGTGACCTAGAGCGCTAATGCGCTACTTCGTGCGTCACTGGCATCGGGAGAGCATGGGTTCGAATCCCACCTCAGCCATCCTGAAAACGGTTTTTATGCTTTCCTATTTCCACCACCAGGCAAATTCTGGGAAGATTCCTTCATTAATTCTGAATGGGACATCATCGTAGGGCCGCGCTGCCTATCAATTATTGGTCCAGGCAAAAGTCATTGGTCGGGATTTAGCAAATACACAATAGTACCGTAAGCGTGGGGTTGGGAATACCGTATTTGACAATAATCCACATGCATAATGGCGGACACAGCTGGTGTTTTACTATATAAGTCGTGATCTAAAAAGGGGACGGTGGGTGGGTTATGATCAGGGGAGGAGTAAACATCTATTACTACATCATTTCCTGATTTATTTTTCATCATTTGAAAAGGTATTTTGGCTAATTTAAGAAAAATGTTATCGTAAGATGATGTCTCATTCAGTGTTACTGTTCCTTCCAATACAGTAGGTCCACGGCTGATTTCCTTCAAAAAGCCCTTCCAAACCATCCTGAAAATAAAATAAATGGCCATTGGTTGCATTAAGAAAATTATTTAAAAATCTACCGACCTGAGGTTGTCACATTTAAACACTGAACTAGGATCGAACTGGCTATTTTGGGTTTTGAAGATCAATACTTAACTGACTGAGCCACTCAGCCCACCCATGAACTTACAAAGATTCCAACAACACTTCATGTCTATCCCTTATTATTGTATTCCCATATCTACTGGATTGAGGATGAGGCACGATGAATTTTCTACTTACTTGTGGATGGATTTTAAGGTCAGATGTATTTCCTGATGCCAATGCTGTCAGAGGAAAGGAAGGAAGGAAGCTTGTAGTTTTACGTGACCGTTAATCTTGAGATCATGAGCCACGGGACCTCCTTTTTACGTGGAATCCGAACCACAGGACATGGCATTTCACTTTGAAAATCTCACATGCATTGACCGGGAATCGAACCCGGACCGCCTTGGTGAGAGGCATACAGCTAGACCGCTGAGCCACCACGCCCCAGCTGTCAGAGGTGTTAATGTCAGATGAAACGAATTAAACAGAAAGAGTGGGGAGAGGGGAAGGAGGAGGAGAGAATTCATCTTGGTACATATTGCTGCACGTCGCCTCCATGGTGTAGTGGTCAGCGTGCTTAGCTGCCACCCCGGAGGTTCGATTCCCGGCTCTGCCACGAAATTTGAAAAGTGGTATGAGGACTGAAGCGGGGTCTACTCAGCCTCGGGTGGTCGAAAGAGTAGAGGGGGTTCAATTACCACCTCAGCCATCCTCGCAGTGGTTTTCCGTGGTTTCCACTTCATCTTCGGGCAAATGACGGGATGGTACTGAACCCGATTTGAATTATTATTGGAGAAAAGTCATAATTTCGGTCTCCATGATAAGTAAATAGCATTGAAATATGAATCCTGGATTTGTGTCAAGAACGAGTTTCTTCTGTGAAGACAGATCAAATCACGTGATAATATAGCATGATGGGAAGGCAAGCAAGGTCACCCTGTCGCATAGAGACAATGATTTCCGCGAATTCTGAGCATTACAAAGGAAGAAATATTGTGATTGGATACTGCCAACTGACCAATTAGAAGAGGTCTATTGAAATGAAAAGCTTCTCATGAGTCAATTGTTTTCATGATATAATTACTCAACGGCCCTGTGGTGTTGGGGTAGCGCGCCTGCCTCTCACCCGGAGGCCCCGGGTTCGATTCCCAGCTCCTTCAGGGATTTTAAAATCTGACGAGAGAGTTGGAACGGGGTGCACTCAGTCTCGTGAAGACAATTGAGTAGCTGACAGTGAGGCAGCGCCCTGATCACGAAAAGTAAGATTTACGGCCGAGGGGACCCGATGCTCTGATCACGCGTCACCCCAATATCTGCAGGCCAAACGGCTGGGCAGCGGTCGCTTGTTTGACCTAGGCCCTTCACGCGCTGTATAGTGCCAGGGGTTGATATAATTACTCCCAGTACTTGTAAATGATATTATTCAACATAGGAAGTTACGTTATGGAAGGAGGAAAATTGTCAAAACCATTGTTTTGTGGAGAAATATGCTGTACAATGAATATTTGCTTCTGTTCACGCTGATTTCTTAAAATGGCGGTGAAATAAGTTTAAGAGGGAGGAATCATCCCAGGATCGAGGTCTTATTCGTTTGGAACGCTCGGGAAGAGCCGACGTGCTGCTTGACTAACCCCAGAGAGATTCGTTTATTGAGTGCGGGGAATCTTGACCGCGAGCGAGGCTTGTGGGCAGAATTTATGTACAGGCGGAGTCATCATCAAGCCGAACTACTAGCCTTGCTCAGCGTTGCATATAAACTCCTAGAAAGACTTAACTGCTGAACAGGATTGGTCCTGATATACTCAAGATAATACCAGTGGAACAGACAGGCTTTAGACCACAGAGAAATACAACAGATCAAGTTATGTCTCTTACAACCTACATAGAAGCAGCCTATCAACGAAAACTTAAGACTTCAGTGGCATTCATAGACTTAACAGCGGCCTATGACACAGTCTGGAAAGACGGAGTACTCTACAAGTTCCTTAAAGTTATCCCATGTACAAAAACTGCAGGACTTCTGAACACCATGTTGAGTCAAAGACAATTCTCTGCAGGGAATTTCTAAATCCAGTGAGAATTTTGATATATTGGACACTGAATAACATTATTGTTATTAAATCTTATTGCAACATTATGAAGTGTTGTTGACATAATATTGCAATCTAGCAATTTCTGAAGAACGATCAGTATGGAGTGTCGCATTTAAGTATTATTTCTAACTATTAATAACAATTGTTATAAGCATAGTAGCTATCCGAAGTAAACCATCGGAGGTCTTACATTTAAATACAAGTATCACTATTGGAGTATTGAAATAACAACATGAATATTTTGGTAGAAAGAATAATGCAAGTTTTATGTGAAGAAATATGTGGAAATAGAAATGAATATATTACGTGAATTTATTGTTGGATATACGAGGAATTGTAATGCCGTATATAAGTAATATTGAAACAAGGATCTGCGATGAAATACAGGGTTTCTATAAAAGAACTCCGGGGTTTTAAAAATTCATATCTTAATAACTATAGAAGATAGCAACATGTAGTTAATTTCTCTGAAACGAGTAGCTCATCAAGTTTTACTCATACCAATTAGGAATGTTTTCATCGACAATTGGCAGCGCTGTGGAGCGTTGACCTTGAAACAACGTATCGGCAGTCAGTGCTGTCTGGATTGCCGCGCTATGGCGATGCCTCAACAAAAGGCTCAATGCGTTATTTGGCTAATAGAAACTAATTCTGTTGTTAAGGTACAAATAAACTTTTGACGTAATTATGGTGTTGACCCGCCTACGGATAAAACCATTCGCCAATGGTTAAGTGTTTTAAAATAAAAGTCGCCGGGTAGGCCGCGTGTGTCACAAGAGAATGTGGACAGAATCCGAGCTTCATGCCTTCGAAGCCCTAAGATATCATTGACAAGACGCAGTCTGGAGTTGGGGTTACCAAGATCAATAGTTCATAAGATAGTTCATAAAAGACTTCGTTTAACTGCTTGCAAAATTCTACTCGTTACACCACATGAAACCGACAGACAAGATTAAGAGATTAGATTTTTCTGTTTCTATGCTAAATGAAATCGATGAAATTACGATAAAAAAAATTGCGATGAAGCGACTTTTTATGCGAACGGGTCTGTAAACAGACATAATTGCAGAATTTGGGGATCAGAGCTGCCCAATGAGTTCATGGAGTATGAACGAGACACGCAAAAAGTGAATGTTTGGTGTGGTCGTATGTATGATAGAGTAATAGGTCCCTTCATTTTTGTTGAAAGAAATATCAATGGTGATGTCTATTGTGACATGTTAGAGGAATATGTTTTTCCTTAGTTAGATGACATTGGGGCGGAGAAGGGTTTAGTCCACTTCCAACATGATGGGGCACCGCCACACTTCAGTTTGCGTGTGTGTGAGGCACTTGACGCTCAACTCGGCCACAGATGGATTGGAAGGGAAGGACCTATTCCATGGCCTCCAAGGAGCCCTGATATGACTCCGTTAGACATTTCTTCTGGGGGCATATCAAGAATCTTGTGTATGCAGAGAAAATTCATGATGTTGGCCATCTCAGGGAACGAAGAATCAATTGTGTGGAAACCGTCCCCCCAGACGTGCTGGCCAGGACATGGCAAGAGGTGGAATACCGTTATGACGTGTGCCATGCCTCTAACGGGGCTCATATTGCACTTTATTAAATTGTTAAAAAAACTTGAATATACAACCATTCCAATCATGTATTAAACATTAATATAACTGTTTTACTACATTACAATATTTTGCCTCAAAACCCCGGAGTTATTTTATAGACACCCTGTATTTGAGCTCTAATATGAGTTGGTTTACGTATTATGGAGAATTGCATTATTGTGTTAAGAATGAGGTTAAATGCTTGTTGAAGCAGTCTTGGTATGTGGAGATGCGTTATTTATTGTAACCCAGTCTTATTACATATTTTTGAATTATATCTTGGAGGTGAGGTGTCCGCGGAAATGATAAAACGGGGCGTGGTGGCTCAGCGGTCTAGCTGTATGCCTCTCACCAAGGCGGACCGGGTTCGATTCCCAGTCAATGCATGTGAGATTTTCGATGTGAAATGCCATGTCCTGTGGTTCGGATTCCACGTTAAACGGAGGTCCCGTGGCTTATGATCGCGAGATTAACGGTCACGTTAAACTACAAGCAGCAGCAGCAGCAGCAGAAATGATAAAAGCAGCGGGACCAATAGGTGTACAGTGGTTGTATAGATTATTTAGAATAATTTGGAAGAAGAAAGAGATTCCAGAAGAATGGGGAAAGGGATTAATTATCCCGATTTTTAAGAAAGGTGACAAAAAGGAATGCAATAACTACAGAGGGATCACTCTTATCGCTCATGTAGCTAAGATCTTTGAGAGAGTTTTGGAAGGCAGACTGAGGAGGAAGATAGAAGGAGAGATGGAAGAAGAACAGTATGGTTTTAGGAAAGACAGATCAACATTTGACCTAATCTTTGCATTAAGGCAAATGAAGGAGAAAAGATGGGAATTTGGAAAAGACATGGTGATGACATTTATTGATATTGAGAAAGCGTACGACAGTGTGCCTCGACAGGTGGTTTGGAATGTATTAAGGAAAAGGAGAGTTAACGGAGCTGATGTCCAAATGTTAAAAGCTATGTACAAATATTGTGTGAGTAGCGTGAAGACCAGTAAAGGAGAAACAGAATGGTTTAAAGTGGAAACAGGTCTCCGACAGGGAAGTGTATTGTCCCCCTTACTATTCATCATAGTCATGGATGAAATTCACAAGAATGTTAAACAGAGATTGGGACAAGAGGCAACAAAGGCCATGCTGTTTGCAGATGATATAGTTATATGGGGTGAGGATGAAAAGGATGTACAAAAACAACTAGATGTATGGAATCAAGAAATAGAGAAATTTGGGATGAAAGTAAGCACAGAGAAGAGCAAGACAATGGTAATGTCAAGAGGAAGGAAGGAAGAGGAAAGATAGAATTGAATGGGAAAATTCTAGAAGTGGTTAAAAGTTTCAAGTACTTGGGAAGTGTGATCACAGAAGATGGAAGGATAACTGAGGAAATTGGAAAGAGAATACAACAAGCGAACAGTTTTTACCAGAGCATAAGAGGTATTCTGTGGAACCGAGATGTCCCAAAGAAATGTAAAAATGTATTATATTCAACCTACTACAGACCCATACTAACATACGCAGCTGGAGCGTGGACTACTACAAAAAGAGAGGAGAGTAGAATACAAGCCACGGAGATGAAATTCCTAAGAGGTATAGAGGGCAAGACCAGAAGAGATAGAATTAGAAATGATGAGATTAGAGAAAGGACAGGAATATTGAAGCTGCAGGACAGGATAGAAACAACAAAGTTAAAATGGTATGGACATATGATGAGAATGGGAGAAGAGAGAGTACCAAAGAAAACTTTCTGTGAAAAGATGACAGGGAAGAGACCACGAGGAAGGCCCCGAAAGAGATGGGCAGATACAGTGTCGGAGTGTGTAGAGAAGAGAGGAGGAAAACCTGAAGAAGTACTAAAAACAGGAGAGGAGTGGTGGAGAGACAGGAAACGTTGGAGGTCCTTAATTCACAACCCGACCCAGGAAGCTGGAAACGGGAAATGAAGATGATGATGATCTTGGAAGTATGACAAGTAGGTTGTTGGCAGAAAAGCGTAAGCGAGGTGGTTATTGACTATTGTTTGTTAATTTTTATTAACGTAATTATCAAGGATTTGACTATAATTAAATATGAGCTGAACTTAATCGTGTGGCCATATAAACCAGAATTTAACAATTAACCCTAATTTGCGACGACGGTAAAGTAAAATAAATTATATTAATGAACGGTTATGGAAGTGAATAAACATTTAAACTTGGGTTGATAATTATGAATAAATATTTTAATAAATATTTAAACAATATTAACCATTATTTTAGTGCAGTTTGAACAATTATTAATAATAATAAATTATTATTTAGAAAGGTTGTAAATATGTAGGCTACATAAATCTTAAACTTTGATTTACGAGAGGAAGGTTTTGAGAAGAGGAAGAGTATGGGAGTGTTTTACGACTTGTCATGTTTAATAAATAACATTTATGTTCAACCCTGACTATAATTATGTCAGAAAACTGTACTATAATGAGGCTCATTATAACACTATTTTTCATTATGAAACAGTTTCTCCCACCAATCAGAGATCAAGAAACAGTTGTTTGACCAATTAGATAATAGGATGCGCTGAGTTCCACGGCCTTCTAATTTAAATTTCACTGCCTGGCCTAGTGTCATAGTAGGGTAATCGAGGAGGCCATGGTCAAATACAAGGCATTCTCTGCGTCTCATGCGCTCTGTTCAGTACATAAAACTGGCAAAATCTCGACAGATATTTATGTTCGAACATAAAATAGTTATAATAATTATCGTCGAACATAAACAGTCGTATGCAACTCGCCTATAATGGTAATTAAGACACTCGTGTCTTAATTATTGCCATTATAGGCTCGATGCATAGTGTACTATTAAAGGGACTATAATACGGAAGTGTAATGGATAATATTATGCTTTTTGAAAGTTAAGTTTTTGATGTGGAATTAAGATTTTTTTAATGTGTAGGAGAAGGAAGAATGTCATTAGATTTCTTGTTCATGTAAATGCATGTAAAATGTTGAGGTCAACGTTCGATCATGGATATTATTGTGAATGAGAATGGAACAGCTGAGCGGTGATGGTTGACTTGAATGAACAGCTGATTGAGAGGTTGGAAGTATAGAGCTGATATGAATGGTTCTTAAGTGTCAACAATGGAGTTAATGATGCACAAGTTAAAGAATACTATTGTTAATTTGAGGATTTTGCGTATTGAGAATATTAACAGCTTTTACTTATTAAATTGGATGTTTATTTTGAGAACTCCGGGACAGCTGTTGATGGAAAGTCATGTGAGACTTAAGTACAATTATATTTGATGGCAAACGAGTCATAATTTATTATTTTACTTATATTAATTGGAGAATTTATTTTTAATTAATGTCATTTTTCTTATTAATAAATTTTCTTTAATTCATTTTTATACGTCGAGTTACATGACTTATTATAATTATAGAGAAATTGTGTTATGGAAATGGATCAGGTATATGGCCCCTTAATCCACACCACCCCGAGAATTGGTAAGTTTCTCACTCTCCTAATGTAGCTAGTATTCTTACCACAGTAGATTATTTCATAACACAATCACAGGACTGCTGTATCATCATGTAGTGCTTGCCAATAGGATTTGCAGGTTTTTCTAGCCGGGGACCTTTGAGATTCTACAATCCAGTTGATCTTCGGATAATGACAATTGCATTCTCATGATTATTTGGGTACAGTACCTACCGTCAGGCCACGGCCGCCTCCTTCCCTATTCCTTGTCTATCCCTCCCATTCTTCCCATCCCTCACGAGACACCCTGTTCGCTTTGCAGGTGAGGCTGCCTGGGCGAGGTGATAGTCCCGCCTCCCCAGTTGTATTCCCCGACCCAATGTCAAGCTCCAGGACACTACCCATAGAGGCGGTCAAGGTGGGATCCCACGCTGAGTCCGTGGGAAAAGCCTACCTGAAGGGTAAACCGACTATGAAAAAAAAAAAACAAAAAAAAAAAAAACGAATGAACATATTGCTGCATGGTACAATGTGCAAGTACTTTTGTATCACAACCAGCCAAAACATTGCCTAATACACAGGGGTAGTAAACATTATCACCACTATACCAACACCACAGACTGATTATTTCCTGAAGTAGCATAAGTTACTGCCTTTCCTCACCACACTGCGATGGCCATGCAACTGATGAGCTAGTACTGCGAAGACTGACTGATTTTGAAACATATTTGAACACACCATACCGCAAATGTTCTTTGGCATGGTTAGGCTTAACCTCCATCCAGATGAGAAGGAATGCCTTCATATTTAACGTTAGGTTAAAAAAAAAAGCAAGATCCCTACAATTCAGTAATAAAACCATCTGTTCTATACGTCTCTGAGTGCCTTGTGATGTCCAGGAAAGGCTCTCTCAGGGAACTCGAACTGAAGGTGAGGAAGTTCCAGTGAAGAATACTGGGATCCGTACGAGAAGAGAGAGGCACCTACAGGATTCGGCACCATGATGAACTCTACGCACATCAGGAAGATATCGTCACAAGTATGAGGAAAAGACGCCTGACCTTCTGTAGGAACATAACCCGCATGAGCCCTTGTTGACTCACCCACAAGATCTTCACAGTGGCAGGTGGAGGGAAAGCCACCAGGAACAAGTGGATTTCTAAGGTCAAGTCAGATCTGGAGCAACTGTGGATCCCACACGAGTTCATACATGACCGCCCACAGTTCCAGCAAGCCATTCGGCGGGGAGTATTTCCCGCATTACTTGCTACTAAGAACAACACAGGGAACAGCAGACCTTTAGGGACGGAGGAAAGAAAGCTGGCTCATAGTCAGAAGATGAAGGAGTACTGAAAGAGGAGATAACAGAAGGCCCAAGCGACGAGAAGATACGAGCCCCGTGGTCCTCAGTAGGCCCAAACGACAAAGAAGAAGAAAAGCAAGGACCAGATTACCCTGATTAGGGCTTTATCTACTCATCATCATCGGCTTTAACTCGAATCCGAGAATACGAAATTCACCCTCCTCCTTTCCTTTCCAGAAGATGGTAGAGAACAACAGAATCCACTCTTCTTAGTCTTTTATGACTTGGAAAAGGCATTTGATTCGGTTCCAAGACCAGCCATGTGGGCAGTGCTGAAGCGGTTTGGTTGCCCTAGTGTTTTGTAGATCTAATCAAGGCTCTCCATGATGGCATGACAGGTCAGGTTTGCCATCAGAATAAGATGTCCGATGAATTTCCCATTACCCATGGACTGAAACAAGGATGTGTACTGGCTCCAACACTTTTCGCGCTGTACTTGGCTGCAATGCTTTATGATTCACCCACAAACATTCCAGGTGGAGGTCAAGTATCGTTTTGATGGAGGGCTTTTCAACCTAACTCGTCTCCGCTCCTTGAGGAAAACTCAGGTTACTAAGGTTACTAACATGTTGTATGCAGATGAAGCTGCATCGCCAACTCTCACACCAGAAGAGCTGCAAGAGTCAGTTAATTGTTACAAAAGTGCATGTGATCGCTTTGGTCTTACCATAAATGTCAATAAGACTAAAGTCTTGGCACAACCTTCACCAGGCACTCCTCTTCCTCAGTTCAATATCTCCATCTCAAATTACCTGTAGGTGAACAGTCCTACGGCACCTTGGCACAAGGCCCGTTTCATGTTCATATTTACCTTCCTACTGAACCTTATCAACTTGACCTAAATTGATGCTGTTCATCCACTGGTCACCCTATTTAAATATTTCAACTTGTTTGAAAGATCAACCCTAGAATACTAACATTATTCAATTTATGCTTAATACTAATAATACGCTAAATTTATGTACATTACAAACTTTGTGCTAAGGCACCAATTAGTTATATGGTTGAAATTAATATACATGGGTTGGTTTTTTAGTTTTGGCACCTTAGTTATAACTGGATTAATAACTCACTTAGATGGTTCCAAGTTTCACAGGCCCTCGATGTAGTCCCCACCGTTGCGTACAACATGTTCCCAGCGATGCGGAAGTCGTTGGATCCCGTTTTCACTGCCCAATCTATTGATGGTACGAAGAGAGCGCTCGGCAGCCTGCTTAACGTTTTCAATGGTACGGAAGCGCTCAGCGCATTGTCATCTTCATCTTCGGGATAAGATCATAGTCGCAGGGACTGATGTCGGGAGAATATGGGGGGTGATAGAGGACCTCCCAGCACCAGCGATCAAACAATGCCGACACAACGCCTGCTGTGTGTGCCCTAGCATTGTCATGCAGAACGATGGGCGGTGTAACCATGTGGTGGCGCCGTTTCCTTCTCAGAGCTCCTCGGAGATGGTCTTGCAGAAACGAACAATAGTACGCCGCATGAACGGTTTGCCCTCAGGGAACAGTATGGTGAATGATCACACCATCCCAATCATAGGCAAGAATCAACATTACCTTCACATTGGTGGGGGTTAGTCGAACTGTTTGTTTCGGTGGTGATCCGTGGTGCCGTCACTCGTTCGATTGGCGTTTTAACTGTGGCTCATAAGATCTGGCCCACGTCTCGTCAATGGTTATGATACTCCGTAAGAAGGCCTATCCTTCACGCTCATAACACTGCAAGTGCATACGACAAGCATCATATCGCAGCCATTTGTGCATGTCGGTTAAGTCATGCGGAACCCATTCGGACGCAATCTTCCTCATTTTCAGTAAGTCCTTCAGGATGAGGAGGACAGTTGAATGCGCCAGTCTGGTATCTTGCTCTAATTGACGAATCGTTACGTTCCGATCCACCTCTACTAACGCGGACACCATCTGTACATTGTCATCACTTACTGGTGGGTGACCAGATCGAGGCATGTGCTCTACACATTCGCGCCCATCTCGAAACGCTGCAACCTATCTTGCTACTGTTCTGAACAGTAATGCATTATTTCGAATGCAGCTGCACCGCACGCTTCCTGCAATCCTCAGTGACACTGTTTAGCACTGCGACCCCTAGCACACTGAATTTTTATCCAAGTTCTCTGCTCCTGCTTGGAAAACATTGCGACTGACTTTCGCGAGCGCTGGTCTCACACTACTCATCTAACAGGCGCGACTGCGCACGAGCGGTGGTGAGGACGGGCGAGGACATGTGCTCTGAGGGAGAGGATGCAGGGCAGCAACCGTCTGTAAAAGTGGCAGCGCCCAACATTGTTGCAACTTGGCACTGAAGCATGGGTGCCAAAACTAAAAAACCGACCCATGTATATTTCGTATGTAACACTATTTATATACACTGAATCCTCTGTGGTCTTTGGGGTTAAATATGCTAAGTTCCATCTTAAATACAACAAATACAGAAGTCGTTTACTTTGACGTAAATAGCAGTACGTAATCTCTCCAGCCTCTTATACTGACTCTGGTTTTTATGAGGTTGTTTTTATAATTCCTCGGAAGTGATGTGACATATCTACATCAAATTCCTCACCTCTTTGTTATAGCCATGGAGAAACCAATATGTTGTTAAATTCAAGGATAGTTTCCAGGCAATTTTTTGCCCCATGATTATGTCTCTAGAACTGGTTGGCATTAATAACAAAAGCATTGACATCACCACCATAGAACAGTAGAAGCACTGCTGGAAGATGGTAGGGTGGGGACAGATATAGAGGGAATTACTCATACATGTAAATTTTACGTATGTTAGTATTGTATGATTACAGGGAGATGATAATTGCTATTTCAAGTGTTAGTCATTAAGTTAGTAGGAATGAGCTGAGGTGCAACACATTTGCCAGAAAACAATAAGGTAGGACAGAACTGGCCTACCATGATTGGTCCTCTAAATTTTAAAATAATAAAGTAATAAAGTAAAGGCTAAAGTGAATTTTTCACAAAATTCAAACTCAAATCGAGGGAACTAAGAGGTGCCACAGTTTATGTCAAAATCCTTTAAATTGTCTGCATATTTCAGTAAAAATCACAAATTTCTTTAAAAGTAGAGAGCTGGGGATACTGGGGGTCCTTTAATGAGAAATAAAGACGATAACCCATTCCAAAACTGTGTTGTGTCTAGCCTGCAAAACATTATAGTTGAATGGTCTGGCACGCATCAGGCTTAACCTAACGGAAATCTAGATATCTCAATAATGTTATGTAGCAAGGGCTTGTTGCTCATGATTGTGAGATTAACTGTCAAGTATATCAACAAACTTCCTTCCTATATTTTTTTTTTATCTTTTATTTTATGCTCAAAAATTCAGACCGGGACATAAGCAGTCAAAATTGTCTTACAAGGAATCACAGTTCAAATGATTCATTAATTGATGCCATGCACATTAAATCGAATACCGATGATGGATCTAAGGGAAGAGTGGCCGTTGTACCGATGGGTCACTGACACGGCGAGCCCCGCGGTACCACAACCCTAATGGGGAGCTGCAACAGACATGTCCAGAAATTGGAGGTTCAAATCCTGGCACTGACAGAAACTATCCTGAGTGGAGTTTTACCACACTACCTCCAGACAAATGCAAAAGGGCAGATGACCTTGCTGTTCCACCCCTTCCTTAAAACAACAATAACTCCATGCAAATGCTAGGATAGTACCTTATATCAAGTCTTAGGACACCTACCCCATTCGTGACCCTAATAATAATATTACAGTTATGCTACACACAATACTACATTCATCATAGAAACACAAGTACCATTGGTCTGCCAGATGCGATATAACTTAGTATCGAATGCATGGGGTTGGCATTTTGGACTCCTTCACAAACATTCATAAAGATGGCTGTCAGAGCAGCAATTTCAACTATATAAGCCATGCTCCAATTAGGGCGGGTTGGGGGTCTACGGCAGCGGACGAGTAAATATCTATTACTATATCATCTCCAGATACCATTACTACAGGTATTTTCGCCAATTTCATTACTTACAATTTTTTATACAAAGGTTCTCCTACTTTAGAGCGCCACCCACAGGTTATCAGACAAATTGAACACACACCCAAGTAGCCTACATATGGCCAATCAACATAATGTCCCAAGCCCCTAAAATGAACAACAAACATTCGTCTATGAGGAAAGGAATCTTCCAGATCTCTCACTCACATAGGCCTACCTATATAGCCTACTGGTACAATACATCTAAGGCCCAGAAACAGAGTAACACCACAGCAGAAACATATTTTTAAATAGGCCCATGCCTTGGTTTTTCTCTGTAATGCTGGGGTACCCTGGAGGGTGTGAAGGTGAAGGAAATGGTACACTTGCACCCCTTGCTGGGGTCACTGTATTGTACCGGTATGCAGCAAAAGCCCAGATATTATACTTCGTTTTGAATAGGTAAGATGATTAGGAAAAGATCCGATATAGGCCTACTCCTTAAAGGGTTTTAAGGTATAGGGAAAAATGGACTTGTAAAAGTTTGGTCGCGTATCGGCATTTAGAAAGTTCAGGCAGTATAGGCTCAACCATTACCTTATTAGTGTTAAAGTTCTTACACGGTAAGCCTATGAAAGTATCAGTACCTCCTCTAGTTATCCATGTGTGTTATAGATTCCATCATCATACGTTATATGCCGATGATATGGCTCTGACCTCGTCGTCAAGAGAAGAGCTACAGGGTCATTATGTGTGTGCGCGCCAATAAACATGGCAACCAAAGCCGCCTGTGACTAGCGCAGATCGAGGCCGCGCGCACCCGGTTGAGCCGGTGGTGGGCGTGCTCCGCTGACTCATATCGTTAGTTCAAGTGTTTTGTCATTCATATTGGCGTGTATTTGCAAAGCTTAGACGTTAGTGTTGCACGTTTAGTGAGTATTGTGATTGCTGCGATTGTTGGCCATGCCTAGACACCAATTCACATTGCGCGAACGTGTGTATATCCATAATTCGTAAATGAAAAGTAGAAAATCTTATTCTGAAACAAGACGAAAATTTTGAATCAAGTTTCCAGGTAGACCTGTGCCTAATGCCAGTACAATTAGGAGGCTTGCTAAAAGATTCAAGGAAACAGGCTCCGTAAATAATAATAGAGTTGACAGACATTCTTTCATCAAAAGATGTCAGGTGTGTGTTACAAGAGAGAGGGGGGGGACATTTTCAGCATCGCCTATGAGCACTGTAAGTACACATTATTGAACATGTTTGGTAAAAGTGTGATAGTGCACGCGGACCTCCGGCTGAACCGGGTGCGCGCATCCGCGATCTGCGCTAGTCACAGTCAGCCTAGCTTGCGGTGTATATCGGGGCGCACATAGATAATGACCCCATACAAGACAGTTTGAATCAACTTACAATGTGGGCCTAAAACAACGATCTTGAAATAAACCTTCAGAAAACGGTAGCAATGATCTTCAGAAGGGGTGGAAGAACTGCCAAGATGACATTCTTTACCTCAGAGATGAACCTTTGCTTCAAACCTGTCATTACAAATATCTAGGAATTTCTCTGCAATTACACGTCACATCAAAGATAAAATGATATGTGCTGTCAGATCAATGAACGACATTAGTCATCTCAGGGATATGTCTTTGCAATCGGCACTGAGACTCTTTAAAGCAAAAATTATACCAATTGCAACGTATGGATTGGATATAACTTAATATGGGTTAATTTAAGTAAAAATAACCTGAAAGACTTAGAAAAAGTGGAAGCCTTATTCTTAAAGAGACTGCTTTGTTTGACAAAATATACCCCATCGAGGCTGGCGTATGAACTAGAGGGGGAACCTTTCTTTAAAGAAGAACTCCGGATTGGTTCACCAACTACTATCCACAAGACAATATAACAATTTGCTCCAAGAACTACTTGCAAAATAGAAGGAGATCTCAATTGGTTTCTACTCCACGACGGCCATGATGTCAACAGAATGGAAGGGCACTGCCTATGTATGAATCGAGACACACAGTGACCCGATTCGCGGTGCACAGTTTTCACCACAGGATTTGTGAGACTGAGGTGTTCCATGTGCCCATACCAGAGTACATTTGTAAATTGTGTCAAAAGTCATGCGATAGGCTACTTACCACGCTCTCGTGTGTACTAGAAGGTAACCATCGCTTACAGAATTTTGTAAATTGTTAATGTAATGCACATTGTGCGTACTTATCCTTAATAATATCATTTACAGACAAATTTTAAACTCCCTTCCATGATTAAAGCAACTTAAATATGAAGGCACGCTTGTAAGTTGTTGATATAGGGACAAAATTACGTCCTTACCTTCAGAGCGGCATAGCAGAATGTACCATCTATTAACATTTGATATGGTTGCCGAAATCCATAATTATTACAAAAGAAACCAAGGTATTTGTGAACTTTCTTATGTCGTGTTATTTTCATTTTTACTCACACGCTCTGAGAAGTTTGACACAACATTTATAGGTTAGAATATCAAACTCTTCTTCTTCTACTTTATATGTCTCTCTTGGGCTTAGCAATAAACGATTGTGTGGGAGTATTTGTTTACAATTATTGTTAAAGGAGGAAAATATACTGAAAGGATAAACAAAAAGGAACAAATCTTCACGCTGAAGTGACTCTCCTTAACGGCTTGAACTAGAACGAAACACATAATAATAATGCATTTTATTAATCCCTTAACGAGGCAAGGACTCGTAAAGGTTGGTTAGTTGGTTCCTCAGTTTAGGGACTGCGACAACGCGGTCATGTAGCCCCGTGTACATTGGACGTGTGTACAATCTGTCTGATAACCGGTGTTATTAATTGTGATGACTGTTATCTGTTTATCTGTGTGTGTTATCTGTTTTCAATTCAAGTAAGGACTACGGACATTGCATTTTTCAAGTAGTTCCTACTTTTGCCGCCAAACGCCACCGTCAACGACTACCAGTTCAGAGCTTGGTTACCAGTTGCCACCGCAGTCGGCTCCTGGCGACGAACGTCGGAACCTAAGGGCGTTTGTCAAATGTTTAACCTATAATTTAGCTTCACACAGGTGTAATTAGTGGAAGGTTCTTTAACCGCCGGCTTTACTTCCCCTCTGAAGGAAGGCATTTTTAACGCTTTTAAAAAATCCGACGACTTCGGCCGGATTTGAATCCGCGATCTTGGGCATAAAAACTCAGCATGCTACCAACTACGCCACCGAAGCCGCCAAGGACTCATATACAAAAGAAGAGTACAGTTTTATCTTGTTGGCGACAAATTACAATTCAATGTTTAGTTTACGAAGTATTCAGTATGAAAATATATACAACATTTTGTAGCTTTCATAAGTTTTTGTATACAATGTGGTCTTCCTGTCTTCTCAGATTTTGGAATTTCTTAAAACTGACATTTTATATAGGTAATCATTCCACATAAACTGTTTTAGCCTCCTTTTAAAGATTGATAGGCTAGGTGCAATTTTAATATTTTCTGGTAGTTCATTGAAATTTACAAAGGCGCTATACCTGGTGCTATTACTGCCATATTGTTTGGAATTAATATGGAAAAGTGATATGTCATCCGCATGTCTAGTTTTGTAAGTGTGTAAAACAGATTGTTTAGAGCAGTTTAAATTTGTGTGGATACTTTTGTGTAGGATTTGGTACATCGGGACATTTGATTTGATTTCTGCATTTAGGGCTACAGGTTGAATTATACTTGTAATATAAAGGTCTTTTGGTTGGTATTAAAAAGGGTAGTTACCGGTATAAATATTTCTTATAGCTCTGAATTACCTCAATTTCCCTTATTAGGTAATTAGGTATTCAAATATTGTAAGTGGCTATGGATTAAGGAAAAATACACTCTCCTAAGTAGATACGTATATTGGGATATAGAAGCTCAATTTTTTATCATACCAGTGGCAGGTGATATATTTTTAAGTAATGCATCAATGTTCTTTTGCCAGGAGAGATTTTCATCCATTATTAAGCCTAGGTATTTAACAGATGAGACCCTTTTAACTGCCTTTCCATTCAGCATTATCTTTTGAGTATTATCTAACTTTGATCTACGCTTAGATAGTATTAAATAATTTGTTTTATCTTCATTTATTGTTACTTTATTTGACTGGCTCCAGCCAAGTATTGTATTCATGTCCTCCTGCATGTGTGCAATCAGCGTGTTGGTGGTGTACGCATTGTAAAAGATGCTTATGTCGTCTGCAAACGACGTCATATTACCATGAAACGGAGTCTTGCTATGTCATTACCATTAATATATACTAAAAAGAGGGAAGGACCCAGTATTGATCCTTGGGGCACACCGTAGGTAATATTTTACTTCCTCACTTCTGTAGCCATT
Source organism: Meconema thalassinum (assembly GCA_946902985.2). Classification (NCBI taxonomy): domain Eukaryota; kingdom Metazoa; phylum Arthropoda; class Insecta; order Orthoptera; family Tettigoniidae; genus Meconema; species Meconema thalassinum. Next base: position 269,055,998 of record OX336393.1, on the reverse strand, counting down.
TATTTCCATATACTGCTTACGGTTGGATAGGTAATTTTTAAACCATGTCCAGGCCACTCCTCGAATACCTGCTTTATCAAGTTTCCCTAAAAGAATTTCATGGTCAACAGTATCAAACGCCTTTCTCAGGTCTATGAAAAGGCCACTCGCTGTCATCTTATTGTCCATGACATCCTGCAAGTTAGAGATAATATCAATTGTACTTATAGCTATTTCTGTGCTTGAGTTTTCTCGGAATTCATACTGCCCTTTGTAGAAGTATTCATTTTTATTTAAGAAATTAACAATTCTGTTTTTTACTACTGTTTCGAGTACCTCGGATATGGGTGGGAGGATGGAAATGGACCTGTAATATTGTCTGGATTGCTTTTGTCACCTCCTTTATAGACTGGTATGACTCGTGCTATTTTTAGATCATCAGGCACCAGGCCAGTCTCTAACCATAAATTTATTAAAGTCATTAGAGGGCTACGTAGCATGTCAATGGATTTTTTAAACAATTTTACTGACATACCATCTTTGTCTTGGCTACTTTTCATTTTAAGGCTTAATATAATATTGCAAATTTCCATCTCATTATTTTAGTCGGGGTCATGAATATGGAATCCGGGTTGACATTAATTTCATTAACTTTCTTCCCTGGGAAGATGTTTTTGGCTAACTTGTGTGCTATGTTTATAAAGTGAGTGTTTAGAGCATTGCAAATATTTTCGTTCCCTGTTAAAGATTTCCCGTAAATTATTATCTCACTGGGACCATCTTTGTTTTCAGTTGTGCAGTTGTAGATCATTTCATTGATTACATTCCAAGTATAATTTTTGCTATTGGCGTTCAATGTTAATTTATGTTCATAGTATGAGGATTTCAGTTTACGTTTTAAAGCTGTCACTTTGTTCCTACATATTAGGGTATGTGCTGTTCCTTCAAGAGGTTGTTGTTTCTGTGAATTCTAATTTTAAGTTTAGCATGTAGTATGTCCCTTTGTTTTATTAGCTTAATTAATTCTGTTGTTATCCATGGGTTTTTGTGGTTCTGGTGTTTTTCCTGCAATGGTGTGTCAGTGTTTTCTATGTTATGTGTCTGCATCAAGATCTTGTGTTTCATGGCAGTGTAAGTTTCGTTTACATCATCGAAGCAGTCTATTTTATTGAGATCTTTAGAGAATTTGTTTTTGTTCATGTTTTTTGAACTAGACATTTGCTTGTAGGGGGGGGGGGGGTACCGGTATTTAAATGTCATGTTCGAGATTGGGCTTTTGCCTGGACAGTACTTTGACCAGAAAATCTCAGTTACAAAAATATTATGATCACTAATATATATATATATATATATATACTTATTCTATAGGCATATATACAGTTATTAGTGGCTACCTGATCAAGGAGTGTACTTGTTGATTCACATATTCTTGTTGGATAGCGAGTATTGCCTTGTGTGAAACCATAGCTTGATAGTAAATTGAGGTATGATTTGGTTACAAGGACACAGTGCTGACAACTAAACTGGTGACGCAACCTCTCGCAGTGGCACGTAGCCACTGCGGAGAGAACATTCCCGGGCGCCCTTTATTATTGAACCAATGTTCAATATCTCCTAGTTTGGAGAACCATGCATTATGGCGATCACTCACATAAGTACGGAATACTCTCCCAAGATATTTCATAATTCTTTCAGACAAGTTTCCTTGCGGGTATCTTATAGAAGAGAAAATATGCGAGACACCCACTTCACCTAACTTGGTCTTCCAGATTTTTGAGGTGAACTGGCTGCCGTGGTCAGTCAATACTCTGATGGGCTTCCCGAACTCCCGAACTCTGATGGGCTTCCCGAACTCAGTGATCTGTCGACCATTTGTAGGGCGCAACCCTTCCCAGTTGCTTTCCTCAGGGGATACAGCTTGACAAACTTACTAAAAGAGTCAACAATCACAAAGATATACTGATATCCGTACCGAGATTTGACTAAAGGCCCATACAAATCACAACATAGTAAATCCCGCGGTTTTTCAGTGATTACCGCCTGACGAGGTCCCTGCAAATATCTCGTCGGGGCTTTACAACGTTGACAAGAATCACAACTCGCAAGAACTTTCCTGATATTCCTTCCATATTACGCCAAATGAAATGCTGTTGAACAGCGAAAATAACTTTAGCTGCTCCAAAGTGCCCTAAAGCTTTACGGTGATACCAGATCATAACCTCCTGCAGAGAACTAGGTACACATACCTTCCACTCACCTAGGTGACATAACCTCGCCAATAAGCCGCATTCTAGCTTATAGGTGAACTTACCCACCTGGAGCCTAGCTCCAACCTCCTCTGTCAACTCCCCCAAGATGTGAGACTTGCTCTCGTCTTTCCCCTGCTCTGTCAGCATATTCCGGAGCTTACCAATCTCCTCCTCACAATCTGTCTTCTTTGTGACACATAAAACAATACCCTGTTTAATGTTCACCACCCGATGATCATCATCACCTATGTTCCTGCTCAGGAAGTCAGCCACGATATTCTCTTTACCTTTAATGTGTCTGTGTGTAACCTCTAGATTGTATTCACTTATTGCCAAGATCCATCTCGACATCCTGTTAGAGGTCAACTTAAAAGAACCCATAAATACCAGAGCATTATGGTCCGTGAGCACCTTCAGCTTGCTCCCCAAAACATAGCTCCGAAACTTACCAAGTGAGTACACAATAGCCAACAACTCTATCTCAGTGATAGTGTAACGCTTCTCAGCCATACTCAAACCCCTACTAGCTAATGAGACCATACCTAAATTAACTTTGCCATCATACTGGCACAGCACCCCTGAAATCCCTAACATACTGGCATTAGTCATAAGGCCGTAAGGACAATTTATTCTAGGGTATTTCAGTATAACTGAATCCACGAAACCTCTCTTCAACTCAGCGAAAGCTGCCTCGTGCTCATGGTTCCACACTCATTTTGCATCGTGCTTCAACAGTTCCCTAAAAGGTTCAACCAGATTGGAATACCTAACGGCAAATCTCCTAAAATAGTTAAAGACCCATAATATGCTTCGAAGTTGCTTGGCGTTACGTGGTGTAGCGGTGTTGTTTAGCTTCTCTAAATGCGATTGTTCAGGAAAAATCCCTTGAGTAGTGATTGTGTGCCCTAGAAATGCAATTTGTTGTGTTGCCAACGAAGACTTACTAAGTTTCACTGTAACCCCCCCTCCCGTAACTTTCTCAAAACTATGTCTACGTGTCTTATGTGATCCTCTTCATTGTGTGATGCAGTAATAAGATCGTCAATGTACATTGTAACGAAATCGTGTGTGTCCCTCCCTAATAGTAAATTTATAGCCCCAATTAATGCTGAACTACTAGTTTTGCACCCAAATGGCACAACACAATGCTGAAAAAGACCAATCTTGTAGCTAAAAGCCGTTAACTTCCTATCTTCCATTCTTAAAGGGACCTGCCAAAAACTGGCGCTCAGACCCATGGTTGAAAACGACTTCTTGCCGGTAAACTTCTGAACTAGGTCCTCAATACACTCAGGCATCTGGGTGTCTCCTGCCAGTCTCAAATTTAATTGACGAGCGTCAATACATAATCTAACTGAGCCATCACTCTTTCCAACAACAACAACAACAACAACAACAAGTGGGTTAGAGAACATACTTGTGGAAGGCTCTATAATAAGCTGGTCTAACACGGTTAATTTCATCCTCTACGGCGGCAGCATACCTTAAAGGAATGGCATATCTGGGTCCAGAAAATGGCGAACTATCAACCAGCTCGAATTGATGGGTGTATACGTGCGTTAATCCAGGCTTATCACTGAATACTTCCTTGTTACTCAATAACACTTCAAATAAATCCTCCTTACTCTCATCACACAACTTACTTTTGTCCACGGCTTCCCAAAGTGGATCAACTCGATGTTCCTCTACCGAAATATGGCACACAGCCTCCAGCTGTATCTCCTCGTCAGACACCTCTGCTGACATCCCCTCAAAACCCTTAGTAATACACGCACCATCCACCTCCTCAAATAATTCACACCTCATCTTAATCCCCTGACCTTCAATACCTTTCTCCAGGCATACAACTCCGCTGTCAAAATCCATAACAACCTTATGCTTATTCACCAGTCATTACCAAGCACCACCTCATAAATTAAATTGGGAATGACCAAACAACATTGATTACCCACATTACCCTCTAACTTAATATGCAACAATATCTGCTTACTGACCTTCTGGCTCTTACTTCCTACAGCAGTAATAATATGTAAGGTCTTAATAGGTATCTCTTCCAATTCATGACCACCCCTAATAATTTCTTCATAAGCCACCTTGCTTATGCCCGACCTTTCTCTCCCAGAGTCTACCAAAGCTTTCATTTCTCTACCTAAATTGCCTACTTCAATGACCGATGAAAATCCCTCGCTCTTACCTTCTACTTTAAAATCCTCTTGGTCAGATAACAAATTCTCCTTCGTCATAGGCGTGAAACTCACCTTCTCTTCCTGAATCACACACTGCCTAACATATTCACCTTCGGGCTGTCTACCTGACCTTTTTACACAACCCGCTGCGAGTTTAAATCACTCGTACCTTTTACCTGAGCTGGCTCCTGTCCTCTCCTAGATTCATTCATTCCCTGAACTGTCCCCTCCTGTTGACCCCTCTGAAAATTTACCAGCCTTTGGTAATTATCTCTCCTCTGATAATTATCCCCCTGTCTATTATTCTCTGACCTCCAATTATTGTTTTCCTCCCTCCTTCCATTGAAATTGTCACCTCTGTTACACTGATTAAATCTATTCTTGTTCTGATTTGGTTGATACTCATTCTGTCTGGTTTCATTTTTCACTTCCGTTCTGTTAATTTGCTGAGGGCCTAAATTATCAAAACTAGTCAGCAATTCCTCCAACTCCTCAATACTTTTCACCTTCTGCATACAGCTAGCCTGTTGTATTCTACTTGGAAAATGCTTGAGCATCAGCATGACCATGTCTATGTCAGAGGTGACCCCATCTAAATTTTTTCACACTAACACGTGTCCTAGAAAATATTCTGTAAGGGATACCCGGTCGCGCTCCTTAAATTTTCCAAACATGAGAGTTTCCCGTTCCCTAGCCTGAATAGATTCCCCCCAAAATTTGTCCTTGAATTTACTTTTAAAGTCCTCTAAATTTCTCATGTTCGGCCTATAAATCTCAAACCAAGATTTAACATCCCCCTTGAACGAGTGTGACAGGATTTCCACTACCGTTTCCCAATCGATCAAATCATCGTCTAAATCTTTCTTAAATTTCTTTTCTAAGGATTTCAATTAATCCATGGGATTAAATTGTCGCGAATTAAATTGTGGAAGACCAGGATCCCTATAGGAACAACCAAGTGACATTGCTCCTCTATGACTCACCGGTCGGTCTCTCACCTCTCTTCTCACCTTTATCAACTCTTCCTTAAGTTTTTCGTTACTCTCCGCCAATGTCACCTGTTCTCCCTTAAGTTTCTCCATCTTCCCCAATTTATCTTCTACGATTCCTACTCTGTGTAAATATTCCCTAGAATCATCCCTTACGGTATTGCAAACCTATGCACACGCTCCGCTCACTCTCTTTTCTATAAGTTCCCCGTTAACAATAATTTCTTTCCTGACTTCCCCCAGTTCCCGCTTCTGTTTTTCCTTATGGCGTTCCATCCCTGCTAACCTATTTTCCACGCTATCCTGCTTTCTCGCTATTTCCTCTCTAAGAATATCTTCTCTCTCCTCTATCTTGTTACTTAGATCCTTCTCTACGTTTTCCAACCTACTGCTCATAACTGATTTATGCTCCTGTACTTCCTTAATTAATTCTTCTATCTTAGCATTCGTGGCATCTGCCTGTTTCTTCACTGCCTCATCTACATATAATTTCACAGATTACACCTGCTTACCTATCGACACTCTCACACCTCCGATTTCCTTATTTAAAGACTCCCCTTGCTTCTTCATAGACTCACTCATAGACTCTCTGACCTCACCTACCTCCTTACTTACACCTTTGATAGATTCTCTAACTTCACCCATCTCCTTACTTACACCTTCCATTTTCTTACTTAAAGATTCATTCACAGCCGCAAGCATTTGGAGCACTCTATTGTTCACATCCCCCCATCATCGTTATGTTCACTACCCTCCTGTATAGTGATCTGGTTTTGCTCGGAATTAATAGATTCTCCGGATGGTGTCTCTATTAAGCCTTCTCCCTTCCCACTCTTGTCCACGTCCATCTCCAAGTTCTTTCCCGCCATCTTAACGTTAACTTTATTAATAGTTCTACTTCTTAATTCTAGCCTTTCCTCCGCTAACATCTAACCTGCATGAAAATTTGGCTATGTCTATTGGCGTATGCGTACACGTGAATGTAATTGTTGTTGCTATATCGTACTTCGAGCTCCACAGTTGGGCGTCAATTGTAATGTACCGGCTCCACTTGGGCTGCCAATTGTAATGTTTCACCCTATCAATAACTATATATCGGGGTGCGTGGGGGTTAAACACCTTTACGGTATAAGCAACAGCAATAAACATGAACTCCTAACTACACTGGTTACCTAAGAAATAAAAGCACTAGAGATCTGGTAAAATCCACAATATATTCTGATACCAGACATGAAATACACAACCGCAGGATCCTCGTCAAACAGATTAATTTACACTCCCTATCATATTTATACAGGCACACATGACATAATATAGATGACCCTCGGGAATAATGATGACAGGCATTGACTTCAGCTGTGGCGACTTAACTCGACTAATTCTGGGGTTAGTTGCTCCCAAATAATCAGTCCTACTTACTCGCAGCACAATTACTATATGTTTCACATGCAAGCCTTTCAATTATGAAGAATATGTACATTATTACTTTGATGGTCAGCATCCAACGATTTAAATTGCTTCGTGGATCTGATTATACAATCATGCTTTAAATCCGTGTGTTGGATTTTCGCACTTTCTTCGCTCCTGAATTTACTAATGCATTAGCATATTTTACTAGCATTTGTCGTAGAATAATTTACCGCTAAGTTCTCAGAATTTCGGTACACAGACGTTAGTTTACAATACTTCATGCGTTTCGAGACAAACAATCTAGGCGATTTTTTTGAAACTAGGCTCATAATTCCCTAGAGAACGTATAGCCAGCAACTCAGTAATTGCACCTTGAACACAACTTGTGGTCGTCTGAAATACTTCCTTCTCCACCAACAATCACACAAGTCCAAATTACAAGTTCTAGTCCCTCACGGAGTCCACAACAAGAATTACCGCCGCATTACACGTGGTTCGATAAATGAGTTCACTCCCGCCCGGAGTTCACAGAATGAGTTACTACCTCACACGGAGTCTGAAGAATAAGTTACCCGTCACTGCCTCGCCAGAGCTAATATCAGTCATCGTGCCCCCCACAACTCACTGGGCTATCCGACTTCCCTCACGGGATCCAGCCAATCCAAACACCAAAATATGACCAAATAAGGAGCGTCTCCAAAATACCCCCAGACACACATCTGGCACAGGGTTGCCAAGCCTCTTACCTTTGAGTCACCGTGCACTCGTGCGGGCGACCGAAAAGCCCACGACAATAACAAGTCTACTTCCTGGTTACGACCACAATTCCAGGCTTTTGAAATTAACATTACTCCAATGTTAAAATATTCACCTATGCCTAGACTCAGATCCTGCCAATTATAATACTTTAAACCTAAACAAATTAATCAGAAATAAATCACATGATATCATACACTATATTAAATAATTATAAAATATAAAAAGGCATCAAATAAAAATATATAGACGATTAATAAAATCGTACGTCCCGAAAGTAAGGGTTCGATCCCTTGTAAACTGGGAAGGTTACAATATACCTCTGGTTTTTGTCACGCACAATGGAGTTAGTCATGCATCAATAATCTTTATCCAGGCCAATGGTTTGCCAATTAATGCTTAATTAATTACAAATTTATGTTCGTCTACAATATGAGTAGTAGTAGTTGTTTTAAGGGGCCTAACATCTAGGTTATCGGCCAGTCTACAATATTACATGCCTCTTGTGGTGTATTTTGTATTCCACATGTTTTGATAAGGAAGTGACGCCAATGTGTGCACCTGAGTAACAGTTGAAGTGACCATATGCGCCTCGGAAACATGGCTGCCGTAGTTGAATGAGCAAGAAATAAAAGTATGTATTTACGTAATATAGCAAATACGGTATTTCCGGTGCAGCAATGATAATTGACTGTAATATAAATCACCAATGACTCCCAGAGAAGTATGAAAATCTCATATTTTCAATAATATACCAGGTAGAAGTGTAAAAGCCAGGATTTGGTCTCCTCCAAAATTAATGTTTTAGGTTAGTCGTGCACCACACAGAATAGGCTGTACTTCGGGGCCTTCGCATTGCAAGCAAGGAATAACGTAACACAGGGCTCCATTATGTACAGGGTCATTATCTTTGTGCGCCCCGGTAAACACGGCAAGCTAAGCCGGCAGTGACTGGTGCTGATGGCTGGTGCGCGTACACGATTCAGTCGGTGGTTGGTGCGCACTTTTACACTTTTAACCTAACATGTTCAATAATGTGTTCTTATAGTGCTCATAGTCGATGCTGAAAATGTCCTCCCTCTCTTGTAACACACACCTGACATGTTCTGGTGAAAGAATGAACAACAATCTCATCTAATTTTTGTTCTGTAAGAACACAACGTTGTCTGTTCACTTATTTATTATTTACGGAGCCTGTTTTCTTGAATCGTTTAGCGAGCCTCCTATTGTGCTGGCATTAGGCACAGGTGTTCCTGGAAACTTCATTCAAAATTTTCGTCTTGTTTCAGAACAAGACTTTTTGCTTTTCATATACGAATTATGGATATACACACGTTCGCGCAATGTGAATTGGTGTCTAGGGATGACCAGCAATCACAGTAATCACAATACTCACTAAACGTGCAACACTAACATCTAAGCTTTGCAGATACACGTCCATATGTATGACAAACCATGTGTGAATTAACAATATGAGTCAGCGGAGCGGGGTATTGCGAGGTCCACTCACTCCATGCCTGGCCAGCCAAATAACGTCATAGTTTGCCACGATTACCGGAGCACACAAGAATAATTTTATTGAAATATTAGGAGCCATTTGATAGCGCTAGCAAGCAACGAGTAGTCATGATGGGAATAGATGTGTCAGTCCTCAATGGGAAGTGAAGTGAAATAAGACAGCGGTACAGGAACAGCCCCAAATCAGCTAAGTCTACAAAACCACATTGTCAATCCATGTCAGTTACATTTAAGTGTTTAACCTAACTAATCAACTACAAGAGCTCATTAAGTAAATAAGACATTTGAAAGTAATGGTTAATAACAAAACAATCTAGAATGCAATAACTTCAGTAGCTTGCTACCATAGGAGTTGACATTTCAAAAGGGTTTCACACATTAAAAGTTCTAACAAGAATGCTACACTTTAAAGTGTAATAGACTAAAAGAATTTAAAAAATAAAATAGATTTAAAAATTCCGACCCGTTACAAAGTAGCTTAATAATATTGTAAATACTGTTGTACACAAATGTTGTATACATGTGTGCTGGTGGCTTCGGTGGCGTAGTTGGTAGCGTGCTGAGTTTCTATGCACAAGATCACGGGTTCAAACCCGGCTGAAGTCGTCGGATTTTTTAGAGTCGTTAAAAATCCCTGAGAATGTCTTCCTTTGAAGGGGAAGTAAAGCCAGCGGGCCCATGTCATATATTTTGGCATGTAAAAGAATCTTCCACTACTACAATTGTGTGAAGCTAAATTTGTCGGTTAGATTTGATTAAAGCTCTATAAGTTCCTATGTACGTCGCCAGGGGCCGGTTGCGGTGGCATCTAGTAACCAAGTTCACAGCAAGGTGTCGTTAGAAAAAAGTAGGAATTACTTGAAATTGATCGTCTGCAGTCCTTACCTGAATTACAGGTAACGCACGCTAATACAGCCATCACCATTAACACCAGTTATCAGACAGATTCTACACACACCCAAAGTAGACGGGGCTACGTGACCGCGTTGTTGCAGCCCCTAAACTGAGGAACCAATCTTAATTTAGCCCCATATTTGTGAGGCTTGCTGTGTGGTTCAGCATTCTGTACCCAGATTGCATGATCAAATCCTGGCGCAGTCGGCTGGCATTTAAGGGTGCGCGTATGTGGGGGAACCGTGTCAGTAGATTTACTGGCACGTTGGAGATCCCTCTCGAGGGATAATTCCGGCACCCCGGCATCTCTGAAAGTCGCAGTAGTTAAAATGGACGTAAAACCAATAAAATTATTATTAATAGATTTGTTTGAGAAGTGTTTTATTTGTGTATATACAATTCATTTAATTTATTTCAGGCACTAGGAAATTAATTGTTATTCCCCGTCCAATCTAATTGGTTACACTCGTGTTGACCGACTGAAAAGCGGGTGTTAAACCAATAACATTAATGGTGACATATTTAGTGAGCCATTTCTCATTATAACTGTACGCCAGATAACTTGCTGGCCATTTCCTGTTCAGGCTCGAATACTGGTAACCGAAAGCTTTCCTGGAGGGAATGGGTAACAAAGACGATGTCAAAGGACCACAATGTCAAGCTTTCAGTGCAGACTTCAGTTCGATTTACATCTCAGAAAATGAAGTACTACTACTACTTGTACTAATTCTGCTGCTGTTGCTTGTGCCCAATATCACTGGAGGTCACTTGCTGCCCCACATGCTTTGCCCGGGATCCAGTGACGATAATTGGTCAGATTATTATTGCCAAACCTCTGACTCCAGGAAGCCCGACCGACAGAAGATGCGAAATGACATTTCTTTGTGTTGACTTCAATTACCAGCAGATACGTCCTTTATTGTTCTAATGCTGCATGCTATTACCTCTTGTGCAAGGAGGGAGGTGTCCAACTGACATGTAACCAGTAATGTCTATAGGTCCTGAATTGTAACAATTCAAAATTTGTTTGAGACCAGTGGAAATATTTATTGTATACTGTAAGAAGGTTACTTTGTGACTCTAGAGGTTACTTTGTTATACAGTGATAATTTATTGTAATTTGAATCTCACTCTTCGACCTCGAGGCCAGGGAAGCTAAAATATGCGCCAGCATTTTGTCTGAATTTTAGCTTCCCTGACCTCAAAATCGAAGTGCGAGATCCAAAATACAAAAAATTATCACTATATCACAGAGTAATCTCTAACCTTCTTACGGTAGGTTATCAACAGAACCGCAATCTCAAAGACGTTCTGTTTTACAAAGTTACATAAAATGTTTTTAACTTTCAGATTATTCTATGATAATACTGCTTTGGGTTTAATTTCCCATTTAACTGCTGTGGCTTTTTAGACTCAAGTATTTTTCCAAGGAGGGGATCTTTAACATGCCAGGAAATCTACCAAATGAGGTTATTTGTCAGACACCTTAAAAGCCATTGGGTTGAGCCAGATTTGAACCTGCAATCTTGGGATTTGAAGGCTAACACTAAATCAACTGTGCCACTCAGCCCAGTCTAAATTATTTCTTGTTGCCATTCCTTATGTTGTTTTAGGATCAGATGTGTTTGGTGCCATGCTCATAGTGAAGCAGTTTGAGGTACACAAGAGTGTGGTCATGAAGGGAAGTCCATTCCAGCATCCAATTGCTTGGAGTCGATGGTAGGATCAAAGAACTCGTCCAGGTATTATGTAAAGCAATTCCTTACTTCCTTAAGATTCTTACTGCCCTATATTTGCTATATTTGAATTTGAATCTAATTTTTCAGGTATATCATTGCAAGTCAAGATCGAGAATTGCAAACTCTGGCGCGCAGATTTCCTGGTACACCAATATTATATCTTCACCAAAAAACACCCACTTTGGAACAAACTTCTGAAGTCAGTACTCGCATGGCAAGGCTAAACAGTCAGTCAAAGTAAGGCAACCTTCTAATAAAACTATGTATTCAATGTTCGGTATTATTGTACTGTTTGATATATCTTGATCATAAATTAAGGAACTTTCAAAATCTGAGTCATACCTGCCAACTTTCATACTTTGGTATTCAGAAAGGTATAATCCAAGACGGAGTACCTCACTATGACTCGTGGGCAAGGCCAAGTTTTTGGGCAACTACAGTCACTGTGGGTGGGGGACCAGTCCTAGAAGGGGGTTCATGAATTATTTACATACCTAGGAGCGCTTTTCACTGAGAACTCATCATGTGAGTCAGAGATCAATGCCAGGATCCAAGCAGGAAACTGAACTCTCTACAGCCTAACACAGCTTCTTCGGTCCAGATGTCTCTCCAAACAGTTCAAAATTCGTCTGTATAAAACTCTGATCCAACCCGTTGTACTATATGGCTGTGAGACATGGAGTATCCAAAAACAGGACTTTCACAAACTACTCATATTTGAGAGAAAAGTTCTTCGGAAGATCTACGGACCGGTGAGGTAGAAAGATATATTTTTATTAATTCCATTTGATCAGATACATGTATACAATACATTTTTGATATAGGACACGTCAGAATTTTCATCTATAAAATAAAAGTACTACTAGGTATTGAACCCATGTACCATGGCCTCAAAGAGAGTCGAATCCATGTACTTTGAGAAAAGAATGAAAGAATCATACAGTTTCTAAGGGAACGGAGAGAGATTTCAAGCCAGGATTACAGCCTAACATTGTGCAAGCGCTAGGGCCAGGTGTTCCTTAGATGAGCTCATGCCTCTTGACATTTATAAGGATCCAGTCATGGATATTATTAGAACGAGTGGAAAGTTTTGACTGTAAGACGAAGAAGCTGGACTCGGAAATTGCTCTTACGTTGCAGGAATATGGCAACCTCGCTGCTGAGTCAGAACAGGAATAATTAAATTTAACCCGTTTACGAGTATAAAAATAAGTAAACAGATACAGTACGGTGAATCATTTTGGATTAGAGATTTTTGTGTAAAGATAAACCTTGTAAAAATTGCACAGGAAAAAACTGCAAACGCAAGTAGACGTCATTGGGGGTTCACCGAGACCCAAGGAGTGGGAGAATTAAAAAAAGAACAGCACCACCCACACAGTTGAGGACGAGAAATTAATTACTATCTCGGAAATGCACGATCGATTTCCATGCACAGGAAGATTATTTTACGTTTGGAAGACGAGCTTTCTGGAGATACGATTTTTATAATTGTGCGACAATTAGTTCAGAAGTTGGTCACGAAAAGGACTAGGATTTTATCTTTTTGTGACTGAAAGGTATAAAACTCCTGGCCTCACCAAGCCAATCATGCAGTTATTCTGACAGCCCGTGAGGGGGTGTTACTCTGCATCAGTGCATGCAGTTATTCTGACAGCCCGTGAGGGGGTGTTACTCTGCATCAGTGCATGCAGTTATTCTGACAGCCCGTGAGGGGGTGTTACTCTGTATCAGTGCATGCAGTCTACGAGAGCCCGTGAGGGGAACGTCACGCTGTATCAGTACATGCAGTATTAGTCCGTCCAGGGGGGCGTTACGCTGGAGCATCATAATCATCAGTCTACGAGCATTCCGTGAGCGGAAGTGCTGCACCACATCGTATACGCAGTATTCAAGAGCCCGTGAGGGGGACGTTAAGCTGTATCAGACATCGATCCAGAGCCGGTGGGAGGCTATGCTACAAGTTCACCGAGTGTAGACCAGTTACGATATAAGTACGCTACGCTGAGGGTTAGCAGTTCGAGACTTTGAAGAGTCCTAAATTATAAAGAACATTAAATATACGGACTTTAAAGCAATATCGCCAAAGTAAGACACAGCGATCAGTAGGGAACTTCGAGGTCCAGAAGAACATTAGTTCAATACAGTTACGAAGTTATAAGAACTCCAACAAATAAACGGCGTTACGTTTAGTAAAGACATTGTTAAAGACATTAAGTCCTGTAAAGGAACTTTACAGTAATTACGATCGCGAAAGATAGAAGTTCAAGCGAAAGGAACTTAGGAACTTAGTTTCGAAACCAGAGGGAAAACGTACTCTAATGAGAAAACGTCAAAAATATACGATAGACAGTATACGGTCCTCGAAGGGAGGCCAAGATATAGAAACTATAGGGTGCGATAGACCACCATATATAAATAGAGGAGACGGCAAAGAAAAGACATTTATCGCCTAGTAAAAGCAGATAAAGTAAAGCCGAGTAATAGACAATAGAAGCGGTTTTGAGAGACTGAAACCATTAGTTTCCATTGTAGGAGAGAGAAACTTTGAACGAGTAAAATCACACGTCCAATGCAGGTCGATAGGATTCACATCAGGGATCATCAACAGCCGACAGAAATTGTAAAAATCGTTGAGATACGCCCGTGTGATAGGAGTGAAGTGTAAATATTGTAAGAAAAGAAATAAGAGTATCATTTTAAGTGTTTTAGGTAAAGTGAAAGCGTTTTATGCACAGTGATATGTGTTATAATATGTACTAGAGTAATATTTTTTAGTGTTTTAAATGTGTGTTCAAAACGGATACACCAGTGTATTTAAAAAAAATGTTGTCAGTGTTAAATATAGTGAATATGTGTCAAGAAATTTCTGTACATAAGATGAGATTGTACAATATGGAGTAGGTCAAGAAGGTGGGCCAAAATGTCACATCAAACGAGAATAAAGGTCAGAAAGCGACCTCAAACATGTAAGTAAAGATTTTCATTATGTTTTGGTGTCGGGAAAAAATTTGTGTACAATTCCACCGGAGTTTTGAGTAGAAGGGATGTTTTTAAATGAATAATAACTAAATAAGAACGCGATCTGAACGAAAATAAAGTTTTAAGAAATAATAAATAATTATGTGAAATAATAAATCCTGTAGAGGATATGCATGGAATAAAATGTCAGTATTTAATGAATGTTATAAAAGCAAGCGTGATAATAATAATTATAACAAAGATATTTACATAAAGGTAAATTTGAATTATATGAAAGAAATAGCTTTTGAGCTTGTGTAAGGAATGAAAACATGATGTGAATAACAAGGTAAAGAAATCTAAATAAAGATTAAATTGAATGATATAAAAATATAGAGCGTTGAAGCCTTAACAAATGTATAAGACATGATGTGAATGCATGTTCTTATAAAGGGAGCGATTTATTGTCAACGGAAAAGATTAATATAGGAATTAAGATATGTATCAATTGTTACTATGAAATTTATCAGTTCTTTGGAAGACATTCGGCCGTAAAGTAATGTGTAGCGTAATGGAACGCAATTAAATAAAAAGTCACGCTAGGAACGCGTAAAAGTTAAAGTACTTGGTAAGTTACTTATGGAGGGTAGTTGATTGCAGTGAATTGAGATATGTTGTAAGTCCTCTAAATTGTGACGTGGATCACGAGGCCATGTGTGTATTATTTAAAAGGGAGCTAATGTATGGTATTATTGAGCGTAGGTCCTGTAAGCTACGGCTTGACCCTAAATCGCGTTTTGTATAAGTCCTCTGATGTGGAAATGTTCCCGAGGCATGTTAAGAGATTCGAACCTAGAATCCTTTTGTTGTTAAAGCCCCTAATTATTCGTCGTAGAATGTGTATTAATCTTCCCAATCAATGAGGACCCTCTCATAATTAATAAATGCCAAGGTTACGAAAGTGGTTTATGAGCCAAAGAATATTGTTGAATGGAAATAAGTGAAGTAAAAGCCAGGTCTCTCCACAGAACTGAGAATAATGTGAAGGTTTGTTTTAAAGCATTGAAGAGAGCTGCCATCGTAGGTTAGGCAGAGAGTCGCTTTCCTTGTCATAAATCACGCCCGAGTATAATGGCCTGACCCTCATAGAGCGAGGGTGGGTAAAAACCGTCTTGTAAGATGTGTTAAATACACCGTGAGTGTTTAAAGTTGTTAATTACCCGGGCGTTGAACCGAGGTCCATGTAGATTGATATTATCGCTTGCCAATTCAGATCGTAGTTTTCTTATGTGATAATGGTCTTATAAGACAAATGAATTAAATAAAATCCCTATTGTAATATTGGATGGAAAATAGGAATCCACGAGTTTTGTGAAGATAACTAGGTTTCGGGAGTGATCATAGTTTTTGACTTTGTCAAGTAATCTTTATAACTCTGGAGTACACAAATAGTTTTCCCGATCGCCGTAGTGAATTTGCAAAACTTGAGAGAGATAGTAAATACAGAGAACATGTGATATGCCCAAATATTGAAGTGAATAATTAACATGTAATTTTAAATGTAATTATATATTTGTTTTGATGATAAGAAAAGATAAAAATAATTCTTGAGGTGTACAAAAATATGACACCATTATTATGGGAAAGTATCGAGCCAAAGAAGCTCGTAGTTATTTGGAACTTTAAGATAAGTACTTTATGGAAGTGAAAATAATCGTGAATTGTTGGTTTTAAAGAAAACCATGTGTTTTAATCTAATATTTGTTTTATTTTTATGCTATTCCTTGTTCACTTTGGACAAGTAGAATGACATTGGTCAGTAGTTTATGTGTTTATTTGTTTGTAGCGCCATAATTTTTGATTAATTAAATGTGTTAAAATAGGAGTTGATTTTGTTGTTACTTTTGCAAGTGTATCCTCTATTTAATCCAAAATATGTAAGTCACAGAGTGGGAGAACTTACCGCAGCCCCGAAAAATCCCGAATTGAGCAATGCTGGCATACTGTGATTTGCATATTTCTTGCTGCAAGGGCACAGGGGGGTGAATAGAAGTACTGTGCTTGGATTAATAATTAGAGGAACACTAAAGATAGTCGATTCATGTAAAAGTAAAGTAATGATAGGAGTAGCTACAACGTATAATGTTAACTGACCGCATGGGTCCCTAGAAACTCACACTGAGCAGCCCTGGATGTAAACAACCCCCTATTATATACTTTCATGGCGCCCAGTACGCAGGGCTGAGTTTTTCCTAGGAAAAACCCGAGTTTTCTCGAAAAATCAAAATTTTCATCTTTTTTTTAAGAAAAAAAAATGGTTTTTCGAAATTTTGAATTTTAAATACTTCCATAAAGGTCTTTGAGTTTGAAGAAGAGTATCAAAAGGGTACGGTGTAGTAAACACCCGTACCAAAGTAAATTTTTTTGAAAGAAATTGGGACACAATGGTTCAGATTACTATCTCTCAAGCATGTTCTAGCGATGTGGCATGGGTAGCCTACTATATTCTAATATGATGTCATTAAGTGAAGAGAGGCGGAGGCTCTCAGAGAATGTAAGGGTAAAGAGTAATGATAAAGGTAAAATTACAGTTGTTAAGAAGTGCCTGAGGGAGCATTTTAATAAAGAGATGGAGGAAATGATAAAGATAAATAATGAAGTTTGGGAGGCCAAGAAGGCAGAAAGTAAAGCTAGAGATAGTCAAGAGAACCTCCAAATAGATGATAAAGAGTACCCAAATAAGGAAATTGTAAAGGTTTCTGTAGAAAGCATGCGTGCACCTGGAGACATAGTTACACGAAGAGAAGGTAACATGTCTGCAGACAACAGGGTAACAAATGAGCCTTTAGAGCTCCAAACGGAAAAAGAAAAATGTAAACCGAGTCCAAGGGAGAATGAAATGAATACCGAGGATGATAATAGTAAAGGTAATTCAAAGTCTCACGTAGAAAGGCAGGTTCAAATAGGCTCGGAAAACGAAGGGAAAAAGAACGATAGTCTTTGCGTTCAGGATCAGGAAAAGGTAGAAATGGCGATTTGGGATGAAGTAAAAGAACTCTTGGATATAATTAGGGAAATGCGGAATGAGCATGGGAAGATGGATGACGAACTTTGGGAATTAAAAGATTTAAATTCAAGGGTGAAAGAAGGAATTGAGGAACAAAGAGAAAGTATTTCCGAGGAAATAAAGAAGATATCTGAGCTCCGTGAAAGGGCAAGTAAAAATTGGTATACAATACCCAAACAGGAATTAGAGGAATTGTACAAAGAAATCCCTAAAGTTAAAGAGTCATTAAGAGAAGCAAAGAAGAAATTTGCAGAACGTATGGTGAAAGAAGGAAAAATGGAATTAGCTTCGTGGGAACAGATAAAGACATTTGTGGGGGAAATTAATGAGATAAGGGAAAAATGGTCGGAGGTACATGATAAATGGAATCACATTTGGTGGAATACCTTTTATCCAAAGCCAAAAGAAGGAGATTACGTGCAGGAACAGAAACAATGGATAGGAAAAGAAAAGAGTAAGATGCATCAGTTCACGATGAGCATGTATGATGAACAAGATATAATAACTGTTCAGGAGTTAGCTGAATTGAGAAAGGTTAAGATTTCGGAATACGAAGAAATATTAGAAGACATCCAAAAGAGATATGAGGAATACATGTTGGAGCAGAACCGTCAGGCAAATGAAATAGTTGCCCAAAATGAAAAACAAGCCGAAATTGAAGAAGAAAAAGAAGTCACGGTGCCAGAGGAGCCCGAAATTGATATTAGAGAAGAAAAACAAGAAGTAGATATCAGGATAATTCCAGTGGAGACTGAGAACAACCTTGAGATCCTTCCTGAAGAAGATATGGATACTCAAGAGGAAGTAGTAAGTCCAGACCAGGAGGATAGCCAAAGTGGAAACGAGCTGCGAAGTGAAGAGAATCATTTTGATAAAAAGGTTGAGCTGGAAGAGCCAGAAATAATCTCCGAACAGGAAATAATGAAAGAAGCGGAAGTTGAAGAGATGGAAATAATAATTCCTGAAGAAATGGAGAAAGGAAATGAAACCATAATAGAAACTATTGTCGAAGCACCGATAGAAACAGAGGTTCAAGAGTTCATGGAAATTGAAAAGGAAAACCCCGAAGAGATTCAGGAAGATCAGGAAGATAAAAGGGCATTAAAAGGAGAAGAAGAAGGACCAAAATTGAAAGCACAGATCCTGGAATTAATGATTAAATATCAGGACTGGCAACAAAAGAAAAGAGAAATGGAAAGAGGTCCAAACACGAGCCAAGAAAACCTCAAAGGAAAAGATGAGATTGTTGGAGATAATGAAAAGAAGGAAGGAGATGCCTTTGAAGAAAATCAGGAAAGAGGAAAACCGCAATTGGTAGTCGGTTTACAGGAAAACAGATACCCCATGGAAACTAGGAAAGGAGGAGAGACAATGTACAATGCCTTGGAGGAAGAGGACGCTCAGGCATATTTCAGTTGGAAACTTCGTAAAAAGAAAGGGAAGGATAAAAAGAAGAGAAAGACGGGAGATCTGAAGGATCTAAAGAATTGGAAGAGTCAAAAAAAGAAATACTCTTTCGAAATGCCATCTCGATGCGAGATGAAGAAAAGAATTATTCCATTGGAACCAACGGGTTAAGCCAGATGCAACCGTTGAAGAATAAAAGGAATAAAATTAATTTTGTCTGAAATACCATCTCAAAAAGAGATGAGGAAGGTGGTAGAAAACCGAAAAGAGTCAGGTGAGGTTAGACCGAGCTCTTAAGATTTAAAATGAAATTTTACAGACTTGAGGAGTCTGACAATAATAAGGATGATGTTACGGGTAAAGCCAGTTGCACCCGCAAGGTAATTTAAAGAAGGTCATTAAGTTGGCAATATGTAATGTGGAAAGAGAAACAGACCGGCAGGATGTCCGTCTTATAAAAGAAGAACGCAAGCCTGGAGGGTGCACACCAGACTAGAGGAAGACTAACAAAACACCCGAACGTGACAAGAAATTTATGACCCTGAAGTGTAGACGTCCACTAGGGGAATGAATGAATGAATGGGACCTTTAAGAAAGACCCATACAAATATAAACCAGAGAGGAAGGGAACTTTAAAGAAATAATTGATTTTATTGAAGAAGAAAATTTCAATTTAAGGAAGGAGAATGATGAAATAAGGGAACGGGTAGGGATAGACCACACCCGTAAAGAAGAATGAGGTTCTGGAAACCTGATATCCAGACAAATAAAAAGGAGAAAGAAAGGGTAGGGACAGAGCGTACCCAACCGACACAATTACCGGATATGACTTAAAAAGATGAAAGAAATCAAATTATCGTGGGATTTTTTAGGAATAAAGAAACAAAAAGGACGGAGAACGTTATAATGGCTTCGACTATTAAAGGAAAAATAAGATTTTTATAAATAATTGAAATAAATTTCCTCAACATTTTTCGAAAATTTATTAACCTAAGGAGGGGTGAGATGAACCCATGTACCATGGCCTCAAAGAGAGTCGAATCCATGTACTTTGAGAAAAGAATGAAAGAATCATACAGTTTCTAAGGGAACGGAGAGAGATTTCAAGCCAGGATTACAGCCTAACATTGTGCAAGCGCTAGGGCCAGGTGTTCCTTAGATGAGCTCATGCCTCTTGACATTTATAAGGATCCAGTCATGGATATTATTAGAACGAGTGGAAAGTTTTGACTGTAAGACGAAGAAGCTGGACTCGGAAATTGCTCTTACGTTGCAGGAATATGGCAACCTCGCTGCTGAGTCAGAACAGGAATAATTAAATTTAACCCGTTTACGAGTATAAAAATAAGTAAACAGATACAGTACGGTGAATCATTTTGGATTAGAGATTTTTGTGTAAAGATAAACCTTGTAAAAATTGCACAGGAAAAAACTGCAAACGCAAGTAGACGTCATTGGGGGTTCACCGAGACCCAAGGAGTGGGAGAATTAAAAAAAGAACAGCACCACCCACACAGTTGAGGACGAGAAATTAATTACTATCTCGGAAATGCACGATCGATTTCCATGCACAGGAAGATTATTTTACGTTTGGAAGACGAGCTTTCTGGAGATACGATTTTTATAATTGTGCGACAATTAGTTCAGAAGTTGGTCACGAAAAGGACTAGGATTTTATCTTTTTGTGACTGAAAGGTATAAAACTCCTGGCCTCACCAAGCCAATCATGCAGTTATTCTGACAGCCCGTGAGGGGGTGTTACTCTGCATCAGTGCATGCAGTTATTCTGACAGCCCGTGAGGGGGTGTTACTCTGCATCAGTGCATGCAGTTATTCTGACAGCCCGTGAGGGGGTGTTACTCTGCATCAGTGCATGCAGTCTACGAGAGCCCGTGAGGGGAACGTCACGCTGTATCAGTACATGCAGTATTAGTCCGTCCAGGGGGGCGTTACGCTGGAGCATCATAATCATCAGTCTACGAGCATTCCGTGAGCGGAAGTGCTGCACCACATCGTATACGCAGTATTCAAGAGCCCGTGAGGGGGACGTTAAGCTGTATCAGACATCGATCCAGAGCCGGTGGGAGGCTATGCTACAAGTTCACCGAGTGTAGACCAGTTACGATATAAGTACGCTACGCTGAGGGTTAGCAGTTCGAGACTTTGAAGAGTCCTAAATTATAAAGAACATTAAATATACGGACTTTAAAGCAATATCGCCAAAGTAAGACACAGCGATCAGTAGGGAACTTCGAGGTCCAGAAGAACATTAGTTCAATACAGTTACGAAGTTATAAGAACTCCAACAAATAAACGGCGTTACGTTTAGTAAAGACATTGTTAAAGACATTAAGTCCTGTAAAGGAACTTTACAGTAATTACGATCGCGAAAGATAGAAGTTCAAGCGAAAGGAACTTAGGAACTTAGTTTCGAAACCAGAGGGAAAACGTACTCTAATGAGAAAACGTCAAAAATATACGATAGACAGTATACGGTCCTCGAAGGGAGGCCAAGATATAGAAACTATAGGGTGCGATAGACCACCATATATAAATAGAGGAGACGGCAAAGAAAAGACATTTATCGCCTAGTAAAAGCAGATAAAGTAAAGCCGAGTAATAGACAATAGAAGCGGTTTTGAGAGACTGAAACCAGTAGTTTCCATTGTAGGAGAGAGAAACTTTGAACGAGTAAAATCACACGTCCAATGCAGGTCGATAGGATTCACATCAGGGATCATCAACAGCCGACAGAAATTGTAAAAATCGTTGAGATACGCCCGTGTGATAGGAGTGAAGTGTAAATATTGTAAGAAAAGAAATAAGAGTATCATTTTAAGTGTTTTAGGTAAAGTGAAAGCGTTTTATGCACAGTGATATGTGTTATAATATGTACTAGAGTAATATTTTTTAGTGTTTTAAATGTGTGTTCAAAACGGATACACCAGTGTATTTAAAAAAAATGTTGTCAGTGTTAAATATAGTGAATATGTGTCAAGAAATTTCTGTACATAAGATGAGATTGTACAATATGGAGTAGGTCAAGAAGGTGGGCCAAAATGTCACATCAAACGAGAATAAAGGTCAGAAAGCGACCTCAAACATGTAAGTAAAGATTTTCATTATGTTTTGGTGTCGGGAAAAAAATTGTGTACAATTCCACCGGAGTTTTGAGTAGAAGGGATGTTTTTAAATGAATAATAACTAAATAAGAACGCGATCTGAACGAAAATAAAGTTTTAAGAAATAATAAATAATTATGTGAAATAATAAATCCTGTAGAGGATATGCATGGAATAAAATGTCAGTATTTAATGAATGTTATAAAAGCAAGCGTGATAATAATAATTATAACAAAGATATTTACATAAAGGTAAATTTGAATTATATGAAAGAAATAGCTTTTGAGCTTGTGTAAGGAATGAAAACATGATGTGAATAACAAGGTAAAGAAATCTAAATAAAGATTAAATTGAATGATATAAAAATATAGAGCGTTGAAGCCTTAACAAATGTATAAGACATGATGTGAATGCATGTTCTTAAAAAGGGAGCGATTTATTGTCAACGGAAAAGATTAATATAAGAATTAAGATATGTATCAATTGTTACTATGAAATTTATCAGTTCTTTGGAAGACATTCGGCCGTAAAGTAATGTGTAGCGTAATGGAACGCAATTAAATAAAAAGTCACGCTAGGAACGCGTAAAAGTTAAAGTACTTGGTAAGTTACTTATGGAGGGTAGTTGATTGCAGTGAATTGAGATATGTTGTAAGTCCTCTAAATTGTGACGTGGATCAGGAGGCCATGTGTGTATTATTTAAAAGGGAGCTAATGTATGGTATTATTGAGCGTAGGTCCTGTAAGCTACGGCTTGACCCTAAATCGCGTTTTGTATAAGTCCTCTGATGTGGAAATGTTCCCGAGGCATGTTAAGAGATTCGAACCTAGAATCCTTTTGTTGTTAAAGCCCCTAATTATTCGTCGTAGAATGTGTATTAATCTTCCCAATCAATGAGGACCCTCTCATAATTAATAAATGCCAAGGTTACGAAAGTGGTTTATGAGCCAAAGAATATTGTTGAATGGAAATAAGTGAAGTAAAAGCCAGGTCTCTCCACAGAACTGAGAATAATGTGAAGGTTTGTTTTAAAGCATTGAAGAGAGCTGCCATCGTAGGTTAGGCAGAGAGTCGCTTTCCTTGTCATAAATCACGCCCGAGTATAATGGCCTGACCCTCATAGAGCGAGGGTGGGTAAAAACCGTCTTGTAAGATGTGTTAAATACACCGTGAGTGTTTAAAGTTGTTAATGACCCGGGCGTTGAACCGAGGTCCATGTAGATTGATATTATCGCTTGCCAATTCAGATCGTAGTTTTCTTATGTGATAATGGTCTTATAAGACAAATGAATTAAATAAAATCCCTATTGTAATATTGGATGGAAAATAGGAATCCACGAGTTTTGTGAAGATAACTAGGTTTCGGGAGTGATCATAGTTTTTGACTTTGTCAAGTAATCTTTATAACTCTGGAGTACACAAATAGTTTTCCCGATCGCCGTAGTGAATTTGCAAAACTTGAGAGAGATAGTAAATACAGAGAACATGTGATATGCCCAAATATTGAAGTGAATAATTAACATGTAATTTTAAATGTAATTATATATTTGTTTTGATGATAAGAAAAGATAAAAATAATTCTTGAGGTGTACAAAAATATGACACCATTATTATGGGAAAGTATCGAGCCAAAGAAGCTCGTAGTTATTTGGAACTTTAAGATAAGTACTTTATGGAAGTGAAAATAATCGTGAATTGTTGGTTTTAAAGAAAACCATGTGTTTTAATCTAATATTTGTTTTATTTTTATGCTATTCCTTGTTCACTTTGGACAAGTAGAATGACATTGGTCAGTAGTTTATGTGTTTATTTGTTTGTAGCGCCATAATTTTTGATTAATTAAATGTGTTAAAATAGGAGTTGATTTTGTTGTTATTTTTGCAAGTGTATCCTCTATTTAATCCAAAATATGTAAGTCACAGAGTGGGAGAACTTACCGCAGCCCCGAAAAATCCCGAATTGAGCAATGCTGGCATACTGTGATTTGCATATTTCTTGCTGCAAGGCACAGTATATAATGCTAATACTATAACTATTTATAACTTATTATAATAACAGATCTTAAGAAATACAATCTTACTGGACAACTAATACACATAACTCTATTATCATAATATGAAAACTTAATTCTATAAATACAACAACTTACAGCTAGGTATTACAATTAAAATAGAAAAGTAAAATATAATTATAGATTTCATCGCTCCTATACACTAAGATATTCAACTACAGAGTAAAAACAATGGCACTGCAGATAAGCTTTCAACATTCTATCAAAGTTTTTTATATTTGGGGCAAATTTTATATATTGGGGTAGTTTATTGTATAATTTATCTCCTGTGTGAAAAGTTCCTTTTTGATATATGCTTGTGTGTGTGTGTGTGTGAAATATGTATGTTTTGATTTTGTCTTGTGTTATGCCTATGAACATCATTGTTTGTTTTAAGAAAAACATCCTTATTCATTAAATCCTTTTTAAAAACATAATACTTTCAAAGATATATATGCAGGGCAGTGGAAGAATGTTTAAATCTTTAAACAGAGGTCTACATGATTCTCTAGTGTATACATTTGCCATAATTCTAATCGCCCTCTTTTGTATCCTAAACGTGCTTAGTACATCTGGCGACATGCCCCAAAATATGACCCCGTATCTTAAGTATGAATGGAAATAAGCAAAATAAGTATTTGTTAATGTGTGCAGGCTAGTGCAGGTTTTCAAAATACGTAACGCAAAGCACATCGAGTTCAGTTTAGTATTCAGATATTGTATATGTTTAGTCCATTTTAAGTCATGTTGTATCCATAGTCCTAAAAACTTTGTTTCTGATTTATTTTCTATTTGATGACCATTTAATGTTATATTGGGTTTCGCAGGATTCCTATTCTGTATAGTGTGGAAATTTAGACATACTGTTTTTTTTTATAGTTTATTAAGAGGCGATTATCTTGTGACCATTTGGTTAACTCTCCTGTAACTGAGTCAGCAGACTGCTGTATGACCTGTTTAGTTTCGCCTTTTATTACGAGTGTTGTATCGTCCGCAAACAAAATTTCCTTATGTGTTCTGTGTTATATCATTGATATATAGAAAAAAGAGTAGTGGGCCCAAAACCGATCCCTGGGGTACTCCAAATTTAATAATTCCCTCATTGGACAATGTTTCATTAAGTAATTTGGTTCCATCAACCTTGTGTCTCAAGCTTACTATTTGTTTACGCCTTGTTAAGTAAGACTCTATCCATTTATTAGCTAGACCCCTAATACCATATTGATTTAGTTTTGTAAGGAGGATTTTATGGTCAACAACATCAAATGCTTTCGATAAATCCAAGAATAGGCCATTTACATGTTCCTTATTGTCAATTAATTTCAGTATACTGTTAATACATTCATAAATTGCTGTCTGTGTAGATTTTTCCGTTCTGAATCCATGTTGTGAGTTTGATTTAAAAAATCTATAAAACTTATCAGTCTCTTATACATGATTTTTTCCACAATTTTTGCAATACCAGTTGGTAAGGTAATAGGACGATAATTATCCAATTCATCTTTTGAACAGTTTTTGTGCACTGGAATTACTTTTGATAACTTCAAAATATCCGGGTAAGTTCCTGAGAGAATTGAACTGTTTATTAAGTGTGTACGTGGATTCATTATATTTTCTGCACATTTCTTTAAAATTGCATCAGGGATGCCATCAATGCCAGCACAGAATTTATTTTTA
Organism: Meconema thalassinum; assembly: GCA_946902985.2. Lineage (NCBI taxonomy): Eukaryota > Metazoa > Arthropoda > Insecta > Orthoptera > Tettigoniidae > Meconema > Meconema thalassinum. Next base: position 269,029,993 of record OX336393.1, on the reverse strand, counting down.
GCTCTCTTATAACTATCCTTACCTCTTCACTTGTGACATGTTTTATAAATAATCACTATATACATATATTTATTTTATTATTAGAATTTAGTGTATTTACCTATTTATTTATTTATCGTATGGTATGGTACACACTTACAGTACATCATAATACATCTTAATGAAATATTGGAGGGAAAAAAGAACAGATAGGCTCATAATTTTATATCTAAATTCAAAATGTAGTCCACTGATGCAGGAGTCGCTGAGAGAAAATCCGATATGTTGCCTCCGTAGGATCTTAGAGGACAGTCGTGAAAGATGTGCTTCACAGTTTGTCTATCGGCTCCACAGTCACACTTTGGAGAGGGTAATCTGTTCCACTTGAACAAAGAGTCTGCACAAACACAAGAATTGGTCCTGATACGGTTTAATTTCGACCATATCCGACGAGGAAAATCAAAGCCAGGTACTTTGGAAGTGACAGATGGCATGTCTCGGCACTCCTGTGGAGCAAAAATCTTCCAATCATGAGACCACTGCTGGACTATGTCAAAGTTCTCATTGATAAGTCTCGTAGCTGTCTTCACAGGCGGCTGCTTGAGCGAAGTCTGGGTAGACAAGCAGCAGGTATATCAACATGAATAGGGAGATCCTGATTTTTAAGTATCTTTTGGTATGTTTTGACCAGGATATTACACCTGCGGAGATGGGGTGGAGGAATGTAGTTCAGAACAGGAAGCCATTGAATGGGGGTGCATTTAATTGTACCAGATATCAATCGCATGGTCTTGTTGATTTCAACATCGATCTTCCCTATGTGAGGGCTGTTTAACCACACAGGGGCACAATATTCAGCTACAGATAGAACGAGGCTAATTGTAGAAGATCGAAGAGTTGAAGCATTAGAGCCCCATGTTGTTCCACATAGTTTCTGGATGATGTTGTTGCGTGATCTCAGCTTAGCAGCAGTCTTCAAAAGATGTTGTTTGAAGGATAAGCTTCTGTCTAAAGTAACACCCAAATACTTGGGATGCCGATTGTGTGGCAGAAGGACGTTATCAAAGTACACCCTGAGATCCATGTTATCCATGCGATTATTCAAGTGGAAGGCACTCACTTCTGTCTTGGTCATACTAGGCTGTAGTCTCCATTTGCGAAAGTACTCCCCTAGGACACTCAGGTCTGTTGTTAGTGTGTTCTCAGTTGTTGTTATGTTTGAACTGCTTGTAGCTATCGCCCAGTTGTCTGCATACCCAAATGTCCTTGATTCCGTCCTTGGCATATCAGCTATGTACAAGCTGAAAAGAAGTGGAGCCAGGACAGAACCTTGTGGTAATCCGTCATTCAATTTCCTTTGTGCACTAACTGTACTACCCATGACAACTCTAAACAGTCTGTTACTCATCATGTTATTGACTAGATTGGCAATGGTCTTGCAGGGAATTACTCGAAGTAGTTTGTAAATCAGACCTTCCCTCCAGACAGTGTCGTATGCAGCCTTGAGATCAATGAATGCCACTGATGTCTTAAGGCAATTTTGAAATCCTGCCTCAATAAATGTCGTTAGTGACAACACCTGGTCTGTACAGCTGCGATGAGGTCTAAATCCCGCTTGCTCAATGGGTATCTCCGCAAGCAATCTTGGAGCAATTCTGTTCAGGAGGAGTCGTTCCACTAATTTGTAGCAAACACTCAATAGAGATATTGGTCTGAAACTCTCTAGCATATTATTTGCTTTCCCAGGTTTTAAAACAGCGATGATTTTTGTTTGCTTTAACAAGTGAGGAATCTTACCAGTCTGCAGGATATTGGTTGCAAACTTACAGAGCCATGATCGTGCATTTCTACCACAGTTGACAAGAAATTCGGGATGAAGTCCATCAAATCCCGGTGCTTTACCAATTGACATATCCTTCAAAGCTACTTCAACATCGTCAAGAGAAAAGGGACGAGCATATTCTCAGTATGATTGGCTTTGAGCTTTCAAACATTTCAGTTCCTTTCGGACCTGTCTAACATGATTCACATCCATTGTTGCTTTGGACACGGAAACTATGTGCGCAGCAACTTCATTAGGAGTTATTGTAGGTGTCTCACGAACTGCTGGTTGACCATTACCCAGTTTCCTCAGCAAGGACCAAGCTTGTCTGCTTGATTTCTTAAGATCCAAAGATTCTACAGTCTCAACCCATTTTTGTCTTCGAGAGTTATCCAAGCTTTGGAGGAGTTCATCAGCAATATCCTGGTCTCCATTAGTGATAAATTCCTTGTAAAGCTCCTCAGAAACATCAGTTCAGCCAGGAATGTACTCTTTCCTGTAGCCTCTTGGAATATGTTTTTTAGCAACAGCTAGAACTGCACCAACGAATCTGCCATAATTATCGGCATTTGGAGGAATCCATCTAACGTATTTATCGAGGTCTCTTGAGAAATCATTCCAATTTGCTTTCATGAAATTCCATCGAGGTCATGGGAAGGAGGTCACAAAAGGGATTTGAGTGCCAACTTCTAGGACAACAGGGCGATGTTGACTGTGGGGAAAATCAGATGAAACTTCCCGTGTAGTGGGTAGAGGTTGGCCGTATCTGTCTGTGGACACGAAGGACAAGTCAGGTAGCTCTGTGTATTTACCTGTGATGTATTTAATAATTTTTGTGGAATTTCCAGAAAATAGTCATTAAAAGTGTTTGCTATTTCCTCTGGATTATTAATCACTTTATTATTTCTGGTCAGTGTAATGTTCCTTTGTATTTTAGCAGATTTTCCAATTTCTTTCTTTATCACGGACCACTTAGCCCTGTGTTTATTTGATGATTGGGAAATAAAATTATCATTATGCATTTTCTTTTCTAGTCTTATTACCTTATTTAATATGCTAGTGTATTTTTTGTAGTATAAATTGAATTCAGGTGTTGTGTGGTATTGTTTATATAATTTGTGTAGAAATTTCTTTCTTTGACTTGAATTTATAATCCCTGTTGTTATCCAATTGCTAGTTTTGTTATTTTGAACAGTTCTTTGTCTAAAGGGGAATGCTGTTTCAAAATAGTGTTTTACGGTACTGTTAAATGCATGCATGCAGGGATGTACACACGGGTGAATGGAGGATTAGACACAATCATGAAGTAGAAGACCTGTACCATGATACCAACATAGCTGGAACCATCAAACCCAGAAGACTGCAGTGGGCTGGACATGTAGCCCAGATGGAAGACCACTGATGGCCACGGAAGCTCCTGGATTTCATCCCAACAGGAAGGAGACCACCAGGGAGACCAAGGAAGCGGTGGAGTGATGGACTCCATGGAGATATACTACAGGCTGGGATACGTGTGGACAGTTGGCGGATGGCAGCTATGGATCACATTTGTAAAAGGTTAACAGTAAGATAATATGCATGAGGTCTATTGTGTATTTATTGTAAATGAATTATGTTAAAGTAACCCAGGAGAAAATTGTTTCAGGCTAAATCATTACGCTGAAAAATAATACAGAAGTAAATTATACTGATGCCAAACCAGAATAATACAGAGAAAATACACAAAATCAACTCAAGTCTTGCTTCAATATCCACCACAGTGGACAAGTGCATGCAAGTTGATGAATCATTGTTAAATGACATCTTAGAGCTGATTAATAGACGTTTTGGTTCTCACCATCTTAGCACTTGCTAACTTGACCTACGCAAAAAGAAGGAAGGTAATGGGTGGGCATGATGTGCAGGAGGGATTACGTATCGCATTCCAGACCGCTGGTCAAGCCGTCATAAACGTTTCAAGCATGAAGAAACTCCTCACTTAAAGTTTCCAAGAGAAAAAAATGATTTAATAAATGTTGATACTGCATTTATGTAGCATTTTCGGATCATTTTCTAATTTTGAGTCAATTTTGCATTTTATTGCTTTCTCAAAACACATTAAAACGTGGTTTACTGGTCGTGGAAACTGAAAATACAAGAGTAAGAGTCATTGTGAGCATTTCGCGCTTTATCGCATTTGCAAGAAAACACCATCACCAATACTTTTCAATCTGTACACTGAACAAGCAATAAAGGAAATCGGAGAAAAATTTAAGTAGGAGTAAAGTTTCAAGGAGAAATAATTTCAACACTGAGGTTTGAGATTTGAAGTTAGCCGATTCACCTTAGGATTTGAATGAGTTTTAAACTGGTATGGACTCCGTCTTGAGGAAAGAATTCATGATGAAAATCAATAAATGTTAAAGAAAAATAATTGAATGCAGCCGAAAGGAATAAGAAACCCCTATTGACCTCAAATTGGAAGGTGAAATGCTAAAGGCAGTAGGAGACTTCAGTTACTTTGGAAGCAAAATAACCAGTGATGGACGAAGCAGAGAAGACATACAAAGTGGTTTGGCTCTGGCAGTGATTTAGTTGGAAAAAAATATTTACAGGAACTCACCTTATTAATTAAGCAATTTCCAAATGGACTCGTATTGGGTGTCAAAATCAGCGGCCTCGTGTTTCCGACAGGTTGTTTTATCAGCTGAACGTCTCCCCTTTCGTAGCCATGACTTGACATATGGTTGTGGGTTAAATAAATGCACAGGAGGTCCTACGCTGCTTATGAAAATAAGTCCGCTTGATCTTTCAACCAGCAGCCTATTTCTCTTTTCGGTGTGGATCTCATTCATGGTACTGAAAGCTCTTTCAGCTTCTGCTGAAGAGATGGGAATGGTCTGTACAGTCTTGATTAAAGGCCTCCACTGGAATTTCCTTGGTCTCGACATACTTTCTAAAAGCATTAATGTACCTCCTCTTGTCTGACATGTGGAAAAAGTCACAAAGGTTGCCGACACTTTCATCACCATAACAGATATCCAAAGTAGAAGTGGAGGGCCAATTATTTTTGTATAGTACCTTTGAATCACTGATAACTTTTGTCATTCTCTCATGTCTCGGTTGACTAGAGCTGGAACCAAGATGAGATGATGTGGACACATTTTCCATAAGCCTGTTATTTAAATTGTTCACAAGACTTCTGAAAAACTGCTTTCTGTCAATTTTTACAACTTATTTTAGAATCATGTAATCCTATGTTTCTAAACTTTTTGTTTTCTGCTGCTTTAAGAACTGTAGTATTCTCCAGAAGCTGAGTTACACATAGATTCAAACACTTTTATAGTGCGCGTGATTGCATTTTGAGCCTCTGTCAGACTTGTCTCTCTTTTCTGCAACTCTAATGACAAATCAGCTAACTCAACAAGAGCATCATACATAATTGCAATATTTTCTAGAAATTCTACACAAGTTAACATATTTTCTAGACCTTGGAATTTTGCCCTTCCTTTGGAGTCTCTCTGGTGGTCATTTTTGGCCTCACTAAAATGTTTTACTAGAGCACTGCAATTTTCCCAGAAACCTTTTACAGTTATCTGGCTTGAAGCTACCCATCTTATTGTAAATATTTTCCCAATCTTCTTAACTCTTTGTTCCAGTGAGGCAGCACGAATGTTGAGTTCCCTTTGATTTTTGGGAGACATGCTGTATAAAGAATACAATTTGTCAAAGAAAGAATGGAAATGGTTAACACCTGTAACTTCATTCCTTGTATCAGAAACGGCCAATTCCAAGCGATGGTTTAAACAGTGCCAGATTACTATATCTGGAAATAACTTTAAAAACTGTGCTCCAACTCCATTTTTTCTACCTAACATTACAGAGGCCTCATCACATGCTAGACCAACTAAATGTTCTGCCAGAAAGTTTTCATTCATCCCATATGAAGAAAGATTCTTCAATATCTCTGCTGTAGTTGATTCAAGTTCTATCAAGTCCCAGAAAAAGGAAACAACTTCAGAGTTATCTGAAAGAGCACATCTCAAACATAATAGGCTACTAACACAGATTTTACACTAACTGTTGTTGATCCGTCAATCATAATACTGATTTTCCGCTGATTTTCTGTTATAGATTTTGCTATTTTATTTCTCATTTCCTGTGAAATGTGTTCAATAATATTAGCACAACTAAAATTTGTATGAAGAACTCGTCCCACATCTGAACCATTTAATTGTTGAAGTTCAACATAAGCCTGTAGGTCTACGAAGGGTCTATTTCTTTTCGCAATTGAGCATGCTGTTCGAAATACTCGAACGGTGGTTTCCAGGTGTTTGACATTCATAGTGTCCAAGCAACTTTCAACTATCTTTTTATTGGATTCTGATTTTTGTAACATAGCTTTTTTGTGAGATTCTGAATTTTTGTGCTCAAATATTTTTTTCCTAAGGCTTGTTTGTTGATTAATATTATTTCCGTTGGGATGAACCTTGCATTCTACCCATACTTTCTCATTAGCTTAAGTCCTGCCCCTTTAGAAACTCCTAATCCTAATTTACTTTCCTCTTTACATATATTGCAGCCTAAATTTTTATTTCCTGCAAATAACCACTCGTTCTCTGACAAAAAAATAACGGTACTGAGACTCGTTCCAACAGTCTGGAAAATCTTGTTTTCGGTAGGTGGGTCCTTGAATTTCACAGTCGATGGTAGAAGGTGTAGAACCATAACCTAGATTCTCCCTTGAATCTGCATCACACGTTTCAGCAACATTTAACCCAGGGTCTATCTCTATACTCACGTCTTTAATGAAACTAATGTTCTCGGAACTCCATTCAGTTTCGTTTTTACTTGAGCCATCACACACCTTTTAGTATTCTTTGATTCTTCATCCCCAGCACGTTTTTTTTGAACCCAGCCACTTAAGTAAACTCATTATCACAAGTTGTGACTCACAACTCACTTTCACAGTCACTGGAAAACTTGAAAGGTACTACGGGGCTACTGCTGTTCATTAACTGCAGAGAGATTCTGTAATATCTGCTTCACAGCAAAACATCGAGCAAAACATAAAATAAAACTTGGATTCACACAAACATAACGAGCGGAAGAAAGTTGTTGTGCTCACTTCCCGCTCTCCGTATCCAATAGCAGTGTAGCCAACCTTAGAGAACCAGAAAAACGCCCAGGAGTGTAAAAGCGACCGTATTTTATGAACATAGAACAGTAATGTTCGATATTAGTCCGCTAGAGTACACCCGTGACGTTTCAGCGCTATGTATACATTATAAACGATTTTCTTACTGAATGTAAAATTGTTACGTCATTCTAAAGCGGGAAGATATTTTCCGGAACGGCGTTCCGGCCCGTTCCTGTCCAACTAAACCACTGGGCTCAGGCAAGGAAAGCATTTATACAGAAAAGAAATCTGTTGATATTTAGGTAGTAGAAAGTCATTTTTGAAAGCCTTTGTTTGGAGCGTGGCGCTCTATAGAAGTGAAACTTGGACTGTTGGCACAGCAGAAAAGAGGAGAATGGATGCATTTGAAATGTAGTTGACATGAGAATCACGAAGATCAGATGGGTGGGAGTAACAAATGAAGAGATATTGAGATGAGTGGGCGAGGAGAGATGTTTATGGTGAAAGCTAATGATGAGAAGAGATAGGTTGGTAGAACACATGCTAAGACACACAGGAATAGCAACCTTAATTATGGAAGGAAGGGTCGAAGATAAGAACTGTAGGGGTAGACCGAGGTTAGAATATGAACAGATTGTTGTAGCTATGTAGAGATAAAACGATTAGCTCAAGACTGGGAGGTATACGTAGCTGCATCAAATCAGACTCAAACAACAACAACAACAACAACAACAACAACAACAACAACAACAACCTGAAAAAGGGCCCAAATATATGGTATTGATTTGCCGGAAACTATTTTTGGCTAATTTTAGTCGTTCATTGCAAACCACTAGTGTACGAAAAAAAAAATGTATTGAAAAGTGGAAAAAAGGTTGAACACTGTTATTAGAATGAAGGAAAAACGCAGGGATCCGGAACAGAACGGAACGCAGAACGGAACTCTTGTCAATGTGGAACGGAGAAATTCCGTTATCTCCAAGGTTATTTCCTAGTTGTAACGTTACTGCTGTCTGTACCAATGCGTAACGTTACCCGTTCTGGTACGGAACAGAGTCTGAAACCATCCCCGGTATCTGGAACATTGGAACGGTGACCGAGCCTGTACCGGTACAGCAGATTGGACCCGGGCGGATCGTTACGCTATACCGAATTGAACAGAGGGATATCCGATGCGTTACAGTTTGGAAATTTCCTCTTAAAAAACGGAACAAAACAGAGGGAACGGTACATATTTAACGGGATTTGTATTGTTACAAGGCTGCATTTTGATTTCTCAAGGACAAGTAGGAGAATTCGGAGCGGTGCAATGCAGCTCTTATTCTTATTGGGACGACAGCGTTAGTGGTCAAATCACGTCCAAACACAGCGTTTATATATTCTGCCAACCACACAATCCCCTCTTCCCGCTCACCTTACCAGACACCGGCCATGTGTTTCAGCTACAATAGAGTTCCCAAATATAGATACGCGAATTCCGTCCTATCGCTATTATCGGTTGATCAAAATTTCTTTGAAGATGATGAATTTCTGCCAGAAGAGACGTCGTTGATTCCTTCGGAGCTTTGCGACATCGTCGTCATGTAGCCACGTGTACTTGGGTGTGTGTAGAATCTGTCTAATAACCGGTGCCTGTACTTGTGTGTGTACTTGTAATCGAAGTAGGATTTGGGTAAGAAGTAGCCGTGGCATTAAGTCAGTTACAATCCCAGCATTTGCCTGAAGTAGGAAGGAGAAACCACGGAAAACCACTTCCACGATGATCTCGTCATCCGCTTTATAAGTGAGAGTGGATTAGGGCCACCAATCTAAATTTTCCAGTGTATATTGAAAGTTTTTTTTAAATTCTGAATGTTTGTTTTACCGTTATTTTTGTTTATTATTATTTTTTGTTTTTCTGTTTTGTTTTATTAATTTTTTGATCTTTTCATATTTAAGTGTTCGCCTCTAAATTCATAATTTCATTCTAAATTTGTATACTTTAATCTGTGTTAAGTGGGGCAGATGACCTCATAGTTTCACCCCTTGAAACCTCGATAACTAACTAACCACTTCCAGGATGGCTGAGGTAAGATTCGAAACCGCCTCTTGTTAGTTTTGCCTCACGAGGCTGTGTGTACCCCGTTCCAGTCCTCAGATGAGAATTAAATTCCCTGGAAATGCTAGCCACTGCTATTCATACGAGTAAAATCTTGGTGAACGAGCTGCAGTATGATGACTAGAAAAATTACATATGATGAAATGAATGATGATGACGCTCCAAACAACCACTTCCCGAGCAAAGAAAATTGATACACACGAAGTAAAAAAAAAAGAGCAATACGTGGGGTTTGATCCCTGGTCCTCTCTTACAACTGTCGAGCGCTCTACACATTATGCCAGATAGACTCATGATGAGCTTACTGTATTTGGCTACATACCGGTTAAGATAAAGTGCTTATTTACACTCTCTTGTAATAAGTGAAATTGACGAATTCTAATACAAATATTATAACATAATATACCGTACACTACCGTTCATGCCAACATTGCTGCAATGGTTTCAGAGATACTGAGAACTTTTATAATATTTTTGGTGGGAATCAATATCGGATTACTTAAAATGCAAGCTACGGGGTTTCGTACCAGTAAATAAATATAATTATGGTAGATCAATTTGTGAACTTGCAAATTCGACCGCTTGAATAAGACACTAGATTTTTTTTTGTTTTGTTTCAAATTTCAAACTGCAAAAATCTTAAATTTTTAGAAACAAATGAACAAAATGTAGCTATCAATAAAGTAGAAGAAGAAGAATAAAGATTCAAGTTCACTGGTCTTCAATGATCAGTTAGCCAGGGAGGTAATTTTAAATATTTGAAATTCTCATGTCTACCATACTTTTTTCATATCAGGTTTTGAATAGTGCAGAAGGTTTTTCACCTAAGACTTTACGCCCGAATAACGTCCAGTCTATTGAAGATATCGATGTTTTGTTACGGAGTCTCAAATAATATCAAAGTACTTCAAAAACGAGCTAGCTTTTACCTGGGATTTTTAGCCTACTATTCACATTTTGTAAAAATGAGGAAAAGTAGACTTATAAGATCGATCCGGGCAAATGTCTGTCTGTCATTCTGTCTGTCTGTCTGTCTGTCTGTGTGTTGCCCCCTATCAACTCCTAGACGGCTGCAGCAATCGAAACAAAATTTTGTACGAGTAAAGATCTATACCTGAATATCTCAATGCCGTATTTGAAAATGATGTCAGTGCTACCAACTGCTGAAAAATCGCAATTGAAATTTGAGCTCCATGTTGGATATCATGGAAGGTATGAATTGGATCTATTTCAAAATTGGCACACGTATATATAATAATATTTCAGTTTAATTTCCAGGAGGCCATACATGGCAGTGTTGCCAAAATGATTATAAGCCTGCTGATAGGTCCAATTTTTAAATGCATATAACTTCTACTGCATCTATTGGAATTCATCCAAATTTCGTATGTGCTATGTTTACATAAACATATATAACTGTGCGTATCCTTGAGTGCCACCAGGTCTGCCAACTGTTAATAAATGCTCTCAATTTATTTTATCAAACTACCAATATATCAGAAAGTATGCAAGCCGACAGCTTTAAACTATGCATACGTATATTGCCTGACATTCTATATTAATTTGGAGTAACTTATATACGTCAGTGCTACCAACATGATTCTAAGCTGGCTGAGAGGTCCAACATCAAATACATGTAACTTCTATACTATCATTTGGATTTCAACCACATTCCGTATGTGCTATGTGTACCATAACATATATGACTATTCTTAAGAGCAACCAGGACTGCCAACTGTTAATGAATGCTGTCTCTATTTTTGTTACTCTAATATCAATACATCAGAAAGTATTTTAGATATTTTATTCAATTAATTCCAAAGAGCCATAGGCTCGTACAGAGGAATTGTACAGTAATGTGTGTGTTTACACCAAGGAAGAAAATTCTGAAGGTAACACAAATTGATGAATAAGGGCATAGGCCTACCACAAAGCAGAGAAGGTCTTCCACCTCCTTTACTAGTCAAATTCTGCAGCCGGCTAAAGAAAGAGGCAATTTTAAAAGGCAAAAGGTCCAAACCCAACCTGAACTCAAGTGATGCTGGAATCAATGCAAGGGCTAGGCCTATCTACATAAACGAGCATTTGACGCCAGCTAATAAAGTACTCCACAAACAGGCAACAGACCTCCGTAAATTAGGTTTTAAATACGTCTGGACCCGGGACTGCAAAATATTCGTCCGTAAATCAGATAGTGACAAGGCTGTCAGGATCAGCTCGCCGGAAGACATTGAAAGGCTAGTAAGAGACTCTTCCATCAACAAGGCTCAGCCATCCCATTCACATAAATAATAATGAATCAAGACATGGACCTACTAGTTGATGTTGTCTTACACTCATCAATTGATGAGCGTAAATATGACTGTATCCACGACTACGTAGCAGACATTAAAAATGAGGTTAGCCAAATCAAGTGTCTTTGCCTAAAAAGCAGAAGCATCAAAAATAAACTAGAAGATATCGAGATACTAATTCGTATTGTTGAAAATCTAGATGTCATAGTGGTAACCGAGACTTGGGTAAAAAGTAATGAAGCTAAATACTTCAACCTAAACAACTATTCTGTTGCTTTTGTACACAGAGACAATCAGGACGGTGGAGGTGTGGGAGTTTATGTCCACAAAAAATGGAATATAAAAGTTCTTAACCTAGTTGAGAGTAACCATAGCTTGATCCAGTTAGAGCTTATAAGAAGTGATACTGTTCGTTTCAACAACCTGCATACTATTAATATAATTGCAGTATATAATCCTAACATAAATAACGCAACAAATTTCATGCAATCTCTAGAGCACATTCTTTCGAAAATAATGCCAATCTTTGCTTATACATTGGTGATATAAATATTAACTTACTAAACAAAAATAATGTAACCAAATCATACCTCAATCTACTATCAAGCTATGGTTTCACACAATGCAATACTCGGTATCCATCAAGAATATGTGAATCAACAAGTACACTCCTTGATCAGGTAGCCACTAATAACTGTAAATATACCTATAGAATAAGCAATATAAATAGTGATATTAGTGATCATAATATTCTTGTGACTGAGATTTTCTGGTCAAATTACTATCCAGGCAAAAGCCCAATCTCGAACATGACATTTAAATACCCCCACAACAAGCAAAGGTCTAGCTCAAAAAACGTAAATAAAAATTACCGGTACGTGAACAAAAACATATTCTCCAATGATCTCAATCAAATAGACTGTTTAGATGATGTAAATGAAACTTACATCGCCATGAAACACAAAATCTTGACACAGACACCCAACAAAGAGAACACTGACACACCTTTGAAGGAAATACACCAGAACCACAATAACCCATGGATAACAACATAATTAATTCAGCTAATAAAACAAAGGGACCTACTACATGCTAAACTTAAAACTAACATTCACAGAAACAAAAACCTCTTAAAGGAAGAGCACATAATATGTAGGAACAAAGTGACAGCTTTAAAACGTAAACTGAAATCCTCATACTATGAACATAAATTAACATTGAACGCCAATAGCAAAAATTATACTTGGAATGTAATCAATGAAATGATCTACAACTGCACAACTGAAAACAAAGATGGTCCCAGTGAGATAATAATTGACGGTAAATCTTTCACAGGAAAAGAAAATAATTGCAATGCTCTAAACACTCACTTTATAAACATAGCACACAAGTTAGCCAAACACATCCTCCCAGGGAAGAAAGTTAATGAAATTAATGTCAACACAGACTCCATATTTATGACCCCGACTAATGAGATGGAAATTCGCAATATTATGTTAAGCCTTAAAATGAAAAGTAGCCAAGACAAAGATGGTATGTCAGTAAAATTGTTAAAAAACTCCATTGACATGCTAAGTAGCCCACTAACTACTTTAATTAATTTATCGTTAGAGACTGGCCTGGTACCTGATGATCTAAAAATAGCACGAGTCATACCAGTCTATAAAGGAGGTGACAAAAGCAATCCAGACAATTACAGACCCATTTCCATCCTCCCACCCATATCCAAGGTACTCGAAACAGTAGTAAAAACAGAATTGTTAATTTTTTAAATAAAAATGATTACTTCTACAAAGCGCAGTATGGATTCCGAGAAAACTCAAGCACAGAAATGGCCACAATTGATATAATCTCTAACTTGCAGGATGTCATAGACAATAAGATGACAGCGAGTGGCCTTTACATAGACCTGAAAAAGGCGTTTGATACTGTTGACCATGAAATTCTTTTAGGGAAACTTGATAAAGTAGGTATCCGAGGAGTAGCTTGGACATGGTTTAAAAATTACCTGCCTAATCGTAAGCAGTATGTTGAAATAAATGGCTACAGAAGTGAGGAGGTAAATATTACCCATGGTGTGCCCCAAGGATCAATACTGGGTCCTTCCCTCTTCTTAGTATATATTAATGACATAGCAACACTCAGTTTTCATGGTAATATAACGTTGTTTGCAGATGACTTAAGCATCTTTTACAATGCGTACACCACCAACATGCTGATTACACACATGCAGGAGGACATGAATACCATACTTGGCTGGACCCAGTCAAATAAATTAACAATAAATGAAGGTAAAACAAATTATTTAATAATATCTAAGCGGAGAACAAAGTTAGACATCACTCAGAATATAATGCTGAATGGAAAGGCAGTTAAAAGGGTCTCATCTCTCGAATACCTAGGCCTGATAATAGATGAAAATCTCTCCTGGCAAAAGCACATTTTTGCATTAGTTAAAAAAATATCACCTGCTGCTGGGATGATTAAAAAATTGAGCTACTATATCCCAAAATATCTACTCAGGAAAGTGTATTTTTCCTTAATCCATAGCCACTTACAATATTTGAATACAATTTGGATAAAATGCTCAAATTACCTAAAAAAAGGAAATTGAGGTAATTCAGAATAGAGCCATAAGAAATATGTATAACTACCCTTTTTTAACACCTACCAAACACCTTTATATTACGAGTAAAATTCAACCAGTAGCCCTAAATGCAGAAATCAAATCAAATGTCCTGATGTACCAAATCCTACACAAAGGTATCCACACAAATTTAAACTTCACTAAACAATCTGATTTACACGCTTACAAAACTAGACATGCAGATGACATATCACTTTTCCATATCAATTCCAAACAATATGGCAGTAATAGCATTAAGTATAGTGCCTTTGTAAAGTTCAATAGACTACCAGAAAATATAAAAATTGCACCTAGCCTACCAATCTTTAAAAGGAGGCTAAAACAGTTTATGTGGAATGATTATAAAATGTCAGTTTAAGAAATTCCAAAATCTGAGAAGACAAAAGAAGACTACATTGTGTACAAAAACCTATGAAAGCTACAAAATGTTGTATATATTTTCATACTGAAAACTTGTAAACTAAACATTGAATTGTAATTTGTCGCCAACAAGATAAAACTGTACGATTCCTTTGTATATGAGTCCTTGACTCGTTAAGGGATTAATAAAATGCATTATTATTATTATTATTATTATTATTATTATTATAGTAAAGTTGATACTATATCTAAGATTGTTTATACCAAGGTCCCTTAAAATGATAACCACTTAGGATTTTTAAGCTTATACATAACTTATTTGATGTATTAAGATGCATAGAATTTTTCCCACAAAACTTTCATAGTTTTCCTCTTAAATACTGACAAATTTGGTGCACTTTTTACTTCATCAGGAAGTTTATTATATGACTGTGATGCAGAGAACTTGAAACTATTTCTACCGTATTTAGAAGAGTGAATGATATATAAGGCTACGTCCTTCGCATGCCTAGTTCCATAAGAATGATTGTCTGAGTTCAAGATATAGGGGGAGCTATAGAGTATTGTGTTTAATCTTGTATATTAGCATAGCTGCTCGGAGATCTGCACTTATGCTGAGGGGTAGAATTTTACTTCTGATGTACAGATATTTTACTGGAGTGCGGTAAGGAAGGTTAAATATGTTTCTAATAGCCCTATTCTGAATAGTCATTAAATCATTCAGTTTGGATTTCCTGCAGTGAGCCCAAATAACATTTAAATATTGGAGTTTGCTATGTACAAGTGAATAGTAGATTTGTTTTACAAGGTTTAGGGGAATAAGACACCGAAGTTTCCTTAGGATCCCTACTATAGGTGAGAGTTTCTTAGCAATTCGTTCAACGTGTTCAATCCAGGTCAGGTGTTTGTCGATGATTAGACCTAAATACTTTGCCTGATTAACCTCTTTTATTTCAATATTATTTATATATATTTTGTCATGTGTGATTTCTTTCATGCTTCGTTTTGAAATTACCATGTAATTAGTCTTCTGTAGGTTCATTGTTAATTCATGGTCCTGGAACCATTGTGAGAGATTATTTATATCTTGTTGCACATTTTGTATGATTTCAATTATGTCTTTCCCAGTGTAGAAGATATTTGTATCATCTGCATACAATTTGATATGCCCTCTCAAATTATATTCCACAATATCATTTATATAAATTAAGAATAATGTAGGTCCAAGTATAGATCTTTGTGAAACTCCATGAGTTATATATTTTCCTGAACTTATGCATTTATTCAAAGCTACATGCTGCTTTCTTTCAATAAGGTAGCTTTGGAACCATTTTAGAGCTATACCTCGGACACCAGCATTTTCTAATTTTGATGACAGTATTTTATGATCTACTGTATCAAAGGCATTTGTGAGATCAACAAATAACCCAACTGCCATATTATTTTTGTCAATAGATTCTTGTAGCATTGTTATTAGGTCAATAGTTGCTGCCTCAGTACTAGAATTTTCCCTGAATCCATATTGCATATTATGAAAAAATGTATTCTTGTTCAGAAATGAAAGCAA
Organism: Meconema thalassinum; assembly: GCA_946902985.2. Lineage (NCBI taxonomy): Eukaryota > Metazoa > Arthropoda > Insecta > Orthoptera > Tettigoniidae > Meconema > Meconema thalassinum. The sequence continues at coordinate 269,014,107 of OX336393.1, read as the reverse complement.
TTTTGTTTTTACCACTTCTTCCAGAATTTTTGAAAGTACCGGTACCGATAAAATAGAAACAGGTCTATAATTATTTGGATTTCTTTTGTCACCACCCTTAAATATAGGAACTACTTTGGCCACTTTTAAGTCATCTGGTATCATGCCAGTAACTAAGGACTCATTAATCATTTCAACCAAGATTTTAATAAATGATTGCATATTGTTTCACTGAAATTTGTCTTGATCCTATCTAAACCACAGCTCTTTTTATTCTTTAAATTTGTGATGATGGACTTGACCTCTGCTTCATCTGTTGGATATAAGTAGAGGGAATTTGACTGATTGAGGTCCTTACTGAGGATTTCCTTCTGTTCAGGAATAGCTTTTGCTAGACCTCTAGCAATGTTTGTGAAGAAAACGTTAAATGATTCAAATAGCTCTTGATTGTCTGTGATAATTTTGTTGTCTATTTCAAGTGAAGTGCATGTCTCAACTGCTGTTTTTTTGTTGGGTATGATTTCTTTGATAGTCTCCCAAGTTTTATTGGAATTGTTTCCATGTGTTCTGAATTTTTCTGAGTAGTAATTTGACTTTAGTCTTCTTTTTAAGTTTGTTACATTATTCCTGCATCTACAGTATTCTTGGTTCATATCATTATTATTTTTGTGAAGGGGATTTTTGATCTTTGCATGCAGAATGCCTCGTTGTTTTATAAGTGTACCCCAGGAGTTCAGCTGTGATCCATGGTAAGTTAGTAGTCTGTCTTTTATTGTTAGTATTGTTTGTTATTTTTCTTTGGCTATGCCTGTTCCTTAGATTCAATTGTTTGATGAAAGTGTTATATAGAGAGTTAACAGTACTGTCTGCATCATTATGGCAATCTGCGTTTATAGATATATTAGTTTCAGGAGTGTGTTGCCTATCCCAAGAGTCCTCGTGTGTTGTTGATTTTGTCGAGTTATGTGACTGAGTATATGTGCTATAATTGGTCTTGGAAATATCAAGAATTTATATACTGTGATCACAAATATCATTGCTGACATTTGATATTTTATAACTTAATTCTGAATTGTTTAGTGACACGTGATCTATTAAGGTAGCTGCAGTGTCACAAATTCGTGTAGCATATTTAGTGTTGCACTGTTTAAAACCATAGCATGCTATTAGAGTTAGATATTTCCTTCTTAATTGATCATCAGCTAGGATATCAATGTTGATATCTCCGAGGAAGATGAATGATTCATTGTTTATCCAGCTAAGAAAACCTTCAAATGAATTTAAGAAGGGTATGGCATTGCTTCTATTGGGGTTATATGCTGCAATAATATCAATGCTTTTATATGTTGGCCTATTACTTTTAACATCATCTCTGAATACCTCAATCCACATCAAACTATGAGTCATTTCACACATTCTTTTAACATTCACTTTCCATTTGCGTGATACATAAATACCCAGACCCCCACCAACTTTGTCATCTCCATGAGCAAACATGCTTGCGAAATTGTTGAAGTTATAAAAATCTGCTTCATTACTTTTCACCCAGGTTTCTGTAACTACCAATACATCCAGTGGTTTAGTTGGACCGGAACGTCGTTCCGGAAAATATCCCCCACTTTAGAATGACGTAACAATTTTACATTCAGTAAGAAAATCGTTTATAATCAATACATAGCGCTGAAACGTCACGGGTGTACTCTAGCGGACTAATAACGAACCTGACGGTTTTATGTTCATAAAATACGGTCGCTTTTACACTCCTGGGCGTTTTTCTGGTTCTCTAAGGTTGACTACACTGCTATTGGATACGGAGAGCGGGAAGTGAGCACAACAACTTTCTTCCGCTCGTTATGTTTGTGTGAATCCAAGTTTTATTTTATGTTTTGCTCGATGTTTTGCTGGGAAGCAGATATTACAGAATCTCTCTGCAGTTAATGAACATCAGTAGCCCCGTAGTACCTTTTAAGTTTTCCAGTGACTGTGAAAGTGAGTCGTGAGTCACAACTTGTGACAATGAGTTTACTTAAGTGGCTGGGTTCAAAAAAACGTGCTGGGGATGAAGAATCAAAGAATACTAAAAGGTGTGTGATGGCTCAAGTAAAAACGAAACTGAATGGAGTTCCGAGAACATTAGTTTCATTAAAGACGTGAGTATAGAGATAGACCCTGGGTTAAATGTTGCTGAAACGTGTGATGCGGATTCAAGGGAGAATTTAGGTTATGGTTCTACACCTTCTACCATCGACTGTGAAATTCAAGGACCCACCTACCGAAAACAAGATTTTCCAGACTTTTGGAACGAGTCTCAGTACCGTTATTTTTTGTCAGAGAACGAGTGGTTATTTGCAGGAAATAAAAATTTAGGCTGCAATATATGTAAAGAGGAAAGTAAATTAGGATTAGGAGTTTCTAATGGGGCAGGACTTAAGCTAATGAAAGTATGGGTAGAATGCAAGGTTCATCCCAACGGAAATAATATTAATCAACAAACAAGCCTTAGGAAAAAAATATTTGAGCACAAAAATTCAGAATCTCACAAAAAAGCTATGTTACAAAAATCAGAATCCAATAAAAAGATATTTGAAAGTCGCTTGGACACTATGAATGTCAAACACCTAGAAACCACCGTTCGAGTATTTCGAACAGCATGCTCAATTGCGAAAAGAAATAGACCCTTCGTAGACCTACAGGCTTATGTTGAACTTCAACAATTAAATGGTTCAGATGTGGGACGAGTTCTTCATACAAATTTTAGTTGTGCTAATATTATTGAACACATTTCACAGGAAATGAGAAATAAAATAGCAAAATCTATAACAGAAAATCAGCGGAAAATCAGTATTATGATTGACGGATCAACAACAGTTAGTGTAAAATCTGTGTTAGTAGCCTATTATGTTTGAGATGTGCTCTTTCAGATAACTCTGAAGTTGTTTCCTTTTTCTGGGACTTGATAGAACTTGAATCAACTACAGCAGAGATATTGAAGAATCTTTCTTCATATGGGATGAATGAAAACTTTCTGGCAGAACATTTAGTTGGTCTAGCATGTGATGAGGCCTCTGTAATGTTAGGTAGAAAAAATGGAGTTGGAGCACAGTTTTTAAAGTTATTTCCAGATATAGTAATCTGGCACTGTTTAAACCATCGCTTGGAATTGGCCGTTTCTGATACAAGGAATGAAGTTACAGGTGTTAACCATTTCCATTCTTTCTTTGACAAATTGTATTCTTTATACAGCATGTCTCCCAAAAATCAAAGGGAACTCAACATTCGTGCTGCTTCACTGGAACAAAGAGTTAAGAAGATTGGGAAAATATTTACAATAAGATGGGTAGCTTCAAGCCAGAGAACTGTAAAAGGTTTCTGGGAAAATTTCAGTGCTCTAGTAAAACATTTTAGTGAGGCCAAAAATGACCACCAGAGAGACTCCAAAGGAAGGGCAAAATTCCAAGGTCTAGAAAATATGTTAACTTGTGTAGAATTTCTAGAAAATATTGCAATTATGTATGATGCTCTTGTTGAGTTAGCTGATTTGTCATTAGAGTTGCAGAAAAGAGAGACAAGTCTGACAGAGGCTCAAAATGCAATCACGCGCACTATAAAAGTGTTTGAATCTATGTGTAACTCAGCTTCTGGAGAATACTACAGAACAGTTCTTAAAGCAGCAGAAAACAAAAAGTTTAGAAACATAGGATTACATGTTTCTAAAAAAAGTTGTAAAAATTGACAGAAAGCAGTTTTTCAGACGTCTTGTGAACAATTTAAATAACAGGCATATGGAAAATGTGTCCACATCATCTCATCTTGGTTCCAGCTCTAGTCAGCAGAGACATGAGAGAATGACAAAAGTTATCAGTGATTCAAAGGTACTATACAAAAATAATTGGCCCTCCACTTTTACTTTGGATATCTGCTATGGTGATGAGAGTGTCGGCAACCTTTGTGACTTTTTCCACATGTCAGACAAGAGGAGGTACATTAATTCTTTTAGAAAGTATGTCGAAACCAAGGAAATTCCAGTGGAGGCCTTTAATCAAGACTGTACAGACCATTCCCATCTCTTCAGCAGAAGCTGAAAGAGCTTTCAGTACCATGAATGAGATCCACACCGAAAAGAGAAATAGGCTGCTGGTTGAAAGATCAAGCGGACTTATTTTCATAAGCAGCGTAGGACCTCCTGTGCATTTATTTAACCCACAACCATATGTCAAGTCATGGCTACGAAAGGGGAGACGTTCAGCTGATGAAACAACTTGTCGGAAACACGAGGCCGCTGATTTTGACACCCAATACGAGTCCATTTGGAAATTGCAGAATTAATAAGGCGAGTTCCTGTATTTTTTTTTTCAATTCAATCACTGAATACATCTATCTGACCTATCATTTGCAAAAGAATTTCAATGTCATGAAGCTTATTGCGATTACTTCTGCTATTAATGTACAAACACCTAACCTCTCCACCTAATTCTAATGAGTTTATGCATGCACTTATATTAGAGTCCTGTTACATGAAATCATCCAAACAGTTGTACTAATTTTCACTGCACTGTACTTCAGCTAGGTGTCCACTTGTAGTCAGCGCATTCTTCTCTCTAAACAATAAAATATCATCACTCGTTCTAGCAATTAGTTTTCCGAGAGTAAAACCTTGGCAACTCTAAAAGTTTTCCAAATTTCATTGTTCCTCTTCTATTGAGGTGGAGACCATCATAAGCAAGGTCCCTGTCTTGTAACCACGAGTTCCCTTCTAAAAAAATAATGTTTTTTTCACCACACAACCAATCCAGTGTTGAATTCACGTGGGTCTATGTCACGTCTTTGCAATACACCACTAATACACACTTTTGAACTCGGAAAGGCACTTCATCCATGTAATTCATATGTGAGTTGGTGTTGGTGAACTGTTCAAGCAATTGGTCCCTACATGAATCATTACCACCTCAGGGTCTTCTCGAACCTCGTTTGTCCATACCTTTTGTTGTGATTCTTATGCTCCGAGCAGGGATGAATGATCAAGTCATTGTCAATATGTATGACGTCCTTTTATTTATCAAAAATTAAACAGCAAGTATCATCAAAAAGGCGCCTGGCAAACAAAGAAATAATACAATAATGGTTTACACTCTCAGTTACAAACTTCTTCTATTATTATGAACATTTTGTAAACTTAAGGTGTGCTTCCATACAACATATAACCTCATTCAAATACAAGTTGAAACATACATATTAGATAAGTCGACAATATCATACCTTTCGACTCTACAGCATAACACATGTTTATGAGTTATCAAAAACTTCCCTACATTCAATAAGATACAATTTTGATGGCTGATGGCTTCAGATTTCACAGACAATATCTTACACATACATTCCGCCATTAGCTGTACATCTTCTTCTGGTTTAAAACAATTGCCAACTTATAAAAGTAGAATACATTTTTGATCACATTGTTGCCAACTTAGATTTACAGTAGAGGTTATAGTCAGTTGTAAACATAATTAAATTTCAAAACTCCTCCTTAATTATTTTGCAACTAAGCGATTCAAACAATTTTCTATTGAGGGGTTTGGTCAGGATATCAGCAAGTTGCTTGGAGCTCTCGACATGTTTGAGAGCAACAGTTTTGCCCACGTGTTCCTGGATGAATTTGCGTGGAATCTCTATATGTTTCTTTCCTTTTGTAGTCTTCCCCTCGTGTGCATTGTGCAGCATGTTGATTGCTGACTGGTTGTCAACAAACAGCGTGACTGGTTTGTCTGACTTCGAAATTTCGAGTTCCAGTCCAATTCTCTTGATCCAGCTGATGTCATCTATCGATGAGACGGCTGCTCGGTATTCTGCTTCTGCTGTTGACGTAGCAACGAGTCGCTGCTTCTGTGTGTACCAAATGATTGGTCCTCCTCTCAACAGTAGAACACCACTTGTTGAGCGCCCTGTTACGGTGTCCCCACCGTAGTCTGAATCTGTTTATGCCACAAGTTTGTCATCTCCATTGAAGAAAATTCCATAGTCTGGAGTTCCCTTCAAATACTGAAATACCTTCTTCACAATTTTCCAGTTGCTCTGCATGGCTTTGCCGTTAAAGCGGCTCAAGTAGTTCACTGCGTAGCAGATATCCGGTCGGGATATTGTAGCCAGGTAGAGTAGACTTCCCACTGCTTCTCGATATGGAGTTGTAGGTGGCGCTGGTCTGTCGCTGATTCGATCTTCTTCGTTTGCCACCATTCCTTTCTCCATGGGTGTTGAACTTGGGTTGCAAGTGTCGAACCGAAAACGATTGATTATCTTTCTGGTGTATCCTGGCTGGTTCACAAAAATCCTTCATTCTCTATTCTGACTTCCATGCCTAGGTACGTGAATTGCTTCTGAACTGATCGTTGGTAAGTGATTTCAAATTCCCGATTTATGACATCCAAGACTTCAAAGATTTCTTTTTCATTATATCCAGCGATGAGTCCGTCGTCGACGAAGAGAGCCATCATCAAAGTTCTCTTCTCGTTATAGTAAATGCAGGGGTCATCGTCGGTGTTCACTAGTCCAAGTTTCTTCTCAAGAAAATCTGACATTTTCGCATTCCACTTTCTTGATGCTTGCTTTAGTCCATATATGCGTTTCATTAGTTTGCTGACTCTGCCAGTACCATCTTCAAATCTTTCAGGTTGATACATGTACAAGTTCTCCTCCAAGTCTCCGTGCAAGAAGGCTGTCTTCACATCAAAGGGAACAAGTTTCATCTTCTCAGTAGCGGCATGACTGAGAATCAGTCTAATTGAAGCATGGTTTGCTACTGGACTAAATGTTTCTGAATAGTCAACTCCTTCTTCCTGCTCAAAGCCACGTGCTACCAGTCGTGCTTTCATTCTCCCATCAGGCTTCTCTCGTAACACCCAGCGGCAGGTCAGGGGTCGAACTGCTTCCGGACATTTCACTAATTTCCAAGTTTCCATCCACTGTAAGGATTCAAATTCTTCTGTCGTGGCTTTCAGCCACTTGGCATCTTTCAACGCTTTGGAAATAGAGATATCCTGGATTTCTCCTATCATGGCTAAGTTGGCACTCTTTACTCCCCGGAGGTAGCCCATGACATAGTCTGATAGTTTGGCAGGTAGCTGAATATTTTGATGATTGCGTAGTCCTGGTCTTCTTGGTTGTTCTTCTTCTTCTCTGGCTTCATCTCTTTCTTCGTTTCTGTCTTGTCTCAGGTCTATGCTGTCTTCATACTCATCTTCTTCAATCAACGCGTTCTCGTTCATGGCCATTTCAACATCTGTCAGGTTTCGCTCATCTTTTTCTCCTTCATTAAACACGACGTTGTCTGAACTTACAACATCACGTTCTACAGGCAGATAGACTCTGTAGGATGGAGAGTCAATGTCGTATCCAACAAATATACCTTTCCTAGACTTCTTGTCAAGCTTGCTTCTCTTGTGGTTGGGAGTCAAAACTTAGCAGTCACATCCGAAGGTTTTCAGTTTGTTCATGTTGACCTGTCGTCCAAACCAGAGGTTGGTTGGACTCTTTCCTTTCACTGAACTAGTGCCAGTCTGGTTGATCGTAAACACAGAATAGTCCACTGCTTCTGCCCACAAATTGTCCTTCAGGTTTCGTGCAAGAATTGCTGTCCTTGCTGACTCTACAATTGTTCTCATTTCACGTTCCACTCTTCCGTTCTGTTCTGGGGTGTAAGCTAATAAAAAGTGTAACAGATACCTAGCTCCTCCAGAGGCTTACGAGTGTTGGCATTCTTGATCTCGGTTCCATTATCTGATCTTAGAATTTTCACCTTTCTTCCGAATTGGTTTTCCACCAGCTTCATGAAAACATCCAGTTTGGCTGCGGCTTCGTCCTTCGTCTTCAAGAAGTATACTGTTCGGAAATGTGAAAAATCATCCTTGAAAAGCAAGAAATATTTTGCTCCTCCTAGCGATGGTGTCGCCATCTCTCATATATCTACATGGACCAGATCCAATGGTTGGGTAGCAACCTTCTCGTTCAGTGGGTGAGATACCCGTTGTTGTTTACCGTAGGTGCATCCTTCGCAGACTCTCTCGTTCCAATCATCAACATATGGAATGCCGTTCCTGTCCAAAGCATCCTTCACATACTTCAGGTTTTGGTGTGCGAGCCTCTCGTGCCAGGTTACGATCGAGGTGGCTACCATACAGGCTTCCGACTTCTCCTGGCGTAGCATCATTCTGTACAGGTCACCTTCACTGACTGCCATGGCCACAATTTCACGATGATCAGACGTTTCAAATATTGACTTATCTTTGTTTGCAGTTTGGACATAACCTCTGTCGAGTATCTGACTGACAGATATCAAATTGTAGTTGAGCTTAGGCACATAAAGCACATCCTCCAGGATGACCTTGTACCATTCTGTTCCCTTGAACGCCTCAAGTTGAACGTTGCCGATGCCAACACCCTCTAGTACAGTCGCATCTCCGATGACAATAGGAGATGGAGTTTCCAATTCAATCAATTTGACGAACCAGTTCCTGTGTGATGTCATATGTTGTGTAGCTCCACAGTCCTGGTACCAGTGATTTCGTGTGTTACATTTTGAATTTAGACTGTTCAGCTCTGCAGTTGACAGTCCCACTGACGCTAGTGCGCGGTATGGGCGATTCGTGCTCTTCTGTTCCCTCCGTTCTGACCTTTCATTTCTAATTTTGTTGTCATCCTTCTTAGTACAGTCTCATGCGAAGTGACCTTTCTGTCCACACACATGGCAAGGGTAGTTTTCTTTACAATAGGCAAGATATTTGGCACAGGGTTTGTTTCTGCAGTATTTCTTAACATGTCCTTTCTGTCCACACTTAAAGCAGCTGACTGGCGCGCTCCCACCTTGTCTGTTGCTATTGTTGTGAGTAGACTGATTTCCAGTTTTCTTCTCCTTTGCGATGAGTGCGTTGACTGCAGTTGCTCCACTTTCCTTTTTACCTTCATTGAGTCGATCCTCTTCCAGCCTCAATCTTTCGATGAGTGTTTCAATAGTTTTGTCGGCTCCTGTCACATTGTCCCAGGCTGTTCTGAAATGGCACAGCTTAGGTGGTAGCATACTCAGCATTCGTGTCATGATCCAACTGTCTTTCACCCTGTCGTCATCTGATGACAGGTCTTCGGCTATCTGTTGAATCTCCAAGCAATTCTCAACAGCTGATTTTTGGCTGTCAAAAACATAACCAAAAAATTTCCTTTGCAAACCCTCAACAGTAATATAAGACTTTTTACCATAAACATTTTCTAGCTTATCTACCATTTGTTTTGCGATTTGGCATTTGACTAGCTTTTTCGCTATATTACTACTCACAATTAAACCTATAAGCGCTTGAGCTTCTACATCTTTCTTTATCCAATTACGTACAGGATCGGAGTTTGAACCTGATGGTTTGACAGTCAAACCAGTTGCAATATCAAAACATTATTTTGTTCTCATAGCTAAATTAATTTTGAAACGCCAAGAATCATAATTGACATTTCCATGCAAATCTTCTGTCAAAGTTTCTAAATGAAACTTTACTGTATCCATGACTTGACTTAAAAAGCAAAATTAAGTTTCAAAAATATGACAAATTTACAAACGTTTGATTTCACAAGATTTTACTATCTATTTTCAAATAGTTTTATCAATTTACTCTGACTCATGTATAGGCTACTTGACTGACATTTTGAGGTTAGATTGACTTAGCTGATGTCTCTTGGGCTGACGATGTGGTTGATGTCCTCTTCGACGGGGCTGACTTTGTCTGCGATGACTGACGTGGACTTTCTCGGCTGACTGGACTGGCCTGACGACTTCTGACTTGGACGACGATGACTGACTCGGCTGACTTTTTCTCGACGTTCAAATTGTATCCCGCAATGCTCGGCGTGTCTGACCTATGAGCGGTATCAGGGCCGATAACCTGTTGTGATTCTTATGCTCCGAGCAGGGATGAATGATCAAGTCATTGTCAATATGTATGACGTCCTTTTATTTATCAAAAATTAAACAGCAAGTATCATCAAAAAGGCGCCTGGCAAACAAAGAAATAATACAATAATGGTTTACACTCTCAGTTACAAACTTCTTCTATTATTATGAACATTTTGTAAACTTAAGGTGTGCTTCCATACAACATATAACCTCATTCAAATACAAGTTGAAAAATACATATTAGATAAGTCGACAATATCATACCTTTTGACTCTACAGCATAACACATGTTTATGAGTTATCAAAAACTTCCCTACATTCAATATAGATACAATTTTGATGGCTGATGGCTTCAGATTTTACAGACAATATCTTACACATACATTCCGCCATTAGCTGTACATCTTCTTCTGGTTTAAAACAATTGCCAACTTATAAAAGTAAAATACATTTTTGATCACGTTGTTCCCAACTTAGATTTACAGTAGAGGTTATAGACAGTTGTAAACATAATTAAATTTCAACACCTTTCTAGTTAAATTGCTCAGTTCTTATTCCTGGATTGCAATAGACTGCGGCATCATCAACTACTGGGCCTGCATTTCGCAGAATCGAGTCACCCATGACAAGTACACAGGGACGTCTCCTTTTCTTAGTAGGATTATGGAAGGTTTGTCGTATCTGGATGTCTCGTTTTCAATACCTGTATCTTGTCTTTCTTCTACTTGGGAATCGGAACGGCTGAGGATTTCAAACGGATTCTGGGAGATAAAGTCGTTAGGAATATTCCCAGAATTCGAAAGTTTGGCCTACGTCTTGGAAAGCGTGCATTGGTTTTAGACCTAACCTCTAAATAGTCTGCCTGAGTAGGCCTATCTTCTTCTGCTTGTAGTCTTTCTTTAAGGAGACTTATTTGAGACTGTGCGTTTTTTAAATCAACCACAAGCATTTTGATTATTTCCTCTTTGGAGGCCAATTCTAATTTGAGGAGTTTAGTTCGCGGCAACTCGTACTTGTTTCCCAGTTGATTTCCTTCACATCTCACAATTTTTTCGCCACTACATGCTTTGTCTTCACAATTAAGACACACTTCTTCAAGAGATAGAGAATGGGCGTGTTCTAGGCGAACTTCATGTTGCCACCACAAGAGTGCAGCAGGCATAGGAGGGGTCCAGGCGCATACGAATTGGCGGGTATGCTTCATTCTCTCTAATGCAATCAGTTGTTCTGTCACACATCCAAATGAATGAAAAAAAGGAGTATGGGAACTGGAATTTATTTCAGTTGAAGGCGGAACTCAGAGGAAGAAATGCGGAAGTTCATGGAAAGAAGGGTGAACTTATAAAGAGGTATTGTTGTTTGGAATATTACTTCTATGCAGTAGCCTACCAATTCTATGGATGCTTTCCTCGTCAATATCCGCTTAAAATGTCGTATTTTATCCTTTATAGGCTCGAAGATTATGATGCCACATTTAATGCGGAAAATCGGCAGGATTAGGAGGAGGATATTTACGTCATGAAAGTACCAAGTGCAGTAGTATACAAGGATGTTAATGAAAGTACAAACCTTCCAACTGTGACAGCCCATTATTTCTCAAGATAATTAAAGTACTGTGAGCAACGTGATTCAGGTGTGGGTAGTACCGGTAATAAGCATAAAGAGACGTACTTGTTGTGCTTGCGTTGGGCAGTGGAAGGTGAATTTGCTTTTTTAAAAGGCAGAGTTGCGTCAGAGTACAGAAATAACGTGGTATGCCATGGTTTGGTTCGTGTCTTCAGTCTTTTGACTGGTTTGATGCAGCCCTCCATGCCTCCCTGTCCTGAGCTAATCGTTTCATCTCTACATAGCTACCACACCCTACATATGAGGCAATCTGTTTAACATATTCTAACCATGGTCTTCCCCTACAGTTCTTGTCCTCGACCCTTCCTTCCATAACTAAGCTTGCTATTCCTGGGTGTCTTAGTACGTGCCCTACTAACCTATCTCTTCTCTTCATTATCAGTCGCCAGAAACATCTCTCCTCTCCCACTCATCTTAATACCTCTTCGTTTCTAACCCTATCTACCATCTGATCTTCATCTTTCTCTTGTAACACCACATTTCAAACGCCTCAATTCTCCTCCATTCTGCTGCACCAATAGTCCAAGTTTCACTTTCTTGAGTGCAGCGCTCCAGATAAAGGCTTTCAAAAATGACTTCCTAATACCTAAATCTATATTCGATGTCAACAGATTCCTTTTTGTAGAAATGCTTACCTTGCCTTAGCCAACCTACTTTTTATATCCTCTTTGCTTCGTCCATCTCTGGTTATTTTGCTTCCTAAGTAGCAGAAGTCTCCTACCTCCTTCAGCTTTTCACCTGCCAATTTGATGCCTGTTTTGAGTGCAGGATTAAAGGTTAGAATTAAATAGGAAATTCTGGAGGCGCTAATCAAGCATTTAAGGGACAATTCGTTTCTAAATACGTTTCTGATGATTGAATTGCACATCCTACCTCGCCAAGTAGAGCTTATATAATCCTTGGGTGCGAAATGGTCGAAACCAACAACACTGCTGTCAGTTGGATTCCATTCAATCCGCCAAATTTGTTTTGTCCATTGTTTTCTCAAACTGGGATCCTTTAGAAACCTATGCCCACCTCTATTTTTACACAGTGGTACACAGCAGCACGCACTAGGCATTATCCACGCGTGTAAATGTCAGAATCTATGAAATTTGCTTAGCATTCGCCATTAGCCATATTACGTACTGAACCCATACTAGTCATGCTGCACTCTGGTGACAACTTTTGACAGTTACACGCCCATTGTTATCACATTGAACACTTGGATACGTCAGTGCTGCCAACATGATTCTAAGCCTGCTGATAGGTCCAATTTTAAAATGCATGTAACTTCTATACTAACTAATGGATTTCATTCAAAATTGGCACAACAATAGATAATGTTATTTCAGATTATTTCTGCATGACATTGTTGCCAACATGAGTTTACGTGCGCTGTTAGATCCAATGCTTAACTGTATGTAACGTCCATGGTACCCATTTGGGTAGATTATTGGATAAGGAATAACCCACCCACCAAGGGAAGATGATTAAAAGAAAGGAAGTAGGTTTTGGATTGGAGAAAAGGATAGAAAAATAGGAGGAGAGTCCCACAAAAGTTGTAAATTTAACTTTAAATACCCTTAGAGGCAGTTGCCACTGAAAATTAACTCTCTGTTACCTAAAGTAGGTACGAGCTTGGTCGAAGCTAACGGGAACCGCAGCTAGAACTTGGGCGATTTGTAAGAGAGAGGCTTTAGTGTAATTCCTCCCAAGCATGTATAAAACTACTATGGGGAAAGGTGATGGTCTGGCAAAACTAAGAGTAACAAATTTATTGTATGGTTTTTCAAAGAAATTCGTTTTGCAAAATAATTCGAAGAATGCCAATAATTTAAATCAAATTTGGTATTTCCAATTTTCGAAATTATAAAGTTCCTGAAAAAAGCGACCCAGTGCTTCCAGGAAGGATAGTGACGAAAAATTATACCTGGGAAAGTAATTTTGGTAAGTGAACCAATGGTTGCATTTGGAAATGGCTAAGCTTTTATTCAGCGAGGAGCCGGCTAAAAGTTTAGACAAAAAGAAACACTTATCTTTTGGAAAACTGACCATAAGTTTTCGGAGAGGATCTCCATAAGCAGGTAGCTGGCTTAGCGAGCTTTACTTGCCTTACTGGCCAGTTAGAATTAGCTATCAAAGCTAAAAGAAACTTTAGTGAGGTGGAAACTAAGAGTTCTTGCTCAAATGCAAAAAGTGGTGAAAGCCCTATTAATGGATTTAATAACATTGAGTAGGAAGAGCCAAGGAAGACAGGATCTTGCTTATCCGTTGTATTAGAAAAATGAAAGAGCAAAAAGAAACTCTTAATTTATTTAACAAATTAGAGGAACTTGATATCTTTAACAATTAAATATGTTTCAATCTTATTAACAATTTGGGGTAGCAGACCTCCGACAACATTTAGAAATTGCTCCAGGCAAATAACAAAAGGTTTTAAACCTGGTGCTAAAATCTTTATAAGATTTAAACAAATAACCAATGAAGTAATTAAAGTTAGAACGTTAATTTGAAGTACAAAGAGTGTACCTTAAGAAATTCCTGAGAGAATATTCTAGAAAAAGTGAAAACTTCTAAAATAACAATAAGAAAACATTAAGAATAAGATAGAAGTTCCTACAACTTCTTATATTTAAGCTGCATTACTTATGTGACAATTATACACAAAAGGGCAGGTCACACTGTGAAACCTGAAGAAAGTTAAAAGGAAGGTTCTAGACTTCCCAAGTTTGAGTAGGAATCACTAGCCAAATGGGACAGTTTCCATTTCGTGAAACCTGAAAATGACTCGCTCAAGAGTTTAAAGAATTGTTTTCCCTGATTATAGGAAAGGAACAATGTGAATTTGAATCGTGTATCACACACGTAGTTATACAGTGATTAATTAATGTTAAACAAGCAAAATTGGAAGGGCACTTCGTGAGTGACACCTTATAGAAAAGTTACAATTTTATTAATATGGGTTGTTAGTAGAAGGTTGAGGAAAGATCATTGGGATATAGGATCAATGTTCATGGCCGTATTTAAATATAAACGGACGATCGCGACGCGGTAGAAAAGTGGAGCAAGCACTGGTTATCACTATAGTCTGTAAAGATGGATGCAAAGTTCACTGTAGAAACACGAAAGTTTATGAGAAAGAAAGTTATTGCAATGTTGAAAAGAACCGGTTGCACTAGGTAGGCGAGAGTCTATTTCTTGAAAAAAAATTGGGAATTACAATTAAATGCGCCATAGATCATTCCAACGGTGGACGAAAGTTAGCTATTGCAGTAATTTGTAAGGAAGATTTCTCATTTTAAATATTATTTTCACAAGTGAGTGAAAAATACCTGACGGCAAGACTCGCAGATAGAGTACAAGATCTAGAAGGTTCCAGAACGACCTTAGTAGAAAAATGAGGTTGAGAAAATCCAACGGAGGAACTAGCTTGGTGAATTATAGACAGCGGGTATTAGATAATATCCCACGTAGTGAGAGGATTTCTCATTTGAATAGCTTAAGAAAAGCTCTTTCTTAGTAAGGTTGGCTTATATGAACAAAAGCTCAACATGGCAAATCCCACGAAGAATGATTTTTGCCCCAAAATAAATAATTTCACACTGTCTATAAAAGTATCGTTAAAAGCACGTGAAAGTTAAAACCATGAAGATGAGGTTAAAACTTTAAGATGGTACTTATCTTGATTTCATTTTGAAGTTGAAGTTCCTTTTGACGATAACTACTTTGCCAACATGGCGTAGAAGAGAGTATGCCTCTTGGTTTGAGGAGGCTGGCTCGAGAGGAGCCTTAACTGACCGAGTCAACTGCCGACTGAGAAGTGAGACTTGCTTAACGGAGCACGGAGGGTCCAAGGAAGGGAAAAAGAGTGGGGGATGGGAGACAAAAGAGAACATATAAACATTGCCAACTTTATAACAAAAAATTATTTTCTCTTGATGAGCTGGTCTTCAAAGAGTTGATAACAGGCGATACTAGCGCAGCATGGTGAGTAAAAAAAGTAGACAGAGTCCTCTTGCTCAAGGAGAAAATAGCTGGCGATGGTAACAGGATCTGGTGGCCAAATGGATAAGTAAGTCCTCTTGCACCAGAAAGAGTTGAAGAGCTTCAGAGATTCGCTGCTAGATGACGCTAGGTGAGTCACAGAGAATATATATTGTACAGCCCCCCAGGGTTCTGCATCCCCTGGAGGACATCCCCCATCATCTATTTAAATCACCCTTAACTGGCAAATCTTGTAAGACCAGAACATATCTATTAACACCGCAATGGCAGCTAGCCAGTATGGAAAGCTTAACCAATCATTGCATCACTACCACAAACAGCGACACACAAATTAACTAGGTCGTCTAGGCAGCAGTATGCTGACAGAACAACGCCGAAAGCTATAAAAGGGAGCCTTATGTAGGACAAAGTCTCTCTCAATTACCAGTCTTACAGTGCAGCGGCCGCAGGCTATCGACGTTATCATCAGAGGTGAGTCAGACGTGTTCAGATCTCCTGTATTTGTAACCTTTACCCACAGATTGTACTTTTACATTGTGACCATCATTACATTCCCTGAAAGGGACTCATAATTCGACATCACAGACCAATAAACACTTGGTCAATACACTACACTCGTCTTACTATTTATACGCCTCTTTACGTCCCAACGCCCTTCCTTATTCCCGTCACGGTTAGACGTGACATATGGTAGCCCAACAGTGCTAGCTCAGATATCATTGTATTTCTCGCGGCGGCCCGGCTGCTAAGAGCAGCGAGCGCCACATAGCTGACACGAGCACGTTCAGTTATATAACAAGCCAGTCAGCTGGAAGACCAGCGCGTTGACCTATACGCCAAACGCCATCCCCTAAGATACATCTACATCCTTTATAGGAGCGCCCCCTAGTTCCTAACACTAAACAACACTCCACACTGGTCAGCTTACCCTGCTACGGGAAGCTACCCCCTTTTAGGCACTGCTTTATAAATTAACACAATAACTCTTCCTTTTAGATCCAACCACCCCCCAATACAGGGATCTAAAACACTGGTGGAGGCCGGGTACCACGCATAGTAAAAAAGGAACTCATACAACGAGTTTTCGTGGTCAAAACGGTCCTAACCGCACGCAGCCAAGCAAATAGTGAAATTTTTTTTCCCCAGACAAAAAAACACAATTTTGCTCCAAACTAGCTACACAGGGGAAATTCTTAGTAAACCAACCCCCCAGCCCCAGACAGAATCAAAGAGATACGAAAGTACACTGTCAAACACGCACAGATTTTTCATTTTTATTTTATTCGCATACACTTCAGTCAGAATGGCACCTCATGCAGAGATTGCAAGCCATAGAGGCAATAGGGTTAAGCCAATATTACTAACATTATTAATAAGATGCCAAAGGCATACACAAAGGCGACAGACACAAATACAGGGCAAATAGCCATACACTCCGTCAGAAGGTAGGACAACGCAATTAAGATGCGCACATAAGCACTTGAGGAACATACATGGACACCTCAATAGGATCCATGTCCTAAGAAACAAAATATACGAACAATTAATCACCACACATGGTCCCGTAATAGATAATGCAACCCTCGAAAGAATGAGGGTGCACTACACAGGTTTAGACACTCATCAGGGAACACAAACGAATGGGGACCAGTGGCACAAAAGTCGCTGAACAGGCCATATGCCTCAATAGGCAGTACACCCAAATTTGGGACGAATACCGTGAGCTCCAAGCCAATAAGGCCATTTTTGAGTTCATGGTAGGGCCACCAGCCCAGTCGAGACAGGACATAAGCGTAGATACGCTAACTCGACAATTTGCGAGGATGTCCCTCTCGCCATGTACTGCCACACATGAGAAGGAGTTTGCCGTGGCCACAGTCCAGAAGACGGCCAGGTTAGGCTCCAATAGGCTACAAGCACAAAGTTACACAAACACACGTCCTTCAGCTCCGGATCGGAAGGCAATTTTGCCAAACCGAGGGGCAGAGCCTAGAACAACCCCCTCGGAACAAAGGGACGAGAGGGAGTTGAAGCCAGGACCCTCAGACACATATGATATGACAGGGAGACAACGGGACGTAACCACGTCATGGGCTGAGGACGTAGAGCCCGCCCTACAGTACATAAAGCCTACATACACCTACACAGACAGGCTAACACAATGGCAGGAGTCTGCCGTGGCTACAGGCCAGAAAGCGGTCAGGCTACACGCCACCACATTGCCAGGGCAGAGACAGGCAATTAAGCGGCCTTTTCCGCCAGTTCAAAGGGCAAGTTTGCCAGAACGAAGGCGAACACCAGCATTAGCACCCCAGGTGCGAATGCATAAGAGGGTGTTGCATTCAGGCCCTCAGGATGCACGATACACGCCTGCACATTGTAACCAGGCACTACCACACAGTACACGGGGATTAGGAAAAGTGTTATTACCTACCCCACAGAACAGATCAGTCGAAAATACACACACCCCCCTCAACTCTACTAGAGTAGCACAGAGCGCGAGTAGTTCCGCGAACACAGGTACGCTTAGACCAACGGTCAAGCGATACGGTGAAAGCAAGCCCGGTCGTACTTTGCTACAAACTCCTCCGAAAAATAGCAGAGGGGCACCTCAGTGGATCCCAGGGGCTTACACCCTAATGACAGGACGACGATATCCATCTTTCCGAGCACTGACGCTCGAAATAGGATAACGGCTTATACTAGGAATACAATATATTCCGACATCACTTGCACCAATAGTATAGTACACATAAGTTCTTTTACACGGGGGAAATAAGATAATAGACAAACAAGTACTCACAAATATAAACTGCACATTTTTTTTCTTCCTTTTTTGCATCTATATGCAGTACAACATGGCTAAACCAAAGATGTATAATTCTAAATTCTTCTTGATTTATTTTGGGCACCTAGCATTTTTTTTTCTCAGGCCATCAATGGTTACTGAACATAGGGTGCATATTATAACTTGGATAACGTAAAGTGCTAATATACAAAGCCAAGTAGAAGCCCATCAGGTGAGCTACGCGGCTTAAAGCCGGAAAGAGATATTCCGAACACAGCTTAAGCAACAAATCACAGCATAGAGCTTAAGCGGGTCTTTCTAGGTAGAAATGACTAAGTGTTCTATGTTCCGGTCCAACAGTTTGATAGATTCCCTTGTGACGGGCGAGAACCCTCATTGTAACAAGAATTAAGAATCTCAAACTATTTTCCAAAGGTGATAGATTTCCCTGAGACGTAACTAGATTACTATAGTGCCAACGTCACCTACTAGGTGGATAGTACGATCAGGACCTACTTACCATTTTTAAACATTTTTCATAGTGTTCACGACACAATTTTGACAGACTATCGCCATCGGGCAACCCGCTTTAATCAGCATAAGGCAGGGTGCAGGCGACATACAATATATCTTCTATACCTTTTCAAAGTGCTCTCTTAATACGGAGCGGGGCATAGCTCATTTTTTTCTCTGCCTCAGTCATTAGGCCCGATGAAGGAAAAATTGGCCAAGTTGAACTATATATATATTGCATACATAGGCATACGTGACACGTTACACTGCCTGTAATATGACTTTTTTCTCACTTCCACAACAACACGCAAGCTAAAACGCTATCACACCGTAGGATGAAAATCCCAGACTTTGGGAAACCCTGCATATTTTTGGAAATCACACAATCAGTTTACATGGCCACATGACAGTAAAACACTACTAAAAGAAAAGGAAATGATCCCGATGGCAGACGTGGAAAGAAGGCCAAGAAATAGCCTTCAAACCTCACTGACCGCACCGGGATACCATCCTAACACTACCAAACTGTCCCGGAGACACAACCTGAATAGTGCCAGAAACAATTACTCTGGGTAAAAGACGGTCTCAAAACCCGTAACCTTCTGAATACCAGGAACATAAGGTCGGGTAGCTATCCAGTTCTAGAATAGAAGAGTAGGAAGCTAAAATAGATTGGGACAGTTCCACTAACAGAGGGTCATAAATTAAAAACAACAAAATCGCCTCCGGCATCTAGTCACCAAACACGCGACTAGCGGCCCAGACACACTCGTGTATAACGACATTTTGAACAACGGATAGGGACATACTCGAACCACGTCACAGTAACACAAAACTTGGGGACACAAATGTAGTTAATGAGAGGTTCTTTTACAGTGCGGCCAATGCATGTGAGATTTTCGAAGTGAAATGCCACGGCCTGTGGTTTGGATTCCACGTAAAACGGAAGTCCCGTGGCTCATGATCTACAGATTAACGGTCACGTTAAACTACAAGTTTCCTTCTTTTTTTTACAGTGCGAGAAGCACTACTCACAATTACACAGAGAGCAAGCAGGCTCACACACGTGCCGGACACACAGCATTATCGAGACAAGTGAGCACGCATGACATTGTAATTCAATACCGCTACACTCAGCGATAACGCACGTCTCATGAATAACCTGCACGCTCACAGACAGCAATATACTAGCAGCTCTCAGTGCAGAACACACGCCATCATTTAAGCCAAGTCTAGAACCCCACAAATCCTCAAATTACACTACGAGGGGAAATCAAAAACATACAAACTCTGCACAGGTATGCGTACTTTCATTTGCGCATTGCACATACACGGGGAACGTGCCATAATATGGACGGCACAAATACCGTCGTAACAAGCCTTTACAGCACCCCGGGTCCGAACCCATGATCACACACCACACTCGTACCAAAAACTAACTAGCCAACGGTATTTTTGGTACGAGAAACACAATCAAAATACATACAAGGAGCGCACAAAACATGAACAACGCAGACATATAACACAGATAATGACATGAGGTCGCGGGTCTGAATCCCAGAAAAAAATTGGACACCATGGAAAGCAATTATCCAGGCGTCCAATCACACTGAAATTAGCTCATACAACCATACAACCAGATAATACTACATTTCCTTCGGCCAAGAACCGGGCATAAAATCTCAAATTACACCAGACATAGAAGATACATTTCCCAGACACAGCTAGGATAATTTCGTAAGACAAAAGTCTTATGAAATAAGGGCCACACAACACCACTAGCTAATTAGGCCGGATTGCCACATTAGTCCGGCAGGAATTTAGAACAATAACAACATGGCATACGTGCAAGAAGGCACATGGCGACAGCTGACATACATAACGTCCGAGCCATTACACATACAAACTGCTGATGTGCAGATTTCGTCACATGGCAATATTGCTGATGACAGACACTATTGTAGTATCGGCATTGACCATGACATTACAAGCATTCAGCAATCATAATGCCAACACATTTTTAACACTGCTAAAACATTTATGACATTTAGCAATAGACAAGACGTGACAGATCGGAACTTATCTTGGGCCCATAGGAGCACGTTCGCAAAGACGTTGACAGGCCACGGGCGCCTCCTGCCCATACACGCGATACATATTACGACTTAGCCTGTAACAGACCAACCGTCCGCGTGGTGTAGCGGAACATAGGCACACACACACGCGCTCACTAATTAGAAGCGAACACAGACAGGGGCTCTGAGGGAACAGGACCTCCCCCCCAATAACTTCTTTTCGCGATTCTATTCCTAAAATAAATCATTCCAGGCGATTAGGACATGGCCAGTCGCACTACGACCACTGGCCACACTCACACTACAAATGGCAGACCAGATTAGGTCGTGAAGCTTTACTATCCCAAGGCGCGGATAGAAAGCCAACATGGACCAAGGGAGGATGACAGGAGAACAGGCTACCAGCGTACCACCTTACTCCCTTCCAATAAACTTCTCACGTCCAACATAACCAACGCAGACACATGAACACGACCAAAACAGCTACACTACATTACAGAGTATACACAAGGGGTTGATAGACTTCATGCGTCTAAAGAGAAGGCCTACTACGCCTTGGATCACGATGCTACCACCTGAGTATTAGGGGTGGGTCGGCAAACATTAAATAAGCATAATGCGCATCTCCAAATGAGAGATGAGGCCACAATTATATATATTAACCATTCTTTGTTAACTAAATACTCCCGCATGACAGGGATATATTATTATTACGCCACAGCATACGCCTACCCTTATATGAGTGCAGATGCCTCATATCCAGATGCCTGCATGAGTATCCCATCCATTTACCAGGGACATTACTATCAAACCTGCATGGAATTTTCATATTTTTGCAATCCCGGGAATTACCTGCCCCTGTCCACTCATTGTAGGAGCAATCCTAGTAGCATTACCGGCTCAAGGCCACCATTTATTTGAGCCCAAAGATGCATAACCTCTTCCTACCATACTTTAAGCCCACTCTACAAATAACTACCCCCAGATCCTAATAACAGGGTACCTGACATCACAGACCCTACTAACACCTCCATGAAGGGTTAACAGAGCATTATCGCTGGAAAGCTGACGTAGCAATGGTAGACCAGAAGTAGTCTATGTACTTAGAAGCTCTACAACCCCACAACACTTGGAATATTTTACATTTTACATTTTTAAATCATTTACAAAGGTTACGCCCATATTTTTTTAAAGGTAAAGGAATCTGTAACACTCTGATTGATGATAGCGGCACAAGCCGAAGGCCAGAGACACCACACTGGGGGCAGAGCTGGGGTAGGCGATGATGACCCTTACCCCAGTGGGCTCAACAAATCACTGACCTGACCAAACATACGAACCACGTAAGGTTGAGGCATTCGCGGCCTGGCCGGGCAAGCTCTGGAATCCTAGGTGCACCTAAACCGCCCCTGGGAGGAAGGGATGCTACACCCACTCTGTGCCACGGTCTTCGAAGCCAAGACCCGCAGGGAGACTTTCTGAGAATGGCGGGAGAAATAGCTCACTCTGCGCCGGACTCGAGAGCGTCCCTAGAGACGACCCAATTTTGACTAGACTTTAGTTAAAATTAAGTAAGTACGGCTTCCATAGCGGGAAGCAAGGCTCCTGTGCGTTGGAGTGAAATACTACTGCGGCCGATATAGGCGAAGAGATTCTTATACTGCGAAAAGCACACTACTGCGGCCGATAAAGGCGAAGAGATTCTTATACTGCGAAAAGCAGACTACGATTGCCAATAAAGGCAAAGATAATATTATGCCATTGGACGACAATGTCCAATGCCCACATAAATGGCGACGCATCGGGCAACCAATGGGCATTAAGAGAGGGGCATTGCGAGCACCTCATAAGGGTTACGTGGGCGGCCCAACTACGACAACGATGAACGATAACGGTAATGAGCAGGAAGGTACAGCGGGCGAAACGGTTTGCTTAGGGGCACCGTAAGCCGCCTGCGACTAGATTAGTACTAGTAATAGACGTCGACACCTAGAATTAAGGGGGCGGAATTCGGCGACCCTAGAGACAACCGGTGTTTCTAGGACTCGTACGAGTGGTGTCCTGAGGAAGTAAATTGCCTCAGGCGATCGCCCTGGTCGAAATTTTAGTTATAACACAGTTGCACTTTGATACGCAACTTAGGATAAGAAAATTTACTGAACGCTGTTGCTAATAATAGCACAGCATCTTTCGGCAGTAGATTAAGGCCACCCTTTCGGCTTAGAAATAGCATTTTTTTAGACCATAATTAAGATAGATAGCGTTAAGTAACGCCGTTCGGCGCCTGATGACCCACAAACCCGTCATCAGGGTAAGTCCGACAACTCATGACAACTCATGATAACTATTGATAATTCATTATCATACAGCATAAGTCTACACTTAAGGCAATTTTTTTAATATATATATTAAGGTAAAATTTAGGCACTTGGTGACTAAAAATCCGTTACCAAGGTAAGCCCGACAACACTAGGCTAAGATAGGTTAACTTAGGCTAACCTAGATTAAGTTAGACTTCAGTGGCGCCACACTTAGTTTTACAAATTAAGCGCTACCAATGAAGGTTCTATATATACATGTAATGCATTGCAATGTATTGTAATGTCTTATTAATGATTAATCCACTTTCACCCACACAGGAAGACCACGGAGCAACGAAGAGATGAACATTTTTACATGGATACATTTTTTGATTTACAGATAACCAGGAGCATGAATATGTCTGTGGTAAATATATTACCCACACCAAAATACACATACCTTCATCTATGTCACACACAAATACACTACTCATCAATTTTAGTTGCACCCTTAAAGGTGACAACGTCAGCGGTCAGCGGTGGACAGCATACGTGGGATGATGAACATCGCTGAACGCAAACACATTCAGCATACGCAAATGAAGCGTTACTTCAGGCTCGAAGGGCGACACGGAGTTTGTAAGTGCCGAACCTTCGACCCTAAGGTGGAATTCCGACCCACGACGGAAAACCACGAGGTTATATGATAAGTACAAGGAGAGAATAGTGGACTAACCACTAAACCGCACCAGGAACGGCCGAATAGAGAGCGGTAGTCGAGGCATGATGGTAAGGTGCGCACAGAGAATAAGAGGTATACAATAACTGGCCATGTAACAGAGCTCTACAAGGTATATATGATAGTTGATAATTGTAAATTGTAAATTATTTTGTATTTTCTCGCCATATCATACAATTGAAAGATTCCACAAGGGTGGCCAACATACCTATACATACAGGGTACCAACATGGCAACCATTATTTTTTCTATGTTCATCATTATTACTATGTTTACTATGTTCACTTATAAATCGTCAGGAACATTACAAATGAAATGATTATTATTATTATTATTATCAGGTCATATCTGTTATCATTATCAAGACCACCAACGTAAATAATGTCTATGATTTGTTTTCTTTCATTTTTCTTTCTTCTAACTTCCCCATTTGTCAGGGTGTTCCGTCTTATCCCAAACCAATAAATGCACTTTGATTATATCCCTTAAATTGTACCCTGGAACACCCATTTTTTTCTATTCTCTTCTATCTTTCTCTTAGCAGGGAGCACTTTTTCCCCAAAATAAAGCCAGACGGCACAATTCCTCGTCTAGCTGGGTTTTCCTCCCTGCACAACAATGTAACGGATAAGTATCAAAACCATGTTTTTTCCTTCTTTTTGAAACTTGCAATATGCCAACAATGGCAATGTCAATTTTTTTTCAATGTCAATGTCAGTGTTATATATATATATCTGTACATCCCATAACCCTCCCCTCTGAACACGGGCTGATCTCACACCTACACTTCAACACGACATCACCCATTCTATACGACGACGACGCCGACGACGACGAAGACACCAACAGAAGATACGAGGGGGCTTCAAGAACAACTACATCAACATCCCAACCTCCAGTTCCGTTCCCGTTCGCGAGGACGCGAACTAAATTGAGGAAGACGCTTGTACAGCCCCCCAGGGTTCTGCATCCCCTGGAGGACATCCCCCCATCATCTATTTAAATCACCCTTAACTGGCAAATCTTGTAAGACCAGAACATATCTATTAACACCGCAATGGCAGCTAGCCAGTATGGAAAGCTTAACCAATCATTGCATCACTACCACAAACAGCGACACACAAATTAACTAGGTCGTCTAGGCAGCAGTATGCTGACAGAACAACGCCGAAAGCTATAAAAGGGAGCCTTATGTAGGACAAAGTCTCTCTCAATTACCAGTCTTACAGTGCAGCGGCCGCAGGCTATCGACGTTATCATCAGAGGTGAGTCAGACGTGTTCAGATCTCCTGTATTTGTAACCTTTACCCACAGATTGTACTTTTACATTGTGACCATCATTACATTCCCTGAAAGGGACTCATAATTCGACATCACAGACCAATAAACACTTGGTCAATACACTACACTCGTCTTACTATTTATACGCCTCTTTACGTCCCAACGCCCTTCCTTATTCCCGTCACGGTTAGACGTGACATATGGTAGCCCAACAGTGCTAGCTCAGATATCATTGTATTTCTCGCGGCGGCCCGGCTGCTAAGAGCAGCGAGCGCCACATAGCTGACACGAGCACGTTCAGTTATATAACAAGCCAGTCAGCTGGAAGACCAGCGCGTTGACCTATACGCCAAACGCCATCCCCTAAGATACATCTACATCCTTTATAGGAGCGCCCCCTAGTTCCTAACACTAAACAACACTCCACACTGGTCAGCTTACCCTGCTACGGGAAGCTACCCCCTTTTAGGCACTGCTTTATAAATTAACACAATAACTCTTCCTTTTAGATCCAACCACCCCCCAATACAGGGATCTAAAACAATATCTAGAACAGACTCATGAAGACATAAGAGATTTGCCCATCAAGGAGAAAACAGAAGATCACTGTTGGTGTTTGACAAAGAGGAAGGAAGAAATGAACATGCAAGGAGCAATAAAAATTATATCTCAGGTACCGTGTATTCAAAGAATACACCATACTGGGGGGACAACACCAACAGAGAGCAAATAAGCAGTTACACATTTAATGGCAGCGAAGCGATCAAAGACAGTGGTCTTGTGATCGGGCCATTAGTGGTTAAGATTTTGGCCACCCTGACTCTCCCATCTCTTCCAGGATAACACTCGGTTACTCTACCAGAGATCCAGACTAGAGGGGGAGAAACATCCCTAACCAAGACCAAGTCTCCCACTTTAATGTCGGGACTGGAAAGAAACCACTTCTGTCTCCGTTGCAAGGAAGTTAAATATTCCAAGTTCCACCTCTTCCAAAAAGAATTACGGAGGGCTTCAAGTTTACGCCAAGTGATGGGTAGATTGGAATCCCTGTAAGAATTGGGAAGAGGAGGAGGAGCAGAAAGAGAAGTGCCGATAAGGAAATGACCAGGTGTGAGTGGAAGCAGGTCATCAGGGTCATTGGAAAGCGGAGTTACAGGACGAGAATTAACAACACCTTCAATCAGAACAGACAGTAAATTGAATTCTTCGTAAGTCAGAATTCGATTACCTAAGACTTTTCTTAAATGACGTTTAGTGAGCTTCACGCAAGATTCCCACCTACCACCATGATGAGGAGCGTAGGGAGGTATAAAGCGCCATTTGAAACCTTTTGAATAAGAAAAATTAGAAATTTGTTCCATGGCAGGAGAGGAAGTGAGAGCTTTCTTCCACAGGGAAGCTGCGCCCTGAAAAGTGGAAGCGTTATCAGAGAACATCTCTGAAGGAACACCACGCCTAGCAGTGAAACGAGAGACAGCTGATAAAAAGTAGGAGGTAGAAGCATTCGTTACTAGTTCCAAGTGGATTGCGCCAGTAACCATGCAAACAAAGAGAGAAACATAAAGCTTACCAAACAATTTGCGTTTGGCTTCAGGAGAATTTCGTTGATATTGGAACGGACCCATATAGTCCACACCAGTTAAAGCAAATGGGTGTATAGGAGAAGAGCGAAAAGAGGGCAGATCGCTCATTAATTGAGTATTGATTTTAGGTTTCGCTTTGAAGCAAGGAATGCACTTATGAATTACAGAAGAAACTTCGTGAATTCCATTTATGATCCAGTACTTTTCCCTTAAGAGGCAAAGCAGAGTGCGTGTACCAACATGCAGATTGCGATAATGAAAGTCACGTATAATTAAAGAAGTTACGTGATGTTTAGAAGGCAAAATAACGGGATGCTTTTTGTCCTCAGAGAGTAAAGATTGCGAGAGCCTTCCACCTACCCTGAGTAACTCATGGTCATCAAGGAACGGGGCTAAAGCACGAAGACGGCTGGATTTGGGAAGATCTCTTTTAGAAGAAAGCAAAGACAATTCAGAAGAAAAGGCTTCTTGCTGTGTTAGTTGTAAAACCTTAATGGTAGCGAGATTCAATTCATGATTGGTAAGGTGTGGTTTGGGGAGGAGAGGTTGGTCAACCACTAAATATTTCCATCTAAGGAGATAGGCGATAATTCGTATTAATTTATGAAAAGAAGAATAGCGGGACAACAAGGGATGAGAAGCGTTGGAAACAAGACACGAAGCAATAGATGGAGGTATTTTAGCATCGGGCACGTTGGAGTTTGTAACTGTAGGTTTAGAAGGCCATGAAGAAGAGTCTTCGATTAGCCACGAGGGCCCATGCCAGTACAATTGGGAAGCTGCCAATTGAGAGGGTAAACAACCACGAGAGATAATATCGGCTGGATTATCCGCACTGGGCACATGCCTCCATTGACATCCAAAAGAAAGAGTTTGAATTTTGGAAACCCTGTTTGCAACAAAAGTTTGCCAGTGAGAGGGGTTCTTGGCGATCCAAGAAAGGGTGATCATGGAATCGCTCCAGAGATAGATTTGCAAAAATTCGACCTTTAATACTTCCCGTAGTTTTTTAACAAGTTCTGCAGCCATGAGTGCAGCGCACAGTTCGAGCCTAGGCAAAGTGATAGTTTTAAGGGGAGCGACCTTCGATTTGGCACAAACAAGGTTGGAAACTGGAGATCGATAGAGTGAATCGTGATGAACTAAATATGCACAGCAACCATAAGCTTTCTCGGAACTGTCCGCGAACACATGAAGGAAAAAGGATGCATTAGAATGAGAGCTGATTAAATTCCTAGGAATTTCAATAAGGGAAAGATCCAGCAAATTGCTGCGAAACGAGAGCCAACGATTAAGAAAAGAAAGAGGGACAGTATCATCCCATTCACATTTAAGCGACCACAGCTCTTGCATGAAGAGTTTGGCTATAACGATAACTGGGGCAAGGAATTGAAGCGGATCAAAAATTTTTGCAATTTCAGATAGGATTTGTCTTTTTGTATTAGGAAGCTCTTCTGCGAGCGAAACTTTATAGATAAGAGTGTCAGTGCTAGTGCACCAGTGAACTCCTAGAGTTTTTATAGATTCGGAGTTTCCACAAATTGCGACAGAAGAAGGATCTACGTCTTCGATGGGAAACTGAGCAAGAAACTCAGGGGAGTTGGAGTTCCACTTATGAAGTGGGAAACCTCCATTCCTTAACAATGCCTGAAGTTCTAAAGACACAAAAGAAGCTTCCTCCAAAGAGGGGAAGGACTGCAAATAATCGTCAACATAGAATGACGTAGTTAGTGCTTCAGAGGCTTTGGAATTAAATAAATGACCATCTCGTGAGGCTAGCAAGTGTAGGGATCGGATAGCAAGGAAAGCAGAGGGTTTTAAGCCATAAGTAACCGTTTTCAAGCGAAATACCTTAATGGGCTTACTGATTTCATCACGCCACAAGATTCTTTGAAGATCTCGTTGTTCTGGTTGAATTAACACTTGACGGTACATCTGTTTTATGTCGGCTATAACAGCTATGGGAAATAACCGAAAGTTTAAAAGTATAGCGGATAGATCTGACTGAATAGCAGGACCAGAATAAAGAGTGTCGTTAAGGCTGTTGCCATTAACGTCGGGCGATGAACCATTGAAAACAACTCGGATTTTATATTTTACAAGAGGGTTCTTCCACACGGGATGATGATTTAAATAAACCGTTTCAATTGGGGGGTGCGATTCATCATCAGATTTGTTAACAACTTCCATATGATCCAAGCTTTCATACTCGTCCATGAAATCAGTGTACTGCTGTTTGACAAGGGGTTCTTTTTTGAATTTGCTCTCGATAGCAAAGAGAGCTTTGCGAGCTTTAGGCTGAGAGTTGATAAGTTGGGGAGGATTGTGTAATCTTGGCATTTGAACAACGAACCGGCCATCAGAAGAACGAGTGGTGGTGTTCAAAAAAAGTTGCTCACAGAATTCATTTTCTGAAGAAGTTACATTAGGAGAATCAACGCTTTCAAGCCTCCAAAACTGTTCCAGGTCAGTATTGGAGAAATAACATTGCGATGCAGGTTAGGGAGAATAATGGGGAAGTTGCCCTGTGACGATCCATCCAAAATTAGTGTCTCTGGCGACCACGTTTGCGGATAACTTGCGAACCTGTTTACGAAGGCAATTCCAAAAAACATTGGCACTAAAAAGTATGTCAATGGGGTTTTGTATGTTAAACAAAGGATCGGCTAACCTAAAATGCGAGGGAATGTTTAACCCTGAAATATCCACCGAATGACTTGGAGTGTCTTCTCCAATGCTATTGAGAATTAGACAATTAAGTTTAAAAAAGTTGTTTCTATGACAAATATCTCTTATGGTTAGTTTTGAGAATTGTAAAGCTTGCGATTTTGAGCTGTTGATGCCCGACACATTGATAGAAGTGGGGTTTAAGGGTAGACCTAGTTTTCTAATCAAGGAATTAGACACAAAATCATGAGTTGCCGCTGAATCTAGAAGACCGCGTGCACGGACCCAGTTGCCAAAGTTATCCTGAACTTCAATTTGGACAGTAGACAACAATACTTGAGCACTGCGAATGGACTTGGCATTTTGAATATACGATGAAGCATTAGAACTGTTAGCACTATCATTTTTCGGAGAAGTAGATACTGTCGATGACCTTGCCTGATCATGACGATGTAGCAAAGTATGATGAGCCTTTTCACAATGGTAGCAAAGTCTTGTGGACTTACAATTAGAAGCAGAATGCGTGGGCGCTAGGCAGTTGAAACAATGTTTATTTTGAGCAACTAATTTTCGTCTGTCGTCGACTGACATTTCTTTAAAGGATTTACAGAGGTATAGGGCATGGGGATCTTTACAAAGTATGCACTTTACAGGTTCGTTTAAACTTTTGCGAGGTTCGCTTTGCGTGTTTAAAACAATAGAGCTAGCAACACGACGTTCACTAGACCTCGTTGGGTAACCAGTAGTGTTTAATTTAAATTTGGATGAGCTGAACCCGGATTTTTGGGCATTGGACGCTGAGCGTTCACTTTTGGGTTTGATGGACATTAATTCGAATTTGGAACTAGGAGGTGAAGGTTCACTTTGATTAGCTAGAGCGGTTAAAAGTTGGCATCTAGCGTTTATGAAAGTAACTAAATGCTCGTAAGTGTAGTCGTCTTCTTTAGAAAGTTCAATTTCCCAAGCTTTGAGGGTAGCAGCATCAACTTTAGAAACCACTAAATGTATTAGGAAAGTATCCCAATAATTAGTAGGTTGATCTAATTGGGACAAAGCCTTAACGTGAAGTTGTGTAGTGTCAACTAGAGTACGTAAACTAGTGACGTCATTGTGCTGTGACGCAGGTATATTGAATAGAGCCTTTATATGGCGCTGAATACGTAACCGTAAATTTCCATATCTTTCCTTTAATAAGTTAAAGGCAATGGTGTAATTTTCGGCACGCAGAGGAAGTGCTTCGACCAACTGCAAAGCTTGACCTCGGAGAATAGATCTCAAATAATGAAACTTGTAAATGACTTGAATGTCTTCATTGTCATGAACAAGGGAGCAAAATAATTCATAGAAAGAATCCCAAGCAGATTCATCTCCAGAAAAATGGGGTAAATCAATTTTCGGTAAAGTTGGTTTGGGCTTGTGAGTACCCTCACGGAAAGAAGTTTGTGGTTCTTGAAGGGAACCAAGAACAGAAGCGTACTTTTTCTGCTCCTCTTCGAGTTGGCGTATTATTTTGAAAGCAGAACCTATGCCTTCGTAATATTGGTTTTCTACTTCGACTCGATCTTCTGTTTGATTGAGCATGCAAGTTTCTATTTCAGTTTGAATGTTGCAGTAGTTTTCATAAGAACGTTCAAAATCCCTTACACGATGTTTCAACAAGTCTAATTAGCTTCTGAGGGATCCAATTCTTTTATGTACTTTCTGAATCGGGTAATTTGCCCTTTATAGGATGCTCGTTTAGAAGTAAGTTTTTCATCCTTATCCTTATCAGTAGGAGCCATGTTAAAGAAGGTAGATTGAAATGTAACTCACGAAACTGTGGAACCTTGGAAATGCTGTCAAGCTGGCAGCAGCAAATAAGCAGAAAGAACGGGACACACCAAAGGAGACAGGAGCAGCCTCTTTCCCCTTCACAGGCTTTGCATGATGTAGTTATAGCTGAAAAATTCAAAGCAGATATTAATAATATGAAAAGTATTGTCAAATGACACTTTTTTTTAAGAAAAAATGGAAAATGGACTCTCCCGGGTTTCGGCACCAATTTTTGGGTAGATTATTGGATAAGGAATAACCCACCCACCAAGGGAAGATGATTAAAAAAAAAGGAAGTAGGTTTTGGATTGGAGAAAAGGATAGAAAAATAGGAGGAGAGTCCCACAAAAGTTGTAAATTTAACTTTAAATACCTTTAGAGGCAGTTGCCACTGAAAATTAACTCTCTGATACCTAAAGTAGGTACGAGCTTGGTCGAAGCTAACGGGAACCGCAGCTAGAACTTGGGCGATTTGTAAGAGAGAGGCTTTAGTGTAATTCCTCCCAAGCATGTATAAAACTACTATGGGGAAAGGTGATGGTCTGGCAAAACTAAGAGTAACAAATTTATTGTATGGTTTTTCAAAGAAATTCGTTTTGCAAAATAATTCGAAGAATGCCAATAATTTAAATCAAATTTGGTATTTCCAATTTTCGAAATTATAAAGTTCCTGAAAAAAGCGACCCAGTGCTTCCAGGAAGGATAGTGACGAAAAATTATACCTGGGAAAGTAATTTTGGTAAGTGAACCAATGGTTGCATTTGGAAATGGCTAAGCTTTTACTCAGCGAGGAGCCGGCTAAAAGTTTAGACAAAAAGAAACACTTATCTTTTGGAAAACTGACCATAAGTTTTCGGAGAGGATCTCCACAAGCAGGTAGCTGGCTTAGCGAGCTTTACTTGCCTTACTGGCCAGTAAGAATTAGCTATCAGAGCTAAAAGAAACTTTAGTGAGGTGGAAACTAAGAGTTCTTGCTCAAATGCAAAAAGTGGTGAAAGCCCTATTAATGGATTTAATAACATTGAGTAGGAAGAGCCAAGGAAGACAGGATCTTGCTTATCCGTTGTATTAGATAAATGAAAGAGCAAAAAGAAACTCTTGATTTATTTAACAAATTAGAGGAACTTGATATCTTTAACAATTAAATATGTTTCAATCTTATTAACAATTTGGGGTCGCAGACCTCCGACAACATTTAGAAATTGCTCCAGGCAAATAACAATTCTTAAGGTTTTAAACCTGGTGCTAAAATCTTTATAAGATTTAAACAAATAACCAATGAAGTAATTAAAGTTTGAACGTTAATTTGGAGTACAAAGAGTGTACCTTAAGAAATTCCTGAGAGAATATTCTAGAAAAAGTGAAAACTTCTAAAATAACAATAAGAATACATGAAGAATAAGATAGAAGTTCCTACAACTTCTTATATTTAAGCTGCATTACTTATGTGACAATTATACACAAAAGGGCAGGTCACTTACTGTGAAACCTGAGGAAAGTTAAAAGGAAGGTTCTAGACTTCCCAAGTTTGAGTAGGAATCACTAGCCAAATGGGACAGTTTCCATTTCGTGAAACCTGAAAATGACTCGCTCAAGAGTTTAAAGAATTGTTTTCCCTGATTATAGGAAAGGAACAATGTGAATTTGAATCGTGTATCACACACGTAGTTATACAGTGATTAATTAATGTTAAACAAGCAAAATTGGAAGGGCACTTCGTGAGTGACACCTTATAGAAAAGTTACAATTTTATTAATATGGGTTGTTAGTAGAAGGTTGAGGAAAGATCATTGGGATATAGGATCAATGTTCATGGCCGTATTTAAATATAAACGGACGATCGCGACGCGGTAGAAAAGTGGAGCAAGCACTGGTTATCACTATAGTCTGTAAAGATGGATGCAAAGTTCACTGTAGAAACACGAAAGTTTATGAGAAAGAAAGTTATTGCAATGTTGAAAAGAACCGGTTGCACTAGGTAGGCGAGAGTCTATTTCTTGAAAAAATTGGGAATTACAATTAAATGCGCCATAGATCATTCCAACGGTGGACGAAAGTTAGCTATTGCAGTAATTTGTAAGGAAGATTTCTCATTTTAAATATTGTTTTCACAAGTGAGTGAAAAATACCTGACGGCAAGACTCGCAGATAGAGTACAAGATCTAGAAGGTTCCAGAACGACCTTAGTAGAAAAATGGGGTTGAGAAAATCCAACGGAGGAACTAGCTTGGTGAATTATAGACAGCGGGTATTAGATAATATCCCACGTAGTGAGAGGATTTCTCATTTGAATAGCTTAAGAAAAGCTCTTTCTTAGTAAGGTTGGCTTATATGAACAAAAGCTCAACATGGCAAATCCCACGAAGAATGATTTTTGCCCCAAAATAAATAATTTCACACTGTCTATAAAAGTATCGTTAAAAGCACGTGAAAGTTAAAACCATGAAGATGAGGTTAAAACTTTAAGATGGTACTTATCTTGATTTCATTTTGAAGTTGAAGTTCCTTTTGACGATAACTACTTTGCCAACATGGCGTAGAAGAGAGTATGCCTCTTGGTTTGAGGAGGCTAGCTCGAGAGGAGCCTTAACTGACCGAGTCAACTGCCGACTGAGAAGTGAGACTTGCTTAACGGAGCACGGAGGGTCCAAGGAAGGGAAAAAGAGTGGGGGATGGGAGACAAAAGGAGAACATATAAACATTGCCAACTTTATAACAAAAAATTATTTTCTCTTGATGAGCTGGTCTTCAAAGAGTTGATAACAGGCGATACTAGCGCAGCATGGTGAGTAAAAAAAGTAGACAGAGTCCTCTTGCTCAAGGAGAAAATAGCTGGCGATGGTAACAGGATCTGGTGGCCAAATGGATAAGTAAGTCCTCTTGCACCAGAAAGAGTTGAAGAGCTTCAGAGATTCGCTGCTAGATGACGCTAGGTGAGTCACAGAGAATATATATCTAGAACAGACTCATGAAGACATAAGAGATTTGCCCATCAAGGAGAAAACAGAAGATCACTGTTGGTGTTTGACAAAGAGAAAGGAAGAAATGAACATGCAAGGAGCAATAAAAATTATATCTCAGGTACCGTGTATTCAAAGAATACACCACCATTGGAATTCAACCAAATTTTGTAAACTGTACCATAAGAGAGGGAACTAAGAATATATTCAGTCACCAGGGCTGCCAATTGTAGTGCTCTATTAGGCTACATTATGCCAGGTATCCAGTATTCGATATAACCAACTTAATTTCGTCATTATTCTAGATAGATCCATATAGAGTAATCATTGGCATGAATCTTAAATTTTAAGAAAAGTAGGCTCTTTAGTTCGTCACGGAACTTCTTGTTTAATAATATATTTATTGCAGCCAAATGGCCATTTCAATTATATACGGTACATGAATTCACACTTTCTGTTGTGCGTATGCACTTATTGATTTTGTCCTTGTGTTCTATGTGGTAGCGTCCACACTTTTTGTTGCACAATGAACACACACTATTCATTTGGTTCATGGTATGCTGTCTCTTTGCAGATAAGATGGTGAAACCCATGAACTGCCAGTCTGGTTATCACATGTCATATTTCGAAATTCTCCTTTGTCCATTCTCGATCTGCAGTATCATGGCTCGTGTACCGTAAACCTGGGGTTTAGTAATGGTGATATCGATACCAACATTGTTTTTTTAAATAGTACTCTACTATTTTCTGCCATTAGCACAATGGTTCAAATTATTACAATTCAGACAAATAATTTATTCAATCATTGGATGGTTACTTCTTGAAATATCAATAATAATAATAATAATAATCAGCGTAGTTATTTTAGACTGAGCGCGTACCCCACACACAGCACAAGACAACGTGCTTGTTTCGATCGCTGTCACACATGCACATACCGTACGTTAAAAATTCAGGTTGAAGAAAAAATGCCGCACTTGGAAGTCGCCATGCGGTTCCTCGTCGAAATTCAGGACGAAAGTTTATGTAGCAAAACCTAGCCCGCCAATAGGTTCAATATAGATGAGAATTAAGAAACGAGGCTCTCGCAATGCTGTAACTCCGTGCAGCATAGCCAAGAACAGGTCGCATGAACTTGGCACTGTGCCGGAGGTGACTCATTAGCTCACAAGGAGAGGTCACCATGTGGTTTACTAGAAAAGTGTTCAAATTTGGTGGGTTCGCTCTTCATAAAAAAAAATATTTTACCCCTGTTTGAGCGTTTTTGCCAATGGTCCTTAGTGTGCTCAAAATTGAACGTTTAAAATGAATCCTCTAACCTCTGTAGTCTTATTCCCGCACACTCTCTCGGCTTGTGTCCGTGGCGTAGTCACTAGCGTGTTGGCGTAGGGAATGGAAGATTCAGAGACCTTTGACATGCAATCACTAAACAAAGTATTCTTACACCTTTATTTCATATGATATGCGAAGTATTCAATAGACGAACTTATTTTTTATTACTTGTCGTAAAAAGTAGATATCGCATGGTTGGCAGAACGGGGTGCCATGTGGAGGGATGATTTCTACATAGCTCCAAAACCGAAGAGACCACAGCAAATACATTATAGAAAACCCAAAAGACAATAAGGGATGTATCAGTAAAAGGAAAAAAAAATTGCTAACCAAGGTCTGACTCGAACTCGAAACCTTCAATTCCCCACGCCAACGCGCTAGCAACTACGCCACAAAGATGATCCGAGAACGTGTGCGGGAATAGGACTACAAAAGTTTGAGGATTGATTTTAAACGTTCAGTTTTGAACACACTAATAAGGCCCATTAGCAAAAACGCTCGAACAGGGGCAAAATATTTTTTTATGCAGAGCAAACCCTCCAAATTTGAACGCTTTTCTAGTAAACCACATGGCGACCTCTCCTTGTCAGTGGTACGAGGTAGTGTCGTGAATTCTGGCTATGCAGACTTACCGATGGTCGAGTCGCGTTCGCGCCGAAATTTTTTTCAGTTAATGCATCAAATTGTATCCAATGTACACCTCCACAATGCAATACATTATGTATTGTGTTTACATAAACTTCTTACAAACATAAACGACCACTTTGTTTCATCCATGGCACAAATAAAGCTAATAGAACCTAATAGTGGATACAGTAACATCGTCTTTATCCAATAGGGTACAAAAAACACAATAGGTAGACTACATTAGATTGCTCAGTATACTATGCACAATAATTCCATTCTGTACGTTTGACATCCAGTCTTATCTTCACAGAGCCAGTACGTACGCTTAAGAGCAACGTTCACTTCACAGACGTTCAAAGTGACCACTGTCATGTGTTAGGCTATTGTCTTGTTACAAAATGATGTCCTGCTTATAAACAACGGGAACTGACGTCACAAAAAAAAACCACAACAACAACACCCCCTACTTGAAGTAGATGCGAACCGTAGCTCCAATGTGGATGAGGGTTTGAGAACCCAGCAGTCTACTCTGTGAGCTACGGCAGCTGGTTCGGTAGAGCGGAGTGATACACATTCCTCTGTACATTCTGATGCGGTGCAGGATGTGACAGTGTTGCCAGCTTCACGTTTTCATACTTGTGTTTTCAAACTGCACCCGCTCCGATTTTGCTTTAGAAACTTTTGTCTTGCATTTGGATGAGGAGTCGCATGCCGACCTCCAAGTGCGGCATTTTCTCTTCACCCTGTATGTCTCGTAAATACAATATGATGGATTCCAATAATTAGAAATGTTGGTTGTTGCTGTTAATGCTTCATATAGGGCCTTGGAACATAGCCTATTGGTCATCAGTCTCATACAGTTGGGTATGCTTCGAATTTGTCTGATACCTTTGCTTCTGAGGCGATAGTATCATTGCGTAACTACAGTATATTATTAGTACGATCAAAGGCTGAATAGGAGGCTCGGACCTTGAATTAATTCTAGTATTTTTAAGGAGTAGCATGAAAAATCCCTAGGAAAGTGCTCAGGTTGGCCTCTGTCAGTGCCGGGATTCGAATCTCTGATCTTTGACCTTACAGCAGCCAATTTTAATTATGGAGTGATCATTAAGGCACTGTTGGAAATCGATATGATTGTCAAACAAATAACGAAAAGCAGGAACGCGAGGTTTTATTTTGGAAAGAAATACTACTATTGGTTAGAAACGAGCGGAGTCTAGTCTGTGGGCTGCTACGGGTTACACTCGTCTTTATATGGCAACACTGCGAGAAGATGAGTTCGATTACCATCTTAGCCATCCTACAGTGATTTTCCACTTCTACTCCAGGAAAATGCATGGATAGTTCCTAAGTCAAGGCCACGGCCAACTTCTTCGCAAGCCTTGCCTTAATTGTGAATACACACGCTACTACAGACATCACAATAACAAAGTTTATCAGACAAATTCAATACACACGCCAACTACATGGGACTGATAACAATAGGTTATGTTCCAAACCCGGATATGAAGCAACAATAGCAACAACAAATATTTCGAATCAATGGGATCCATCGTATTGTATTTACGAGACATATTTCTAACGTACACTATGAACATGTGTGACCGCGATTGGAACAAGCACGTTGCCTTGCGCTGTCTGATGGGGCACGTGCTGAGACTAATATCATTATGTTGATTATTATTGATATTTCAAGAAGTAATTTCCCGATGTTTGAATGAATTACATGTATGGAGTCATAGTAATTTGAACTATTCTTCAAGTGGCAGAAAGTAGTGTCGTCCCTTAAAAATGATCTAAGTTGTTATCGATATCTCCGTTGCTAATGATAGCACGTGAAAGCGAAGCACATTGTTTCAAAGAACCTCAATACCATTTAAGAAACTGAAAACAAAATATATATATATTTAACAGATTAGATATTCTTCGGATGTAACGCTTGACTTGAATAACCCTGTATGTACCTATACAGTACTTAATAGTCGTTTACCACCACACAAAATTTCAGTTTGATTGCTATCATAGTTTCGGAATCGAGATCAAGTGAAATATTTCGGGAGCCATCATGTTGAATTGGTGACATTTATTAACATTTGAAAGGCACGGTCAAGGTCAGACGGGGTAGTACCAATTCCATACCAACTTTATTGACATCACCCTGGCACCACAGCCAACCCAACCAAGCGACCGCCGCCCAGCCATTTGGCCTACAGATAAAGGCGTGACGCGTGGTCATCGCATCGGGTCCCCTCGGCCGTTAATCTTGGTTTCGTAACCGGGGCGCTGCCTCACTGTCAGACAACTACTCAATTGTCCTCACGAGGCTGAGTGCACCCCGTTCCAGCCCTCACGTCAGTTTCGAAATTCCTTGATGGAGCCGGGAATCGAACCCGGGCCTCCGGGTAAGAGGCAGGCGCGCTATCCCAACACCGCGAGGTCCGCTGACGTCGCTCAAGCCTATCAAAAATTATTAAGGACACGCGCGCACACACATACCAATTCTGATCTATTAGCATAAGCATATATTTCATAAGATGAAAATAGGCTAAAATGTACCTAGATACGGTTATTAAAATAAATCAGAAAGTGCCTGAATATACCCATATACTGAACTCGAATTCCGCCCAGCTTCAGCCATTGACTGAGCCGAGGATCGAACCGACTTGTGAACCTGATGATCTAAGAAATGGAATTTGGAATTGGAACAATATTTTTTTCATATGTGTATTTTAGGAAGTAAATAAAAGCATATTGACGACTTTTTGGAAAATTTTGGAATATTTTGAAAGAATTAAATTTGGGAATATTTCAGTGAATGATAATGTAACCAAGGGAGAGTCAGATCTTTCGACACTGGAATATGACCAAGGCTTCAAGTTAGCAAGCCTAAGACCGGTTTTGGTTGGTTGAGGTGGCAATAACAAAATTGTGCACACGACACGCTGATAAGAGGCTAGAACAGGGAGTTTTTCATGATAACTCAACAGCCAATCAGATTGGATCACATAATTTTTGTGGGAATCGCTATTATATTAAAATTGCTTATATAAAGCGGTATTAGCACTTCTACAGATGCAGAAGAGAAAATGAAATATTATTGTCAAAACAGAATTATATATTTAAGGACAGGAGAGAAGATATAAGCGAAATTCAGTTTAATAGGACTCGATGCGAGGCTAGAACTCCATTCTAGTTTGCCACGAGCGCAGATTTCATTCCTACTTAGCAACTTGAAGAGAGCAGACCTGCGTTACAGCGCGTCCCAAGAGAGCTCACTATTATATTGGAAGTACGGCCAGGAGACTGGACCGTGAGGAGACACAGCTATCGCCGAGGAAGAGCAGGAGAAGCCGGCAAATCACAAAAAGCATTAGCTTGCTATTGAAAGCAGCATTTTATATTACAACGTTTATTGGGAGAAGACTTCGATTCGACAGCTTCACATTTCTACAGAACGACTAGTAGCATTGCATTCACAGGCTACTATATTGAAACAGTATTTATTCAGATTATTCATTTAATATTTACGGTGATAATGTCCACGAGTCAGGGGTGACATTCTTATTCGACACTTATTAAGGAGATTGTCATGAAGCACTAACTTATGGAAGGAGGTTAGTCTATATTATGGAGTGGGACTTCAGAGTGATCTTGACGACCATGGATCGATGATACTACAACTGCTCATCCAACATGCAGTATTCTAAATTTACCTTCAACAATACGATTCAAATGTCCACTACCAACTTGGAGAGATGTCAACCAGAGACTTTCAAACCTACAATGATGACGAGCTGCTACACGAAGACAACGGACAGAGGCGTTCGTTTGCTCCGGGTACGGGTTGCCAGACTTGTAGTCGCGAAGCAAGAAGAGCCTTTAGCAGGGAGGCGAGACAGCAAGCCCAGGTGTTCGCAGCTCGAGCAGGGAGGAAGCCGGACAGCTGATTGTCACGCGCCTAGCAGGAACTCGCTTCGAGGCAGGCGACAAGCACGTGCCGACCCGAGGGAAGAACATCATGTATATCAGACCAGGTATCTCGACAGCAGCTCATCAGAAAGGTAAAAAATTGAATGTTCTCATTTCTCAGTAGTTTGATATATTCTTTGATGGTATTTCAGATGTGACCAACTTATAAGTAGATTTTCTTATTCATAACCCATGCTATTATGTTGTCAATTTTAGAGATATCACTGTAAATTTTATCATACGTCAGCCTGTGTCGTTTTTGACGTAATTTCACTTGTATTTAGATTTTGATATTCCTTTTTTGTATTAAAATAAAACGTTTTAATATGCTCACTTTGAAACGAAACTGTTTTATGGATGGGAATGCTTCGAACGATAACAATGCGTAACAAGCGACAGAATGCGTCAGTATTGCTAGATTGCATCGTTATTAAGAGAAAGCATTATTGTAAAATGCTAGAACATTGTTTAAAACATTTTATTGTGTCAGAATATAAATGCAACATTAATTAAAACATTATAAATAATATTATTGGAGGATAACAATTCCAATTGCAGAATGTTACTGTAATATGACATTAATATAGTCAGGGACAATTGTTATAACGGATTTAAACTATGAAATAGGATCATATTTTTGACAATAGAGATCAAATGATGCCTATAATTAGCAACAATTATATTGCACTAATTTGCTGTAACGAAACCCCAGACCAGGTGATTTGCAGATCTACCTGAGGTCCTGTATGAAATGAAACAAGTTTATAAATGAATAATTGATTCATTGAAAGTATACCAGATAGGGAGGATATGTATTATCGTTATTAACAGTAAAAACGAGCGGACTACGGTTTATTAAAGTTAATATTTTGTTGTAACGTGGAAAAACAGTACGTTGTGAAAGTTTATTAACGAAATGCGTTAATGGAAGTTTAAGTGGAATATTGTACAAGGTAAATTGTAGTGAACAAGAATGTCATTGTCATTTAAAGAGCACGAAGATAATTAATTTAGAGAGTTGTTTGTTAGGAGTGAACCATGAACAGTATTTCACAGACTCGTGTTTACTTAGTAGGGTCACAAATTCTTCTACACGTTTGGAGTGTAGCAAGATGGGATTTTATTGAAGGAATACCGTGCATTATTATTGTGATCACTGTTGAGAGGAGAGGAAAGGAATATGTCAAGTTTTGGAAGCGTAGCTGACGCTATTATAAGAAGTTGTTCACCGTATACGAAAGGAAGTAGGCTAAGTGTATTGCCGTTTGGAGCAAAGCGTTTGATACAGTATGTTAAAAAAGTAATTGACATTAAGGATTGTATTTGTGTTGTTCATGTCAGAAAATGTTATTATGAAATCCACGAAGTTAATTGAAAGTAACTGAGTAGTTCCGCATCGTTCTTTAAGTTTATTGTGTTTTATTCATTGATATGACATTTCAGAGCTGTAATTAACTTGACCGTTCGTTACTATAGTTCTATTTATGATGACAGAAACTCAGTATATACCAGAAAATATATTGTTTGTGAACGAGTGTTAAACAGAACTGTTTAGAGTAACAGAAGCGCAGTAAGATTGTCAGATCGCGATGGATCTTGTATATATGTTTTGAATACCGTGCTGGACATGGTAATTTCAACTTGTGTATATATTTTCATAATTTTTAATAGTTTAATAATTTTTATTCGCATTACGTTCATGTTTCTTAAATCGATAAGTGTTTAATGTGGGGCAGTGTATTGTAAATTACATTTCTTTTGAGAACAGCTGATTTTGATCAGACTGCTAAACAGTGATCGAGTCACAGGCTGACTATCAAACGTAACTACTTCATTATTATTCTTGAATTATTACGTGTGAGTAACTTAAACTTTACAGAAAGTTTGTTTGAAAGATATAAGGACTATCTATAAATTTAAATATTTTATTTTCGATTTAAATTTATTTTATTGGTGTTAGGGAGATTTAATGTCTTGTAAATATTTTAGTTAATACATTAACAGGCACTATTTTTGTTTGCCTGCCCATGTTTATAGAAACTGATCATCTTCTCATTTCGCAATCGACGTGCGATAATACTGCCAGTTAGTTACTAGAACTCACTTATTAGTCTCGACTTCACCGTTCACGCTCGAGATCCGAGATTCTCGTCCTACCATCTTGTTATGGATATTTATATTTGCTAGTAAATGTGTAACTAATTAGTAGCGTTATTGC
Source organism: Meconema thalassinum (assembly GCA_946902985.2). Classification (NCBI taxonomy): domain Eukaryota; kingdom Metazoa; phylum Arthropoda; class Insecta; order Orthoptera; family Tettigoniidae; genus Meconema; species Meconema thalassinum. The sequence continues at coordinate 268,971,726 of OX336393.1, read as the reverse complement.
ATGACCGGTATGCTTCAAGGGTTTCCTAGTCATTGACCTAGTAGGGAAGTGTTGATTTATCTGGCTGGGTATCGACGTCCTTACAATCCTTTTCCATCTCTGCGGATATAGGTGGTAGCTATGCGAGATTCGGGCGCAATACCATCATTAACGTACAGGTATATATTTTCTCCTCTGTGTATACAAGGAGAAAATGCATATTTTATACAATCTTAAAATTGTTTTGCTTCTAAGATGAATTGACGCACGCTGCATTGGTGAGAAGAGTTCTAAATGACTATTTTTAAAACAGATCAAAGAATATGGTCGCTTCCACATATGGTCTAGCATCGTTGAAATTGGGATAGTTTTTGACGCAGAGAAAAGTATTTTTTTAAATCACGGTTCTAGGCGTGGCCTACGTTATATACAAGGCCTGGAAATGAGGCGCCAGACAACATTGCGAGCGATGGTTCGAACTAGTGCCGCATTTTGCCGCTAGGTTCGCTGTCTGGCGCCCTCAATCTTACCGTTTGCATTACGTACAATGTGATTAGTGTGTCTGTATTTGACGGTAAATAAGGTGTCCTAATGAGTTAGAAAGCTAAGGTGAGTTTAAAATTGACTGGCGAAGCGTGTCGTATTACAGTTGTGCTTTCTTTAAGAGCAGCAGACTGCTGTGAGACTGATATTGAGATGGGTGCTAAGTGGTCTTTATGAACAAGACGTAGTGAAAAGCATGTTTTAATCCAGTGTCTAGCGTAAATGTGACACGTATGTGTGATAAATACTTTAGATATAAATCTCTGAATGATTTTAATTGAGTAACTTATTTGTAAATATTAGAGTTATTATTGTGTTCGTAAAAAATGGTGTACTGTAGCGTGCCGTATTGTAAATCTCGTCAAGTTAAAGGCAATGGACTTTCGTTTCATCAATTTCCATTGAACAATGACATACTGAATCAATGGGTTCTAGCTGTTTCACGTGAGGGGGGGGGGGGGAAGCCAGAGTCTTTGTGGACAGCAAACCAGTCTTCTACAATTTGTAGCAAGCATTTCAAGTATTCTGATTATAGTAGAAGTACTACAAAGAGAACGCTCTTACCGAACGCATTTCCGACGGTTTTTGAGGACTACCCCGGACATAAACAAACACAAATAAATAGAAATACGCGCAAAAGAGCACGTGTCGATAGAGACATACATATCAACAATAAAAGGAAATGTTTAGGTAATTTAAATTTTACGGAAGACTATTGTGATGAACGAATTGAAGAAAACCATGATCATCCACGTGTTAGTGTAGGAACGTAATGCTCTACAATCAAGCAAACTCATTGCAAGTCACCAAAATTAAAATTAAGGAGGCCACTAAGAAAAGATACAGTATACAGAACTACAATTAAGTCATTGAATCAGAAGTTAATTTCATTAAAACAAAAATTACATTCAGTGCAACGTCAGGACAAACTCGATGTTCAAATATCGAAGCTCAAGAGTGAAGCGGATCGTGGGGACTTGAAGGCTAATTTCTTACTTGAACAAATTCGAGCTTTCTCGAAACGAATGTGTAAATACGATGAAACAACAATAAAAATATGTGTATTGCTCTCTAATAAATCACCGTCGGCTTACCGCTTACTGAGAGATATAAATATTTTATAACTTCCTCATCCACGAACACTGAAAACCTACATTGGGAATACGAACGGAGAGACAGGTGGCACGTCACTTGCAAAAGCTAGGTTGAAACCTGAAGAAAAATCACTGAATCACGATAATGAGAAGGTTGGTTCATTAATCATTGATGAAATGGCCATAAAGTCTAGACTATTGTATGACAAGAACTTAGATATGTTTCTCGGCATTAGTGATATTGAAAAAGATGCAATTGGAATCGAACATAAATTGGCTAATACATTATTATGCATACTGTTCAAGGGCCTGTCATCCTTCTACAGGATACCTGTTTCGTTCTACTTTACATGTTGACTCACAGGACAACAGTAAATCTAGGATAACACTGGACGCACTGACTGCGGTTGAGGAATGCGGCTTCAAGGTCATCAGAATAGTGACGGACAACTGTCAGGTGAATGTGTCAATGTTTGAGGCACTGTGTGGTGGATGTGTCACTCATGAAATTCGTCACCCGAAAGACGAGCAGAAGCCACTTTTTCGTAGTTTCGATCCGAGTCACATCATTAAGAATGTACGATCACAATATCTGAGTAGGAACTTCTATGTAGACGACAATTTAATAACTAGTGATCATCTCAAGAATCTATATCACTTACAGAAAAAGCTAGTAGTAAAGCCGGTCAGAAAATTAAGCAGGAAATCCAAGCAATTTAGAAAACTTGAATGTGGCAAGAGCCAAATTGGTGTTTACTCCAGAGACAATAGCTGGGTTTAAGAGCATGGAAGTCGTGTGGCCAGAGAAAGTTGAAGATAAGGACAGCCTACACGAAACAACAAAATTCTTGGAAATGTTTAGAAAATGGTTTGATATACATGATATCTGCAATACTACACACGGACTTCATTCCAGAATCACGGACAAGCTTATTTTCAGCGAAGTTAATGACGAGAGACTTTCATTGGCTGGCCAATGAATTTCTGCCCTACCTGTCACAGATTCAAAGTTATCCCGATAAAAAGATGAGACTTACAAAGGAAACTTATCAAACTTTGGTGCTAACAATTTCATTAACCCTCTCGTGCATATATGCCTCATGAGGTCTCAAATATATAGCTTTTTGAACTGGCATATAAAGTCTCCTTGACAACAGATGCCATTGTTTCTGTTCCCACATCTACACATATACCTCAGATGAGGTCTCATTGTAGTTACACTAGCACGCGACTGATCGCAGCACCGTACGGACACATAACTTACACTTCCTCTCTGATATTCTTTGAAGTTGCTGCGTCATTGCTTTCGCGTATGTTCAGTGACCTTTGCTGCTCAGCAGATATCACCTCGGAGGTAAGTAAAATTATTTATAGGTTTATAAAGCATGTGAAATCAAATATACAGAACATTTTAGCAAATATCTTTATTGAAGGTCATGTTATTTGTGCTTGAGTATGAGACCTCATATGAGGCATATCTGTGTTGAAGGGTACAGCATGGATTCTAACCTTACATTTTACTTTCGTTACACAGTTTAGTTTATCTTTCCCTTTTTGGTGGCATATCTTGCTAATGTTAACTTCTTACACTAAAATCCTGTTTTTGTTTTACATTTGGATTCTGTAAGTTTTGTTATTTTGTTTATATCCTTGCAGGCATGGACGGAGATCCTGGGTCGTCACGATCTGGCATCCCAGTAAACCCTGGCCATGCTGAACAAAGAAGGAAGCTCAGGTACCGTAGTAACTGTCTTATTAGTATCAATTATATATTTACCAGTTATTTGTGAATAGAAGTAGCCTACTTTTGGGATATTTGAAATGCCATAGCCTAATTGCACAGACTAACATAAGCATAGTGCATGTCTGATGATTTCATTTCATGCTAGTTTTGATTTATTTTTTTAGGAATGCAGGCATCATGGAGGTGCTATCAACACGTGAGATCCATAACTTGCTGTACGTTGAAAGCTCAGAGGACGATTTTTCTGGATCAGAGGATGAACTCTGGGTCCCCTCCGAGGATGAGGAACCACAGCCATCAGACACTGCTGACGACTTACCCAACTCTCATGATGATTCTCAGGAGGAATTGCCTCCGCCACCCCCTGCGACCAATACTGCAAACGGTCCTCGGATAGATCCACGGCCACTTCTGTGGTTTAGTGGGAAAGAAAATGACCTTGTAGGCAATATTCCTCAATTTCTGGGTGAACATAAATCAAATATTGAAGGTAATATGCCCATAGATTATCTTTTATCTATGTTTCCTGAAGAGTTCATGGAGAAACTAGTTGATGCCAGTAACCTGTATGCCACACAGAAGGGCAGAGACAATTTTAGACTTACAGTCCCCGAGTTCAAAGTATATTTGGGTATCAACTATATGATTACCTATTTACGGTATTCAAGACTAAGACAGTACTGGAGTCCCACACATGGTACAAGACTCTCAACCATTGCTGATAACATGTCATACACTCGGTTTTGTGAAATAAGGAAGTACCTTCGTTTCACCAATAACGATGAAATCCCAAGAGACAATAGTGATCGTCTTGTGAAACTAAATTCAATCGTTGCTCATTTTCGTCAGGTGTTTCGAGACTCGTGCAGTCCTGAGGAATATCTCTCAGTTGATGAAATGATGGTGCCTTTCAAAGGGCGCTCCACTTTGAAGCAGTACATCAGGAATAAACCGCATAAGTGGGGATTCAAGATTTGGGTTTTGGCTGGTTCCTCAGGCTACTGCTATGATTTTGAAATATACCAAGGCAGCAGTGGTGGTCGGGCAGAACCGTCAGAGTTTGGAGCTGTAGGTGATGTTGTGCTTCGACTTTGTGACAGTATGAAAGGAGCGAATCACAAAGTGTTCTTTGATAACCTTTTCACGAGTTTGAAGCTACTTTCTAAGCTCGAGGAAGACAAAATTTACTCCTCAGGGACAATGAGGAAAAACAGATTAGGAGGTGCTTTGCCTAAACTGAAGTCAGCTGCAGACTTGAAAAAATCTGGAAGAGGAGCAGTATCTGTTGCTACTTCGCAAACCAACATCACTCTAACTGAATGGCATGACAACTCAATTGTCTATGTAGCGTCCACATTTGCTGGCGTTGAGCCGAAGGATTCTGCCAGGCGATGGTGCAGGAAAGAAAGAAAGGTTATTGAAATTCCTCGTCCTTTCTCTGTACGAGTTTATAATAAACATATGGGTGGAGTTGACCTAATAGATTCACTGGTCGGTTTGTATCCACATTCTGTGCGAAACAAACGATGGTATTTTAGACTGTTTCACCACATATTGAATGTAGCAATTGTAAACTGCTGGATTTTATGGAGAATGAATGATGAGACTGAAAACTTAGATCTCCTAGAGTTCAAGAGCTCAGTTGCGACTTCACTTATCTATACTGGGAGTGTAGAGAGGAAAAAAGAGGTAGGCCAAACTCATCAACACCTCCTGCTGTGAAGAAACGCGTGAGAGTCACAGCAGCTATAGAACTTCGTCGAGATGGTGGCCCTCACTATCCTCAAAAATCTGTGAAAGGCTATGATTCCAAGTGTCATCTTCACGGCTGCAAGAGAAAAACTCGTTATCAATGTCGCCGTTGCAAGGAACCACTTTGCCCAGAATGCTTCCACGACTTCCACCCAAGGGCATAAACAGAAGGGTCAAGCGTTTAATGCTATAGGGACTAAACAAGGAACAGACAGCAAGAAGACTGTTTCACAATTGAGGGGGAAGGAATATGATAAAGGCGGGAGGGGATGTGACGTCCCTGATCGATATTTCATATGCAAACCTGTTAGATGTAGAGTGTCATCCGAGAAGTTCAAGTTGATTTGGAATTACATTCAATTTTCTGTGTTATTATTCATTATATTTTATTATTATCATCATTATTATGCCCTGGTATATAAATGTATTATAATTTGTCTGAATAAACATTAAGATGGCCAAATGTTGTGCTCTATATTTCTGTTGCATTGTCATCCATTCACATTCATAAGAACCGAAAAGATGTCGTTGGTACATTTAAGCCTCATATGAGGCCACTCATTTTTGGACAGTTGTAACTGTCAATTTTTTGAAAAATGTATTAGGTGATATTACTTACTGCATTTCCTGCCTAGAAATCCGAGTAAAAATTTTTTTGCATCCCATTTCATAATTTGTGCATGAGAGGGTTAACCGTGTCCTGCATACGATTTCTAATCAGTATCGGCTTCCATTATGTGCTTACGCGGAATCTCTTAAGTGACGATGTAGAACTGCTCTTCAGTCACCTGAGAAATAAGGGAGGTAACAATGGCATGATGGACGTGAAATCATGCCTGCATGCCATAGAGTCAACACTTAGTACAGGAATTATCGCATCTTCTAGAAGTGGGAATGTGGAGCTGAGGGAAGATGCAGTCGTAACAGGCGCCTTGACCAAGTTTCTGAAGCCTAAAAAATCGCGGAAGGTGCAAAACCCAGCCAATGCTAAAGAAACACCCCAGCTTCCGGCATATGTCTTGGAGATTCTTGAAAGCCCTGTTCAAGGTAAGGATATGGGGCATTTAGCCTGTATTAAGTTCATTGAAATGAAACATTATGATTGACATTCTAGCATTAAAATCTCTATTTTTGTTTTCAGAAAAGTTAGCGTCTCTATCTTCCATTTCAATTGCAATGGTAGCGTGATTTCTTGTAAGAGTGGCAAAAGGGAGAACATACTGTGAAGGTTGCTTAGAGAAAATATCTGCTCCAGCAAATTCAAGCCTGTCATTTAGTTTAATACATTCTCAAGACAGAGGGGGATTAAGATATCCCAAAGCTTCTTTTATTTATCTGTTGGAAACAATTTCTCACTTTGTCACAACAGCCGTAAATTTCATGTCTCGAAAATATTTAGTGTCAAATTTCATAAATATTTTAACTGACACGTTTTCCGAGCACACAAAATGTGGTGTATTGACAATTCTCTCTCCGTAAATCTTCTGCAAAAGTTCTTAAGGCCATTTTTAAAGAATATTGGTGTGAACCACACGGGCAGAAGTGCAACGTTTTTGAATTTCAGAAGTAAGCCACTTGACAGAAAAATTCTTAAAGTGAAGTGAAATACAGTCAAGAGTGAGCCGTATTCATCATTTGGGACAAACTGGAGCAAAACAGGTAAGAAGTGTTGAAAAACATGTATTAAATGTATTTGAGTTGCATGTAACGCATAGTCAACAGCAGACAACTAGGGCGCTGAACCGCGATCCTAGTGGCGTAAAGTGGAACTAGCAGTTTGGCGCACCAAGTCTGAGCTCTATTTCCAGGCCTTGAGTATAATGTAGGCCACGGTTCTAGGTAGTAAAATATGCTTATACCCCATTTAGACGTCTCGGTCGCGATCCCGATTATCTCTGATCTGGATAATGTCCAATCGTGATCAACGGCATTTGCCATTGGTACGTGTTTAGACGTCCCATCATGAAACAACAGGATAATCGAGTAAAACAGCATGACATCGCTAAGGTCTGCCAACTTTTGAATTCCAAGTGTCATAGCAGAAATTTACAGTAGTTTGTTTCCTCCCGTTTAGAAGTATTTCAGTTATTCTTTATACATAATTCAACCTGCTAATGCATATTCTTAAATATATACAAATCCTGAGGAGACGTGTAGGCAAGGCCTACCCTTGGAGTGGAAATAAAAATATTTTGAAATATTTATAAACAGGTCTAGGCTATTTATTGCATAAATACTTCTTGTTCGTCCAGAGTTATTTGGCCATATCGGAATCCCTTCTATGTCTATGAAAATAAATTTATGTCTTTATTAATCGTCTTCATCGACTTTCCCTAACTATAATATTTTTTTCAGCGTTTAAACACTGGTATGTTTTTCTCCATCCATCATTTCGTTTCTCTCGATCTTCATATATCTCTATCAACCAACATAAATACAACCATCATGGCCAACATTACGTACATCTCGCTTTCAAAACACAAGATAATACAAAATGGCCATCATTTCCACAGCCTACTTCACTCGCACAACAGGAGGATAGAACACACCGACGATCGCAATGGCTGCGAACGCGATTATCTCGTTGTGGGAACGGGATCGGGATGATCTTGTTGGAGGAAAAGTTGATCGCGATAATGTTATCCTGTTGCGTTTAGACGTCCCAACTTAATCTGGATCGGTGCCTGATCGCGATCGCAACCGGGACGTCTAAACGGGGTATTAGGCTAGTACAATTGCTGTGGTAACGCAATAGACACTGTAGTAGCCGTAATAGTCTACGTTAAAAAATTCGGTGTAATAGGCCGTAATGGTTGTAATAGCCAGTGTAATAACAGTGTAATAGTCTGTACACACGGTTTGGGAAATGCTGCTGTACCGTTCCACTTTTCGTTGAAATATGTCTTTATCTGAGAGCCTAGAGCGATGCGCAGAGAAACCGGATGGCTGGTCGGTAGAACCTGGAACGATACCGGCGGACTGGTGGAAACGTTATTCTATTTCAAGAACCAAGATCGGTACGCAAGTAACTTGCCAACTGGTAACGCTGAGGAATCGTTCCAGTCATGTACCGTTTCAGATGGAACGCTCCACTAACACGTACCTTGATGCTCGGTACAGTTGGAAGTCGAGAACCTGCTGCACCGTTCCAGCGCTGTAATATTCCACATTCCTTTACTGAGCTCCCAAGTTAGTGGGACGGAACGAATACCGCAAGTCAGCTCAGGCCGCGATTTGGTATACTTAACGTAAAGTGGAACACAGCGGTATGTAACGCATTTCAGTCCTGTTCCGGGTTCCCTGGTAAAAGGAATTCCTGTTCTCACCTTTGTTTTCCATTATAAGATAAATATCTCTCTGAGGAAAATCCCACATTTATGTTACAATTTAGCATTTTGCTAATACCAGATATTCAATGCTAAAGCAGCATAAATTATACTAGATTTAGTACCACTGAGAGTATTCTGCATTTTATCACTTTGATTTATGTGCATTCTTGAAGTCTTTTGTTTTGTTCTAGGTTCCAACTTAGTAAACTAGAAGAGGAATCATTGGCAGAGTTGAAAGTGAAGAAATTAAGTAACCTTGGTGTAGAACCCAAGAAAAAGAAATTTAAGCGGAAAGGAGGTCCTAATCCCCTTTCTTGTAAAAAGAAAAAAAAAAAAGAAGCCTGAAGTGTTGCAGGGTACATTGCAAGAAAATTCTTCCAAGATGCGGCATAGAAAGAGAATTAAAATATCGAAATACGTGAAAGAACATCTGCTTGCTCAATCTAAGAGTTGACTTTAACTAATTTATCAATATTTATCATTATAAATAAAACTATAACATCTGTTTTGATTCATTTTTGTACGACTTTGATTTCTTTCACATTTGTAACCTTCTTCTTCAATTGCTGTAACGCTTTTACAGGGGTGAGTGATGCTAAACCACAACAAGTCCCACGTTTTGCGGGCACGTGTAACTGTTTTACTAGTGTCCCCACTGTTGGGTGACAAATTAACGTTTATTCTTACTAAGATAAGTTGTATTAATGGGCGCCAAGACCTCAACACTACGTTGAAATCTAAATTTATATTTATAAACACCTAGCTCGGGCAGAACACATTTAAGAATCTTGACACTCAGACCGTGGTATGATTGGATCATTAACCCAACTAACAATTGTATCCGGAGAAGGAATTAGGTCTATATCTAGTGCTACCTACTGAAAGCAAAGATTGCATAGTATAAGAAATGAATTTATTATATAAAAAACAAGTAGTGGCAAATTTTAATAATGATAATAATAATTTAAAATGGAGCATAACGATTTTAATTTTACCACTGGAAAATTACGTGACGTTGGAGACGGAAGAATTATTGAATTTACTATTATTTCCAACCTAAGAAGTTACTGAAATTCTGATTCTGAGACCATGCAAAGAGAGAGATTACGGAGTTCTGCGTCAGTCGCGCTTACCATTGGAAATAGCAGTAGCATTTCCCTCGTACGTGATGAATCAAGAGAGCTTCCATCAGCCTCTTGGACGTCGCCATCTTCTTCGTTTCTTGCGGAGATCGGTGTTAAAATGATGAAGTTAAATGCTTGATAGTGGTGGATCCAAAATCCGTTAGCCACCTACGCTGACTCCCTGTTCACAAGAGCTCGCGTATTTCTCATGACTCATTTGTCAGTTGAGAGTAGCAGTACTGAAATGTTCGCCATCGAACACGAGTACGAAGTCCGTAGACTATGCAAAAATACAATGTTCAAGTTACGGTCCGAACACAATGGAACCTACGAAACGAGCGTCCACCTCGGACAAGTTTTACAATGTTAATGGTCCCCTCTTCACTGCGCGCGCTTACTATATGCACTCGCCGACCGTTCCCCTCCAGTGTACCACCTCCCTGTGGTCTGGTCTCCTCTGACTGGCTGTGACCCCACGCGATATTTCCCGCTATAAAGTTCATTGCCTACTGTAAATTTTCCGTTCCACTCCAATTCGCCTTTTCTTGAAACAGCCAGTTGTAAATGTTCCTCGGTTGCATCATCGCTTCACGACAAGATTATTCCTGTAGCCGAATTCCCGATGACTCATCTCTCTCTCCATAAGCCCTTAACTGAATAAAATTCGAAAATCTCCGCGATCAAATAATTTACCGTGATAATGTTGTTCGTAATACATCGCTTGATAGTGTTTTCTATTGGCAACTCAAACTAACACTTGGGGCGCTGCAGTCGGTCTGGATAAGTAGGGTAAAAATACTCAATAACACGCGTTTGATATGGAACACTTTTCATTTTTCGGTTATAATCAGTAAATGTGGTCCCTAAAATAATGACAGTGTTATTTTTAATTGCATATATGTATAACTGTGCGATACACGTGATCTAATTTGTGTGTTCCACTGGATTTTATGTGTCAATTGCATATTATCAAGCATCGGTTATCTGCTGGTGTTTATTTTTGAGCAGTTCGAGTCATGACGCTGTTACGTTTAAAAGCTATATTTGAGTTTGATCACTGTACCATAGACTCTAGAAATTATTTGCTGCTTGGTAGGGCGAAAGGATGAGTTTAACTTGTATTAAAGCTCGGTGGACACAGGAATTGCTTGATTTGGATGGTTAGCTGGTGTGTTTGGTGTTGAATATCGGACTGGTAGCAGGTTCTCGCAGAGTAGATATCTACCCCGCGAAGTCAAATTAGGCCTATATGACTCGTAGTGGAATGGCTCGGATATCGCAGAGCGAGGTAATGGCGGTTGATAGGGTAATTGGAAATGAACTAGGGAGGGGGAAGGATACCAGACTGCTGAAGCTTGGCTGTCCTCGGCTGGTGTGGGCTAGGCTGTCTTGGTACGGCTTGGCTTGGCAAGACTGTGCTTGGCTGTCTAGGTGCGGCTTGGCTTGGCGTAACAGTGAACAACCCGTCCTGTCGTCAGTGAGTGTAGTGGTGAGTGGTCCAACCCGCTCCTGTTACCCGTATTTATTTGGTATCATCACCTTTCGGCTATTGCTATTTACATGTTTTGGAAAGTGGTGAAAACTTATATCCGCAGCCCTCTTATACATCGACTTACAGCCGTAAACTGAGCAATATACTTTGCTTTTACTTATTTTACACTCTATCAACGAGTAAATCGTATTACTTATGTATAAAGACACGAAGAATTTATCTCGATCTGCTTACGAATACAAGAAACCATATACAAACAGTCACCACGTGACAAATGCACCCTACTTGGTAAGTTTCTAATTTTTACCGCTAGATGTCATATCAGATAGCTGGAGTTGCCAATAAAATCGAAAACCTATCTGTATAGTTATAATCTTTAAAGAAAAAGCTCCAAAGAAAACATTAATAATAATAATAATAAGTTAAATGAAAATTATCTTTGTTGAATAAGTTGCCGCGTAAACAAACATTAAATAGCTTCCTACCCTAGAAAAACACGTTACATATTCGCCTCGGATCAGCAAGTGATTTACCGTGACCACGGTACATCATATGATTATCCTAGACACGTTCATAAAATCCCCATCCAAAATACATATTACACAAATTACATCACCCTAAATTACATATATATATATATATATATATATATATATATATATATATATATATACACTCATAATTTTCTTCGCGCACTTTACGTCAAAGTCTGTTGTAATATTGGATTGCCCTAGGCAATCAGTAAAATGTTTTATCATTCCAATAAATGTTCCACGGATATTTCCGCCTCTCAAATATCTCTATGTTAGGAAAGATATACATAAATAATGTGTGAGCACTGTGTATACATGATGTTACTTCACACGCATCACAGGTGTTCTGATACATTTACCACCACAGAACCTCCCGATATCAATGGTTGTCGCTTTCTTCTGTTGTAACTTAATTTCACTGATCACACGAGCACACTATTGTGGCTGCGCATCGTGACAATAATACTTAATCTCTCTTGTGTATTTGATAAAATTACTATTGACTTCTGAAAAAAAAAACACGTGCACATTCTTCTTCTTCTTCTTCTTCTTTAGAGACCACAAAAGATCACTTTACCCAACCATTAGTTCGACGACTTGTAGGAACTGTACGAGCCTTGCGGTCCTCCCAGTACTTCTTCATGCGTATTGAACGTCTTGCCCGTTCTTCGGCGGAAAATATTCTTGTAGGAATTTTCTTCTTTGTGAGTGGAAAATGAAACGTCATATTTTTAAGTGCTGTAGTTAAACTTTTCTTATTTGCAGCATCTTCTGTTGTTAGGCCAATTTCTTTTAAGTCCTCTCTGATTTCTTTTAACCATCGGCATCCAGTTGTTGTGTTTTTTGAAGCAAGATTGTACTGCACTAGTTGTTTTAGAAGACGTGAATCTGGCATTCTCATGATGTGCCCAAAGAATCCTAGTGTTTTCTTTCGCATGGTATCAGTAATGGGTTCTAGGTTGTTATAGACCATATTGTTAGGTATTATTCGCCATTGCCCATCTTTTTTATATCCTTTATTGATACAAGTTCTTCCAATTCGCCTTTCGATCTTCTGTAATCTGTCGGTTTTAGAATGTTCATTTAGATGGAATAATGTTTCTGCTGCATATGTGGCTTCCGGTTTTATGACTGGATTGTAATGTTTAATTTTTGCATTAATTGATAAGCATTTCTTTTTGTAAGTTTCCCATGTTAATTTTTGTGCCCTAGATAACTTGTTGGTTCTTATTTGAATTGACGCTTTCTCATTTAAATTGTTTGTTATTAGCTCTCCTAGATATTTGAATCGTGTTACAATTTTAATTTTTGTATCATTACATATAACACCAAATATTTCTGTGCCGTAATTGCCCTGTCTTATTGAGTTCCCGTTGACCATATTCTACTTAATACTAGTTCATCACCCACCATGCCTCACACCTTCATCAGCGCACAACCCAGACCAGTTCTCCACGATCCTGACCTAGTTGCCACCACCCTCAAATAATACCTATGTACTATTTACCTTTAATTCACACATACAGATCTTACATGACGAGGCCGTAAACAGAAATCACGTGTGCTGTTATGTATGAGTTTCATGAAGGACTGTCTCGCATTCTGGTGGCCCATCTTTTGTCTCGTGGACGCCTTAAGCAAACATGCCCTGTACAAGCGCTCACCCATCTCTTGGAGACAAATGGGAATTCACCAGTGCTACCAAATTCTGGCCTTGGTGTATCGAGACATTTTAGTGCTCAACAGCATCCGACAATCCCGTCATATTTCCCTGTACCTTAAACTCTCAATTACTTATATTCTACCCCCTTTGTGACCTCTGATATGCCTGCCTGGAAGACCAGATCTCCCACGCACCAAATACCTCCCTTACTCGTTTGACAGGCTGGCTCGCCAGCTAAACACACCCACTTTAAGACACATATTTTCGTAGACTATGTATATTATACGTCCCGTATAATCTGTTTTTCTTACCATCCTCCAGCACATGTGCTGTTTTGCCAATACGTTTGGAAACTATAAATGGGCCCTCGTAGAGATAGAAGAACTTGGACATGACTTTCTCTAGCTTATTCGACTGTTTCGGCACTCTAAGTAAGACTCTGTCTCCCGGCTCGAATTGGTCAAATTTAGTTTCTTTTTGTTGGCGAATTCTCTTTTGTGCTGACTTAGATAAATTATGTTTCGCCAACTGGACAATGTAATCTATCCCCGGTTGTTTTCCCTCCTTTAAACCCAATACTCTCGCTAGTTAATTTTGTGGTCTCTTTCCGAAGTGAACTTCGTATGGCGTCAATTTCGTGCTCTCATGCTGGACAGAATTCAGCCAAGTCTCGACTTTGGGAAGATGTCCAACCCAGGCCGAATGCTTGTCATGCACTAGAGTCCGAAAAAGAGGCCACTTCCCTTAATGGACGCTCTGCAGAATTACCCTGAGGGTACCTTACAGAGGAATGAACGTGTGAAATACCAGCTTCCTGCATACATGTTCTCCATTTCTTTGCAGTAAACTGTGGTCCACTGTCAGATAGTATCCTGAGAGGAAGGCCAAACTCAGGTACATACTTATTAATGATCAGACGGCTACACGCTAGTCCCGTGGCTTTTCTTAGCTGATATAGCTTGACATACTTACTAAAAGCGTCAATAACTATAAAATGTACTCGTAGCCGTACTGTCCTTTAACGATCGGGCCAAATAAATCCACACACAGTAGTTCGCCGGGACTACTGGTGAGAACGGCAGATCTCTCCCCCACTAAATATTTAACTGGATACTTGCTCCTTTGACAGGTGTCACACTTAGCTAAAATCCTCCTAACATCCCTTCCCATTTTATTCCAAATAAAGTCACGACCAATTTCATAGAAGACTTTGGTAGCACCAAAGTGTCCTAGTTCCCTATGAATGAACCAAATTAGTTTCTCCCGTAAAGTGGCAGGAACACATATTGCCCAGCGATTCTTCCTACATTTCCGTGCAAGAAGCCCATCCTGCACCTTGTACGTGAACCTCCCTACTTTCACACACTCTTCTTCACCTGACTCCAATATAGCCAGTGGCTCCCTTAAATTAACGTCATCGCGTTGCTCTACTAACATGTTTCTCAGTCTGAAACGATGCCCCGTTGTTACTGTACACACATGCACATAATAAAATACCGTCCTCTGCTTTGACAACAGGATAATCCCTACATAAATTAGTGTCCCTTGATAGCATATCTGCAAGAATGTTATCATTACCTTTAATATATTTAACTGTGAATTCGTATTCCTGCAGTGCAAGAATCCATCTACTAACTCTGTTAGAACTGAGTTTACAAGTCCTCATATACAGTAATGCATGGTGATCTGTATGGATCTCAAATTTCCCCCTTACTAAATACATTCTAGAGGGGAGCGTGATGGCGCAGTGGCTTAGCTGCTCGTCTTTCACCCGGACGGCCGGGGTTCGAATCCCGGTGACAGCGGGGTGGAATTTTCACCTGAAAAATCACGTGGTGTCAGGAAGGGCATCCGGCCTTAAATCCCCGGCCAAAACCAAAATGAGCCTGTTGGCTCCGGCGACCCCAATTAATTGGTAAAAATCCGAAGAAAGTATATACTAAATACATTCTAAATTTCCCTAAACTGAAAACAATACCTACAAGTTCTAACTCAGTAATAGTGTATCTTTTATCTGCTGCCGTAAGTCCTCTCGAGGCTAAAGATACAATGCACAGATTATCCTCTTCATCTATCTGACACAATACCCCAGAAATACCTATATGCGAAGCATCCGTCATAACCACATATTCCGTATCTTTCAAAGGATATTTCAGCACTACAGCCTTCTCGAAACCTTCTTTCAGCGCTCTAAAAGCCTGATCATGCTTGGGCTCCCATCTCCACCAATTACCACTTTTCAGCAATTCCCTGAATGGTTCTACTAACCCTGAATATTTAAGAACAAACCTTCTGAAAAAGTTGCAAATTCCCAGGAATGTTTTCAACTGTTTAACATTCTGTGGCACCTCTGCATTAAGTATTTCATTAACCCTACTTTCCTCTGGTGTTACACCTCTACTTGACACTCTATGACCTAAAAATGTCACTTCTGACTGACAGAATGCCGACTTAGACAGTTTCAAAGTGAACCCTGCCTGATCTAACTTCTGAAAAACAATATCTAAATGACGTAGAAGCTCCTCAAAACTGCGTGAACTAATTACCATATCATCAATGTAAATGGTTACAAACTCTCCTGTGTCATCACCTAATGCGATGTTTAATGCTCTAATTAAAGCAGCTGAACTACTCTTTAAACCATAAGGTGTTCTACAAAATTGATAATGGTTATATTTATGACTTAAAGCTGTAAATGGTCTATCTTCATACATAAGTGGCACTTGCCAGAAACTGCAACTCAAATTTACACAAGTAAAATACTTCTTGCCCTCAAATGTCTGCATCAACTCCTCTACAGACATGGACTTCAGCTGGTCTGAACTGATTCTACTGTTAACTAAACGAGCGTCTAAACAAATACGGACTGTGCCATCTACCTTCGGCACGGTGATCAAAGAATTAACATATGGACTGTTGGAGTGCTCAGTAATGCCATCTTCAAGCATCTGGTTATTTGTGCCTTAACTGCACTCTGATAAGCAAAAAGTGCAGGATATCTATGTCCTGTGAATACTGATCTATCAATAACGTTCAACGAATGCGTATAGCAATTGGCCTTACCAATGCGATCCTCAAAAACTCTCCTATTACACAATAACACATCATAGAGCAGAACACACTGTTCTTCCTCTATATTTCCCTGAAATGCAGCTTCACGTAACGAGTCCTCTAGACTACCGTTCATAATCACACTGCCCACTAAACTTGGAGAATCCCGCTCTACGGCTGGCGATATCTCAATCAAAGTACAAATCACACCTACAACACTACTTCTCTGAACATTGTCGTTGAACGCTACTTCTACTTCAAAATCATCCCATTTAAATTTCAAACTTCCTACCTCATAACATAAGTTACCAGACACTCTACTTAGCCAATCTGAACCCAAAATAACACTGAATACTAAATTTGAAATTACAAGACAAATCTGCTTTTCTACATGATTATTAATTTTAATGTCTACTAAAACTTGCTTAGAAATTACTTTAGACCTCTTCGCAACAGCTGTAATAACAAAAGTGCTTTTAATTGGCATCTCCTCAAAATTTATTCCAGTTCCTTTCATTTTATCGTAAAATGCACTACTTATGCAACTCTTCATGCAACCACTATCAATTAAAACATCCGTGTACGCCTCGGACACGTTAAGTTTAACAATGGGGCTCTTACTAGCCACCTCCTGAATAATACCTTCATCATTTAGTTCACGTAATAATTCACTTCTTACATTTAGGTCATAGGGTTCCTGTATAAGTGTATGGACCGGGTACGTTACAGACTGAGATTCTGGTTCGCGTTTAAAGTACCGCTACTGCTTGGTGTAGTACTACTCACTACTGCACTGGTCTGGTTGTTCTGGGCTGTGTTAACGGTATTTCTCTGTTCGTTATTACCATTGGGCTGATCCCTTCCTTGACCCCTGTTCTGGTTATAATTATTATTATTATAATTCCTCCCTTGGTTACCCCTGAAATCATTATTTCGGCCTTGATTTCCCCTGAAATCATTATTTCTACCTTGGTACTGCGTACCATATCCATTTCCTCTGTACTGATTTTGCTGGTTGTTATTATGATTTTGGTTCCCCCTATTTTGTATATTGGCTCCTTCGCCACTGTTCCCCTGAACATCCTGATTCCTATTCTCATTAGGCCTATTATTATGGTTCCCCTGGTTCCTACTGAAATTCTCCTCGTAACCACCTCTTCCCAGAGCATCGAATGTACTTAATAGATTTTCCACTTGCGAAATAGATTTAACATTTTGGATACAGGCAGCTTCTTTGATTCTATATAGAAAATGTCTTAGTAATAACCTGACTACATCACTCTCCTCCCTCAAACCATCCAGATATTTACACGTCAATACCTGCCCTAAAAAGTATTCTGTCATAGTGTAACTTCCTTTCGGGTTATATTTCCCACACACAATTCCCTCACGAAGCTGAGACTGAATTACCTCATTCCAAAACTTTACTTTGAAATCTGAAATGTCCACTAAATTGTCTCTATAGACAGCAAACCAGTTCCTCGTCTCCCCTACAAACGCCTGCTCTAAAATCTCAACTACCTGACACCACTCAATACTACCATCTTCCAATCTCTCCTTGAATTTGTTTTCTATAGGGATCATAAATTCCATGGGACACCCCTGTCGATTGCTGAATTTCCCTAACTCAATCTCCCTGTGTGTGCTATTCACATAAACTGGCCTACTCTGACTATTTTCCTGCCTAATTCTAGCTTTCAACTTCTGTTCTAATTCAGCAATTTTTTCCTCAGCTTTTCTCTCAATACTAGTTACAGTTAACGTTATGCTCCCTTACGATGCTTCAAGGTTATCACTTAATTTAGCCTGTTTCTCCTGAATCTTTCTAATACTTTGATTATTCTTCTGCTTTAAATCATTCACTTCAGTAATTATTTCTGCATGTACTTTATCAATTCTACCCCCCCCCCCCAGCTGTTCTTTAACCTCCTGAGTTGCTACCTGAATTTTATCAATTTCTCCCCCAATTGCTTTTTGACCTGCTGTGTTTAATGTTGCACCAGTTCTTTTAAATTTTCAGCCTGTGTACTGATTCTAATTTCCAACTCCTCCTGTACCTTTCCTAACTTTCTATCTACAACTGCAATAATCTCTTTAGCATTCTCTACCGTCATCCCTTTGATCTCACCTCTAATCAGCTCAAATTTATCACTAATTTCCCTACTGTTTTGATCCAATTTAGCGTTTAAAGCATCTGTACTCTCTTTATTTTCCTTACTATTTTGTTCAAGTTTAGCATTTAAACTATCTGTACTTTCTTTATTTTCCTTACTATTTTGTTCAAGTTTAACATTTAATCTATCTGTACTTTCTTTGTTTTCCTTACTATTTTGTTCAAGTTCAGCATTATTCTGTTCAAATTTAGCGGTTAAAGCGTCTGTGCTAATTTTATTTTGTTGCATGAACTGAAGAAGCAAACTCTCTAACCCTGCTTGACTGTTATGATTACCACCCTCAGTATCGGGATTTACCTCCGACATCCCTGTGCTGCTTTCATCCTCAAGACTAGCCATACTGCTCGTATCTTCACTATCCAACTGGTGACCACTACGCAACTTCATCTCTTCCTCAACACTACCCATGCTGATACACACCGACAAATAAAAAAAACAAAATACAGGCACAGAAATATATACCCTTCTCCTTCCACAAATGTTATTAGGTTTACGGTCCCACGTTGCCGGCGACAATTGTAACGCTTTTACTGGGGTGAGTGATGCTAAACCACAACAAGTCCCACGTTTTGCGGGAACGTGTAACTGTTTTACTAGTGTCCCCACTGTTGGGTGACAAATTAACGTTTATTCTTACTAAGATAAGTTGTATTAATGGGCGCCAAGACCTCAACACTACGTTGAAATCTAAATTTATATTTATAAACACCTAGCTCGGGCAGAACACATTTAAGAAACTTGACACACAGACCGTGGTATGATTGGATCATTAACCCAACTAACAATTGTATCCGGAGAAGGAATTAGGTCTATATCTAGTGCTACCTACTGAAAGCAAAGATTGCATAGTATAAGAAATGAATTTATTATATAAAAAAACAAGTAGTGGCAAATTTTAATAATGATAATAATAATAATTTAAAATGGAGCATAACGATTTTAATTTTACCACTGGAAAATTACGTGACGTTGGAGACGGATGAATTATTGAATTTACTATTAATTCCAACCTAAGAAGTTACTGAAATTCTGATTCTGAGACCATGAAAAGAGAGATATTTCATAGTTCTGCGTCAGCCACGCTTACCACTGGAAATAGCAGTAGCATTTCCCTCGTACGTGATGAATAAAGAGAGCTTCCATCAGCCTCTTGGACGTCGCCATCTTCTTCGTTTCTTGCGGAGATCTGTGTTAAAATGATGAAGTTAAATGCTTGATAGTGGTGGATCCAAAATCCGTTAGCCACCTACGCTGACTCCCTGTTCACAAGAGCTCGCGTATTTCTCATGACTAATTTGTCAGTTGAGAGTAGCAGTACTGAAATGTTCGCCATCGAACACGAGTATGAAGTCCGTAGACTATGCAAAAATACAATGTTCAAGTTACGGTCCGAACACAACGGAACCTACGAAAGGAGCGTCCACCTCGGACAAGTTTTACTATGTTAATGGTCCCCTCTTCACTGCGCGCGCTTACTATATGCACTCGCCGACCGTTCCCCTCCAGTGTACCAGCTCCCTGTGGTCCTGTCTCCTCTGATTGGCTGTGACCCCACGCGATATTTCCCGCTATAAATTCATTGCCTACTGTAAATTTTCCGTTCCACTCCAATTCGCCTTTTCTTGAAACAGCCAGTTGTAAATGTTCCTCGGTTGCATCATCGCTTCACGACAAGATTATTCCTGTAGCCGAATTCCCGATGACTCATCTCTCTCTCCATAAGCCCTTAACTGAATAAAATTCGAAAATCTCCGCGATCAAATAATTTACCGTGATAATGTTGTTCGTAATACATCGCTTGATAGTGTTTTCTATAAAATCGAAAACCTATCTGTATATTTATAATCTTTAAAGAAAAAGCTAAAAAAAAAAATTAATAATAATAATAAGTTAAATGAAAATTATTTTGGCTGAATAAGTTGCCGCGTAAACAAACATTAAATAGCTTCCTACCCTCGAAAAACACGTTACGTTGCCAAGTCTGGTCCCCCGAATGTTGGCGAAGACATTTCTGTTGAAGATCACTATTTGCTCTTCTGAGGACATCTCTGTTCGTAACTTTATCAGTCCAGGGTATTTTTAGCATTCTTCGATGGATCCACATTTCAAATGTCTTTAGTTTTTCCATGGTGCTAGCTTTCAAAGTCCAAGCCTCCATACAAAATAAGAGTGTCGACCAGTCATGAGCTCTAGCCATTCTTTGATGGAGCTTCAGATTTAAGTTGTCGTTGAATCAGGATGATATTTTTCTATATACATTGCGTGCTATTCTATGCGACTTCTGATTTCAACATAGGGATCTAAACTGTCAGTGATGATACACCCTAGATATTTAAAATGGCGGATATGCTCGACCTCCAATGCTACTGTAGACAAATTACAACAGAAAATCTGGCCTATGTGCTTGTTCCATCATTGCATCTGCAGAAAATATTTTAATGTGGCTTGGCAATGGAAACATTGGTTGCAATTTTGTTATGCTATTCCCTGACTATCGCAAGAGGTGCTAAAGGGACAGGTTGTGTGTGGCCCACCATGCATGGTGCTTCCTGGGTGGCACTAAGTGGTCTATCAAGGATTCAGAAATTCTCAATGTCATTAAAAGAAGAAAACTAGAATATTTAGGTCATTTCATGCGCAACAGCAAATACAACCTTTTACAATTAATTATTGAAGGGAAAATTGATTGTGTTATGGGTCTGGACATAGAAGAATATCCTGGCTAAAGAACTTAAGCCAGTGGTTTGTACTGAATATAGTGTCGCTGTTTAGAAAAGCTATGGACAAAAACAGATCATGTTACTGATCGTCAATATTCTTGGAGGATGAGGCACTTGAAGCAGAAGAAGATTGCAGTAAAGAATACACACTGGTGTGCACAATTTAAATTTAGCCAGTTCATTCGCTGATTTTCCATTAGGGCTAAACTTAGTAATTGAAGTCCATGACCAACTCTTCCTAAGGTGACCACATGCAGATACAGTATATAAAAAAGAGGACAAACAGCTTCAAAAAGGAGGGCAAAAAAAAGAAAAAAGAGAACACACAGACTCATACTATCAAATTTAATAAATGAATGAATTAATAGACATAACATACATTCCTTAACTTTTATTAGTACTTCTCTGAAGATCAAATTTTCTGTAGAATTGTAGGCTTGCTAAGCAGATAGTTATAAAAAGATTTTTAAAAAAGTCAACCCCTGGCACTCGACAGCCCATGACGGGCTAAGGCGACCAAGCGACCGCTGCCCAGCCATTCAGCCTGCAGATATTAGGGTGACGCATGATCAGCGTCGGGTCCCCTCGGCCATTAATCTTGATTTCGTGATCGGGGTGCTGTCTCACTGTCAGACAGCTACTCAATTGTCCTCACGAGGCAGAGTGCATCCCGTTCCAACCCTCACGTCAGTTTTAAAATCCCTGACGGAGCCGGGGATCGAACCCGGGGCCTCCGGGTGAGAGGCAGGCGTGCTACCCCAACACCACGGGGCCGGCTAGTTGTAAAAAGATGCACTGGAAAATTCTTTTAAATTATACTGGACTATCAACATACCTTTAACAGATTCAAGGTTCAACCTGTTCCTGTTGTAATGAGCGAAAATACTCTTTCTGCATTTGCATTGTGCCCTGATAAACTGAAAATGTATTCAGCAAGTTTCAAATTTTAAATAATTGATAGTTGCACTCGCTTATGGATCGATCCATGATCACTAGTGAAAAAGTGTTGGGTCACCCTGCTCCTTTCTAATACCAGCAGTAATTTTAAGTTCATTAATACAGACATCACAAAACCGACAGTAGTGGCTACGCTGGCTAACGCGCAGCATTAGGTCATGGGGCCAAGCTCTCTGCTGACTCGGTAGACGCGTGGGTTCGAGCCCCACCGTCAGCCGTCCTTGAAATGGTTTTCCGTGGTTTCCCATTTTCAACACCAGGCAATTGCTGGGACGGTACCTTCTGACAGGCCACGGCCGCTACCTTCCACATCCTTGCCCAGTTTCATTCACCATCATTCATTTCATCTCTCATTAACTCCTCTCGTGAGGTTGGCATCAGGAAGGGCAACCGGCCGTAAAAACCATCGCCACAAAGACTTCCATCGCATCTCATCCCCGACCCTGTTGGAAAAACGGGAAATAATAAGGGGTAGACATACACACAATACAGACATCACAATAACACGAATGATAGAATTCCTTGCCCTGGTTTCACAACTAGTGGAATGTGGGTTGCCGACCACGGGACCTCAGCTGAACTCAATGTTAGTTCCACTTACTTGTGCCACACTCCACTCTTTCATCTTTCCTCTTTTGTTCAACTCTTGCTCTCTTCCGACCCCAACAGTAATAGGTTATCTCAGGCCTAGGGCATGTTTAATTTTTTCATGCTATTCCCTGCCTATCACAAGAGGTCCTAAAGAGAGAAGTGTGGCCCACCATGCATGGGGCTTCCTGGGTGACACTAAGTGGTCAACACAGCTGGCTAGCTCGGGAGTTGGTAAACCCGTGGTATTTGTTGTCACAAAGCATCAGAGGAACACTAAAAGGTAGAGGGAAGAAGTCAGCAATACAGAGGATCCAAATTATGGAGTAAGATTGTTCTAATTCTGATGGCAATACAGCATTTGCATATGTATAGCTCCAAAATTGAAGTTACCATAAAAGTGATCTTTTTCTGTTTTAGGTACATATGTCTTGATAAGTAAGAGTGCTATAACTACGGAACTTTCAAAACTTACTTATCATGAAAGTCATGCAAATTTAGGTCAATATGTAGTGTAGAAGTTTAATTACTTGTGTGAAGAGAATTGAAAAGTTTATTTTTTTTAAAGAAATTCATCAACTACTTATTTGTATTATTTCTCAGACCTCATTAGTGTGAATGTACTAAATATGCATGGCATTGTTTATCAAGAGATACCCTACATCTATGAATTTTTTAAAGATAATGTAATGGTTATTTTGTGTACAGGGTGTACCTAAATTTGTTCACTTTTAGCATTGGATTAAATGGGACATTCATTACCTACAAGGTCCCCACCATTTCAAATAAATTGATTTATGAATCAGCAGTATTTAGATTTTCACACCATTGTCGTACTGGTTATTGAAATTTATTTCTAGAAATTCTTGCCATGTACTGTATATATTAATTCATTACCTTCTTCAACAGGTATAAAATGATTACAATCGTCTACCTCAGTAGTTATGTGCACCCAGGTGCAAAGGATCAGAGGCAGAAGACCTTGCTGTTCTGCCTCTTGAAACAACAATAACCAACTTACTGATATCTCTGGCTTGGTAGATGCATGGGTTCAAACCCTACTGTTGGCCATCCAAAAAAAGGTTTTCCTTGGTTTCTCAAGTCAAACTCCAGCCAAATACCAGGATGATACTTTCTAATAGCACATGGCTGCTTCATTCCAACTTCTTGCCCAGCTTCATTCACCATTCATCTTTTATTAACTCCTCTGGTGAGGTTGGCCTCAAGAACGGCATCCGGTCTTATAATAAAAACACAAAATAGATCAATGCATCTTATTCTTGACCCCACAGGAATAGAATAATGATAAGACATGCATAATATGACTACAATTTTGACCAATTTTGACATGTTGGACATGTCAGAGTTAATCACTTACATTTTGACAGAACCACAGTGGATTCTCCTTAATTTGAGCTCCAAAGCCAATATTCCCTTCTGCCTCTCGTTGTCGGGACTTTTATCCATTTCTGGTGCTCAGTCCTCGGATAGAATTCAGAATGAATTGTAAGGGTGCAGCTTGGAATGACATCAGTAGTGGATACTATTAATCAGCACACAGCCATCTAGTGCTCATGGGCCATGAAAGGAAATCAAAGCAGGTGTTGAGGCTAGACTGGAAGGAATGAGAAGAAAGAGATGTCCAAGGTTGGAGTGGGAACAGATGGTTAGAGAAATGATAACGAACCAAGAGAAAAATGTGACTTCCTCTTGTCGTATATACTCATTGGATATTTGCTGTAATTTTTCTTAATTTTAGCGACTCGGACTCAGAATAGTGCAGACGTTTTGTTTCTGTACCATTTACGTAAGTTCTTTAGCCAAGGTATTTTCCTCCTTCCTCGGCCTCTCCTACCTTCAATTTTTCCTTCGTTGATGATTGGAAGGAGTTTATATTTAGCATTGCTAATGATATGGCTCAAGTATTCAAATTTTGCCTTTTTGATGTTATGCAAGACCTCCAGTTCTTTTGTGCAGGCTACGTACTATATTGATCCATGATGTTCTGAGCAGGCGTTGTAGGCATCTCGAAGGGTTGAAGTTTTTTGTCGGGTGTTCTCTGTGAGGGTCCAGGCTTCAGCACCATAGAGAAAATGTAACAGTGCAGTAAATGGAGGCAAAAAGCACAGTAGTGACTGAAGTGATGATGATGATGATGATTGTTGTTTTAAGGGGCCTAACATCCAGGTTATCGGCCCCTAATGGTTTGGGTGATCGTGAAGATGATAATGAAATGTAAACTACAGTATAACTAAAACTAACAACTAACTTATATAATAGAAGAAGAAATGGAAAAAGAAAGAGAATAAGGCAAATAAAGCACAGGAGGAAAAGAAATGCCCTAAACCCTCGAAGAATGCAGATTGAGGGACTTGAAAGCAAGGAGAGTCATGAAAGGCAGAGAGGAAAATGAAGGAGGAGAGGATCCGCCCCAGAGGTAATGGAAAAAAGGGGGAAAACCGGACCCAGCTCAGGAATCCCTCGGGGTCGCCAACTCCCGAACCCACCAGCCGTGAGCCCCTGAGGGTGTAGCAATTTCCAGTGGTGTGGCTACATACACCCTGCCTCCTTGAGGGCCTTGAGCAGAAGGCAGGAGATAACATGACTGTATTGATTTCAGATGTAGATCTAGTGGCTGGGTCAGGAGCAGCAATGGCAGCGGCAGTTGTTTTAAAGATGCCAGGATGCTTGAGAGGATTTTTAACTTATCATTAAGCTTACTATTGAAACTATGCCGTTGTACACAAGAACCCTTTTGTGATCAAACCTGCAATCTTGTGGATTTTGAAGAACAGTATTTAACTTTTTTTTTGTAGTTACTTTGGGGTGGTCCCTCTACTACTAGAATTTCTCTTTCCTTCCCTTCAAGGCTCTACCTTTGGTCTGTCAGATTGCTTTCCAGATGTGCATATCCTAATGCATGCTTGATGCTAGCTCAGAAGTTGATGATTGCTGTTGTTTTAGGGGTTGAACAGCGAGGTCATCTGTCCCGAGCTCAGAAGCGTTGACTGCTCCTTACTTCAGTGGCAGGGAGAGGGCAGCCAAAACCAAACAGGCTTGACACCCAAGGGTGGCTGCTCGACTGACTCTACTACCACTGTGATGTTGGAACATGCTTCTCAACCAGCGTTTCAAATTGGACTGCAGACACTGTTTGTCCTTATTTTTCTGAATTTACTTGGAATTTTGCATTATTTATCCATTTCAGACCATTTTTTGACAAATGCTCACAAAAATATTCTTTATATGTCTGTCTGTCGTCTGTGTGCATGCTTGTATTTCGAGAATGGCTGGGTGGATCAGCGTAAAACTTAGCGTGGGTATCCATCACAGGCTAGGCACCAATTATTTATGTAACTCTTCACCATTACCTCTCGTGAAAGTGGGGCTATGGGGGAAACCCCCCTCAAAATACATGCTGAAATAGGCAAAGTATCCAAGTTATCATAGAAAGAGGAGGCGAAGCTGATTTTGAACCCCATGATGTGAGAAACGAAACTCGGATGGTTCCGAATTGATAAATAGTGTAACTACATTCATAATACATGATTAGTGAGAGTTTTATTTCCTAATATGAGTCCACTCAAATACTCTATATGGATGAAACAAACAATAACATAAGAGACATTAAAGAACACTTGGGAGTAGAAGAGAAGTGGATCAAAATAAAGAAGAGCATTTTAGACTCAACAGAAATTGTATTAAGAAAAAAGAAAAAAGAAAATAGGAAAGAGTGGATAAGTCAAGAAGTTGTGGATATGTTAAAGGAAAGAAGACAGTATAAAAACTCAAATGATGATGATGAAAAGCAAAAATACAAGACCTTAAGAAACAAGACAAATAAGAGGGCAAAACAAGACAAAGAACAGCATTTAATGGGAATCTGTGCAGGCATAAATAACAACATGAAATCTGGACAAATAGATATGGCCTATAGAGATATTAAGAGGTTCTTTGAAACAATATTATGTTATGAAGGTTATTAACGGAATTTTGCCAATTGAAGCAAAGTGGAATATATTACAAGAATGTTATAAAGTGAACAGAAATGTTATTGAAGTTTATAGAGCACGAAGGAAATTAGTTTGTGGAGGAGAATTGTTAGAGTGCACCATGAGAGGTATTTCACAGGTTAGTGATTATCTAGTAGGGTCACTGATTCTTATACATGTTTGGAATTAGCCCAGGAAAATAGGGTTTCGAGGTCCAAAAAAGTTATAAAGCTAATTTTTTCAGAACCCATTAATTCGACCCTAGGGAACAACATATAAAAATACTCGGGCGTACATGTGCCGGCTTCCTTGATTTCCAGGCCTGGAAACCTGGAATTCCAGGAATTCTTCATCGCCGTCCTGGAACGTCCGTAAAAACCGAACGACTCGGCCTAGGTAGACAAAAGTAGTATCAAATGAAAGAAAAAAGCATGCAGATTCCATATATACGACTTTAGGCAATGTTTCTCTCCCTTCAGAGTATATTGTTACAAAAGAAAAAACGCGCAAAATTCAAACTTTTGAGGTTTGATTTCTGCTGCTGGTACAGCAACGAGTGAAAATGAAGTATATACCAAAAAAATCATGCATGATATAACAAAGACCACATGTTTAGCTCTTCAGACCATCTGTCATGTTTGCTTTACGTTTATTATTGAAAAGTTATAGCAAAAATTAAACGTGTAGTGGCTGTCAGTTGACAGTACAGGATTGCGTTGTGTCGTCGGGGGTTTAGCCTATTCAGTTAGTACCTGGAAAGTAAAGCTTGAGCTAATTATTTTTTTCTACACACACATAATATTTAAGTATGAGTTAAGCCTTCAAAATCATAGGAAAAAGGCATAGGATGAAAAGGTGTAAAACAGGAAACTGGTAGTTTAAGTGACATCGGGTGTATCTAGATCCTGATCTGTTTCATAACGATGTACTGCGTTATCACAATTTTGTCCGTGACATTGAGAGCACATTTCTGAGCACTCTTGGCCGGATCGTCTACATTCACAACGCACTCCGTAGTCCATCTTGCAATCGCAAGCAATTAGGAGAAGAAGAGAGTCAGGAGCTGGTGGAAGGGTTGTGAAATGGCCAAAAGAGAGTTGTCCACTCTGTTGGATTGAGGTTTATTCCCAGCCATTCTTGAACCTAAAATCAAACTCAACCTATTTAATTCTCCTGAGAAATACTAGAAAAATATTGTATAGGTGTAGTGTAAAGGAAAACAATGAAAGTTGCCTGCAAGTAAGTCCGCATTGAGTGCTTCCGTAGAGCTTCCCTTGTTGGAGGAAGAGTCGCAAGTTCAAACTGAGAAGTCAGTGATTGGCGCGCAATGGTAATCTGGTACAAACGATGTCGAAGATAATCGATATTCTCCAATTAATTTCCTCCAGGACACAGTGTCCTTAAGGACTTTTCTCCAACAGTGCAAACTTCTTCGCGACTCGCAGATGGATTTGTGTATGTTTTGACAATTTCTTTCCGATGATCCACACTTTTTCGAAGCAATTTGTAAGCCTTCTTCTTCCCCTTCCCGTAGATTGCAGAAGTTTTATCACCACCTGAGACAGCATGGGAGTACAGCACGCAGTTCTTCATGTCACCTATTTCATCTTGAATAGCACCAATATCGTACAGCATTCCGGGGCACTTGGCAGTCCCTGGGTGCAGCATGATGACATCTCCCGTCTGACGCCTAGCAATCAGCATCGGTATCGTTGCTGACTACAACTACAGACTTCCCCAAGGTCTCTATCTCCAAAGCAGTGTGCACGATGAGAGGATTGGCGTCCCCAGTTGCCTAGTATACTCGAACTTTTTCAGCTTCAAATCTTGAAACAAGTACATCAATAAGTCGAGATTTGTTTCTCCTGTTCGTCAGGAAGTCCGCCTGTGGTGCTGTCCATGTCGAATGTTCGGTAAAGTCGATATCAAAACAGGTCCTTCTGGCAGCGCTTCGACTTTGCACCACTTCTTTCGTAGTCGGCTGGCCATTGTATCCGTCGAAAACAACAACTGCAGATGGGTATCGAGTCATAACATGTCTGGTAAAGATCGCAAATTTCTCCGCATGTTGCCAGTCGAGGCCAAATAACAGCGTACAGGAGATAGCCTCCGTCAATGACATACGTGGTCTCTGGACAAAGTTGATCGCCAATTTTTGAGTGCTTGATGAGAGACACAAACGCTGACTTTTCCGTTTTGCGCATTGGACATCCGTCAAAAAGAGAGGGTGGAGTTGGTGCCAGCTAATAATGAAAGTACTCCGCTTTTTCAGTTTCGTTTTTAAAACACACACTATTCTCATAAATAGCTGACTCGAGTTTACGGGCGTTACTTCATTTCTGATCGTCGCAGTACCGTTCATAGCTGATAGGGGGACAACCTTTGACTTTCTGGAAATTTTCACTTCCGCGAAAGACTTACCAACTTACGTTCGGGTTAAATTTGTTTCGTCTATAACTTTTGAACTATAAGACGCAGAACAAAAACAAGAGCACCTCTGTAAAGCTTAAAGGATGCTATTTCTTATATGAGGTATGTTGCTTTGCATAAGTAGCCGTCTGCTAAACGTGCAAACAAATTCTAAATTTCCTTTTGTTACAATGTACACCGAAAGCAGAGAAAACATTGCTTATTATTTATGGAATCTGCATGCTTTTATTGTTCATTTGATACCACTTTTGTTTACCTACGCAGAGTTGTTTGGTGTTTACTCCCGTCCGGTAATACCAACTTACCTTCGGGTTAAATTTGTTTCGTCTGTAATGGTTGAAATATTAGACGTAAAACAAAAATAAGACCACATCTGTAAAGCTAAAACGATAATCTTTCTTATTTCAGGTGCATTTTTTGCAGGACATGTCATCTTAGCCTCTAATAAACGTGCAAATGAATTCAAACTTACAAAAAATTGAATTTCGCGCGCTTTTTGGTTACAAGTTCGAGAAAAAAATGCCAAAATCCTTATATATGGAGACTGCATGCTTTTCTCGTTCATTTGACACCACTTTTGTCTACCTAGCCAGAGTCGTTCGGTTTTTACGGGCGTTCCAGGATAGCGATGAAAAATTCCTGGAATTCCAGGTTTCCAGGCCTGGAAATCAAGGAAGCCGGCACATGTATGGCCGAGTATTTTGATATGTTGTTCCCTAGGATCGAATCAATGGATTCTGAAAAAATTAGCTTTATAACATTTTTTTTAGGTTAAGGCAATATTTTGACTTAAATGCCTGGGCTAAATGTATTCAAGATGGGTTTTTTAGTGGAAGAATACCGTGCATTATTATCGTCGGAAGGAAAAAAATGTGTTGAGAAATGTATCCGTGTAGTTAACGCACTATTGAGAAGTTGTTCACCGTATAGGAAGGTTTATAAGTGTATTGCCTGTAAGAGCAAATTGTTTGATACAGTATGTCGAAGAAGTTAACTGACAGCTGAGTATTCATTTGTGTTGTACATGTCAGTAAAGTGTAATTCCGAGATCCACGAAGTTTATTAAGGTAACAGATTAGTCCCGCATCGTTCTTCAGATATATCACAATTATTTGTTGATATTGACATTACAGAGCCGTAATTGGCTTAATTGTTTGTTACGAAGGTTCTATGGGTCTTGACAGAAACCATTAGATACAGGTAGAAACATTGTTTGTGAACAGTATTAAAGAGAAATGTTTTAGTAGACAGAAAAGCAGTGAGATTTTTAGATCACGCATGATCTTGTAAATATTTTGTTAGAATATCGTGCTGGACATGATAATTCAACTTATGTAAATAATTATATAATTTAATAATTTTTATTCATATAAAGTTGATATTTTTTAGAGTCAATAAATGTATAATATAGGGTGTTATTTGTTATAAATTACAATTTTATTTGATAACAGCTGATCATATCAGACTGTTCATTGCAACCGAGTCACAGGGTGACCCTTAGAAGAAACTTTCAATAATTATTATTTGCGAATAATTTTTGTGTAACGAATTCTTTCGCTTGGAAAATGGATTATAGATGGAAGGACTATCTACTTATGTTAAAATTATTATTTTTAATCTTAAATATTTTTATTTGTGTTAGGGAATATTTATTTAATAAATTTACAGGCACTGTTTAGTTTGCCTGTCCTTTTTCTTACAGAAACTGATCATCTTTTCATTTCGCAATCGACATGCGGTAATACTGCTGGTTAGTTACTAGAACTCACTTAGTTACAACTTCACCGTTCACGCTCGAGATCCGAGATTCTCGTCCTACCATCGTGTTTTAGATGTTTGTTTGCTAGTAAATGTGTAACTGATTAGTAGTGCTATTGCATGAGCGATATGCGCCGAGAATTTCCTAGTTATTCACCTAGTAGGGAAGTGTTGGTTTATCTAGCTGGGTATCAATGTCCTTTACAATCCTTTCCATCTAAGCGGATATAGGTGGTGGCTATGCGAGATTCGGGCACAGTACCCTTTTTCTGATAAGGGTTCAAATTTAGCCCATCACATATAAAGTTCTCTTCAAGCTTTCATTTGCAGCTATAGCAAAGGAGTTAATGGGTGGAAAATACTGACTTTCAGATTCAGTTAATCATAAGTTCAAAGTGAACTGAACCTCGCCGTTCTGTTCTGTTGTGGATGATGTTCTTTGCCCATGCCTTGCACTCAATGTTGATCAGAACACCAGCTGAAAAGAACAAGAAGATAATGTTAATGGCTTTAGAGAATGACTTGGAGCAATCATAACTGTTAAGTAAGACTGTAGCTGCCGTTCTGGGCAGGCATGTGTAGCTTCGTGTCTTAGACTTGTGACCAGATCCGTTGCTTTTCTTTGGTATTTAAGTGAAGACCATGTCGAGTAAACAGTTCTCTTGGTACATCAGTATCAAGAAAGTGAACATACATATGTACATAACCCCAAAGAGGAAAGTACTCCTCCTCAGTGACAGTCATGGGAAAGGATTTTCAGAAGAGCTAAATTTAAAAGTAACAAGGGACTTTGCAGTAAGTAGCGTCAATAAACCGGGCGCTTAAGTTCAAAGTGTTCTTGAAAATTGTGTTGAAATGTGCAGACACCTTACTCATGAAGATTGTGTTGTTTTGTGGGTGGGTACAAACAATGTAACTCCACCGTTGTTCGGTCCCAAGCCCGGAACGAGAAAGGAGGAGGGTTAGCTGGGTTGGAAACCAGCTTGTAAAAACAGCTAACGCCGAGTGTTGAGCGATGTAGCTAAAAACGAAGCAAATGGTGCAATACAAGCCTACAAAGATAAACGCCCAATACTTTCAGGTACAAACGTTATACTCTTAGGCATCCCACACGGACATGATTTGATAGAAGAATCGTGTGTCAACAAGGACGTAAAGAGGACGAACAAAAAGCTTAGAGCAATATCCAGACTACATCATCATGTTCACTTTCTTGATACTGATGTACCAAGAGAACTGTTTACTCGACATGGTCTTCACTTAAATACCAAAGGAAAGCAATGAATCTGTTGACAAGTAGCTGAGGAAATTTCATAAATGGTCCACTCCCTCGGACCAGTTATCCCACTGAAGCATGCTCCAAGTCCTACTACTCTAGAATCGGTGAACTCACTCAGTGGCGAGAGATTTTTAGAACAGCGGTAAGTGCTCCTGCAAGTGTAACGTGTTTTTCGAGGGGTTTTATGCAACTGGCATAAGTCAGTAGGAAGCCATTCTATATTTATTTACGCGGCAAATTGTTCAGCCAAGAGAATTTTCATGTTAATTTATTATTATTATTAATTTATTATAATTATTATTAAGGTATTTTCGGAGCATTTTATAAAAATTATTAGCATTCAGAAAGGTTTTCTATGTCTTAGAAAACGCTAACAAGCAAATTATTACGAACGACGATATCATAGAAAATTATCTGATTACGGAATTTTACGGAGTTTTGTCAGTTAGGGTATTTGAGAGACATGACTCACTGGGAATTCTAATACAAGCTGATTCCTGTCGAGAAGCGTGACGCAATCCTGGGTCGCAAGGTCTAGAAGAGGCGAATTGTTGAAACGGAAAACGACTTCTCCCTCTCGCCCGCGGAGTGTAATGAGGCAGAGGAGGGGAACTGGCGGCGTGCTCAGCCAATCAGGAGGACGACGTAAGCTAGATGTCGGTACCATGGTGGGGGAGCCAACGTGTGCATATATATCGTTCGACGCGCCGTGAAACGCGGACAATCTGTGTAGAACTTGCAGTGTACGGTCGCAAGTGCGTGACGCTCCGATGTTCAGTGGAGTTAGCGACGAACTTTTGTAAAACGTAACCAGTGCGGTTTTACGAGAGTTTGGGTCCGATGTACGGACCATTGAATTATCTAATCTACCAGAATATCATCAAATTTCGACGGAGATGACGACGTCCAGGAGACTGTGAGAAGCACACAGCATCATCAAGAACGAGGGAAATGCTTTGGCAATTTCCAGGGGTAAGCGCTAATGACGCAGAAATACGCAATCTCTCATTTTTCTTTGTTTTATATTTCATAATTCAGTAACTTCATAGCTTGGAAATAAGAGTAAAATCAATTTATCAGACTCCGTTTTCACGTAATTTTCTATCGGTAATATTCAAATCACAACGCTCCAATTTAAATTTTAAACTTATTATTATTATTAATTTTGCTATACTTGTTTTATATAATAAATTCATTTCTTTTACAATGCAATCTTTGCTTTCAGTAGGTAGCATTAGATATAGACCAATTCCTTCTCCTGATACAATTGTTTGTTGGGTTAATGATCAAATCATACCACGATCTGAGTGAATAGAGTCTTGAATGTGTTCTGCCAGAGCTAGACGTTGTTAAATACAAATTTAGATTTCAACATTGCATTGAGGTCTTGGCGCCCATTAAAACAACATAGCTTAGGCAAAGGTAAACAGTTACATTTATCTCCCAACAGTGTGGGCTAGCAAAACCATTACTTTTGGCGCCCAACGTGGGGATGAAAACCTAATAACATTTGTGGAAGGAGAAGGGTATATATTTCTGTGCCTGTATTTTGGGGGTTATTTGTCTTTATCAGTGTATATCATTATGGGGGATGAGAAAGAAAGACAGATGAGGTTACGTAGTGGTCATCAACTGGAGAATGATGATACGAGCAGTATGTCGAGTGATGGTAGTACCGGGGTAGCGGAGGTAAATCCCGATACTGAAACAGGGAGTGTAGGCGGCCAACCAGAATTAAAAACTTTACTTCTCGAGTTCATGTATCAGAACAAAGTTAGTAGTGATGCTTTAAATGCAAAATTAGAACAGAATAATGCAAAATTAGAACAGAATAATGCAAAATTAGAACAAAACAGTAGGGAAAATAGAGAGAGTAATGAAACTTTAAACGCCAGATTAGAACAAAACAGTAAGGAAAATAGAGAGAGTACTGAAACTTTAAATGCTAAATTAGAACAAAACAGTAGGGAAATGAGTGACAAATTCGAACTGATTAGAGGTGAGATCAGGGGGGTGATGGAAGAAAAGGCTAAAGAGATTATTGCAGATGTAGACAGAAAATTAGGAAAAGTACAGGAGGAGTTGGAAATTAGAATCAGTACACAGGCTGAAAATTTAAAAGAACTAGTGCAACTGGAAACACAGCAGGTCAAAAAGCAATTGGGGGGAGAAATTGACAAAATTCAGGTAGCTACTAAAGAGGTTAAGGAACAGCTGGGGGGTAGAATTGAGAAAGTCCACTCACAAATAGTTGCAGAAGTAAATGATTTAAGAGAGAGTAATAGAGAGAGCATTAGCAAGATTGAGGAGAAACAAGCAAAGCTATATGATAAAGTAGAAGAATCAGAAGGAAACATTAAATTAACAGTATTGAGAGGAAGGCTGAGGAGAAAATCGCAGAATTAGAGGTAAAATTAAAAGCTAGGATCAGGCAAGAAAATAGTCAGAATAGGCCAGTTTTTGTGAATAGCACACACAGGGAGGTAGAACTGGGTAAGTTCAGCAATCGACAGGGGTGCCCAATGGAGTTCATGAACACTATAGAAAATAAATTCGGGGAAAGGTTGGAAAATGGTAGTATTGAGTGGTGCCAGGTAGTTGAAATTTTAGAACAAGTGTTTGTGGGGGAAACGAGGAATTGGTTTGCTGTCTACAGAGACAAGTTTACTGATATCAATGATTTTAAAATGAAATTCTGTGAAAAATTCTGGAATGAGGTTATTCAGTCGCAGCATCGTGAGGGAGTAGTGTGTGGTAAATATAACCCTAAAGGAAGCTCCACCATGACCGAATACTTTTTAGGGCAGGTATTAGTGTGTAAATATCTGGATGGGTTGAAGGAGGAAAGTGATGTGGTAAGGTTGCTACTTAGGCACTTTCCCTATAGGATCAAGGAGGCTGCTTGTATCCAGAATGTAAAGACAATATCACAAGTAGAAAATTTGTTAAGCACATTTGATGCACTAGGGAGAGGGGGTTATGAGGACAATTTCAATAGGAACCAGGGTAATAATAATAATAGACCTAACGAGGCCAGGCATCAGGAAGTTCAAGGGAACGGTGGCGAAGGAGCCAACGCTCAAAATAGAAATAATAATAATCAGCTAAATCAGAACAGAGGAAATGGCTATGGTAATCAGTATCAAGGGAGGAACAATGATTTCAGGGGAAATCAAGGGAGGAACAATGATTACAGGGGAAATCAAGGGAGAAACAATGATTTCAGTGGAAATCAAGGAAGAAATTATAATGACAATAATTACAACCAGAATAGGGGTCAAGGAAGAGGACAGCCTAGTGGTAGTAATATACAGCCAAACAATGACAACACAACTCAGAACAACCAGACCAGTGCAGTAGTAACTAGTACTACGGCCAGCTGTAGCGGTTCTTTAAACGCGAACCAGGCTGCGAAGTAAGGTCAGAATCTCAGTCTGTAGCATGCCCTGTCCATACAATTATACAGGAACCCTATGACCTAAATGTAAGAAATGAATTATTACATGAACTAAATGATGAAGGTATTATTCAGGAAGTGGTTAGTAAGAGCCCCATAGTTAAATTTAATGTGTCCGAGGCGTACACGGATGTTTTAATTGATAGTGGTTGTATGAAGAGTTGCATAAGTAGAGCATTTTATGATAAAATGAAAGGAACTGGAGTAAATTTTGTGGAGATGCCAATTAAAAGCACTTTTGTTATCACAGCTGTTGGGAAGAGGTCTAAAGTAATTTCTAAGCAAGTTTTAGTAGACATTAAAATTAATAATCATGTAGAGAAGCAGATTTGCCTTGTAATTCCAAATTTAGTATTCAGTGTTATCTTGGGTTCAGAGTGGCTAAGTAGAGTGTCTGGTAACTTATGTTATGATGTAGGGAGTTTGAAATTTATATGGGGAGATTCTGAAGTAGAAGTAGCGTTCAATGACCATATTCAGAGGAGTAGTATTGTAGGTGTGATTTGTACTTTAAATGAGATATCGCCAGCCGTAGAGCGGGGTTCTCCATGTTTTGTGGGCAGTGTGATTACGAACGGAAGTCTAGAGGACTCGTTACGTGAGGCTGCATTTCAGGGTAATATAGAGGTGGAACAATGAGTTCGGCTCTATGATGTGTTATGGTGTAATAGGAGAGTTTTTGAGGATCGCATTGGTATGGCCAATTGCTATACACATTCATTGAACGTTATTGATAGGTCAGTATTCACAGGACATAGATATCCTGTACCTTTCGCTTATCAGAGTGCAGTTGAGGCACAAATTAACCAGATGCTTGAAGATGGGATTATTGAGCACTCTAACAGTCCATATGTTAATTCTTTGATCACGGTACCCAAGACCGACGGCACTGTTCGTATTTGTTTAGACGCTCGTTTGGTTAACAGTAGAATTAGTTCAGATCAGCTGAAATCTATGTCAATAGAAGAATTAATGCAAACATTTGAGGGGAAGAAGTATTTCACTTGTGTAGATTTGAGTTCCAGTTTTTGGCAAGTGCCACTTATGTACGAAGATAGACCATGTACAGCTTTTAGTCATAAATATAATCTTTATCAATTTTGTAGAACACCTTATGGGTTAAAGAGTAGTTCAGCTGCTTTAATTAGGGCTTTAGACATCGCATTAGGGGATGACACAGGAGAGTTTGTAACCATTTACATAGATGATATGGTAATTATTTCACGCAGTTTTGAGGAGCATCTACGTCATTTAAATATAGTTTTTCAGAAGTTAGATCAGGCAGGGTTCACTTTGAAGCTGTCTAAGTCGTCATTCTGTCAGTCAGAAGTGACATTTTAGGTCATAGAGTGTCAAGTAGAGGTGTGACACCAGAGGAAAGTAGGGTTAGCAGGTGTGGACAGTAGCAACAGGGCATCGTTACAGACACTGAGAAATATGCTAGTGGAGCAACGTGACGACGTTAAGTTTAGGGAGCCACTTGCAAGGTTGGAAGCAGGTGACGCAGTAACATTTATAGTTTCCAAACGTATTGGCAAAACAGCATATGTGCTGGAGAATAGTGAGGGAAACAGATTATACGGAACGTATAATATACATAGTCTCCGAAAGTATGTGTCATAAAGTAAGGATGTTTAGCTGGCGAGCCAGCCTATCAAATGAGTAAGTGTGGTATTTGGTGCGTGGGAGGAGATGGTCTTCCAGGCAGGCGTATCAGAAGTCACACAGGGGGGTAGTATGTAAGTAAATGAGAGTTTTTAAGGTACAGGGAAATATGACGGGATTGTCGGATGCTGTTGAGCACTAAAGTGTCTCGATGCACCAAGGCCATTTTGGCAGCGCTGATGGGTTCCCATTTATCTCCAAGAGATGGGGGAGCGCTTGTATAGGGCTTGTTAGCTTAAGGCGTCCACGAGATAAAAGATGGGCCATCAGAATGCGAGACAGTCCTTCATGAAACTCATACATATCAGCACACGTGATTTCTGTTTACGGCCTCGCCATGTAAGATTTGTAAGTGTGTAATTTAAGATAATTTGTACAATGGTATTATTTGTGTGAGGAGAAATGGTCTGTGTTGAGAACTAGTATTAAGTAGAATATGGTTAACGGGAACTTAACAAGACAGGGCGATTACGGCACAGAAATATTTGGTGTTATATGTAATGCGCATTTACTGTTTTTTTTTTCAGAAGTCAATATTAATTTAATCTACTTCAAAGAGAGATTAAGTATTATGGTCACGAGGCGCTGCCACAATAGTGTGATCGTGTGCCCAGTGATAAGTGGAATTAAATGTCACCATAAGGAGGGGACCTCCAGTGAAATTAGGAAGTTCTATGGTGATATAAATATATCAGAACACCTTCAATGCGTGTGATATGACATCATAAATACATAGTGCTCACACATTAATTATGTCTATTTCTCCAACATAGAGAAATTTGAGAGGCGGTAATATCCGTGGAACACTATTCCATATGTAAAACATTGGACTGGTTGCAAAGTGCAATCCATAGTGACAACAAACTTTGACGCAAAGTGCGTGAAGAAAAAAATATGAGTGTATATATCTGTAATTTAGGGTGATTTCGTTTATGTAATATGTATTTTGGATGGGGTTTATTAACGTGTCTGGGATAATCGGATAATGGACCGTCGTCACGGTAAATCATCCGATGATCCGAGGCGAATATGTAACGTGTTTTTCGAGGGGTTTTATGCAACTGGCATAAGTCAGTAGGAAGCCATTCTATATTTATTTACGCGGCAAATTGTTCAGCCAAGAGAATTTTCATGTTAATTTATTATTATTATTATTAATTTATTATAATTATTATTAAGGTATTTTCGGAGCATTTTATAAAAATTATTAGCATTCAGAAAGGTTTTCTATGTCTTAGAAAACGCTAACAAGCAAATTATTACGAACGACGATATCATAGAAAATTATCTGATTACGGAATTTTACGGAGTTTTGTCAGTTAGGGTATTTGAGAGACATGACTCACTGGGAGTTCTAATACAAGCTGATTCCTGTCGAGAAGCGTGACGCAATCCTGGGTCGCAAGGTCTAGAAGAGGCGAATTGTTGAAACGGAAAACGACTTCTCCCTCTCGCCCGCGGAGTGTAATGAGGCAGAGGAGGGGAACTGGCGGCGTGCTCAGCCAATCAGGAGGACGACGTAAGCTAGATGTCGGTACCATGGTGGGGGAGCCAACGTGTGCATATATCGTTCGACGCGCCGTGAAACGCGGACAATCTGTGTAGAACTTGCAGTGTACGGTCGCAAGTGCGTGACGCTCCGATGTTCAGTGGAGTTAGCGACGAACTTTTGTAAAACGTAACCAGTGCGGTTTTACGAGAGTTTGGGTCCGATGTACGGACCATTGAATTATCTAATCTACCAGAATATCATCAAATTTCGACGGAGATGACGACGTCCAGGAGACTGTGGGAAGCACACAGCATCATCAAGAACGAGGGAAATGCTTTGGCAATTTCCAGGGGTAAGCGCTAATGACGCAGAAATACGCAATCTCTCATTTTTCTTTGTTTTATATTTCATAATTCAGTAACTTCATAGCTTGGAAATAAGAGTAAAATCAATTTATCAGACTCCGTTTTCACGTAATTTTCTATCGGTAATATTCAAATCACAACGCTCCAATTTAAATTTTAAACTTATTATTATTATTAATTTTGCTATACTTGTTTTATATAATAAATTCATTTCTTTTACAATGCAATCTTTGCTTTCAGTAGGTAGCATTAGATATAGACCAATTCCTTCTCCTGATACAATTGTTTGTTGGGTTAATGATCAAATCATACCACGATCTGAGTGAATAGTCTTGAATGTGTTCTGCCAGAGCTAGACGTTGTTAAATACAAATTTAGATTTCAACATTGCATTGAGGTCTTGGCGCCCATTAAAACAACATAGCTTAGGCAAAGGTAAACAGTTACATTTATCTCCCAACAGTGTGGGCTAGCAAAACCATTACACAAGAACCAAAATCCCCAAGCTTAACAACAGTACAAATGCACAGAGTTCCTCAATCAGAATTTTCCACCAAAATGTACAGTCACTTAATAATTAACTAGTGTGTATCGATATGCTTTTACAAACATAACTCAAATATATCCACAGCCTGTGCTTTTTTGAACACTGGATGAAACCTGAACAAATCAATCATGCTGTCATACCAGGATTTACTTTATCCAGCTACAACTGTAGATCAACATCAGAACTTGGAGGTGTATGTATCTATATCAAAGGAAACATAGAATTTAAGCCTATGCCAATTCCCGATGACTTGTGCATTGATAATTTTTTGAAGCAACAGCTATTTCTATCCCAAAGGAAAATTTAACTCTGATCTGTATATATTGTTCACCAGGAAATATTGCAACGTTATTTCTGAATACACTAGAAGTGTTAATAAATAAAATAAATAAACTTAATAAAAATAGTTATTTGTGGAGATTTCATTATTAACTTTTTAGAGGAAAGTACGGAAAGAAGGGAATTGCTAAATTTGTTAAGTTCTCATCACCTAATTCACACAGTCACAGTACCCACAAGAATAACAAAAACTAGTGCAACCACACTTGACCAGATAATAATAAATGACAATGTGAACTGCATCTCTGTTGAAGTAATCAGTTCAGGCTTCAGTGACCACCGAGCTCAAATAATAACTCTAAATATTTCAAACCCAGTTTACAATGCTCAGTTTGATAAACGTCGAAGCTTTAATCAGCACAATATCAACTATTTGAACAACTTATTAAAAGGAGAAACTTAGGAAGGCATGTACAATTCAATATATTGTTACATCCCCAGCTAATTTAGCTGTAAGCTGCAGCTGTAACGCCCTCAGAAACCCCTCTACACCCCATAAACTGTACAGGAGCCCAGTACACAAGCAGCCAGATACATGAAGCAACTCTATAAACACGGAGCTATGGCGCCATACATCAACATGAAAGCAGGAACTCAAACAGCCACATCGACAGTAATATCGCTGACACAACAACAAAAACATGGAAGAACCCTTAAATACACAAGCCAACGGGGGCTCCAGGACATTCGCTCACGGAGGTGCTGCCCGGCGACGGCCGGGAGCTTCGCCCGCACACCCCCTCATGGAACATCTACACCACTACACTGCAAGACCCCATCATACTGGTAAGTTGTGATCACATTAATCCTATACCTACCCTCGCCAGCCCTACATAACTCTGTACCATCTCATTACACCCCAGTTGCTACGCCGACACATAAACACAGGTATGAACCATCTATTTCTGCCTCCATTATTTTGTGCACAGCTGGTATTCAGCCTTGAGCAAGATTGACCTTCACTCCATGCTTCCCACAAGGTCACGAGCACCACGCCGGCACTAGGTCGGTCAGCTCCTCATCCGCACCTGCCCGACCCTCTATTCCTACCTCCCAGAGTGCGCCTCTACTTGGATCCCCTGCCGTTTCTTCAAATACCTCTCCAAATACAAGC
Organism: Meconema thalassinum; assembly: GCA_946902985.2. Taxonomy (NCBI): domain Eukaryota; kingdom Metazoa; phylum Arthropoda; class Insecta; order Orthoptera; family Tettigoniidae; genus Meconema; species Meconema thalassinum. The sequence continues at coordinate 268,930,545 of OX336393.1, read as the reverse complement.
CAAGCGAGTTAAGTCTTTCAGAAGAGACGCACGTTGGGGACATAACAATATACAAACAAAAAACTCCAGAAATTCATTAATATTTTCTTGCATTATTATGATGTTGAAACACCGGATCCCACGAGATCTCCGCAGTTAAGCAGCATTGGGCGTGGTCTGAACTTGGCTGGCATGCCGGTTCTAGGTACTGCGCGCTGTTGGCCAACATAAGGAGGAGCGGAAAGGCCCTGGCCACCCTACCGCACATAAACTCCAGCTGAGGATAGCCTCTTCGGAGGCTCAGACCTGCCTTCGGGTAGAATGCCAATTACGGTAATTTAATTATTATGATGTTGCTTTTCCTTTGAAGAGTGTCAGACTAAAACTTTCTTCCCCATCAAAACAATGGCATACTCTTGGAATAATCACTTCATGCTAAAGAAAGAGTTTCCTTCACAATTTTCAAAGTACACACAAAACTTCTAATGAATTTAACATGTATTTCAAGACCTATTAGACCATACTTAACAAAGTTATAAAATTAGCAAAAAGAATGTCAAATGATAATTATATCCTGGAATCTAAAAATAAAACTAGGGCTATACGGAATATCATAAAAAATTAAACCAGGCAAACAAAACCGACAGTAAGTAACATGACGTTATCAGAAGATTCCAAGAACCTCAATGACCCGCAAAGTGTCTCAAGAATTTTTGTGAGCATTTTTCTACAATAGCCGAAAAACTATATGCAAACAATATGCAAGCCATAAAATCAACATACGGGAATATAAAATTGAATAGAAAATCAATGTTTGTTGAAAATGTTACAGAAGCAGAAATCCTCAATATTGTAAAAAACCTACAGAATAAACATTGCTCAGGAATTGATAACATTTCTGATATACTAATTAAAAAATGTATCCAAAATATAATTACCCCCTTAACACATCTCTGTAACCAATCTCTCATGACAAGGAATATTTCCAGATATCTTTAAAATTGCAAAAGTAATTCCATTACCGTATTTAAAGATAGATAGAGAAAACGTAACTAATTATAGACCTATTTCTTTACTGTCCATATATTCCAAAATTTTAGAGAAGATAATGTACAACCATTTAATTAGTACATAAATAAATATAAATTGTTAACATATTCTCAACATGGCTTTAGAGAAGAAAAATCAACAATGTCAGCAATTTATGAATTTTTAAATTCTGTTCTTGAGTCACTTGATGAAAGGAAGAGAGCATGTGGCATATTTAAATAATCGCCCACAGACGAACACAAACGTTTAGAAAATACAACAAATATACTTAAATATTACTACTCAGATACTATTTTTTGAAGTATGGCATTCCGCAGGGTTCTGTTCTAGGGCCACTACTGTTTCTCATTTATGTAAATGATTTACGGTACCATCTCAGATACCTGCATTTAAAACTGTATTATTTGCAGATGAGACAAGTGTTTTAATGATGGGTGAAAATGACACTGAACTTCAAAAATCAGTGGAGAAAGTAACATGTCAGCTGTCCTTATGGTTCAATAAAAATGGACTCCTTATCAACACAAGTAAACCAGTGGCTCTAAATTTGCACACATCTCAGAATAAAAGTATTAATACCCCTCCATAATCTTCAATGACCTTAAAATTGGTCATGCCTCTTCTACTAAATTCTTAGGCCTTTGGTTGCAGGATGACCTATAATGGAACTCTCATATCACTAATCTTGCCAAGAAACTAAGCTCAAGTTGTTATGCATTAAGTGTATTAAGACAATCTAATAGCTGGAGAACTGTTCATAGTAGGTCTACTTATTTTGCTTATTGCTATTCACTTATGAAGGATAATTAGAACGACGAAATGAACTACTAGATTGCATACTTTGTAGCGTTTATTATTTCCCCATGTTGGTAGCGACAAATGTAGCAGTTTAGCTAGCCCACCCTTTGCCTAAGCTATGTTGTTTTAATGGGCGCCAAGACCTCAATGCAATGTTGAAATCTAAATTTGTATTTAACAACGTCTAGCTCTGGCAGAACACCTTCAAGACTCTATTCACTCAGATCGTGGTATGATTTGATCATTAACCCAACAAACAATTGTATCAGGAGAAGGAATTGGTCTATATCTAATGCTACCTACTGAAAGCAAAGATTGCATTGTAAAAGAAATGAATTTATTATATGAAACAAGTATAGCAAAAATAATAATAATAATAAGTATAAAATTTAAATTGGAGCGTTGCGATTTTAATATTACCGATAGAAAATTACGTGAAAACGGAGTCTGATAAATTATAGATTTTACTCTTATTCCCAAGCTATGAAGTTACTGAAATATGAAATATAAAACAAAGAAAAATGAGAGATTGCGTATTTCTGCGTCATTTGCGCTTACCACTGGAAATTGCTAAAGCATTTCCCTCGTACTGGATGATGCAGTGTGCTTCCCACAGTCTCCTGGACGTCGCCATCTTCTTCGTTATTTGATGATATTCTGGTAGATTAGGTAATTCTATGGTCCGTACATCGGACCTAAACACTCGTACAACCACACTGGTTAAGTTTTACAAAAGTTAGTCCTCCACTCCACGGAACATCGGAGCGACTCCCGCGTGCATCCGTACTCGTTAAGTTCTACACAGATAGTCCTCGTTTCACGGAACATCGGAGCGACTCCCGCGTGCAACCACACTCCGCAAGTTCTACACAGATTGTCTTCGTTCCACGGAACATCGGAGCGGCCCCCGCGTGTAACCACACTCCGCAAGTTCTACACTGATAGTCCTCGTTCCACGGCGCGTCGAACGATATATGCACCTGTCGGCTCCCCCACTCTTCAGCCGACTTCTAGCTCATGTGGTCTCCACTGATTGGCTGAGCACGCCGCTACTTCCCCTCCTCTGGTTCATTACACACGGTGCGCGAATGAAGAAGTCCATTTCCGTTCTATATATTCGCCTTTCCTTGACGCTGCGACCCAGGATTGCGTCATGCTTCCCGACAAGATTAAGCGTGTACTTGAATTCCCAGTGAGTCACGTCTCTCGATATACCCTAACTGACGAAACTCCGTAAAATTCCGCAATCACATAATTTTTTTCTATGATATTGTCGTTCGTAATAATTTGCTTGATAGCGTTTTCTAAGACATAGAAAACCTATCTGAATGCTAATAATTTTTATAAAATGCTCCGAAAATACCTTAATAATAATTATAATAAATTAATAATAATAATAAATTAACATGAAAAATTCTCTTGGCTGAACAATTTGCCGCGTAAATAAATATAGAATGGCTTCCTACTGACTTATGCCAGTTGCATAAAAACCCCTCGAAAATCACGTTACATATTCGCCTCGGATCATCGGATGATTTACCGTGACGACGGTCCATTATCCGATTATCCCAGACACGTTAATAAACCCCATCCAAAATACATATTACATAAATGAGATCACCCTAAATTACAGATATATACACTCATAATTTTTCTTCACGCACTTTGCGTCAAAGTTTGTTGTCACTATGGATTGCACTTTGCAACCAGTCCAATGTTTTACATATAGAATAGTGTTCCACGGATATTTCCGCCTCTCAAATTTCTCTATGTTGGAGAAATAGACATAATTAATGTGTGAGCACTATGCATTTATGATGTCATATCACACGCATTGAAGGTGTTCTGATATATTTATATCTCCATAGAACTTCCTAATTTCACTGGAGGTCTTTTCCTTATGGTGAAATTTAATCTCACTTATCACTGAGCACACGATCACACTATTGTGGCAGCGCCTCGTGACCATAATACTTAATCTCTCTTTAAAGTAGATTAAATTAATATTGACTTCTGAAAAAAAAAAACAGTAAATGCGCATTACATATAACACCAAATATTTATGTGCCGTAATCGCCCTGTCTTGTTAAGTTCCCGTAAACCATATTCTACTTAATACTAGTTCTCAACACAGACCATTTCTCCTCACACAAATAATACCTTTGTACAAATTACCTTAAATTACACACTTACAAATCTTACATGGCGAGGCCGTAAACAGAAATCACGTGTGCTGTTATGTATGAGTTTCATGAAGGACTGTCTCGCATTCTGATGGCCCATCTTTTATCTCGCGGACGCCTTAAGCTAACAAGCCCTATACAAGCGCTCCCCCATCTCTTGGGGATAAATGGGAACCCATCAGCGCTGCCAAAATGGCCTTGGTGCATCGAGACAATTTAGTGCTCAACAGCATCCGACAATCCCGTCATATTTCCCTGTACCTTAAAAACTCTCATTTACTTACATACTACCCCCCTGCGTGACTTCTGATACGCCTGCCTGGAAGACCATCTCCTCCCACGCACCATATACCATACTTACTCATTTGATAGGCTGGCTCGCCAGCTAAACATCCTCATTTTATGACACATACTTTCGTAGACTATGTACACACATCAAAAAAAGTTTTGCATCACCTCGGTTCCAAGAGTTCCGGAACCTTTAAATACAAAGGGAATAGAGATCAACACAAACAACATTTCAGCTCGTTTTATTGCTCATGAGACCCACACATTGCATGTTGTACCAGCATACAGCTAGACTTTCAGCATTTGTGGTCCAGATTGCAGTACACACCACTACCTCTAATACCCAGTAGCACGTCCTCTTGCATTGATGCATGCCTGTATTCGCCGTGGCATACTATCCACAAGTTCATCAAGACACTGTTGGTCCAAATTGTCCCACTCCTCAACGACAATTCGGCGTAAATCTCTCAGAGTGGTTGGTGGGTCAAGACGTCCATAAACAGCCCTTTTCAACATATCCCAGGCATGTTCGATAGGGTTCATGTCTGGCGAACATGCTGGCCACTGTAGTCGAGCGATGTCGTTATCTTGAAGGAACGCATTCACAAGATGTGCACGATGAGGTCGAGAATTGTCGTCCATGAAGACAAATGCCTCTCCAATATTCTGCCGATATGGTTGCACTATGGGTCGGAGGATGTCATTCAGGTATCGTAAAGCCGTTTCGGAGCCTTCCATGACCACCAGTGGCGTACGTCGGCCCCACATAATGCCACCCCAAAACATCAGGGAACCACCACCTTGCTGCACTGCTGGACAGTGTGTCTAAGACGTTCAGCCTGACCAGGGTGCCTCCAAACACGTCTCCGACGATTGTCTGGTTGAAGGCATATGCGACACTCATCGGTGAAGAGAACGTGATGCCAATTCCGTGGGGTCCATTCAGCATGTTGTTGGGCCCATCTGTACCGCGCTGCATGGTGTCGGGGTTGCAAAGCTGGACCTCGCCATGGACGTCGGGAGTGAAGTTGCGCATCATGCAGCCTATTGCGCACAGTTTGAGTTGAAACACGACGTCCTGTGGCTGAACGAAACGCATTATTCAACATCGTGGCATTGCTGTCAGGGTTCCTCCGAGCGGCAATCCGTAAGTAGCGGTCATCCACTACAGTAGTAGCCCTTGGGCGGCCTGAGCGAGGCCTGTCATCGACAGTTCCTGTATCTCTGTACCTCCTCCATGTCCGAACAACTTCGCTTTGGTTCACTCTGAGACGCCTGGAAACTTCCCTTGTTGAGAGCCCTTCTTGACACAAAGTAACAATGCGGACGCGATCGAACTGCGGTATTGACCTTCTAGGCATGGTAGAACTACAGACAACATGAGCAGCGTACCTTCGTCCTGGTGGAATGACTGGAACTGATCGGCTGTCATACCCCCTCCGTCTAATAGGCCCTGCTCATGCATGGTTGTTTACATCTTTGAGCAGTTTTAGTGACATCTATGAACAGTCAAAGGGACTGCATCTTGGATAAAATATACACAGTCAACGTCTATATGCCGGAGATCTGGGAACCGAGGTGATGCAAAACTTTTTTTGATGTGTGTATATTATACGTCCCGTATAATCTGTTTCCCTTACTATCCTCCAGCACATATGCTGTTTTGCCAATACGTTTGGAAACTATAAATGGGCCCTCGTCACCTGCTTCCAACCTTGCCAGTGTCTCCCTTAAATGAACGTCCTCACGTTGCTCGACCTAGCATATTTCTCAGTGTCTGTAACGATGCCCTGTTGCTACTGTCCACACATGCTAACCCTACTTTCTTCTGGTGTCACACCTCTACTCGACACTCTATGACCTAAAAATGTCACTTCTGACTGACAGAATGACGACTTAGACAGCTTCAACGTGAACCCTGCCTGATCTAACTTCTGAAAAACTATATTTAAATGACGTAGATGCTCCTCAAAACTGCGTGAACTAATTACCATATCATCTATGTAAATGGTTACAAACTCTCCTGTGTCATCCCCTAATGCGATGTTTAAAGCCCTAATTAAAGCTGCTGAACTACTCTTTAACCCATAAGGTGTTCTACAAAATTGATAAAGGTTATATTTATGACTAAAAGCTGTAAATGGTCTATCTTCGTACAAACAGTAAGTGGCACTTGCCAAAAACTGGAACTCAAATCTACACAAGTGAAATACTTCTTCCCCTCAAATGTTTGCATTAATTCCTCTATTGACATAGATTTCAGCTGATCTGAACTAATTATACTGTTAACCAAACGAGCGTCTAAACAAATACGAACTGTGCCGTCGGTCTTGGGTACCGTGATCAAAGAATTAACATACGGACTGTTAGAGTGCTCAATAATCCCATCTTCAAGCATCTGGTTAATTTGTGCCTCAACTGCACTCTGATAAGCGAAAGGTACAGGATATCTATGTCCTGTGAATACTGACCTATCAATAACGTTCAATGAATGGGTATAGCAATTGGCCATACCAATGCGCTCCTCAAAAACTCTCCTATTACACAATAACACATCATAGAGCCGAACACACTGTTCAACCTCTATATTTCCCTGAAATGCAGCATCACGTAACGAGTCCTCTAGACTACCGTTCGTAATCACACTGCCCACAAAACATGGAGAACCCCGCTCTACGGCTGGCGATATCTCATTTAAAGTACAAATCACACCTACAATACAACTCCTCTGAATATGGTCATTGAACGCAACTTCTACTTCAGAATCTCCCCATTTAAATTTCAAACTCCCTACATCATAACATAAGTTACCAGACACTCTACTTAGCCACTCTGAACCCAAGATAACACTGAATACTAAATTTGGAATTACAAGACAAATCTGCTTCTCTACATGATTATTAATTTTAATGTCTACTAAAACTTGCTTAGAAATTACTTTAGACCTCTTCCCAACAGCTGTGATAACAAAAGTGCTTTTAATTGGCATCTCTTCAAAATTTACTCCAGTTCCTTTCATTTTATCATAAAATGCACTACTTATGCAAATCTTCATACAACCACTATCAATGAAAACATCTGTGTACGCCTCGGACACGTTAAATTTAACTATGGGGCTCTTACTAACCACTTCCTGAATAATACCTTCATCATTTAGTTCATGTAATAATTCATTTCTTACATTTAGGTCATAGGGTTCCTGTATAATTGTATGGACAGGGCATGTTACAGACTGAGATTCTGACCTTACTTCGCAGCCTGGTTCGCGTTTAAAGAACCGCTACAGCTGGCCGTAGTACTACTAACTACTGAACTGGTCTGGTTGTTCTGGGCTGTGTTGTCATTGTTTGGCTGTATATTACTACCACTAGGCTGTCCTCTTCCTTGACCCCTATTCTGGATGTAATTATTGTCATTATAATTTCTCCCTTGATTTCCCCTGAAATCATTGTTTCTCCCTTGATTTCCCCTGTAATCATTGTTCCTCCCTTGATACTGATTACCATAGCCATTTCGTCTGTTCTGATTTAGCTGATTATTATTATTTCTATTTTGAGCGTTGGCCCCTTCGCCACCGTTCCCTTGAACTTCTTGATGCCTGGCTTCATTAGGTCTATTATTATTATTACCCTGGTTCCGATTGAAATTGTCCTCATAACCCCCTCTCCCTAGTGCATCAAATGTGCTTAACAAATTTTCTACTTGTGATATAGTCTTTACATTCTGGATACAAGCAGCCTCCTTGATCCTATAGGGAAAGTGCCTAAGTAGCAACCTCACCACATCACTTTCCTCCTTCAAGCCATCCAGATATTTACACACTAATACCTGCCCTAAAAAGTATTCGGTCATGGTGGAGCTTCCTTTAGGGTTATATTTACCACACACTACTCCCTCACGATGCTGCGACTGAATAACCTCATTCCAGAACTTTTCACAGAATTTCATTTTAAAATCATTAATATCAGTAAACTTGTCTCTGTAGACAGCAAACCAATTCCTCGTTTCCCCCACAAACACTTGTTCTAAAATTTCAACTACCTGGCACCACTCAATACTACCATTTTCCAACCTCTCCCCGAATTTATTTTCTATAGTATTCATGAACTCCATTGGGCACCCCTGTCGATTGCTGAACTTACCCAGTTCTACCTCCCTGTGTGTGCTATTCACAAAAACTGGCCTATTCTGACTATTTTCTTGCCTGATCCTAGCTTTTAATTTTAATTCTAATTCTGCGATTTTCTCCTCAGCCTTCCTCTCAATACTGTTTACTGTTAATTTAATGTTTCCTTCTGATTCTTCTACTTTATCATATAGCTTTGCTTGTTTCTCCTCAATCTTGCTAATGCTCTCTCTATTACTCTCTCTTAAATCATTTACTTCTGCAACTATTTGTGAGTGGACTTTCTCAATTCTACCCCCCAGCTGTTCCTTAACCTCTTTAGTAGCTACCTGAATTTTGTCAATTTCTCCCCCCAATTGCTTTTTGACCTGCTGTGTTTCCAGTTGCACTAGTTCTTTTTAATTTTCAGCCTGTGTACTGATTCTAATTTCCAACTCCTCCTGTACTTTTCCTAATTTTCTGTCTACATCTGCAATAATCTCTTTAGCCTTTTCTTCCATCACCCCCCTGATCTCACCTCTAATCAGTTCGAATTTGTCACCCATTTCCCTACTGTTTTGTTCTAATTTAGCATTTAAAGTTTCAGTACTCTCTCTATTTTCCTTACTGTTTTGTTCTAATCTGGCGTTTAAAGTTTCATTACTCTCTCTATTTTCCCTACTGTTTTGTTCTAATCTGGCGTTTAAAGTTTCATTACTCTCTCTATTTTCCCTACTGTTTTGTTCTAATTTAGCATTAAAGGCATCAGTACTTTCTTTATTTTCCCTACTGTTTTGTTCTAATTTAGCGTTGTTTTGTTCCAGTTTTGCATTATTCTGTTCTAACTTTGCATTTAAGGCATCACTACTAACTTTGTTCTGATACATAAACTCGAGAAGTAAAGTTTTTAATTCTGGTTGGCCGCCTACACTCCCTGTTTCAGTATCGGGATTTACCTCCGCTACCCCTGTACTATCATCACTCGACATACTGCTCGTATCATCACTCTCCCGTTGATGACCACTACGTAACCTCATCTGTCTTTCTTTCTCATCCCCCATAATGATATACACTGATACAGACAAATAACCCCCAAAATACAGGCACAGAAATATATATCCTTCTCCTTCCACAAATGTTATTAGGTTTTCATCCCCACGTTGGGCGCCAAATGTAGCGTTAATTAGTTCCCCACGTTGGGCGCCAAATGTAGCGTTTATTATTGCCCCATGTTGGTAGCGACAAATGTAGCAGTTTAGCTAGCCCACCCTTTGCCTAAGCTATGTTGTTTTAATGGGCGCCAAGACCTCAATGCAATGTTGAAATCTAAATTTGTATTTAACAACGTCTAGCTCTGGCAGAACACCTTCAAGACTCTATTCACTCAGATCGTGGTATGATTTGATCATTAACCCAACAAACAATTGTATCAGGAGAAGGAATTGGTCTATATCTAATGCTACCTACTGAAAGCAAAGATTGCATTGTAAAAGAAATGAATTTATTATATAAAACAAGTATAGCAAAATTAATAATAATAATAAGTATAAAATTTAAATTGGAGCGTTGCGATTTTAATATTACCGATAGAAAATTACGTGAAAACGGAGTCTGATAAATTATAGATTTTACTCTTATTCCCAAGCTATGAAGTTACTGAAATATGAAATATAAAACAAAGAAAAATGAGAGATTGCGTATTTCTGCGTCATTTGCGCTTACCACCGGAAATTGCTAAAGCATTTCCTTCGTACTGGATGATGCAGTGTGCTTCCCACAGTCTCCTGGACGTCGCCATCTTCTTCGTTATTTGATGATATTCTGGTAGATTAGATAATTCTATGGTCCGTACATCGGACCCAAACACTCGTACAACCACACTGGTTAAGTTTTACAAAAGTTAGTCATCCACTCCACGGAACATCGGAGCGACTCCCGCATGCATCCGTACTCGTTAAGTTCTACACAGATAGTCCTCGTTTCACGGAACATCGGAGCGACTCCCGCGTGCAACCACACTCCGCAAGTTCTACACAGATTGTCTCCGTTCCACGGAACATCGGAGCGGCCCCCGCGTATAACCACACTCCGCAAGTTCTACACTGATAGTCCTCGTTCCACGGCGCGTCGAACGATATATGCACCTGTCGGCTCCCCCACTCTTCAGCCGACTTCTAGCTTATGTGGTCTCCACTGATTGGCTGAGCACGCCGCTACTTCCCCTCCTCTGGTTCATTACACACGGCGCGCGAATGAAGAAGTCCATTTCCGTTCTATATATTCGCCTTTCCTTGACGCTGCGACCCAGGATTGCGTCATGCTTCCCGACAAGATTAAGCGTGTACTTGAATTCCCAGTGAGTCACGTCTCTCGATATACCCTAACTGACGAAACTCCGTAAAATTCCGCAATCACATAATTTTCTATGATATTGTCGTTCGTAATAATTTGCTTGATAGCGTTTTCTAAGACATAGAAAACCTATTTGAATGCTAATAATTTTTATAAAATGCTCCGAAAATACCTTAATAATAATTATAATAAATTAATAATAATAATAAATTAACATGAAAAATTCTCTTGGCTGAACAATTTGCCGCGTAAATAAATATAGAATGGCTTCCTACTGACTTATGCCAGTTGCATAAAAACCCCTCGAAAAACACGTTACAACTTGTAAGCTTCTGTTTAAACAACTTAAAGTTTTACCTTTGCCATGTATTTACATCTTTGAACTTCTCTTATTTGTCAAGCAAAGCTTACGAAATGAGCATATATTTCAGATGAATTCAAAAATATATAACTACCAGACTAGACAAAAGAATAATCTTCATGTACACGCTGCAAATACAATGCTGTGTAAAAATGGTGTATTTCATACAGCTGTAACATTATATATCGTTTAAAAACACAGCAAACTAGCCAAGCTTCAAAAGAAAGACTAAAGAGTTCTTGCTGGAGCACTGCTTCTACTCAGTTAAAGAGTTTTTCGAGTATTGGTAGTTTCATAATAAGCAGCCCATTCATATGAATAGATGTTAATGATGTAATGTTAATTTTGTGTGCATAGGTATATTATTGCTATTATTAATTAGTATTAGCAGGGCGAATAAAGTAATAAGAGGTGGAACTTTTATATGAGTCAATGGTTAAGATGAAGTAGTTATAAATTTCAACACCACGCACCGCGCCGAGCGTATGGTCTCAACAGGACGGCAGTCAGGCAGTGATGCATTACCGCGAGCAAATTGTACTTAATACAAGTACGTTTTAACTGCAACATTAAACCAAGACCCTTCTGAGAGGCATTTTGGACTTGAACGCTGTTTAAGCAGTGACGATCATCCTACTTCCACCGACTTCTTTCGCCTCCATTTGCTTCAGTCTGTAGCGTTAATTAGTGCCCCATGTTGGTAGCGACAAATGTAGCAGTTTAGCTAGCCCACCCTTTGCCTAAGCTATGTTGTTTTAATGGGCGCCAAGACCTCAATGCAATGTTGAAATCTAAATTTGTATTTAACAACGTCTAGCTCTGGCAGAACACCTTCAAGACTCTATTCACTCAGATCGTGGTATGATTTGATCATTAACCCAACAAACAATTGTATCAGGAGAAGGAATTGGTCTATATCTAATGCTACCTACTGAAATTTAATATTACCGATAGAAAATTACGTGAAAACGGAGTCTGATAAATTATAGATTTTACTCTTATTCCCAAGCTATGAAGTTACTGAAATATGAAATATAAAACAAAGAAAAATGAGAGATTGCGTATTTCTGCGTCATTTGCGCTTACCACCGGAAATTGCTAAAGCATTTCCTTCGTACTGGATGATGCAGTGTGCTTCCCACAGTCTCCTGGACGTCGCCATCTTCTTCGTTATTTGATGATATTCTGGTAGATTAGATAATTCTATGGTCCGTACATCGGACCCAAACACTCGTACAACCACACTGGTTAAGTTTTACAAAAGTTAGTCATCCACTCCACGGAACATCGGAGCGACTCCCGCATGCATCCGTACTCGTTAAGTTCTACACAGATAGTCCTCGTTTCACGGAACATCGGAGCGACTCCCGCGTGCAACCACACTCCGCAAGTTCTACACAGATTGTCTCCGTTCCACGGAACATCGGAGCGGCCCCCGCGTATAACCACACTCCGCAAGTTCTACACTGATAGTCCTCGTTCCACGGCGCGTCGAACGATATATGCACCTGTCGGCTCCCCCACTCTTCAGCCGACTTCTAGCTTATGTGGTCTCCACTGATTGGCTGAGCACGCCGCTACTTCCCCTCCTCTGGTTCATTACACACGGCGCGCGAATGAAGAAGTCCATTTCCGTTCTATATATTCGCCTTTCCTTGACGCTGCGACCCAGGATTGCGTCATGCTTCCCGACAAGATTAAGCGTGTACTTGAATTCCCAGTGAGTCACGTCTCTCGATATACCCTAACTGACGAAACTCCGTAAAATTCCGCAATCACATAATTTTCTATGATATTGTCGTTCGTAATAATTTGCTTGATAGCGTTTTCTAAGACATAGAAAACCTATTTGAATGCTAATAATTTTTATAAAATGCTCCGAAAATACCTTAATAATAATTATAATAAATTAATAATAATAATAAATTAACATGAAAAATTCTCTTGGCTGAACAATTTGCCGCGTAAATAAATATAGAATGGCTTCCTACTGACTTATGCCAGTTGCATAAAAACCCCTCGAAAAACACGTTACAACTTGTAAGCTTCTGTTTAAACAACTTAAAGTTTTACCTTTGCCATGTATTTACATCTTTGAACTTCTCTTATTTGTCAAGCAAAGCTTACGAAATGAGCATATATTTCAGATGAATTCAAAAATATATAACTACCAGACTAGACAAAAGAATAATCTTCATGTACACGCTGCAAATACAATGCTGTGTAAAAATGGTGTATTTCATACAGCTGTAACATTATATATCGTTTAAAAACACAGCAAACTAGCCAAGCTTCAAAAGAAAGACTAAAAAGTTCTTGCTGGAGCACTGCTTCTACTCAGTTAAAGAGTTTTTCGAGTATTGGTAGTTTCATAATAAGCAGCCCATTCATATGAATAGATGTTAATGATGTAATGTTAATTTTGTGTGCATAGGTATATTATTGCTATTATTAATTAGTATTAGCAGGGCGAATAAAGTAATAAGAGGTGGAACTTTTATATGAGTCAATGGTTAAGATGAAGTAGTTATAAATTTCAACACCACGCACCGCGCCGAGCGTATGGTCTCAACAGGACGGCAGTCAGGCAGTGATGCATTACCGCGAGCAAATTGTACTTAATACAAGTACGTTTTAACTGCAACATTAAACCAAGACCCTTCTGAGAGGCATTTTGGACTTGAACGCTGTTTAAGCAGTGACGATCATCCTACTTCCACCGACTTCTTTCGCCTCCATTTGCTTCAGTCTGTAGCGTTAATTAGTGCCCCATGTTGGTAGCGACAAATGTAGCAGTTTAGCTAGCCCACCCTTTGCCTAAGCTATTTTGTTTTAATGGGCGCCAAGACCTCAATGCAATGTTGAAATCTAAATTTGTATTTAACAACGTCTAGCTCTGGCAGAACACCTTCAAGACTCTATTCACTCAGATCGTGGTATGATTTGATCATTAACCCAACAAACAATTGTATCAGGAGAAGGAATTGGTCTATATCTAATGCTACCTACTGAAAGCAAAGATTGCATTGTAAAAGAAATGAATGTATTATATAAAACAAGAATAGCAAAATTAATAATAATAATAAGTATAACATTTAAATTGGAGCGTTGCGATTTTAATATTACCGATAGAAAATTACGTGAAAACGGAGTCTGATAAATTATAGATTTTACTCTTATTCCCAAGCTATGAAGTTACTGAAATATGAAATATAAAACAAAGAAAAATGAGAGATTGCGTATTTCTGCGTCATTTGCGCTTACCACCGGAAATTGCTAAAGCATTTCCTTCGTACTGGATGATGCAGTGTGCTTCCCACAGTCTCCTGGACGTCGCCATCTTCTTCGTTATTTGATGATATTCTGGTAGATTAGATAATTCTATGGTCCGTACATCGGACCCAAACACTCGTACAACCACACTGGTTAAGTTTTACAAAAGTTAGTCCTCCACTCCACGGAACATCGGAGCGACTCCCGCGTGCATCCGTACTCGTTAAGTTCTACACAGATAGTCCTCGTTTCACGGAACATCGGAGCGACTCCCGCGTGCAACCACACTCCGCAAGTTCTACACAGATTGTCTCCGTTCCACGGAACATCGGAGCGGCCCCCGCGTATAACCACACTCCGCAAGTTCTACACTGATAGTCCTCGTTCCACGGCGCGTCGAACGATATATGCACCTGTCCGCTCCCCCACTCTTCAGCCGACTTCTAGCTTATGTGGTCTCCACTGATTGGCTGAGCACGCCGCTACTTCCCCTCCTCTGGTTCATTACACACGGCGCGCGAATGAAGAAGTCCATTTCCGTTCTATATATTCGCCTTTCCTTGACGCTGCGACCCAGGATTGCGTCATGCTTCCCGACAAGATTAAGCGTGTACTTGAATTCCCAGTGAGTCACGTCTCTCGATATACCCTAACTGACGAAACTCCGTAAAATTCCGCAATCACATAATTTTCTATGATATTGTCGTTCGTAATAATTTGCTTGATAGCGTTTTCTAAGACATAGAAAACCTATTTGAATGCTAATAATTTTTATAAAATGCTCCGAAAATACCTTAATAATAATTATAATAAATTAATAATAATAATAAATTAACATGAAAAATTCTCTTGGCTGAACAATTTGCCGCGTAAATAAATATAGAATGGCTTCCTACTGACTTATGCCAGTTGCATAAAAACCCCTCGAAAAACACGTTACAACTTGTAAGCTTCTGTTTAAACAACTTAAAGTTTTACCTTTGCCATGTATTTACATCTTTGAACTTCTCTTATTTGTCAAGCAAAGCTTACGAAATGAGCACATATTTCAGATGAATTCAAAAATATATAACTACCAGACTAGACAAAAGAATAATCTTCATGTACACGCTGCAAATACAATGCTGTGTAAAAATGGTGTATTTCATACAGCTGTAACATTATATATCGTTTAAAAACACAGCAAACTAGCCAAGCTTCAAAAGAAAGACTAAAGAGTGCTTGCTGGAGCACTGCTTCTACTCAGTTAAAGAGTTTTTCGAGTATTGGTAGTTCCATAATAAGTAGCCCATTCATATGAATAGATGTTAATGATGTAATGTTAATTTTGTGTGCATAGGTATATTATTGCTATTATTAATTAGTATTAGCAGGGCGAATAAAGTAATAAGAGGTGGAACTTTTATATGAGTCAATGGTTAAGATGAAGTAGTTATAAATTTCAACACCACGCACCGCGCCGAGCGTATGGTCTCAACAGGACGGCAGTCAGGCAGTGATGCATTACCGCGAGCAAATTGTACTTAATACAAGTACGTTTTAACTGCAACATTAAACCAAGACCCTTCTGAGAGGCATTTTGGACTTGAACGCTGTTTAAGCAGTGACGATCATCCTACTTCCACCGACTTCTTTCGCCTCCATTTGCTTCAGTCTGTAGCGTTAATTAGTGTCCCATGTTGGTAGCGACAAATGTAGCAGTTTTGCTAGCCCACCCTTTGCCTAAGCTATGTTGTTTTAATGGGCGCCAAGACCTCAATGCAATGTTGAAATCTAAATTTGTATTTAACAACGTCTAGCTCTGGCAGAACACCTTCAAGACTCTATTCACTCAGATCGTGGTATGATTTGATCATTAACCCAACAAACAATTGTATCAGGAGAAGGAATTGGTCTATATCTAATGCTACCTACTGAAAGCAAAGATTGCATTGTAAAAGAAATGAATTTATTATATAAAACAAGAATAGCAAAATTAATAATAATAATAAGTATAAAATTTAAATTGGAGCGTTGCGATTTTAATATTACCGATAGAAAATTACGTGAAAACGGAGTCTGATAAATTATAGATTTTACTCTTATACCCAAGCTATGAAGTTACTGAAATATGAAATATAAAACAAAGAAAAATGAGAGATTGCGTATTTCTGCGTCATTTGCGCTTACCACTGGAAATTGCTAAAGCATTTCCCTCGTACTGGATGATGCTGTGTGCTTCCCACAGTCTCCTGGACGTCGCCATCTTCTTCGTTATTTGATGATATTCTGGTAGATTAGATAATTCTATGGTCCGTACATCGGACCTAAACACACGTACAACCACACTGGTTAAGTTTTACAAAAGTTAGTCCTCCACTCCACGGAATATCGGAGCGACTCCCGCGTGCATCCGTACTCGTTACGTTCTACACATATAGTCCTCGTTTCACGGAACATCGGAGCGACTCCCGCGTGCAACCACACTCCGCAAGTTCTACACAGATTGTCTTCGTTCCACGGAACATCGGAGCGGCCCCCGCGTATAACCACACTCCGCAAGTTCTACACTGATAGTCCTCGTTCCACGGCGCGTCGAACGATATATGCACCTGTCGGCTCCCCCACACTTCAGCCGACTTCTAGCTTATGTGGTCTCCACTGATTGGCTGAGCACGCCGCTACTTCCCCTCCTCTGGTTCATTACACACGGCGCGCGAATGAAGAAGTCCATTTCCGTTCTATATATTCACCTTTCCTTGACGCTGCGACCCAGGATTGCGTCATGCTTCCCGACAAGATTAAGCGTGTACTTGAATTCCCAGTGAGTCACGTCTCTCGATATACCCTAACTGACGAAACTCCGTAAAATTCCGCAATCACATAATTTTTTTCTATGATATTGTCGTTCGTAATAATTTGCTTGATAGCGTTTTCTAAGACATAGAAAACCTATCTGAATGCTAATAATTTTTATAAAATGCTCCGAAAATACCTTAATAATAATTATAATAAATTAATAATAATAATAATAAATTAACATGAAAAATTCTCTTGGCTGAACAATTTGCCGCGTAAATAAATATAGAATGGCTTCCTACTGACTTATGCCAGTTGCATAAAAACCCCTCGAAAAACACGTTACATATTCGCCTCGGATCATCGGATGATTTACCGTGACGACGGTCCATTATCCGATTATCCCAGACACGTTAATAAACCCCATCCAAAATACATATTACATAAATGAGATCACCCTAAATTACAGATATATACACTCATAATTTTTCTTCACGCACTTTGCGTCAAAGTTTGTTGTCACTATGGATTGCACTTTACAACCAGTCCAATGTTTTACATATAGAATAGTGTTCTACGGATATTTCCGCCTCTCAAATTTCTCTATGTTGGAGAAATAGACATAATTAATGTGTGAGCACTATGTATTTATGATGTCATATCACACGCATTGAAGGTGTTCTGATATATTTATATCTCCATAGAACTTCCTAATTTCACTCGAGGTCCTTTCCTTATGGTGAAATTTAATCTCACTTATCACTGAACACACGATCACACTATTGTGGCAGCGCCTCGTGACCATAATACTTAATCTCTCTTTAAAGTAGATTAAATTAATATTGACTTCTGAAAAAAAAACAGTAAATGCGCATTACATATAACACCAAATATTTCTGTGCCGTAATCGAACTGTCTTGTTAAGTTCCCGTAGACCATATTCTACTTAATACTAGTTCTCAACACAGACCATTTCTCCTCACACAAATAATACCTTTGTACAAATTACCTTAAATTACACACTTACAAATCTTACATGGCGAGGCCGTAAACAGAAATCACGTGTGCTGTTATGTATGAGTTTCATGAAGGACTGTCTCGCATTCTGATGGCCCATCTTTTATCTCGCGGACGCCTTAAGCTAACAAGCCCTATACAAGCGCTCCCCCATCTCTTGGAGATAAATGGGAACCCATCAGCGCTGCCAAAATGGCCTTGGTGCATCGAGACAATTTAGTGCTCAACAGCATCCGACAATCCCGTCATATTTCCCTGTACCTTAAACACTCTCATTTACTTACATACTACCCCCCTGTGTGACTTCTGATACGCCTGCCTGGAAGACCATCTCCTCCCACGCACCATATACCACACTTACTCATTTGATAGGCTGGCTCGCCAGCTAAACATCCTCACTTTATGACACATACTTTCGTAGACTATGTATATTATACGTCCCGTATAATCTGTTTCCCTTACTATCCTCCAGCACATATGCTGTTTTGCCAATACGTTTGGAAACTATAAATGGGCCCTCGTCACCTGCTTCCAACCTTGCCAGTGTCTCCCTTAAATGAACGTCCTCACGTTGCTCTACCTAGCATATTTCTCAGTGTCTGTAACGATGCCCTGTTGCTACTGTCCACACATGCTAACCCTACTTTCTTCTGGTGTAACACCTCTACTCGACACTCTATGACCTAAAAATGTCACTTCTGACTGACAGAATGACGACTTAGACAGCTTCAACGTGAACCCTGCCTGATCTAACTTCTGAAAAACTATATTTAAATGACGTAGATGCTCCTCAAAACTGCGTGAACTAATTACCATATCATCTATGTAAATGGTTACAAACTCTCCTGTGTCATCCCCTAATGCGATGTTTAAAGCCCTAATTAAAGCTGCTGAACTACTCTTTAACTCATAAGGTGTTCTACAAAATTGATAAAGGTTATATTTATGACTAAAAGCTGTAAATGGTCTATCTTCGTACATACAGTAAGTGGCACTTGCCAAAAACTGGAACTCAAATCTACACAAGTGAAATACTTCTTCCCCTCAAATGTTTGCATTAATTCCTCTATTGACATAGATTTCAGCTGATCTGAACTAATTATACTGTTAACCAAACGAGCGTCTAAACAAATACGAACTGTGCCGTCGGTCTTGGGTACCGTGATCAAAGAATTAACATACGGACTGTTAGAGTGCTCAATAATCCCATCTTCAAGCATCTGGTTAATTTGTGCCTCAACTGCACTCTGATAAGCGAAAGGTACAGGATATCTATGTCCTGTGAATACTGACCTATCAATAACGTTCAATGAATGGGTATAGCAATTGGCCATACCAATGCGCTCCTCAAAAACTCTCCTATTACACAATAACACATCATAGAGCCGAACACACTGTTCATCCTCTATATTTCCCTGAAATGCAGATTCACGTAACGAGTCCTCTAGACTACCGTTCGTTATCACACTGCCCACAAAACATGGAGAACTCCGCTCTACGGCTGGCGATATCTCATTTAAAGTACAAATCACACCTACAATACTACTCCTCTGAATATGGTCATTGAACGCTACTTCTACTTCAGAATCTCCCCATTTAAATTTCAAACTCCCTACATCATAACATAAGTTACCAGACACTCTACTTAGCCACTCTGAACCCAAGATAACACTGAATACTAAATTTGGAATTATAAGACAAATCTGCTTCTCTACATGATTATTAATTTTAATGTCTACTAAAACTTGCTTAGAAATTACTTTAGACCTCTTCCCAACAGCTGTGATAACAAAAGTGCTTTTAATTGGCATCTCCTCAAAATTTACTCCAGTTCCTTTCATTTTATCATAAAATGCACTACTTATGCAACTCTTCATACAACCACTATCAATTAAAACATCTGTGTACGCCTCGGACACGTTAAATTTAACTATGGGGCTCTTACTAACCACTTCCTGAATAATACCTTCATCATTTAGTTCATGTAATAATTCATTTCTTACATTTAGGTCATAGGGTTCCTGTATAATTGTATGGACAGGGCATGTTACAGACTGAGATTCTGACCTTACTTCGCAGCCTGGTTCGCGTTTAAAGAACCGCTACAGCTGGCCGTAGTACTACTAACTACTGAACTGGTCTGGTTGTTCTGGGCTGTGTTGTCATTGTTTGGCTGTATATTACTACCACTAGGCTGTCCTCTTCCTTGACCCCTATTCTGGTTGTAATTATTGTCATTATAATTTCTCCCTTGATTTCCCCTGAAATCATTGTTTCTCCCTTGATTTCCCCTGTAATCATTATTCCTCCCTTGATACTGATTACCATAGCCACTTCGTCTGTTCTGATTTAGCTGATTATTATTATTTCTATTTTGAGCGTTGGCCCCTTCGCCACCGTTCCCTTGAACTTCTTGATGCCTGGCTTCATTAGGTCTATTATTATTATTACCCTGGTTCCGATTGAAATTGTCCTCATAACCCCCTCTCCCTAGTGCATCAAATGTGCTTAACAAATTTTCTACTTGTGATATAGTCTTTACATTCTGGATACAAGCAGCCTCCTTGATCCTATAGGGAAAGTGCCTAAGTAGCAACCTCACCACATCACTTTCCTCCTTCAAGCCATCCAGATATTTACACACTAATACCTGCCCTAAAAAAGTATTCGGTCATGGTGGAGCTTCCTTTAGGGTTATATTTACCACACACTACTCCCTCACGATGCTGCGACTGAATAACCTCATTCCAGAACTTTTCACAGAATTTCATTTTAAAATCATTAATATCAGTAAACTTGTCTCTGTAGACAGCAAACCAATTCCTCGTTTCCCCCACAAACACTTGTTCTAAAATTTCAACTACCTGGCACCACTCAATACTACCATTTTCCAACCTCTCCCCGAATTTATTTTCTATAGTATTCATGAACTCCATTGGGCACCCCTGTCGATTGCTGAACTTACCCAGTTCTACCTCCCTGTGTGTGCTATTCACAAAAACTGGCCTATTCTGACTATTTTCTTGCCTGATCCTAGCTTTTAATTTTAATTCTAATTCTGCGATTTTCTCCTCAGCCTTCCTCTCAATACTGTTTACTGTTAATTTAATGTTTCCTTCTGATTCTTCTACTTTATCATATAGCTTTGCTTGTTTCTCCTCAATCTTGCTAATGCTCTCTCTATTACTCTCTCTTAAATCATTTACTTCTGCAACTATTTGTGAGTGGACTTTCTCAATTCTACCCCCCAGCTGTTCCTTAACCTCTTTAGTAGCTACCTGAATTTTGTCAATTTCTCCCCCCAATTGCTTTTTGACCTGCTGTGTTTCCAGTTGCACTAGTTCTTTTTAATTTTCAGCCTGTGTACTGATTCTAATTTCCAACTCCTCCTGTACTTTTCCTAATTTTCTGTCTACATCTGCAATAATCTCTTTAGCCTTTTCTTCCATCACCCCCCTGATCTCACCTCTAATCAGTTCGAATTTGTCACCCATTTCCCTACTGTTTTGTTCTAATTTAGCATTTAAAGTTTCAGTACTCTCTCTATTTTCCTTACTGTTTTGTTCTAATCTGGCGTTTAAAGTTTCATTACTCTCTCTATTTTCCCTACTGTTTTGTTCTAATCTGGCGTTTAAAGTTTCATTACTCTCTCTATTTTCCCTACTGTTTTGTTCTAATTTAGCATTAAAGGCATCAGTACTTTCTTTATTTTCCCTACTGTTTTGTTCTAATTTAGCGTTGTTTTGTTCCAGTTTTGCATTATTCTGTTCTAACTTTGCATTTAAGGCATCACTACTAACTTTGTTCTGATACATAAACTCGAGAAGTAAAGTTTTTAATTCTGGTTGGCCGCCTACACTCCCTGTTTCAGTATCGGGATTTACCTCCGCTACCCCTGTACTATCATCACTCGACATACTGCTCGTATCATCACTCTCCCGTTGATGACCACTACGTAACCTCATCTGTCTTTCTTTCTCATCCCCCATAATGATATACACTGATACAGACAAATAACCCCCAAAATACAGGCACAGAAATATATATCCTTCTCCTTCCACAAATGTTATTAGGTTTTCATCCCCACGTTGGGCGCCAAATGTAGCGTTAATTAGTTCCCCACGTTGGGCGCCAAATGTAGCGTTTATTATTGTCCCATGTTGGTAGCGACAAATGTAGCAGTTTAGCTAGCCCACCCTTTGCCTAAGCTATGTTGTTTTAATGGGCGCCAAGACCTCAATGCAATGTTGAAATCTAAATTTGTATTTAACAACGTCTAGCTCTGGCAGAACACCTTCAAGACTCTATTCACTCAGATCGTGGTATGATTTGATCATTAACCCAACAAACAATTGTATCAGGAGAAGGAATTGGTCTATATCTAATGCTACCTACTGAAAGCAAAGATTGCATTGTAAAAGAAATGAATTTATTATATAAAACAAGTATAGCAAAATTAATAATAATAATAAGTATAAAATTTAAATAGGAGCGTTGTGATTTTAATATTACCGATAGAAAATTACGTGAAAACTGAGTCTGATAAATTATAGATTTTACTCTTATTCCCAAGCTATGAAGTTACTGAAATATGAAATATAAAACCAAGAGAAATGAGAGATTGCGTATTTCTGCGTCATTCGCACTTACCACTGGAAATTGCCAAAGCATTTCCCTCGTACTGGATGATGCTGTGAGCTTCCCACAGTCTCCTGGACGTCGACATCTTTGTCGATATTTGATGAGATTCTGGTAGATTAGACAATTCTATGGTCCGTACATCGGACCCAAACACTCGTACAACCACACTGGTTAAGTTTTACAAAAGTTAGTCCTCCACTTCACGGAACATCGGAGCGACTCCCGCGTACAACCGTACTCGTTAAGTTCTATACAGTTAGTCCTCGTTCCACGGAACACTGAACGATATATGCACCCGTCGCATCCCCACTCTTCATCCGACTTCTAGCTTGCGTGGTCTCCACTGATTGGCTGAGCACGCCGCTACTTCCCCTCCTCTGGTTCATTACACACGGCGCGCGAATGAAGAAGTCCATTTCCGTTCTATATATTCGCCTTTCCTTGACGCTGCGACCCAGGATTGCGTCATGCTTCCCGACAAGATTAAGCGTGTACTTGAATTCCCAGTGAGTCACGTCTCTCGATATACCCCAACTGACGAAACTCCGTAAAATTCCGCAATCACATAATTTTCTATGATATTGTCGTTCGTAATAATTTGCTTGATAGCGTTTTCTAAGACATAGAAAACCGATCTGAATGCTAATAATTTTTATAAAATGCTCCTAAAATACCTTAATAATAATTATAATAAATTAATAATAATAATAAATTAACATGAAAAATTCTCTTGGCTGAACAATTTGCCGCGTAAATAAATATAGAATGGCTTCCTACTGACTTATGCCAGTTGCATAAAAACCACTCGAAAAACACGTTACAAGTCTATATACCGTACATAGGTCTACCAGTGAAAGAGGTCCTTTCTTCACAAGCTAATTATGAAGTCGTTATTGACAATAAGCTTTCTTCCTTTAATGAATACGGTCAATGGCGAGAAATGAAATACATTCGAGCAGAGAGGTGAAGGATAACAATTGTATGTATCCTCACCATGCTGAGAGACTTTGGCGGAAGTGAATCTACATTTCTCAAATACCCGTCTTTATCTTTATTTCACGTGATGAAAACAAAATGATCGTGTGGCCTCCTGAGAGGTCGAGTGCAGGTCTTTCTAATTGACGCCCGTGGGTGACCGCGTCGTAATGAGGATGAAGTGATAATGAAGACAGCACATACACCCAGTCCCCGAGCCACAGGAATTAACCCCAGGAGATTAAAATCCATGATGGCCCGGTCAGGAATCGAACCCGGGACACGGCGGGCCAAAGCCTAGCGCGCTAACCATTTAGCCACGGAGCCGGACATTTCACATGATGAAACGTGTAGATGCAGTAGTGTAGGCAAAGTTGGAGCAAGAAGGCGCGTTGTGGGGCGATATGTTTTCAGATTGTGTGTATATGTGAACTTTTATGTTCTAAAAAGTGTGCTGCTCGGAGGAGTACCTGTTATTATATTTCCCTAGGATAGTGTTTCATTACATTACATGCCGGTTCATTTTCCGGGCGAAAGAAATGTCCAGGGAACTGAGATCCAGATCGTCTTCAAAATCAGCAAGGAAAATAATGAAGATCTCTTCTGTTTAGAGGTAAGCTCTACTCTTCTTAGAAATGCATTTTAGTGTGTTCCGGACAGTATTTTAATATCATTTTTCCTTGAAGATTTGTTTCTGTTATTCACAACTTGCTTCATATTTAGTGCAATACTTCTTTTAATAAACAACGAGTCAAACTGGCGGTCCACCTGCATGTCCAGACCAAGGAACGCTAGTACCACCTAGCGGCGGAAACGTTCAACTACCGGAGTTCCACCACTTATTACTCTATTTGCCCTGGTATTAGTGTAAATTGTAAATTGACATGTCGTATATCATTGTACAATGTACAGCATAATATTTCAATGGATGAATAAAATAAAATGAAAATGATATGAAGAGAGCATCTTATGCTGCACCTCACATCCAAAACTAGGCCTTTCCAGTTAACCTAACAGTCGGGCACCCTTTAGTTCGGTGTCTAGTTCATCATCTAGGCTTACAGGATGGAGCCGCGTCGTATATCGGTGATTGTTTCCCGATACTTCGACTGTCAGTGCAGCAGCCTTAATCATTGGTACGAGTTGATGTCTTTACTCAAACTGACCATTATTGCCAACCAGACGTGCCTGCTTGATCTGCATTGACGTCACGCTGCTTCCTGATTGGTCCGCGCCCCAACCAGTGGCACGCTAAGAGAACTTTCCATGTGTCGCTAAGCCTGAATCCGTCTTCGCGATTGAAATTATTGGGATGCTTCACGACCTCTATTGCCTCTCAAATTAACCTGTTTTGAAACATTGGAAAACAATCACTGATATACGACGCTGCTCCATCCTGTAAGTCTAGATGATAAGTCAGGCACCCTGCCAAAACTCTTCTGAAAAGGCAGAAGATGATTGGAATTAATCCAAAATTTGACATTAGACATCAAGAACGACTTAGAACAAAGAGTAAACACCAACACATACACTGACCGGCACGAAAAACACAACACTTCAATTTCTTACAAAAACTGAAATTTATTTCAAATTGATGACACTTTTATAACACTAATCTACTATATGATGATGAAATATTGTAGTACGGTCCCATGTAGGTGTCTAACAATGGAAAATAAAAGCTGATTATACATAAATTTAAAAATTAAGCCAGTGATGCACACTTCAAGGAAAGAGCGCTAAAAGAGCGGGAAATTTTGAGTAAGGTCCTAAAGGTCCTCACTTCTGTTTTGATTTTATACACTTCACACATTACATCATAGACCTCGGAGATGATCTCGGAGACCTCTGTTCGCATCTTTTGCCACCTCTTGTACCAATGACGGCATTCAACCTTTCAGGGATGCTCCTGATTAATGCTGTAATGTCCTGTTGAGAAATCATCTCCCATTCTTCCAGGAGGACATTCCGTAGGTCCTGTAGGGTCTCTGGATAGCGCTGACGGGCTCTTCTCCCCAGCCGGTCCCAAACGTGCTCAAGAGGATTCAAATCAGGGCTTCGAGCAGGCCAGGCCATAGCATGAATCCCTGCTTCACCCAAGAACTTTCGCAACATTTGGGTGTCCATTGTCTTGCATTAGTGTGAAATCATCACCAATAAATGGAGCGAAAGGCACAACATGCTCCATAAGGATTTCCTCCACATACCGATGTGCAGTGAGGCTCCCATTCTCCACGAAGACCAAATCCGTCCTTGCAGCCATACTGATTCCTGCTCACACCATCACATAACCACCCTGAAATGGAGTCCTGGATGAGAATGTGCAAGGGGAATACCTTTCCTCTGGCCTTCTACGGACCCTCTCTCTTCCGTCAGGTGATCGGAGGCCAAAACACGACTCATCGGCGAACAACACTTGTTCCCATTGTTGTACTGCCCAGCCATGATGTTCCCTTGCAAAACGTAGTCGAGCTGTGCGATGTTCTCTGGTAGGTTCTGGGACTGTAACTGGTCTTCTGGATTGAAGATTGGCTTCTACCAATCTTCTTCGGACGGTTCTCTCACTAGCATCAACCCCTCGAACTTGGTGGAGTCGATTTCGTGCTTCAATGGCGGTGGTGTTACGGTCGTGAAGAACTTGAAGTTGTAAGAAGCGGACATCTCTCTTCGATGTTGTTCTTCTCGGGTCTGATCCTGGTCTCCTTGCAAAGCCTCCAGTTTCCCTGTACCTTCGTACGGTTCTGGAAATCGTGGAAACTGTAATCCTCAACACTTCTGCAATGTAATGCATGTTGCGACCTTCTTTCACCAAAGCAACAACTTTTGCAGCTTGTTCAGGGCTTAAGGGCATGTTTGCTCCAGAAAGCTAATTACGACAATCACAGAAAGATCCCACTAACACATGTGATTGAAAAAGGAACAATTCAAAGTACAACACTAAGCGCTATAAGAGCGGGAACACATTATTGGGTTGCATCCAGTGATGTGTTTTCCAGGTTGTGCGGGAAAAATCAATTGAGGCTAGTGCAATCAACAATCAACGCCAATAACATTCCCCGTCTAAAAAAAAAAAATAGGTTCAAGTGCTTCACTTTGATTATATAGATACATTACACAATAATTTCACATCATTTATTGGGTGTTGTGTTTTTCGTGCCGGTCAGTGTATATTAATTAAAATACCTATAACTAAGTAAAATATTTTTATTTTCACCTAGTCAATATTGAAATTGAAACTAAATTATCGTATGGTATATTGGCTTTCACGGCCGGTGAATTAAAACTCAGCAATTCTTCTAGGTTTGTGCCGTGTCTTGTGTGGGGTTTCGCCTAGGACACCAAGCTGGCTCATCGGCGGGCTCTTGGTGTCCCCGCCCGGACCCCCACAGGAGTAACGAACTGCGCGTTACCTCCCTTTATATAGAGTGCAACTGCACCTCTTGACCACGAGAACTAAAAGCTCAAGCAGCCTCAACCTCCCTACGAAGGTTTCCAAAAAGATGGTATATTGGCTTTCACGGCCGGTGAATTAAAACTCAGCAATTCTTCTAGGTTTGTGCCATGTCTTGTGTGGGGTTTCGCCTAGGACACCAAGCTGGCTCATCGGCGGGCTCTTGGTGTCCCCGCCCGGACCCCCACAGGAGTAACGAACTGCGCGTTAATAAAAGCTCAAGCAGCCTCAACCTCCCTATGAAGGTTTCCAAAAAGATGGTATATTGGCTTTCACGGCCGGTGAAAGCAGCTTCAACCTAGAAGAATTGCCGAGTTTTAATTCACCGGCCGTGAAAGCCAATATACCATCTTTTTGGAAACCTTCATAGGGAGGTTAAGGCTGCTTGAGCTTTTAGTTCTCGCGGTCAAGAGGTGGAGTTGCACTCTATATAAAGGGAGGTAACGCGCAGTTCGTTACTCCTGTGGGGGTCCGGGCGGGGACACCAAGAGCCCGCCGATGAGCCAGCTTGGTGTCCTAGGCGAAACCCCACACAAGACACGGCACAAACCTAGAAGAATTGCTGAGTTTTAAATTATCGTATATTTCGATTAACTTGTAATCATCTTCAGCTAATGATATTAATATTTAAATTGAAGTGAAAATAAAATAAAATGAGCGTCAATAATCTAATTGAATCAGTCTATAAACAAAATGATGAACAAAATAAAATTTAAAATTATCACTGTAAAATTTTAAAATCTCTGTTGAATGATCTTCTAAAATGTAAAATAACACCTGACTTAAACTAATGTTAAAACTGTAAACAAAGAATTTGTCTGTTTTGAGTAATGGAGAATGCTTATTTCTTCGATCAAGAAGTTGTAAAAATTCTTAAAATTTTAAAAAACAATCAGATCTGTTACAAATGGATATTGTTGTTGTTGATTATTTCGGGGCTTTGCAACATCGTGATCATGTAGCCCCATGTACTTGGATGTGTGAAAAATTTGTCTGATAACCTGTGTGACTGTGATGTATGTACTAGTGTGTATCTTTGTAATTGAGGTAGAATTTGGGTAGGAAGTGGCCGTGGCCTTACGCTAGGGACCATCCCAGCATTTGCCTGCAATAGAAGTGGGAAACCACGGAAAACCACTTCCAGGATGGCTGAGGTAGGAATCAAACCCACCTCTTCTCAGTTTTGCCTCACGAGACTGAGTTCAGACAAAAATTAATTTTCTTGGCAGAGCCGTGAATTGAATCCGGGCCACCACAGTGACAAATGGATATTCAATGAAACTCAAAAACATAAATAATAAAATATTTCTAATTTAAACTGTTGAGGCTCAAATTGAATAAATCTGTCTGTTACTGTAAAAATATTTAAAAAATGTGTTGATGTCATTAATAAACAAAAAGTTCCGTGACGAACTAAAGAGCCTACTTTTCTTAAAATTTACGATTCATGCCAATGATTAATCTATATGGATCTATCTAGAATAATGACGAAATTAAGTTGGTAATATCGAAATTTCTAATTAGTTCAAAATACTGTATACCTGGCATAATGTAGCCTAATAGAGAACTACAGTTGGCAGCCCTGGTGACAGAATATATTCTTAGTTCCATCTCTTAAGGTACAGAATACAAAATTTGGTTGAAGTCCAATGGATAGCATGGACGTTACATGCAGTTAAACATTGGATCTAACAGCGCGCGTAAAATCATGTTGGCAACAATGACATACATGTATTGGTCAGAAATAATCTGAAATATGATATTTTGATGTGTCAATTTTGAATGAAATCCATTAGTTAGTATAGAAGTTACATGCATTTTAAAATTGGACCTATCAGCAGGCTTAGAATCATGTTGGCAGCACTGTCGTAGGCCTATATTAGTTACTCCAAATTAATCTAGAATGCCAGGTACTATACGTGTGCAAAGTTTAGAGCTAGCTTGCATACTTTCTGATATATTGATATTAGGGTAACAGAAATAGAGACGGTATTAATTAACAGTTGGCAGCCCTGGTTACTCTTAAGAATCGGCATAGTCATATCTGTTATGGTACACATAGCACACACGAAATTTGGTTGAAATCCAATTGATAGTATAGAAGTTACATGTATTTAAAGTTGGACCTCTCAGCAGGCTTAGAATCATGTTGGTAGCACTGACGTATATAAGTTACTCCAAATTAATATAGAATGTCAAGTACTATACGTGTGCATAGTTTAAAGCTGTCGGCTTGCATACTTTCTGATATATGGGTAATTGGATTTAAAAAAATTGAGAGCATTTATTAACAGTTGGCAGCCCTGGTGGCTCCTAAGAATACGCTCAGTCATATCTGTTTATGTACACATAGCACATACAAAATTTGGTTGAAATCCAATTGATAGCGTAGAAGTTATATGCATTTAAAATTTGGATATATCAGCAGGCTTATAATCATTTTGGCAACACTGCCATTTATGGCATCTTGGAAATTAAACTGCAATATTATTATCTATAAGTGTACCAATATTGAAATAGCTCCCATTCATACCTTCCAAGATATCCAATATGGAGCTCAAATTTCAATTGCGATTTTTCAGCAGTTGGTAGCACTGACAACATTTTCAAATATGGTCGTGAGATATTCAGGTATAGATCTTTACTCCTACCAAATTTTGTTTCGATTGCTGCAGCTGTTTAGGAGTTGATAGGGGGACACACACACACAGCCAGACAGACAGACAGACACACATTTGCCCGATCTCATAAGTCTACTTTTTCCTCATTTTTGCAAAATGTGAAAAGTAGGCTAATAAAATTGAAAAATGACTGATTTACAAAGTCATGTATGAGCTCCATGTTTGATGTGAAGCTTGTGAAAGATTGGAATATCTTGCCTAGTAAGATAGGCTACATTTTACCTAGTTATATGTACACACATCAAAAAAAGTTTTGCATCACCTCGGTTCCAAGAGTTCCGGAACCGTTAAATACAAAGGGAATAGAGATCAACACAAACAACATTTCAGCTCGTTTTATTGCTCATGAGACCCACACATTGCATGTTGTACCATCATACAGCTAGACTTTCAGCATTTGTGGTCCAGATTGCAGTACACACCACTACCTCTAATACCCAGTAGCACGTCCTCTTGCATTGATGCATGCCTGTATTCGCCGTGGCATACTATCCACAAGTTCATCAAGACACTGTTGGTCCAAATTGTCCCACTCCTCAACGACAATTCGGCGTAAATCTCTCAGAGTGGTTGGTGGGTCAAGACGTCCATAAACAGCCCTTTTCAACATATCCCAGGCATGTTCGATAGGGTTCATGTCTGGCGAACATGCTGGCCACTGTAGTCGAGCGATGTCGTTATCTTGAAGGAACGCATTCACAAGATGTGCACGATGAGGTCGAGAATTGTCGTCCATGAAGACAAATGCCTCTCCAATATTCTGCCGATATGGTTGCACTATGGGTCGGAGGATGTCATTCAGGTATCGTAAAGCCGTTTCGGAGCCTTCCATGACCACCAGTGGCGTACGTCGGCCCCACATAATGCCACCCCAAAACATCAGGGAACCACCACCTTGCTGCACTCGCTGGACAGTGTGTCTAAGACGTTCAGCCTGACCAGGGTGCCTCCAAACACGTCTCCGACGATTGTCTGGTTGAAGGCATATGCGACACTCATCGGTGAAGAGAACGTGATGCCAATTCCGTGGGGTCCATTCAGCATGTTGTTGGGCCCATCTGTACCGCGCTGCATGGTGTCGGGGTTGCAAAGCTGGACCTCGCCATGGACGTCGGGAGTGAAGTTGCGCATCATGCAGCCTATTGCGCACAGTTTGAGTTGAAACACGACGTCCTGTGGCTGAACGAAACGCATTATTCAACATCGTGGCATTGCTGTCAGGGTTCCTCCGAGCGGCAATCCGTAAGTAGCGGTCATCCACTACAGTAGTAGCCCTTGGGCGGCCTGAGCGAGGCCTGTCATCGACAGTTCCTGTATCTCTGTACCTCCTCCATGTCCGAACAACATCGCTTTGGTTCACTCTGAGACGCCTGGAAACTTCCCTTGTTGAGAGCCCTTCTTGACACAAAGTAACAATGCGGACGCGATCGAACTGCGGTATTGACCTTCTAGGCATGGTAGAACTACAGACAACATGAGCAGCGTACCTTCGTCCTGGTGGAATGACTGGAACTGATCGGCTGTCGTACCCCCTCCGTCTAATAGGCCCTGCTCATGCATGGTTGTTTACATCTTTGAGCAGTTTTAGTGACATCTATGAACAGTCAAAGGGACTGTATCTTGGATACAATATACACAGTCAACGTCTATATGCCGGAGATCTGGGAACCGAGGTGATGCAAAACTTTTTTTGATGTGTGTACATTAATTTATACGTCAATACGGATATTTTCTCTTCGATATGATGAATATCAACGCGTAACGCATACATCGGAACAATCTTGCCAAATTTCTAGTGAGTGGCTTCACATGATTTGCAAACAGTGCATATGAATCGGTAAGGAAGAAACACAAGAAAATAGATTGTCAGGTAGGAGGAACTAAACTGGGTATGACGTATATATTCGTATGTTAAATGCTATAAATTAATGGGCATTATGAATATATACGTACTCCATCTTTTACGCTAACGCCTCCTGGGCGTGTCGAGTTTTCACGGCATGGCGAATGTCTTCGAGAAAATTGATGTTTTGGCAGCAGGTTGGCAGGAGTTACGACATTTCCCGCCTCATGTATCTTGGTTGCTTTTTTGTTTTTGTATTTGATTTTGTGTTCGTTTTCTGCTTTTTTTTTAATTTTTGGCTTTGCTTTGTGTTATTTTTGTTTTTGTATTTGTTTTCTGTATTTGCTTTTGATTTTGTTTTAGTTTTGTAAACAAATTTATTCAGTTACATTAGCGCGTGCACGATATAGTTCCGGCAGGAACAGTGAGGTTATGTATCCGTTCGCCAGTGCTTATAATGGTGTGTCTGGTGTTCAGAAGAGGTCTTCTTGCTTTTACAGCGAAAGTCCATGTCTACTTGCCAATTAGTGTCGTTATTACTTGATCATGGTATCGTAAAACGAACGTGCAGAGACTTAACTTTAGCAAATCACTGAGCTCTTACGGGCTATTGGAGGCTACGTGTATTTTATGGGTCCATCCATACCATGGGCTGTCGGTAATAACTTACCACGCCTAAAAGGATAATCATTCGTAAACATTTCATCGTAAGGTCATGCAAGAATGGAGACGTGAACGAACAGTTCGAGAAGGAAGAAAGTGAAGCGAACCAGTCTGAACGTGTGTATATTTTCGTGTACACAGTGTAAATACATACGAGGCCGTTTATGCCTGGGTCTGTAATGGCCGTAAGTGTTTGCTGCTCTAAGAGCCTAAATTCAGTGGCAAGGTACTGTACGAGTGTATTGAAGGGTATTTCTCATGTCGTATATTATGTATATAGATGTATAGTACAGCCAATAGATTGTTTCTTTTAAATTCATGTGTGTGTTAATTCCTGTTTTGCATGAAGCTGGTAACATCAGCGAACCCATGCCAAATGCCCTACGCCTCGGATAAGGGGTTTCATAGTCGGGGCAACAGTTATGTATTTTATTCTATTTTATTCAGGAAGACCCATATGGTCAACCTTGGCGCCCATTCAAAGTCGGGAAATTAACTTTAAAATCACTTGTGGCCTGTATTTAAAGGCAGTTAATTCTGTTGGTTTAATGTTAATGTTAAATCAACTCCAGCAGGGAGGTGAGAGTGTTTCAGTTTTGTGTTCTTTTTCTTTTGTTTTTGCTTTGTGTTTTTTGTTTTTGTGTTTGTTTTCTGTATTTGCTTTTGGTTTTGAATTTTGTTTTTGATTTTATGTTTGTTTTCTGCTTTTTCTTTTGTCTTTGAATTTTTTTTTGCGTTAGTTTTCTGTATTTGCTTTTTTGTTTTCTGTTTTTGATTTTGTGTTCATTTTCTGCCTTTTTTGTTTTTGAATTTTTGTTTTTGCTTTGTGGTTTTTGTGTTTGTTTTCTGTATTTGCTTTTGTTTTTTCTTTTTGCTTTTATGTTTTTTTTGTTATTGATTTTGTGTTTGTATTCTGCTTTTTATTTTATTTTAAATTTTGCTTTGCTTTCTTTTGTTTATTTTTTGGTTTTGTGTTTGTTTTTCACTTTTGCTTTTGTTTTTGAATTCTGCTTTTTGCTTTCTGTTTTGGACATGTGCTTGTTTTTGCTTTGTGCGGGGAGCAATACAAGACAATCAATGAAAGCAAACCTGCACGTTTGATCTCGATAGCATTTGATACCTTTTATTTGCACCTCTCAATGTGCGGAAATTAACAGTTTAGGTCATACGGAAAAAAATTAAATTCTAATCAGGTAAATGACCTTGTAGTTACTGTAACAATGGTCAAAATATATCTTGATTACACTTAATACATCGAAATTTCTTTATCTACTATATAAAGCTCAAATACCACTGACTGACTGACTGACTCATTCATTCATCACGAAATCTCAGAAACTACTGAACGGATTGAATTGAAATTTGGTATGCAGCTTCCTCAAGGGCCGCAAACGCCCACTAAGAAAGGATTTTTGGATATTCAGGTTCTAAAGGGGTGTTAAGGGGATAGACCTGCATTTCATTGAATAGGAATATCTCCCGATTGGTTTCATTGGGGGATGTGATACTCGGCATATAAACTCGTCATTAAAAATAAGAAGACACGTGTCTGAGGGTTTTTCGATGTGGTGTATATTATGAGGTGATAGGGGTGAAAAGTGGGGGTTGAATGATTCCTAACGGAGCGTGTATCTCTTAAATGACATAGGCGAGGAGTTTGGAACTCAGCGGAAAAAAATCAGCATAAAAAATAAATAAATAGGTGTTTGACCGTTTTTTCATAAATCCAATTTAAGGGGCCCATGGGGAGGGGAGAAATTATGGGGGGGGGGGCGTAATATGTCTTAGTGTAAAATTATACATGGCCTATGTTGTAGACAATAACACATTACATCTTTTTTGTCTCTTGCTATTTCATCATACGACGAATACTTAGGGAGTTATTAATGATTTTGTACTTTTTGGCCGGAATTTACTAAGTCCCAGGAATGACATAAAAATTGATTCGAATGAAATTTCAAAAAATTGTTCTTTTTAATACTTTTATTATATTTATCACGTCTTTTAGGGTCCGAAACCAACATGATATTTTGATGTTTTTTTTCGTCCCATGCATTTTTGGTTTCAGGTGATAGAATTATTTTCCACTAGGACCGATGCTTATCTATCTACTATATAAAGCTCAAATACCACTCACTGACTGACTCACTCACTCATTCATCACGAAATCTCAGAAACCACCGAACGGATTGGAATGAAATTTTGTATGCAGCTTCCTCAAGGGCCGCAAACGCCCACTAAGAAAGGATTTTTGGATATTCAGGTTCTAAAGGGGTGTTAAGGGGGTAGAACTGCATTTCATTGAATAGCAATATCTCTGGACTGGTTTCATTGGGGGATGTGATACTCGGCACATAAACTCATCATTAAAAATAAGAAGACACGTGTCTGAGGGTTTTTCGATGTGGTGTATATTGTGAGGTGAAAGGGCTGAAAATTGGGGGTTGAAGGATTCCTAACCGAGCGTGTATCTCTTAAATGACATAGGCGAGGAGTTTGGAACTCAGCGGAAAAAAATCAGCATAAAAAATAAATAAATAGGTGTTTGACCGTTTTTTCATAAATCCAATTTAAGGGGCCCATGGGGAGGGGTGAAATTATGGGGGAGGGGACGTAATATGTCTGAGTGTAAAATTATATATGGCCTATGTTGTAGACATTAACATATTACATCTTTTTTGTCTCTTGCTATTTCATCATACGACGAATACTTAGGGAGTTATTAATGATTTTGTACTTTTTGGCCGGAATTTTCTAAGTCCCAGGAATGACATAAAAATTGATTCGAATGAAATTTCAAAAAATAGTTCTTTTTAATACTTTTGTTATATTTATCACGTCTTTTAGGGTCCGACCCCAACATGATATTTTGATGTTTTTTTTCGTCCCATGCATTTTTGGTTTCAGGTGATAGAATTATTTTCCACTAGGACCGATGCTTATCTATCTACTATATAAAGCTCAAATACCACTCACTGACTGACTCACTCACTCATTCATCACGAAATCTCAGAAACCACCGAACGGATTGGAATGAAATTTTGTTTGCAGCTTCCTCAAGGGCCGCAAACGCCCACTAAGAAAGGATTTTTGGATATTCAGGTTATAAAGGGGTGTTAAGGGGGTAGAACTGCATTTCATTGAATAGCAATATCTCCGGACTGGTTTCATTGGGGGATGTGATACTCGGCATATAAACTCATCATTAAAAATAAGAAGACACTGTCTGAGGGTTTTTCGATGTGGTGTATATTATGAGGTGAAAGGGGTGAAAAGTGGGGGTTGAAGGATTCCTAACGGAGCGTGTATCTCTTAAACGACATAGGTGAGGAGTTTGGAACTCAGCCGAAAAAAATCAGCATAAAAAATAACTAAACAGGTGTTTGACCGTTTTTTCATAAATCGAATTTAAGGGGCCCATGGGGAGGGGTGGGGGAACGTAATATGTCTGAGTGTAAAATTATACATGGCCTATGTTATAGACATTAACATATTACTTTTTTTTTTGTCTCTTGCTATTTCATCATACGACGAATACTTAGGGAGTTATTAATGATTTTGTACTTTTTGGCCGGAATTTTCTAAGTCCGAGGAATGACATAAAAATTGATTCCAATGAAATTTCAAATAATAGGTTTTTTTTTTATACTTTTATTATATTTTTCACGTCTTTTAGGGTCCGAAACCAACATGATATTTTGATGTTTTTTTTTCGTCCCATGCATTTTTGGTTTCAGGTGATAGAATTATTTTCTACTGGGACCCATGCTTATCTATCTATATCACTAATGTTATAACGGGATTCCAAATGTTAATGCGGGCGAAGCCGCGGGTAACAGCTAGTCTATTATATAAAGCTCAAATACCACTCATTCATTCATCACGAAATCTCAGAAACCACGGAACTGATTGGAATGAAATTTGGTA
Source organism: Meconema thalassinum (assembly GCA_946902985.2). Taxonomy (NCBI): domain Eukaryota; kingdom Metazoa; phylum Arthropoda; class Insecta; order Orthoptera; family Tettigoniidae; genus Meconema; species Meconema thalassinum. Next base: position 268,894,180 of record OX336393.1, on the reverse strand, counting down.
TTCAGCTTCCTCAAGGGCCGCAAACGCCCACTAAGAACGGATTTTTGGATATTCAGGTTCTAAAGGGGTGTTAAGAGGGGGTAGACTGCATTTCCCGATTGGTTTCATTGGGAGATGTGATACTCGGCATATAAACTCATCATTAAAAATAAGAAGACACGTTTCTGAGGGTTTTTCGATGTGGTGTATATTATGAGGTGAAAGGGGTGAAAAGTGGGGGTTGAAGGATTCCTAACAGAGCGTGTATCTCTTAAACGACATAGGTGAGGAGTTTGAAACTCAGCGGGAAAAAATCAGCATAAAAATAAGTAAATAGGTGCTGGACTGGTTTTTTTTTCTCTTCATAAATCCAATTTAAGGGGAGGGGAGGGGTGAAATTCTGGGGGGAAAAAACAGGACCCATGCTTATCTATCTATATAACTAATGTTATAACGGGATTCCAAATGTTATTGCAGGCGAAGCCGTGGGTAACAGCTAGTTATACTATAACACAACATTATTATTGCGAATATTCCCACGAACCTTTCCACCTATACTGTTGTAACAATTGGCAGGTTACACCAAGCGCTCAAAAATACCCAGTTAAGAGGTTAAATACTTAGGCTGTATACGGTATTCTCTCATGATGGTAGTATGGGGAAGAAATAGGGTTGAGGTGTATAAAAGCCAATGCAGCAAGTTGTCAGTTGCGATCTACACTATTCTGCAAGAAAGAAGTTAGTGTAGCGACGAAACTCTCCCTGTATCGCTCAGTATTTAGACCGACCTTGCTGTATGGAAGTGAGAGCTTGGTAGATTCAGGGTATCTGATACATAAGCTAGAGGTAACTGATATGAGGGTAGCACGCATGATAGCTGGGACAAATAGATGGGAGCAATGGCAGGAAGATACTCGTAATGAACAGATAAAGGCCAAGTTAGAAATGAACACACTAGATGAAGCTGTTTGTATGAGCCGACTCAGATGGTGGGGACATGTGATGAGAAAGGGAGAGGAGAGATTACTTAAAAGGTTAATGAGTTTGGCTGTAGAGGGTAAAAGAAGCAGAGGTTGTCTTAGGAGGCGATGGTAATATTCACCGATGAACGATCTCAAAGTGAAAGTTGTAGAAGCAGAGGAAGCCGCAGTGCTAACTGCTAATAGGGCATCATGGCGGTGACTTGTTCGCAAACAGAGGCTCGTAGACTAAACTGGATGCTGAGAAGCAAATCAGTCTCAAATGATAATGATTGTATGTATGCATATGCATCCAATGAAAGCACATATTTTCAAATTTCTTACCCAAAGTTTTGAAGGATTTTTTTTTTTCCTCTCTTCTGTGTGTGTGTTTATTTTTGTGCCATTTTGCTATCTAAAGAGAATGGTTTATACTTACTAGCAGGTTTCTCAAACCACACCGCAACCAGGGGACTGAGGTAGCCATCATTGTTCTCAAATGGGAAGTAATAGCCTGGATAACCGCGACCTGGGAAATACTGAATGGCTCCAATGTTTTCTACATCAGCAGGATTTTCTCCTTCACATGATACCCACACAGTTTCAATCTGTAATGAAAATAGCAATGATATTTACACATGTTGAATACAATATAGCACAGCTCCTTGCAGGGTCTCGCAACTTGTGGAGAGGGTGTCTATACGGCCCCAAAACTAGTCCAACCAGTCCATTTACTTGTGCTGGGCTACCGTTGGATATCTAAAGCCTACGATGTGTCTCCTTTTCCTGTAAGTGGAGGATTGAGACTTGGCTGCGTTGGTGTGCAATGACTAAATGCACCTTCCCGAGCAGCAGGAGATCCAGGTTCAAATCCCAACTGGGTTGTATTTTCAACTGACAGCAAAAGTAATTTCAGGTGCCATAAATTTCAAATTTACTTTCTACGGCAGATTTGTAAACATTTAGGGAAATGTAGTAACATACTGTGGATGGATATGGTTTAGGAGCAAAGAGTCTAGTAACTTTAGTCCTCTACTATTGGGTACTCTTACCTCTTTAGAGTTAGTGTTCTTCAGCTCTGCAATGTGCATTTTGAGAGGGGTTGGCATGTTATCTGGAAGTTCTTCCACCTCTGTATAATACTTGGGAACCCAATTGAAAATCTGCAATGGAAATCAGAAGGGAATTGGCAATAGGCTGCGAGGAAAAGAAGATAATATGTAATTACCTACCATGCATGGGATATTAAATAAAATAACAGCTTGGAGATAGCTTATGGTGACACTGGCAATCGAAGGAAGAAGCTGTAAACTTGTACCATTTGATGGTATATACAGTACTAGCAACCCGCCCTGGCTTCGCCGGGAACAGTTATGAAAGCATTACGTGAAAAGTGCTTTTTTTTCGATCTCAATGAACTACGACCTATATCCATTTTATATCTCGCCATGATGGGTTAAAATCACTGACTGGACTATTAATTATGTTACCATGGAGATGCATGTGCAACGAATTCTTGGCGAGGTGCATGTAACACAAATCCCCCTTCGGTCCAATCTTACCTTGACTGTGTATTTTGCGGAACGAAAAGTTCACTGGCAAAGTGATAAAAACCAAATTGCATTTCCAAACACAATCACTCTTCTCTGAAGTCTTAACTCAACACGACTCGACAGTTTGCTGCTGGCTGTATCTGGGGTAATAGGCTCGCCCGCTAGCTAGGCTGTAACTGGGGTGATAGGCTCGACCCTAGCTAGCTCGTCAACTGTCGCCTCAGTAATTGAATGGAGATTGTTGGAAGAAATGAAAACATGAAAACACTTATAGTGGGCGATGTATTGAAGATAGAGATATGCTCTCGCGGACTTTTTTGAAGAACTTTTCATGCTGAACAATTCTTACACTCATAGTATATTGATATTTTCAACGGTTTGCCCAGCGTATGCTTAAAAAGCGCACGGACGCCAGTTTTTTTTCGACTTATTCACTGAAATTGTTACTGCTTGGCTCCCTTGATCATAAATAAATAAATTTCTACAGAAACCTTCCTCGAGATATCCTTTACAGAATGGTGAAAACTGCATCAAAACCCATCCAGTGGTTCTAGAGATTACCCGTGACATCCAAGAATCGGTGACTTTGTTTTATACTAAGTAGAGTTTGTTCAGCACAGGGTCTGCCAAATTTCTTCAAATGTTTACACATTAAAGCAAAATATCCAATCCCTGTGGCCTAACCGTGTGTGTTAAATTGATCACCAAGACAGTGATGCGGAGCTGCAGCAAGTTTGCAGTTCAGACGTTTGAATCCTGATGCTAACAGTGTCTGTCCTGAGTGTGTTTTTTTCCTGAGGTTTACTCCCGCACTCCCTTCAGGTTATTGCTGGGAGAGTACCTTGTTTCAAGTCTTGCGTATGCCCTATTCGTGACCTTAACAATTATAGTTACCTACATACTACTGCTCTCACCACTGTAACACAGGGTCTCAAGCAAATGGGGCTGATTACCAAGATGTCCCTAGTCCCTAAAACTAATTAACAACAACAAACTTGATTCTTGGCATCACTGTAACAGCATAAAAGGTTCAATTATGATCCTTGGCAACCATCGTCATGGTCCAAGGCCCGCCACAGTTCTATGTTTCTCTCTCAAGTTACACTTTTCAGTCGGTCAACACGCTTTTTCCAATCGGTATTACTCTGTATATACTGTACATATCTAAGTAACAAACTTTCCTGAAAGAAATTACATGAATTAATAAAGGGAGGCTGTTTTAAGACTTCACTTTTCAAGGCGCGACCCTTGGGAACCAAATTTGTGATCTGCAGGATTCCCCATGTGAGACCATATGTATGTGTCGATAGCAGCCATTGACGGGTGACACAACTGGAGATGGAATCAATTACTCAAAGCTCAGAGTCCTACAGCAGCTCAGCATTAACCCAACTATTGGACTTGAAAGGTGTGTAGTTATGTTTTAAGGCTCTACAGCCCTTGAAGGGCCTAGGCCTACCAAGCGACCAGCCATTTGACCTGCAGATTATGGAGCGATGCGTGGTCAGCGCTTTGGGTTCCCTTGGCCATTAATCTTGGTCTCCGTGACTGGGGCGCTGTCTCGCTGTCTCGCTGTCAGACAGCAACTCGATTGTCCTCACGACGTCGAGTGCACCCCTCATGTCAGTTTCTAAAATCCCTGACGGAGCCGGGAATCAAACCTGGGACTTGTGGGTGCGAAGCAGGCGCGCTACCCCAACACCATGGTGCTTACTATCACCTCCTAAAATATTGGATACTTGTTTTGAACACCCTGCATATATTCCAGCAAATCTCTTAGTTCTTTTCCATGTCTGTTGTGGGGTTTTGCCTAGGTGCACCAAGTCAGGCTCAGTACCACATCCTGTGTTGCCTATATCAGCATCAGACAAGAGTATCCACCCACTAACCAGGAGGTCTTTAGTCTGACAAGAGAATCTTTTTGGTTCAACCTGACCAATTGCAGTGAAACTCAATACTCCAATCTATAGAGATATTCTCAAGTTATTGATAATAATGATTTTTGTGGTGGCTTCGGTGGCGAAGTTGGTAGCATGCTGAGCTTCTATGTCCAAGATCGCTGGTTCAAACCCGGCCGAAGTCATCGGATTTTTTAAGAGCATTAAAAATCCCTCGGTATTCCTTTCTTTGGAGGGGAAATAAAGCCAGCGAACCCATGTCATAGATTTATGGCATGTAAATTAACCTTCCACTAACTACAATTGTGTGAAGCTAAATTTGTAGGTTAGATTTGATTAACGCTCTATTAAGTTCTAATGTTCGCCGCCAGGTGCCGGTTGCATCTAGTAGCCAAGTTTGTGGCTGGGTGTCAATGACGGTAGCAAAAGTAGGAACTACTTGAAATTGATCGTCTGCAGTCCTTACCATAATTACAGATAACACACAGTAATACAGCCATCACAATTAACACCGGTTATCAGGCAGATTCTACATGCACTCAAAGTACACGGGGCTACATGACTGCGTTGTGGCAGTCCCTAAACTGAGGAATCAACCATTCTCAAGTTATTGGTAATAATGATTTTTGTGTCAGTTCAAAACAATGTTTTTCACAACCATGATATCATGTGTGCTTGATGTTTATGTCTATGTTTTTATGATTGGAACACATTTCCTCACATCCATGAGTTCTAACTATTGTCGTCTATCAGAATCGGTAAGCGCAAATTTGTACTTGTATTTCCGTTTTATTTCCTCCTTTCAATTCAACATTTCTTTTCGTTCTTTTTTGTCTCGGTACACTTTAATTGAAGAAAAGAAGCCCTCATTATTGGTCCAACAGACTACACCCGCAAGAATTTTACATACGGAAATTACTAATCCAGTGGGACTCCTCCCTTATATTCATATAGCCTATCTGAAAATACAGTCAACCTGTAAATCATGTAAAATAGAACTATTGTACAGGGAAGGCTTGCCGGGCCTCTGGGTGTAGCACCCTGTCGAGCGAGGCGCTAGCGGCTGATTAGTGCCCAACTATCAACACATTTACACTTTTTAACATATTTAATAATCATCACTACTTACATGAATTTCAGAGTAGCTGCTGGAAATGCTGTCCATTTACTAGGCATACGATGCACTAACACAGGACGTTTTGGTACACAAGCTGTATCCTGACTGATATTTTGTATCATTGCAATTATTTTGATCTCTAGAGGCTCCAGAGTACGTGGATTGTTTCTGAATACGTTTTATTTTTGGTTCCCCCACAAGTATAAATCATACGGCGGTGAAACTTACAAACACATTACTGTAAGATTTCTTCTTGAGAAGATAAGTTTCAACTAGGAAAATTTGATATTTGGTTCTATACCTAACCATGTTACTTTTTTATTTATTTTTAGTGCCGGGAGTGTCTGAGGACATGTTCGGCTCGCCAGAGGCTGTAGCTGCTTCAAGCGGACACCCATAGGGTAAGCTTCAAGTTCCGTTCAATTTCAAGTAGTTCCAACTTTCGCTACCAGATGTCACTGATACCTAGTGGTGAACGTTGGAACTTTCGTATAGCGTTTCAACGAAATCTAACCTAGAAATTTAGCTTCACACAAGTTTACTCTGTGGAAGGATCTTTTACATGCCATAAATCTATGACATGGGACCGCCGGCTTTACTTCCCCTCCGAAGGAAAGCATACTGAAGGATTTTAACGCTCTCAAGAAATCCGCCGAATTCAGGCGGGTTTTAATCCGCTATCATGGGCACAGCAGTTCAGCATGCTACCAACTATGCCACCAAAGCCGCTTAAGCATGTTAACAGGTTATGAGACAGCCTACAGTACTTCACCATGAGTCTTAACTCTCTCAATTAAGGTATTTTGCCAGCTGCATATGCAATCAATGCTATGACAGCATCCGGTGCTTCGTGATATTTTGTAATCAGTACTAGTAGGGGAATAAGGCGGTTTCTAACTCACCCGCCGTTGCTCGGGCGGTGTCCATGTTAAATCATTAATATTTGGCCAACCCATGGTCCGATTATAACAAATGAGGTGTCGTTGGACTCGGGTTGACGCCCTCTTTCCAATGGACCACTCATTTCAACCCCTAAATGAAACCTACCCCTACTAGGGGGTGAAATTGTAATTTTTTAGTGAAAGTCTCTTTTCAAATGCGACATGTATAAGGTGTGCTGCTAAAATGAACTTAAACGTTGTTGCTCATATAGCGCATGCGTTTTGCTGGATGCCGCTATGGATCAACATTTTTGTTCTTGTTTTGTACGCATGCGCACTTGGGATTTTTGTAAGAGGGCGAGCTCTTTGAAAAAAATGATTTATAAGAAGGGATTTTGGTGGTGAGGAGAGAGCCAGATAGTCGCCTACTTTCCTACAAAGTTTGCCGATATCTCTCAAACGCAAGGTCGGATTTGGACGTGTGACGTGTCAAATTGCTTGTCTCGAAGCCCTATATATGTTATTAATAGGTTAAAGTTTTGAGAATGAGGGAAACAGGCTTTTTTTGGGGGTAAAACCATGATTTTAGACTTTTTCCGATATCTCACGAATGTATGGTCGGATTTGGTCCTATGACGTGTCAAATGGCTTGTCTCGAAACCCTCTTTATTTTGGTAATAGGTTAAAGTTTTTGAGAATGAGGGAAACAGAATTTTTTGGTGTAAAACTGTGATTTTAGACTTTCTGTTATATATCACAAACCAATAACGCCAGAGACGTATACGAGGGGTTGTAGGACTCGGGGTGACCCCCTCCCCTCCCCCCTTTCGAATATAGTATTTATGTTTTTAAAAAAATTGCGAAAGGGTCTAACGACACTTTTGTTGAAAACATTTTAGTTTTTAAAACTTTTTTTTAAATCTGTCTAAAATGTTCATAAAGAGTGGTTGTAGATAGAAAGAGACGATACCACTGGGCATGTGTTTCAACGAGGCTATTACTGGCCACGGTGGTGATATACCAATACAGTATTCGCTATTTCGATGAGACGGCGGGTCGAGGGTTCGTTTTCCGATTTTTCCTATGATGGAATTCCTAATTCCTAAACCCCTTGAAGGAGGTCTTTAACATGTAAACGATTATGAGTGACATGACAAATGATAATTCCTTGATCAGATGAAGTTGGCTTTAGATAGAGCAAACTGAACTTGGTTATATGTTGCTTGAAGTGAGTATAGAAAACAAACTTGCTGGGGCAGACTGACAGGATGAGGATGTTATTTGAGCTTATTGGAATGCATTGACTGGACTTGACAACAGGGCAATGAAAAAAACACAGAGATGCTGAGGACACTTGAAGGGCAAACAATATGGCAACCATGGTGGGAGGGGGAAGCGAGGATGATGTCGCCGATCATGTTCAATGTCCAATGGATGAATTTATATTTTGCGAAGCATTGTTCGGAGAGGGTCATGTGACGACTTGTTTTAAGGATATTTATTTTTCTGATCTTTCCTATGATGGACTCATTGATTGAAATAATCCAAAACTGCTAGGGCATGGCCTTGAGATTTTATATACTGATGATGGGATTTTGACATACAAGGTCCCTCCAGAACTTGACATGATGTCATTCTTTTTATGGCTTATGAATTTCCCCAAAAAAGACTCCAAAGAACAAGATCATGGACTTTTGCTTTTCTTAATATATTGCAAACCCATAATGTAAGATGTTTACTGTGAGTGACGAAACCTAGCTAGGTAAAGAAAGAATTATTGTAGGCTACATGTATGGTGACTGACACGTCTTTGACCATTGGAACTTGTTTTCAGATCTGACTGTAGTACATAGGGAGTATAGGTTGTAGGCATGGCTTGACAAACGGTGTACACAAAATTCAATTTATCGATTCAAGAATTAAGAGTAGACTATCATTAATTAATTGGTTAAAGAGTGTAGCTAAAAATTTAAAAAATGGTGACTACATTAAACTAAACTGAACCAAGTCGAATCAAACCCAACTGAACCAAACCAAGCCTAAATCAAACCAAACCTAATCAAGAACAAGCCAAGGGCTTAAGTGGAAAACTTGTGGGGGAATGCAGTCATTGGCAATGTCCAAAGGAAGGGATAACGCTCTACCTCTAGAGGGTAAGGTAAAGCTAGCGCATGGTGCTAATGCATATTCCCAAGTACATGAACCACATACACACAACTATCCTATGCTGTTTTTATGAGTTGACTGTTAAAACTTACTCAGTGATTACTGAGCAAGATGGTCGCTACACACAACAAGCTTTAAATGCTTGAGGCTAATAATCTATACACACACACTCGCTTGTTCTAAACTAAACTGTCTTGCTTGCAGTGCTCACACAGTAGGCAAATGACAGAAATGCTTGGCTAACAGAAATACAATCATTTTCGGTTGTCTAATGTTACCAGCAAACCAGTACATGCTATAGTGGTGAGCACATGTGCCACTTGCACTGGAGATCGTAACTCGATTTCTAGCTCTAAGGCCAAGAACGAATCAAACTAAGAAAGAAGGGTATGGTGACGCAGTGGTTAAACTGTTAGCCTTTCACTAAGGTAGACTAGGGTTTGATTTTAGGTTAATATGCATGTCATAAACAAACAAACAAAAAAAGCAGAGATAATGTTTAAAACTGATTACACTTGTCTCTTTTCAAATTATTACTTAGATTACAAATACAAAGGTGGACCGGGTTTGATATAAGTTAATGCTGCCTATCGCATACTAGCCTGTAAGAAATCCAAACAAGCAAAAGGCGTAGGTAGAGCAGTGGTAAAATCGCTATGTGTAGAGAACTACCTAACGGTCTTATGAACTGGCAAAGGTATGTCGCATAAACAGTGCAGGATACAATCCAGCAACCATAATTTGTATCTTGTGGAACAGAGAAAACAGATATATAGAGAGAGATATAGAAAGCTTATGTATGTATGGGTAGCATTGATTGTTTGACCAGAGAAAATACGGTGAGGTAGAGAGGGGAGAAGGAGAATTAACACTTATATATGAATGGTAAATAGTATTTTTGTTTTTTCAATAGTTTTGTTTTTCAAATACAGTGGTAGATAGCCATTATTTTGTAAAACATTCTTACTTGCAGTAGTAATAAACCTCTACGGTTCCGCTAACACACATAGACAGACTGTACTATTGCCATGGTCAAGCACTCACATTAAGATCATTTACAAAAACATAAAATCAAAAATAAAAAAATCTTGTTTTGGAAATATCGTTTTTCAACAGACACAAAATAAATAAAAAATGTGTAAACAAAAAAATGGAAAATCCAAAATTTAAAAACCTTAAACGAACATTTTAAAAAATATATGCACAAATGGGAAATTGACAAATGCGTAAATATGAAAATGGAAAATCCATGTTTCCATATCATGAAATTGAAAAAACATCAAACTGTCATTTTAAAAAAATGCAAATGGAAAACTGACAAATTGCAATGTGTGAAATGTGAAATTGAACAAATGGCTATCATTATTTTAAAAACTTAAAAAAAAAGAAAACGGTGCTGTATGGTTGAAGTGTGAATCAAACCCTCTCTACTTATTTTGGACCACCCGAGACTGAGTAGCCTATACTTGTTTTAGTCCTCATACCACTTTTAAAATTTTGTATTAAACTAGGAATTGAACCCAAGAGCTTGTAGGGGGAGACCAAGGTTAGAATATGTTAAACAGATAGTCTTAATTGTAGGGTGTGGTAGCTATATAGAGATGAAACGATTAGCTCGGGACAGGGGCATAGAGATCTGCAGCAAACCAGTCAAACGACTAAAGACTCAAACAACAACATGTAAGCTCACCAAAATAATGTTGTGTAACGGTAAATGATAGTCAACGAACAGTAATGCATTACTAAAACACATGACACGATACCTAAGAGCTTTTCTAAAGTTATTTTAAAATGCCTTTAACCCTATATTAAACACCCAGTTCACAATATTCATAACTGCAATGTTATGGTAAAACAAAACATAATCTATATTTCAAAACAAGCAAGTGGTTTAGTCAATGTATACTGGGAAAAGTTTTGTAAACACTCAAGTCCACAAGACTAATTAAATTAGTAACTGTCAGGTTGGCCGAGTGGTTAAGGTGTTTGACTTAAGATCAAATTTCCTGTACAAGGAAGCAAGGGTTCGAATCCCTTACCTGACATAACTATTGCCTTAACATGGCTTGTCCACACTGAATTATTATGATACTTGCTACACAAACCATAGACAGAGTGTATTGTTTAAGGCACTCTCTTTAACATAATCAGTCACTGTTGATGGTTAACAATTGCATTAATAGTGGGACATGGGGATAGCAATTAAGAAAAACAGCCAATACCCATACAATATTTTTATTCATTTAGTTTTTTTTTACAATAGTTACACACTGAATACAACTTTTTATCTTTTTTATCATTGTTTGATATAGATTTTAAACACAACACTTGTTGTAGATCCTTTTATAACATTCTCCAGGTACTCTTGTTCTTAAAAACTGGGGAAGGCCCAATGGTTTTATAGACATGAAACCCTCATCCTCTTCTTTTTCATCATCATCATCATCATTATAAATATTATCATCATAATTATTATAGTCATTGTCACCAATGTCATCATCATCATCATCATCCTCAACATCACCAGAACTATCCAATTCCTTTTTTTCCTTTTCAAAAGGGACCTCTTGAAGAGTCTGTGTTGCTTTTGATAGTGTTAAGGTTTTTTTGAACGTTGACAACTGTCATAACATGACTTTTTGTGGAGATGATAATTGCTTTTCGACAAACAATGCACTATCTTGAGCAGCAAAATCATTTTCTTGAACTTGCTTTTTAGCATTTTCATGATATTTTGTTGACAGCAACAGTGTTTTATCTGGTACACTACATTGATGATTACCCACACTTAAGACCTTACCATTCTTACTTTTTAGATGACCTAAACATTTCGTTGTCCTTTGTTTTGAGCACTGCCAAAATATGATTCCATTCACATTTTGCCGCTTATAGTTATAGGAGTAGCCATGATACAGTGCACGTGGTTTGCCTTTATTGGTTATAGTATATTCCATAGTAGTAACTGACTTGTAAAGTTGATCTACCTATTACAAAGGTCAGAACAATTCTGGTGACAGTGTGATTTTGTGTTGACGTTTTATATAGGATGATGTTGGTGGCTTATGCTGGTGGCTTATGTTGGTGGCTTATAGTGGTGGTTTATGTTGGTGGCTTATGTTGATGGCTTATGTTGGTGGCTTATGTTGATGGCTTATAATGGTGGCTTATATTGATGGCTTATTTCGATGGCTTATGTTGATGGCTTATGTTGGCGGCTTATACTGGTGGCTTATGTTGATGGCTTATGTTGGTGGCTTATGTTGGTGGTTTATGTTGATGGCTTATGTTGGTGGCTTATGTTGGTGGCTTATGTTGATGGCTTATGTTGGTGGCTTATGCTGGTTGCTTATGTTGGTGGCTTATGCTGGTAGCTTATGTTGGTGGCTTATATTGGTGGCTTACGTTGATGGCTAATGGTGGCGGCTTATACTGGTGGCTTATGTTGGTGGCTTATGTTGGTGGCTTATGTTGATGGCTTATGTTGGTGGCTTATATTGGTGGCTTATGTTGATGGCGTATGTTGGTGGCTTATACTGGTGGCTTATGTTGATGGCTTATGTTGGTGGCTTATATTGGTGGTTTATGTTGATAGCTTATGTTGGCGGCTTATAGGGGAAGGTGGGCCACAGTGAGACAGAAAAAAAATATTTTAGTATACTGTCTTATTTTTTGATATATGAGAATGAATGTCTTTATATTCTGAAATATAAGTTGATTGTTGATCATCAATTTCATACCCATAGAATTTCCAAAACATCCACACGTTACTGTAAAAATAATAAATTGTGAACATGTTGCAGCCGTGGGCCACACTGAGACAGATGATGGTCCACACTGAGACACAATGAAAAGAATTTATTTTGATTGGTTAAATACACACATCAAAAAAAGTTTTGCATCACCTCGGTTCCCAGATCTCCGGCATATAGACGTTGACTGTGTATATTGTATCCAAGATACAGTCCCTTTGACTGTTCATAGATGTCACTAAAACTGCTCAAAGATGTAAACAACCATGCATGAGCAGGGCCTATTAGACGGAGGGGGTACGACAGCCGATCAGTTCCAGTTATTCCACCAGGACGAAGGTACGCTGCTCATGTTGTCTGTAGTTCTACCATGCCTAGAAGGTCAATACCGCAGTTCGATCGCGTCCGCATTGTTACTTTGTGTCAAGAAGGGCTCTCAACAAGGGAAGTTTCCAGGCGTCTCAGAGTGAACCAAAGCGATGTTGTTCGGAATGGAGGAGGTACAGAGATACAGGAACTGTCGATGACAGGCCTCGCTCAGGCCACCCAAGGGCTACTACTGTAGTGGATGACCGCTACTTACGGATTGCCGCTCGGAGGAACCCTGACAGCAATGCCACCATGTTGAATAATGCGTTTCGTTCAGCCACAGGACGTCGTGTTTCAACTCAAACTGTGCGCAATAGGCTGCATGATGCGCAACTTCACTCCCGACGTCCATGGCGAGGTCCAGCTTTGCAACCCCGACACCATGCAGCGCGGTACAGATGGGCCCAACAACATGCTGAATGGACCCCACGGAATTGGCATCACGTTCTCTTCACCGATGAGTGTCGCATATGCCTTCAACCAGACAATCGTCGGAGACGTGTTTGGAGGCACCCTGGTCAGGCTGAACGTCTTAGACACACTGTCCAGCGAGTGCAGCAAGGTGGTGGTTCCCTGATGTTTTGGGGTGGCATTATGTGCGGCCGACGTACGCCACTGGTGGTCATGGAAGGCTCCGAAACGGCTTTACGATACCTGAATGACATCCTCCGACCCATAGTGCAACCATATCGGCAGAATATTGGAGAGGCATTTGTCTTCATGGACGACAATTCTCGACCTCATCGTGCACATCTTGTGAATGCGTTCCTTCAAGATAACGACATCGCTCGACTACAGTGGCCAGCATGTTCGCCAGACATGAACCCTATCGAACATGCCTGGGATATGTTGAAAAGGGCTGTTTATGGACGTCTTGACCCACCAACCACTCTGAGAGATTTACGCCGAATTGTCGTTGAGGAGTGGGACAATTTGGACCAACAGTGTCTTGATGAACTTGTGGATAGTATGCCACGGCGAATACAGGCATGCATCAATGCAAGAGGACGTGCTACTGGGTATTAGAGGTAGTGGTGTGTACTGCAATCTGGACCACAAATGCTGAAAGTCTAGCTGTATGATGGTACAACATGCAATGTGTGGGTCTCATGAGCAATAAAACGAGCTGAAATGTTGTTTGTGTTGATCTCTATTCCCTTTGTATTTAACGGTTCCGGAACTCTTGGAACCGAGGTGATGCAAAACTTTTTTTGATGTGTGTATATTCATTAATGGACAATGATACACATAACTATAAAAAAAACAACAAAGGAAGAAAATTTTACTTTTCTTACCTCAAAAACGAAGATGTTGTTTATCTCCTACATAACATGCTTCTTTCAAAGAGTAAACAGGATCAAAATGTCTGCTACCAGGACAGCCAACCTCTAAGAAATATTAAAAAATGTCCCTCTTAAAAAAAAAAAAAAAAAAGGATTTAATGAGCTTGTCTCACTGTGGCCCATGTCTCACTGTGGCCCACCTTCCCATACTGGTGGCTTATGTTGATGGCTTATGTTGGTGGCTTATATTGGTGGCTTATGTTGGTGGCTTATGTTGATGGCTTATGTTCGTGGCTTATGTTGATGGCTTATGTTGGTGGTTTATGTTGGTGGCTTATGTTGATGGCTTATGTTGGTGGCTTATGTTGGTAGCTTATATTGGTGGCTTATGTTGGCGGCTTATACTGGTGGCTTATGCTGGTGGCTTATGCTGGTGGCTTATGTGGGTGGCTTATGTTGGTGGCTTATATTGATGGCTTATGTTGGTGGCTCATGTGGGTGGCTTATGTTGGAGGCTTATATTGATGGCTTATGTTGGTGGCTTATACTGGTGGCTTATGTTGGCGGCTTATACTGGTGGCTTATGTTGATGGCTTATTTTGTTGGCTTATGTTGGTGGCTTATATTGGTGGCTTATGTTGGTGGCTTATGTTGGTGGCTTATGTTGATGGCTTATTTTGGTGGATTATATTGATGGCTTATGTTGGTGGCTTATGTTGGTGGTTTATATTAATGCCTTATGTTGGTAGCTTATTTTGATGTCAGTTTTTGTTATATAATGTATTTGTTCCATTCATTTATGACGTCATAGCCAGTCTTAAAGCAAGTCTAAACTTGTCCGACATGTTGGATTTTTTGTTCATGTGTAAAACTATCAAGTACCAATGATCAAGTGAGGTTTTTTCTCTCTAATCCGCAAATCTGCCCCATAGAATTGAGAATATTTATTGTAGTAGCCTATAAAGAAACAAAAAAAATCATGTCTAATACAGTTTAGCTATAAATGACCAGAATCACTATATATAACAGTTTATTCTAAGAGCTTTCCATAATGATAAGAAAAAAGAGCTTACCATAATGATGGATTGTGTAAGTAAACGTCTTTTGCTGCTTGATGCCACTACTAAAGTGATACTCATACAACAGACAAGTGAGTTCATGTTTTGCTGACGTAATCGTATGTTACCCCGCACGCACACGCCTTTGGCGTAAAGGCGTGAGTTCATGTTTTGCTGACGTAATCGTATGTTCCCCCGCACGCACACGCCTTTGGCGTAAAGGCGTGTGCGTGCGGGGGAACATACGTTACGCCAGCAAAACATGAACTCACTTGTCTGTTGTATGAGTATCACTTTAGTAGTGGCATCAAGCAGCAAAAGACGTTTACTTACACAATCCATCATTATGGTAAGCTCTTTTTTCTTATCATTATGGAAAGCTCTTAGAATAAAATGTTATATATAGTGGTTCTGGTCATTTATAGCTAAACTGTATAAGACATGATTTTTTTTGTTTCTTTATAGGCTACTACAATAAATATTCTCAATGCTATGGGGCAGATTTGCGGATTAGAGAGAAAAAAGCTCACTTGATCATTGTTTTTTTATTTATTTTTATTTATTTATTTATTTGAACCAAATCTACTTGTTAATTGTCACTTTAACTCAGAGAGTCATATCGTGACCTACAGACAATAAACACATAGATAACATAGATTTACAGTATGGCGTTAGATAATTAAACCAAACGTTCATTCGGCATTTCATAGCTTCCTCGTTCTTTCAAAACTTAATAATGCTTTGCAGTAGTTATCTTCATTCACAATATAACTGGGCAACTTTTCTGATGGAGACTGCACAAAGTTCTTTCTTAATCATAAATGTGGACACAGTGTTCTTCATATTTAGACAGTTCTCCATGGGAGACACATCACAGAAAGAATTACTTTTCTTTCCCTATCGAGCCCTTACTGACTGTAAGAGTCTGATAAGTTTTGTAGTAAGGAAAAAAAAAACCATCAAACTCACAGGAAAAATCTACAGACAGCAATATGTGGCTGTACTGTAGTAATCGTGTAGGCTACCTAGTTAATACAGATAGGCTCTCCTAGGCTTTAACAAGATTTATAGCTTAGGAAGCCGTCTCCTGTACTTGAATGCTTAATTTACATGCATCTTTGTTCTGAATCTCGTCCGACGCTTTCTTATTCCACATTGCCCTGATGGTATTAAAATATTTTGCTAATTGACCTGCTTTCCCCCATTCCCTTTTTAGTAATTTAATTAAAGTGTGATACTCATTTTCATTTTCTATTCTGTTTAGATCTGCTTTGTCTACAAACTTTGCTCTTATCATTTTAATTTCCTTGCATTCCCTGATCAGGTGCGCTGCACCCATAACCTTCCCACAAAACAGGCAAATGTCCTCTTTTCCTACTTCTCTCAACGCTTTGTTCTTATACACCCCCATTAACCACCAAATTATCCCTCTCATTTCTCTTTTCATTAGGCATTGAGGCTTTATGCTCATAAAGTTCCTTATTTCGCAGAACTCCGTTAAGGTTCTCCTACTGGTGCACTCATCTCTTAGCACCTGCAACTCTACGTCATTAACCCTTCTACACACTTTTTTGCACACCCTACCTTCCTCTCCTTGTAAGTCCCTATCCCATAGATAACCCATTCCTAATCTTTCCAGTACACTTCTTACCCCGTCCACCCAGTAGCCCTCTTGCTGATGCTTCATTTGGTGCAGGTAGGCTACCTTAAGCATTTCCCCCCCTCCACCTGTTTTTAAACGAATCCAAGACTTTATGACCTTTTTTATGATATGTTGTCTAATGCTTACATCCTCACACAACATTCTCGCTCCACAATTTGCCGTGCAACTAGGTAGCCCCAAAATTATCTTGGCAAACCTACTTACAATACTGTCCAGGGTTTTCGTTCCTTCCTCCAAACCCTATACTTCCACTCCATAGAGTGCTCTTGAAACGATGAGTGCGTTGAACACATTCTTAAACACTTTGTAGTCAAGATTCGGTAACCTACGCTCTAACACTTTAACATTCGCCAATGCCGCTAGCCCTTTCGATTTTGCCCTTTTAATCTGTTCGGTCCATTTACCATTACTCGCCATTATCGTCCCTAGATACTCAAGTTTTTTCACCGTCTCTAACTGCGACCCATACATGACCCACTTTTCGTTCTTAGCCAGTTTAACTCCCTTTTTGCAGACCATAACTTTGGTCTTACTCTGGTTAATTTTTAAGTTCCAGTCCTCACAGTATCTCACAATATCGTCAATACTATATTGCATATTATAGGGTGTTAGAGCAAGCAGAAGGATGTCATCAGCAAAAGCTAGGCCCGGGATATCATAATTGTCCAGGCAAGGGTTGGACCGTTGCTCAAAGCCCTTTGAATCAAAAATATCGTTGATAAATAGCAAAAAAGCACCGGGGATAATTTGCATCCCTGTTTTAATCCTATATTAGACGTTATCTCTCCTACAATTACATCATCTTTAGTTTTAATTGCACATTTCACTTCGGAATACACATTCTCAATTGCTCGTATCATTTTATGTGACACCCCGATTTTTCCCAGCTTAGCCATGACAGCTCCCCTGCTCACTGAATCAAACGCCTTCTCCAAATCAATAGCTGTGATATACAGCTTGCCTCTTTTCCTTCTTATGTACTTGTCCATCACCGTTTTAACCACCATTATATTGTCACTGGTTCTCATCCCTTTTCTGAACCCTGTCTGGAGTCTCGAGAACACCGAACAGCCCTCTGCCCATGCTATTAAACGCTTGGATAAGACCCCGGTGTACATTTTGCTCAAATTATCAAGCAAAGTTATGCCTCTATAGTTGCCTGGGTCTAGTTTGTCCCCACGCTTCTTATATATTGGACAAATTATCCCTTCTTGCCACGCCCTCGGAAATCTACCTCCTTCAAAGATTTTATTAAAGATTTTTACCAAGCTGTCCATCATGAACCTATTATTACTCAACTCTTGCCAAAATTCATTTGTTATCCCCGAAATAGCACCTGACTTCCCTCCTTTACTCTTTACTATTACTCCCTTAATTTCCTCTATCGATATGACTTGGTCCAGCATAGGCAGAACGGCCTCCATCCCCCTCGGGACGCCAAACTCATCCCTCTTCCTCCAATTATCTTCAGCATTTAACAGATTCTCATAATATGCAATCCATACTTCATCACTAATAGAGCTCCCCCCACCACTGCTCCCCCTACAGTAAGAATTTATCCTGCTCCACACTTTGCTACAGTCGTTAGCTTTAGAATCCTTATTTCACTTGATCATTGGTACTTGATAGTTTTACACATGAACAAAAAATCCAACATGTCAGACAAGTTTAGACTTTCTTTAAGACTGGCTATGACGTCATAAATGAATGGAACAAATTCATTATATAACAAAAACTGACATCAAAATAAGCTACCAACATAAGGCATTAATATAAGCCACCAACATAAGCCACCAACATAAGCCATCAACATAAGCCACCAACAGAAGCCATCAATATAAGTCACCAACATAAGCCACCAACATAAGCCATCAACATAAGCCACCAACATAAGCCACCAATGTAAGCCACCAACATAAGCCACCAACATAAGCCATCAACATAAGCCACCAGTATGGGAAGGTGGGCCACAGTGAGACATGGGCCACAGTGAGACAAGCTCATTAAATCCTTTTTTTTTTTAAGAGGGCATTTTTTAATATTTCTTAGAGGTTGGCTGTCCTGGTAGCAGACATTTTGATCCTGTTTACTCTTTGAAAGAAGCATGTTATGTAGGAGATAAACAACATCTTCGTTTTTGAGGTAAGAAAAGTAAAATTTTCTTCCTTTATTGTTTTTTTTTATAGTTATGTGTATCATTGTCCATTAATGAATATAATATGGTCGAAATACATACATATTACTAAATAATTATTGGAATTGTCAGCTTGTTCAGTATTGTAGGTGAGATAGTAGACATAATTGTTTTTACATGTCGCAAGTGGGCCACAGTGAGACACAGTAGGGTGGGCTACAGTGAGACAGTGAGAAAGATATACGGAGTTACCCCAAAGCTGAGGAGAGGGCAGAGTCAACTTCTAGGAGAGAAAAGGGGAGATCTTTCATTCCAACTCGCACCCCAAAAAGAAATAAAAACTTGATTTAAAGTCCACAAATAAAAATTAAAAAATTTTAAGAACTGCAAGAAGAATTTGTTCAGCCAAAGGCAGCCCTAGCTACAGACATTTCCATGGATGATGATGTTGATGATTCTTCTAATTCAGACAGCTCATCAGATAATGAACAAATCGAGCTCCTAACATTTCATCAACTTGCTCGCAAACCTAAGGAAGGTGACTTCGTTCTGGTTGAGTTTTCAGGGAAACACTCAAGATTTTGCATCGGGGAAGTGAAATGAGATTTAGATGATGAAAATTATTAAGTAAAATTCTTAAGAAAAAGAGCAAAAATGATAGGCAATTCTTTTTTTTACCCATAGGGTGCAGATATTGCTTCAGTTCCCGTGAAAGGCAACAGATCACTGTCGCCGGTTTCCTCTGCATATGGCAAAACAAATATACAAAAGTCATATCTCAAATTTTCTGTAAATTTTGGGAATTTGAATGTGCTGTAGTGTTTTCTGGCATTAATTATTTGTTTTAGTGTTTATCTATGTATTTAACCAATCAAAATAAATTCTTTTCATTGTGTCTCATTGTGGACCATCATCTGTCTCAGTGTGGCCCACGGCTGCAACATGTTCACAATTTATTATTTTTACAGTAACGTGTGGATGTTTTGGAAATTCTAAGGGTATGAAATTGATGAGCAACAATCAACTTATATTTCAGTATATAAAGACATTCTCAAATATCAAAAAATAAGACAGTATACTAAAACATTTTTTTTTCTGTCTCACTGTGGCCCACCTTCCCCTATAAGCCGCCAACATAAGCCATCAACATAAGCCACCAATACAAACCACCAACATAAGCCATCAACATAAGCCACCAGTATAAGCCACCAACATAAGCCATCAACATAAGCCACCAACATAAGCCACCAGTATAAGCCGCCACCATTAGCCATCAACGTAAGCCACCAATATAAGCCACCAACATAAGCTACCAGCATACCAGCATAAGCCACCAACATAAGCAACCAGCATAAGCCACCAACATAAGCCATCAACATAAGCCACCAATATAAGCCACCAACATAAGCCACCAACATAAGCCATCAACATAAACCACCAACATAAGCCACCAACATAAGCCATCAACATAAGCCACCAGTATAAGCCGCCAACATAAGCCATCAATATAAGCCACCAGTATAAGCCACCAACATAAGCCATCAACATAAGCCACCAACATAAGCCACCACTATAAGCCACCAACATAAGCCACCAGCATAAGCCAGAAACATAAGCCACCAACATCATCCTATATAAAACGTCAACACAAAATCACACTGTCACCAGAATTGTTCTGACCTTTGTAATAGGTAGATCAACTTTACAAGTCAGTTACTACTATGGAATATACTATAACCAATAAAGGCAAACCACGTGCACTGTATCATGGCTACTCCTATAACTATAAGCGGCAAAATGTGAATGGAATCATATTTTGGCAGTGCTCAAAACAAAGGACAACAAAATGTTTAGGTCATTTAAAAAGTAAGAATGGTAAGGTCTTAAGTGTGGGTAATCATCAGTGTAGTGTACCAGATAAAACACTGTTGCTGTCAACAAAATATCATGAAAATGCTAAAAAGCAAGTTCAGGAAAATGATATTGCTGCTCAAGATAGGGCATTGTTTGTCGAAAAGCAATTATCATCTCCTCAAAAAGTCATGTTAGGACAGTTGTCAACGTTCAAAAAACCCTTAACACTATCAAAAGCAACACAGACTCTTCAAGAGGTCCCTTTTGAAAAGGAAAAAAAGGAATTGGATAGTTCTAGTGATGTTGAGGATGATGATGATGATGATGATGACATTGGTACAATGACTGTAATAATTATGATGATAATATTTATGTTACAGGGATAGTTGATTGAAAACAAGCAGATCAACTTTTCCTAGGGAGAGTTAACTATGCCTGCTGTAGGTTAGTAAAAGTTGATTCACAGATGCTGCTCTGAAAATGTAACCGCGCACGCCAAACCTTTGTTATGATTATTAAATTATTGCCATTGTTTGGACTCGTACTTCCATTATTGGAGCGACCGTTATCGATCTGAACATTTCTTTGTTTTATTACGCCCACCACACAACAGGCAGTTGCCATTCGTCATTACTAGGCTATTAATTGTTGTGCAATAGTGACAAAATATTCACTTACGTTTAAATAATTAGTTTAAGTGTGTAATAATTATGTCAGACACCACGGCAGAACTGTTTCGTGAAAAACTGCAGCAGGAACGCTCGACTTACAAGGTAAATTCACTGACATTGACCAAATTGAAATATGGTAGCTGCATTCAAAAAGTGAAAAATTTAAAAACTGCAATTAAAAAAGAACGTAACGATATGAGGTTTTAATACGATATGACATTATTGAAGTAAATGGTATTACAAAACTAATACACCCTGTCACAGACCAAGACAGCTTTGTTTGGAGTTCTTAATGAAACGCACATAGCCTATCCACTGGACACGGAGAAAGAGATCGTTTGATTCAGCAATTGAAAGGGAAATTTCAAAATGTTATTACGAAGGACATTTTACTATTTTTAAGCTTGTGCGAACCTTGAGATCAAAAATTGAAACATAAGAAGAAAGGACTGGTTGTAAAGCCTTTGTTATTCAAGGAAATGAATTCACGATGTCAAGTGGACTTGATTGACTTTCAGTCTCAACCTGATGAAGACTTCAAATTTATAATGGTGTACCAGGACCATTTAACAAAGTTTGTTGAGCTAAGACCACTGAAATCAAAGACTGCAGACGAAGTGTGTAATAATATCGTTGATATTTTTATTTTGTTAGGCGCTCCTTGTATTTCACAATCAGACAATGGGAGAGAATTTGTTAATAAAATTATTGACAGTCTGGTTAATACATGGCCGAACTTCAAAATGGTGCACGGCAAACCACGACATAGTCAGAGTGAAGGTAGCGTCGAAAGAGCCAACCAGGTCATAGAGAATATGATAACCACCTGGATGCAAGACCACAAAACATCAAAATGGAGTGAAGGCTTAAAGTTTATTCAACTTATGAAAAACAGTGCATTGCATAGTGTGATAAAAAGATCCCCGTATGAGACAATGTTCAGTTGCCCCCCGAGACATGGCTTATCTAGTTCAAAACTACCAACTAAGGTACTGGCAAATTTAGAAACAGAAGAGGATCTTCAATGCGCAATTGATCAAATTCAGCAACAACAAGAAAACGAAATTGGAAGTAACGGGAGCGGAAATCCTGATGAAAATGAAACAAACCAAAATGTATCAAGTGGTGAAAATCTCTTAGATGATAGTGATTACCTCCTCACTGACCTGGACAAGTCTACTGAGGACATCAAGAGACAGAGAAATTAAGCTCTCTACTGTCTAGAACAACAAGCTTATCGCATGAAAAAAAACTCATATCACATTCATCCGCCAGTAGAAAAAGGAACACCAGTTCGAATTCCTGTCCCCGATGTTGACCGCGGTAGAGGAGATGCTCGATCTATCCTTGGCGTGGTACTGGAGGTTGTCGATGATGGATTTTATCGAACTGGAACGAGAAATGGAATTCTAAAGCAGCTTTTCTCAAGGTAAGTTTTCAAAGCTAAAATAAAATATATATCTCTCTCCTCTCTCTCGCTGCCCATAGTATTAAATTGTTCAGATTTCAATGATTAAATTTTTTCAGGTCTCAATTCAGTAAATGTCCTACGAACATTATCCAAGAAAATGAAGTTCCTATGGATAAAACAATAGCTGTGAGCACTGTTGCAACTTCACAATCACTTGGAAGTGGACAAGGTTTTTTTCAAATGTTCTTGCAGCACTAAATGCGAATCCATGAAGTGCGTGTGCAAGAAGAAAAGTGTAGGCTACTTTGCAACTCAAAGTGTCACAAATCTTAACTTTGCTGTAATTAATGATAAATATTTCTATATCTTTATGTATTTTAAAGGTTTTTCATTTTTATTAGTTCCTCTTAAACATTTTTCTCTCTTAATGTATTGGTTTTGCCTTTCTATTTGTTCTTTATTAGCTAGTACCGTTTCCTTGCTAATAGTCAACTGTTACTACCTCAAGACAGTGAGAGTATACTTTCCCTAGGTATAGTCAACTCTGACTAGTAAATGTTGATCGAAATTGAACACTTACCGCTTTTAATCAACTTTTACTGAAGATATCAGTAAGAGTCGACTTTACCTAGGGAGAGTCAACTCTTACTGGAGAATCAACTTTCCCTGTAACATTTATAATGATGATGATGATGATGAAAAAGAAGAGGATGAGGGTTTAATGTCTATAAAACCATTGCGCCTTCCCCAGTTTTTAAGAACAAGAGTACCTGGAGAATGTTATAAAAGGATCTACAACAAGTGTTGTGTTTAAAATCTATATCAAACAATGATAAAAAGATAAAAAGTTGTATTCAGTTTGTAACTATTGTAAAAAAAAACTAAATGAATAAAAATATTGTATGGGTATTGGCTGTTTTTCTTAATTGCTATCGCCATGTCCCACTATTTATTTACACTGTTTACGCCCACATTGGAGCACCAAAAATCAAACCTGATATACAAAGTCTTCCAACATTTCAAATAATTAGTTCAGTTCTTAATTCTTGATAATTTTTTCATTTCCCAATACTTCTTCAGTCTGGAAGATCTTGCAGCTCGTTCTTCTTCTGATATAACATACTGCTTACGCTGTGAAATTTTGAATGTTAGTCGAGTGTATTTGTTATTCAGAAGCCGTTTCTCCTCTCTATGTTCAATTTGATGTTGAGTTATTTTCAATTCGTCTAAATCCATTTGTATTTCTTTAAACCATGTGATTTTTGTTTTACTATTCCAAAAGAAGTCAAAAAGTTGTTTCAAGAGTCTAGTATTTGGCAAGTGGGATATGTGTCCAAAAAACACAATCCTTCGTTTTCGCATCGTGTCAATGATAGATTCATTTTCCTTGTAAAGTATTGAATTGGGCAAAAGTCTCCACTGGCCCTCAACCTGGTGTTTTTTATTGAGTATTGTCCGAAGAATCCGTCTATCAACCTTCTGTAGTTTGTCAGTTGTTGATCGGGTGTTTAGTTTAAATAAAGTTTCACTTGCATATGTTGCTTCTGGCTTAACGACGGAGAAATAATGTCGAAGTTTAGCATTTATCGAAAGAGACTGTTTCTTATATGTTGGCCAGGTAATCTGTTGTGCTCGTCGCAATTTTAGAGTTCTATTATCTATTGATGCTCTCTCATTGGCATTCCAAGTGATGATCGCACCAAGATATTTAAATTTTTTCACAATCCTTATTTTCTGGGCATTATGCAGTACAATATGTGATGTGTCAGCTTGAAAAGATGGCATCATTTCTGTTTTCTCAAAGGAAATTTTCAACCCAACCTTTGCTGCTAATCGTTCCAATTCCTCTACCTGGAATTTAGCTTCTTCGATACCAGTTGCTAATAATGCTAGATCGTCAGCAAAGGCGAGACAATTTAGTCGAGCATTTTTTCCAATCTTGACATTCGGTGGACAAACCTTATTCCATTGACGCATAACTTTTTCCAGCACACAATTAAACAGCAATGGAGATAATCCATCTCCCTGCCGAAGACCAGTATGGATTTCAAATGACTCAGAGGTTTCACTTCTAAACCTAACTCTAGATTTAGTATTCTTAAGAGTGACCGCAATAAGGTTAACAAGTTTTCGATGTAAACCAAATTCAGTAAGGACATTTAATAGAGATTCGCGATGGATACTATCATAAGCTTTTTGAAAATCAACGAATGTGATCACTAAATCTTTGCTCCTAATCCTGTGATGTTTTATAATCCATTTGAGACTGATAATTTGATCTGGACAGCTTCGTCCTGGACGGAAACCACCCTGATATTCACCAAGTTCATGATCAAGTTGTTCGTGAATTCTGGAATATAAAATCTTTGAAAAAATCTTATACGTGACATCCAGCAACGATATCCCTCGATAATTGCCAGGATCTGATCTATCGCCCTTTTTGTGTATGGGATGTATAATTGCAATATTCCACTCTTCAGGCAATTTTTCTGTATTCCAAATGTCAATAAGATGTTTATGTAGGTTATGAATAGTCTGTACATTAGCATTCTTCCAAAGTTCTGCTACTACTTTATTCTCTCCTGCCGCTTTAAAATTCTTAAGTGAATCAATCGCTGTACGCACTTCATCGTAAACCGGCGGTATGATCTTTTCCAGGGGTGTTTTATTTCTAGGATAGGGATCGAATTCAAAAGAATCTTCAGGTTCATCACTATTAAGTAATTTTATGAAGTAATCGGCCAAAATTATTGCATTGTCATAATCATTATGGGCCACCTGCCCGTTCGTATCTTTCATCAAAAGAGTAGGGGGAGTAAATTTTGATTGGTATTGTTTAAATGTCCTGTAATAGTCTCTTGTTTTATGGCGATTGAAAGCTTCATCAATAGATTTTAATGTTTCCTTCTGATATTCTCTTTTAACCCTCCTGATTTCTTTGGCCGCTAACTTTCTAGCATTGATTAATTCTTCCCTAGAACTTTCTGTTTTTTGTTGTTGGTCCTTCAACCAAGCTGAATGCCGGCATAGAATTGCCAAATCACAATCCTCATTCCACCATGCATGTTTCTTTCGTTTTTTAATGGGAGCAACGTCTTCTGCTACGGCTTTTAATTTGTTAACAGTGGTCCCCAAGTTGTCACTCAAAAGCATGATGGATTGCTCAAAATATACTGGATTATTGATAACTGAACTAGGATCATACAATCTTTTGCTATTGAATTTTTGAGGTTTATTTTTCCTTTTAGGAGTCAATTTGATTTTAATCTTGGAAATGTAATGATCCGAATCAACATCAACACCACGAAGGACTTTTACATTATAAATTTCTTTGTGAAATTTCCGATCCATGGCCACATGATCTATCTGAAACTCTCCTAACTTAATATTAGGACATTTCCAAGTCATTAATTTATGTGGTCTCCTCTTGAACCTTGTTGTCTCCATAATTAGACCATGGTTAATACAAAATTCAATTAACCGTTCACCATTCTTGTTTGTCAAGTTATGTGCTGGCCATCGCCCCACCACTAGGCGAAATTTCCTCTCACGTCCAATCTTTGCATTGAAATCTCCAAGTAAAATTTTAATATTAGCATCAGGTATATTCGTTACCAATTGGTCAAGTTCATCCCAAAATTGATCTGTCCCTTCAGTATCAGTTCTATTTTTGTCATTTGTTGGTGCATGAACATTTATCAATGTGTATATCTTGTTTTCCACTTTAACTGTTAACAATGCAACTCGTGGGGAATTTGAGGAAAAATCCGTAATGGAATCTAGTATTCTATGGTGTACCAAGAAACCTACTCCAAATTGAGGGACATTTTTCATTACCCTTTCTCCGGGAGGCCCTTTATAGAGACGATACCCACCTGATTCAATTGGGTTCTGATCAGTATTACGTAATTCTTGAAGAGCAGTGATCACAATTTTGTGTTGATCCAAGATATCAGTTAGATGCTTTAACTTACCAACCTTCATCAAAGAATTAACATTTAATGTTGCCAAATATGAGAACTTTCCCGGCTTGTTGAATTTAATTACGTTCTTAGTGTGATTAGTCTGCATGCTTGGTCATTGTATCTCGAGGCGCTCCGACTCGCCTTAATCCTCTACCCTACACCCCACCGTATCCGAATGGTGTCTTCGCTTGGTTAATGATGTAAGTGTCCAAACCGGTGGATTTCAATAGAAGACTCTCCATATTCATTTGATTATCAGATCAATGATCAAGAATCTGACCGTGGTCAGGGTTTACAATCCCAGATGTGATCTGGGAAGGTGATGAATGAAATATGATATGATGAAACATGAGATTGTGGAGTGTGTTTGGTCCGCGAGAGCTATTTTATTTCGCTCAAGTCCGCCGGTAAACCGGTGAGGACCCCCCTATCCGCCACCTGGGACGCGCCACGTCGGAGTATCACCTCTCCGCCTGCTACGACAACGTAGTAGGTTCGTGGCACGTCCCACTATTAATGCAATTGTTAACCATCAACAGTGTCTGATTATGTTAAAGAGAGTGCCTTAAACAATACACTCTGTCTATGGTTTGTGTAGCAAGTATCATAATAATTCAGTGCGGACAAGCCATGTTAAGGCAATAGTTATGCTAGGTAAGGGATTCGAACCCTTGCTTCCTAGTACAGGAAATTTGATCTTAAGCCAAACACCTTAACCACTCGGCCAACCTGACAGTTACTAATTTAATTAGTCTTGTGGACTTGAGTGTTTACAAAACTTTTCCCAGTATACATTGACTAAACCACTTGCTTGTTTTGAAATATAGATTTTGTTTTGTTTTACCATAACATTGCAGTTATGAATATTGTGAACTGGGTGTTTAATATAGGGTTAAAGGCATTTTAAAATAACTTTAGAAAAGCTCTTAGGTATCTTGTCATGGGTTTTAGTAATGCATTACTGTTCGTTGACTATCATTTACCGTTACACAACATTATTTTGGTGAGCTTACATGTTGTTGTTTGAGTCTTTAGTCGTTTGACTGGTTTGCTGCAGATCTCTATGCCCCTGTCTCGAGCTAATCGTTTCATCTCTATATAGCTACCACACCCTACAATTAAGACTATCTGTTTAACATATTCTAACCTTGGTCTCCCCCTACAAGCTCTTGGGTTTAATTCCTAGCTTTAATACAAAATTTTAAAAGTGGTATGAGGACTAAAACAAGTATAGGCTACTCAGTCTCGGGTGGTCCAAAATAAGTAGAGAGGGTTTGATTCACACCTCAACCATACAGCACCGTTTTTTTTTTTTTAGTTTTTAAAATAATGATAGCCATTTGTTCAATTTCACATTTCACACATTGCAATTTGTCAGTTTTCCATTTGCATTTTTTTTAAATGACAGTTTGATGTTTTTTCAATTTCATGATATGGAAACATGGATTTTCCATTTTCATATTTACGCATTTGTCAATTTCCCATTTGTGCATATATTTCTTTAAATGTTCGTTTAGGGTTTTTAAATTTTGGATTTTCCATTTTTTTTGTTTACACATTTTTTATTTATTTTGTGTCTGTTGAAAAACGATATTTCCAAAACAAGATTTTTTTTATTTTTCATTTTATGTTTTTGTAAATGATCTTAATGTGAGTGCTTGACCATGGCAATAGTACAGTCTGTCTATGTGTGTTAGCGGAACCGTAGAGGGTTATTACTACTGCATGTAAGAATGTTTTACAAAATAATGGCTATCTACCACTGTATTTGAAAAACAAAACTATTGAAAAAACAAAAATACTATTTACCATTCATATATAAGTGTTAATTCTCCTTCTCCCCACTCTACCTCACCGTATTTTCTCTGGTCAAACAATCAATGCTACCCATACATACATAAGCTTTCTATATCTCTCTCTATATATCTGTTTTCTCTGTTCCACAAGATACAAATTATGGTTGCTGGATTGTATCCTGCACTGTTTATGCGACATACCTTTGCCAGTTCATAAGACCGTTAGGTAGTTCTCTATACATAGCGATTTTACCACTGCTCTACCTACGCCTTTTGCTTGTTTGGATTTCTTACAGGCTAGTATGCGATAGGCAGCATTAACTTATATCAAACCCGGTCCACCTTTGTATTTGTAATCTAAGTAATAATTTGAAAAGAGACAAGTGTAATCAGTTTTAAACATTATCTCTGCTTTTTTTGTTTGTTTGTTTATGACATGCATATTAACCTAAAATCAAACCCTAGTCTACCTTAGTGAAAGGCTAACAGTTTAACCACTGCGTCACCATACCCTTCTTTCTTAGTTTGATTCGTTCTTGGCCTTAGAGCTAGAAATCGAGTTACGATCTCCAGTGCAAGAGGCACATGTGCTCACCACTATAGCATGTAATGGTTAGCTGGTAACATTAGACAACCGAAAATGATTGTATTTCTGTTAGCCAAGCATTTCTGTCATTTGCCTACTGTGTGAGCACTGCAAGCAAGACAGTTTAGTTTAGAACAAGCGAGTGTGTGTGTGTGTGTGTGTGTGTGTGTGTGTGTGTGTATAGATTATGAGCCTCAAGCATTTAACCCTAGAACTGCTGCAGGTTTATCTGTCAAATGCTGCAGTAAATTCCCATAAAGTACACACTAAATGTATTTGGTATCTGTAAGCATACTGTGTTCATGAATATGACTTATCATACACCAATATAAAGCTGAAAGACTGTTCTATATTATATTGATATAGGTGAATCATTCAGACTCGTCACTTTGAATTAATCATAAAAAGGATTTTATAAAAAATTAAAAAAATAAAAATTATTGATTTTTCTGCTCTAGAAAACCATATTACCGAGTTAAATGTTCGTCAGAGCCATCATAAATGAAAAGTTCATAGGTTTTTGTTACTAATTCAAGAACCAGTTTCAAATAATTCCTGTTATTTACAAAAAAGAAAATTATTTTTACAAAAATATGACATTTCTCGATTTTGAAGTACATAATCGGCGCGCGATTACGGGGAGGCGAGTTCACAGGCCCAGGATGATGAACGATAAACGGTACATTTTTACCTGGAAAGTCACTTTTTTCGGGTTGAATATCAGTCTAGTTCACACTTACCGCTTCACGGCTAACATTAGGCATGTTTACAGGGTCTGTCGGAACATGATAAACATCGCTTGCATTGATGGGGATTTCTATATTTTGCGTGACATCCTGTTGGCCGGTATCACTGCCACTACTTTCACCATCTTCATTTTCATACGAATCCACACAATAATCACTGTCATCGTCCATACTATCACACGAATCGTAAAAAATCAAGTGCTAAATTTCTGAATCGTCTACATAGTTGGCGGCCATTTTGCTCAATGCAACTTCAATATCAACATGGAAGTACTTCCACTTCTGCACCCAAATAATAGCTTGCATACTGTCATTTGTTTGCCAAAGACTTACCCTACGAAAGATAAAAGCATCGGGAACCAGCATAACCTGAAATTAGTGCCATCTGAAGGCTAACATTAGTACTATATTTGAATTCCAAGACCGTCTTTCAGAGAGACGGTCGCACTTGATTAAACAACACACCGTCTTCCTGGAAGACGGTCCGCAGTTCTAGGGTTAAAGCTTGTTGTGTGTAGCGACCATCTTGCTCAGTAATCACTGAGTAAGTTTTAACAGTCAACTCATAAAAACAGCATAGGATAGTTGTGTGTATGTGGTTCATGTACTTGGGAATATGCATTAGCACCATGCGCTAGCTTTACCTTACCCTCTAGAGGTAGAGCGTTATCCCTTCCTTTGGACATTGCCAATGACTGCATTCCCCCACAAGTTTTCCACTTAAGCCCTTGGCTTGTTCTTGATTAGGTTTGGTTTGATTTAGGCTTGGTTTGGTTCAGTTGGGTTTAAGTCGACTTGGTTCAATTTAGTTTAATGTAGTCACCATTTTTTTAATTTTTAGCTACACTCTTTAACCAATTAATTAATGATAGTCTACTCGTAATTCTTGAATCGATAAATTGAATTTTGTGTACACCGTTTGTCAAGCCATGCCTACAACCTATACTCCCTATGTACTACAGTCAGATCTGAAAACAAGTTCCAATGGTCAAAGACATGTCAGTCACCATACATGTAGCCTACAATAATTCTTTCTTTACCTAGCTAGGTTTCGTCACTCACAGTAAACATCTTACATTATGGGTTTGCAATATATTAAGAAAAGCAAAAGTCCATGATCTTGTTGTTTTGAGTCTTTTTTGGGGAAATTCATAAGCCATAAAAAGAATGACATCATGTCAAGTTCTGGAGGGACCTTGCATGTCAAAATCCCATTATCAGTTTATAAAATCTCAAGGCCATGCCCTAGCAGTTTTGGATTATTTCAATCAAAGATTCCATCATAGGAAAGATCAGAAAAATAAATACCCTTAAAACAAGTCGTCACATGACCCTCTCCGAACAATGCTTCGCAAAATATAAATTCATCCATTGAACATTGAACATGATCGGCGACATCATCCTCGCTTCCCCCTCCCACCATGATTGCCATATCGTTTGCCCTTCAAGTGTCCTCAGGATCTCTAGGTTTTTTTCATTGCCCTGTTGTCAAGTCAAGTCAATGCATTCCAATAAGCTCAAATAACATCCACATCCTGTCAGTCGGCCCCAGCAAGTTTGTTTTCTATACTCACTTCAAGCAACATATAACCAAGTTCAGTTTGCTCTATCTAAAGCCAACTTCATCTGATCAAGGAATTATCATTTGTCATGTCACTCATAATCGTTTACATGTTAAAGACCCCCTTCAGGGGGTTTAGGAATTAGGAATTCCATCATAGGAAAAATCGGAAAACGAACCCTCGACCCGCCGTCTCATCGAAATAGCGAATACTGTATTGGTATATCACCACCGTGGCCAGTAATAGCCTCGTTGAAACACATGCCCAGTGGTATCGTCTCTTTCTATCTACAACCACTCTTTATGAACATTTTAGACAGATTTAAAAAATGTTTTAAAAACTAAAATGTTTTCAACAAAAGTGTTGTTAGACCCTTTCGCAATTTTTTTTTAAACATAAATACTATTTTCGAAAGGGGGCAGGGGAGGGGGGTCACCCCGAGTCCTACGACCCTTCGTATACGTCTCTGGCGTTATTAGTTTGTGATATATAACAGAAAGTCTAAAATCACAGTTTTACACCAAAAAATTCTGTTTCCCTCATTCTCAAAAACTTTAACCTATTACCAAAATAAAGAGGGTTTCGAGACAAGCCATTTGGCACGTCATAGGACCAAATCCGACCATGCATTCGTGAGATATCGGAAAAAGTCTAAAATCATGGTTTTACCCCCAAAAAGCCTGTTTCCCTCATTCTCAAAACTTTAACCTATTAATAACATATATAGGGCTTCGAGACAAGCAATTTGACACATCACACGTCCAAATCCGACCTTGCGTTTGAGAGATATCGGCAAACTTCGTAGGAAAGTAGGTGACTATCTGGCTCTCTCCTCACCACCAAAACCCCTTCTTATAAATCTTTTTTTTTCAAAGAGCTCGCCCTCTTACAAAAATCCCAAGTGCGCATGCGTACAAAACAAAAACAAAAATGTTGATCCATAGCGGCATCCAGCAAAACGCATGCGCTATATGAGCAACAATGTTTAAGTTCATTTTATCAGCGCACCTTATACATGTCGCATTTGAAAAGAGACTTTCACTAAAAAATTACAATTTCACCCCCTAGTAGGGTAGGTTTTAATTAGGGGTTGAAATGAGTTGTCCATTGGAAAGAGGGCGTCAACCCGAGTCCAACGACACCTCATTTGTAAAAATCGGACCATGGGTTGGCCAAATATTAATGATTTAACATGGACGCCACCCGAGCAACGCCGGGTGAGTTAGAAACCGCCTTATTCCCCTACTGTTACTGATAGTTGTCTGGCGTATCCGCCCCCCACCCAGCCCCGGAGAGGTTCCGTCATTTAGAGAAGGACCTCACTGTACTACTCAACTCAACATATGCTAACATTCACAACATGGATAAGAACTTACAGTCACATGAAGAACTAAATGTTTAAAATTTTAATTTTATTTTAAAAATCAGGATCCCGAAACATACTACAGTAAACACATCTTCTATGAGAGGATTCTTACGGTACTTTGAGTTTTAATTCTATGCCATACCACCTTCAGGGTATTTTAACATATCCATTATAAAATAATGTACTCTATACTGTATCTTTAAATTAATGTCATTTAAGAAGCTGAAGAAGAGGAATAATTCCTGAAACATATATACTGTACTATGTAAATAAGTACTGACTAGGCAGATAAGTTATTTCCAGGTTGATTCCTTCAAATAGGCTTACCTGGTTGAGCTTGAGGAATATGCAAGGAGCTGATCTATGATACATGTAGTTATGGATGCTTGAACAGTTCTTAAAGTCAGCTATGTTGACTTCACACACTTTCCCTTCCTCTGGCCCATGTGTGTAGTTGCATGGTTGAGTCTTGCCTTTGTGTTCTGGGTGCTTGTACACTGCATATAAAGCATAAACATATGAAACAGAAAATTCTTCATACAATACAGAATCTGGGTAGATATGTATCGTATGCATCCAAAAGTTTATGTTCCTTTGCTACACTGAGAAACGTCGAATTATGGGTATGTTATTATTATACATCTTTATATCAATATTACGCTCAGGAATGAGAATATCTATGCTAATATTTTAAGTGGTGTATTTGATGTTTGGTCAACAATGTATTTTCCTACATATATCTTCCATATCTGTAGAGGACAATTTAATTATTCCAAATGTATATACTTTAGCGACTTCGGCGGCGTAGTCAGTATCATGCTGAACTGCTATGCCGAGGATTGCGGGTTCAAACCTGTCCGAAGTCGTCAGATTTTTAAGAAGGTTAAAATATTTCCGTATGCCTTCCTTCAGAGGGGAAGTAAAGGTGGCTGGCCCATGTCATAGATTTATGGCATGTAAAAGAACCTACCACTATAATTGGTAGTGTGTAGCCAAAATTTGTTGGTTATTTGGTTAGAAACGCTGTATCAAGTTCCAACGTTCACCGTTGGGTGTCAGTGACAGTGGCGTCAGGTAGCCAAAGTTGGAACTACTTGAAATTGAACTTGTTGAGGAGCTTATGGGCATTCAATTGAAATGCCCTGCTATGGGCATTGGCTGTAATTCAAATATATATAAATGTAGACCTATATAATTTTATTAATTTACGAGGGCTATTCCAAAACTAAGGTCCGTTTTTTATTTAAACCCGTAGTTAGTGCGCACGCTGCAACAAGCATGCGCACTACCTCCTGGCATCCTTTGTGAACAAGCAGGCGTCCTTTGCAGCTGTGTAGCTAAGCTGTACGCTGAACTGTGCATCTTTACAATGTTCAAGATTATTGATTCGCCCGCCGCGTGTGAGGTACGATCTGTGATACGTTTTTTGAGTGCAAGAAACAAGTCGGCTGCAGACATTCATCGTCAGCTTTGTGAGGGGTATGGTGATAATGCAATGACGGGAGGTATAGTGAGAAAATGGGTACGCGAGTTCAAAAGTGGCCGTGAAAATGTTCATGACGAAGAACGCTCAGGTCTGTGATCACAGATGACTTGGTGACTGCTTTTGACACGAAAAATCACTAGGACCGAAGATTCATGATAACCACTCTATCAATGGATTTTCCTCAAGTGTGAATTCTTGGTTGTCAGAGTAGGCAGCAAACTTTTATGCAGAGGGATTTTAGAACATAGTTTTAAGGTATGACAAGTGCCTAAATAATGAGGCAACTATGTAGAAAAATAGAGGAAGGTATGTAAAACCTAAAAATAAATGTGGTTTCAAAATAAAATGTTCGGTTAATTTTTAGTTTTGGAATAGCCCTCGTATATTATTATTACTACTGTATTATTATTTGATGTAATTCATAGTAAATTAATGGTCCATTTTGAGAGCCTTGTTGCCTTGGTAACCATATAGGCCTAGGTCACTCGCACGCTTAAAATAACACTCTCAAAGAATTTGAATTTAGTAACTTTTTAGGGATTTTTTACACTAAAATTTTGTGGGTAGCACCGATTTAAAATTTTTTAATGACATTTGGAGAGGCTAAAGAGAAAAAAAATCGAATTTTGAATGACTTTTATTAACTTAACGGGCTATATTTTCAAAATATATTTAGCCTACTTTCGATTTTTGCAAAAAATGAAAGTAGACATGAGATCAACACACGGCGAAAAAAGTGTGTCTGTCTGTGTGTATGTGTGTGTGTGAGTGTGTGTACTCTGAATGTCTGTCCCCCCTATCAATTCGAACACGGTGAACGCGAATTAAACGAAATTTGGTACAAAGGTAGCACTAGCAAAGGACACCTCAGTGTCATGTTTTATATCGCCGCCATCTTGACGAAAACGTAATGGCGGACACACAAATGTTCAAAGCTTAAATCAAATTACGACTAACCTAATCATCCGATCTCTACCAAATTTTCCAACAACATACCTTTAAGGGGGGAGCATTCTTTGACCAAACTAATAGGCCATCAGCCTAATAGTTTGCGGATGGCGGCCATCTTTGTGTGAAAATCGATTCCCCCTATTAATTCGAACACGGTGAAACCGAATGGAACGAAATTTGGTACAGAGGTAGTGCTAGCAAAGGCTACCTCAGTTTCATGTTTTATATCACCGCCATCTTGACGGAAACATAATGGCGGCCACACAAATGTTCAAAGCTTAAATCAAATTACGACTAACCTAATCATCCGATCTCTACCAAATTGTGCAACAACATACCTTTATGGAGGGAGCATCCTTTGACCAAACTAATAGGTCATTAGCCTAATATTTTGCGGATGGCGGCCATCTTTGTGTGAAAATCGATTCCCCCCTATCAATTCGAACACGGTGAAACCGAATGGAGCGAAATTTGGTACAGAGGTAGCACTAGCAAAGGGCACCTCAGTGTCATGTTTTATATCACCGCCATCTTGACGGAAACGTAATCGCGGCCACCCAAATGTTAAAAGCTAAAATGTAATTACGACCAACCTAATAATCTAGTCTCTACCAAATTTTGCAATAGCATATCTTTATGTGGGAAGTATATTCTAACCAAACTGCAAGATCATCAGCCCAATAGTTTGCAGATGGTGGCCAAGTATGTGTGCAAATCGATTCCCCCTATCAATTCAAACACGGTGAAACCGAATTGAACGAAATTTGGTACAGAGGTAGCACTAGCAAAGGGCACCTCAGGGTCATGTTTTATATCGCCGCCATCTTGACGGAAACGGAATGACGGCCACCCAAATGTTAAAAGCTTAAATCAAATTACGACCATCCTAATAATTTGATCTCTACCAGATTTTGCAACAACATGCCTTTTTGTGGAAAGCATCTTATGACTGACTACAAGGTCATCAGCCCAATAGTTTGCAAATAGCGGCCATGTATGTGTGCAAATCCATTCCCCATATCAATTCAAACACGGTGAAACCGAATTGAATGAAATTTTTTACAGAGGTAGCACTAGCAAAGGGCACCTCATATTCATGTTTAATATCCCTATAGCATGTTGTATTTCAACAAGCTACTACAACCAACATTCAATTATACTCCTTGAAAAGGACAAAGAGTTATAACAATACCCAAGCATTTAGGAGAAAGTAGGCTATATGTTCTTTACTGAACATCTTGTTTATTTCATGCTCCTATCCTTGAGGAATATTTTGGTGAAAGAAGTTTGTCATTATGCGCCGTAGTTCTTGAGTTATGATTTAAAAGGCAAAGCCCTGCACCCAATGTTCGTCCTGGTTAATGGTATGTAAGATTTATACACAAATGTTTATCGCTCATTTTCTCCGAGTTGTGTTTTTGACACCTGTTTTAATGATAACTCAAAAACTAATTGACATACTCTAATGAAACTTTTTGTGTGCATTTCTGCTTACTATATCTACAAAATGATGTAAATTCATGTCTCTCTCTAAAATAGTTTCTTAAAAAAATGTAGCAAAAATATTGTAGAATTTTGACATTTTCTTTTCAATACAAAAGTAAAAATATTTGTTGTTAAGATATGTTGCTGAAAGTACTTGCATTTCTAGAGGAATATCTTTGCAGTAAAATAAAATTTTGAACATTATAGGAGTTATCACTAAAACGCTGCAGCCTAGTATGATAACAACCACCATTTTGAATTTTGAAAAAATACCCAAATTATTTTTTGACATGAATGTAATACTGTTTTTCATATAGAATAATGCCAGTGTTTCATGTGCACAAAATGTCATTGCTGTAACTGTTGTGGTTTTGAAGGGGGAAAAAAAAGAAGATAATTGTTAAAATTTTACCATGATAACTTGCTCCTAACCCCTTAAGAGTCTTTAAGTCAAACACTACGAGTTTGTAGTACTGAATTTCGCGACCGATTGGCGTATTAAATTTAAGTTCCTTACTACTCACATATTTTTCAAAAGTCTCTTTGATTTTTTCTGTTTATATTCTAGAACGACTTTCAGGTTGTTGAGATATGCTGAATTTCTTGTTAATTAACATTTGTTGCTTTTCCAGATTTGTTCTGGTTGGTTTGATGTATATTTGGGGTTTATAATACCGTATACTGTTAATGTTTTCTGGAAATAAGAAGCTTCTTTCTACTTGACTCAGGTGACCTGGTGAATTTATTGTTGTTGCTGTGTTATTGTTTTATCATGTCAGATGTCTTGCCATGGTGCACTGAGGGAAGGAAGACATATGTCTGTATGATGGCTGGTGCCCTGGAAATTTTGTGTTCAGGGGTGCTGGGCTGTTGTGTAGATCGTAAGAGCCGGGGGCATGATTCAGCAAACCTCCTCCTCACCTCTTTCTTCAGAAACGTTGTATGAGCATTATTGTTTGAAGGTATTCTGCAGAATTGAACTAATGTAGTTGAACAATAACTTATTGTTTTTCAATGACATTTTGTGACTATATTTCCTTATAGTTAATCCAGACAAAATTAATGTGGTGAACTTTGACTTTAAAAGGGATGACAATAATGATACAAGTATTCAACTAAACGGTGCATAGGATCAAACAACAGATTCTACCATATTCTTTGGCATTATTCTAGATAGACATTATGTCTTGGAAGGATCATGTTAATTATGATGTAAAAAAGTGACACCTGGAATTGCAGATATGAGTATATTACTGAAAGTGTATTATGGAGTAATATACCCTCACTTGAACTATGGGATAGTTGTCTGGGGATGTGTTGCAAATGAGCACTTTGAACAACTTTTTATTCTGCAAAAGAAAGCTCTATGAATCATTTTTCTCATCTCAAATCTAGGCACGTGTAAACATTCATTGAGGAATAATAATATTATGACACTCTCTTCCATATATATATCTATAAGTCAATTCTCTTTATTAAGCTTAATACAATATTTCCTGTAAGTAACAGCGAGATACACCATTATAACACAAGAAACAGGAATGACTACCACATTAGTTTCCACTGCACTAAAAAGATGGACCATAGCCCTTATGTGAAGGGTATGTTACTCTATAATAGATTACCGAAGCATATAAAAAATCTGAACGGTAAAAATTTTCAAACATCATTGAAACACTACTTAATTGACAGGTGCCTGTATTCTATAAATGAACTGTAAAATCAGTACAGGGTCTTTCATATAAAATAAGAGCGCCAAGCGGCGGCTTTGTTAACCGCAGCTGCAGTCACCTTGGCTGAGATTGTGGCGCGCCAAGGCCCCCTGCTTTAAGCGTGTGTACAATCCTATATGATGCAGCGGCCTTGCTAGCGTGTGTACAATGCTGAAATCTTACTTTAGTTAGTTAGTTATTTTTGATGAAACCGAAATCCCTACTTGTGCTAATTTTGTGAGTGATTTATTCGGAGACCGTTCAAGATTCTCGCCAATGTCATCTAGCTCATCCTCTGTTAAAACTGTTCGTGTGCGGGCATGTTTTTTATTGAGCACCGAGCCAGTAGTGTCAAACTTATTTGCAATTACGTGAACTAGCAGAGACCGCGTAGAGTATCTACGCAATAACAATGCAATGTAAGGAACGGCCTGAGCTAGTAGTAACATATTTTTTTACGAAAAAAAAATTCACAAACTTAATATGTTGATACCACTGCAGGAAGGAAAGATCCAACTGGGCTGTGAAATGATAACTTCACAGAGGACATTTGGGATACAAACAGGACTTCTTTCACATACAGTAGCTCTCGAGTGAGGTGTACAGAGTTGTATCTAAGAAGCCAAATCACATTTCTTCCAAGAAAATGCATTTTGTTAAGATACTTTTTGAAATTATCTATCAAAAATTTCTCTAAACACACAGTTGGTTATGTTGTTACTTGTTGACCCAACCGATAGCAAGCTACACGATCTTACCCGTGAAAGGGCTACGTAAGGCTGTCCATGAGTAAAGACGGGTTTTGTCAAGTAAAGACATATTTTATCGAAAGTCTGACCCTGAGATTTATTTATTGTCATTGAGAAAGCCAAACGTACTGGGAATTGCCTTATTTTAAATTTAAAAGGCATGTTCGTTTCTGAGGGGATAAGGGTTATCCTGGGTATGAAAACGATTTCTCTCTTATCAGAATCTATAATAGTTGCCTCTATGACATTACCTTGTAACCCGTTAACTATTAGCCTTGTCCCATTGCAGACCCCTTTTGAGGGTAGAATATTTCTTAATGACATAATGATACCACCTTTCTAAGTTTGTGTGGAGGCATGCCAGTTGGTGTCAGACAGTTCAAGAATTCTTCAGGGTAAGCCACGTGATCTTGCGCATGCTCACTCACAATACAGTCTACACTCTCGTAGACTACATCATCCCCAGGTAAACGCTGAAGTACTCGATTGTTCAGTTCAAGCGATGCTTCATTGGCGACCGTAGGAATAGTTCTTCCTTTAAGCTCCTGTGGGGTGACAGCAGTAAAATCAAAATCACCGTATAGCTGTTCAACTGGATCTTGTATTTGTGGATAGCATGTAGATGGTACCTTAACTTCCGCCCCAGTGTTGCCTTCTCCTATTTCTAAAAGCCATGTTGAAAATTCTTTTTCAGAAATTAAAGCGTGCATGTTCTGGGTGAGTTTAAGTACATGGAATTTATTCCAGAGGCTATGCCGCTTCAAACAGCTAGCAAATGCCAATGAACGTGGTCCTCTCATTATGACAGGAAGGACTTGGCGAAATTCACCACCCAGTAAGATGACTTTACCACTGAATGTCCACAGCTAAAATTGTGTACACATGTGTCATTGGTGCTTCATCCCAAATAATTAATTTTGTATTCAACAGGGCTGTTGCTTCTGATGTGTTTGGCGTAACTTTGCACGTAGAATTAGAATTGAGAATCAGAGGGATTTTGAAGACAGAATGGGCAGTTTGTCCTCCTTGTAGAAGTGTAGCTGCTATTCCAGCAGACGCTACTGGAGTAGCTTGATCTCCTTTTGCTCTGATTATATGTAACAATGTAGAGTAAACAAATGTTTTACCAGTTCCTGCCGGTCCATCTAAGAGGAAACAGTTCTGTTTTAATGTTTCTTTTGGTTTTCCATATATGGCATTAAAGATCGAATCTACAGCCCTTAGTTGCGCCTCACTAAGCTTTTGTCTGTTGCTGATAGCCCTAGCTTGATCTTCTAAAACATCAAACGAATGCATTCATGGACTGTTAACGTGTAGTTTTGCATCTGGCAAGTTAAGTTTCTTAAGATCTAAGCCGTAGGTGTGAAGGAGGACATTGATTTCAATGAGTGCATACTGTGGGCCACTTTCTTCAGAGTATCTGCGTACAAAATCTTCAGACATTGCTTCTTTATGTTGGCCCCAAAGCGCGGGAACATTTTCTGATTCTCCGAAAACACAGATAATGACAAATAACATTCGTGAGTGACTTGACATATGAGAGTGAGTTGCCTTTAAGGATAGTATCATGGCAAATTTTATCTCCTTGAAGAAGTCCAAGTTTTTTTTTAGTTTCCTGGAAAGTCTTGCATAGAACT
This sequence comes from Meconema thalassinum, assembly GCA_946902985.2. Classification (NCBI taxonomy): domain Eukaryota; kingdom Metazoa; phylum Arthropoda; class Insecta; order Orthoptera; family Tettigoniidae; genus Meconema; species Meconema thalassinum. Next base: position 268,853,394 of record OX336393.1, on the reverse strand, counting down.
CCATTGACTATCCTGACACTATCAAAACCTTTGGCACCCTTTACTCTTATTAGCAGCATTCACAAGAAGTATGTTTCTCTATCGTTCACACTAACTACTGGCATTCTCCCTATTACACATTGTCCACCACGCTGACGCTTCTTCCATTTCCTTTTACATTTATCGTATACATAGTGATTTGCGTACGTATGAATGCGTGCTTGATCATCATTTTGATTAAGTTCAAACCAAGCAGGTAGCATCGTTTGTTTTAAAGAAGCCGCTGCTACCGCCTGGTCTTCCTGGCCTTCATGAAAAACTATCTGTTGCTGTTGAGGTAAATGCACTGGCAGTCTAATTACTGTATGGGATTTCTCTGACATGGTGAACTCACTGATTCTCCACATTGCTTCCGGAGCACTTACGTATCTGCCATCGAGGAATGTCAAAATTTCATCATGATTGAGATTCCCGCCACTGGTTTTTGTTTCCAGCTTAAGGCATGCGGCATCATTCCCCTTATATACATATTTGTATAGGTATTTCACACTTTTAACTGAGGCGCAAACTTCCACATTGATATGAGCATTGAACTTCATTAATAACGACGGATTGTAAGGGACTACCCAGCGATTATCGATGTCAAACTTACCAAGTTTAAAAGATGTTGTGAATCTTTTTCAGTACATAGGATATCCGTTTACATTCTCTCCAGTTGTTTCTCTGAACTCCTTCGGAAAGTTTTTGCAACATGTATCTTCCTTCATGCAAGTTGAATGTTTATTTTTAACACCTCAGGGGCCATGAATCATACATTTTGTTACTATTTGAAATAGCTTCAGATTGATGCCCGGATCAGGTATTTCGGCACTTACACACTTGTCGATGTCATCTTTCGTGCGAATTTTCGAACATGAATCAAGAGTAAGTAATGTATGAGCATGTGGTAGCCCTCGTTTCTGGAACTCGATAACGTAAGTATAAGCCTGAACCTTTCCAAGAATGTTCCTTTTGAGAAGATCATCCAAACGTTCCGTTAATTTCATTTTGAATACTCTCACCACTATGTCTGGCAGTTTTCAGGCCTTTGTAAGTCTTGCATTGCGTCTAAAATCTTAGGCCACATGGGATTACAGGTAAAAGTAAGGAATAAATCTGGCCGTACAAATTTCCTAATTGGCAAATCACAGATTCGTGAGCGCAAGGAAAATATTTAATCTTGAAAAATGAAATATTTCCGTTGACTTTTCAAGAAATGCAAGATTTTTCCTGTACTATTGAGACGATTTGGAAGATTTTGGTAGTTGCCAAAAGCGTACGTATTTAAAATGGATTAGAAGGGGTCGCTGAATCTACGATGAAGATGTGCACTCTACTTTCTATTCACGGCGTTGCCTAGGTCAACCATATTCTGTAGGATGGGCAATGTCCTTAAGCAATTTTTAGAGGACTATCATGATGCAGAGTAAGTCGTTGTCGCCTAGCGACAATCTTTAAGACTGTCAATCTGCCCATCAAGTCAGGTTCAGTATTGGTGCGGCTTTGACTATCATGATACAGAGTTAGTCGTTGTCGCCTAGCGACAATCTGTCCGTGAAGTTATTAGATTCAACTTTATTTGTTTAAACACACTTTTTAAACAAATAAATAGATTTCCGTTGTCTTTTCAAGAAAAGCAAGATTTTTCCTGTACTATTGAGACCATTTGGAAGATTTTGGTACAAACCACAACTGCTAACTCCCTCTGGTTTAGGAGCTTGAGTTTTGTGATACATACACCTTAGCGTATTATATATATATAGATCTGTGCTAGTGAAGGTGGCACTTAATCAGGAAATTGCTGAACAAATGCATCACGTACCCGCCGAGCTGACTCGTACTTAAAATAAGTTTTACATAAAAAATTACGATGTTGCAATGATAACTGTCTCACCATGAGGTTTAGACTGGCGACTGAGCACCTGCACGCTTATTGCAAGGTCAAGTTTGGTAATGTCAATCTGTTATTTTTTATACAGTCCATCGGAACTTGAAAAAAAAAAACAGTCCTTGTATGTACCATGCACGCGCTTCCAATACTACAGCAGGGGGCCGTGGCGCGCCATAAGCTCGGCCAAGGTGACCGCAGCAGTGGTTAACAAAGCCGCCGCTTGGAGCTCTTATTTTATATGAAAGACCCTGTATGTGTACTTTAACTTGTATATATAGAGTATAGCATGACATTGCCTAACAACTGCTAAGTTCTATGGACAAGAAATAAATTGAATTGAATTGAACTACAGTGAATTCAATTGTAACGATTAATCTCTCTCGCCCACTCAATACTGAGGACTGGAATCTCAAGGGGACGACAATGCAGTATTCTCCATCCTTCTCGATGTTGTGCGAGTCGCATTGTCTATGAGATGGATGTCCTGATTATTCACTTGATGGTGTCAGTCCAGCATGAGGGAGCTTGTCCCTAATCTCCCTTTCCAGGGACAGTTTCAGTGACAAGGAGTCTTTCTAGTCTTATTTTTCCATGTCGTGCAATGTGACCAAAGTACAGAATTTGTCAGTTTCCAGTTTTAACTGGAATATTTCTCAAACTAGAAGTAAAAAACTGGTGCCTTTTCATACACTTGCACTCATATTATGTAATTGTGTTTACTTTAGCTGTGGATATATTGAGTCCACCAGATATGGTGGGCAAAATCACAAAAACACATTCCTGGTATAAGTTTGTAGGCTATAGCATGTTAATGCCGGTAGGCTACATTATCACATGTATTTTATTACTCCAGTATGAGCTAAATTAATTACGGTACTGAAAGAAATTACTGTATGATGATTTATAATGATAATAATGTTAAAGCAGTGGTTTAGAGTAGACACGTCTTGCTCTTCAAGAGCACAGTTGGAGAAATGACAGTGAATTCTTAGGAACTGTTGATCTTATGTGAAGGTTAATTTCCTTACCTTCAAGGAATTTGTCCAGCTCATTAGTCCAGTATTTGTAATCCTTTTCACTGGAGCTCTTGTACCAGATGAGTGTACTCTCAACATTGTCCTCAGGTGGCATGGGTCGAAATTCCAAACCTGTATTCAAAATATTGGTCATAGCTATTAGTTTGTACAGTAAATCCTATGTTCAGTGCACATTAGTTTGTAATATTGCACTATGCTATCAAACCCCCATTTAGTGTACCTCTATTTTAGGTTTACCTATCCAGGCTGCGTCTCCCACAAATCTAACCCCTCGTCCTCGACGTGGGAGATGGGCAACGTAATTAAGTAGGGGATTGCCTGTAGGGGTGAAGTACAGTGGGGACTTTGTGTGCCTCAAGACCGCTACGGTAGCTGTGAAGGCCCTACAGGAACCCTGAAGAAATTATGGCTAACGGGGCTCTGGTGAAACAACTGCAGCCTTGTAGTTTGGAGTTGATTCTTCAAAGGCTAAGGGAAGAAACCCTGACAGAAAATCAGCCTGGTGCCTCAGGCTTAAGGTGGCAGCCCCTCCAAGGCACTCGGAGGCAGTGGGTTAATCACTCGCTCCTCTTAAATAAACTGATTAAGGAAACTGAAGCGAAATTACAAAACCGGACCGATAACCTGATGACGACTTTTGGCATGAAGAGGACTACGAAAATCGGTTTCTGGAATGTGAGGACCTTGATGGAGAAAACCAGACTGAAACAAGTGACACGGGAGATGAGCAGAGGTGGACATGAACTGGAGTCAAGTGAAGAGAATGGCCAGGAACCGTACTGCGTGGAGAAATTTCACCAAGGCCCTATGCTCCGGAAGGAGCGGCAGGAATTAAGTAAGTAAGTAAGTAAGTAAGTATCCAGGCTGCACATCATCATATATATTATTTCAGTAGTATGCATCCCTCCTGCGGCGCTCACAAGAGACCGATCGTCAAAAATGAGCATTCAAATGAAAAAAAATATACATTACCAGTGATTCATTGCACTCTAATTTCATAAATATCTATAATTTCTTTAAAAAATGACTTAAAAAAAACTGTACGAAGTGTGCGATTTGCAGTTACTCTTGCTGCAGGAAGATACGCTCCATAATTGGTGTCCACTTCACATTTTGGCCGCAGTGTCGCATTTTTTATGTCATTTTAACATTCTGAGGTCTTTCCTTTATCATTTTGCATCGATTTCAGAAACAGTAAATTGAAAGGAATGTGTTCGTTTTCAGAATCAGTAGGCTAAATCATTGGATTGGGTACTCAAATCGTATAACCGGCGAGTGTTACTGCTAAACTTTCAATCAATGGACTCAGCACAAACATGATTTAAGCTCATCCGTCTAAAGAATGGATTTATTATATTTCAGGTTTGTTAAAATATGCCGCGATACAGGATTTTCTTGTGCATTCTAATTCCATAAATATTGATTTTTGTAAGAATTGAGCTTTTTGCAAATACTGTTGCTCTAAAACATGCTGCAATTCTGAGTTGTCGTCTAAAACCTTAAAACATTGAACGTTAATTCTCTAACAGTTTTTCTTCTGTCTGATTTTCAGAATCAGCAAATCAATGGATTGGGATCAGGTTTTTCTTCTGCATTCTAATTCTATAAATATCGATTTTTGTAAGAAGTGTGCTTTTTGCAAATACTGTAGCTGTATCATGCTAGAGTTGTCGTCTACAGCCATGAAACTATCATCATCATCATATAGGCCTCATAAATTAGCAGTGAAGAATTGTATTCTAATTTCATAAATATCAATTTTTGTAAGAAGTGTGCGATTTGCAAATACTGATGCTCTAACTTGCTGCAATTATGAGTTGTCGTCTAAACCCTTAAAACTATTAAACGTTAGCCTAATTATTTTACAGGTTTTTCTTCTGCATTCTAATTTCATAAATATCGATTTCGCATGGTTTTCAGAAAACTTGAATCAATGGATTGAGTACTCTAAATCGTATAACCGGCGTGTGTTACGGTGTCTAAAACCTTAGAACTATTTAACATTAATTCTTTTACAGGTTTTTCTTCTATCATTTCCCATGGTTTTCAGAATTACTAAATCAATGGATTGGGTACTCAAATCGTATCATTTCATAAATATCGAATAACCGATGAGTGTTATGATGATCCAATTTTCAGTGATTGCCTTCTTAAGTTACGGAACGTACAACTTGCAATTTTGAATGAAATGTATCCAATAACCGGTGAGTGTTACGGCTAAGCTCTCAATCGATGGACTCAGCACAGAAATGGAATCAACAGTGACTAATTGCATTTTAATTTCATAAATATCAAAGAAAGAAACCAGCCACAGCACGCTCTCATGCTGACGCTCCACTCGGGAAAGCGAAAGCTCCCCTGTAGGTAACGTGCAAAGGAGTTTAGCGTTGAGTGCTACACACAGAACAAGGAAAGCACCCCTGTAGGTAACGTGCAAAGGAGTTTAGCGGTGAGCGCCTCATACAGGAACGGGAAAGCTGCCCTGAAGGCAGTGTGTGAATGTGTTTAACGCTGATCGTTGCACTTAGGAACAAGAAAGCCTCACTGTAAGCGGGAAGTGAAGAAGTTTTCCAACGAGGGCTGTCCTGATAAGGGAGAAGGACGCTCCTCAGCCAAGAAGTTAAATCAGGAAATCATGACCAAGATGCTTTCATAAATATCGAATAACTGGTGTGTGTTATGATGATCCAATTTTCAATGATTGCCTTCTTAAGTTACGGAACGTACAACTTGCAATTCTGACTGAAATGTATCGAATAACCGGTGAGTGTTACGGCTAAGCTCTCAATCAATGGACTCAGCACAGAAATGGAATCAACAGTGACGAATTGCATTTTAATTTCATAAATATCAAGGAAAGAAACCAGCTACAGCACACTCTCATGCTGACGCTCCACTCGGGAAAGCGAAAGCACCCCTGTAGGTAACGTGCAAAGGATTTTAGCAATGAGCGCTACACCCAGGACAAGGAAAGCACCTCTGTAGGTAACGTGCAAAGGAGTTTAGCGCTGTTCGTTGCACTTAGGAACAAGGAAGCCTCAGAGTAAGCGGGGCGAGAAGAAGTATTCCAACGAGGGCTGTCCTCATAAGGCGGAAGGAGGCTTCCCAGCCAACAAGATAAAGCAGGAAATCTTGACCAAGATGCTTTCATAAATATCGAATAACTGGTGAGTGTTATGATGATAGAATTTTCAGTAATTGCCTTCATAAGTTAGAGAACGTACAGCTTGGAATTCTAACTGAAATGCAAATGGTGTTCTATAATCATTTGGTTAAAATAATAACATAACAACCTTACTCCTTAAATCACTCATTATAAACCTATTGGGGAAAGTATGACTTATGAACATGCAAGATTTCTCGCACGGGTCCGCTAGTTAGTTTGTATTACCATACTTCACTATACTGTCAAATCCCCATTTAGTGCACCGTACCTCTATTTTAGGTTCACCTATGCTCAGTGCACTCTTCCCATAGTAGCCCATTAGTTTGTAATACTGCACTATGCTTTCAAACTACCATTTAGTGTACCAGTACCTGTATTTTGGGTTACCTATGATCAGTGTACACTTTCCAAGGTTTTATTGCTCTATGCTGTCAAACCCTCACTTAGTGTAGGCTGATTTTAGGTTTTAGTGTACAGCACCTTCTAAGCAAAATAGAACACTGAACTTTTAATTATATATTACGAAGCTAGTGTGTGATGGATGAGAACCACATAAGTACCGGTATGTGAATTGTTTGATGTTTTTGGCTCCTGACATTTTATTCTCATATGCACAATAATGAACACTAATGGGCCCGTGCGAGCTTTCGCAACGTGAATGTAGGTTTATGGAGTAGTAGGGAAGAATGTGGGAGAACCAAGTTTTAAATATTGAAGAAATATATTTATTGTTGTTAAAAGGTATATGTAACCCAGCTTCCTAGCTCAGTTGGCTTCTTAGATAACATGACAATCTTGGCAAGACCACACCGGAGCCATCTGCTGAGAGACTCCTCAGCAGGGGCGAATCTAGGGGAGGGCGACCGCCCAAGGCCCCACGGTCCGGGTGCCCCGTGCCATGGATTGATTTAATTTTAATTCATTAATTAATTAGGCCTATACTTTTCAAACTTTTCATACTAATTTATAATTCATATTCCTTGTTCAGTGTAGCCATGACCTACCGTGACCGTTTAGCAAGTTTAGATTTCAGTGAAATGATGGAATACTTCAGCCGGGAAAAAGGTCGCAAGGTAATATTTTAATATTTCATAGTTTACATAATCTTCTTCAAGGGGACTTAAAAGTTTCTTTCATATTATTAAAAAAAATGTACTGTAGTGTATTTAAAATATTGTAATTATTCTTTATTTTATTATTATTTCAAAACTATTTTCCATTTGATTTGATATTATTTTTCTATTGCCTATTGTTGTGGGCCCCACCTTATCATATCGCCCAGGGCCCCGCAAGGCCTGGATCCGCTACTGCCCAGATGAGTTGATATTGCAGTGATTCTCAAACTCTCTTGGTCAACTGGGATATGTAAGTAAGCCTTGTAAAGGTCTAAGGTGCAGAAATAGCTGTGATTTTTAATTTTATTGAAGATATCTTCAATTTTCGGAATTGGATACCTGGTATCGTGGATGTTAGAGTTCACTGCAACCTTGTAATCAGCACACAAACGGATGCCTCCATCGGGTTTTGGAATGGGAACAAGTGGGGTGCCCCACTCGGATGTTTCAATGCGCTCTATAATGCCTTGGCTTTCAAGGCTATCCAGTTCTTCGTTTATTTTTGGGAGTATTGTGTACGGTAGTGGTCGAGGTTTGATGTAAACTGGCTTTGTGTAGTCCTTGAGCTTCAGGGAGAATTCGTAGTTTGGGATTCTGGGTTAAATACATCCGAGTACTTCGAGGTGATTTTGTCAACAAGGGAATCAACAACTGATGAATCAATGTTGTTCATGGCACTGGGTTCCCCTGGGCTTAATTTCGACAGCTGATTTAAGTCGCTCTTTAGACTGCGTATCCATTAACGTCCTAATATAGGGGAATATGGTTCTTTAATGACATAAGAGTTTTTCCTCGCTCTTATGTCCCTCATGCTCCATACGAACATGTACTTCTCCCAAAGGTTTGAATATGCCACCTGTATACGATCGGAATCTGATGTTGGATTATTTTAGGGTTGCCTTTATTCCCAGGTTGAGAAATGCCTTTTCTGACAGCAAGGTTACGGGACTCCCAGAATCTACTTCTAATTTCTGTGGTGTCGCATCAATTTTTACAGTGACGAAAAACTTCCCCTCAATTGAGTGTATGTTAAAAACAGTGTTTCCTGCATTAGAGTTCTGGGAATGTGTTACCATTGCTGTTAATGTAATCTGAGTGCTTGATGTACATCTACTTCTAAATGGTTGAAGTCTGAGTCTTCTTCCTCTTCCAACAATGCTTTCACATGTTTTGTGCATGTGGACAGACAGACTTTCTCTACATGGCCGGTCTTATTACATTTAGTGCAGTTCAAATACTTCTTTGACTCGCAGTCCTTGGAAATATGGTTGTTTTTACCACAACAAAGGCATAGTCCTTCAAGTCCAAATTCTCTGAGGGAGGCTAGTGTAAACTTGTAATTTGACCGTAAGTCTCCGCCACTTGACTTTGATGGTTTCGGTCTTTTTATTGATGTAATTTCATTGACGTCCTGGTTTTGGAATGGATTACTGCAATAAAGATCCCGATTTTGAATTTTGGATGCTTGAATAGCTAAGGCGGTATTCAATGCCTCGTCAAAGGTTATTTGTGACTGTTGTAGGATACGTTCGCGCAGTGGCGGATCCAGGCCTTGAGGGGCCCTGGGCGATATGATAAGGTGGGGCCCACAACAATAGGAAATAAAAAATATCAAATCAAATGGAAAATAGTTTGGTAATAATAATAAAATAAAGAACAGTTACAATATTTTGAATACACTACAGTACATTTTTTTAATAATATGAAAGAAACCTTTAAGTCCCCTTGAAGAATATTATGTAAACTATGAAATATTAAAATCAGATTACTTTGCGACTTATTTCCCGGCTGAAGTCTTCTATTATTTCACTGAAATCTAAACGTGCTAAACTGTCATAGCTGCACTAAAAAAAGGAGTATGAATCATATAAATTAGTTTGAAAAGTATAATTAATTAACTAAATTTAAAAAATCCATGGCACGGAGCCCCCTGGACTGCGGGGCCCTGGGCGGTCGCCCTCCCCTACTTCCGCCCCTGCGTTCTCATATTTCTCGATCATGCAAACCCCGTATGAACTGTGCTCTTAATAAAAGTTCGATCACTGCTTTTGTACATGCGCCATCGTCACAACTTCCATGGAATTCGCAGGTTTTTGCAAGTTATTTGAGAGAAGCTAAGTAATATGAAATGTTTTCAGTAGGCGTTTGCATTCGGGAGAAAAAGCAGTGTTGTTCCGCTAAAACATTTCATCTAGGTAATAACTGCGATTTAAGTAGGCCTATGATTTCGACGTAAGTTCTGGTGTTTGGCAAGTTGGGTGCCGTTAAGCTCGCAACAAGGCATGATGTTTACTACCTAGACAGTTAAGCAGCACCATTATTTTTACGCCTTTAGCTTCTTGATTGTTTTCATTCAATCCTTTTAGATTGAAATTTTTTTCGAGCAGTTGGCAGTAAATGTCAAAAGTTTCGTTTGCTTCACTGAATGTTTCAAATGTTAAAAATTGTTTCTGTTACATGCTTTTGATACTTGCCGGCTGCTGAGGTTGCTGCATCGGTGTTTGCTGTTGAAGTTGTTGTTGTGCCATGATGGTAACCAGTCCGCTCAGGGCTTGAATTAGCTGCGACAATTGCTGTTGTTCCTCCATTATTAGGGTTTTCCGTTTTTCTTTATCCTCGTCGCCACTTTGGTATGTCTTAAAACTATTTATTATACACAACACAACATACACATGTTTACATCATCGCTTGTCTTGACACAGAGTGTCTATTTTCCACAAAGTCTACATGTATGTGTAAAGATATTGCAAAGATATAACTGATAGTTTGTGTTTCTTCATAATCCAACGAGGCTTTTCCAAACACTCTGTGCAGCAACTTCTTGAGTAATGCAATTAACCACTCCCCACCATGGTGGATTGAATTTCCATTCAATCTTTCTGACAGAACAGTACTGACTGTCACCCAGTCAATACTTTTAAGAGCATTTTCTGCACCAATGAAGTGTGTTCCTTGGTCAGAGTTGTCTGAGTAAACTGTCTTTGGACGTCCTCTTCTATTCACAAACTGTCGGAATGCCTGTAAGAATGCATCAGTTGACAGAGAGGAGACTAATTCAAGATGTACAGCTCTGTACACACCACAAGTAAAAAGGCATATCCAAGCTTTCTTACAGCTGCTGTTGCCTCTTGCTTTCAATGGACCAGCCATGTCTATCCCTGTGATTTCAAAAATCTTGGCATCCCGAACTCTATCCTCAGGCAGGGGAGTAGGTATAGATTCAGTCTTCTTGGTATCATGTCTCATACATTTTACTCATGATCTAATATCTGATCTCACAGATCGTCTTCCTCCTAAGATCCAAATTCTTTTCCTCATAATTGACATCAGTAGTTGCATTCCAGCATGACATGATAATACGGTTTACAACAGGATGACCCTACTTCGGTAGAAGAGCTGGTAAATAGAAATCACGAACATCTTTCCTATTTGATACTTTGGTCATCAGCCTGATAACACCGTTCTTGTCAAGGAAGGGCTTCAGCTTGCACTAGGCTAATTATTTTAATTTCAGCAGCCTCATATTCTTCAGTCATCAAATTCTGGTGTATACGTTTGTATTTTTCCACTTTACAATTCTTTATCAAGCGAAGAATCCATCATACGAATAATCTTCTTATACTGTGAAAAGTATCTGTAATACCACCCGCTGTCGGTAGAATCGCATAATACAGACGAAATGACAGTCATTTTTCTTTCCTTACTTCTTCGTTGTAGATTACCTCTGATTTTGGCCATTGGCTTGGCTGATTTTTTAACAAGTCAGGACCCCCACCAACGCGATTTAAGCAGTTTCTTTGCTGAACAGCACCTGGAAGATACATCAGCTGGATTGCTGTGAACGCGAATGTGTCTCCATACATGACCAAGTGTATATCCCATGGCTCGAAACGAGGAATCCAAGCTAGAACGGTAGCTGCGTCAGTCCAGAAAATAGTTTCCACTCCTGGCACTCCAAAGTCTTCAACAATTGTCGCGTACAGCCTGGCGGCAATTGGTGCACCCAACAATTCGAGCCTAGGGACTGTAATCTTCGTATGGGACTTAGAAGTAGGAGCTACTCTTGCTCTACCAGCTAAAAGCTGAACTCGAACAGAATCATTTTCATCAATTCGAAGAAATGCCACGGCTGCATATGACGTCTGACGAGCATCAGAAAAGATATGCAAAGTCATCTTGTCATATCCGTTACAACCAGACAACCATTGGGGTATCTCAAGTTTGGAAAGTTCTAGAACATCTCTATGCTTGTTTAGAAACGGCGACTTTATTTCACCCGTTACTTCTTCATCCCAGGTCATACCAGCTTCCCAGGTATGCTGTAGCAAGATTTTAGATACTACTGTAATGCCAACATGTTACACCTATTGGATTGAATATTCGATGAGCAGCATTTAGCATTACTTTGGTTGGTTGGCATTACTTTCTTCGTGACTTTATCCACATCCAAGGAAAATAAACTCTCAACATTCACCTTGAGGGTATCAGTTATATGATTCCACTGAATCCCAAGGACATTAATTATAGGTAGAGGTGTTAGAAAGTGTTGTTATTTTTTTGAAGATTTGTTGATTTAAAATTCAAAAGGTGGTGTTTTGTGTTTTTATTATTTTATCGGGGGATGACATGTTAAAATTTGGAAAGCGATAAGGTTTGTACAATAAGTGCATTTAAAAATATAAACAATTAATAAAACAAAGTAAAAAACAAAACAGCAGGGTAAAACGTTAAACATGGCTATGGAAGAATGAGATAATACTTATATGGAAGTCACATTTTTATTACATTCACCATCTCGAAACACATTTCAGTGAATACCTTTTTCAGTTTTATACAAATACTGCGGTGAAATCACTGGAAGTAGATCATGGTTAAAGTCTCAGCATTTGCAGCTGTCAATTTTCGCCTCCTATCACTTACTATGAGACTGTATTTCGAAAATGACCTTTCAGGATCCACATTTGAACAAGGATACCACACACACTTTAATGCAGCTGTTGCATAGTCTCGGTGAGCAGGCCTTAATCCCATGAGGATCTCTGGAACATTCACATTATCTTAATGACGCAGTTGGTTCTTGATTGCAGTCAGGTAAATGCTGTGAGCCTCTAAAAACTGTTGAGACTCCATCTTCGTAAGAAATGGGGCATTCTTCTTAAATTGGAGCAGTTCTGTGGGAGATACGTTCTTAGGTGCATGCCGAGGATCAAACAATGACCCGATGGCTTCTACAGTCTTCCTGGCTGGATTCGTGGTCCTTAAAGTCCTGACTTTCACTAGAGCTGACTGGGCATCACACGTAAGATTGGACTTAACCTTTATCTGCATCTTTTGAGGAAGCTGTTCCAAGTTCTGGAGGATCGTATGATTGAACATTCCACCATCGCCTAATAGCTTGAGCTTTACCTCAAGGTCATCTAGCTTCCCAGCCAGTAAGTGAATTGTTGGGTACTTAGATCCCTCCAAGAAATTAAGCAAGTCCATAAGAGAGGCACCAACAACAGAAACATACAATGCTTGTAATTGTATAAATTGTATTGTTGAAGTCGATGCTTGTTGGAAAAATTTGACCCCAGAATTTGAATCTTCCAATGTTTTGAAAAATTCTACCAGATCTTCCACATGCGTGGCCATATACATTGCAGCCTTAAACCATGAATTCCATCTTGTACATACAGGCATTGGGAAAGCTAGAATTTCATTCTCTTTTTCTGTGTTTTCATATTTCTCCCTTAGAAATGCAACGTAATTGCTTTTTCTTTTTCGCGTATTTAAAAAGGCATTCTTTGTCTTTACTATAGACATGTTCAATTCGTCCAGCTCGTTTTCAAATACGCAGCCGATAAGATTGACTTTATGAGCCCAGCACTGGACATGACTTAATTCTTCAATCAATCCTTGAAGAGTAGTTACACATTTTGTCATGTAGCGTGCTGAGTCCGTAACTACTGCCACTACTCGCTCCCGTTCAATTTCATAGGAATTCAAGGTGTCTAATATCGCATTGGAGCAATTTACGCTATTGGCAGAATCTAGAACAACAGAGGCAGCCAGATGGGTGTTCATTTCAGTTGATGGTACTGATGGACGAAAAAGTATGTTGAAAACACACCTACCATTCTTGTCAGTTGTTTCGTCACATAGCAGAAACACGTCTTTGTTTTTTATATCTTCCCTAATTTCTTCCCTCCTTCTTTCGCCAATCATGGGGATGTATTTCTGACGAATCTGATTTGCTGATGGTAAATCTCCACTTCCGCGAACGTACTTATTAAACCAAGTACGGATAGCAGGATTGTCTAGTTTCTCTACTGGTATATTAGCTTTCACAAACGCAGTAGTAGTGTCCAAAATAAACTCTTCTTTCATATCCTTCACACGACTAGCATTTGATAATGTTTCTTTCAAGGTGGCCACTCTAGGAACACTAACTTCAAGACGCGAATTTTCTCGGCGTTTTGAATGCTTCTCCGATTTGCAATGTTTGTCTAATGCATCTTTCCTGCGATAATCTAACCGACAATCACAATATTTGCACATAAGAATGCCACAAGAAATTATAAATCCTTCATTCTTATATTCTTTAAGTCTGTCTGTGGCAGAAACAGCTACCTTCGGCATTTTTAAACTCAACTGAGCGATGCCCAGTAACAAACACTGTTATCACACGGTTGACTGTAGTCACACGCCAATATAAATTCGTAACCACACGCAAAATTTATTTCTGAATTCGTGTCATAATATTTAAATTACGTCGCGTCTCATCTTCCTGTACTGCTAAGTTCGGAACTAATACGACGAACATGTGGTCGCCAACTGATTCACGCAAATAACACACTAGCTTCGATGATAACGCACAATTTGCGCACTTTTTATTAAATTATATAGAATTCTCTACTATAATTTACACTCGCTACCGATGTAACAGGAGGCAAACGTAGTTTACATTATGAACAACTATCACATAACCTTTTGGAGGTAGTCGGCCAAACTATTCACGCCACGATGTAACAGCTGTTTACCACAGCACTAAAATCCAACGAGTAACGAGAATATCGACAGTATATCGTAATATGACGTATATCGTAGTATTACCCCTCGCGAAACTATACAATCATCATTCTCTCGAATTGAACACCAACCAAATTCGATTATCGGCTTGTGGACAAAAATGTTCGGATTGGTGTGGGGAAAAAACATGAAAATTTGTTTTTATTTCGCAGATTGCGGTATTTGTGGTGTTATTCACAAAATTCGCGATTTAATTTCACTCCTGGGCGGCACGAAACATGTAAATACGTGAAAATAAAACATCCTAACCTCTAAATATGACTTTTCGTTTTATCGCGAATTAACAAAAACTAACACCTCTAATTATAGATGATATATTAGAAGTAGATCCAGTAGCCTCCCACCCTCTTAACTAAAACCCTCGTTCCTTAAGGATTGTGGTGGCTGAATGAATGACTTCTCTAGCTTCTTGTTCATCGCGAAGACTAGAAATGCTATTATCAACATAAAAACTTCATGTAAGTTTCTCAACCAAGGGAATGGGCCAATTTAAATTTCCTTCTCGGCATTTATTCAGGGTCGTTTCAAGATGCAGTTTAATACATGCTTCCAAGAGAAATGGGCTTGAAGATACACCAAAAACAACATGGCAGTGCCTCTATATTTTCATTTCTCCGTCTTTATCGATCCATAAAAATCGAAGAACATCTCGATCACGAGGAGTGACACTAATTTGCAGAAAAGCACGTTTAATTTCACCAACCACTCCAATCTTATTGATTCGGAAACGTGCTAAGAGAGAAGGTATTTATTTGATTAGGTTAGGTCCCTTTTCCAAACACTGATTAAGACATGGGTTTTTGTTTTCTCTGGCAGAGGCATCAAAGACAGGTCGCACAGATGTAGTACTCCCAGGTTTCACTATATGTCTGTAAGAAAGATAATGACACAAGGAGCCTATATTGTCTGATGACACTTTTTCAATCACTCTGTCAGCGATCCATTGGTCCAGAATATCTTGGGAATATTTGGTGTCAGAATATCTTGATAATCATCATACAACCCATTTGATTTTAACTTCTTAACTGTGGATGTCTGTTGTATCGTTGGAGATACAAGATAAATAACACACTTGTTTATATAAATCAATGGTTTATTTAACACTAGTTGATAAACAAGGTTACACAAGGTGGACTAACTTGAGCGGTCCAGAGCGGAACTAGCGTGGAACTAACGTCTAAAGTCTGCGGGTGCATATATATAGAGTATACGGTATGGAAGGTTCCAGATTGGAATGCTCTGGGCATAGCAATTAGAATGTTCGAGTTATCTCAAGTAAATACACAACATTTCCTCCCTCTTTTAACCCTCTTAGTGCCAGGCGAAAAGGTAAAGGTGAAGTCTAAAAGTGCCAGGCTCTTTTAATGGAAAATGTAGGCTTTCAGAAAAAAAATGTATATATCCTGTTTTAAAAGATACGAAAGCGAAATTTAGTCAGGGAGTGCAAAACATACCTATCTAAATTCAGGGAAATTATCAGATCATTTTGAAACTTATTTCTTTCTTTATTAATTAATTAATTAATTAAAATAATTTTTTCTGTAAAATAAAAATTAGAAAGTTTGATTATTCCTATTACCCCACGCTTATAAATGGAGTAAAAATGAGCACTGGAGAGCACACATACATAACAAAGAAAAACAGGAAATGCAGTGTTTAGTTGAAAATATATCAGCAGGGGTGTCAAAAATCCAAAATTCTAAAATATAGCATATTCGTAAAATACCGTACACCAACAATGGCATTGTTGATATAAATAAAATAAAAATAATTACACTGAAAATAAATAAACAGAAGGGCACCCTGTAGTTTTATCTTTCACATTTTGTGGTTGTGTAGCCTGTGGAGGATTGTCCTGGTCAACATTACTTTCTTCCCAGTCACTATTACTATCAACATCATTACCATCACTCTCACTTGTTTGGTTATGTACGATCGCATTCAGCGAAGGTAATTCATTGTCCGAAGCGGAATCGGCACTTGATTCGTCACACACAAGATCGCAATCACTGTCCACGAAGTCCAAGAGTTCACCACTTGACTCATCAATCAATAATTCTTCAATTTCTTCCTCTCTCAAACAATGCTTCCTTCCCTTGGACGCCATGCTTTTACGAGTCACGCGTAAACAAGTCAAGGAACTTCAAATATCGCTCGAGTATGTCGATAGACAGAAAACAAAAGATGTTTGCCAGAAAATGGTAGCTAGAACTCTCTTTAATGGTCACGTCAAGTTTAGACGCCATTTTCGGTCTATAAGCCTCTCTAAGAATACAAAAACGAAGCGTCTCTCAGAGCGACGCTGGCAAGTTTCGTTCATTTTATGAGGATCGCTCACAGCGACTCTGGCACTAAGAGGGTTAAATGGATGATTTAGGAGACTTAATCAGGAGAGAATCTCAATGGTGGTCGGCGCTGATGAGTACTTCTGCGGGGAATAAAAGGGGTCTGGGAAATAGGTAGTGCACTGTTTACAGGTGTAGCTGGTGTGGCTGGTGGTGTTTGGACTGTTGCTGGTGTCTCCGTAAAGAGAACTTGTCTCAGGCTCGGTTGCGCAGTGACTTGGTCGGTGTCATGGTGGCTTGTTTGGTTGCGTGGTGACTTGGTCGGTTGCGTAGTGACCTGGTCGGTTGCGCGATGACCTGGTCGGTTACGCGGTTACCTCGACGTGGCCAGGTCAAGTTGAGTCTCGTTGAGGGTACCTTTGCTCCGTTGCTGTCATCATTTGACTGGCGTAAGCGATTGAACGTTCTTGCTGAGAGTGTGACAGTACTGGGCCCAGGCCGGTCTTGCTGACGTCCGTGGCCAACAGGAGTGGTAACTCTGGGTCATACTACATGAGTACCTGGGGCGAGGTTAGGGCGTTCTTGATGTCTTTGTATGCCCTGTCGCCATCTGGTGTCCAGATGAGAGGGTCCTTGAGCAGCATTTCCCTGAGTGGTTGGTCTCGGACAAATCAGGGATGAACGAGCTGTAGTAGGTTGCTTTACCAAGGAACAGTTGGAGTTCTTCTGGTGTAGTCGGTTTCGGTCCATCACGTACAGTTCGGATGTGTGCATCCGACTTGTGGATGCCTGACGAATCGATTTTGTGGCCAAGGGCTTCCAGGGATATTTGAGCGAAAACGCATTTGGCTCGGTTGAGCTTGTGTTGCAGAAACCGTTTCAGAGTGGTTCTGAGGGCCTGCATCACATTTTCAAAGCTATAAGCAAAAACTATACTGTCATCGATAAAACTTACGACGTTTAGGAGACCTTGCAGGACTGTGTCCATTTGCCGCTGCCAGATAGCGGGGATGTTAGCTGCTCCATATACTGCACGCGGTGGGCGGATCAGACCGTGAGTTGGCATGTTAAGCGTGAGAGCGTGGCTGAACTCATCGTCGACCTCGAGATGAGTGTACGCGTCGGTGATGTCCAGGTAGCAGAAGAGAGTGGCGCCGCGCATCCAGTTGAACAGATGTTCCACATTGGGAATCGAATGTTCATCAATGATGATCCGCGGGTTGAGAGTAGGCTTGTAGTTAACTGTGATCCTCAGTTTGCCGTTCTTCTTGGCGACGACGTGCGTTGTCGATGCCCACTCAGAGTAGTCCACTCTTTTGTAGAAGCCAGATGCAATTTTCTTGTTGATTTCCTTGGCGTAGGCATCGCGGAGGGCAACTGGTATGTCTCGAGCTTGGGCGAAAACAGGTGTGGCTCCAGCCTTCAGGTATATCTTCGCTGGGGGACCTGAGACCTTCCCGGGGGTGTCGCTGAACACATCATGGTAGCAATATAGAATGTTGTCGAGCTGCTTCTGTTGTTCCAAGGTCAGAGCCTGCTTGTCTGAGAGCTAGTGGATTGGGTCGGATTTTCAGAAGAGGTGATCAAAGTCGATCTCCCGTACAAACTCCGAAATCCACTCTCGGCCAAAGAGCGATTCTACTTCATCGTCAACCACGTCGAGATTCAGGTTCCTGGTTGTGGTTCCGATGGTGGTGCACACTGACGTTTTGCCAATGCATTTGATCAGATGGCCAGTGTAACTGACGAAGTTACGATTGTTTCTCTGCAACACAAACCCTCGTTTGATCATACTTGGCTTTGATTTACTCATGGTTGAGAAGGGGGCGCTGGTGTAGAGTTCCATTTTGATGGTGGTTCCCTCTATGCTGACATCAACCAGTGGCTTAGGTGCTGTGTTGACTGATCCGATTACCTCGATTTTGCTGAAGTACTCCACGACGTCAAGGTTCTCTGCTGGAAACTCTTCTTCATTCACGTGATTTGTTGTTCGATGTTTTCTCGATTTCGATCAGCAAACTTTTCTGATGTGACCTTTCTTGCCACACTTCAGGCACTCGGCGTTCAGGAACCTGCACTGACTACGAGGGAGAGCTTCACCGCACCCTGCACATGTTGATTGGTTGTCCTGGGATGCACTTCGGTATGCCTGATGTGGCCCTTGGTGCTGTCTGGTCGGGTTGTAAGACCCTTGACTTCGATGAGCTGACTTGCTGCGTGGCGGCCACTGTTCTTCCTGGACAGAGGCTTCTCGTATCCAATCCGATTGGTGGATTTAGACTTAACGGCAGCTGTTTTGACCTCGTCTGTGGTTATGAGAGTAACTTCGAGTGCGTGTGCGATTTCATATGCCGCAGTGAAGTTCTCTGGTTGTTTTGCAATAATCTCGTCGCACATTTCACGTGATTCCAACCCTGTGAGCATTTGTTCAATTAACATGCGATCAAGGAATGTGCCATACTCACAAAAGTTGCAGCCTGCCGCAGCCTTAAGGTGAAGCTAGCGATGGTTTCTCTTTGCTTCTGCATTATGCTCCGAAATTTGATGCTCCCAGCAAACTTGTTGCGTGTGGCATCGAAGTGGCCTTTCAGTTTAGATTGAATCTCACTGTATGACCGAGTTTCTGGACCATCAGAACTCACCAGGATCTTCAGGGCGTCATTGAGTTCAGAACCCATGTAAACCCGTGCAAAGTGTGCGTGTTGATCCGCGGGTATCTTGCTCAGGTTGAGCGCCCAGGTAAAGCGGGTGAAATAGTCTGCTACAGTCGTCCTGTTGGTTGCACGATACGGTTGTAATGTGAACTGTGGCGTTCGAGGCTCTGATGACGTTGTTGACCCTATTGTCTGTTTGCCGAGAATTGTTGGAGTTGCTCAGAGGTTAAGTCCAGCATGGTGAAGACGAGTGGAGAACAGTATTTGTAACACGCACTTGCGATGAACTTAGTTCGGTGCACACACTTGCGTTCAGGTTAGAAAGTTCACTCGGTTTCACGTTATTTATCTTATCTCACTTCTGACACCACTGTTATATTGTGGGAGGTTCAAAATAAATAACACACACTTGTTAATATAAATCAACGGTTTATTTAATAATAATAATAGTTTTAATGCAGCCAATGGCCATTGAAAAAGTAAAAAATACAATGCAGGTACTGTCAGTCGCTACAAAATTGCGTCAGGGAAGTTAATCTTCCTTTACAATATGCCGCATGATATCGGTCACAGGGCTCGCTACACAATTCACATATGCATGTAGCTGCATTTGGAGTGTGAAAGTCTTTTCTTCCGCAACACCTGAAATGAAATCCATGGACTGCGAAACGCGTCACAGTGTGTCGTAAATCGTAGTCTGCTCTCTTCCAGTCAGACGATAACATCGCTTCTGTCCCATAGAAGTCCAACCATATTTCTTTCTTTTTTGATTGAAATTCCGCAAGAAGTTCCTGATAGGCAGCGCTAGATGGAAGCTGTATTTGTAGTCTGATTTGCTCAATACAGAATGGCTCTGCAGACAGCTCATACATTAGCCAGGACGGAGTAAATTTCGATACACACAATGCTTTCTTTAGGAAGATAGACTTTACTTGCTCTATTTCCTTTAAGTTGGTTTTGGTCAGATGAGGCCAGATCAGTTCCAGACCGTAGGTTAAAATAGGTGTCAGTATGGAAACAAAGAGCTTCATAGCAGTAACTAAAGATAGTTTACGCAAATGCTGTATGTTGTTCATAGCTATTAGTGCAGCAGTCGCTCTGTTTCTTACATGCATTGTGAAAGAAGTTCCTGTCGTCTGGAAAATTAACCCTAAATAGTTTAAAAAAAATTATTTAACACTATTTGATATACAAGGTTACACAAGGTGGACGAACTTGAGCAGTCCTAACGTCTACAGTCTGTGGGTGCATATATACAGAGTATATGGAAGGTTACAGATTGGAATGTTCTGGGCATAGCAACTAGAATGTTCGTGCTATCTCAAGTAAGAACACTACAATGTCATTCTTTTAAACGCTAGGTTATATTGTCAGTAAGAGGAGGATGGTTCAAAAAACATGGCAAATGTACCTCAAACCGTCCTTCATCTGCCATAGACACGGTTTCTAAGAAATGCTGTTGAGTTGCAGCCTCTAGTTCCTGTTTTACAACTTTCTCGGTAGGGTCCCTAATTCCCAGTGAGTCCGAGTTCCACAAATCTGACAACTCAGCATTTTGAATAAACATGCTATTTACAACAATAGCTATACTGTCCTTAAGAACTGGTGGCTTTGGAATCTTTCCTATGAGAGTCCACCCAAGCTTCGTCTCAATTGCTACAAGACCTGAACTCGATTTATCTTCTTGCCCGTAAGCAGTTGACCAGCTACGACAGCTCCAATCAATAGGCCTACTTCTATTGGCTGAGAATAGTCAATGTCACTTAATGTTATATTCTGAGCTGCCAGTTCACTGATCCAAGGTCCCTGTTTGACTGAAGAAATGTCTCCACATATTACTGCTTGACCAAGAGCTTCAAAATTACATCCATACTCATCATCGATACTAGAGAGATGGACTCTGTATATATCATGCAAAACTAAATCACTTTCACACCACCAAAAACAGAATGTTGAATCAGCTCCTGCCTACATGATTGAAAATTCATTCTCTTTGCAGTTTCCGATAAAATGTTCTAGCGTTGAGAAGCAGTGAAAGACCACAATTAACGCAATTACAGTCCCATATTAACAAGAAATTAAATATCCTTCGTGCTCTAACCCGACGACATTGGGGATCAGATCCAACTTACCTTTTGTAACCCAGCCTACTTGAAATTTGGACAGGCCACTCCATTCCCTAGATTTAGGCCCATTGCCAAATAGATGACAGCGAATTTATCGTTGGACCAATCTAGACTAATTTTAAGCTTCGTAATACAAGAAATAAAACTCGGGACGTAAAATTTGGTTCAGTTTGGTGAAAAGGAGTAGATTTGTATGAATAAAAATACAAACAGACAAAGGGACCCAAAAACCACGATTTAAAGTCCTAGACGGAAGTATTTTGGTGTCGTAGTGGGGGTGCAGAGATTTCCAAGCAGATGTGTTTTGGTTTGTTTCGACCTGAATTCAAATTTGGTTTTCGTGTTCCTCTCTCCAGACCACTTGATAGTTCAGTGAAAGAAACTCCAGGTAATATCAGTATCGAGTCCTTAAACTTGGGCAATCTGAGAGTCCCTGGCGAATGATTCGGAACTTGTGCCGACAATTTCCTCAGGTGCTCACCGATGAATCGGGGGTGACCAATTTAGAGGAATACCTAAGTAAAGTCACCGACCACAGCCCTGTCTGCCATTCTCCCTATCGCTTGGCTCCACCCAAGATGGCTTTGATCAGATGTTAGCGGATGGTGTCATCAGTCCGTCTACTTCAGCTCATTCATCCCCAATGTTTCTTGTATCTAATGCTAAGAGCAGTTTCCGCCCTATCGTGGATTATACTGTTGAACCAAGTTGTCCTCCGGTCCATTCGGTTACCTGATCTTCATTCTTGTTTCTCGTGGTTCCACAAGGCTAAATATTTCACTTCAGTTGATTGAAACCTAGTGTATTACCAGATTCCCCTCGCAGAGGAGTCTAAACCTTGACTGAATTTGCTACCGACTGGAATGTATACCAGTTCCATAGGGTCCTTTTCAGTCTGTCTACTGGTGGTGATGTTTTAAGCCGCTTGTTACTGTATTTTCGGGTATCTTTACCACTATTTAGACAAGGTGGTAATCTATAGCCAAACCTTCAAAGACCGCATAAAGCATCTTCGGGAAGTCCTAGACGAACTTCAGCATGCTGGTCTCGCTGTTAATTTGTGCAGGAATGTCCTTTCTCTGGAACATCATTTCGGCTGCTGGTGTGTTTGTCAACCGAACTCGAACGCAAAGCATAGAAAGATCATGAACCCTTGGTTAATGTCAAAGGTGGAGCCCATCTCCTGAGAAAGGTAATTATTGTTTAGAAAATTCATTCAGGACTTTGCACTGGGATCCCTTCCCGTAAGTTTGCTTCGAAGGAAAGGAGAGAAGTTTTGTTGAGGACCTTCTCAACGTTCTGCGTTCGAGCACATGAAACGCTTGCGTTATGCAATGCACCCCTTCTCACCATTCCCGAATTTTACAAACCATTTATCGTGCAGATGGATGTCTCGAAACCAACCAGGCCCTCAGTTGGGTCCTTGCAAAACTGGACGAATTGCCCGTTGGGCAATCTGGATTTTTTCTGTCCACCACATTCGTGGAAGTGACAATGCTACTGCCGATTCATTAAGTCAGATGTATGAGGAGGCACCTAATGACCATCCTGAGTTGTTTCTGTGAATGCTGTTAGACCTATACTTTCTGACTTCCCAATGCTATTTAGGGACATTTCCTCATTCCATAAGGAAGATTTTGAATTGAGCCAAGTAATTGAGATCTCTGCTGGAGAGACTGTGAAACCCTATCAAATTCAAAGTGGTGTACTGTGTTGTGTGGCTAGTCACAATAAGATGCCTAAAATAGTGTTGCCTTCTGTCCTTGTGCCAGGAATATGTAAATACTTCCATGAATCACCTGTGGGCATGCCCTTAGGTGTGCTGAAGACTATTCAGAAGATTAACACTGAATTAATGAAATACATATTTTTAAATGAAGTACCACATTTCTTCATAAAAATAAGGAAAATATTTCAGGCCTTTTTTGGTATTGAAACTGCAATAGCTCTCAGCACTCTCATTTAAGAAACACACATGCGCTTCATATAAGGAGACGTAGTCCATAGTTCACTACCTCTGTGGCAATCCGGGCACACCACGAGCCTGACTTGGTGCACCTCAGCAGAAACCTAGAAGATTTGCAGAATTTTACTCTGATTCTATTTACTTGAGTTGGAAGTTTTTCGATGGAAGCCAGTTCTTTTCCAGCTAAAATACAAAGTGATAACTCCTTAATTTGAGTCGAATATATGTATGCTTTTGTTATACGGTATGTAGTATGGAAATTACACGAGTAATATTCATCATCATCATTCTCCAACTCCAGTTTCCCGGGTGTGGTGAACACGCGCTCGTCATCTCCTATCTTCATACATCTTCCCATTTGTGTCCTCTCTCCTCCATGTCTGATCTTACAGTCTATCTAGCGTTTTATTGGTCTTCCTCGTGATCTTCTTCCAATGAGGTTAAGGTCAAAATATTTTCTGGCAGCTCTTTCTATGTTCATCTTCATTATGTGCCCATACCACTGAAGTATGCGCTTCTTTATGACACTGGTAATAGGAACCTCGATGCCAGCTACTTTCCTATTAATTTCATTTCTGATCTTGTAGTTTGGTTCATGGTTCTGATGAATCTCATTTCAGTTGCTTCAATTCTGCTGTAGTCTTTGTCTAGTAGGGTACATGTCTCAACCATATGTGAGGATTGGTACGAAGTAGGTGTGTTAAGTTATTGTTTTTTGTGGTATTTTGGAGTCTCAGAGAAGATTTCTTATTTGAGTGTATGTTTGAAGCTTTTTGTGTCCTGAGTATTTCCTGCTCTACAGTGTTGTCTTTTGAGACTGTGCTTCCACAGTATTTGAAGTGAGAAACTGAGCCTATTTTCACTCCTTCTAGAAATATGTTTGAGCTCGTTCCTTTCCTGTTGATGGTCATTTCTACTGTCCTTGCTTTGCTCTGCTCATTTTCGGTCCAAAATTTTTGAATGTGTTGTTCCATTCATTTAGTTTCTTCTGTACTTCAACTTCTGTGTCTCCCCATAACAGCACATCATCAGCTTTTGATTCACTGTCCATATTTTTGATAGATTTTATGATCTTGTCCATTACTATTACAAACAGGAGTGGTGATAAGGCACTTCCGTGTTGGACACCTCTCTTTGTTTCAAACCATTTTGATAGTCCGTTGCCCATCTGAACACAGCTGTAACACTTTAGGTAGAGCATCTTGACTTAGTCAATTAGGTAGGTACTTTGACACCAATAGGTCTTCCAGACATTCCCATATCTAATTTTAATTTTGAGGAACACTATCTAGGCCGTTTCAACGTCCACAAATGCAATCACAAGATTTTTTTCCGTATTCCCAGTACTTTTCCATCAGCATTTTTACTGGGGAAAAAAAAATCCACAGTGCTTCGACCTTTTCTAAAACCATGTTGTTCTTCTTCAAGCCAAGGTTCCACTTCTTCTTAAGTCTCATTTCTATGATCTTTTCCAGCAGCTTCAGGGTGTGCCTGTCATTTCTACAATTTCGTCGGTTGCCCTTTTTGAACAGCGGAATGATGACTCCTTTTCTCAAAATTCTTGGATTTTGTTTTCTTACCAAATCACTGATAACACACTATATAACTAATTTAACCCTGGGATTCCGGCTGCCTTTATCATGTCGAGCTGAGGTCATCGAATCCTGGGAACTTCCAGTTTTGCATGTTCTTTAGTGCTGTCTACCTCCAGCCATGTTAATAATGAGTATTTATTGATTTGGACTTCTACTCTACATTCATTGGTGCAGTTGTCGCCATTTAATACTGGTTGAAGTACTTCTGCATTTCATCCCTAATCCCTGCCTCTGTTCGTATTAGGCTACCTATCCTCTGTTTCCAATGCATGTATATTCCATTCTTTTAGTCTTTACTACTTGGTATAATAGTTTCTTACTTCCTCTATCCATGTACAGTAGTTAAGTCATACTGTAACGTGTTTTTCGAGGGGTTTTTATGCTACTGGCATAAGTCAGTAGGAAGCCATTCTATATTTATTTACGCGGCAAATTGTTCAGCCAAGAGAATTTTTCATATTAATTTATTATAATTATTATTAAGATATTTTCGGAGCATTTTATAAAAATTATAAGCATACAGATAGGTTTTCTATGTCTTAGAAAACGCTATCAAGCAAATTATTACGAACGACAATATCATAGAAAGTTATGTGATTACGGAATTTAACGGAGTTTCGTCAGTTAGGGTATATCGAGAGACGTGACTCACTGGGAATTCAAGTACACGCTTAATCTTGTCGGAAAGCATGACGCAGCGTCTAGGAAAGGCGGATATATGGAACGGAAAACGACTTCTCCCTTTCGCGCGCCGTGTGTAATGAGCCAGAGGAGGGGAAGTAGCGGGGTGCTCAGCCAATCAGTGGAGACCACGTAAGCTGGAAGTGGGGACTAGAGTGGGGAGCCGGCGTGTGGATATATCGTTCGACGCGCCGTGGAACGAGGACAATCTGTGTAGAACTTGCCGAGTATGGTTATACGCGGGGGTCGCTCCGATGTTCCGTGGAACGAAGACAATCTGTGTAGCACTTGCCGAGTATGGTTATACGAGGGGGTCGCTCCGATGTTCCGTGGAATGAAGACAATCAGTGTAGAACTTGCCGAGTATGGTTCACGCGGGAGTCGCTCCGATGTTCCGTGGAGTGGAGGACTAACTTTTGTAAAACTTAACCAGTGTGGTTGTACGTGTTGGTTCCGAGGTTCGGACCATAAATCTTCAAATCTACCAGTATATCATCAAACATCGACGAAGAAGACGAGATCCAGGAGACTGTGGGAAGCTCACAGCATCATCCAGTACGAGGGAAAGGCTTCGGCCATTTCCAGTGGTAAGCGCGAATGACGCAGAAATACGCAATCTCTCGTTTCTCTTTGTTTTATATTTCATATTTCAGTAACTTCATTGCTTGGGAATAAGAGTAAAATCAATAATTTATCAGACTCCGTTTTCACGTAATTTTCTATCGGTAATATTAAAATCGCAACGCTCCAATTTAAATTTTAAACTTATTATTAATTTTGCTATTCTTGTTTTATATAGTAAATTCATTTCTTTTACAATGCAATCTTTGCTTTCAGTAGGTAGCATTAGATATAGACCAATTCCTTCTCCTGATACAATTGTTTGTTGGGTTAATGATCAAATCATACCACGATCTGAGTGAATAGAGTCTTGAAGGTGTTCTGCCAGAGCTAGACGTTGTTAAATACAAATTTAGATTTCAACATTGCGTTGAGGTCTTGGCGCCCATTAAAACAACATAGCTTAGGCAAAGGTAAACAGTTACATTTATCTCCCAACAGTTAGGGGCAGTCAAACCGCTACACTTGTCGCTCAACGCTAGGGCTAGCAAAACTGCTACAATTGTACGCTCAACATGGAGCAAAGCAAGACGCTACAATACCAGCACTTTTCCTTTCTTCCCGAGTCATTATTTTTACAGCCAGTTTCTTTCTTCGGTATTCCTTTGCTAGATGTTCAATTTCTATTTAATTTCGTCTATCATCTGTTGTTCATGGTCTAATTTTCTTTTCAGGATATTTCTATATTTTACTGCTATCTTCACCTGATCATTCCACCAAGGCGTTTCCTTCTCCTTTGGCGTGGCACTTGTTTTCCCGCAGATTTCCATGGCTTCTTTAAATAAGGAGCATTCTTCTTCTACACCCCTTTTCTCGATTTTGGGCGATTTGGCTGTTATTTTTGCTTCATAGTTTCCTTTCTCCACGTCCTTTAACTTCCAGGTCTTAATCTTTGGCATTTTATTTTGTTTGACTACGGGTACATGACATCTTTTAGGTCAGCGATTAATAGCTGATGGTAACTATCTAGGCACTCACTAGGTATGACTTTAGCATCTCTACCGTTATCGACCAGCTTCCCTATCAGTGATGAAGTCTATCCTAGTTTTGAGTTTTCCATCCCAGTTATACCACGTTATTTTATGACTCTCCCTCGTCTGATACCATGTGTTCTGTATGGTTAAGTTATTTCGCACACAGAAATCAAGTTCTCTCCTTCGGAGTTTGTTTCCGTAGCCATGAGGGCCAATGATTTTCTCACAGCCTAGTCTGTCTTTACCAACATGAGCATTCAGATCACCCATAATGATGGTGTTCTCCTCTGTTATTTGTTCCTCAAGCTCGCTAAGGAATTGCTTTCTCTGTGGTATATCCTGTCTGGTGCATATACTTACAGAAGGGTATGATGTGTATCACCAACTCTCAATCTCATCTGTATGATCCTATGATTCACATAGTTGACATCAGTCTGTACGTAATATTATGAAATCAAATTATTCTATAGTCTGCATCACCTTAAATTAGATACTAAACAATGTAACCTTCCCATTTGTTCTCTATCACTACAAACATGGTGGGTTATAGTATTATATCTTGCTTTTAGGTTGAATCAGAGTTGTATTCACTGTTGCCACTCATGTTTCAAAGTCACCTTATTTGTAGACCATTTGCCGACACTGAAACGTAACTTGGAAGTTGGTGGCTAGGGTGATAGCCACAGTTTTTCTACGATGTCATTCAGGGTCTCCATCTTTGCATCGTTAGCGATATAACAAAGCAATATAACATAACCTATAATTCAATGCCTATTGATGAACAGTGATGCATTTTCACTTAATGTATTTACCATTATTGTAAATTATTTGCACAAGATTATGCAATCTATAATTGATTTTCTGTTACTGACAATTTTATGATTATTTACACTGTTTACACCCACATTGGAGCAGCAAAAGTCAAACCTTATATAAAGTCTTCAAATACTAAGTTCAGTTCTTAATACTTGATAATTTTTTCTTTCCCATGCTACTACATTCTGGAAGATCTTGCAGCCCGTTCTTCTGCAGATATAACATATTGCTTACGCTGTGAAATTTTGAATATTAGCCGAATGTATTTGTTATTCAAAAGCAGTTTCTCTTCTCTATGTTCAATTTTATGCTTAGTGATTTTCAATTCGTCTAAATCCATTTGTATTTCTTTAAACTATGTGATTTTTGTTTGACTGTTCCAAAAGAAGTCAAAAAGTTGTTTCAGGAGTCTAGTATTTGGCAAGCGTATATGTCCAAAAAACGCAATCCTTCGTTTTCGCATCGTGTCAATGAGAGATTCATATTCATTGTAAA
This sequence comes from Meconema thalassinum, assembly GCA_946902985.2. Taxonomy (NCBI): domain Eukaryota; kingdom Metazoa; phylum Arthropoda; class Insecta; order Orthoptera; family Tettigoniidae; genus Meconema; species Meconema thalassinum. The sequence goes on along the minus strand of OX336393.1, from coordinate 268,824,883 downwards.
GTATTGAATTGGGCAAAAGTCTCCACTGGCCCTCAATCTGGTGTTTTTTATGGATTATTGTCCGAAGAATCCATCTATCAACTTTCTGTAGTTTGTCAGTTGTTGATCGGGTGTTTAGTTTAACCCTCTTAGTGCCGGCCTCCTTATCTTCATGTGTGCTAAGATTGCCAGATAGAAAATGCGTATTATGCAGCACTGAAGAAAATAACATGTACTACCCTCACTTTACAAGATATTTCACTGTAGTTTACACCTCCTTGTAGCTAAGCGATGCCTTTCTTTACACATTGTAATAATATCATAAAAATAATTCACAGTGCCAAGTAAAAAAATAAATTTTCTCATGCAATTTTGAAAAAAAAATAAACAAATCAAATTTGGATCTCTATACTACCTAGTATTTTGATTGTACTCACCTAAATTTTTATATTTCTGTGCACATTGACTTATTGATTATCACTTTACAAAATATCACTATCTTGAGATAGATAGTTCTTCCAAAAAACAACTTTTCCTGATCACCACTCACACCTGTTATATGTACGTTTAGGGCCAGGCGTCTCGAGAAATACAAGAGAGGGTTGAAATTGGACGTCGTGATCAGATTTAATTTCACGGAATTCGGAAACCTGATCATCATCGTTGTTATCTCCGTCAACTCTGCCATTATTCCCGTCACTATCATTACTGTCTGAATCTGAAATTTCATGAACCACTGTCGCACGAGTAGGTTTGTTTACATCATCACTCGTCATTAATTGAATTATTACCGGCTTCATTATCACTCTCAGCATAATCTGAATCATCGCCAGATTCGACATAATCAGAATCATCACTCAGTGAATTAACATTACCAAATCAACACCATTTTCAAACAACACTAGAACTAGTCGCCATTATTACAAATACATGGACTGCAGGTAGGCGCCAAACAACTGAAATTGAAAAATTCGTAACCGAAACAACACGCCACACTGAGATTCTAGTGGTAGATTTAGAAACTACGTAGTTTCTTCCACAGTGCGGTACAGACTGGAGCTGCCATCTGTCATATTATTTGCTAACTATTACAACTTATTTGGACAGTTGCAACACTGAGCGTGATCGCGCTCCTGGCACTTTTAGCTAGCATATAGAGGAGCGCTGTCGCGCTCCCCGGCACTCTTAAGAGTTAAATAAAGTTTCACTTGCATATGCTGCTTCAGGCTTAACGATGGAGAAATAATGCCGAAGTTTAGCATTAATCGAAAGAGACTGTTTCTTATATGTTGGCCATGTAATCTGTTGTGCTCATAGCAATTTTAGTGTTCTACTATCTATTGATGCTCTTTCATTGGCATTCCAAGTGATGATCTCACCAAGACATTTAATTTTTTTCACAATCTTTATTTTCTGGGCATTATGCAATACAATATGTGATGTGTCAACATGAAAAGATGGCATTATTTCTGTTTTCTCAAAAGAAATTTTCAACCTAACCTTTGCTGCTAATCATTCCAATTCCTCTACCTGAAATTTAGCTTCTTCGATACTAGTTGCTAATAATGCTAGATCATCTGCAAAGGCGAGACAATTTAGTCGAATATTTTTTCCAATCTTCAGATTTGGTGGACAAACCTTATTCCATTGACGCGTAAATTTTTCCAGCACACAATTGAACATCAAAGGAGACAATCCATCTCCCTGCCGAAGACCAGTATGGATTTCAAATGCCTCATTTCGATGTAAACCAAATTCAGTAAGGACATTTAATAGAGATTCGCGGTGGATACTATCTTAAGCTTTTTGAAAATCAACGAAAGTGATCACTAAATCTTTGCTCCTAATCCTGTGATGTTTTATAATCCATTTGAGACTGATAATTTGATCTGGACAGCTTCGTCCTGGACAGAAACCACCCTGATATTCACCAAGTTCATTATCAAGTTGTTCGTGGATTCTGGAATATAAAATCTTTGAAAAAATCTTATACATGACATACAGCAACGATATTCCTTGCTAGTTGATTATTATGAAAATAAATAGCCATGTTGGCAGGATGAGTGACCAAAAATTTTTCTTCAATGAATGAAGAAGTTGATTTTTAAAGGTTAAAGCAAGTTGAAAAAGGAAGCTTTTGGTTTTACATGACCGTTTATCATGCAATCGTGAGCCACAGGACCTTCTTTTTACGTGGAATCCGAATCACAGGACATGGCATTTCTCTTCGAAAATCTCACATGCATTGAGCGGGAATTGAACCCCTTGGTGAGAGGCCATGAGCTTGACCGCTGCGCCACTACGCCCTCTTTAAAGCAAGTTGACTCAAGACTATAATTATGTATCATGATACTGCAAAAACTTAATTTACTGTCTTCTTCTGCTTTTACGGCCTCATTGGACCACTTCAGTCAATCATTTCTTGGTCCTCTTCTTCAGTAAGTTTCCTTTCCGAGTCGCCCAGTAGCTCTTCATTCGCTCTGATCTTCTCAGGCGTTCCTCATCTGTAAATACCCTTTTTACTGTATTACGTTTGTCTATTTTAGCCTGAAATCTTATTTTTATATCTCGCAGTTTTTTTAATTTTGTTTTGTTTTGCAAGTCATCCAAGGTTATTTCCAATTCTTTCATATCTTCTCTAATTTCCTTAATCCATCCTACTTGTTGTTTCATATTCCAAAGTTTCACTACAATTTTTCTAGATAACCTGGTTTCTGGTGTCCTCATGATGTGACCAAAGAAAGAAAGCCGTTTCTTCCGAATAGTATCAGTGATGGGCTCCAGTTCTCTGTATACCACTTCATTTGGTACTATCCGCCACTGTCCATCTTTCTGATATTTTTTATTTATGCATGTTCTAGCTATTCTTCTTTTAAAATTTTGTCGATTCTGTTTTTCTGAGTAACTTTAAAAAGAGTTTCACTTCCATAGGTCACCTCTGGTTGAACCACCGTCTTGTAATGTTTTAATTTTGTTGCGATTGATAGACATTTTCTTTTATATGTAGACCATGTTAATTTTTGGGCTTTTATCATTTTATTAGTTCTTTCTTGCCATGCAGGTTTCTCATCCAAGTTGTAAGTTATAATTTCTCCTAAGTATTTAAATTGCTTCACTATTTTAACTTTCTTGTTATTTACTGTTATGTGATTGATTACAAGTGGATTTGCTACCATTATCTCTGTCTTTTCAAATGATATCTGAAGTCCAATTTTTTGTGCTATATTTTGTAGGCTTATTATTTGATTTTTGGCTTCTTGAATATTATTAGCCAGTAACGCTAAGTCATCTGCGAATCCCAAGCAATTTAAGTCTGATCTTTCTTGGTTCCAATTCTTATGTTCCTAGGATTTTCCCGGTACCATTCCCTCATTACATATTCCAAAGCACAATTGAAAAGTAGAGGCGATAAACCATCTCCTTGTCTTAATCCTGCTTTAATCGTAAACGGTTCAGATATTTCTCCTCTGAATTTTACTTTAGATTTGGTGTTTGTTAGAGTTAGTTTTATAATTTTTATTAATTTGGGATGAAGTCCGAAATTCCTTAGTATTTTCAGCAATGAAGATCTATGTATACAATCATAAGCTTTTTTGAAATCTACGAAGGTTATGACTTGCTGTTTTTGTCTACGTTTGTAGTAGTCCATTACTAATTTTAAGGTGATTATCTGTTATGCTAATTTTTAAAACTTGTTCAATGCTATATACCACAAGTGAAAATGAAAATCCACAGCCTGCTTCCAGTCTCCGACCGGGTCAGGAATGGAATGAATGAATGAAGCCCCCATCTAGCGGCGAGGATATGAACTGTGCCGGCTGCCGAGGCCTGACGCACTCCTCTGGGGCAATGCTTAAATGAATGGCAGATGAAATGAAATAATAGTGGAGAGTGTTGCTGGAATGAAATTTTGACAGGGAAAACCGGAGTACCCGGTGAAAAACCTGTCTGCCTCCGTTTTGTCCAGCACAGATCTCACATGGAGTGACCGGGATTTGAACCACGGACCCAGCGGTGAGAGGCCGGCGTGCTGCCGCCTAAGCCACGGAGGCTTTCGCTATATACCACGAGTATTTTATACAAAGCTTTCTGTTATGCTTAATAACTGCAGGAAAACTTTAAAAGTCATTTACAGGTTGATATTGAAATTCCAGTAATTGACCATTTGTTACATTGGATGGTTAGGCAATAAATATTTATTGCTTTTTCTACCCTTCAATCATAATCTGGGCAAGGATAAAAGAATTTGTGAAATAAAAAAAAACATTACACAGGATAATCCTGGAAGTTTATTTATAGAAACCTTTTACAATATGTACAAAGGATGGCCAACAATTAAAACTTTTAGAGAGACAGCACAGTGTATTAAAAGGGCTTTAGGGAATTATTAAAGAGTACCACGTAAAAAACAAAAACAAAGTACTGTTCATAGCAAATCTAACCTGAAAGATACAAAAGAAAAAAATTCAGTACAGATTAAGGAAATGAAGAGAGGGAAAATATCAAGCTTCATTCACAAAACAATTCATGGAACTGATATTAGTGGTTGTGTAACTTCAGTGTCAGCAAACCCAATCATGAAGATCAGCTGGAAGTAATGATTCACATAGTTTAATTCACAACAATGCTACACATTTAAGCACACCTCAAATGCAATCTCAAAATTAACTCTACAGTGTTCAAATAATTGAAGATTCTGAACTTTTGAAGCTATACACCATTATCTTATTCAATTGCTAAATAATCCAGCAGTTACTCAACACTGCATGAAAAACAAAAACACTTACCTAATTCGTTTAACTCACACACATACACACTAATAAACAATGTCAAGAAAATATGTGATAAAATGTTAAAAAAGCTTTATAAACTGTATTGTCGGCCAACGTCTTGCACTACCAGAATTGAGGGAGGAAAAGAAATCAACTAATGTAGACAATTTCATTTCCATGAAGAGAGTGCTAAATTTTGATGTTCTACATCGAATGTATTTTCTACGAGGAGATTTTTAATTCATTCTTCTAACCAGATCCTGAAAGCTGGTTTCCAACAAACAGGTGTTTGAAATATTTCCACTTTACAGAGTACTTTTAGATGCTTAGAGGGAAGCCAAGTTGCAAGTGCCATGGAATGGTGACTATCTGTAAAATCTCTAAGGGGTAAAGAGGCAAGAGAATAATAGTACTATTCAAAAACGCTGCTCCAGAGGAACGGCCATCAAAATCACAGATAATGAGCTGACCAGTGAAAAGACTGCCATTCCTATAAATTATTAGAAACACACAGCATGGCTGCACCAGAAAGACAATCTAACAAGTAGTTACAGCAGTTCCTTTAATTACACAGGAAAACTTTGATATAAAAATTTAGGCAAGTGTATTCAATATTGCCATACCGTACTTACTCGCATATTTTTCAAGTTATCTTGTATATTTTTGCAAGCATAAAATTTACACCAACACATTTTTGGAAGAACTTTTCAATACATATAAGGTTATGGCCCACCACTCCATGCAAGCTGGCACTACTTCGCCAACATGCAGCAGTAGCTTTGGCGGAAACAAACTGTATGAGAAAACTTTTCAATCCAGCACCAACATAAAATTAAAATATCATTTCTACTCGAGTTATCACACACAAGTACTACCTCAAATAAAAAAATAAAAAAAAACAAGGCTTACTAAGGAGTGAAAATTGTGAGAAAACTACTTTTACAGAATTTCAAATAGAAAACTGGGCTCGAGAAAGAATACGAAGCATTATGCGAGTAAATATAGTGAGTTTTCTTCTTATCAAACATTAAGAACAGCACCACACAGGAGAAAAAAAAAAACCAATGTAACAGAACTTTTTAAAGAAACCACTGTAACTGAAGGACACGCTTCCAAGTCCCAGTCGCTCCCAACTTCCAAAAATGTTTCCAAAATAATCCTATTTTCAATGTTTTTCCTGTTGCAGTCAAATGAAGTTGGGCAGCAACTGAGGAATGATGGCAAAGCGATTATAACATTAAGATTCCTTTCACATGCTGAGATAACCACGGGCCTGGGAACGTCTGCGACCAACGAGGTACGCAATAAGCACAATTGCTACCAGGCCAACCAGTGCACAGCCTACAGCAATGGGAACAATATCAGGAGAGGAAGAACCTTCACAGTCTTCAACTGAAACACACAACATTCATTTTATGAATACGAATATCTCTGGATTTAATTACAAGTTTGCATTCTAAGATTAATTTAAGGGGAAAATATTAGATCGATCGAAAATAAAATCTCTGTATAGTCCTCAACTTGGGTGTTTGTATATAATTCTATACCGAACCATAGGCTAATATAGGCAATATAAAGTTGAAATATTAGAAGCCATTTTTCAGTGTTGCCTGAATAATCAACACAATTGCTCTTCAGTCGGTCAACACAAGAGTGCCGAAGTAGTTATTGTCCTTTTAAGGGGCAGAATTACAAGATAGATTGGGCGATAAGTGACAATTATTTTATCACCCTATAATCTGAAAGAAATATATTATTGCGGACTATTGAAGAAGAAAACTAAGGGATGACATGTTTCGCTCGTCATCATCAGATCCAAATAAGCAAGACATATAGCTCTACAAGACACTAACAAACCTACAGTGACACCCACAGACAGCCTCCGTCCTAAAAAAAAAAAAAAAAAAAAAAAAAAAAAATCTGTCAGAAACTTGGTGTGGTAATTATTACTGATGAATATTAAGGTATTAAGCACCAATATATACATACTGTATAAATCTATATATAAATCTTAATCACATGTAATTTATTTCTAGTTATATTTCACATATCCCAGTATTTGAATGATGTTTTGTGTTGACCGATTGAAAGCTATAATATTAATTGATTTTAATAAGCTCTTCACTACTGGCATGAACAGAAAGATGCGCTAGAAACCAATACTCAAAAACATAAGGCGTTTTCAAATGTGGCAACGCAGTAAAACAACACACAGGTTGTGAGTGTCAGCTGCTTTGTTGGTGCTCCACGCGCTAAATAAGTAATTGTTAGGTTAGAACCCATCGAGATCTGGTATTGTTAGTTACTATAAGCCGATGACAGAAGACAAAATAAAGAAGGTCGTCAGTTGAACTCTTGCTTGATTGGGTTTTGATGACAAAGTCTTTGTTACGAAGAGCTTCTTGAAGAAGGGCTTCGCAAATGCGTTGGACGGAAGTCAGGATATGTACGCGAGAGTAGCTCAGAGATTGGCAGCAGTGATGGCAGTAACAATGCCAGTTGTCATGTTTAAATAATCCAAATTTCATGCTTTTTCTGGATATGGGCTTTCACATACAAATCCCTGCATACACCATTATCTTCATTTCACCTTTTCCAGCTGACACTGGGTGGGGGCAAATATGGTTCCTCTCCACTTTGTTCTGTCGTTCCACCATTCCTCTTCCGACACGGTGTTCCAATCCAGGTTCCGTTCACTAATGCTATTCTTCACCGAGTCCATCCAACGCATTCTTGGTCTTCCTCGTCCTCTCTTCCCAGTCATCCATCGTTCCAGTGCTCGTCTCGGTAGCCTTACTTCATTCATCCGTTTAACATGTCCAAACCATCTCAATCTGTTTTGCTCCAGTTTGACATTTAGTTTCTGTACTCCCAGTTCTTTCCATATATCTTCATTTCTCACTCTGTCCCTCCTCGTTTTCTGGATCACACTTCTCAGGAATCGTATCTCAGCTGCTTGTACTCTGCTCTCATCCCTCTTAGTCATTGTCCAAGTTTCTGCTGCATATGTCATTATAGGAACATAATATGCTTTCTACATAACTTCTTTAGCCCCAATTGATATATCCTTGTTCCATACTAGTCCCCGTACCTGTTGGTCGAAAGCACTCCCGAGTTGTATTCTTCTGCTAATTTCCAAATCTAGTCTTCCATCTTCAGTCAGTTCACTTCCCAAGTATTTGAAGTGTTTCACCACTTCCAATTCCTTATCTCCTACTTTGATTACTCCTTTTCCTTCTTTCTTACCTCTACTCACCACCACTGTTTTACTCTTCTCCACATTTATCTTCAATCCCCATTGCTCAATCTTTTCATTTATTACGTCTAACTCTTCTTGTACCTCCATCTCATCCTTGCCTCAAATCACAACATCGTCTGCAAACAACATTACCTTCATCTTTGCCCTACTACACACATCAAAAAAAGTTTTGCATCACCTCGGTTCCAAGAGTTCCGGAACCTTTAAATACAAAGGGAATAGAGATCAACACAAACAACATTTCAGCTAGTTTTATTGCTCATGAGACCCACACATTGCATGTTGTACCATCATACAGCTAGACTTTCAGCATTTGTGGTCCAGATTGCAGTACACACCACTACCTCTAATACCCAGTAGCACGTCCTCTTGCATTGATGCATGCCTGTATTCGTCGTGGCATACTATCCACAAGTTCATCAAGACACTGTTGGTCCAAATTGTCCCACTCCTCAACGACAATTCGGCGTAAATCTCTCAGAGTGGTTGGTGGGTCAAGACGTCCATAAACAGACCTTTTCAACATATCCCAGGCATGTTCGATAGGGTTCATGTCTGGCGAACATGCTGGCCACTGTAGTCGAGCGATGTCGTTATCTTGAAGGAACGCATTCACAAGATGTGCACGATGAGGTCGAGAATTGTCGTCCATGAAGACAAATGCCTCTCCAATATTCTGCCGATATGGGTGCACTATGGGTCGGAGGATGTCATTCAGGTATCGTAAAGCCGTTTCGGAGTCTTCCATGACCACCAGTGGCGTACGTCGGCCCCACATAATGCCACCCCAAAACATCAGGGAACCACCACCTTGCTGCACTCGCTGGACAGTGTGTCTAAGACGTTCAGCCTGACCAGGGTGCCTCCAAACACGTCTCCGACGATTGTCTGGTTGAAGGCATATGCGACACTCATCGGTGAAGAGAACGTGATGCCAATTCTGTGGGGTCCATTTAGCATGTTGTTGGGCCCATCTGTACCGCGCTGCATGGTGTCGGGGTTGCAAAGCTGGACCTCGCCATGGACGTCGGGAGTGAAGTTGCGCATCATGCAGCCTATTGCGCACAGTTTGAGTTGAAACACGACGTCCTGTGGCTGAACGAAACGCATTATTCAACATCGTGGCATTGCTGTCAGGGTTCCTCCGAGCGGCAATCCGTAAGTAGCGGTCATCCACTACAGTAGTAGCCCTTGGGCGGCCTGAGCGAGGCCTGTCATCGACAGTTCCTGTATCTCTGTACCTCCTCCATGTCCGAACAACATCGCTTTGGTTCACTCTGAGACGCCTGGAAACTTCCCTTGTTGAGAGCCCTTCTTGACACAAAGTAACAATGCGGACGCGATCGAACTGCGGTATTGACCTTCTAGGCATGGTAGAACTACAGACAACATGAGCAGCGTACCTTCGTCCTGGTGGAATGACTGGAACTGATCGGCTGTCGTACCCCCTCCGTCTAATAGGCCCTGCTCATGCATGGTTGTTTACATCTTTGAGCAGTTTTAGTGACATCTATGAACAGTCAAAGGGACTGTATCTTTGATACAATATACACAGTCAATGTCTATATGCCGGAGATCTGGGAACCGAGGTGATGCAAAACTTTTTTTGATGTGTGTATATTCTTTCATTGCTGCCTTTATGATGTCATCCATCACCATTAAGAACAATAATGGTGACAACACTTCCTTGCTTTAGTCCAGTGACAATTTTAAACCATTCCGATGTCCCGACTAGTCTTCACACTACTGTAGCAATCCATGCACATTCCTTTTATCATGTCTCTCAGTTCCATGCCTAGCCCCCTATTTGTTAAGCTTTCCCAAACTTGTGTTCCAGGGATGTTATCATAGGCCTTTTCTAGATCAATAAAAGTCATTACCATATCCTTCCCATATTCCCAACTCTTTTCAATGTTCTGTCTCAGAATGAAAATGGTTCCACTGTTGACCTGCCCCTCTAAATCCAAACTGCTCCTCCTCTATTTGGTTTTCTACCTTTACTCTAATTCTTTTTGCTAGGATTCTTTCCATTACTTTGGCAACATGCGAGATGGTGATTCCTTGGTAGTTACCACACACCTTGAATATTGGCATTATTATTCCCTTTTTCCAGTCGTCGGGAACTTTCTTCTCTCTCCACACACTCCTGAGAAGTCTGTATGTCCACTGCCGTCCCACTGGTCCAACCGCCTTGATCATTTCAATTGCCACTTCGTCGATACCCACAGCTTTCCCCATCTTCATCTTCCTAACTGCCCATTCCACTTCTGTCATAATAATGTCTGGTTCTTCTTATATTTTTTCCTCCACCGTTTTGGCTGATCTAATTCTAATTATGCCTTATTAGGAGGCCTTCGGGCTGTGGCTCAGACAATTTCTTACACAAAGGTCTGATAAAAGAGATAAATCCCCTAAATAAATTTACAATTTATCGCCTATAACTTCTCCGCATGTCTGGTGTGTCACATTCAACAGCTCGCTGAAATATTCTTTCCATCTGTCCGTTATCTCTTCTGGTTTTGTCAATATTTCACCTTCTTTGTTTTTCATGAACCTAGTGTTCACCTTTTAATTTCTTCTACTTTTTATAATTCCAAACAGCAATTTCTTTCCACAATTTAAATCCTCCCTTATTTCCTGAGTGAATTCTTCCCAGCTTTTCTTCTTTTCCTCTGCAATTACTTTCTTGCAATCTCTAATTGCTTCTATATATTTTGCTCTACTTTCTTCAATCTTTTTTGTTTTCCATTCCTTCCAAGTTTTCTTCTTCTCCCTTACCTTTTCTTTCACTATCATTCCACCATTTTGTCGCCTTTTCCCGTACCTTTCCTGATGTTTTACCACATGTTTTCTCTGCACTGCTTACAAATGCACTGTTGAACTTTTCCCATTCTTGTTCCACATGGGTAATATCCATCCTTGGTATCTGTTCTTGCAATTCTTTCTTAAACTCTTCTGCAACCTTCTTTTCCTTTAGTCTCCAGACCTTAATCATTCTTTCCCTTTTTTTCTGGCATCTCATAACTTTTCATAATTTTATTTTTGCTACCACTGCCCTATGGTCTCTCAATGGCTTCCTCTGGCATGGCTGTGGCATACATTAACTCTTTCCGATGCCCTTTCTCGACTAAAACAGTCTATCAGAGTTTTTGTTCTTCTATCTCCCCACCCATACCTCGTTATCTTCTATTTTCTTTCTGAACCACGTCATCATCATCATCATCTTGTACAGTTTCCAGCCCCAGGCTGGGTCTGTTTGGAACATAAGCCTCGCCACTTAGTCCTTTCTTCCCACCACCTCTCCGCTGTCACTAGTCCAGTCCTCGCCTCTCATCTGGACACATTCCTCCACTCCTTTCAGCCACCTATCTCTTGGTCTTCCCCTTGGTCGTTTCTTCTGCATCTGCATCTCGTGTATCCTCTTGGGAATCTTCTTCTCTTCCATTCTCCAGTGTCCATACCTCCTCAGTCTTGATGTCTCAATCCTACCCTGCAAGGGCTCCTCTTTCACTATTTCCCTGACCTTTTCATTCCTCACCCTGTCTCTTCTTGTTACTCCTATCCTACTTCGCAGGAACTTGGTTTCATTTGTCTGTATTCTGCTTATGTCTCTTTTCTTCATTATCCATGTTTCTGATGCATAGGTCAGTATCGGGATATAGTAGCTTCTGTATAACACTTCCTTGCTTTTTTGTGGGACTCTTTATTCCACACTAAGCTCCTAATGCTTCTCAGAAAAGCTTCTGCCTGTCTGTCACGTTCAGTAATCTCTTTGTCATTTCTCCCATTTTCCTCCAATATACTTCCCAAATACCTGAGACTTTCCACCTTATTCAGCTGTCCACCTCCAAGTGTTATCCCACTCATTGGTCTGTCCCTTTTCCTGGTCGTTAACAGGATCTCACATTTACTGATGTTGAACTTCCATCCGTACTCTCCCACTGTTTCTTCCCAAGCCTTCAGTAGCTCCTGAATTTCCTCCTCCTTGTTTCCCCAGACCATGAGATCATCTGCAAACACCATTGCTTTCATCTTATCTTCTCCTATCTTTCCTGCTACCCGTGTCATTACCTTGTCCATAACCACAATAAAGAGAAGGGGTGACAGTGCACTACCCTGTTTCAGGCCACTCATTTGACTGAACCAGACTGTTCTTTCCCCCTCCAACTTTCACACAACTCACACTTCCAAAATACATCTCCTTCACTCTGACTACAGTCCCTTTTTCCACTCCCATGTTTTGCATTGCTTTCCAAACCTTCTCCCTACACACACTATCATAGGCCTTTTCGATGTCGAGGAAGGCCATCAACTGATCCTCTCCAAATTCATAGTGGTGTTCCTGGAGCTGTCTCACTGAAAATATGAGATCCACTGTTGATCTCCCAGGTCTGAATCCATACTGCTCCTCTCTCAATTCTCTCTCCACTTTGGCTCGAATTCTACTTTCTAATATCTTTTCATATATCTTGGCACAGTGTGGTATGAGTGTGACTCCCCTGTAATTTCTGCACTCCTTTCTGCTTCCTTTCTTAAATATTGGGACAATTAATCCCTTTTTCCAATCTTCTGGGGTCTTTTTCTCCTTCCATTCCGCCCTCATCACACGGTACAGCCACTGTTTCCCAACCTCCCCTGCTGCCTTCACCATTTCAACACTCACTTCGTCCACACCTGGTGCCCTTCCTCCTTTCATCTTGTCTATAGCCATTTCCAGTTCTCTCCATGTCAGGTCCTTTTCCATTCCTGTGTTGTCTTCTCCATCTTCCAATACGTTGTCTTCCTCCCTATGACCATTTACCCCAGGCATTATATGCAAAAATCACGGCCAACCTAAAAAAAAATAATGTAAAGCTGAAATTTGACATAGATGTTCCCTAGTACCCTATAAACAAATCCTGAAAAGTCCCCATCTCTGCGGTGTCCGCGTCATAGTTTTTGGAGGGTTCAAAAGGGCCTAAGTGCCAAAAATAGCATTTTTGCTTCCTGCGTTAAAAATATTGATCCAAATTTAGTTCTCGCGAGCTTTAGCAATTAATAAAAATGTACCAGTAGGATAACGGACTTATCAGGCCTAATTATTGCTATTGACGAAGGAAAAAAACGACTAATTAAACATTTTTTGCACTATTTTACACGACAATTTGGTTAATTTGTGATTAGCAGGTCATTATTTTTTAAACAACTGCTGATATTGACTAAAGACCCAGAATAAAAGTTATAAATCATACTTTTAGCTTTACATTGGCACATTACCCATGTCTATGCGAGAAACGGTTACCGAGTTACGGTCTCAAAGCATAACCGCTGTTGACAAGGCACCCGATCGCGTTTCTAGGTGACAGCACTCGACCTGTCGGAGCAGGTCAACAATACTCCAAACAATTAGTTCAGCTTCTAAACAGTCTTGGATTTTCAGTAAATTTGGCAGAAGTCCACAGGTACGAAGTTTCAGCGCTTCGTGAAGAACGTCCAATCCCGAATACTGGAGCGTTCACGCAGTTTTGCTTTGACAACGCTGACTTTAACATAGGGACATTGGACGAGCGAAACACATTTCACTGCATGGGAGGCATCAAGTGCACAGGTCCAGCGCCTGAGAGTGAAATATCTCCACTGAAACGTACACGAGAAGTTCCTAATGCTGGTGTGATTGCGGCGATGGGAAAGTTCAACATTTCGTGGTATCGGAAGCCCTCTTCCCGTGGTTCAAAGGACGTCAAGATTAAGGAGTTTACTGTGGAAGCCCCAAACTCTGTGGCTATTGCGTCGATGATGGACTCTTTGTTGTTATCTGGACGGTGGTCAGGTATTAATTTACCCGCCTTGTGGAACGGCTTTATGAAGACGTCACTGTCTGCTCATGCTCAACCAGCTCCCCAGACGACATCAGTTGATACCCTGCCGTTCATTAACTTGGAACCGATCAATCCATCAACTATACATTCCGCTTTGAAGTTTGCCGCAAGAGAGTGCGTGGAACTTTAAGAAAGCACTCGTTTCGGGACCTTTGACCTGCCCCTATACGTGAAAGTTGCAGAGATAGTCGCATCGGACACTTCAGAGGAACTCAAAAACGTGGCTGTTCGTCTAGGCGGATTTCACATTCTAATCTCGTTTCTTGGGGCAATCGGCTACGCGATGAATGGAAGAGGTTTGGAGGAGCTCTGGGCGGAAATATACGCTAAATCGTCAGTGACTCACATGATGTCTGGACACTCATATTCTAGGTAGGCTTGCAATTAGCTCGCTCTTTAAAATGATTACGTTATGCCTTCAATTTCAAATGTATCAGTAACGTGAAAATGTGCATGTTCTAGGGCCCTCAGAGCGCATTTTCTGACAAAAAAGGCTGTCGGGACAATGTTACTCAACATGAACGACGGGCTGAAGAATGACAAGGACGAAATACAGGCGCTTTTTACCGCATTCCAAGAAGGCACCGCCAACGACTTGCTATCATATCCTTGCCGTCAACGTCTCAAAGAGTCGCTTCATGACACATCTCGCACAGGAAGCTGTGGGTAGAGTATATCAAACAGCAAGCCTGGAAAATATTGAAGGATTCCGCATCTTTACGCAAGGAAATTAAGGTATTCGTCTCTACGGCTCCAGATGAAAAGGTCATACTATCAGCTGGAGAGAAGTTCGCCATTTGTCTCTATGATAATGCCAAATCGGAGTTCAAAAGCCTCGACGAACTTCGGGTAGTGAAATACAGCCAAAAGATTGCCAAACAACCGGTCACAGCGTCATTTCAGCTGGCTTCACTTCCACAGACTTCGGCGGCATGCAAACAAAATTCACTTGCGGGTATATTTGCAAGTTCAGGAATGGTTAGGATTTTCTTTGGCCCCGACCCAATGGGGATGGAAATTCCAACACTCAGCTTTAGTACCAGTGACAACTCATCTTACAGCTGCTCCAGATCATCTCCTCAATTTGGTGTCCTGCAACTGCAAGAGCTCTTGTGGCAGTCGGTGTGAGTGCTGCTGATAGTGACTAAAAACCCGAAGTAAAAGTTGTAAAGCACACTTGTAGCTTTAAAACGATACATAGCCCATGCTCCTTAATGTGTGGGCACTGCAGTGGAAAAGCACGTGGCAACGTCACATTTGATGGCTCAGACGATGAGGAGGACGATTGAGTCCGATGTAAGCTTTGTTTCGCAAGTGTTCTTTGTCTGAAGAAAGCTTTTTAAGCTTTGTTTTGTTATTATTTGCATTATGCATATTATGAATTTACGTTTAACTGCTAACTGCATTAAACTCGTTTTGTTCTATGGAAACTGTTTCTGCTATTTTACCTGGATTCAAAGGAATACCATCCTAAAAGCTCTTGAGCAAAGATACAAAATGGTGTCGGCAAAGGTGAATAGAGGAGCCCACCAGAGTAATTGGGCGTTCGTTCGGAAAAGCGACTGCCACACTTCCACTTTTTTATTTGTAACTGTATCTCTGCTGCTGTTTGTCGGATGAACATGGGCAATGGATCGTTTTAAAGCTACAAGTGTGATTTACAACTTTTACTTCGGGTCTTTAGTCGCTATCAGCAGCTGTTTACACGATAAGTCCCGGCTAATGACAAATTAGCTAAATTTTCGTGAGAAAAGTTGAGCTAAAAATGTTTTATTACTCATCTGTTTAAATGTATGTCAATAATTACGACCAATAAGAGCGTTATATATGAAGCAGTCCTTCTCTTATTACTATCAAAGCTCATTAGAACTGATTTTGGATCAATATTTTGAACGCAGGAAGCAAAAATGCTGTTTTAGGCACTTAGGCACCATTTAAGCCCTTTTGAACTCTCCAAAAACTATGACGCGGACGCCGCAGAGATGGGGACTTTTCAGGATTTGTTACTGGGGTACTAGGGAACATCTATACCAAATTTCAGCTTTACATTATTTTTTTTTAGGTTAAAACTTAATATGCCTGGGCTAATTTGGATTCAGCAAATCCTCAAAGTACTCTTTCCACACTGTCTTGAGTGTCTCTTTGTTGTGTTCCTCATTTCCGTTTTTGTCCACCGTTACCACATCCTTTCGCAGACCTCTTCTCTTACTTTTGACCATCCCATAAAGTACTTTCTTATTTCCTCTGCTGTCTTCCTCCATCATCTCTGTCCACTTTACCATCCACTTCTTTCTCTCCTCTGCGACAATCGTGTTTGCTTCTTTCTTCTTTATCTTATAAGCTTCCCTTGCTAGATCAGTTCTTTCCTGGAACCACACTCTGAAAGCCTTGTTCTTCCTTCCCACAGCTTCTTTTACTCTCTCATTCCACCATGGGTGTCTCTTTACACCACTTTCTGTTGCTTGTTCTTCCACATACTGCCACTCCTGCTTCCACCATTGTATTTTTGAATTGCTTCCATTCCTCTTCCCCTAATTTAGGATTATCTGTTGAACCACATATTCCCTATAATTAATTGATTCCGCTGACAAAAGTCCATAAAGAAATACCCTTCTGGATTCTTACTGCCATAACCATATGGTCCCAAAATCTCCTCTCGTCCTTGTCTGTTTCTTTTCACTTGTGCAATCAAATCTCCCATTACTATTATTTCCTTATCCTCTATATTTTTCCACCTCTTCTAGGAATTCTTCTAAGCTCTCTTCTTTATTCCCCGTTTGTGGAGCGTATACCTGAACCAGATCTTTTGTCCCTGTCTGGAGCTGTATCCTTCCAATGATCATCCAGTCACTTATCTTCTTCACCTCCTCCTCATACTCTAGGACATCCTTTCTTATAATCATTCCTACTCCATTTTTTGCCTCCTGTCCTCCACAGTAATACAGCCTATATCCTTCCTTTAGTTTTCTTTCCCCTTTTCCTTCCCATTTTGTTTCACTGAGACCGAGGATGGCTATATCCTTCTCTATCATGAAGTCCACTAGCTCCTCAGTCTTGTCCGTCAGGGTTAAGATGTTGACTGTCCCTATTCGGATGTATTGCGATGCTGGTCGCCCATTTCTCACAGCTCCCCCAGCATCTGAAGAACTGCGTGTAGCCTGCAGGGGACGCCCTAGCATTTTCCGAGGCTGAACCATATTTGCTTTCATTTTGGGCTATTATTAAGATGGGGTCGCCACTCCCAAATGCATTTTATGACCTACTGCCAGGTATGAACTAGGCTGCTCCTAACATGGAAATCTGTAAGGATGAAGTAAAAATTAGTTACTTTTTAGCTACTTTTAGTCACCCTTTAGTTAATTTTAGTTACCTTTGAATTCAAGACATGTCTGCGGTCTGCAAGCATAGGAGCTCATCACGTGGGGAAGAAAAACAACAATGAACTGTGTTTAAAAGCGGTAAATAAAATAAATAAAATAAAAATAAAATAAATAAAAACTAAATATTAATTGTCCAATGAGTTGTTTTAGCTAATATGTCGTCTTGTGCACAAGACGTTGTTATAATTATCAATAGTGGGTGCGATACATCCTACATTCTAAGAAGATACTGCAAATAGTTTCTATACCACGTCGCTTGGTAGGATTGTTGGTGACACTGTGTTTGATGATTCTAGAAGAGGAAACACCGAAAATGTCCCTTATGATCCAAGATGGCAGCCATTTTTGAACAAGCGTTAAAAATATACGGAAAAAAAAAAAACGTAAATTTTGTAATTGCGGGGTGCGTTGTATTGTTGTCGACTAATTTTGGCATCCTAAACCTAACTAAAATATTTATTTGAACGTCAGAAGGCATGCAAGTACGTTTCGGGTCAAAAATACTGTTTTTTAAACAAACGTGAAGAAATTTAAAAATAAGGAATCGACAACATATTGCATGTGTTATATTGTTTTAGACTAATTTCGACGTCCCAAACACAACTAAAATATTTATTAGAACGTCCGAGGCCATATAAATTCGTTTTGGGGCAAAAAGTGCCGTTATTCTTGAACAAACGTGAAAAATATAAGAATATCGGTTTGACAGAAGATGCTAATGCCCTGAGACGCTGGTGTCTCGCCGGTCCAGAGGTTTGAAGGCTACTGAATGAGTTTGACAACTCGGCAACTTCTTACCAGAAAACCGAGACGAAGCACCATGAAGATTATCCTGCATTCCAAGCTAAATTTCGAGAAAACGTAAGCAAAATGAAGGAAAGTTTCGAAGAAATGGGGAACCCTTTCCAACACACCGATTCTGAATTGATAGTGATCGACAGTCGCATCGTGGTACCAGAAGGAAAAGACCTTTTGGACCGTGTCGAAGATGATGGTCTGAGAAGATACGAAGAATTTGTGCGGGAACGATTTTCGGAGGGAAGTTAAGTCTGTTTTTGATTCGATTAAAAAGCAAAACTGTCGGATTTTTGCCGTCTCAAAGTCGAAGGCAATAGCTGCAACTGGAAAAATACGATCACTTAGAGCCAATGTCGAGCTTTTCTCCAACCTCTTCGTCGCGTGCCTGAACAGGAAGTTAGACATCGACAAATTCTGCGCACATGAAAACCAGAATTTCCCCCCGTCTTCATCTTACGAAGGAGATTTGCGCATCGATGAAGGTAAAAGCGACTTAACGCACATTCTTGAAGGTCTGATGAAGACTACGGAATTACCGAAGCATTGTGATGGTGTCATCTACTATGGTGCTGTACTCGTCCATGGTAACCCTCCAAAATCGGCGAAATCTTTTAATCACTACTACACAAAACAAATTTACACCACAATGAGGTGTAAGCGACATGACATCGTCTGGGACCATTAAAAAGGTGACAGTCTTAAAAAATCTGCGGAGATGCCAGAGGAGTAGGCGTACGACGAAAAATCAGTGAAGAAGCAAATGTGCCTCGAAATTGGCAAGACTTTTTTTTTAATTCTTCAAACAAAGAGCAACTTTTGCGACTCATCGCCTCACATGCATTGGCAAATAACAATAATGAGGTATGCTTAGTTTACCCACATGAACGGCCGCATAGTTTCGTCAGATTCAAGCAGAACAAGTATCGATGGCTTAGACTGAAGCACTAGAAGAGGCCGATGCAAGAATGATGCTTCATGTTCGAGATACACGGAGCACGAAAAGTGGTGATTTATTCCTGTGATACGGATGTTCTTGTGCTGTCCATTTCATTCATGTCTGTATTCAGGCAAGCTGGATTGGAAGAGTTCTGGATTTATTTTTCAGCATCAAAGAACCGACCATACATGACATTGCCGAATCGATTGGTGAAGAAAAATGCGCAGCTTTAAGAGGTTTCCACGCCTTCAGTGGGTGTGACAACTTCTTTTGCAACCAAGTCTAAAAAAAAGCGCATGGAAAACGTGGCTAGCCTTTGAAGAAGCAACAAGCGCTTTCCGAAGAATATTTGCTCCACTCCCCGATCTGATCTCCCTGATGACATCTTTCATACTTTGGAAAAATATGTGGTTATTTTGTACACCAGAGATCCTGAAATTTAATCGACAAAAGAGGCCAGGAAAATTCTTCTAACAACCAAGAACAAATCAATAGAAAGTCTTCCACCGACAACAAGACGCCCTGTTGCAACATGTACTACGGTCTAAATTCCAAGCCGGCCATGTTTGGGGAAAGGCCCTCTACCATCACCACAGGTAAGTTCAATCAAAAGTGTATGTAAGTCTGCTGAGTATTGCCGGTAAAAACTTTAACACTGCGTTTGCGTTTTATAAAGGGCAGGGGATGGCTTAAGCGCGAAGACACGTGGTCTCCTAGATGGACAACACAGCCTCCGATTTGGACAGGCTTAAGGGGAGTATTGCTCAAGTGTGGATGCCAAAAAAAAACTGCTCAACGAAAGCATGTAGTTGCTTTGGAAACGATGTGCCATGTACAATGATGTGGAGGGAAATGCCACAATGCCAGTTAAAATGAAAGTCAAACTCAAAGAGACACCCTTTTAAATCATGTAAGTAACCTATAACAGAGAAAACATTCATCTACAGTAAAACTTCTTTTATACGATTCACACTTATACGTTTTCTACACTTATACGATTTTTTTCTTGGTCCCGGCAAAATCCCTATACTTTCCATGTTAATTTATTTCCGATATACGTTTTACATTCATTCGTTTTTCACGCTTATACGATCATATCGTACGTCCCCGAGAGAAAAATGCGTCGTTTATACGTTTACAACGGTTTCCCTACCTAAAATCTCTAAAAATATTGGAGCCAGAAACTTATGACACGCACTGTACGTTTCTCGGAAACCATCCCTCGCGCGGCGCTATGTTGTGGCGAGAGCGACCTTGAAGTTGCGTGTGTTGCGAAATACAACATCACTTGCTGCAGTCATTGTTCTGCCTTGTTCGGTGCTTCAGTTGTGGTTAACCTTGATAGCAGTGAACATGGGTGAAAGGAAGAGGAAGTTCATTACGATTGCTGTTGTTCACTTCTTAACGGGGGCCATTGCTCGCCGCTCGCCCGCGCTGCGGGCCTGTCTCCCGCCAGCCACTTTGCCGTAATGCGGAGCTCGCGCGGCCTATATATAGCCTATACTGTAGTTCACAGCTGGTGCTGAAAATGTTCGCCATTCACTGCTACACATCGCTGGCACCTCTTTATGAAATTGTAATTTACGTTCTGAAGTTCCTCACCACCGATTGACTGTATTTCAACTGTAATATAGTCTTTAAGCTCATTTTCGCGAAAGATTTTCTGTACTTTATGAAGGTATTTACACACGTTCACGTAATGAAAATCGCATTGGAACATCACACTGAGCACTAAAGACGTGAACAATTGACTAAACTGAACCCCACACTGCTAAAGCACACTGCAAAGGAGGGAAATTTGTGGCGCCAAGAAGCGCATTACGGCCAAGTGCTTGACGGGGGACCGGCTCGCGGCGGGCGCGAGCGAGAGTCCGCGTCGCATATAACACCAAGTCCCTGTATAACCCATAATGTCACATACATTTTGCAGTTTTTATTTAGCGACTTTCATTTACGCGTTTTTCACGCTTATACGTTTTTTTCATTTAGTCCCTTGAAAATCGTATAAGTGAAGTTTTACTGTATTCATAATGTTGAATTTTGGGCTTATGCCGTGTTTTATTATATTGCAATTCGACGCGTTTCGAAAGAAACCATGTCTTTCATCGTCAGGAATAATCTGGAATACGACAATGTTGCTAAGAGAAAGCAACGAAGAACATATAGAAGGTGCCCAAAGATGGACGCCATTATAGCCCCATGTTAGGGACAACGGAAAGCAGCAGTGAATTATTTTCTCAGGGTTCTGATAATAGGTAGCCAGGATTCACTGAGATTGTAGTCGGTGTAAACACCCAGATAATTTCAACCGCCTCCCTGATGATTCTGGGACGATATTGCTTTATACGGGCAAGAACATCCACCCCTTGGAACATGACATCATGGCCAGGTGTTAAAGCATGATCGGCGACACCGGCTACAATCTCAGTGAATCCTGGCTACCTATTATCAGAACCCTGAGAAAATAATTCACTGCTGCTTTCCGTTGTCCCTAACATGGGGCTATAATGGCGTCCATCTTTGGGCACCTTCTATATGTTCTTCGTTGCTTTCTCTTAGCAACATTGTCGTATTCCAGATTATTCCTGACGATGAAAGACATGACGATGAAAGACATGGTTTCTTTCGAAACGCGTCGAATTGCAATATAATAAAACACGGCATAAACCCAAAATTCAACATTATGAATAATAACACGGGCCGTGAAAGTCTAAATGACAACATTCATCTAATTTTTTTTTTTTCAGTGATGAGGCCACTGCATAGTAGGTAATATTTTGTGATCAATAAACCAAAACAATATTAGTAGTAGTCTATTACTTAACAAACAGCATACTATTATTATGTGACAAACACATAAAGTGTAAAATATTTATCTATTAAATGTAACTTGGACAACATTTATGTTAAATGCCTTTAAAAAAAGCTCACTTCGCAATAGAGCACCAAACAGAATTTGCAAAAAAAAAAGTACCAAGGACAAAGGTTGTTTTTTAGTTAAAATTCCCCACCCTCCTAACTAATTTGTATTGGTCTCGAAAGTTCAAAAAAATATTGTAGTCGAGTTTGGAATGTAGAAATTAGTCAAAAACAATACACATACCTGTACTCTATTTTGTCCATTTCTTATATTTCAAATTTCTTAAAGTTTGTTAAAAAATAATAACGGCACTCTTGATCCCGGAACGTACTTCTATGTCATCAGAAATTCAAACAAATATTTCAGTTGTGTTTTGGATGTCGAAATTAGTCAAAAATTATACAACACCTGCCTAATGTTGGCAGTTCCATATTTTTCAAATTTCTTAACGTTTGTTCAAAAATAATGGTATTTTTTGTCCCGAAACGTACTTATATGCCCTCAGACGTTGAAATGAATATTTCAATTGTGTTCAGGAAAACAACACAACGCACCACACATTTAACAAATTTTATATTTTAAGTGTTTTTAACCCTTGTTCAAAAATGGCCACCAACTTGGATCCTAAGTAGTGCTGTAAAATACCCAGGTATTTATAAATCGGGGTAAATACCAAGGGTATATACTCTGGTAAATACCCAATTTGGGGAAATACGTATGGAAACTGAAAGAAGGGGATAGAAGGGTCGAATACCTCAAAATGGTAAAGGAAGGAATTCCAACAGATGAAGAAAGAGGGGCGGAAGAGGAATGGGCTAGATTTAAATTTAAAAAGACACTAGTAGGTGCAGCAGAAGCAGTATGTGGGAGGACAAGTAGTAAGAAGAGGTGGAAGGAAACACCATGGTGGAATGAGAAGACAAAAGATATAGTAAGGGAAAAGAATAGAGCCTTTAGGAGGTGGTATCAAAATAGGACGGTAGAGGCAAGGGAAGAGTACCAGGAAAGAAAGAAGGAGGCGAAGAGAGTAGTGGCTGAGGAGAGAAGAAAGTGGATGGAAGAGTGGACAAAGATGATGAAGGAGGATAGTGAAGGTACAAAAAAGGTCCTGTATGGGATGGTAAAAAATAAGAGGCGGAAGGATCCTACGGATTATGTTAGAATGGTGAACAAAAGGGGACAAGAGATAGAAAATAGGGAAGAACTGAAGAAAATGTGGAAAGAATATTTTGAAGAACTTCTGAACCCAAATGGAAAAGATGGTGAGGAGGAAGAAATCGGGGAAGAGGAAGATGAACTGCAAACAGAAAAGGACTTAATATGGAAAGAAGTGGAAGATGCAGTGAACAAGATGAAAGGAGGGAAGGCACCGGGTGTGGATGAGTTGAGTGTGGAGATGGTGAGAGCAGAAGGAGAGGTGGGGATACAGTGGCCGTACCGAGTGATGAGGACAGCATGGAAGGAAAGGAAGACCCCAGAGGACTGGAAAAAAGGAATAATTGTCCCGATCTTCAAGAAAGGTAGTAGAACAGATTGCAGGGGAATAACACTGATGAGTCATTGTGCAAAGATCTTCGAGAAAGTTTTGGAAAAGAGAATTAGGACAAGGATAGAAGGAGGGATGAGGGAAGAACAACATGGCTTCAGAGCAGGAAGGTCCACAGTGGATTTGATTTTTGCTGTAAGGCAGTTACAAGAACAGCACTATGAGTATGGAACAGGTCTGCTGATGGCCTTCCTGGACATTGAGAAAGCATATGACAGTGTATGCAGAAACAAAGTATGGAAGTCCCTGGAGGATAGAGGAGTAGAGAAATGGACTATAAAGAAGATAAAGGAGATGTACAAGGGAAGTGTGAGCTGTGTGAAAGTGGGAGGAGAGAGATCAGACTGGTTGGAACAGAGAAACGGCCTGAAACAAGGAAGTGCACTGTCACCGTTACTTTTCATTGTGGTGATGGATGACATAATGACCCGAGTGGCACAAGTAATTGGGGAAGGAAAGATGAAAGCAATGGTGTTTGCAGATGATTTGATGATTTGGGGAAACAAGGAGGAGAAGGTACAGGAACAGTTGGACGTGTGGGAAGGAATAATACAAGGATATGGGATGAAATTTAGCATAAATAAGAGTGAGATGGTGATCACAACAAGGAAGAAGGAAAGAACCACAACGGGAATAACAATTGGTGGGGAACAGCTGAAGAAAGTGGAGAGTTTCAAGTATCTGGGAAGCCTGATACAAGATAATGGAAGAAACTATAGAGAAATAAATGAGCGGGGGAGGCAGGCAGAAGCATTTCGGAGGAGTGTGAGAAGCATGTTATGGAGCAAGGACGTCCCTCAGAACAGCAAAAAGATCATATATCAGACGTACTACAGTATGTCCCTATCCTGACGTATGCCCCGGAGACCTAGGTTACGAAAGGAAGGGAGAAGAGCAAAATACAGGCCAGTGAGATGAGGTTCTTGAGAAGCAGTATTGGAGCTACCAAGATGGACAGAATAAGAAATGAGAGGACCAGAGAATTAATGAAGGAGGAACCATTACAGGATGGTATAGAGAAATGTAGACTTAGATGGTATGGACATGTAAAACGAATGGAGGAGAAGAGGATACCCAGGAGAGTACACGAGACGAAGTGGGAAGGAAAGAGACCGAGAGACAGGTGGCAGACGGGGGTGGAAGAAAGCGTGAAGAAGAGAGGAGAAGACTGGACAAGGGTGTAGGCTGAGAGATGGTGGGGAGACAGAAGACGTTGGAGAGGCTTGTGTTCCAAACAGACCCGGCCAGTGGCTGGAAACTGCAAGATGATGATGACCTGGGTATTTTAGATCTTTCATTAAAAATCCTGTGTCCTGGTAAGTTGAACCTTAAGAAAGGGTACCGGTATGCAAACTATTCTACATTAACATTTTAGAAATGTAACATCATTAGATAATAAATAAAATTAAATTTAATTAGAATTGGGACTTAAAAACAGAATTAGATAAGGAGATATAAACTAACAACTCCACTACACTGAAAAAGTTAGGTTAAGTACAGTAGGCATCAAACAGTTTGAATTCTGGGTAGGATGAGCTGAGCAGTGTTGCCAACTCACATGCTTGTTGGCATACATCTTCACCCATTATAGAGCCTACATACTACAAAAACTTCCGACATGCATTTATATTATTTCGAGTATGATTTATTTATTTTTTTATATATTTTAAGTTGAATGAAAAATAACTTCAAGCACTTTTACTACGCATTTTTTTCTCTCTCAAATGTCCTTTCTATTGGATATATTTTATTACCTTTTGAGTTTTGGCGTACACTTTGAATTAATATGCATATAGCCTACTCATATTACTACAAAAGTAGCTTTTCCCTCCCACATCTTTGTTGGTCATTTCCAGTACCGTAATAAAACTCGACCTTCTCAATATCTTGATTTTTATTAAAATTTTAAACACAAAACAACCAAAAGGTTTTATACAATCTTTTACTTTAGTTTAAGGAAAAAACACTTAAAGACACGGCTACAGTGTCAAAACAAATAAATACTAAAAAATATCCGGACGTCCATTTTCCTTTTTTGTTTTGTTTTCTTTTCTTTTGTTTTGAAGGATCACTATTGTTCCTGATTTCAATTTAAGGCATCAAATACCTGTGTTTCAGTCCTTGTTTGTCCAACACTTCATCAGCTCATGAAAAAGTTTTGTACAAAGCACAAAAACTGAAAATACCCTCACTTTGGGTATTTAATTGACCACTGGGTAAATACCCGGGTAAATACCCCATTTATATTTACCTTCCCACTGGGTATTTACCCGGCCCACATCACTAATCCTAAGGGACATTTTTGGGGTTTCCTCTTTTAGAATTATCAAACATAGTGCTACCGACAAACCTGCCAAGTGGCGTGGTATAGTAACTATTTGCAGTATGGAAAATACGTACCACACCCACTACAAGAGGTTGCTCTGCTCTTTACCGTTTGGCAAGATTTCCTTGGTTCCCGCGGTAGATCACGAAGAAATGTATGCGACGTTACGTGATCGTCACCGAATTCTGACTTTGCAGTCAAGTACGGAGAAATGTCGTGATGTTACACGATCGGCGCTGGTCTCAGCCGTTTGACAAGTTTCCCGTTGTTTTCACGATAGAACACTGAGAAAAATCGCGATTTAGATAAACGGTGTCGCTTTTAGTCATTCGACGAGATTTCCATTGTCTTTAAGGTCCGGCACGAGAAATATATAGCATTATTACTTAATAGGCGCCACTTGCTGTCTGTCTGACAAGAATCCAGTTGTCCTCGTCACTGAATGCGGAGAAATATCGAGATGTATCTCAATCGATGCAGCTCTCGGTCGTTTTACGAGATTCACGTTGTCCTCGCGATATTATGCAATCGGCGTCACACCCGGCCGTTCAACGATTGCCTACCTGTCTATATGCCCTGACAGAATGGTGGAGGCAAGCCCAAGGTTGGGCATGGTTAAAATTCACGAGTGGTAATGGACATGTTGTATGGTCGGCGCCGTGATTCCCGCTGTCCGTATGCTGTGGTTGGGAGTTCATCAATTCAGGGTGGATCACTAGGAAAAATTAGTATCGCGATGCTACGTAGGCAGTCATTTTTAAGTGGGTTAATGCACTTCTTGCTCCCCGTACGCTTTTAAGTATACGGTCATGGGATAAGTGACGAGTAGGTTTCGGAATGTTTCGTGATGGGTGCCCTATCACCTTTGACAGGATTCCCGCAGTCCTCGTGGTCACAAGTTCACAATAGGGGACTTACGCAACCGACGTCGATCTCGGTCCATTTGACGAGATTCCCGCAGGCAAGTCGTGCGGTCAACCGGCCGTCTTGAGGATGTGATTTTGGAGGAAGAACGTTCGAAGTAGGTGCCGTATCGAATATTACGAATTAATCTGCGAGGACTGCACGAATAATACGACAAGAAGGCACATTTTCTTTCGAATGCTAATCACGAATTATACAAGTTATACAAGTTTCGAAATAACCAGTTAGACTATATATCAGATGGAACCAAAGTTCGAAGGAAAATCGACATATAACTGAATTTCGAATTAACCATAGGCCTGCCTGTCGAAAATTTATGCGAAAGATTTTTAAAATACAGGTTTGTTACTGTAATCTATATGTATTTCGAAGCTATTTCGTAATTTTTGTTTCGAAACGGTAACATTTCGCAGGATAGCGAAATTAAAATATTTCGCGTCATTTCTGGACTTCAATTTGACATAAGTTAGTCTTAAAATTTAGCGATCAATAACAGAAATGAGAGGTTTCTGTTTAGTTTCGCAAGTTTTCGTGAATAAACGTCTCGCGAAAAGTCAGGTTTCCTAATAACAGAAAAATATTTCACACAAAACTAGAAAGTCTTCTTGATGACGAAGGTATCCTCAGTATGCATTTCTTTGAGCTACGGCACGGGGAAATATGGCTTATGCAATCGGCACTAAAACTAACTAACCCCGTGGCACTACAGCCCTTGAAGGGCCTAGGCCTACCAAGCGACCGCTGCCCAGCCAATTGGCCTGCAGATTTTGGGGTGACGCGTGGTCAGCGCGTCAGGTCCCCTCGGCCGTTAATCTTGGTTTTCGTGACCGGGGCACTGTCTCACTGTCAGACAGCTACTCAATTGTCCTCACGAGGCTGAGTCCACCCCGTTCCAACCCTCACGTCAGTTTTAAAATCCCTGATGGAGCCGGGGATCGAACCCGGGGCCTCCGGGTGAGAGGCAGGTGCTCTACCCCAACACCACGGGCACTGCTTGCGTAAAACTCGCTCCATTGCAATCTCTCAGCCTACCGGCGCGAGTTTAAATGATTCAACCCGCCTTCAGAAAATTTTCGTTAGCAGTTTGTAAAATTCGTTACTTTTTCGTTACTTTCGTTACCCGTTTGTAAAATTCGTTACCGGTAGACACCCTGACAGACACCTTTTGTAGCCGCTCCTCTAGAGTACAGACGCTACGGGTGTCCACAATATGGACAAATATCTTTTACTGTATTAACCACGAGCACTGGGTAGCCTCTTCCGCTATCTTTGCTGTACCGAAGGGCTCCCACCACCGCAGATGCCGTTGGGGTCTTCACTCATACTCTGAGCTAGGCCCTCCATATTTATAACCCTTTGAGAGAGGGTGTCCCACTCAACTGCCCCTGCATATACCATGCACCGAAAATTTTCACACTTGTTTTCAGTCAAAAAAGTGCGAGTTATATGCGAGCAAATACGGTAGTACTAAAATTAATAGTCTGAAAAAGGAACTGAAAGCACCAATTGCAACTTCTAAATATGAACCAAAAATGACTTTTGGTCTCCTTGCCACTTCATACACAATAGCTCATGTTCAAGTTTAAGGATGTCTAGCTCATAACAGTTAGGACTTTTAGACGAAAGTAGTGTAGCATCTAGTTAGAACTCTTACACATCAATATATGAGAACATCTTTTAAATCAAACAAGAATCTAACAAGGCAGTTCAGTTTGAAATAGCTGCTCCCACCGCCACCAAGTATTTGCAATGGAGTTGCACAGATTTATCTTTATGAAAGCTCGAGAGAAATATCATTAAAAGCTCGTAGACGTTGCTTGTAACATGGAGATTAAAACCCATGACGGCACTCCCCCCTCACTTGCATGGAATCCAAACCATTCATGAGACTATTTAGGCAAGCAGTTAAACCACCACAGGGTATGATTTTGTCTTCAAGGGATCTTCAGGTTAACTTATTCTTAAAATAATAAAACAATTTAAATATATACATATATATTAAAAATTTACCAGCACTGAAATTGTCATCTGATTCCCGGTGGAATGCCTCCCATTGGACGTGGTTGATCTTCAGCAAAGCATATGCCGTTTTATTTCCACCTTCCATCAATTTAATTTCCTGATCCTTAGGACAGCGATAAGATTTGTTGACTGGTGTAGCAAATTGTGGCTCTTCAATCTGGAACACCGTCTCTGTTGATTCTGAGAACAAAAATAATCATTTCAACAAATTTTGTATATTGACTTGAGAGCCTAACAATTGGGACAGTCAAGTTGCAACACAAGATTCTATCTGCAAACTAATGTTTATAATGTATTTCATGGGGATTTTCTAATCGCTATGCTCCCATGGTTGTTAGGTCTTGCTCCATGTAGCTTGGTTCTCCAGCTAGCATGAAGGGCAGCAACAGTAACTATATAGAATTAATATAAATACGTTAATATAAATACGGCCTGAAACAAGGAAGTGCACTGTCGCCGTTACTTTTCATTGTGGTGATGGATGACATACTGACCCGAGTGGCACAAGTAATTGGGGAAGGAAAGATGAAAGCAAAGGTATTTGCAGATGATTTGATGATTTGGGGAAACAAGGAGGAGGAGGTGGTGGTACAGGAACAGTTGGACGTGTGAGAAGGAATAATACAAGGATATGGGATGAAATTTAGCATAAATAAGAGTGAGATGGTGATCACAACAAGGAAGAAGGAAAGAACCACAACGGGAATAACAATTGGTGGAGAACAGCTGAAGAAAGTGGGGAGTTTCAAGTATCTGGGAAGCCTGATACAAGATAATGGAAGAAACGATAGAGAAATAAATGAGCGGGGGAGGCAGGCAGAAGCATTTCGGAGGAGTGTGAGAAGCATGTTATGGAGCAAGGATGTCCCTCAGAACAGCAAAAATATCATATATCAGACGTACTATGTCCCTATCCTGACGTATGCCTCGGAGACCTGGGTTATGAAAGGAAGGGAGAAGAGCAAAATACAGGCCAGTGAGATGAGGTTCTTGAGAAGCAGTATTGGAGCTACAAAGATGGACAGAATAAGAAATGAGAGGACCTGAGAATTAATGAAGGAGGAACCATTACAGGATGGAATAGAGAAATCTAGACTTAGATGGTATGGACATGTAAAACGAATGGAGGAGAAGAGGATACCCAGGAGAGTACACGAGACGAAGTGGGAAGGAAAGAGACCGAGAGACAGGTGGCTGAAGGGGGTGGAAGAAAGCGTGAAGAAGAGAGGAGAAGACTGGACAAGGGTGGAGGCGGAGAGATGGTGGGAAG
Organism: Meconema thalassinum; assembly: GCA_946902985.2. NCBI lineage: Eukaryota > Metazoa > Arthropoda > Insecta > Orthoptera > Tettigoniidae > Meconema > Meconema thalassinum. Next base: position 268,794,952 of record OX336393.1, on the reverse strand, counting down.
ACAGAAGACGTTGGAGAGGCTTGTGTTCCAAACAGACCCGGCCAGTGGCTGGAAACTGGGCAAGATGATGACGTTGGCTTCGGTGGCAGTCGGCAGCATGCTGAACCGCTATGCCCAAGATCGGGGTTCAAACCTGGCAGAAGTAGTCAGAACTTTAAGAGTGTCCATCGGTATGCCTTCCTTCGGAGGGGAAGTAAAGCCGGTGGGCCCATGTCATTGATTTATTGCATGTTCAGGTACAATTGGTAGTCATCATCATTAGAGCCCGGATTTGTAAGCACAATCCAATTGTGAAATAAGCAAGCATATAAGCACGAAAAATGTAACAAATAAGCACAAAAAATAAGCAAATAAAAAATTAAAATTAAATCAAATATATGGTTTCATAGAATTCTTGCCTTACGTAAGCTTGTTACAGTACACTAGGATGGTCATCTTAAGATTTTCTTGTGTGAAGCTTCATCGTTTGTCAGTGAAGAATGTTTTACACAGTGAAAATGATCTCGTAACGTTGCATGACGTTACAGGAACATGTGAGTAGCACCACAGTTCCTCTTGAGTGAATTCCTCTTCGAAATACGTTTCTGTACCAGAGAGCTTATTAGAAATTTTACACAGTGTTTCGTAACCAGTGTTTTTCGTTAATACCGTACAGAGTTTCTCAAAGGCAGTTTTATCAATACCGTGAGTCTCTGAAGACAACGTTACTGACATGTCATCTATCAAAGAAAGTGAATGTTTCAAGGTATTATTTCGAGCTTCCAACTTTGTTATAATAGCAGGTATTTGGGAGAAACGGTCATGGATGGACTGTTTCTTGTCTTGGATGCCAATATTAGCAAAACATTCCTGTGCTGCGGCAATGGTGGCTGCATCTTCTGCATTTAAGGAGTCCAACCGGTTTTTTCTTCACTGAAATGTTCTGCGTAGTATGACACCCTTCTGTTTGCATATTTTTCTAAAAATTTCCGAAGCTGCTCATTATTTAATTTCCACAATGGAATGTCCGAACTCGCTAATGCTAAACGCAAGTCTTTGAAAATTGCATCAATTTAACTCGATTGTTCGCCTACAGTGCCTGTAATTAGTTGCTGATTTAGCTGAGATTTATTCCTTATGTCGCGTTTTGTTGATATGTTGTACAATGTCACATTTTTTCTTTGTAGAAACACAGTTTTCGCACACCAAACAAAACAAGACCCTACTAAAGACACTTCTAAACTAGTTTACGTATTTGCGCAGCAAAGCCGATTGAGACGTTTTTGTGGGTGGCATTTCTTAACTTACTACATGACCGAGCGCGATCATATAGGCCTACACGTGATCACATGAACAAGTGTTGCACGACTGAAAGAAGAATACTGATTGCATCAGCAAGCTGTGTCCTAACAGCTTGGGAAGCGGGGATTCACCAACCATGGGACAACATGCCGATATCGGATTGAACAGCTTAATCGCAGTAGAAGATATTCAGCGGGGCATCCCAAGTTTTTCTCGTAATTTCGACGGAGTATTATTTCACAACATCCTGGGGCTTCCCCCTTTTACACTTATACCGTATTGCTTATTAGTCGATATAAAATGGGGGACGAATTGCTTGAATGATAAAATGATGGCTAGGAGTGAAAATTTACTTTTAAATGTACATGTTTTGGGTAAAATAAGCTATTTTAATTATAAAATCATAAAATAACCCTACCAACCTGGGCCCAATGTCTGGGAAGCCAGGCTCTGCCTGTCACAAGTCAGGACCAAAGGGGAGTGATAGAGGAGTAACACCTCTTTAAAAAACCTTGGTCCAGCTGGCCCGGCTGGTAGTTCCTTGTAAGGGCCCCTTACCAGGGTTACGGTAAAGTCCTCAACGACAACTGTGGTGGAGAAGGTAGCCTTTGGTACAGCATAGATGACGGAAGAGGCATCCCAGTGCTCGGGATAAATAGAGCAAAAGGTATCTGTTTTAACTAAACAGATATCAGCATTCACCCGATAACGTCTGTTCCCCATGTTAGGGGCGGTTATCAAAGGCGTCTGTTCCCATATTGGGCGGCCTATTATGATCCATCTGGCGATTCGATCACAGATGTAACATCGAAGGGGAGTAAACCTCCTTCCAAAATAATCTCAACTTAAGACATGATAGTAAACCACAACGGAAAATATACTCCAGGAGGTAAACAATCCTCCATCACAAGAAACTGTGATGCAACTGGGCCTGCGGAGTCTGGAGAGCCCAAAACATCATGTGAGGAAGAGTCGGAGCTTCCTGGAACTTCACGCATAAGACCTAAGCAAAAACATCTGCTAGGCACACTGAACATCAATACGCTCATGAAAACTGGTAAACTGAAACAACTGACAGATGTGCTGAATAGACGTAATATCCTCATTCTTGCTTTACAAGAAACTCGATACACCGACGAAGATGCTTTTGAGTCTGAGGGATATAGAATTTACAAAGGGAAAGCTGGCATCAAAACCAAACAAAACAGTACTATACTTGGAACAGCTTTTATGATTAAACAAAACTTAACAGAATCAATAACAAATTTTACATCTTCATCAGAACGAATTTCACTTCTCTCATTTCGATCAGGAAACAAAGGCTATACTATAATCAATGCTCATGCTCCCACCAATGAGGACAATAAGAAAAATCCAGAAAATGTTGACGAGTTTTGGGAAATGTTGGAACATGAATCATCAAAGATACCTTATCATCACGTTAAAATCTTAGTGGGTGACTTTAATGCACAGATTGGAAGAGAGAGAAAATTTAGAAACATAGTGGGTGACTTCCCAGCTCACAACCGCACTAACAGAAATGGAGAGAGACTCATAAGTTTCTGCAGACTATTTGATCTTAAATTGATGTCAACCTTTTTTAGGAAATTACCGAGGAGAAAGAAAACATGGTGCTCTCCAAATCCACATTTAGGTTCATATCAATTGGATCATGTAGCAATTACAAAACAGAACTTTAGAGAAATCATGAATGTTAGAGTAAGGAGAGGATTAAATATTGATTCTGACCATTTTTTGTCTGAGATCAAAACTAAATTCCAACCAAATAAATCCAAGCCAAAAATTCCAAAAATTCCTAAAATAGACACAAAAGTTTTATCAGAAAATAAGACTGAATTTATCAATAAACTGCATACTAAAGATAAGAGTAACTGGGAAGAGATCAGAGATGTAATGATAGAATCAGCCAAAGAATTGGGACAGCCTCCAAGGAAAAGGAAACACCGATGGTGGAATACAACATGTGATGCAGCGATCGAACGTAGATTAGCGGCTTGGCAGTTATGGAATTCCAGGAAACGAGAAGATGACTGGATTAATTTTGTAGAGATCAGAAAGCTAACATCCAAAATCATCAGGATAGAGAAACGTAATTATGATAAGAAGCGATTGGAAGAGATAGATATAGATTTTAAAAAGAACAACACCAGACAATTCTACAAAGTATTTCGAGAGGAGATCCAAGGATACAAACCAATGAACCTCCATTTCAAGGATTCAACTGGTAGACTGGTCACTAATAATAAAGACAACTGCGAGTTACTAGCTAAATACTTTGAGGAACTTCTTAATTGCGAAGAACCTTTAGAAAGACTACAGTTTACATCACCACAAAAAGAGAACCCTCCGTCAGAACCACCAACTGTCCAACAAATAGAACAATATATTGACAATCTTAAAAATAATAAGGCACCTGGTGAGGATGGGATACTAACTGAAATGTTGAAACTCGGTGGTAAATTTGTAGCTGAAGCTTTACACAAAGTTATCAAGGAATGTTGGGAAAAAGGAACAATTCCAAATGATTGGAAACAGGCAATAATCCATCCCTTGCACAAGAAAGGAGATAAGACAAACCCCAACAATTATAGAGGTATTTCCTTACAGCCAATCGCATACAAAGTTCTTTCTAAAGCACTGCTACACAATCTGGAAGAACAAGCAGAACATACTATCGGCGAATACCAAGCCGGATTTAGAAAAGGGAGATCTTGTCCAGAGCAAATTTTCAATCTCAAAACAATCCTTAGAATCAGAACAATACGTAACCTCAACACAGTTGTATCTTTCATTGATTTCAGAAAGGCTTATGATTCAATAGACAGACAGTCTGTATTCCTAACGCTAGCAGAATTAGGGATAGATAAAAATACCAGACAACTGGTTGAACAAACACTAACAAATACAACCTCAAGAGTTAAATTTCTAAACGACATTTCAGAACCCTTCCAAATCAAAACCGGAGTTAGACAAGGTGATGGGCTTTCACCACTTCTATTTAATTTGATATTAAACAAAATCATGAAGGAATGGAAACTTAAATTATGCGAAAGAAACATTGAAGGGGTCCATTTGGGGCAAGGAAAAGGAAGATTTGAGGTGAAATGTCTTGCCTTTGCTGATGACATAGCAATCATTTCAGAAAACAGATTTCAAGCACAAATAATGGTTGAAACCCTACATGAAATAGCAATAAAAACTGGTCTTCAGATTTCGTATGAAAAAACCAAATATATTGAACACAGACACAATGGAGAAAAATATCTAACAACTCAACATGGACAGATTCAAAGAGTTGATAAATTTAAATATTTGGGAGAATGGATCCAGTCAAATGGACTTGATAACACATCCTGCAAGGAGAGATTCAGAAAGATGGAAAATGCCTATAAACTCACCCAACATAGATACAACAAACGATCAATTTCATTCCAGGCAAAAATCAGGCACTACACAACTGTAATTAAACCAGAGGTATTATACGGATCAGAATGTTTAACGTTGAACAAAAGAGGTGAACAAGAGGAACTGGAAAAGAAAGAAAGGAAAATACTTAGGAAAATTTTGGGTCCCCAAAAGAATAAAGATATTTGGATGAAGAGAAAAAATGAAGACCTTTACCGAAATGTGGAAAAAATTACAGACTCAATTAAAAGACGGAGACTACAATTTTATGGTCACCTTCATAGAATGGATAGCAGCAGGCTAACTAAGAAAATTTTTGACTACATCTCCAAATTAAAAAACACCACTAGATGGCTGGAAGAGATAAGGTGTGATCTGCAAAAACTGAAGATCACAAATAACATCATTTCTAATAGGGTGGAATTCCGGCGACTGATCACTACTGCAGATTTTTCGATTCTGCAAGTTCCACATCAACCACGGAGAGTGTTATCAACGGAACAGAGGCAGGCCATCAGCCAACATATGAAGAAGTTTTGGGAAGAAAAGAAAAAACGAAACAATGTACCGTAGTCTTAGGTTCAAAGCGGTCTATAATTGGCCAAATTCTAAATATATATATATATATAAAATCATAAAATAAGTAAGCAAACCCTTATTTCAGCGGGAAGAAAAAAGCATTTATAAGCATTTCTAAGCTTTTCGCTTAGAAATCCGGGATCTAATCATCATCATCATCATCATCATCCGTTTTCCAGCTTGGGCTGGGTTGAAGCAAATATGACACTCCTCAACTTTACTCTGTCCACAATCCTTCCTCAACCACTAAACTCTACTCCAGGTTCTGTTCTCTCACACTGTCCTTCACAAAATCCATCCACCGTACTCTAGGTCTTCCTCATCCCCTCTTTCCAGTGATCCGTCCCTCCATCACTTGTTTCGGCATTCTTCCATCATTCATCCTTTTCACATGTCTATACCATCTCAATCTGTTCTCATCAACTTCTGTACATTCACTTCCTTTCGAACGTCTTCATTTCTCACTATCTCACCTAGCCTTCTACACCATACTTCTCAGGAACTTCCATTTCAGCTGCCTGTATTCTACTTTCATCTCTCCTCGTCATCGCCCAAGTTTCTGCTCCATACGTTATTATTGGTAAGTAATAAGTCTTGTACATCACTTCTTTAGCCTTCAGTGGTTTGTCTTTATCCCAAATTAAACTCCGAACCTGATGACCGCGTTGTCGCAGCCCCTAAACTTAAGAACCAACCAACCTGATGATAGAAAACACTCCCACATCGTATTCTCTTGTTGATCTCCATATCCAATCTTGCATTTTCCATCAATTCACTTCCTAAATACTTGAAGTGCTCTACCACTTCCAGATCTACATATCCAAATTTTACAATCCTCTTCCTTCTTTCTTTCCTCATTACAATTGTCATATTTTTCTCTACACTGATTTTAATTTCCTATTTCACAATATTTTCCTTTGGTAGAGTGTAACCAAATTTTTAGGTAATATTTGGTTGGTTAGAAACACTATGAAGTTCCAACACTCACCACTAGGTGTCAGTGACAGTCTCATCTAGTAGCCAAAGTTGGAACTACTTGAAATTGAACTTGCTGGGAGCCTAAGGGTGTTCAATTAAAATACCCTGCTATGGCCATTGGCTGCAATTCATATAAAATTACTAAAAATACAGTATTTTAAAATAATTATGCGAGCTGCTAATGTTGGATCTAGCAAGCCACTAGTGGGTCAGTGTGTTACAGTGAAAATCTCAGTTATTGAGTGGAACCCCAAGAAAAATACAATTGATGTGAGTAAATTATAAGATGACAGATTGTTTTCAAGAAGGTTATGATCCTATTTATAAAAGTAGAATAATTCAACCTACTTAACATTCATTTCTTTAATGAATGTTCCATCCCTTTTGCAAAATTTCATCACTCAATTCAATATCAAATGGGATATTTTTGACGTAAGCTATGAAATCTCATTAAAAAACTAACATCAACCTGATATTTGATGTATCGCAAGACCACCTATAATATGGCTTAACCTTAATATCAAAGGCAAATGTAGGGCCAATAAGTTGTGTGCCACAAGTGAAGGCAATTTTTTGAAAAGGGAGAGCTGAGTCTCTCATAGTACACTGGCACTCCTCACAGCATCACAGGAGCCTTCCCAGCATGTACTGGCTAGCAACTTGGTAAGATGTGCCATTCTTGCTGAAAGACTCGGGTGTGCACCACACCGAAACACTGGCAGAACAGATTAAAAAATCTGGACAATTTCAATTTCTTTGTAAATTGAATAGGCAAGATGGCAAACACTTCAAGTGTAGTACGGGATGCTCCAAAAGTATTGCATGTTATGATTGAAATTCTATCGTGTGAGATTTTAAGAAGTTCTTTTTTGAAAGCATTTGATAAGGAATCAAGGTATGTTGGGACCGGGACTTCTCTATGATAGATGTGGGAAAATGATACTTTGAGAATACGTATTTGTTAACTCAGGAGTAGGAATGTTCTTCGAACCACAAAAAGTAGACAATGAGAAATGTGGACCGCGGCTTCGGTGGCATAGTTGGTAGCATGCTGAGCTTCTATGCCCAAGATCGCGGGGTCAATCCAGGCCAAAGTCATCTGGTGTTTTAAGAGCATTAAACATCCCTCAGTATGCCTTCCATCGGAGGGGGAGTAAAGCCGGTGGGCCCATGTCATAGAGTTATGGCATGTAAAAGAACCTTCCACTAACTAAACTTGTGTGAAGCTAAAATTTGTAGGTTAGATTTGATTAGTGCTCTAGTAAGTTCCAATGTTCGCTGCCAGGTGGAGGTTGCAATGGCATCTAGTAGCCAAGTTCGCAACTAGGTGTCGTGGGCGGTAGCATTTGGTACCAAAAGTAGGAACTACTTGAAAACTGAATGTCTGCAGTCCTTACCTGAATCATAGATAACACACACTAATACAGCCATCACAATTAACACCAGTTATCAGACAAATTCTACACACACACACACACCCCCAAAGTACACGGGGCTACATGACCGTGCTGTCGCAGCCCCTAAACTAAGGAACCAACCAGAAATGTAGACCATTTTTGATAATTCTAACAAATAGATCTAGTGTTAGGTGGAAACAATCAAGTGAAACATTTCTTTAAATTGGACATTAAAATGGAAAAATTCGCCCCATGGAAAATGTACAATTTAAGTAAACAAAGAAGTCTACATTTAATATCCAGCATATCAAATGTTATAAAAATGCATGCCTCTTAAACACCATAGAGAGATAATTGCACCAACAGGTGACCCATCGATTGCTCTTTATATATGAAAAAAGAAACACTTGCACAAAAGAAATAATAACACGAAATATTTTAGCAAAATGAATATCTTTCCAGCATTAAGTACTGTTTGGTGAGCCTCCGTGGCTTAGGCGGAAGCACGCCGGCCTCTCATCACTAGGTCCGTGGTTCAAATCCCTGTCACTCCATGTGAGATTTGTCCTGGACAAAGTGGAGGCGGACAGGTTTTCCTCCGTGTACTCCAGTTTTCACCGTCACAACAAATTTCATTCCAGCAACACTCTCCACTCTCATTTCATTTCATCAGTTTTTCATTTAATCATTGCCCCAAGGGAGAGCAACAGGCTTCGGCAGCCGGCACAGTTCATATTCTCGCCGCTAGAAGGGGGCTTCATTCCATTCCCTGACCCGGTCGGTCGATTGGAAGCAGGCTGTGGATTTTCAGTAAGTACTGCTTGCGTCTAGGCTCCATGTACTTGCGGGGTGAGGTGAAGTGGCAGGAGGGAAGACAAGGGCCAGTCGACAGTCCGCCCGCCGTGTTATCTAGAATTCCTGTCTGGTTCAATACAGCTAACATAGGGCCGTTGCTTAAACCAGTGTTGTTACGAATGAGTAAGTGAGTAATCAAACAGTTTGTTTCTCTAAAATTCTCTTGTGTAGTGGACTTAGTTCTCAGGACACAAATAAAATTTGCTTCAAAATTCACCTGAAGCAGGAAGGTAAATTACATGCTGGAGATATAATTTTTTACATTATCAGTTGATTCAGCAATAAGCGGTATGGCCGAAGAACTTCAGGATTCATTTCTCGACCTGCCTAAAGGAAAAGTTTTGTTGAGCATAGAGAAGCCCGGCAATTAATTCGTATATAGTTGTTGAGAAATGTGATGAAGCTTGAGTGAACTAGTTATATTTTCCGAAACAGGCCACTAGAAGAGCAGCAGATTAATGCAATAAGTCACAGATTTTTTATAAGAAAACATTTGCAAAGAATGCCTAGATGCCAAAGAACGCAATTCCGAATGTATCTTTCTACTCCGGGAAAGAAAAGGAAAACTAAATTCAGTGACAGAAAGGAGTTTGTTTATGATTTTGAGAAATTTGTGATACGGAACATTGTACAAGAATTTTATAAGCGAGAAAAGGTCATCCCAACAATTCAATAACTTATTGCCAATTATTGTGAAAGAGAGGATACATTTTCCATGGGGGCAAAGGTCTTTGCTAAGGACTTTAAAAAGCATTGGGTTTAGATGGGAAGAATGGAAAAGCAGGAGAAAAGTTTTAAAGGAAAGCCTACTCATTCCTTGGTTCTGAGCTCAAGAACCAAACAAGAAAGAAAGGCTCCAGTTACCAAGACTGCACTCCTTTGCTCGAGCGACTGATATAACATTAGCAAATTGTAAATACAGTAAATCCTGCCTTCAACTTACCCTTTATTAAACAGGAACTAGTCTTAAATGGAAGTACAGTACTTGACTGTCCCGTGAACTTAGGGGTGACAAAACGTTTTTAATTCCCTTCATTAAACAGAAATTGTGCATTATAACGGAAAGTTTCAAAGTTCCGGAATGCAGCGTTTATAAAATTTCCAGGTGCCCTGAGTAAGTCTACCTTATCTGCTGTAACAGTTGAAATCCTTTTCTCCAGCGACTTGCATTTGAAGGAGGGAGAATGAATCTCCTTATTGGTTGAAATTTCAGAGGTTTGACAGAATAATGCACCTGTGCAATGTAGTCACTTGTGTGTGTGTGCGCATAAGAAAAGGGACGACTCTGTCAACAGTTCACGAGATAATTGTAAAAAAGAAAACACACTCAAGGGAGTAAAATGTCAAATTTTCATTTTTGATGCCTATGTATTGATTAGACAGTCATCTACTCACAGTGTGAATTTAAAAGCCCTCTGACATCATCATCTTGTACAGTTTCCAGCCCAGGGCTGGGTCTTTTTGTAACATAAGCCTCGCCACTTAGTCCTTTCTTCCCACCACCTCTCCGCTGTCACTCTGGTCCAGTCCTTGCCTCTCTTCTTGACACATTCCTCCAGTCCTTTCAGCCATCTATCTCTTGGTCTTCCCCTTGGTCGTTTCTTCTGCATCTGCATCTCATGTATCCTCTTGGGAATCTTCTTCTCATCCATTCTCTTTAAGTGTCCATACCACCTCAGTTTTGATGTCTCAATCCTACCTTGCAAGGGCTCCTCTTTCACCATTTCCCTGACCTTTTCATTCCTCACTCTGTCTCTTCTTGTTACTCCGATCCTACTTCGCAGGAACTTCATTTCACCTGCCTGACAATCACTGCCAAAACATGAGGTCTATTTAATACTGAGAAAAGGGACCACTTTGCGCATGGTAAGCGAGGCTTTGGCACAAATCTACACGGTTTCACCGAACTGAACCAAATTTGACACACTTACCTATTCCCTGCATTTAGGCCCTATATCACAAATCTACACAGCTTCACTTAATTGCACCGAATTTTACATACTTACCATTTGAAACCCTGCTGGTAACACTGTCCACTTGATATTTTGGACAATGCTCTCCATTCCCTACATTTAGAATAACAGACAAAAGGAACTTGAAAACCACGTTTTAAGGCCCTGGATCCATTCATGTCCGTAGAAGTTTAACTGTAAGAATACTGTATTTGAATAAGTCTAATGTTGGCTGGCAATGCAGGCTGCATCACGCTGCCCTTACCCGTGGTCTGGTGCAGAATTGCGAAAATAGTTACATCTTGCGCAGCTTATAAATTGCAGTCACGGGGAGTAAAAGATATCTTAGGCCCCTTAAAACAGTTATGAAAATATTATGCGATGGTGTTGGTGCAGTACATTTAGGTTATCAGCGGCAATGAGCATTGGTGCTTTTAAATTTACTTTCATTTATTCCGATCCTTATCCTTCAACGCTATGTGGCGATAAATGACACTATTGCTACCTCAGGAGCTCGGGATAGCCGAAGTTTTCCAAAGTGCTCCGATTATTTTCCTGCGGCGCTATGCGACAAAAGACTGACACTATTGGTCTCTACTTTTCTACCTGTCAATATAGGCCCTAGGCAGTGTCTTAATTCACTTACTCCTCTTTTTAATCATATTTTTCAATTCGTTTGTAAATAACATGTGTCAGTACTGTAGTTAATAACTAGCAGTTTCCCTATTCATTATCATCATCATTACGGGAAAATGACCTGAATGTTACCATTAACTGTACTACGTATCACCACCACCACCACCACCACCACCACCACCACCAAAAAAAAAGTATTTTTTTCTGTTTAAATATCATGTGCAAGTTAGTATTCATTATCATCCATAAAACAGATAAATCCTACAGGCAAGCCGGGCACTACTGCTAGTTTCTTGTAATTCCAAAAGCATTTTGCTCATCCCTTGGGGCAAAGGTGGGTCATATCAAAAATTCTTTCAGACAAAAGTTTTAGGTAATTTTTAGAAGAATATTGACCATTTTAAACGAATTGATATTGTGTCTATTAAAAGAGATATGTTTTTAATTCAAAATTTAAATTTCGCACAGCCACCATCTTGAGGTTATGTAAACAATTGAACTAAATTAGATGTTAGTGCATTACAATGTGTACAAACATTTGCTGTATCACGTTTCACTGCGCTCGGATGGTTAAATTGCGAGAAAAGTCTTTAAATATTTGAAGTTCGCTTGGTTGCCATGTTCATTTTGTACTTACCAGATAATAGTTTCGGAGTTATTGAATGCCGGTGAAATATATCGCACAGCCGCCATGTTGGATTAGGGAGACGTAATAAAATTTGAAAGGCACAGTCGGGGTCAGACAACATGGTACAATGACCTTACAGAGTTTCATCAAAATCGCTTCAGCCATTTAATTTTATTAGCCCCCCCCCCCCCCCACACACACACACACACACACACACACTCGGACAAAAGGTGATCACATAAGCCTTTTTTGTTTTCATAAATAAAAATAGGCTAAAAAATCTACATCTACATCAGAATACGGTGAACACAAAAATGTAAACGCCAGCGTAACTTCAAATAGTTTAGTAGTTATGTGTATCATAAAGTAACCAAACTTTTAAACAGCCCTACTGAAAAGTTATGAAATCTTATGTTAAAACATTACGTGCTAATTTAAGGCCTTAAATTTCTTTTGGAGGCATTCGAGTCAATTACATGATATTAGTTACATATTATGGAACACGACAGTACCTTTATCTCAATACCCGACATGTGGTCCCTTTTCATATGCACGCACACACTTTAGGATTTTTGTAATTTTTTTTACTAGATCTCTAGTAATTCTTAAGTCTCTTTCAGCAGTAAAATATTGAAAGTTTTTTCCATTTTCAATGGTCTTGGTATGTATCCTGAATGAATTCCAGGACTTTCAAATTACTACAGTATTTTAGTTAACACTAACCACACACAAAAATACAGCAATATATATCAATTTTCCTGTCCCTACATGTACTTACTTAACAGAGGTTTATTTACAAAGTAATAAAAAACTGGAGCTGCTTGGTTTCTCCCAAGATGCCTTAACCCTCGATTTAAAATTCTCTTGGCTCTCCCTACAGCTCGTATTTAATTTCTGAACTTTTACCTTCTATTACTTGTATTTATTTATCTCTGCTTTAGAACTATAACTAGCTCCTAAATTACACATACAGTATATGTCTACACTCTTCTACTTAACTCATCATTAACCTTTACACTGCTACGACCGAGATATTTTGTGTGCGGTAGAACGTCACGTCCTTGCTGAGCCCGAGATATCTCGTCAGCAACTTCATCTGAATAACTTACTTTTAAAAATGTATTCAGTATGGAGGGGTTTGATAGTCCCTCACAATATTAGCAGTGAAAAGGTTACGGAAATAAAAGCAGTATGCAAAATAATTAATTATTGTAAAATTTTATTAATAATAATTATCAATTATTATATTTGTCAAATTCATCAAGCTTTTACTTGGAAATTCTATCAATAGGAACACTGTCAGTCACCATCAATACGTATACATGAAGTAGTTTTGCCATAAACATGTAGGTCATCAGCCCTATGTGAAAAATAACACTGCAAAATAAAAATAAATTGTATGCACGGATAATACTTCAGTGATGAGTGCCAGCAATTCAAAGATACCACAACGTTTCACCTATCTATACTGTAACTTCGTATGATACATCTCAAAATATTTTCCAGAATGTAAACCTGGCTTCCGAGTATTTTCGTCAATATCAGAGTCGTTCTGATCACTGTCGCTGTGTGTGTTTTATCACCTTCATTGATTATTAGTCGCATTCATCAAATTCAGACTCAGATGGATCAGTAGAGTTTGTGGTTTTTAGCATTTGCGATAAATGCAAAATATGTTGAAACTGTCAGTGTATGTGCTTTCATCTTATATGACCTCTGAGTGATTTTTAGCGATTTCGAATTAGCGATAAAATGCGAAATTGTCTCAAAATGCGAAATTTTACCATTTATGCGAAATTCTCGGTTTTATGCAAAATAAACATATCTTTTTAAAACGATGTGTTTTTCTTAAAAATAACAAATAACATATTTCAGGGGAAAGAATTATTACGGCGCCTTACAACAGCAATGTGGGGAATTCAAGCACGCGCTCATTCACTTTGTGTTGACCTCGCTAATAGTCTGCTGTTTTAAAATATGGTGGCGATTTATTGACTGGTAGCCATGGGTAGAAGCGAAGTGATGATCAAACAGCATGCAGAGAGTTACAAATCAGAACATTTTTTATGTAAGCGATACAGATATATTGATGTGCCGACTTTGCAATTAAAGACTTGAGTGGAAGAAGAAAGATTTTTTTAGATAAACACTGCAAGAGCAAAAACCATGTGGTACAAAAGGAGCGATTTTGTTCCCAAACAGCATGTGAACAGCGTGGTGTCAAGCAGCAAGCCACAATAGCAGAAATGGATAGAAAGGCAAAAAATGCAAAAAGCGAGAAACAAACATTTATTGAGGATACTGTGAAGATGTGCCTGCAGACTAATATCCCCATCCACAAGCTGGCCATCCTGCTTTCCGAGACTTACCTTGAAAAGTAAGTGCCTATTTCAGATATACTTTTGGGCGTTATTTATATTTGTGTTTAAAATACATTTACACCATCTTGAGTGGTATACCCAACTTACTGTGAAATATTAATAAACTAGCTATATCCCCCCCCCCCGTCAAAAAAGAAGCATGTGGAAGGTTGTTTTGAAGTATTATGATTGCTCTACGGCCTTGTTGAATTTTAGGTTAGGTGTCTTAAACTTTCAACCGAAAACCACGTGGATTCAAGTTTCCTAATATGACTTCACGGGGAATTTTTAGGTCAAGTTATTCAAATTTTCGACACAAAAAAAAAACTAACGAGGATGGACGTTATTTTAAAATGTTACAATTTAATAGACCATCTAGGATGTAAAATCGCTTGCTTTCATGTACATAAAGGGAACTTTTTAGGGAAAAGCTTCAAAACACCAAATGAATATTGAATTTTCACGACTGCATTGTGTCGTGAAACGCGACCTAATATGTTGAAAGTAGATTTCAATTAAGTATTTGTCCTTACCTCTAAACTTTATTATTATTATTGCCATGGAGGGTCGGACTACCAACCCCAAGATTGCAGGTTCGCTCCTGGCCATGGTAAGTGATTTTTTAAAGGCGACAAAAATCACGACACTCATGTCATGCGTTGTTGGCATGTTAAAGAACCCATTTGAATTCAGTAGGCCGTGTTCAATGGCAAAATTAATCTCTGGATTTTCCGCCAACACAAAGTTCCTCCATTCTTTAGATATCTAACCTCCTTGACTTTCATAGCGTTCAAAGGAACAACGAAATTCGACATGCAAGCTACCCTTTGGGTGTCAATTAACAAAGCTTGCACCAGGCACCCGAGGCCATACGATATTATTATTATTAGCATGTTGAACGCAATTTTATTGGCCCCAGGATCAGGAGATCTGCCTCAAGGTAGTGCCCTTAGCAGAGATTATGTCCCACGTTGCGGAGATTCAGCAAGGGCAGAGGTGAATGCAGCATTGGATGGGAAGCCTATTGTAGTAATCGCAGATGAGACGTCGGACAACCGAGGCAGATGTGTCTTTGCTGTTCTATTCAGGATGATCACGCCAAGTGCAGAACAACAAGTTTATTTGGCAAGCTGTTCATTTTTGGATGTTGCTAACGGGACAACATGCAGCCGAGCCTACATTGATGCTCTCAAAGACTATAATATTGATTATGAAAACGTCCTGGGTTTAGTGTCAGACTCTGCCAGATACATGGGTACATGTTTCCAGGCATTACAGATGATAATTGGAGACCATCTTCTTCACTTCCAGTGCTTTGCACAAAAGTTGCATCTTGCGGGGGATGTTATTTTCAAGAAACTGTAACAGTCGAACAATTTGTTTCAAAACTTAAGATGGCTTTTCTCCACTGCAGGAAGTTGAAGAACCCTATCTAAATTTTTTGCTAGATAATTTCCCTGATTTGAATGCGCTGTCATCACCCGATGGAACTCGGGGTTTCGCTCAGTCAAGTATCTTGACAAGTACTTCACACCCCTGGAAGAATTCTTTAGTTCTCTTGATGAGAATTCTCTAAATGGCAGTGGCCATTCAGTGTTGGATATGTTTACAGATCAGGATATGCTTCCCTTTCTTAAAGTTCAAATAAAGTTTGTTTCACTGATATCTGTGAATATTAATGCAGCACTCACAGTACTGGAGGGATCGTCCTACCCATATGCTCATAAGTTGTGGGATGATCTTTCTACTATTTCTGGAGAATTAAAGAGGTGTGCTGACGGATGGTTTCCATTGGAAACAAGTGACCTGCTGGCGAGTTACAGAAACAATACAAAGAGGAAAAAAAGATGCAATTTAAGCAATGTATGCTTAAATGCATAACTAAGCTCTCGAAGCACATGAGCCTTAGTGATACAAACGTGTTTTCAACGAAGTGTGCAAATTATTTAATCCTGCAGTTGCAGGGCAAAACAGTACTCTGGAACCCAAATCACTTGTGTCTTTGAAGCATAAGTTCCCATTTTATAGAAGTGCCACTGTAGATCAGTTTCTCGAGGGCTGTGAGGCGTATCACCAACAGATGCTGCAGAACATTAAAATGTAAAAAAACACTGACACTCTTCAAATGTTGATGGCACTTAAGTTAAAGTTTCCTTCCTTTGCCTCAGCAGCACTGCAGTGCATTTGGGCCCCTACGAACAGTGTCGATGTAGAGAGGTTTTTTAGCAAGTGCAACATGATTGTGACTGATAGGCGGTCTCAAATGAAGGACACCATTCTAACAGTTGCCATGTTGTACTTCTTGCAGTCCTATGTTGTTGTTTCTCTTATTTTCCATAGTGTGTTCAAAACTGCACGACAAGCAATGTGTGATTAAACAGTATGATTTTACTCCGAACTATCGTGTAAGCAATTTTGCAAATTATGCCTATTTTTAACCAATTTGCTACAAAATGCTAAATATGAGAAGTATAGATGCTACGAAACGCTAAATTTCTGATTTTTAAATGCTGAAAACCACGAAATCTAGTCATCAGTATCATAAAAAACTTGCCGTATTTCATCCTCTGTCAATGTCCGATCGGCCATGTTTGCTTACTATCAGTTTGGTGGTCGCCTAGTAACAGCTGACAGGTTGCACAGCCTTCCAAATGAGAATTGAACGGTTGCCTGCTACGCAATAGAGATTTCACAGCGTTCTTCACCCGACCAACAGATCACAGCACCAAATAGGAATGGATAATTTGTCAGGGCAGAGACGGACAGACGAGCTGTAGAGGACACAATTATGATGTCGGGGCTCGCCCGACAAGACTTAACGGGAAATTTGTTATGTTGGGGCTCGCCCGGCTGACGAGGGGTAAGGGTAAGCATATCCCTCAATCCTGTGATAAAAATCATTCTTGTAAAATTA
Organism: Meconema thalassinum; assembly: GCA_946902985.2. NCBI lineage: Eukaryota > Metazoa > Arthropoda > Insecta > Orthoptera > Tettigoniidae > Meconema > Meconema thalassinum. The sequence goes on along the minus strand of OX336393.1, from coordinate 268,777,946 downwards.
ACTTTTAATGTAATTACAAGTATAGTAGCAGAAGAAAACTCACCCTTGGACATATTCAGAATAATCTGCGATAGCATGAAAGTGGTGTCATTCAGACTGAACTGCAATGTCAGTGAATTTGAATCCCATGTCAATACCAATGACTGAGAATTAGTTCCACAGTGGCTTTTTTCTGCAGAAGCATTGCTTGGCACATCGAATATGAAGAAGCTAGTCTGAAAAATAAAATAAAAATAAAATATCTCAAGAACACAGCTTATGTAATTATTCCCCAGAAATTGCACAGCACAAATAAGACAAGAGGTACAGGTAAAATATTGAACAAACCAAGATTGTTCAGGGTCGTGCAGAGAACACCACAGAAAAGGCAGTAATGTTGCAGTACCCTTAGTTAGATATTGGATAATCCATTGCAAACAAGAACAAACATAATTTGAAACCCAACACTAAAAACAATGTACACAACAGTAGCGGCCAGCGATAAGGTTGCAGTGTTGCACATTGACCAGATTTTTCTCAGCAGATTTTTTTTTTTTGAAATATAAAAATCACTCATTTTATACATCTTTTACCTAATGTGTATTATAATTGATTATTTTGTCCATAAATAACTCAAGAAATCCAGTACTACAGTGACCAGCACTGGAAAGCAGCGCACACCAACACAGAATACGAGTACTCGCCAAGTGGACGTTGCACTGTTATAGCAGTGACCAAATTGCTGCCAAGTGGACGTTGCACTGTTATAGCAGTGACCAAATTGCTACAGCGGCTGGTATGGCACCAAGACTCAGAAACTCCTATCCCAGCAATTAACTTCATTGGTTGTAGAATGGCGGATGTAACAAGGTTCGAGGTATGGTGAGCGAGAATATCCGACAAGATCCTTTGTGGCAAATTACAATAGAACTAGTATTTAGAACAAAGATTTACATACCAGGGAACATAAAATGTAATAATAGGCCTAAAGAGCAATAATATTTACCGGTATCAATATATTATTATTAAAAATACTACGCCAATCAATAGAAATTGAGGAACAAGTATTCAATTGCTGTACATTTATTAAATTGTTGTACATGATTCGGCTTAACGATGAGGCCTTCTTCAGCTAAAAGTTCAACTAAGAATATTAATTAGGAAATCATTGTGTCAAATCTATAAATTACTGAAAACAAAGAACAATCATTTGCTATGACTGAACCTCCGAAATAATTATTAAAAATAATGGATATCCTTACAAAGAATTCTTTGAATTTATTCATAGAATTTGTGCAGAGTTAGTTTGTTGCAAAAATAAGGTTTGTTTATGTTCCTGAAAAAGAGGATTGCTGACAACTTCCTTGCATACCATTCAAAATAACTGTTTAATAAATTTGAAACTAGGAGACAGTAAGGTATCTAATCAACAACATGTGTGGACAATTATGTTGCCTTACACTATCACTACATATGCTTACCAAATTATTTTGGGTCAAACACAGGGCATATTTTTGAAATTACTTAGAAGTCTTAACAGTTTACTGAAACATTAAACTTTATTTATTCAGTTTCATTTTTCACTAGACATAACTCTTTTTTAGAAATGTTTTTTTAATTTTAATTACATCGAAATTCACAACAAGAAAGTTCTGAATTAATTTTAACATTTAGCAGATGTTTATCAGTAGATACTGAAAGTCCGATGATTGTTGTTTTAAGGGGCCTAACATCTAGGTTATCAGCTCCTAACGGTCTGGGTGATAGTGAAAATGACAATGAAATGGAAACCAGAACAAAAATCAAGTGAGACGTAAAATACTTACAAAAAAGAACTCAGATTGAAACTACTCACAAAATGGAGAGCTGTAATACTTACAAAAGGGAATTTAGAACGAAAATACTCACAAAAGGACTAGATTGAAAAATATGCACAAAATGTAGGCTAGGTTCAAAATACATACAAAATGCAATGTAGAGTCGAAATACTTGCAAAATGCAATGAAATTCAAAATACTTGCAAAATGCAATGAAATTCAAAATACTTACAAAATGCAATTGAGGTTCAAAATACTTACAAAATGCAATTGAAATTGAAAATACACAATGCAATTTAGATTGAAAAAGGCCGGTTCAGATTAAAATATTCACAAAGTGCAATTGAAATTCAAAATACTTACAAAATGCAATTGAAATTGAAAATGCTTACAAAATGTACGCTAGATTCAAACTACTCTTTTGGATTGACAATACTTATAAAATGCAATTTAGATTGAAAATACTTGACAAAATGTAATGTAGATTCAAAATACCCACAAAATGCAATTGAGAATCAAAATACTTGCAAAATGCCCACCATACAAAATGCAATTTAGATTTAAAATTCTTGTGAAATGAGATTTAGATTGAAAATACTTACAAAATGCAATTGAAATTCAAAATGCTCACTAAAATGTCCTGCTCCTACATTGAAAGGCTTACTAAAAAGCAATTTAGATTGTCAATCTTTACAAAATGCCATCGTCGGCCAATACTCGTATCCGAGTGTATGTTTCTTTCCTGCATTACTAATTTATATTCACTCGATAGTGATGTCGCTGGTGACTCAACAGACCAATTCTGGCATAGAACATACGGCCGCACACAATGCAGATGATAGAAGGTGGAGGACATGGCAATATCTGGGGCAGCTTTCTCCTCGACGAGTTTCTATTTCCTGCCTTCGGCGTTCTTCTTCAAAATGTGAATATACAATTTTCAGAAGAAAAATATGTATTGTCCGTTGAGCCATTATATATTTAAACACAAATTGTGCTAAATGTTCCGGCATAACTCAACAAAATGACAGCGTTTCGCCCCGGTGTGCTATTGGGCTCTTCAGTTGGTTAAAGCACACCTCACCTAGACACTGTCTAGTACACACTGGGAAGGCCATTGCAAGAGGTGTGCTTTAACCAACTGAAGAGCCCAATAGCACACCGGGGCGAAACGCTGTCATTTTGTTGAGTTATGCCGGAACATTTAGCACAATTTGTGTTTAAATATATAATGGCTCAACGGACAATACATATTTTTCTTTTGAAAATTGTATATTCAATGCCAAGGCAAGGTTATAATTGCTTTGGAGTGGAGTTCCGACTCCCATAGTGCACTGGCTTTGCTTGTGACGCGGATACACATGTATCAAATACGTCTTGCAATGGCCTTCCCAGTGTGTACTAGACAGTGTCTTGGTGAGGTGTGCTTTAACCAACTGAAGAGCCCAATAGCACACCGGGGCGAAACGCTGTCATTTTGTTGAGTTATGCCGGAACATTTAGCACTATTTGTGTTTAAATATATAATGGCTCAACGGACAATACATATTTTTCTTTTGAAAATTGTATATTCAATGCCAAGGTAAGGTTATAATTGCTTTGGAGTGGAGTTCCGACTCCCATAGTGCACTGGCTTTGCTCGTGACGCGGATACACATGTATCAAATACGTCTTGCAATGGCCTTCCCAGTGTGTACTAGACAGTGTCTTGGTGAGGTGTGCTTTAACCAACTGAAGAGCCCAATAGCACACCGGGGCGAAACGCTGTCATTTTGTTGAGTTATGCCGGAACATTTAGCACAATTTGTGTTTAAATATCAAAATGTGAAACCGCAGCTGACGTGGCTGCGCGCCAACGTGCGCGATCTTCCGCAAGAGTATGCCAATTATCAGGATCAATGGCTATACTCCTCAAGGTTTGTTTAAGCTGATCTTTGTAACACTTCCGAGGTGCTCCTAGAGGTCTCTTGCCCGTGCTGAGCTCGCTGTACAGGATTTTCCGCGGGAGTCTGTCTTCATTCATGCGTTGGACATGACCGATCCGGTGACTAATGATGATGGCCTCTATGCTCTTCATCTCTGCTCTCTCGAGAACCGCAGCATTCGTTATATAGTCATCCCATTTGATGTGCATAATGGAACGGAGTTTCTGCAGGTGAAAGCGTTCCAGTTTTTTGATGGTCTGGCGGTATAGGGTCCAGGTCTCACATCCATAGAGCAACGTAGAAATGACAACAGCTTGGTATACCATTAGTTTTGTACAGATTCTTAGAACTTTACTCTGGAATACACGACATGAGAGACGTCCAAACGCTGCATGCGCAGCACGGATTCTGTTATCCACGTCCTTCTCAACAGTACATTGCGTAGACAGAATACTCCCGAGGTATGAGAAGTGATCGACTTGGTCCAAAGATGTGCCAGAGATAGTAATATCAAAACCTGGGATAGAGGTTCCAGGAACAGGTTGAGCTAATATTTTGGTCTTCTGAATGTTTATGGTAAGGCCAAAACGTTCATATGCACTCCTGTAACAGTTGACAGACTGTTGCAGCTCTTCAGATGTATGGGCTGGTGAGGCATTGTCATCGGCATATTGCAATTCTGTAACCTGGTGAACACTGGTTAATCTTTTGGAATGAAGTCTGATCTGATTGAATAGCCCTCCATCATACCAATATTTAATTTCCACACCTGTGTTGTTTGCAGATGCTGTCTCATAGAGCATGGCTGTCAGGTATAAGGCAAAAAGAGTAGGTGCAAGAACACAGCCTTGCTTCAGCCCATTTGTGATCTGAAATTCTTCCGAGACATCATTCTGATATAGCACCTGCCCGATCATATCATGAAGAGCCCGAATCAATCCAATGAAATGTTCCGGACATCCAAAACCAACCACATTGCATTGCATTTCTGGGAACAGTATCAAAGGCTTTTTCAAGATCGTAAAAGACTAACAACAGAGGTGTCTTTTGTTCTCTGCATTTCTCTTGCAGTTGTCATATACAAAAGATCATGTCAACTGTTCCTCGGGAAGTACGAAATCCACACTGTGATTCAGGAAGTATTCTCTCCGAGATAGTTTGGAGTCGATTCAGTAGGATTCTGGCAAAAACTTTTCCTACTATGGAAAGGAGGGAAATACCTCGGTAGTTTCCACAGATACTGCGATAGCCTTTCTTGAAAATAGTTACAATAGTGGTGTTCTTCCAGTCGGCAGGTACTTTTTGGGTTTCCCAGATTAAGAGGATCAGGTAAAAGAGTCTGGTTTTTAGGGGTAAGCCTCCGTTTTGAACGAGTTCCAGAGGGATGTTGTCTGGACCTGGAGCCTTCCTTGGTTTCAGGCTACTGCAAGCTTTGTCAAATTCAGAAAGTCGGAGATATTGCCATCCAGGGTTGAAGAGGATGTTGAGGGACAAAACGTAGAAAATCTTCAGCCGCGGTAGAGGGACGATTTAAGAGTGAACTGAAGTGTTCTTTCCATCGTTCCAAGATGTCCTGGCTGTCGGTAAGTATGGTGGTGTTATCAGCATCTTTTAGAGTACCTGAAGAGGAGCGAATAGGTCCATACAGCTCTTTCAGTCCCGCATAAAAGTTGCGTAGGTCTTGAGCGTCTGAAAAATTCTGAAGTTCTTGGGCTTTAGTTTGCCACCAGTTGTTTTTTTATCTCACGAATTTTAGCTTGACATGTCTGCTTTAGTTCCTGAAATTTCTTTTGTTTCTCTCTGGAGCATGGGGTTTGTGGAAGGGATAGACCAGCGTCCCGTTTAGCACTGATGAGATTCAGAATTGCTTCGTTGTCATCAAACCAGTCTTGGCATTTCCTCTTCTCAAAGCCGATAGCCTCCTCTGCTGATTCTGTAATGATTCTCTGAAGCGTGGTCCATTCACAGTCAACATCCTTTGTATTGAATGGAGTGTTGGTCAGTTCTTCTTGAATAGTGTATCGTTATCCTTCAGCAACAGTTTCATTAAGGAGCCTCTAGGTGTTTTAACTTTCTCCTGGACGGATTCATGAAGTGGGAACGTGGTTTTTTGTTGATAGCAATCCTGAATCGACTAATCAAGAGTCTGTGATCTGTCCAACAGTAATAGATGTTTCGTGCTGCCTTCGTGATCAGGACATCATTCTTGTCATGCTGTCTGGTGATGACTCAGATGCCTATGTTTAGAACGCGGATGCATCCAAGTAGTCTTGAGGCGGTCCGGGAGTCAGAAATGCGTGTTGGTGATGAGTTCATGCTCAGCACATAGGCCAAGGAGTAATAGGCCATTAGCATTACAGTTCCTTATACCATGATTTCCTACGACTCTTCCCCATAATTGACTGTCTCTCCCCACTCTGGCATTGAAGTCTCCTAGTAGTATGAGTTTGTCAGTAGAAGGCACTCAGGTGATGACCGTGCTTAGCTGGTGGTAGAAATAGTTCTTGGAGTCATCATCCATAAGAGTGGGGGCATATGAGGAAACAAGTGTAATGAACCTGCCTCTCGAAAGAGGTATACGGAGAGTCATGAGTCTTTCATTTATTGCTGAGGGAGCGAGTCAATGTTCTTGCACCAACTTAGTTTTCACTGCGAAACCAACACCATGAATGCGACGTTCCGCTTCCTTTTTTCCCTTCCAGAAGATGGTATACCCTGTTGAGGTCTCGCCGATTTTTCTTCCCCCGCAAGTCTGGTTTCACTCAGGGCAGTAACATCGATATTGAGTCTATCCAGTTCATGGGTGATGAGAGCAGTTCTTCTTTCTGGTCTGTTATTGTTGTCGTTAAGATCAAGAAGCGTTCTGACGTTCCATGCGCCAATTATTATTGATTTGGATTTGCATTTCTTTCGACCGCAAAAAGGGGTGACCCGCTGGGTGCGGTTTCCCAGACAGGTTTGGAGAGTGACTTCCGATGTTTAGCCCACATTTTCTAGGGCCTTCCCCATTCGGGGTGGGCAGCGGTGCTCCTAAATAGGCCTGCCCAGTCACAGATGCAGGGCCATATCCCTGAGTTGTCACAGGGTCTCAGAGAAGCGACCATCACACATCTGCCGCCAACGTGCAGGTCCAGACTAGAAGCTTCCTGCTTCCGTCGCCCTTGTCCCATCGCCGTTTGACTAAGAGGAATGGCAGGAAAGAGTGCCATAGGCGTGACTTTGTTTAAGGTGGATCTCTACTTGCCAGGTACTGGCCCAGGTTGTCTCTGAATCGTTAGAGGAAGGACACCTTGCCAGTGGCAGCAGCAGACCAGCCTAAGTTGTTGTATCAGCTTACCAGGATGTAGACGACAAGTTTGTTAGTTCGTCTGTGGAACCCGCTCTTCCGAACTAGTTCATTCGCAACTACACAAGACTACTATCAAAGAAATGATTGTTTAAAACTATCAAAGCATTAGTTTAATTTTCAAAACAACTGATCACTTTGATTCATGCTCTGATCTTGATAAATTGCAGTTCTTCGCCACGTTAATATTCCTAATCCTTGACTGTGATGCCTTGATCTTACAATAGCTTTCTTTGTATTTGGAAACTGATGTTCTCAACTGGTATTTTGTACTTTCTGTGATTTATGCTTATATAGTGCTGACCACAAACTTGTTTCGTATTTAGATATATTAAAAGCTTATGTTTAGGGAAGTATTATTCACAATATGGTCAGCAGTTATATCACTCCAGGGGATTATTTTCTCTGACAAATGTTCTACTGTTGGAATATAGCAACTTCAACAAATGCACTCTAGTACACCTGCAAACTAACAGTGTGAGTGCACTTGTCATTAATTCCTCTTACTGTTGACAAAAGAATAACCAAGGTTAAGTACTTATTGCACTCAATATTTTAAAATATATTTTATTAACTATGTTAACTGAAATATTGTTTGCAACAGAAATAACTCCCACTAAATTGTTTTACTATATTTGAGAACGGAACCACAATACCTTGTTTGCATCCCATGTCACATTGACTTGAATAGCTAGATTAGCTATGATACATGTCATATTGGTGGTGGTGTCCTTCACTCTCCACTTGCCAACCGTTGCAGGAGGAACTGTGGGTGGCGTTGCAGTAGTCGTCGTGCCATTTGGAGCAGCAGTTGTTGGAGCTGCAGTTGTTGGAGGTGCAGCTGTAGTAGAATTAGTAGGAGCTACAGTTGATGTTGTGACAGTGGTAGAAGTCACAATAGTCGTAGTTGTGTTGCTTGGCGATGACGTACTTGTTGGTAGAAGCGTAATCGGAGGTAACGTTGTGTTACCCTCTGGCTGAGGCAATATATTATCACCTAAAATTGTAAAAAAGTCCATTATTAGATGCTAAATTTCACAACAAAGGAAGGATGACAGGTAAACTAAATATACAATAGCATGCAAAGACATTTGAATGAGTAAAAATGGGTGTAAGTAGCATTTCACTTCTGTGATTAAATTGCAGTAGGCCTATTCAATTGTAACTATGTCATTTGAAGACTTGTACCTGTTGCAAATTGTGATTGCCGGCAGTTTTAAATTGCGTGCGTTAAAGATTTCAACTCTTTTAGACATATCACTCATTAGTTGAAAGTCTCCAAGACAGCACCAGTACATGTTTCCTTCTTTTCACTTAAGAATAAATAGGTCACAAACTCAAGGCTATATCAGAACCCCAGAATGTCAGGTATTAATTTAAACCAAGATTGAAGTCGGCTATAACATTCATATTACCACAGTTCACAACAGACTAGGTTATAATAATAATTATTATTATTATACACACATTTACAGGATGGAAAATTTCAGAACGGCAAAGAAATTGCTCAACGTTATAACACGGAGTTAGGGTGGCACGGAGTGGCTGACAGAGGTTCAGAGGGACCTACAACAGGTCAACATTGAAAACCTTGAGGACCGCACCGAGTGCAGGAATAAAATCAAAAGTGTTAAGTTTGATCATAGACCGTCACGACAGCCTGGAAGAAAGTGGACAGCTGAGCGGAAGAAGGAGCATTCTGAGAGGATGAAGAGATTTTGGGAAGAGAAGCGGGAAAACGCCAGGAGATGAAATCATGCATTCAAGTTCAATCGCTCCCCTAAAGGGGAACAATCGATTAAATAAATAAATAAATAAATAAATAAATAAATAATAATAATAATAATAATAATAATAATAAAAGTATGCCCAGCATAGAACTAATCTTTAAATGAACAATGAGCAAATAGTAACTGATATGGGTTAAAACTACACAAAGACAAGACTGGACTGGAAGATTGCAAAAAGTTTTTTTTTTTATGAATGCTAATTTTGTGCGAGCAGGAATTTGGTGCGATGCAAATTTTTTAAATATTCTTTATTCAGTGGCTATGACAAATTTGATGATGCCAAACAATGCTAGATTGTCCAACTTGCATCACCATCTGTGAGCCGTCAGTCTGCTCATAGCCAGGGGTAAGTTACCGTTCCTAACAGCTTCAGGCATTATTAGTAGCTTCTTGGCAGCAGCACAACTACGTGCCAATACTTCCCTTGGAGGCTCCTTTCACTGGCTTCTGCATCTGAATTATGACAGAAGTTCCCGGCAATTATTGACAAGGCTGCCCATTGAACAATTTCCATAACAAGCTTCCAAGTTCGTCAATCTCAATAAGGTTTACAGGCAAACCGGATGGTTGTTAAGAGTGTAGATCTACCTGACAATCCTGTTTCACAATCACATTTATAATAATAACTAGCAACCCGACCCAGCTTCGCCCGGGAACAGGAATCGAACCTGGATCTTCGGGGTGACTGCCAAGAATGTTAGCCGCTACACAGAAAGGTGGTCCAGATACAGTTGCAAAGAGTGTTCTATTTCAAGATGGATTATTTTACAAAGTTTATTCCTCACTACACCAGCACAGCTGATAAACTTAATACAGCTCACTGTGCAGGATAACAAAAATAAGAGAACAGCATTAGCCTCCACAGAAATGGCCTCAAGTTGAATCAGGTACATATTATTTACTTCTTCAAATTTATTGTATGCAAATGTCAAGCCTCTCTGCAATGCCATAATTATCTCTTTCTCTTTTTCTCTCTCTCTCTCTCTCCAATGTTTTGTTAAAATTCTACTTTTGTAGGGAAACAATCTGTGCCCACCTTGGGATTCTATTAGAAACTTTGATTTTTAATCTTCCACTGTCAACAAACACATCCTCTGTCGGGAAAGCGATATTTCGATAAATGATCCATTGGCAGGTATTAATAATTTAGTCAAGAGTTTACCCCTACATGAACCTATTTAATCATTCCATAAGTTTTACTTAATTGGGAAAATGTTTTGCATTATCAAATACTTTTGAATTACTTCTACAGTGAAGGACCTCGCTATAGAACGGAGCCTCGCAAAGGCCACGTGGCGGACAGGTCGCAATGTGTAACCACCAGATTTATAGAAGTACTGATTACAACAGCAGGTCAGGAAGCCCCGGATACTGTCATGGCATTTATTATATATGCAGCTGGCAAGATACCTTAGTTGAGATAATTAAGACTTGTTGTGAAATGCTGCAGTCTATCACGTATCTGGTGAACATGGTTAGGTATAGAACAAAACATCAATTTCTCCTAGTGGAAACTTACCTTCTCAAGAAGATGACTTAGAATAAATCTGTTTGTAAGTTTCAGTGCTGCACAATCTTTACTTGTGGGGAACTGCAAACAAAAGATATACAGAAACCATCTGCATACTCGGGAGGCTCTTGAGAACAAAATAACTGCACTGATACGAAATATCAATGAGGATGAATTACAGAGAGTGCACCAAAACTTCCTATGTCAGTGCAACGTATGTTTAGAAGATGAAGGACAGCATTTCCAGCAACTACTATGAAATTCATGTCATCATCATCATCATCGGCTTTAACTCGAATCCGAGTATAAATCTTCTTCCTTCAGTCCAGTTTGTGGATATGTTTACGGTGACTAAAGAGTCCAATCCTGGCATGGAACAAGCGTCCACACAAGTCACATAGTATTGCTGGAGGAGGACGTGGTTGGGCTGCTCGAAGTTTCCTAGCTTGACGCTTGGCCTCTTTATGTGTGCGTCGATCCCTTTCAAACGTCTTTACAGTATCCGAGATGGTACGGCGCCAAGTTGAGCGGTCTTCAGCCAGCATGTCCCAGGTTTGTGAATCAAGACGCTGTCAATTTCAGGGTCTGCTTAAATTGGTCCTTGTAGCACCTCTTAGGACCACCATGAGGTCTGGTGCCATAGCATAACTCACCATATAGCATTTGACGAGGTAATCTCACATCAACAAGAAAGGTACCTGGAGACCTAAAGAATGCCACTATCGTCACTATCTTTAAAAAGGGCGATTGCAGCGTTTGTGGCAACTACCGAGGTATATCACTTCTATCAATTGTGGGGAAGATTCTTGCAAGAATTCTACTTAACCGCCTCAAGGTTATCTCTGAGAAGATCCTCCCAGAGTCACAATGCGGATTTAGAGCTTCCAGAAGCACAATTGACTTGATTTTCTGTGTGCGACAGCTACAAGAAAAATGTAGAGAACAACAGAATCCACTCTTCTTAGTCTTTTATGACTTGGAAAAGGCATTTGATTCGGTTCCAAGACCAGCCATGTGGGCGGTGCTGAAGCGGTTTGGTTGCCCTCAGCGTTTTGAAATTCATTTAAGTCGTCATCATCAGTTTATCTGCCTGATGGCAGGTTTCCTCATGGTCGGTCTCTCCACCTTATCCGGTCTTCTGCAGCACGTTTCATCAGCTCATACGATTTATCAATCTTGATGGAATCCAGCATCTGAAACCTTCTTCCCCTTCGGATTATCCCTTGGACTGTCCCTTCTAATGCACTTTTCACCAAACCATCTCCCCTTATCCAGTGTTCCATCCAATTCATTTTTCTTTTCCTTATCTTCTTTAGCATCATTCGTTCTTCTCCTTTCTTTTATACTTCCTCTCTCACTTTGTCCTCCCAACTTATTCTCTCCATTCTCCTCCATAGCCACATTTCTAAAGCTGCCCTTCTTCTTTAGTCTTCTTTCCTAAGCGTCCAAGTTTCCGCTCCATATATTGCTACACTCCAAACAAAACATTTCACTAATCTCTTCCTTAGGCTTACTTTCATTGCTCCACAAAATAATTTTATTTTCTTACTGAAGGCTTCTTTTGCTATTGCAATCCTTGTTTTTATTTCTTTAGTGCATATCATTTCTTGTGTAACTCAAGTGTTTAAAACTATCTACTTGCTAGTAATTACGGTTATTAAATACATTAAAAAGTGCTACTGCTACTAGCGCCAGTACCCCGTCCGTCACACGGCGCCTGCGAGGTGGAAGAACTCTCACTGTATATAGTTACCATTATGTTAATTCAATACACAAACTAATCTAATACTTGACAGAATGTGTTTCAAATTATGATTTAAATAATGATTATGAAATCCTAAGATTATGGTCAACTTGATTAAGTACAGAATGTCGTCCATTTGAAGAGCCTTCAGCAAAATGCAACAGCAGATACAAATATCAGTTGTGTTCAATCAGTTCACAGAAACACCTGGAGAAACACAATGTGTTTACCTCTCAGCCATATCCAATATACTTTACAATCAATAATAAATTCTATTTGTTAAGGATCTCTATCAAAATTTTATTTTCTCTCTCGAGTTAATGCAATTCCTTCTCTACTTATGTGAAGTATTGTAATACGCTCAAATCACATAAAGATATTTTCCTATTTGTCTAAAAGTAATGGTTATGTTTGTAGCTATAGAAAATAATGTAGTCAGAGACAACTTCAACTCAAGTTCAAATGATTACCCCATCATTTCAGAAGGTAATAGCTGTGCACAAGGTAACTTAAATTATTGCTAAAAATATTCATAGATTATATTTTGTGTATGCGATTGCTAGAAATATCTTAAGTAATTAAAAACATAAATTCGTAACTTCTTACAAGGGTTGTTACCAAAGATCAAGAAAATAATCTTAAGAAAACTAAGATTATGTTCGTGATGAAGTGGTTCAGAAACAAGTACTGAATAGGAACCTGACATTTCATCAAGTATTCCCAAGAAATGAGATCCAGAGATAAAACTGCTTTCCAGAAGAGAAAAACTAAATAGGCTACTGTAGTCGAACCTCAATATCTCGAATTGTTAGGGGATATCAAAATAAATTTGAGTAATGGAGATACGTAGGGAAAGTGTTAAATAGTGATATACTGGTTGCAAGATACTATGTGCTGTCTGTAACTAAACTGTACGTTAAAATGCATCAATTCCAATATAATTAGTAGGGAACTTTATTTATTCACTATGTTGCATCATTTTATAGTCAGTTACTTCTTTGTTAAAATATCTAATTTTACCAGAGTATTGTCGACAGCCTATTTGGTAAAACTGGAGGATACCAAATCCTAGGGCAAACATTTCTTCAACTACTGAAATTAGTTAAAATACCTGTGGTAATGGTCGGGAAGGAATCTGGAGACAATGTAGCAATAGATGTTGACTCCTCCGCCGACTATTACTCACCCACCTTCCCCTTTTTAGATCACGACTTCATCATCATCATGAACCGGCTCCAGTTTCCGGGGTGCGGTGAATGAGCGCTCTCCATTTAGTTCTTTCCAAGAATGTTTCCTCCTCCATGATCCGCTGCACATCCAGACCTCTCCCTGCAAGATCATTTCTAACCTGGTCGATCCATCTCTACCTCGGTTGACCTCTTGGTCTCTTGCCTTTTAGTTCTTTCTCAAACCACACTCTAGCTGTTCTTTGTGTGTCCATTCTCTTGAGATGACCGAACTATTTCAGCCTGGCTTCAACACAGATCTCATTAAGAGATTGTTCTATTTGAACAAGATGGCATATCTCATTTTTTATTTTGTCTCTCCCTTGTCTTCTGAATCATAGTTCTTAAAAACTTCATCTCCACCGCCTGTAGTTTACTGGTATTTCTCTTGGATTGGGTACAGGTTTCTAAGCTATATGTAGTAACAGGAAAAAAGAAGCTCTTGTAGAGTATTAGTTTTGATCTTCAAGGAACTTAATTATCCCAAATAAGCCCTCTCACGAAATGATAAAATTTTGCTCCATGTTGAACTCTACTAGTGATTTCTGCAGATGGTTGGTTATCTGTGGACACTACACTGCCAAGGTAACAGAACTGATGTACTTGTTCTAATTTTGTACCATGTTTGTACAGATGTTTTGTCGACTAACGGGCATCACAACCGTTTTGGACTTGCATATATTCAGACCAAATTGTTTGAATACAGCATTCCAATCATTCAGCTTCTGTTGTACTTCAGCCTCATTTTCACCCCATATTACATCATCTGAAGCTTTAAATTCAGAGGTCTTATTGAGTCTCTTAACTATCTTCATTATTTCATCCATTACGGTAATGAATAAAAGTGATGCTAGATCGCTGCCTTGCTGTACACCCTGCTTTGTGTCCAACCACTCTGAATAGCCATCACCTATTTGGACACAACTCTGGCAGTGTTCATATAGCATCTTGACTTTATTAAAGCACATGGTATTCATCTATTTTGAAGGCATTCCCAGATTGTATTTCTCCGTACACTGTCGTAAGCCTTCTCAATATCTAGAAAAATGAAGATGATGTCTTTTCCTTTTTCCCAGTGCTTCTCCATAATCATCCTGACAGAAAATATCAGATCTGTTGTTGCCCTGTTCCGTCTGAAACCGTACTGCTTTTCTTCAAGCTGTGGTTCAATGATAATTCTTAATCTGTGTTCTATGATTCGTTCCATTATCTTCAGACCATGAGATAGGAGAGTAATTCCCCTGTAGTTGCTAGGTTTCCGTCTGTCTCCTTTCTTAAATAGAGGGACGATAACACCTTTAGTCCAGTCTGTTGGTATTTTTTCTTCTTTCCAAATAGTGTTTAGGACTCTAACCAACCACTGCAATCCTTGTACTCCAGCTGCTTTGATCATGTCAGCGCTTACATCATCAATGCCTGTTGCCCAAGCTTTTTTCATGTTCTTTAGGGCATTTTCAATTTCCATCCATGTTAGAGGGTACTCCATATCTGGGATGTTTTCTTCTCTTTTAGTCTCCTCTTGTTTGGTATTTGAATTTTGATCATTATATAACTTTTCGAAATACTGTCCCATCTCATCTCGAATCTTCTTCTCATTCCATGTGATGTTTCCATCTTCCTTCTCCACAGCCTTTATTGGTTCGTAGTTGTTTTTCTTACTCCTCACCACTTGAAATAATAGCTTCCTGTTGTTCCTGCCATCTTCTTATAGTTCCTGTGTGAATTCTGTCCAGTTCACCATTGTATACCTGATTTATGGACAAATACAGTATAGCCAACCTCACGCATACGGTACTATTGTATAGCCTGAATCGTAAAACAAAAAAGTGCAAGTTCCATTCAGAGGGCCTCTTCAAAACAAATCACCCTCAAGTCACCTGAGCGCACCAGCTTTTTAAAATAACATCTGATCTATATCCTCCAATCCGTTAAGACTGAAATTACCCAAAAATGCTCAATAATTTTCATCCAGACCAACGATTTTTGCCTTGACCAATAATTTCTAACTAGCGCGGCTAATATATACACCCCTGGTTTTTGTCACGTACAGTGGGTGTAGTCACGCATCAATAATCTGTTCAAGTGATAAAACCATTTTTCAGTGTTGCCTAGTTCTAATAAATAAATAAAGACAGAAAGAAAGAAAAAAGGAAACTTGTAGTTTAACACGACTGTTAATCTCGCGATCATGAGCCACGGGACCTCCGTTTTACGTGGAATCCGAACCACAGGACATGGCATTTCACTTCGAAAATTCCACATGTGTTGACTGGGAATCAAACCCCGTCCGCCTTGGTGAGAGGCCAACAGCTTGACCGCTGCGACACCACGTCCCCACAAAGAAAGAAAGAAAGAAAGAAAGAAAGAAAGAAAAAGAAAGAAAGAAAGAAGGAAAGAAAGAAAAGCTTTCTCTATCTACTATCTGTATCCTGGTCAATGGTTTTGCCAATAATGCTTATAGGCTAATTACAATTTTACGTGTGTTGTGTATTTTGTATCCAACAAGTTGGCAACATGAACTGTCGTCGATGTGTGTGTCTGAGTAACAGTTTAACATACCTCAGAAATATGGCTGCCGTCGTTCAATGATCAAGAAATAAAATCATTTATTTACGTAATATAACAAATATTTCCAATGCAGCGGTGCTAATTGACAGTAATATCAATTCCCAGAAAGGTATGAAATTCATATATTTTCAATAACACGGCAGGTAAAAGACAAGATTTGGTCTCCAACAGAATTAATGCCTAATTTAGTTACTGTATATTAATGTATTTATAAATTCTGAATGTAAATGGAACACGGATTATACACTTGCAGCAGACATGAATGCGACTTTTACATACCTTGTCCTTGTTTCATCATCTGGGCGATATTACATATTGAAATTAGGAACCCTAGTCACTACTGAACCTCTTATGTGCTTAAGTACGTAAATATGTGTTTTTATTTATTGCTATTTTAAAAACAGCTGCCATGTTTCGACAGCGCTTGCATCTTGTTCAACTGTCAACAAGGCGCACTCTAGCGGCACGCACCGAGGCACACAAATTGTTGCCAACATGTGAGATACAAAATCACTGTTGATCAAAAAAATTCATAGGGACCAGTTAGGCTGTAACCATTGTCAAAACTCATTGATCTGCGCGCGTTAGGCTATAACCATTGGATTGACCAAAACGTAGAATGCCTTGGAAGCGCAGGTAGTGGGGCACGGTCGACACAAAACTATTGATCTTGGCGAGTTAGGCTGTACCCATTGTCAAAAACCATTGGATTAGACAAAACGAAGGTTAGAAGGTTGGGTGTAGGTGCGGCTTTGGCTGTGCGCAGCTAGCGGGGCACGGTTGACACAAAACCATTGATCTGGATGCATTAGGCTGTAACCATTGTCAAAAGACATTGGATTGGACAAAACTATGGTTAGAATGGTCGGGTGTAGGTGCGGCGCGCAGCTTCCGGGGCACGGTTGACAAAACCATTGATCTGGATGCGTTAGGCCACAACCATTGTCAAAACCACAGTTGTGAGAAAAAAATATACACATTTATTACAGCAGAGCGATATACTGCATAGTAATTACAGAGCAGATAACAAAAAACACTGATTTCAGTCGTGGAAAAAAAGATCATTACAGAGAAGCGAAATATTGCATACACTTGCCTAATTAGAGCGCACGAATAATGCGCACTAGAGACTGAACTGGGCACTTCTTTGTTTTACACAGTACCACAAGGAAGAGGTTGGCAGTACTCTTATGGTACTTGATTAGAACAATGGCACTCACAGCTGTAATTTCCCCCATATAAGTCGTAATCCTATTTGGGATTGCTGGGTGGGTCACAGACGGTGGAGGAGGAAACATCTAAAACATCGCTCCCTGATTTATTTCTCATCCTATCATAAGGTATTTTGGCTAACTCATGCTTTATAGAGAATGTTATCGCTCATTCAATGTTCATTCAGTGCTGCCATGTATTTTTTGTTTTTGGCAAACAAGCTTATTTCTTATTAATTCTTCGACTCAAGAGATGTCAATCCGGATGCAATTTTGTGGTTCAGGGGGTCAACGACAATACCCTAGTGAGATTGATGTGCATGTGACAGCTTTTAGACGAAGGCTATAGATTTTTTATATAACAGAACCTAACAAATTGTTTCATTGCATTTGTAAGTCAATAGAGAACCAATTTTCAAAGTAAACCACCATGGTTTAACAATGTGCTTTGTAATGAAACTTGCGGTTAGAGCAGAAAGCAGCAACAACTGAAAGAAAATACTGTGAACTCAACTCAACCATATGCAACTTCCCGTTTTGAAGCGATGCCAGAATACTGTCACTTTCCGTTTTCCAGCCTAATCCGGTTTGGAGCAAATACAACCTGTGACAATAAAGTTCGGTGAATAGTCCTATACTATCAACATAG
Organism: Meconema thalassinum; assembly: GCA_946902985.2. Classification (NCBI taxonomy): domain Eukaryota; kingdom Metazoa; phylum Arthropoda; class Insecta; order Orthoptera; family Tettigoniidae; genus Meconema; species Meconema thalassinum. Next base: position 268,760,181 of record OX336393.1, on the reverse strand, counting down.
ATGAACAACGCACGACAGTGACCCTATTGTCCTTCGAAATAGTCCCCTCCCGTAACTATGCAATGCTGAGATCTGCGATACATGTCCTGGAAACTTTGCAAGAAGGCGTCCTTTGGGATGGTGCTCAAAAGGCTCGTCACGTTGTGTTCGGTGAATAAAGTCAGAACGGTCGACCTGGCAACATTGTCGACACACAACGCAACGTTTTAGACCTGTTTGACACAGTGCGTATTGAGAACTATTAATTTATGCAGCCTACCATGCACTTCCGTTTGGCGGGTGGCAGTGAGAAGAGTGAATGTTCTGTGGAATGGAATGGCTTATCTGAAAACCATCGTCACGGGCGACGAGACCTAGTGTCTCTGAGTTACTACCCCGAAGTCAAGCGTCAAAGTATGGAGTAGCGGGGTCCAGGTCCAGGGTCACCGAAAAGCCCTGAAGGGCTCGAGGTTTTTGAACATTTCGGACATCCAACTTAATGTGACGACCCAACTGAAGAGTTTCCAGGACTTGTACAGACATTCTCAGAAGTGCATAACCATCCACGGGGATTACTTCGAAGGACAGTAACTGCTGTTTCAGGTAAGCCAACAATCCGTTCGTAATATAGACCCATTCACCGAACGGAACGTGACGAGCCTTTAGAACACCATCCCAAAGGACGCCTTCTTGCACAGTTTCCAGGACATGTATCGCTGATCTCAGCATTGCATAGTTACGGGAGGGGACTATTTAGAAGGGCAATAGGGTTACTTTCGTGCATTGTTCATCTATGTTGATAGTATAGGACTATTCACCGAACTTTATTGTCACAGGTTGTATGACACTCCTCCACTTAACACTGTCCACCATCCTTCCTCAACCACTGAACTCCACTCTAGGTTCCGTTCTCTCGCACTGTCTTTCACTAAGTCCATGCACCATACTCTAGGTCTTCCTCGTCCTCTTTCCAGTCATCTGTCTCTCCATCACAAGTTTCGGCATTCTTTCATCATTCATTCTTTTCACATGTCCATACCAACTCAATCTGTTCTACTCCAGCTCAAAATACTGTATCAACCAAAAATGGCGGATGCTCCACGCTGAACATAGGGTAACATAACCTGTATTTCTGCCACATGAAAGAAGTAAAAGAGAAACTATTGTACATAAAACACCTAATAAAAAGACACAGTAATTATGTAAACCTGTAAATTTAACACGGAGAATATCAGCGCCACCAACAGTTTGGGTTGAAATCATATTTCAGCATAGAAGTCACATACGGTCGACTCAAGTACAGTAATTAGTGGAAAATTTGAATTAAAATCTTCGAATAAAACAAGTTGCACTGTAAAAATATGTAGATGTTCGAGATATAAAGAACAAGTTTAAGTGCCAGGGATATAATTTTAGCTTTAAGATATTGAAAAATTAGAAAAATATACATGTAAATTATGGGAAGTCTGTTCGGAAAAATAATAATGAGTTATAAAAAAATTGAGTAATAGAGGTTCGAAATATTGAGATTTGACCGTACGAAATTTTCTAGACTGGATAAATTCAAGATCGAAATGTAGGTCGAACTTATGACATAGGATGGGAAGAAGTGAGGGAGCTAAAAATAGGAAACCAATCTGTGTTTGTTGATCAAAATATAAAGGCAAACTTTGAGAAGATTTCCCAAGAAAACAGAGCTTAGGTATATTAAGGTGAGAGCAGCATTCATTTCAAGTCTTGTATTACCCATTTAAGATTTGATTGTCGCTGAGCATGGCTGCGCCACCTTTTGTTGATTATTGTAGCAGGAGCCCTGAGGGGTAAAGAGGAGGACACAGTGATGACAAAGAGTGCAGTTTGCACATAAGTCAAGCAGCATTGCACACGCTACCTGTCTTAGAAGCGCAGATAAGTGTCACAGGAGCTCATGTCACCACGGACAGCTACTGGAGCCGAGTCATATCCTACTCGCGCAACTGTACCTGTCAACGAAGCAGAGTGACGTGTGGCACAAGTAAACAGAGAATAGTTCCCATCTCTACTGCTGGCAATCAATTCGTGAAAGGGTAATGCATATAAGTGGATCAGGCAGTGAGTGATTTTCCTATAGTTTACCTTACTAACACTGGTACATGTTTCTCGGAAACTAACTGTTGAAATCAGAATAAATTTTAACCATAAATATGTATAGCCTACACTGGAATGCGCACATTTGTGCATAATTAGATACTGGTAGTTAGTTCTCTTTGCTATACTCTACGAGAGATATTATTTCTGCACAACTTAGTACATGGTATCTTTGACAGGTCTTGTTGCAAAGTTCATATTTACATATTTCGTTTGGTGTATGGAATGATTTTGTCACATATTTTATGATGAAAACCATTGACCGCATAACGTGTCACCATATGCCTAAGATCGTAGTTTGCCATCGTCCAAATTCAGTTCATCATTGCTTCAGTGCTATAGAAATCTTCCCATATACTTGACCTCTTTTCATGTCTCTTCTTTATGCGTTTGTCTGAGGCAATCGTAAATGGAAGTCCTAGTTGAATTTTTATATCCTCTATATAGAAGGATTCCTTGGCCAGTTAAGATTATTCCATATTAAATAAATCATGTATGTAATGATAGTGTTATTTTAGCATTGAAAAGGAATAAGGCCGTCTTGAGGTCTAGAAGTTCTGGGTGTGTGATGTCCTGGAAGGTACTGATGGCTGCTATCGCTTTCTCTTGTACATGTGTTCTGAACGATGTTCTTGTTGTTTGTAGTCATAATCCTAGGTAGTTGTAGCAATTGGCTACCGTGAGGTCTTCTTTACCAAAGTGTATAGAAGAGAAAGTGACTTGTGGAGTTTGTATGGTCCAGCCGCTAGGCAGCTCTAGCGTCGGCTGGCGCTGAGTGCAGATGGTATCAATACCAGCAGTTGAATGTTACTTTTCAGTTATCACCTTCCACTACGTTGTATTAGACAAGAAGCCCCAAATATAAAATTATCCGCACTGAGTACATAAAACGTCGACGTCCGTCGAGTTAATTATGAAACATCATGTTACGTCATAGGTTCATATAATAAGGAAATAAAACATTCTGACCGGGATCAAAACGTAACAATGTGTATAAATCATAAGCTACAGACCATTCACTACTGCACAAATACAGTCAATATAATATAATACAAACTCACCCATGTAACTTATACTGTAGCTGTCAGTTGTCCGAAACTTTGGACAGATTACACAACGATTTCTGTCAGTTGTCCGAAACTTTGGACAGATCACACAACGATTTTGCAGATTTAGCAGATTACTGTTCTTTCCTCATTTCTTTCGTACGAAAGATAAACGCGGTACTTCATTAAATGAAAAAAGAGTTTTCCAATAAGGTCTAGTTTGGTTGGTTGGTTCCTCAGTTTAGGGGCTGCGACAACGCGGTCATGTAGCCCTGTGTACGTTGGGTGTGTGTAGAATCTGTCTGATAAGCGGTGTTAATTGTGATGGCTGTATTAGTGTGTGTATCTGTTTCTTAATTCAAGTAAGGACTGAAACTTTGAATTTTTCAAATAGTTCCTACTTTTGCCGCCAAATGTCACCGTTAACGACTACTAGGCCTAGTTCAGAACTTAGCTACTAGACACCACCGCAGTCGGCTCTTGGCAACGAACGTAGGAACCCAAGAGCGTTGTTTACATTCTTAACCTATACACAGGTGTAATTAGTGAAAGGTTCTTGAACATGCCATAAATCTATGACATAGGACCGCCGGCTTTACTTCCCCTCCGAAGGAAGGCATACTGAGGGATTTTTAATGCTCTTAAAAAATCCGACGGCTTCGGACGGGTTTAAGGTCTAGTTTATGTTCCATAATATATCCTAAATCACAGGGCCCTAAAACTATCTCATCAATGCTCTCCAAACACTGATAAAATCTATCACCCCACAAATTTGAGAGGGTAGAGACAAGGGCAGAGTACCAGGAAAGAAAGGAGGCAAAGAGAGTAGTGGCTGAGGAGAGAAGAAAGTGGATGGAAGAGTGGACAAAGATGATGGAGGATAGTGAAGGTACAAAAAAGGTCCTGTATGGGATGGTAAAAAATAAGAGGCGGAAGGATCCTATGGATTATGTTAGAATGGTGAACAAAAGGGGACAAGAGATAGAAAATAGGGAAGAACTGAAGAAAATGTGGAAAGAATATTTTGAAGAACTTCTGAACCCAAATGGAAAAGATGGTGAGGAGGAAGAAATCGGGGAAGAGGAAGATGAACTGCAAACAGAAAAGGACTTAACATGGAAAGAAGTGGAAGATGCAGTGAACAAATAATTGTCCCGATCTTCAAGAAAGGTAGTAGAACAGATTGCAGAAACTATCGGGGAATAACACTGATGAGTCATTGTGCAAAGATCTTCGAGAAAGTTTTGGAAAAGAGAATTAGGACAAGGATAGAAGGAGGGATGAGGGAAGAACAACATGGCTTCAGAGCAGGAAGGTCCACAGTGGATTTGAATTTTGCTGTAAGGCAGTTACAAGAACAGCACTATGAGTATGGAACACATCTACTGATGGCCTTCCTGGACATTGAGAAAGCATATGACAGTGTATGCTGAAACAAAGTATGGAAGTCCCTGGAGGATAGAGGAGTAGAAAAATGGACTATAAAGAGGATAAATGAGATGTACAAGGGAAGCGTGAGCTGTGTGAAAGTGGGAGGAGAGAGATCAGACTGGTTGGAACAGAGAAACGACCTGAAACAAGGAAGTGCACTGTCACCGTTACTTTTCATTGTGGTGATGGATGACATAATGACCCAAGTAGCACAAGTAATTGGGGAAGGAAAGATAAAGCAATGGTGTTTGCAGATGATTTGATGATTTGGGGAAACAAGGAGGAGTATCTGGGAAGCCTGATACAAGAGAATGGAAGTAGGCCTAACGATAGAGAAATAAATGAGCGGGGGAGGCAGGCAGAAGCATTTCGGAGGAGTGTGAGAAGCATGTGATGGAGCAAGGATGTCCCAGAACAGCAAAAATATCATATATCGGACGTACTATGTCCCTATCCTGACGTATGCCTCGGAGACCTGGGTTATGAAAGGAAGGGAGAAGAGCAAAATACAGGCCAGTGAGATCAGGTTCTTGAGAAGCAGTATTGGAGCTACAAAGATGGACAGAATAAGAAATGAGCGGACCAGAGAATTAATGGAGGAACCATTACAGGATGGTATAGAGAAATCTAGACTTAGATGGTATGGACATGTAAAACGAATGGAGGAGAGGAGGATACCCAGGAGAGTACACGAGACGAAGTGGGAAGGAAAGAGACCGAGAGGAAGACCAAGAGACAGGTCGCTGAAGGGGGAGGAAGAAAGCATGAAGAATAGAGGAGAAGACTGGACAAGGGTGTAGGCTGAGAGATGGTGGGAAGACAGAAGACGTTGGAGAGGCTTGTGTTCCAAACAGACCTGGCCAGTGGCTGGAAACTGTGCAAGATGATGATGATGATGACCTTTGTATAGAAACTTTGCCGTAGATTCTCTCCACATTTGTGGTATATCTCGTCTCCTTGCATTTATTGAATAGTGTGGTCCATACACTGATGAAAGGGGCATGTGGCCCATACACTTATGAAGGGGGCAGATGACCTAGTAGTTCCACCCCTTAAAACAACAGTAACTAACACTTATGAAGGCTCTCATTGAGGTCTTAATATGTTCATTGTATATTCCATCGGGGCCCGCTGCTTTGTTAGATGCTAGGTGTTTTATTGTTTGCACTTCCTCCTCTGTGAAATACTAGAATGCTTGAAGTTGATCTGTGACCTTTTCTTCTCTATTGCCTGTATGTTGTACATAAATAGGGTATCATAATTATCTTATTCAAAGTGTACTAATTTTATGATAACATTCATGTGTTGAAATTGATATAAAATTATATTAACCGAAAAATTGACATTTTTTCTTAAAGAGTCTATATATTTGCTACATTTCTATTGGTACTGTATTAAATCTGGAACACACTATTAAGAGTACAATGCCTGAACTCTGTACCCAATTTCATTGCTCGAGATCTAATAGTTTCAGACAAAGATGACTCAAAGTTGAAAATTCATAGTTTTGGAAAAATACTTTTCAAGTTCATTGTTAAGACTTGCTAGGTCCATAGCTACCCTCATTGCAGGTCTCATCATCCTCCAGCTTAAGTTTGGTGGCCCTCTTTTGAATTCTGGCCTATTTTGTTATTATATTTGAATTGCAGCCAATGGCCATAGCAGGGCATTTCAATTTAACACCCTTAGGCACCCCAACAAGTTCAATTTCTAGTAGTTCCAGCTTTGGCTACCAGACCCCACTGTCACCGACGCCCAGCGGCGAACGTTGGAACTTGAGAGCGTTTCTAATCAAATAACCTAGAAGTTTTGGCTACACACTACCAATTGTAGTGGTAGGTTCTTTTACATGCCATAAATCTACGACATGGGATTTTAACACTCTTAAAAATCCAACGACTTTGGCCGGGTTTGAACCCGCGATCTTGGGCATAACAGTTCAGCATGCTACAACTATGCCACCGAAGTAGGCCTAGTCATATGAAGGGCACTTTTCTCAGCCTCCTGTACCCTCAGCTTGTCAATTGATAAAAATGCATTCTTCATGTTCAAACCAGATTCAATGCCTATTTCACACAACATTCATCCTACTGATTGACACATCCATCATTGAATGCATCCAAGATACCACTTTTTATGGTATTGATGCCCACAAATACGGTTAAAGGCAAGCGTTCCCTCCACAGCTATTGAAGCTCCAATTTGGATTTTGAGTTCTACCGTGGATGTATTGAGAAAGCAAGTTTTACTGGTCAGGTCCCTTGGGAAGGGATGGTAATGTCTGTAGGCTATTCATTATCAGTTACGGTACCCTAGCTCTCTGATATTTACACCATGACCAAGACATTTGGACACAAAGAATGGCAAGAGTCCTTGCCTGTAGAAGTCCAGTGAAAGAAGGTGATACAAACAGCTTTCCTCATTTCCAGTAACTTACCGTATTAGCATTTCTTCTTAATGTCAGTCCATAATATATTTGGAGAAGGTCAATTTCAGAATTTGTTAGCCACGACCCGATATTCCCTTACTAGGCCTATCGGAAAGTTTTTTCACTTCAGAGCCTTGCGCAGCTTCCACAATCTTGTACCCAAACGAGACTAACCCATGCCAAAAAGCTGTGAGCCTATGCAGAGTAGGCTATTCTTCCTGTTGACCTGCCCTGATCAACTTGTGTTCTAGTCATCCCCAATGGTATTAGGATATCCGAGGCCTAGGGTATCTTATTTCGCCACCTTAATTCCAAGGAGGTCAGACCACTTTACTACTTTCATCTTCCTTCTCTGGGTGGGGATCAAATAAATTCTAGGTCTTCTCCGACTGTCGTTTGGTACCACTTTCACTTGCTTGTGCCAGGCTCCTCTCTCAAATTTCTTGACTACCTCTCTTGGCCAACTTGTTCTCTTTCAACCCCGACTGTATCAAATTTTCTTCACTTTTCTTTCTTGTACAGCCCTTGTCTATTCTTTCTTATGATGCCCTCATTTTTTGAGGTATCTGAATTCTTCCCCTTCTTTGATAGTGTAATTGTAGTTGAGAGGAGTGGCTGACCCTTAAAACAACAATCGGCAGTAATTCTGCACGCCGTGAGAACATGCCTTTTTGTAACTTTTAACGAGGTATATTATTGAAAATATAGGATTTATGATTTACATACCTTTCTCGGAGTTATTGGGAGTCATTTCACAATCTCAACTACAACTGCCGCACCTCAATAATGGTTTTTTTAAAACGAAAATAAAGAATTTTTATCATGTTCGTTTCACTACGGATGCCATTTTGGACACTCGACAGACTGACATGTGACTACGTTACCAACATGTCTCACACAAAATTCACCATTTCACACGTAAAGACGTAAAGTACTGCCTGGCCGAAAATTACTGCTAGTACCACAAGCAAGGGGGTCTGGGGCGTAAGCCCCAGGTTAGGTTTGTTTTTGTATGTAAAACATTAATAAGATAGAATTTATAATTTCACATGTCACACAATCCATGGTTAAAGTATGACTGACGAGTTGGATTTGGCGCAATAGTATATTAAATTATCGACGCTCTTTTGTTTCTTTGTATACCCGGTGTGAGATAGTACTAAATGCGTGCGGTTGGCATTCCTGACTTAGTGAGAAAGATGTCTCCTAGAGACTTCATTTCAACTATATAAGTAGTGTTGCTATTTGGGATGGCTGGGTGGGTCTATGACAGCGGACGAGTCAACATCTATTAATTTATCATCTCCAGATACCATTACTACAGGTACTTTGGCTAATTTCATTACTCAATTTTTTTTATACACATGTTCTCACGGTGTGCAGCGCTACCCAATCGGCACCATCACAGAGCAGATGAAATAGAGGAGCTTCAAAACAATAACCGATAAATCCACTTTTACTGCTTCCGTACTTTTGTGGTCCTGGGAGGATTACTGGAGGAAAAATTATTGAAACTATGATTCTAGATCTTCTATAGAGTCGCTCAATCCATCTTAAAAAGTGGTTTGAAATGCCTCAAAGCTGTCAGTGTTTATTACACTCTGCAATAATTGCTTTGCTGGAACGCCATGGTTGTCAGCCTTGGTCTCTATAGTATAGTGTCTATCTAAGTCATGGTAAGATCACCCCCCTGTAGCCTATGGATAAGTAGTTATGAGGCCTAGTGATCAATTTGACATGGGCAGTATTCACTTTCTAGAATTTGTGAATTTTTAGTGAACTAGGCCTAGGCTGTTCCCTATTGGGGAGATGAAGGTTTAGGTCATGAGGAAAGCTAAATTTTCTAGCCACAAGGCAAGGGATGACCTATGGTATGCATAGGCTACGCATTCCGCCAATTAAGACGGCAAAATAAGATACCCCAATACCATTGGCGATGACGAGAACACAAGTTGATCAGGGCAGGTCAACAGGAAGAATACCCCGCAGGTTAGGTGTAAGAGAGGGCCTAGAGCCCTAACTTCGCAACAATTAAGGCACCGATAATAACCTCTAGTACTCCAAGTAGGTACCATTCCTGCATTTTCCTGGAGCGAATACATAAAAACATGGGAGGAAACGACACTAAGGATAGACTGTCAATTCCAGGATCTCCAGCCTTGGTCCAGGCCTACCTAGGAACACATGTAAAATAGCAAATTTTTAGAAAATAATGTTTAAAACTAAACTTATCCACATGCTTATGAAACTTCCCTATTCAATGGAACATCTGAATATTCTTCATTGCAAGGTTTAAAGCAAATTACATTCAATATTTGAACTATTATCCAAATAAATGCATTTAGTCCGATGTCCATGTGCCAACTAGAATTATGGCTCCCGAAAACAAGGCAATAGTGTAACCATGGCTGCAAGAGAGTTTCCCACCACAAGGTCACAGCTAGGTTAGACAAGATTCTACAGCTTAACATCGAGGCCATCTGCCACAAAGTTTGCGAGTGCTCTTTAGACTACTTTAGGCCATGGTAGGCTGCTACACTTCTATCTATATACAAGATTAGAATTATATGTTGCCTGCAATTATACACACAACTGTGCCCGCAATGAACGTCACTTCTGTAGTTTCCAACATAGGGGCAAATACTTCCATTGGCAGAGCAATTTTATTGTTCTGCATTAGTAACCGGCCCTATATAAACGTAATAGCTGTTTTGGGGTTAACGAGGGAAAACTATGCAAATTAATACGCTAGTTGGCAAACCAATGAAGTTCCAGAAAAATAACATTTTGAGAAAGAATGTCAACACAAAGTGGTAGGGCTATATTTGTAAAGCTAACAAATTAAAAACGAAATACAGTCGTTAGGCTACCTTAGCAAAAAAAAAATTAAAAGCATAAGGGCGCCTTGGCAACTCGATTACATGCATAGCTGTCATAAGTAAGTTACCATACAACCATGTAAGCTCTCGAAAATTCGCTTTCGTATCAAGACAGGGAGCACATTTCATTCTTTACTTTACCTCGAGAAAAAGCAAGAAGGCTTGCAGAAAGCATCACAAATCCAAATTTCAGCAACATTGTTTAACTCAGATTTATATGACAACACAACGAACGACACAACGGAACTGAACGGAACTGGCTGAGAAAATACCTCTCTCTCTCATACACGCAACAGCAAAACTCGTGACCGAGCAGTTCCTGGCATTAATCATACCCCTGACTAACAGAGTCATATTTTATATGCAGTTCCATTAAAAAATAGTCAATTCAATATGTATCATACCATTATATAGAATAAAACCATTATTTTTGTTCCTAGCTATTTAATCATTAGATACTTGACAGATCTTAGATTCCATTGTCAATTTGTATCAAAGGGACAGTGGTACGATACTTCATTGTTCCGCATATCTCTGTTCGCTGCTGTACACCCAGCCGAGACATTCTGAAACATTTGGGGAATGTTGAATTTGCCTTTTTAAACTCAACATTAATGGACGAATGTAGTTCCTTTCCCACACAAAATCGTTGGAGCAAAATTATGATCAACACTGACGTTTTCCGGTCTGGATTTAAGTAAAACCGCGAAATTCAAACTAACAATTGTGAGTTCAACTTTTCTTTAGGCAATATGTTTAGCACGAAAGAGGGAAAGTCAATACAAAACTCTTTCATAAAAGAAAACTTAAACATCCCTACGTCGGAATTCAGATCCTTACACTCACTGTCCTACCCGCCAATTATGAATTAAAATTATGTAATAATACGTATTGCAAAGCAGAAAGATTTCCCGGAAGCATCATTCTCAGAACGCGTATTTAAACTACGTTTATGTCATTTTAAATTATAAAAGTAACTATTAATAATCATTTATTGTAGCTAATAGCCGTGCTGAGATACAAAACTAATGCTGATAACATAATCTTATCCATCAAAGTGTCTATACAAAGTGTCTGACTGGTTCTGTTTGCTATAGTTATTCGCAGCAGAAGCGTGTTAACGATACGGCATAAACCCGGTATCGTGTTTTATTATGGGATACAAATATATTTAATCAGGCGTGAAACGAAGATTTTTTTGGGAGGGAGCTAAATCTAAAAATAGTATAAAATAGCAGCATGCTTAAATTTACATGGGGTGTGGTGGCGCAGCGGTCAAGCTGTTGGCCTCTCACCAAGGCGGACCGGGTTCGATTCCCGGTCAATGCATGTGAGATTTTCGAAGTGAAATGCCATGTCCTGTGGTTCGGATTCCACGTAAAAAGGAGGTCCCGTGGCTCATGATCGCGAGATTAACGGTCACGTTATACTACAAGCTTCCTTTTTAAATTTACATAATCATTTACTCAAGATGAATATTTATATTTCACAATAAAATGGTGAGCTATTAAATTCATATTTTAATAAATTCAGTACGAAAGAGGGCAAGTCAATATTAATGATGATAATGTTATTGGTTTTACGTCCCTTTTAACTACTGCGGCTTTTAGTGTCTTCAGGGTGCCGGAATTTTAGCCCAAATGAGATTTTTAACGTGCCAGTTAACCCATTGACAAGGCTCCCTCGCATTTGCGCACCCTCAAATATCGACTGACTGCGCCAGGATTCTATCCTGCAACCTTGGCCACCGCAGGCGAGAACGTTACCACTTCGCCACGCAGTAAATACAAAATGCTACATACTGTAATATGGGGCATAAAATGAAACAAAACAATGTGAATGTATTTCCATAAACCAGAACAGTAGAACAGTAGGCCTATATTTTGTATAATGTGTTATTGTAGGTTTATTGGTGAATGTTCATATTCATAAAAATATTTGCTATGATACGAACAAAATTATGGTTAAATAACGCAAAATATCAACGCTGTTTTTAAAGTCTCATTTTTCGTGGAATTTCAAAAGCATTTCTAAGGTGCCTGCAGTTTTGTCAGCCCTCCGCTCCGGATACGCCACTGTGCTTCATACTAATACAATACGGTATATATGGGACCAGGTTATATTTGGATCATTCACCGTTAGCCGTACTTGAAACAGTATTTTGTAGCTTCCCATTTTCATCTCCAGGCAAATACTGGGATAGTACTTTCTTAATAGACCACGGGCACATCCTTCAAACTCCTTGCTCAGCTTCATTCATCTCACAAGAACTCATCTGAGGGGTGACGTCATAAATAAAACATAAACTCATTTCACTTCATGCCCTACCCCGTAGAAAGAATAATAATAATAATACCAGCCACGGTGGCCGAGAGCTCTAACGCGCTACCTCGTGCTTCGCTGTACATCATCGCGAGAGCGTCATCGGCCGTCCTGAAAATGGTTATCGTGGTTTCCCATTTTCACCACCAGGCAGATGCCGGGACGGTTCCTTTCAACAGGTTCAGGGCCACAGTTGTGGAAAAAAAAACATCGAATGGTTCCAAAAGGCCCTAAACCATGCTTTAAGTCCCTAGAATCAACAGTTTACGAGATATTTGTATCTTAGCATCCCCGCTAAGGGAGACAAAACCAGAAAAGGCGGAATCTGATTGATAAACAGGTAATAATATAATAGGGATGTAGCCGGAGAAAGTTCGCACCAGATAGTGCTCGTGTAGTACTGGGTAAGCGCAAGGCGATCGTCTTATGTTTCTCCCAGTCAGCTGTGAGGAATACAAAGATTGTGATCGAGATTTCTAATCTAAAGTAAATTATATCTGCTCTAATTTTACTCCAAGACTATATTAATTAATTCTATAGGTATATAACCTAATATATTATTAAGAACACCGTGATTATGTGAGAGGTTTCTTAATTGATAAGTAAAGCCCTGCGTGGATGCGGATATATGCAACATTTTTAGCCTACTTTCGATTTTTGCAAAAAATGAAAGTAGACTTATGAGATCAACACAGGGCGAAAAAAGTGTATCTGTCTGTGTGTGTGTATGTATGTGTGTGTGTCTGTGTGTGTGTGTGTCTGTGAGTGTGTGTACTCTGAATGTCTGTCCCCCCCCCCCCCCCTATCAATTCGAACACGGTGAATGCGAATTGAACGAAATTTGGTACAAAGGTAGCACTAGCAAAGGACACCTCAGTGTCATGTTTTATATCGCCGCCATCTTGACGGAAACGTAATGGCGGCCACACAAATGTTCAATGCTTAAATCAAATTACGACTAACCTAATCATCCGATCTCTACCAAATTTTGCAACAACATACCTTTATGGGGGGAGCATCCTTTGACCAAACTAATAAGTCATCAGCGTAATAGTTTGCGGATGGCGGCCATCTTTGTGTGAAAATCGATTCCCCCTATTAATTCGAACACGGTGCAACCGAATGGAACGAAATTTGGTACAGAGGTAGTACTAACAAAAGGCACCTCAGTGTCATGTTTTATATCGCCGCCATCTTGACGGAAACGTAATGGCGGCCACACAAATGTTCAAAGCTTAAATCAAATTACGATTAACCTAATCATCCGATCTCTACCAAATTTTGCAACAACATACCTTTATAGAGGAAGCATCCTTTGACCAAATAACTAGGTCATTAGCCTAATAGTTTGCGGATGGCGGCCATCTTTGTGTGAAAATCAATTCCCCCTATTAATTCAAACACGGTGAAACCAAATGGAACGAAATTTGGTACACAGGTAGCACTAGCAAAGGGCACCTCAGTGTCATGTTTTATATCGCCGCCATCTTGACAGAAACGTAATGGCGGCCACACGAATGTTCAAAGCTTAAATCAAATTACGATTAACCTAATCATCCGATCTCTACCAAATTTTGCAACTACATACCTTTATGGAGGGAGCATCCTTTGACCAAACTAATAGGTCATCAGCCTAATATTTTGCGGATGGCGGCCATCTTTGTGTGAAAATCGATTCCCCTTATCAATTCGAACACGGTGAAACCGAATGGAACGAAATTTGGTACAGAGGTAGCACTAGCAAAGGGCACCTCAGTGTCATGTTTTATATCACCGCTATCTTGACGGAAACGTAATCGCGGCCACCCAAATGTTAAAAGCTAAAATGTAATTACGACCAACCTAATAATCTAGTCTCTACCAAATTTTGCAACACCATATCTTTATGTGGGAAACATATTCAGACCAAACTGCAAGAACATGAGCCCAATAGTTTGCAGATGGTGGCCAAGTATGTGTGCAAATCGATTCCCCCTATCAATTCAAACACGGTGAAACCGAATTGAACGGAATTTGGTACAGAGGTAGCACTAGCAAAGGGCACCTCATATTCATGTTTAATATCCCTATAGCATGTTGTATTTCAACAAACTACTACAACCAACATTCAATCATACTCCTTGAAAAGGACAAAGAGTTATAACAATACCCATGCATTTAGGAGAAAGTAGGCTATATGTTCTTTACTGAACAACTTGTTAATTTTATTTTATTTTTTATTAATGCAGCCAATGCCCATGTACTTTTCTTTTCAGGACGGGTCAGGGAAGGGATATTGGCAGGAAATCGGCCGTGGACCTGTTGAAAGGAACCGTCCCGGCATTTGCCTGGTGGTGAAAATGGGAAACCACGAAAACCACTTTCTGGACGGCCGAGGTGGGATTTGAACCCCCGCTCTCCCGATGCCAGCGAGGCACGAGGTAGCGCTTTAACGCTCTCGGCCACCGCGGCCGCAACATTTTTCGGATGTAGTTTACATGGCTGTGCGGATAGCGGATAAACTGCGGATAATGTTTAGAGCAAACCGTTTTTAGAATAGTTGGTTCCTCAGTTTAGAGGCTACGGCAACGCGATCCTGTAGCCCCGTGTCCTTGGGTGTGTGTAGAATTTGTCTTAATTGTGGTGGCTGTATTAGTGAGTGTTATCTGTAATTCAAGCAAGGACTGCAGACGATGAATTTCAAGTAGTTCCTACTTTTGTTACCAAATGCTACTGTCAACGAACGACACCTAGCCGCGAACTTGGCTACTAGATACCACCGCATCACCTGGCGGCGAACGTAGGAACTTAAATAGAGCGTTAATCAAATCTAGCCTACAAATTTAGCTTCACACAATTGTAATTAGGGGAAGGTTTTTTACATGCCATAAATCTATGACATGTGGCCGCCGTCTTTACTTCCCCTCCGAAGAAAGGCATACTGAGGGATTTTTAATGATCTTAAAAAATCCGATGACTTTGGCCGGGTTTGAACCCTCGATCTTGGGCATAGAAGCTCAGTATGCTACCAACTACGCCACCGAAGCCACCGTTTTTAGAATACATGTAGAACTGGACTTTAAAAAAATATTGTTAGTTTTTGCTAAGATCTGCGTCTTTCACATTTCTTATTATATCCCTATTTGCTTTCGCTTGAACTACAAGAGAATAATAGAGAAGTGAGAGAAGCCAGTCATGAAAATACCCTCAATTAGTGTTGACTTGTGTAAAAAAATAAAAAACTACCCCCTGCTAAACCTAGGTGAACGAATTTCACCTCAAATGCCTAAACGTGTTGCTTTAATACATAATGCTTTATCTAATAAATTAAAAATAAGATTGTAACTTAATGTCAGCGGATTCGAATAACAAACGAGCGGATGCGGATAACAGTCGTGCCGATGCGGGCCGGATGCGGATAACGTTTTGTTTATCCGTGCAGTGCTCTACTGATAAGTATAAAAAGCCATTAAAGAACGGGCAATTCTGCCAGTTCGTATTACAGTAATCAGTATCGCGCACACTTCAATGAGTGTGATAAGTGCGCTTGCATTGTTGCCATGGTAACTAGGTATCGAAACGTTCACGCTAACGTGTCCACACTAATTTATTCTAGATAAACCTTTAGGCCAGGACCAACTACAATCTTCAGACCTTAAGGGGAGTCGTAAAGCCCTATATTGCCAATGTTAAATTGGCAATATAAATGCTCCATTTTGTCAGCATCTATTAAATATATGATTTTTTTTACAGACTGTTTATTGGTTCTTTCTTAGTGTACTGATCCTCATTCATATGGAAAACTTTAATAGATTTTTTAAATATTCTTTTCATTGAACCTCTAATTTTTTAATTAAATATTTGGAGTTCTTTTATCTATCTACTTGAACAAATTGACTCTTCGATGATCCACAGTATCGGTGTGCAATATAATGGCAAAATAATTATGGAGATACCACCAGTAGGTCCTGAGAAAACGGGGCTTTTATTTTGTAAAAAGTAATTTTGAGAAAATTGATGTTAAAGTAAGGCAATTTCGTTTCGAAGCATTTACACACAGTTTCACTTTCCTCCTACAAGTATTTCAACTAACAGTGTCACTCAAAACTTACTACGATATAACTAATTGATATGTTAATATATTTTAGCCTACTTTTCACATTTTTCAAAAATGAGGAAAAAGTAGACTCATGAGATCGTTCCGGGAAAATGTGTCTGTCTGTCCTTCTGTCTGGCTGTGTGTGTGTGTGTCCCTATCAACTCATAAACAGCTGCAGCAATTGAACCCAAATTTGATATGAGTAGAGATCTATACCTGAATAGCTCAATGTCATATTTGAAAATAATGTCAGTACTACCAACTGCTGAAATATTGCAATGGAAATTTGAGCTCCATGTTGGATATTCTAGAAGGTATGCATGGGAGCTATTCCAAATTTGGCACACATATAGATACTAGCAGAAGTACCCATTCTTCGAACGGTCTTCAGTATTAATAATCAGATGTTATCAATTGATCTACTGTTGCAATGTTTAGGGGCTTGGAACCTGTTTGATGGCAAAGAAATATGATTAGCTAAAATGTGATCTCAAACTAAATTGACCTAACGTGTTCTTCCTGGCGTGAAAATAAAATTGAAAACCTCGTAGACGAATCGCAATACACGTCACATACGAACTGACCCTAACCGTTGTGTCAAGTGCCCAACTATAGGAAGACCCCTTTTATAAATTATAAAGGCTTGTGGTGCATGAAAATTCAGTTTTCTTTAGCCTCCAATGGCCCAAATTCCTAAAATCAGCAAAAAACAGTCTACTATTTCAAATCAGGAATTTTTGAAAATAATGTTGCACTTTGGAGATATAATAGACCTTCTGTATGACATATCGCAAGTGTAAGTCGTGTGAAAAAATGTAGGGTACTCCTTGAACCCCTTAAGCGCATTGATGAATTTTACAGTTTTAGTTGGCTCCGTGATAACCTTATAGATAGCCATTTGCAACCTTTCACAGAAATGTAATAAATGGAGTGGCATTAGGCTACTTATTCCAGAAATAGATGGAAAGTTGGATGCCACCTCTTGAGATACTGTTGTCATGGTTAGTGGCTTGCATTCCTTCTTTAGTTTATTAAATGAAATTAGTTTTCTGGGAATATCTAAGAAACTGTTGGGTTTAGAGCCTTAAAATATAGTTTTCGGGGACCCTTTACGACTCTTGAGGGGCCCCGAGTTTTGTTTCTGACACCAAGGGTTTGAAAATGAGTTTGTCTCGTCGTTGTACGCCATAATAATGATAATAATTAAAATAATAGTAATAATAATAATAAAACAATATAGGGATAGGGATATAATAGATCTTCCGTACCATACCCGCACGTGTAAATCGCGTTAAAAAATTCTAGAGTACCCCATGACCCCTTAAGCGCATTATATGTATTGATGAATATTTCAGCTTAATTTGGATCCGTTATAACCTTATTGTCGTTTGCAAACCTTCACAGTAATATAATAAATGGAATTGCATTGCGTCTTACAGAAATAGATGGACCTCTGAGATTCTGTTGCCATGGTTACCGGCATGCATTCTTTCATTAATTTATTAAGTGAAATTAGTTTTCTGGGAATATCTCAAAAACTGTTGGTTTTAGGACCTTAAAATGTGGTTTTCGGGGGCCCTTCGTTTCCCACATTGAGGGGCTGAAAATGAGCTTTGTTTCACCCTTCTACGCCTATTTCAGCATGTTTTTAAGGGGGTAGGGCCCTTTTTATGAGAGGTAGGGAGAAGAGTTACATCAATGATTAGTGTCGTGCCTCTGATGGATATCTGTATCAAATTTTACGTTGATCCACTCAGCCGTTCTCGAGTTTAAGGACACAAAAAATTGTCCATTAGAAAAACAAACAGACAGACAGACAGACAGACAAATATTTTATTTTTGCGCGCGTCCATCATAAAACAGTCTGAAACGCGCAAATATCGCAAATTTCCATGGAAATTCAGAAAAAACAGACCAAGTTTCATTTTTATATATAGAGAGAGATTCTACGCTTATTTCAGCATGTATTTTAAGGGGGTAGGCCCCCTGTTATGAGAGGTACGGAGAAGAGTTACATCAATGGTTAGTGTCGTGCCTCTGATGGATATCTGTATCAAATTTTACGTTAATCCACTCAGCCATTCTCGAGTTATAAGGACACCAAATATTGTCCACAGACAAACAGACAGACAGACAGACAAAAAAATATTTTTACGTGCATCCGTCACAAAACAGTCTGAAACGGGCAAACATGTCAAATTTCCGTGGAAATGCAGAAAAAACAGACAAACATTAATTTTTAGCCTACTTTCGATTTTTGCAAAAAATGAAAGTAGACTTATGAGATCAACACAGGGCGAAAAAAGTGTGTCTGTCTGTGTGTATGTGTGTGTGTGAGTCTGTGTGTGTGTGTGTATGTGTGTGTGTGAGTCTGTGTGTGTGTGTGTGTGTGTGTGTGTCTGTGTGTGTGTGAGTGTGTGTACTCTGAATGTCTGTCCCCCCTATCAATTCGAACACGGTGAATGCAAATTGAACGAAATTTGGTACAAAGGTAGTACTAGCAAAGGACACCTCAGTGTCATGTTTTATATCACCGCCATCTTTACTAAAACTGAATGGCGGCCACTCAAACGTTCAAAATGTAAAATCAAATAACGACTAACCAAATCATCCGATCTCTACCAAATTTGGTAACAACATACCTTCGTATAGGATGCGTCTTGTGACCAAATTACAAGGTCGTCCGCCATACCATTTCAGGATGGCGGCCGTGCGAATTATGCAAACTTTATAATCCATATCATGGGACCCACCAGTTCCGATTATCGAGCCGAGAATCGTTTTAACTGTTCTAAAGGAAGAGGCACGTTCGAAATTAAAAGTTTATTTTGTAATACTATAGTGCAGACGTGATTTTAAAAAGCTGAACTGATTCAGTAATAAGACAAGATGGCAGCAGATATCTTGTGCCGGACTTATATTTCACTAATTTGAGTATTGCATGCAATATAGCGTACTGATAAAAAATAAATAAACTTTGTATGAAATGCTTTATATATAAATAATATACTCCAGTGATGAAATCGTTTAGTATAAATCATTATTTGCTAACAAGTTCTATGTAAGTCATTTTAAATAGAACGATATTCGTTGACACAATTAGCTCAGTGGTAGAGCGTTAGCCTATCGCTCAAATGCCTATGGTTCAAACCCGATCAGAGCTAGGTTTTTTGCTTGAAATGTTATATGTTTATTGTTTTGTAATGACTCAGATGTTTTAAAATTAAGCGTTATATTGTGCACATTATGGTGTAAAATATATATTTAATTAAAACATAATTCGCCAGCAGATTTACTCGGGACATCTAGCTGCCAAAAAGGTAACTTCCAGATTTTATTGAAAAGTTTCTTCTTCTGGCCGCTAGAATGCAGTCACTCTGTTAGGATTATATTGTTCGATATTTCACCAATAGATGTCACGACTAGTCTACGTGGGGATCCATTGATTACTATACCATTATCATTCTATGCGCATCGAATTTGAAGAATGACAAGATGATACTACGATACATTTTAACTTTTTATTTTAAAGGGTTTGTAACAGCCTATTTTGCGTTACTTGAAAATGTTATTAAGCGTTATATTGTGCACATTATGGTGTAAAATATATATTTAATTAAAACATAATTCGCCAGCAGATTTACTCGAGACATCTAGCTGCCAAAAAGGTAACTTCCAGATTTTATTGAAAAGTTTCTTCTTCTGGCCGCTAGAATGCACTCGCTCTGTTAGGATTATATTATCGAAAATATCCACATAGTTTGTATACACACGTCTCTGTAGGGTCATGGAAAGATTTGTTAATTCAATTAGGGTTGTGAAAGCCATGCACAACCAGACGTGTAAAGACATGCCTCAACTCAAAGTTGGATGTTGCCCACGGCAGGTCGTAATAATAATAATAATGTTATTGGTTTTACATCCCTTTTAACTACTGCTGATTTTAGAGACACCGGGGGGCCGGTATTTTGGCCCGAAGGGGATCTTTAACGTGCCAGTAAATGTACTGACACGGCTCCCTCGCATTTGTGCTCCCTCAAATGCCAGCTGACTGCGCCAGGATACGAACCTGCAACCTAGGGCCCAGCAAGCGAGAACGTTACCGCTGAGCCACGCCGCCAGTCCGGTCGATTATGTCTCCAGATCCATAACATTCTTGATATACTTCTTATCTTTCTTTCTTCAATGATGGTAGCAGTTTTTATCTAGGTTGTGGCGTTTGGTAGAGGTAAATCGTTTCTAAGGTCTTCAACAAAGAATAGTTCTATTATACTCTTTGATAATAACAACGAGTTATAACTATACTCATACATTTAGGAGAAAGTAGGCTATATGTTCTTTACTGAACATCTTGTTATATAATAGAGAAGGGATATAATTAGACCTTCCGTACCACACCCGCACGTGTAAATCGGGTGAAAAAATTCTAGAGTACCCCTTGACCCCTTAAGCGCATTGTATGTATTGATGAATATTTCAGCTTCATTTGGATCCATTATAACCTTATAGCCGTTTGCAAACCTTCACAGTAATGTAATAAATGGAATTGCATTGCGTCTTACAGAAAGAGATGGACCTCTGAGATTCAGTTGCCATGGTTACCGGCATGCATTCTTTCATTAATTTATTAAGTGAAATTAGTTTTCTGGGAATATTTCAAAAACTGTTGGTTTTAGGGCCTTAAAATGTGGTTTTCTGGGGCCCTCTGGGCCCCCGAGTTTCGTTTCTCACATTGAGGGGCTGAAAATGAGCTTTGTTTCACCCTTCTACGCCTATTTCAGCATGTATTTTAAGGGGATAGGGCCCATTTTATGAAAGGTACGGAGAAGAGTTACATCAATGATTGGTGTCGTGCCTCTGAAGGATATCTGTATCAAAATTTACGTTGATCCACCCAGCCGTTCTCGAGTTATAAGGACACAAAAAATTGTCCACAGACAGACAAACAAGCAAACAAACAGACAGACAGACAGACAAAAAAATTATTTTTGCGCGCATCCATCATAAAACAGTCTGAAACGCGCAAATATCGCAAATTTCCGTGGAAATTCAGAAAAAACAGACAAACTTTCATTTTTATATATAGAGAGATAATACTTCAGTATAATTTCCAGGAGTCCGTACATGACAATGTTGCCAAAATGTTTCTACGCCTGCTGATAGGTCCAATTTTTAAATGCATATAACTTCTACGCTATCTATTGGATTTCAACCAAATTTTCTTATGTATAATGTGTACTTAAACAGATATGACTGAGGATTTTCTTAATAGCCACCAGGGCTGCCAACTAATAATAAATGCTCTCTCTATTTTTTTTAAATCCAAATACCAATATATCAGGAAGTATGCAAGCCGACAGCTTGAAACTATGCACACGTATAGTGCCTGACATTCTAGATTAATTTGGAGTAACTAATTTACGTCAGTGCTACCAACATGATTCTAAGCCTGCTGATAGGACCAATTTTTAAATACATGTAAATTATATACTATCAATTGGATTTCAACCAAATTTCGTATGACTGTGTGTATTCTTAAGAGCAACCAAGGCTGCCAACTGTTAATAAATAGTGTCTCTATTATTTTACCCTAATATCAATATATCAGACAGTATGCAAGCCAAAAGCTCCAAACTTTCCACACGTAGGCTATAGTACCTGACATTCTAGATTCATTAAGAGTAGGCCCTAACTAATATACATCAGTGCTGCCAACATGATTCTAAGCCGGCTGATCGATCCAATTTTAAAATACATGTAGCTTCTATACTATCAAATGGATTTCATCCAATTGGAGCACAAATTTTGCATCCACCATGTTAGACAATCTTTCTTGGGGAGCGAGACTGATCAAGTGACTTGCCAACCCAAGAAAACAAAGCAATGAGATTAGAACTGTTGCCAACTCATTTTGGCATTGAGGTTGTGTCGTGAATAAAAATGATTAACCTCAACACTCCTCCTTAATTAATTCACTACGAAGATTTACAAAGATTTTCTTGCACAAGTGTTTAGTCAGAATATCCGCAATTTGCTTGCTACTCTCAACATGTTTGAGAGTGACTGTCTTGTCGATATGCTGCTTAATATACTTGCGAGGTATTTCTATATGTTTCTTTCCTTTATTCGTTTTGCCCTCATGAGATTTCTGAAGCATGTGGATCGCAGACATGTTGTCCACAAGCAAGGTGATCGGTTGATCAACTTTCAAGATGCCAAACTCAAGTGTGATCCTTTTCATCCAGCAGACGTCGTCAATCACTGACACGGCTGCGGGATACTCAGCTTCGGCTGTAGACGTTGCTACCAGTCGTTGTTTCTGTGAGTACCACAGCGAAAGTCCACCTCTCATGATTAGTACGCCACTCGTAGACTGTCCTGTTTCAGTGTCTCCTCCATAGTCCGAGTCTGTGTAGGCTACGAGCGTTGTGTCTCCTCCGAAGTATATCCCGGCCGTGGCTGTTCCTTTCAAGTATTGCGCACGGACGCAATGTGTTTTATTTTGACTTTATCACCGAAATCGTTACTGCTCGGCTTTCTTCGATCATGAATTATTTTCTACAGAAATATTCCTCAAGATATCCTTTACAGATTGAAGAAAAAAACACATCAAAATCCATCCAGAAGTTCACCTGTGACATCCAAAAACAACAGTAGCGACACTCGAGCGCAGCAACAGAACAGAGAGAGAGAGAGAGAGAGCGTTACAGCAGAAGAGAGATAAAATGATATCATCAACTTTCACTGTAACACTTTTTCACGAACGTCACTGTATTCCAACAATTTATAAATAAATAATTCACGATAAAGGAAATAACATCCCGAATAAAACAATTCCTTATACGTCTTTCTTTAATTATTCGTTTGGGAAATCAGAAATCAAGAGTAAATAATCAATAAATAATCATTTAAAAGACCAGCCATCTTACAAGAGCCATGAGTGCGCATGCATAAAAAAAATCACTATTTTACCCCCCCCCCCCCCCCCGTAAGGGTAGATCTATCTTGGTGTGGAAATAAGTAGTCCATGGAAAAGGGGGATAGCAGGGTCATCCACACAGCGCTCTGGCCGCGCTCTAAGCCAGTGCTCCGAGCACTTTGGTCGAAGGTAGTTTCGGTAGTGGTGGGAGGAGCTTGGCTGGTTGAGCCCGCCACGCTGAAGTGAGCAATGTTTGGCTCAACGTACATTTGTGAGAGTTTCTTTTCGGTTCTTAAGCTTACCAAAAGTAAACATAGCACAACGATGAGCCATAGAAACTTGTGGAATTGTTTACGAATAGCTGTGTCCAGAAATATTGTACCCAATTTGGAGAAGATTGTTTCCTCCCAAATTAAAAGCTCGCAAAAACGACGCAGCAAAAGTCATCAAGGTCTGTACTATCAGTTCATATTGGTAAAATGTTGAATTTTCCTCTCTAATATGCTCACATCTCAGTTTGGAATAAATCACAATATTCTTTACTTAACACTTGTGTTCGTTTCCTGCACATTCCATACATCGGAGTACTATTCGATTTGTATATGCGGTATATTTTTTTATGGCAAAACAACCCTATCAATATATATCATCAATCCCACAAAGGCCGTCGGCTGCACGACTCTAGTATTTCAGGGGGGTGCCAATGTGGGTGGTCCTCTGCCTAGCCGCTCTTGGGTCACGTGAAGCCGTGACGTAGGTAGTATGGCAAGTAGTGTGGTAGATACAAGCTAGAAACAGTGAATGTCAGTAGCCGTAGCGAAACTAGTGCTTTATTTCTTGTGTGTGACCTTTGTCTTATTCCTAGTTGCATTTTCATGTTTTATAGGTGGTATATTGTGTATTAAATGTACTTCCCTTCAGTATGTACAATCGTAGGTGCACTAGTTGAAGCGGAATAAACTCATGTACGTTCCCTTACAATGGAATGTGCTATTGCTACATGCCGGAACTATTGGAGAAAAACAAAAGACAACATTGATATTGTGTACCATAGTTTCCCCAAAGATAGACTACAACTCTTGTGAAAACTTGGCTGGCAAAATGTAAACGAGGGGATAAAGTAAATAATAATATAGTCAATGCAAAAGTCTTCGAGCATAAATGCAATAGAGTGCGCATTGCCACACTGCGCCTGTACTGTGACGTGAAACCAACATCTCGATCAGCTGACTAAAGGTAAAACAGAGCAACTCGTAATGGAAGGTGATAGGAGTAGGTGGGGAAATGACTTTTAATGAGGGTTTAAACACACATTTTCGTAATTTATACGACATTGGGAAAAGAATCGCATGTTTCTTTACGTACCGGAAGGTAGCAAAGGTTAAGCATGTAACATATTTGGTGTTAAAAGTGGCTGTCGTGTTCCCGGTTCCGTAATATTCATACATCCAGGATCCCCTCTTGTAAATAATAAGAAATCCAATTCCGAATTAGGCCTACTGATTTTTGAACAGAATTGTGCTTGTGTAAAATGTGGCTGTCGTATTCCGTAATATTCATACATCCAGGAACCTCTCTTGTAAATAATTAATAACAAATCCAACTCTGAATTAGGCCTACTGATTTATGAACAGAATTGTGTTTGTGTAGCTGGTCATTTTTGATTGTACGCCCGAGAGCTCAAAACAAGTTCATTCTATTAATACATTATTTCCTAATTTATTTTTCATCATTAGAAAATGTATTTTCGCCAATTTCAGTGCATTACTTTACAAAATGTTATCGTACGATTAGCTCTTATTCAGCGTTACCTTCCACTTCAGTATTTTATGAAAGTAAACAACCAGGGGCGCACCCAGACTTTTGGTTTGGAGGGGGCTTTCCTCAATAACATGATTTCAGCTATGGAAAGAGAATGTGTTTATTATTAGTCTTGTATGTAAATATGAATATTTGAGATCATATGCATAAAAAGATATTCTATAAGATCAAACATACTGTAGAATGTTCTGTTAAAACCAATACAAAAGATGCTATTGGACTGGAGATTATTTAAACAAAATGTGCATTGGTTTTATACAAATTTTAGTTATAGTACCATTGAGCTAAGGTTATACAAGTAATAAAAAGGAACTGGATGATTTTTATCAAGAATTAACTTTTGATCACGATCAGAGTGATAACGACTGGATTGCTCTACTCACTATTATCATAACTATATATCCAGCTACCAGGATCGTCAGATTGATGTGTAACATCAATTATCGGCAATCATTTACTAAGTTTTGAGTTGTTTATTCCAAGAACTAGTATAGGTTTTAGGAAATTAATAATAACATTTTGATTTTGAATATGTAGCCTAAATTTAATTGGAACTAAAAATTACATTTTAAAAATTACGAGATATAATTGTATACTATAGTGTTATGGATTGTAACAAATATTTTATGTACTGTACGTGAAAATATATGTTATTTTAATTTTCCTTAATAACAAACATTATAATAAAAAATCTTAAACATTTCTAGAATTTCAAGTCGAACTTAATCACACAGGCTGAATGCAAGTTTAAACTAATAGTTGAATGCAAATCATGTATTAATGAATTAACATTAACGTTGTTTGAATAAAGCGGAAACTCAAATTTCACAGAACAAAATCCAGCCGCCTAGCAGATTTTTTTCAAAACGGAAACTACCTCTGTACTGGTGACTTCAATTTCCCGGTGAATATTCAGTGCTGCTAGTCCAGTCTGCACCCATGGTATTCCTAAGTTATGTTTTCAGCCGACGTAGTGTAGAAAATGACCTCTCAGCAGTGCTTGTAGTCACAGGGATGGTACACAACATTCTCAACAATGTGTGGATATTAGGAAACAAGTCCTTGTCACATAGATTCAACACATCGATTGCGTTTTTAGGGATATTAGCGTGGGTCTTGAAGTTCTTGTGCCACAGTTAAAACTCAGCCATAAACAGGCCTTTGTTGTTTCCTCCACTTTCAATTATGTCATTCTTATAAAAATTACACAGCTGTAAGAAATCAAGTTGCATTTTTTCTTGGAAGGTTTCTTTATGCGTATGTGATGCATTGGCTGATGGCAGTAAGCACTCAAAACTCTTTAATAAGTCCTTATGCTTCATGAATCGCGATTCCAATGAAATAATGAATGAGTCAATCCAAGGGATGAAAACAGATCTTTTGTAGTATAATTCTGAAGTTTCTGCTGGAATGTTGCTTCTGTTCAGTTGTCTTCCAACTGTTCGAGGCATCGAAATTATTGAACCGCAGTTATTAGCAATTTTGGTAGCTTCTTCAAACAACGAGTGAAATTCTTGATCTGCATTTTTTCTTAGAGATTTTAAGCTTTCAATCACAGTTTCAGCATGTGTAATTGCAGACGATAAATCTAAATCAGTTCCCTGAAGCTTTTTGCTTAGGTTTACTGTGTAACCTAGCAGTTTTTCTGATGCCATGAGAGAAATTATAAATTCACCTTGACTTAAGGAGTTTAGTAGTATTAGAGATCCTGATGAAGATTCCCTATCATTCCAGTTTTTAATCTCCTCTAACGCTACTTCAAGAGGTTGCAGCAGTTCTTTCATAACAAAAATAGCATCGTGCCTTTGTACCCCTCTCGTTGGACAAAGCTGCAGGAGTTTTTTCTTGTTGGTTTCAAGATTTACCTCAGATTCAATGCACTGTTTTAAAACTGCTTGTCTTTTAGGAGTGTTAAAAAAATCCCACAACTTCTCCACTATTCCAAAGCAGTTCCTGATTGATACAACCTCAGACGCGGTCGACAATGCCAGGTTAAGGCTATGAGAAGCGCAATGCACGTATATTGCTGTGGGGTGAGCTTCTTGGATGCACGTTTGAGCCCCTTTAAACTTTGCACTCATGGCAGCCGCCCCATCGTACCCCTGGCCACGTAGGTTATTTATGTCTATATTACTGTCATCAAGACCTTTAATCAATGTTTTTGCCAATACGCTACCCGTAGTAGAGGTTAGAGGCATGAACTTCAAAAATTGCTCACATATTTCATAACCATTTAAAGTATTTTGCGTTACATAACGTAAACACAAAGAAAACTGTTCAACAGTTGAAATATCAGATGTTTCATCTGCGAGAACACTAACAAACTTAGCTTCTTTTACTTTACTTGCTATTTTTTCAGTTATTATTTAGTTACAAGCATCGATGACTTGATTTTGAAAATTCCAACTTATATAGGTCGCATTTTTGCCACATGACCCAAAGTGATCTTTCAAATTGTTGTCACCTGCTTCAATTTTAGCTCTGAGCAAAGCTCTTAAGTTCCCCTCATTTTCAAATGGTTTGCTGTCGATTTGAAACTGACCATAATCTCTATAGCCCCTAGGGGCGATATTTTGCCTGCCACACAAAATTATAGTTTCTATTATTGGAATTATTCTTTTCGCATTATTTTGGGCTTGGACGTCTTTTCCTTTATTAAGAGATTTGTCAATCGGTTTCATTCGGTAGTCCATAACTCTTTTAAAGTTAGCTGCGCTTACACACGAGTCTTTATGATACTGCGAGTTTGCATGTTTTTCAAACTTTTCTAGTGCTTTTTTCCAGTTACAAAAACCTTCTTCAACAAGTTGTCCAGTATGTTGAGCGTTACTCTTACCTACTTCTTTCTTTGAAAAAAAAAAAAAGCATACAATGGACACAGTATGCAGAGTCTTCAATTCCAGAATACGAAAGCCAGGTATATTTCTTTAGCCATGAAAACGAAAATCTCCGTTGTTGGTTCCCATGCGATCTAAAAGGAAAGTTAAAGTTGCTCTGAGGAACCCATTTGTCATTTAAAACTTTGAACTTTTCATTGTCCGTCAACACTTTGCTTTTAAATAAACCAATGTCCAAATCCATGTTATGTTTACTTACAACGGCCTTAGGCCTGCTCACATTTTCCTCTAAGCCCTCCTCTGACGAACAACTTGGCTGTTTTTCTATGCTTGCAGTCCTTGTTAACAGTTCCTTTCTCGTTGAAGGATTGCCACATTCACTAACACTAACCACATCATATTTATTTATTTTTAACGGTTTAAAGTAGTTTTGCATGTTTGACTTTCTTTTGTCTCCCATTACTACTAGTCCAATTGGACACACTACGAACACCAACTGCCAATAGAAAATACAAACACAACAACAATCAACGAATGAACTTTTACAAACACCACAACTGACAATACGTTGGGGAGAGAAATTTTCACCGCTGTCCCACGCGCATCTTGCTCCGAGCATATAAACGACAACCACCGGAAATATCCGATCGTGTTGTGATTACAATGTATATTATTATCACTGAAGTGTTGCATAAATATAGGCCTAACATAATTCTGTTTTAAACCAGTACAAAATCGCAAAATGTTCCAACGTTCCAACACTAAATATTCTGGAGCCCGTTAAACAATCAATTTTCTTGAAAGATATCATCAATGTTTTTAAAGTGTTCCCAGGTTTTTAGGGGGGGGCTTAAGCCCCCAAAGCCCCCCCCCCCCTGGGTGCGCCCCTGTAAACAACACATGGACAAATGGAAATAAGGAAGTCTATTGATTTAGTAAGCGTTGCTTTTTAACAACTATGCATTACATTTGCTACAAAGGAAATCATTACAAGCAATGAACTGTTTCCTTTTAAATTCCATTTTCCATGAATCATAGAAACCTTCGCAAAAATAACCCAGAACTTTGAAATTCTACCAAGAATTGACTAATTTAGGACTGCATACATTTTAAGAAGAATCTGAAAATTTCCTCAACCAAACGCACTGTGCATACGTTTAATAAGATGACAAATATTACCTCAGGGTCACATCAGTAGCATAACCTGCAATTTTACACTGAACATGATTGAAAAGGAAGGTTCTTTGATGTTGTGATGGTCCTAATTTTGCTTCATAGGCCTGTTCAGTGCAGTAAGGGATAGGGTAAATTTTGATAATTTGTAACAAATGCCAGCATTTACATGTTAAATTATTTGTCTTTCATGTTTCGGAGTTAAGAAGAAACGTAAAGAAATGCAAGTAGTGAAGTCAAGAATTTTAGGGTTATTTTACAATGAATTAACTTAGGCCTATCTATGGAAAGAAATGCCCGATCCTTTTCTATACGTCTCCTTACATCCATACGCTGCACAGTAATACACCATTCTGGCTAAGTACGGTAATGAATAGAATAGAATAGCCCAATTCTATCATCACGTGTAGTATTTCAGTGCTCCAACCTATCCGCAGTTCCCGGCAGTTCCCTTTAGTCAGCTGATCGAGATGTTGGTTTCACCAATGTGACGTCATCAGCCATCTATTGTATTTATGATCTAAGGCAAAAGTCTTCTCCGTCCATTTTACGAGCGATGATTACCATCGTGATTTAGAGCATGAATTATTGGGCCTGCCACTGAGGAAAAAAATACGTCTCAAGACGGATGCTGTGCCTCCTCTTCATCTTCCCTTCACCAGTGTTCAAGAGCTCTACTCGGACATTCAGAACAGCCCTGATAATTTGAATGATGGGTGTTCACCGCTTTTACCGATAAGAATAAACATGAATATGAGCAGGCAAATCTTTTCAACTCCTGAGCGTCCAGTGTAGGTCGTTATTTCTCAAGCCTGTAAAAACATATTAGTCTATGACTTTTGAAATCAGTGGCGTAACAAAATAATAGGTTGTTTGCTGTTGTTGTCGATTCATTTAGGGGCTTTGCGACATCGTGGTCATGTGGTCCCATGTATTTGGGTGTGTGTGGAATTTGTATGATAACCTGTGTTATTGTGATGGCTGTATTAGTGTGTGTATTTGTAATTCAGAAGAGGATTGGGGAAGAGGCGGCCGTGGCCTTAATTTAAGAACAATCCCGGCATTCGCCTGGATGATGATGATAATTGTTGTTTTGAGGGGCCCAACATCTAGGTTATCGGCCCCTAATGGTCGAGGTGAAGAGAATTCGTCTGTTATTAATATGTGCGAATGCGGGAAATATTCCTGTTTCAAGTGCAAGTTCTGTTAAGAAACAAACCGATAATGATGAGTGCTTCCTTACACATCAGCCTCTCGAAGGAATGTCAGAGAAAATGGAACGTAACTCTGTTCTAGAAGAAGGTGAATCAATTCGAGATTTATGCATTGAAAATCTCACCTTTCGAGAGGAAGTCCAAGACTATTCGTCACACGTGGACTTGCCTTTTGAAGGTCTTAGGTATGCAGCTGGATGCATGGCTTTCAAGTGTAAGAAGCATTACCAATTAATTAGGCTTTCAATCTAAGCCGCTCTCAATATGTCAGAATGTGCTGTCAACAATGAACTGGTTACAAGTTCTTTCAAAAGGCGATTTAATTTAGCCAAGTGATGAGTGGATTGATGAGGTGAAAAAAATTGAAACAATTTTTCAAAATTTTCACGGAAATGAATTGAAAAGTGGTCGACGAATAATGCATACGCTTGTATTAGTATTGCAGCAGAAGTTCTCGCGCACTAACGAGAATGCTATTCGACTGTATGTAAGAACGAGGACATTTATTAGAATGCGCTTCCTCAACGCCCCTAAGTCTCTCAGAGAGGCTGAAAGAAAGGCTGCAAGCAAACTTCTGAAATGGGCGAAATCGGCCTTGTAGAATCCCTGTGTTAGTGTTGCCATGTACTTGTGATATTGTATTATATTGTGTATTAATTTGCTTGTGCTGAGTGATTGTCATGTGATATATAAATAATACAAATAACCTCATGGAAATCTCTCATTCCATATACTGTTCCCTTCACTCGCTACCTCCCAACCCCAACTTGGCATAGTAGCTACGTCACAGCTGCCAGCCAATTGCCGCGCGCTCCCTGACTTGGCCCAACCTTAGTATTTAAGTAACCTTGGCACGACTGTAGTCAGCGCGGTCGGAACAACGTCTGTCTTTGGTCTCCTCGCTGCAACAGTGTAGTGGTGGTAGGGGAAGGAGCGCTAGTCTAACTGCCCAGTGCGCCCCGAGCGCAGCCACGCTCCCAGAGCGCAATGACTGGATGGCCCTGATCTAGAGTCATTCGACATCTGACACAACAAAATTGATTCGCGAAATATCGGGTTGCCTATCGCCAGGGGGTCACCACTAGTCACGTGCGCGCTGCATCTTACCCAGTAGCTCCTGGGGAATTTGGTGAATTTAATGGGGTTCTTGGGAAAAATCTGGGGAATTGGATGTGAAAATGTGGGGTCTTTGGGGGGAAATATGGGAATTTTTGAGCAAATTTGAGGAATTTTGTGGAATTTTAGGGAATTTTGGAAAATCTAGGTTATTTCAAGGATATTTAGGGATGTGTTGGGGGTGGGGGTGTAGGAAACTTAAATTTGGGTTTAGACCCTAAAATAAAAACCTGCCACCCATAATCTCATTATTAAATAGAAATTGGCCGTGGCCCGAAAACGAGTTAAAATGGTAAAAAACTTGCCAGTGAATGTAGCCTGTAATAATTCTTTTTCACTCACAGTAAACAAAACTTGGCCAGTCTGTAACCTAATACCCCTACTATCAGTGTTGCCAAATCTTGAAATGGGAACGAACTAAACCCTACACTTTAAAACACCAGAAAAGCACCAGCTGGACTCTATGATTCAAAACACTAGAAAAACACCAAAAATTATAAATATATAAACGGCTTTTTACTTACATTTCTTTCATTAAAAATCGTCTTCTTCACTTGCGGAGCCTGCTACCGCTATTACATCTTTAGAGCAGGAAGGTGTAGTACTGCTGTAGCTCTGCATAATTCCAATTTTGGCCACTATTATATCCTTCGAAAGTTCGTAGTCGTGATAGCATTTTCCCTCTATTTTTTAGTCCAAATCGCACACACAGAATGAAATGCAATTTTTGAACTTTCATTCGATTTCTTTGCTTTGTTTTCACCAGTTAAACTTGGCTAAACACTCTCCCTACATCTGCATTAGAGGGAGCGAAAGTACATAAACTGCCTTCGCATTAAACTGGAAAATCCCCTGGGAGCTGGGATGAAAATAGATGATAGGTGAATTCTATGTACAAAAGCACTTGCACTGAGCCCTGCATGTTGCGCTTACTTAGCACTTATGCACGAGAATGAGAATTTCAGGGACTTCCCCTGCTGGAGTGTTGACCTTGACACGTGTGAGGCTGAATATTACCTATCTTAATTGATTAACTTTATTAAAACTACTAGCTGTTACCCGCGGCTTCGCCCGCAATAACATTTGGAATCCTGTTATAACATTAGTTAAATAGATAGATAAGCATGGGTCAGTAGTGTGGTAAGGAGAGAGCTGTCCACTAACTTATTGAACCCTCCTCGTATTTGCCCCGAAGCTGATATCTCGCTAACCAATGGTCGGATTTGAACATATAGGGTGTCCTAGCACTCGTAGTGATGCCCCCTACTTTCCTATAGGCTCTTTATTTAATTAAAAGATCAAAACTAAAAGGTCATCCGCTTTTAATATCTCGCGAACCAATCATGCTAGAGGTGTGTTCGACAGGTCCAAGGACTCGGGATGATGTCCTCTTTGCAATGGACCACTCGTTGTAACTTTAAAAAAATTGGAAACTCGATTTTGGGGTAAACACGTGTTTTTTGTGATTTTTGCCGATATGTCACGAACCAATAACGCTATAGACGTGTACGAGGTGTCCTAGGACTCGGGCTAACGCCCCCTTTCAAATGTGGTAGATATTTTTTTTTCTAAAAAATAATTCACAAAGGGCCTAACGCCATACATGTTGAAAAAAATGTATTTACCGTTACCTGTTTATAATGTTTATGAAGCGTGGTGGTTGAGAGAGACAATACGGCTGGGTGAGTGTGTTTCACCGAACCTGTCGCTAACCACAAGGACCATGCTTAATTTCGGCGGGTCGGTGTATGACAGAGCGAGGGTTCGTTTTCTGATATTTTACCTTTAACGTGTAAACGGTGATGAGAACTTGGTTCTATGTTAGTCGAAGCGAGTAGAGAAAACAAACTTGCCGAGGAGCAGGAGGTGAATGTCATTTGAGCTTATTGGAAGGCGCTGATCTGACTTGACAACAAGTGCAATGGAAAATGACCAAGACGCTTGAAGGTGAAATAATCTGACCATTGTGGTAGCAGGGGAGTGCGAAATGCACGTGAACACATGTGAAACCACATGCACGCTAAACAAGTTACATCCTGTCTTGCTTCCTACGTGACAAAATGCAAGTTCATGTGAAATTTGATCTACCTCAGGTGTTCACCTGGGACGTCAGCTGTCCACGTGCGCGACAACTGTTAACAAGTGACATCCTGTTTTGCTTCGTGCGTGACAAAATGCAAGTTGACGTGAAATTTGATCTGCCACAGGTGTTCGCCTGGGACGTTAGCTGTACACGTGCACGATAAGAAAATGTTCAAAGCGTGGAAAAAAAAAAGATTATACATGCAAGGTAACATATATAAAGACATGTCGTTATTATTTCCACTCTCACTTAGGTGACTACCTTTGAACACACTGCGTTGCATGAAACCCCTGGTCTTGTTTAACAGTTTTGGTGTTGGTGGAAAATACTTAACCTTGTTGTGGGGTAGGTACATATTTATTCATTTATATATTTATTGATTTATATATTTACATTCAATTATTTATTGCTTAGGTAATTAATGATTTTTTAATTTATTTGTTTGCAGATAACCTGTATACCTTACATGTCTGAGAGAGAAGAAACTATTGCACTTTTGAGCCCACTAGAAGGAAACAGCAACATGCCACTGCAAGTAAAGGTGAGATGATTTTTTTAAAACTAACTTGTTTCATTTTTTTGTTTTATGTTTTATTTTATGAAATGTATGTATTAACCTGAATTTAGGTATTTATAGCGGTTTATTTTATTTATTTTTAGAAACTTGAAAAGATTAGCCTTACCACCGTAGCAGTTGCTGAAAAAAAACCGAAACGCACTAAAGCGAAACCACTGCCAAAGAGTGAACTGTTTAAAACTCAGGTAAGTCTAACTTAAAAATGCTATTCCATTTTACCACTACTGAAAACTCGTAGACAAAAAAATTCATTACCTGTACATGACTGGGACAATGATTGCTTTCTTGATTAATGGCTATGTTGTTGTTGTTGACTGGGAAAAGTACAAGGCCATGTTGGATTTTCTAAAAATAAAAATAAAAAATTAATTTATGGGTGGTTCCCTATGGACTCAACGAATATCCACAGGTTTGAACATGATAATGTGAACAAACTGACATGACATTCATTTTTGTTTATATATTGGTTAAAAGGGGGGGGGGAATGTAAATGACTGCAGCTTTATAAAAAGAAAATAAGTACATGGGTTACTGTTAGTGTCGACATACAGTTTATTCTAATTTTATGGTGTTTTGATATATTAATGCCAATTAACGTTAAAGTTTTATTTACAAGTATTGATTGATTGAGTGATTGGTTATTTTGTTTGCTTTTAGGTGTCGTCATGCGCCATTAACGTAATGAACAGACAGTGAACAAGCATACATTGTGCTTTAAAGTACTCTGTGCAACGTTAATAACTTACAATAAGAAAAAGTTTTATTATAACACATGGCCTTAGTACCAAATACAATAAGTGAGCAAGTTGGTTTACCACGTGGGTTAAATTTAAAATCAGAACATGACCGTTGGTTAACATTTGAATCCTGGCCAGTAGGCTTTTTGTCGACACATGAACTTGCAAAAGCAGTTTTTTTTACTTGAACCGAGAAGATGTGGTGCGCTGTGTGTTTTGTCGTATTGAACTTTCACACTGGGAAAAAGGGAATGATCCCTTTAGAGACCATTTGCGATGGTCTCCTCATTGTCCTTACATGCTTGGAAAGCAAGTGGGTAACATACTTTTGTATTCATTTTACCGAACCACAAGACCATTGGCCGCTACTTACGTTGCTGAATCACAAATAAATAATAATAATGTATTACCAGCCAACAACGGTAGTGTCGATATATGTGGTCCATATGCCATAGACAGTGTTGAATTGGCATGTGCTTTTGAAAAATTGGGAGTTTGCAAGACTAAAGCACTAGCACACCCAGAGTACAGCTCTGTTGAAAAACGTTTAGAATCTTATAAAAATGTTTGGCCATTAATATTAAAACACCTTACCAAACAGCTAAGTGAAGCTGGATTTTTTTTATACTGGTGAAGGGGATAAAACAATATGTTTTTATTGTGGATTTGCTTTAAAGGATTGGCAAATGACTGATGACCCTTTTGTGGAACACGCACGCTGGTTACCAAACTGTAAATACATGGTGTTGCTTAAAGGTCAGGAATTTGTGAACACTATTCGTAAAGAAAACATGATTGCTGTACAAGACTTAAAAGTGCCTTTAGAGTTAGAACACGCGGAGCAAATACACGAGGCTGAAAGAAAAGACTTGTCTCACGAACAGATACAAAAGTGTGACCAACAATTATGTAAAAGTTGTTATCAAGATGAACTAGGTGTTGTATTTTTGCCTTGTGGACACATGATAGCCTGTGTCAAGTGTGCATTAGAACTTAACACTTGTGCTATATGCAGAAAAGTAGTATCTGCTACAGTTAGGGCATTTCTTGCATAACTTGTATAATTTATTCGCCATGCATAGTGCAAAATCCCTAATTGCAGAATATTATTAAAGCTGTTTTAGAGTGTAATAGGTATGCTTTTGTTTTGTTTATAGACTACTACAATGAATGTTTTGAATGCTGTGGGACAATCATGTGGCTTAGAGACAAAGAAGCTCAGCGAATTGCCAACGCATATTCCATTCCGCATTATCAAGATTCGGAAATTGAAAACAGCATATGGTGATCGTGTACTTTGAGTATGAGAAAACTTTGAGACATTTCTGCCTATACGGTTTAATGATATGTCGGAAAGTGTTTTTGATGAAGTCAATAATGCTGTGCAACCTGTACACTTAATTTACGAAGGTTTTAAAAACAATAGGTGCATGGTTCGTTTTAATTAAATAAATAAAAAAATGTGAAATAATAATG
Organism: Meconema thalassinum; assembly: GCA_946902985.2. NCBI lineage: Eukaryota > Metazoa > Arthropoda > Insecta > Orthoptera > Tettigoniidae > Meconema > Meconema thalassinum. The sequence continues at coordinate 268,723,938 of OX336393.1, read as the reverse complement.
GAAAATATAAGTAATGACAATATACTGAAAATGAAAGAAAATATGTGTAGAGAATAGTAATGTTTTAGTGTTTAGTGTTGTCTTTAAAAATATTATGATGAAACAAACAAAAAACAAGAAATTTATATAAAGTTTGTAAATAAATGCAAAATCGTGTTACAATGTTGTTTTATTTTATACAAAGTTAGTATATTTAACATTGCAGAGTATACATGATTATGACAATAAATGCACACTGAATACAAGCCTTTCTCACTTTACAATAGTCTGTTATAGTTTTAAACACAAGGCTTGTTGTAGATTATTTTATAGCAATGTCCATTCAACGTTGTTTTCGAAAAGTGGGAAGCCGCAATGGTTGTATAGGCATAAAAACCTTATTGTTATTACTATTTAGTCACTTTGATCCCCTTGCATATCAAGAGCAGATGACCTAGTTGTTCCACTCTTTAAAACGACAACAACAACACTACCTCTTGCATAGTTTGTGATGTTGATGGCTCTTGCGACGTGGAAGATGGATTAAACATAACTTTTAGAACAGGGGTTAAACGTTGCTCATTAAACAATGCACTATTTTGAGTAGCAATATGGTTTTCTTGATTTTTTGTCGACGGCAACTGTGTTTCATGCAGCACACTACATTGATGATCACTGACACTTAAAACCTCACTATTTTTACTTTTTAGGTCACCACGACAATGTTTGGAACGTTGCTTTGAACAACGCCAAATAACAGTTCCATTTTTATTGGTTCGTTTCACAATATATGAATATCCTTTATAGTATGCGTAAGGCTTACCATACCTAGTCACTGATACTTCCATATCAACTGTCAAGCATAGACTAAGCTCTAGTAAAGTCAACTTGGTAATAAGAATACTAGTTTAGTGTGAGAGCAAATATGGATCCAAAGAGTTCAGGTAAAAGTGAAAGCAAATAAGCAAATATAAGAAACAAGAGTGAGGGGTAAAAGTGGTCGCAAAGTGGCAGACCCATTACACAATAATTTCAGCACGACGAAGCTCTTGTTCAATTTCTTTGATTTCTCAATCGTGACCGATATGCCCAGCTTGTCGTAAAGCATGCAATTGTCGAAGCCGTTGAATTAGCTTACTGGGTTTGTTCCAGTATACAAATTTAACAAATGATTATTTAGGTGTAAACAAAGCATTACCAGCTAACGTCCCAGGTGAACACCTGAGGTAGATCAAATTTCACATGAACTTGCATTTTGTCACGTACGAAGCAAGACAGGATGTAACTTGTTTAGCGTGCTCAAAAGTGCAATAGTTTCTTCTCTCTCAGACATGTAAGGTATACAGGTTATCTGCAAACAAATAAATTAAAAAATCATTAATTACCTAAGCAATAAATAATTGCATGTAAATATATTGTTACGGCTGTGAGTTTGTGTCATCCCTCGCCGCATGAGTCACAACTGCCCCAGGGCTGGGCTGTGCCCTGTCTCCTGTACTGCGCGCGCCTTATGCAACAGGGTTACTAGGACAAAGGGATAGTCCAGAATATTCGTGACTGGACCAGCGATGGAAACCTCGAGAAGCCGTGGACCCTGGATGGATCTAGAAGCATTTATTGAGTCACCGGCCTGCTATATAAGAGTGACCCGTCAAGCAGTGGTTGTTGTTGTGTTTTACGAGCTAGTGCGAGCGATTATCTTGTGCGACAGAAGTGTGGTGACGAAGTGCTGTGCGAGTTACGAAATCCAGTGACATTGTTTCTCCAGCTTGTGGACAGCGAAATAGCCTGCAGCAAGTGATCGTAAGTAATTGTGGTCGGAGAACATAAAGGAGAGGAGCAGGTAGTTTCTGTCAAGGCCACCGTACTCATTAGGACGGATTAACTTCTGTGATCTGTTGACAAGTGGAAGGGCCAAGAGCACTCAAGGAAGAGACTTGAGGAAACTGGAATAAGGCTCCTAATTGCTTGTATTTGCTGACTAGTGTAATTTTCTGGCCACAATAAAGTTAATTATTTCTTTAAGCAGTAATTGGTGTTGTGCTTTGTACCCCCACCGTAATCCAGTTAACAAAAGTGCCACTAGGGGGTGGCACGTAACAACTGGTGTCAGAAGCCGGATTACGAACTCAAGCACAACACCTGACGGTCCTGGTTTCAAAACCCGAGCAGGTCAATTTTTTTAAAATTTTCCTGTGAGCGCATGCCCTTTACAAGACAAACAGCTAAAATGGAAGAGCAATTCGCAGCATTGTTAGAGAAGTTAAATGGCATGGAAACCAAGATGGAAGTCGGCCAGAAGAAATTAGCCAAGGACCTGAAGGATGACCTGAAGAAGATGGAAGACGGCCGGAAGAAGATGGAGGACGGCCAGAAGAAGATGGAGGACGGCCAGAAGAAGATGGAGGACGGCCAGAAGAAGTAAGCCGAGTACCTAACTGCCAAACTAGAAGACGGCCAGAAGAAGTTATCCGAGGACCTAACTGCCAAACTAGAAGACGGCCAGAAGAAGATGGAAGACGGCCAGAATAAGTTAGCAGAGGATCTAACCGCCAAATTTCTGGATGGCCAGAAAAATCTGGAAGAGTGTCTGCTGACGAAATTAGAGGAGAGCCAAAGGAAATTAGAACAGGGCCTACGTGAGGAAGTCGCAGCAGTGGAAAAGAAGTTCGACGCCTTACAAGTGGAAGTTGCCGAGCTGCGCCAACGCCCGCTGATGGGGGTGGAGGAGAAATTCAACGCCTTACAAGTGGAAGTTGCCGAGCTGCGCCAACGCCCGCTGATGGGGGTGGAGGAGAAATTCAACGCCTTGCAAGTGGAAGTTGCCGAGCTGTGCCAACGACCGCTGATGGGGGTGGAGGAGAAATTCAACGCCTTACAAGTGGAAGTTGCCGAGCTGCGCCAACGCCCACTGACGGGGGTGGAAGAGAAATTCAACACTCTACGAGAGGAAGTTGCCGAGCTGCGCCAACGCCCGCCCACCGTTACACCGGGAATATCAGGAACGGGACATAGCAGAGTGACGCCCCCAACCTTCGACGGAAAGGTCCCGTGGAGCACCTACTTACGTCAGTTCGAGGCGGCATGTTCCATAAATAACTGGAACAACGCAGAAAAGGCTACAGCTCTCGTTGTAGCGCTGAGAGGTGACGCCCTTAACGTCCTTCAGGCCATCCCGACTGGATCCCAGGACTACGCTTCACTGATCGCCCATATGGAGTCCCGATATGGAGATAGCCATCTTCAGCAGGCCTACCAGATGCAGCTCCGGACCCGGGTACAGAAGAACACGGAAACCCTGCAGGAGTTCGAGATGGACATCGCACGCCTCGTAAGGCTCGCCTATCCAACAGCGCCGGCCGACTTCCTGGAACAGATTGCGACGCAGACCTTCACCGACGGGCTTCGGGACTCGGACACTCAACAGGCGCTGCGACTCGCGCGCAATAAGACCCTGGCAGATGCGCTGAGCCACGCACTTGAGTTCGAGACGGCAAAACAGGCATCCAGAATGTACGCGCGGGTGCGTCAAGTGGACGTCGACGAACCAGTAAAAACCAACGAGACCAAGCCCCTGGCCGACGAATTGATGGAGGCGCTAAGCCGTTTCTTCAAGAATCGCAGCACCACCAACAAAAACGTAGCCGAAGAACATCCGGAGAGGCGGCCCGGAAGAGGACTACCGACTTGCTGGACCTGCCGTAGGAGAGGCCACCTAAGCAAGGACTGCGGTGATCGCCGCCGCCAAGGTTTTCCGTTGGGACAGTCAGTCGTAGGGAAACCGCGCGGCCCAGGAAAACGAGTATTAGCCAGCCTTGGGGGGCAAAGGTTGGCTTCTGACAGTCGTCAAGCCCCGGCAGTCCAAGTGCGTGTGACTATAGTAAAGCCATCATAACTTCCTACTTGACGTTTGAGTACTTGGCTAGAGTTTCGTTCGCTAAATCGCGACATCTCGAATGAAACTCGATTTGTCATGATATATTGATTTGAATGACTGCCTGTGATTGGCTAGTTAAAGTGATTTTCCTTCTGACCGCTGGATAACTCCAGGGTAACACTGAAACGTCAAGTCGGAAGTTATGATGGCTTTACTATAAGTTATGGAGGGACAATAGCAGCCTGATGGTCGACGGAGTCGTCAACGGAGAGAGCTGACCCATGCTAATCGACACGGGAGCGTCGAGGACCATCGTCAATCCCACCGTGATCCCGAAGTGGAGAGTGCAACGCACACAAAGGAACCTCCAGCTAATAACCGCGACCGGAGAGACCGCACCGGTACATGGCGAAGCATCACTGGAGTTCGTCATTGGTCGACGGGCGATAAAGCATCCAGTGCTGTGGCTGACGTATCAAATGAAGTGATCATCGGACTGGACTTCCTGGACCAGAACAACATCATCTTGGATCTGAGTACCAACACTCTGCACTTCGGAGGTGAGGAACTTGCTTTGCAACCTGCGCACGAGTCCATCACCGCACGACGAGTAAGGCTGAGGGAAGACGTCATCGTTCCCGCCAGGACGGAGGTCAGCGCTGCCGTAATTGTCGACGGAACTGCTGAGGGAGTGGCGGCTGTCATCGAGCCAAAATATGAGGACATCCAGACAAAAGGATTGCTAGTTGCCAAGACTCTCAACAACACGACGTCTCAGCCGTACGTCCGCCTGTCCAACCTGAACGACTACGACATTACGGTTCACCGGAACACCAACCTAGGAGTCTGCGAGCCCGTTACCTGGATTGCCCGCATCACAGATACGACGGACGGACACCTGCAGACGGACAACCGAAGAAGACGCACACTGCCAGAAGAACTACAGAAGCTGTACCAAGGATCCCAGGACCATTTAGACGAAGAACAATCACGCCAACTTCAGGACCTGCTACGCGAATTCCAGGATGTCTTCTCCGTGGGGAGCAAAGACTTCGGCAGGACAAGCTTGGTCCAGCACAGAATCGACGTTGGGGACAGCGCACCGATTAGGGCCCCATTCCGACGTGTCCCGCTCGCCAAGCAAGCCGAAGTCGACCGGATGGTAGAAGAGATGAAGGAGCAAGGGGTAATCGAGCCATCACATAGTCCTTGGAGTTCTCCGGTCGTGCTAGTGAAGAAGAAGGACGGTTCCACCAGGTTCTGCGTGGACTACAGGCGGGTGAACGACGTCACGAAGAAGGACAGCTACCCTCTACCCCGGATCGACGGCAAATGGACACCATATCAGGATCAAGATGGTTCTCCACCTTGGATTTGAAGAGTGGCTACTGGCAGGTGGAGGTCCACCCTAAGGACCACGAGAAAACGGCGTTCTCTGTGGGCAGCGGGCTCTGGCAGTTCACCGTCATGCCATTCAGTCTGTGCAACGCCCCTGCAACCTTCGAAAGGCTAATGGAGTCCATTCTGAGGGGACTACACTGGAAGACCTGCCTGGTATACCTAGACGACGTCATCGTTCTGGGGAGGAGCTTCGAGGAGCACTACAGCATCCTGAAGGAGATCTTGTTGAAGCTACGGGCTGCCCAGCTGAAGTTGAGCCCCAAGAAGTGTCAGCTCTTCCAGAAGCGGGTCCAGTACCTTGGGCATATCGTCTCCGAGGAAGGGGTGCGCACCGACCCAGAGAAGACCGCAGCTGTGAGGGAGTGGCCAGTTCCGAAGGACAAGTCCCAACTACGAAGCTTCCTGGGACTCTGCACTTATTATCGTCGCTTCGTGAGAGGATTGGCCGACATCGCCAAACCTTTACATCGACTGACTGAGAAGGACCAATTCTTCACGTGGACAGCAGAATGCCACAGTGCCTTCGAACAACTCAAGCAGGCTCTGTGCACCGCACCTATTCTGGCCTACCCCAGACCTGGAACAAGGTTCATCGTCGATACCGATGCCAGCGACTTTGGCATAGGGGGAATCCTGTCGCAAGTAGTGGACGGCGAGGAGAGAGTAGTGGCCTACTTCAGCAAGGCCCTGTCAAAGCCAGAAAGGAACTACTGCGTCACCAGGAAGGAGCTGCTCGCCATCGTGAAGACCATTGAACACTTCCACAAGTACCTGTACGGGCAAGAATTTCTCATCAGGACCGACCATGCATCCCTGCGGTGGCTCCTGAACTTCAAGCAGCCCGAGGGTCAATTCGCGCGGTGGTTAGAGAGGCTTCAACAGTACAACTTTGAGATTCAGCACAGGAAAGGCCAACTGCATTCTAACGCCGACGCCCTGTCACGAAGACCGTGCCCCGAACACTGCAACTTCTGAGCCCGAAGGGAGGAGAACTCCGGGATACAGTGCCGACGGACTACTGTGGAACTTCAGGGGAACTGGAGCCGCGAATCTTTCACGCGGGCACAAGCAGAAGATGATGACCTGGGACTGATAGCCGAATGGAAGAGGGCCTGTGTCCCCAGACCCGGGTGGAACATTGTGAGTGACTGCAGCCCAAAGTTTAAATCCTACTGGGCGCAGTGGGACTCGCTGATTGTAAGGGATGGCCTCATCTGCCGCGCCTGGGAGAGCACCGACGGGAAGACATCTCGGGAACAAGTCGTCGTTCCAAAGGCTATGACGGAGGAAGTCCTGAAGGAAGTTCATGGAGGATCATCTGGTGGACACCTAGGGATAAGGAAGACGCTGGAGAAGCTGAGAGAGCGGTTCTACTGGATCGGATGCCGAACAGACGTGGAGAACCACTGCGCGAGGTGCCACGATTGCGCAGCCAGCAAGGGCCCAGGACGAAGACGACGGGGTCCACTGAAGACCTACAACGTGGGCGGCCCCATGGAGAGAGTGGCCATCGATGTTGCTGGGCCATTCCCGTTAAGCGAGGCAGGGAACCGCTACATATTAGTCGTCAGCGACTACTTTACCAAGTGGCCGGAGGCGTATGCGCTCCCTAACCAAGAAGCCGCGACGATTGCAGAGACCCTGGTGAAGGAATTCGTCAGCCGGTACGGAGTACCCCTGGAGCTGCACTCCGACCAAGGGAGGAACTTCGAGTCGCAGGTGTTCCAGAACCTATGCCAGCTGCTCGGAATCCGGAAGACAAGGACAACGCCGCTACACCCTCAGTCCGACGGGATGGTAGAGCGATTCAATCGCACCATCGAGAACCATCTCCGAATAGTCGTCAGCGAGCACCAGAGGGATTGGGACAAACATCTTCCACTATTTCTCCTGGCCTACCGCGCCGAAGTGCATGAAGCCACTGGGTGCACACCAGCCCGGGCCATGTTTGGGAGGGAGCTCCGTCTACCTGTCGATCTTGCCTTCGGCCGACCTGGGAATGATCCGATCCCGGTAAGCCAGTATTGTCAAGAACTGGTCGACCAACTGGAGGACGTACACGCGTTCACGAGGAGGAAACTACGGATCGAGACCCAGCGAATGAAGACCCGATACGACCAGCAGACGGATGCCGGCGGATTCCACGAGGACGACCTGGTCTGGCTCTTCATCCCATTACGGAAGAAAGGCCTGTCACCCAAACTGTAGAAGTCCAGGGAGGGCCCGTACCGAGTCGTGAAACGGATCAACGATGTCGTCTACAGGATCCAGCGGAGCCCGAGGGCGAAGATGAAGATCGTGCATCGAGATCGCCTGGCAGCCTACGGAGGGACACAGACGGACCAATGATTGATCGGGACGATCAGCCTTTTTAGGAAGGGGGTGGTGTTACGGCTGTGAGTTTGTGTCATCCCTCGCCGCATGAGTCACAACTGCCCCAGGGCTGGGCTGTGCCCTGTCTCCTGTACTGCGCGCGCCTTATGCAACAGGGTTACTAGGACAAAGGGATAGTCCAGAATATTCGTGACTGGACCAGCGATGGAAACCTCGAGAAGCCGTGGACCCTGGATGGATCTAGAAGCATTTATTGAGTCACCGGCCTGCTATATAAGAGTGACCCGTCAAGCAGTGGTTGTTGTTGTGTTTTACGAGCTAGTGCGAGCGATTATCTTGTGCGACAGAAGTGTGGTGACGAAGAGCTGTGCGAGTTACGAAATCCAGTGACATTGTTTCTCCAGCTTGTGGACAGCGAAATAGCCTGCAGCAAGGGATCGTAAGTAATTGTGGTCGGAGAACATAAAGGAGAGGAGCAGGTAGTTTCTGTCAAGGCCACCGTACTCATTAGGACGGATTAACTTCTGTGATCTGTTGACAAGTGGAAGGGCCAAGAGCACTCAAGGAAGAGACTTGAGGAAACTGGAATAAGGCTCCTAATTGCTTGTATTTGCTGACTAGTGTAATTTTCTGGCCACAATAAAGTTAATTATTTCTTTAAGCAGTAATTGGTGTTGTGCATTGTACCCCCACCGTAATCCAGTTAACAAAAGTGCCACTAGGGGGTGGCACGTAACAATATAAATCAATAAATATATAAATGAATAAATATATACCTACCCCACAACAAGGTTAAGTATTTTCCACCAACACCAAAACTGTTAAACAAGACCAGGGGTTTCATGCAACGCAGTGTGTTCAAAGGTAGTCACCTAAGTGAGAGTGGAAATAATAACGACATGTCTTTATATATGTTACCTTGCATGTATAATCTTTTTTTTTTCACGCTTTGAACATTCTCTTATCGTGCACGTGGACAGCTAACGTCCCAGGCGAACACCTGTGGCAGATCAAATTTCACGTCAGCTTGCATTTTGTCATGTACAAAGCAAAACAGGATGTCACTTGTTAACAGTTATCACGCACGTGGACAGCTAACATCCCAGGTGAACACCTGAGGTAGATCAAATTTCACATGAACTTGCATTTTGTCACGTACGAAGCAAGACAGGATGTAACTTGTTTAGCGTGCATGTGGTTTCACATGTGTTCACGTGCATTTCGCACTCCCCTGCCACCACAATGGTCAGATTATTTCACCTTCAAGCGTCTTGGTCATTTTCCATTGCACTTGTTGTCAAGTCAGATCAGCGCCTTCCAATAAGCTCAAATGACATTCACCTCCTGCTCCTCGGCAAGTTTGTTTTCTCTACTCGCTTCGACCAACATAGAACCAAGTTCTCATCACCGTTTACACGTTAAAGGTAAAATATCAGGAAACGAACCCTCGCTCTGTCATACACCGACCCGCCGAAATAGCGATTGTTCTATTAAGCATGGTCCTTGTGGTTAGCGACAGGTTCGGTGAAACACACTCACCCAGCCGTATTGTCTCTCTCAATCACCACGCTTCATAAACATTATAAACAGGTAACGGTAAAGACATATTTTTTTCAACATGTATGGCGTTAGGCCCTTTGTGAATTATTTTTTAGAAAAAAATATCTACCACATTTGAAAGGGGGCGTTAGCCCGAGTCCTAGGACACCTCGTACACGTCTATAGCGTTATTGGTTCGTGACATATCGGCAAAAATCACAAAAAACACGTGTTTACCCCAAAATCGAGTTTCCAATTTTTTTTTTTTTAAAATACGAGTGGTCCATAGCAAAGAGGACATCACCCCGAGCCCTTGGACCTGTCGAACACACCTCTAGCATGATTGGTTCGCGAGATATTAAAAGCGGATGACCTTTTAGTTTTGATCTTTTAATTAAATAAAGAGCCTATAGGAAAGTAGGGGGCATCACTACGAGTGCTAGGACACCCTGTATGTTCAAATCCGACCATTGGTTAGCGAGATATCAGCTTCAGGGCAAATACGAGGAGGGTTCATTAAGTTAGTGGACAGCTCTCTCCTTACCACACTACTTGGGTCGTAGAGGAAAATAATTCTATCACCTGAAACCAAAAATGCATGGGACGAAAAAAAAATCATCAAAATATCAAGTTGGTTTCGGACCCTAAAAGACGTGAAAAGTATAATAAAAGTATTTTAAAAAACTATTTTTTGAAATTTCATTCGAATCAATTTTTATGTCATTCATGGGACTTAAAATTCCGGCCAAAAAGTACAAAATCATTAATTAATCCCTAAGTATTCGTCGTATGATGAAATAGCAAGAGACAAAAAATATGTAATGTGTTATTGTCTACAACATAGGCCATGTATAATTTTACACTCAGACATATTACGTTTCCCCCCATCCCCCATAATTTCACCCCTTCCCATGGGCCCCTTAAATTGGATTTATGAAAAAACGGTCAAACACCTGTTTAGTTATTTTTTATTCTGATTTTTTTCGGCTGAGTTCCAAACTCCTCGCCTATGTCGTTTAAGAGATACACGCTCCGTTTGGAATCCTTCAATCCCCACTTTTCACCCCTTTCACCTCATAATATACACCACATCGAAAAACCCTTAGACACGTGTCTTCTTATTAGCCTATTTTCAATTTTGAATATATAGGCTTATGAGATCACCTTTTGTCCGTGTGTGTGTGCGTGTGTGTGTGTGTGTGTGTGTGATTCGTGTGTGTGTCCCCCCTAATAAAATTTAAACGGCAGGAGCGATTTCAATGAAACTCGGAAAGTTCATAGCACTATTCCCGGCGACCTCGACCGTGCCCTTCAAATTTTGTTACGACTCACCAATCCAACATGGCGGCTGTGCGAAATATTTCACCAGCATTCAATATCTCCGAAACTATTACCGATATTACCCTGACATTTTCTATGATGATAGAGGGAACTACTATAAGTTCACTTATGTGACTTTTGAAAACCTGGTAACTACAAAACGAACATGGCGGCCAAGCGAATTTGCGACTTTTAAATAGACGTTTCTCGCGATTTGACCAACCAAACGCAATGAAACTTGGTACAGTATATGGTTATATACATTGTAATGCACCGACATCTAACTTCGTTCAATTGTTTACATAATCACAAGATGGCGGATGTGCGAAATATTTCACCGGCATTCTATATCTCTGAAACTATTAGCGGTATCTCCCTAAAATTTTGTACTGAGATAAAGGGCACTACTGGAAGTCCATCTATAAGATTTTCAAAAACCGGTTAACTACAAAACGAACATGGCGGCCAAGCGAATTTGAACATTTTAAATAGACCTTTCTCGCGATTTAATATTCCAAGCGCACTGAAACCTGGTACAGGAAATATTTATACACATTGTAATCCACTGGTATCTAATTTAATTCAATTGTTTACATAACCTCAAGATGGCGGCAGTGCGAATTTTAAAATTAAGTTTTTATTTCTTGTGATGTAGTCATGCGATCGAAGTGAAAGTTTGAATAATGAACCTACGCAATAATTTTCCTTTAATGGTACATGACTCTATGGCCTATACATTTAACAATCCAACATGGCGACCATCCAAAATATTTAGACGATACTGAATATCTACGAATCTATTTTAGCAATCAAACTGCATTTTTTAATGTTCATAGGGGCTATGAACTTAAGTTCACCTATAGGACTTTAAATAACCTGGTGATCACAAATCCAACATGGCGGTGACGCGAATTATAAATATTCACATGGACGTTTCTCGCAATTTAACCATCCGCGTGCAGTGAAACTTGGTACAGTAAATCTTTATCCGAATGTTAATCCACTGGCATCTAATTTATTTCAATTGTTTCTATAACCTCAAGATGGCAGCTGTGAAAAATTTTTAAATCTCCTTGTTTTTTCTTGTGTCCTAATTATGCGATTGAAGATTGAATACTACACGTTCACAATAATCTGCATGTAACAGTACATAACTCTAGGACCTACATATATAAAATCCAACATGGCGACCATCCGAAATATTTAGTCGGTTCTCAATATCTACGAATCTATTACAGCAATCAAACTGAAATTGTGTATGTTAAATAGTGGCAATTAACATAAGTAGGATATATGAAAATAGGCTGTATAGTTCTTCACGGAACTACTTGTTTTTAATGATGAGTTTATATGCCGAGTATCACATCCCCCAATGAAACCAATCGGGAGATATTGCTATTCAATGAAATGCAGGTCTACCCCCTTAACACCCCTTTAGAACCTGAATATCCAAAAATCCTTTCTTAGTGGGCGTTTGCGGCCCTTGAGGAAGCTGGATACCAAATTTCATTCCAATCCGTTCGGTGGTTTCTGAGATTTCGAGATGAATGAATGAGTGAGTCAGTCAGTGAGTGGTATTTGAGCTTTATATAGTAGATTACTTGGCTTCCAGGATTTACTTATTTGTCATAGGAGACAATTTCATGGAGAAATCCGTTAAGTACCAGATTTTGCACTAGTTTTATTGAAATAACACCAGTATTTTGCTATGGCGCTATTAGAACATTTCTGGCACCAGACGAACTTCAGTAACACCAGATCTGGTGCTAAAACACCAAATTGTCAACACTGCCTACTATCTCACAATCTCGAGACAGGTTCTCACGGTCTCTAACATAATTATTCATATTTAAGCGGTCGCATGATCATGAGCAATCCCCACGTGCCACTACCAACATAGCCGTTCGTCGTAAATAATTATTAAATAATTAGCGGTTGGTTATCCACTCATTAAAAATATCCCCTCTCCTTCCAACCTAAATAAAATATCTCTGTCAAGTTAGCTATCAATCAATTAATCAATCAATAACTAATAATATTAATTATCAGTGACGCCATTTTGGAACAAAGCTTAAAAATAATTAATTCATGGTAAAGACGGGTTCATCGCGAGTAAAAGAAGTCCTTAAACGTATTTCTAACGTTACGGGTTCCACAAATATTGGGGGTAGAAAATCAATAACCTTTTAGTTTTGGGTTCTTTGGTGAAAAGAGTGGGCCATGGGAAGGGGGGGGGGGGGGGATCATCGTGAGTAATATGACACCTCACACGCCCATCTGCGATTATTGGTTCGCGATATATTGGGTTGTCTACCACCAGGGGCTCTCCACTATCAGTGCGCAGCGTAGCCGAGCACCTAGTGTAACTAGGTAGAACCTTTGGAAAATAAAAAAAGACTAAAATCAAAATGTTAAATACAAATTACATATAAAATAAATTAAAACATTAAATAAAATTATAAGTCAAAGAACCAAAATTTTCAAAATATGCATAGAAAATAAAAATTATATAAATAATAAATTAAAGAATTGGTCCCAGGAATTAACCTGGGAGGAGTCCATGTGGCTCTGGGCAAATGGGAGTGAAATGCGTCGTTGCCTGTCATCTGCAACCATAACATATTGGATTCAGCAAGAGAATCCAACTAGCCTCTTTCACTCCAACTCCGGCACATAACCTACAAGAGGTGCCCCTGTTAAGCCGAGCAACTCAGTGGAAGGTTGGGTAACCAATCCCAGCGGGAAACTGGGTCGGCGAGCCGATCAGTGCTGGGGGCTCCAAGGCTCACAACCTTGGTAGTACCCTGGTCGGTGTGAAACATCACTGACCCCAAACTACAGTTTTTCAACTGTTCAAAGCATGGAGGAAAGTTCAGCAAAAGCTACTACCCCAGGTGGTAACCAATCCACCTTCGCCTTGAGCGAAGCATGCAGGCCTTCGGAATCTGGCGAGCCTGCGCCGACATGCATGGAGGTATCGGAGACTCCAGGAAAGATCCAACACAAACGCCGGAATTTCTTTGCTACCTTTAACACGAATTCCCTTCGGAAGATTGGTAAATTGAAACAACTAACTGATTCCTTATCCCAACATCAAATCCTGATTGCAGCAATTCAAGAAACGAGATTCACAGATGAACAAGCCTTTGAGTCAGAAGGCTACAGAATTTTTAAAGGTAAAACTGGTAAACGTGTAATAAAAACAGTTCCCAACCTTGGCACAGGATTCATCGTCAGTAGGAAGATTTTGGATTCAATAATTGGCTTCAACTCGCCTAGCAGTCGAGTTTCAACTCTCTCCTTCCGGAGCACAAACAAAGTTTATACTGTTGTGAATGTCCATGCGCCAATCAATCAAGCGAATAAGAGAGACCCGGAAGGAACGGATAGATTCTGGGAAGACCTAGAAGATGTTCTCTGTAAGATTCCAGACAAACACACGATTATGCTTCTTGGAGATTTCAATGCACAGCTGGGTAAGGAAAGAAAGTTCCAAAACATTATCGGAAACTATCCAGCTCACCAGAGAACAAATCGCAATGGTGAGAGGCTCGTAGAACTATGTAAGGCTTTCAATCTTGTAATAAAATCCACAGCGTTCAAACACCTTCCGAGAAAACAGAAGACTTGGACATCTCCGAATCCAAATCTCGGCGAATTTCAAATTGATCACGTCGCTATTGCACGTAAAGCTCAGAGAGAAATACAGAATGTGAAGGTTCTAAGAAATGCCAATCTAGATTCGGATCACTATCTATCCAAAATCAAAGTTAAGCTGATTCCGAGAAACACCAGAAAGGCCGTCTTAAAAAAGATCAATCGATTTGATACGGAAAAACTACGATTGTGCCCTAAATTTACTCAAAAACTAGAATCTTGGAATCCCGAAAACTGGGATGAACTACAACAGGCCTTGGTCACAACAGCACAGGAGACAGTTCCACTGACGAAGTCAAAGAAACATGCGTGGTGGAATAATGCATGTGATTCAGTGGTAAAGCAAAGACAACTTGCCTGGCAGAAATGGAACTCGGGAAAGAACCAAGAAAATTGGGAAAACTTCGTGAACGAGAGACAACGCGCTGCAAAAATCATCCGCAATGTAAAACGTGCCTACAACAAGAGCCAACTAACTCAAATTGAGCTAGACTTTCAGAGGAACAACACAAGGGACTTCTACAGAACCTTCAAACGCAATCTAAGCAAATACAATCCTCCGAGTCTACAGTTCAAAGACTCAAATGGGAGACTAGCTTACAGTGAGAGAGAAAATTGCCAGATTCTAGCGAAATACTTTGAATCCCTCCTTAATTGTGAGACTCCCAAATCCACTTTCTCATTTGAAGACAACGTACAAGTCCACCCAGATTCATCCCCTCCAACGAAAGAAAAATCAAACAGATTATCCAGTCACTTAAGAACAACAAGGCACCAGGTGAGGACTCGATAATCGCCGAATTGTGGAAGTATGCTGGTGAAAAGATGATTGATAAATTGACTGACATTATCAAGGAGATTTGGGAAACTGAGAAACTTCCACGTGACTGGACTTCTGCCTTGATTCATCCCCTGCATAAGAAAGGTGACAAAACGGACGTTAACAACTACCGCGGCATTTCCCTCCTACTGATAACTTACAAAATTATTTCAAAAGCTCTGCAGATTAGGGCAGAACAACAACTTGATCCACAATTAGGAGAGTACCAAGGAGGGTTCAGGAAAGAGCGCTCATGTGCAGAACAAATTATGAATCTGAAATCCATCCTTTTCTATCTGAAGCAAAGGAACAAGAAATTTGTGGTAACCTTCGTCGACTTCAAGAAGGCCTATGATTCGATTGATAGAATAGCTCTTATTCAAATTCTAAAGGAATTTGGATTGGATAATAAAACCAGGGCAATCATTCAACAGACCTTAGCTAACACCACCTCCAGAGTCAAGTTCAGAGGAGAAATTTCGGACTCTTTCGAAATTAAGACAGGAGTTAGGCAGGGAGATGGGCTTTCACCCCTGCTCTTCAACTGTGCACTGGAAAAGGTAATCCGCGAGTGGCGCAAAGAAATGAACGATGGGGTCCAAAATGGAGTACGACTGGGTTACAAGAACATGAACCTTTCTATTGATTGCCTCGCTTTTGCAGATGATCTTGCAATTTTCTCCGACTCTTTAGACATGGCTACAAAACAAATTAACCAGCTGCAGGTACAGGCAACAAAAGTTGGTCTTCAGATCTCTTTGGAGAAAACACACTTCATAACTAACATCAAGCCAGCACCAAGGGAGCTAAAAGTAAACCAGGGGAAAATCAAACGGACAGATAAGTTTAAATATCTTGGCGAGTGGATAGAACCCAACGTATGTGAGAAAGAAACCTTCACTTCGCGCATGAACAAAATGGAAATGGCGTACCAACTCACCAAGGACGTTTACAACAAAAAGTCAATATCCCTGAACGCAAAACTTAGGCATTATTGCACTGTCATACGACCAGAGGCTCTGTACGCAGCGGAATGCCTCACCATGAACAAGAAAGGCCTGGTAGAAAAATTGGAGATCTTGAGGAAAATTCTTGGCCCGATTAAAGACAACGGTGAATATAGACGACGGCATAACTATGAGCTGTATATTCATGTCCAGAAGATCTCTGATGTAATGAGGAAAAGGAGGATTGCATTTTATGGCCACTTGCTTAGAATGAAACCCACACGATTGACGAACCGGATCTTTAACTATTTTAAAAATAAGAAGACCAAGCCAGCCTGGTTCGAAGAGGTAGAAAGTGACCTGCAAGAGATGGAAATTACCTGTGAGGATATTCAAGAACGCAATCCCCTCAGGAAGAAACTACACGACCACCAGGGTTTTCAAGAAAAACCGAAGTTGAAGACGGGAAAGATGTGGACGGAAGAAAGAAAAGAGCAACACCGGCAACGTATGAAGGAACACTGGGCAAACATCAAAGCCCAGAGAAGCCAGTTGAAATAACGTGGTCCTTAGTTGGCCGATACGATTAAAGAAGAAGAAATTAAAGAATTATAGAAATAATAAATTAAAACATTAAATATAATTAAAAAGTCAAAAGATCTAAATTTTCAAAATATACAGTTAGGCCCTTTGTCAAATTCAAACAATAAAAACAAATAGTAAATACAAATTATATAAGTAATAAATTAAAACATTAAAAAGTCAAAAATCAAAATTTACAAAATGTGTACCTAGGTTCTTTGGCAAAATTTGGGGAAATAAATAGTCCATAAGAATGGGAGTGTCATACCGTGTAATTTGGCATCTCACGTGACCATCTCCGATTATTGGTTCGAGATATATCAATAAAGCCGAGTTGCGAGTGCGTTAGTCGGATGGGGTGGTCTGGGATTGGCCGTAGCCCTCTACTCCTGTGTTATTGTGATGGCTGTACTAGCGTGTTTATTTGTAATTTAGGTGAGGATTGGGAAGGAGGCGGCCATGGCCAAGTTAGGAACCATCCCAGCATTTGCCAGGAGTAGAAGTGGGAGTGAGGGTGGCACGGAAAACCACTTCCAGAATGGATGAGGTGGGAATCGAACCCTCCTGTACTCAGTTTAGCATTACGAGGCTGTGTGTACCCCGTTCCAGCCCTCACACTTAATTCGCACCCGGACCTCCGGGTTGACAGCCAAGAACGCTAGCCAACACACCACCAGGTGGTCTTTTTTAGGCACAGAAAAGAACGTCCTTCCTTATTAGCATTTTATGAAAACAAATAGGCTATGAGATCACCTGTTGTCAGTGTGTGCATATGTGAGTGTTTGTGTGTGTCTTCCCCTCTAATAACTTCTAAGCGGCTGGAGCGATTTCAATAAACTCGGTAAGGTCATAGTACCATTCCGGTTTTGTCTCACAAATCCAACATGGCGGCTGTGCGAAATATTTCACCAGCATTCAATATCCCCGAAACTATTACTGATATCACTCTGAAATTTTGTACGGTGGTAAAGGGCACTAAGAGTTTCGCCTATGAGACATTCAAAAACCTTGTAACTACAAAACCAACATGGCGGCCAAGCGAACTTGAGACTTTTAAATAGTTTTTCTCGCGATTTAACCATCCAAATGCAATGATATTTGATACAGAAAATGTTTATACACATTTTAATGCACTGGCATCTAATTTAGTTCAATTGTTTTCATAACCTCAAGATGGAGGCTGTGCGAAATATTTCACCGGCATTCTATATCTCCTAACCTATAACTGACATCACCCTGAAAGTTTGTACGGTGATAAAGGGCACTAATACAAGTTCATCTATGTAACTCTCAAAGCCTGTAAAGTACAAAACGAACATGGAGGCCAAGCGAAGTTGAAACATTTTAATAGACTTTTCTCGTGATTTAAGCAACTGAGCGCAGTGAAACATAGTACAGTAGTTGTTTATACATATTGTAATGCACTGGCATTTAATTTAGTTCAATTGTTTACATAAACTCAAGATGGCGGCTGTACGAAATTTTAAAATTAAGTTTTCATTTCTTGTGTGGTAATCATGCAATCGAAGTGAAAGTTTGAATTATGAACCTACGCAATAATGTCCCTTTAATGGTACATAACTCTATGGCCTATAGTTATAACAATCCAACATGGCGACCATCCGAAATATTTAGACGGTTCTCAATATCTATGAATATTTTACAGCAATCAAACTGGATTTCTTTATGAGCACAAATCCAACATAGCGGCGACGCGAAATATAAATATTTAAATGGACATTTCTCGTGATTTAACCATCCGAGTGCAGTGAAACTTGGTACGGTAAATGCTTATACAAATGTTAATCCCCTGGCATCTACTTTATTTCAATTGTTTTCATAACCACAGCTGTGCGAAACTTTAAAATATCGTTTTTACTTCTTGTGTCTTAATCATGCGATTGAAGTTTGAATACTACACGTAGCCTACACAATAATCTTTATTTAACAGTACATAACTCTAAGACCTAAACACATATAAAATCCAACATGGCGACCTACCGAAATATTAGACGGTTCTCAATATCTACGAATCTATTAGCCTACAGTAATCAAACTGAAAATTTGTATGTTGATAGAGGCAATTAACTTAAGTAGGATATATGAAAATAGGCTTTAGTTCTTCACGGAACTAATTGTTTATTAAATATACTCAAATGTACTGAATTTTAAAAGTCGCATTTTGAAAGCATTTTTTGCTGAAATGTAGGTTACGTTGGCGGTACTGTTCCTCCGATATTTGAGAAACAAAGCTATACTGAAAATCAAGGAACTTATCCATTAGTACTGGTACTGTAGTAGGCTATCATTGAACACAAGTGAATATACTCCATCTCCATGTTCTAATTTCTTTGTTTATTAAGGTGGAGCTACAAAGTCCTTGGTTTGAAATTATAAATGTTCTTTTTCCTATTGTCTTTTTCAACTAGCACAATAAAACGTGTTTCGAAATTGTTGCAGTGTTTTACACCATTGTGTGTTTGTAATAACAGGAAATAAAAAATGCATCATGCGTAGAAAGATTTATTTTTCTGCTATGAATACACAATGGACAGATGTCAGACATAGATTTCAAGTTGGATCAGTTAAAGCAATCTTGATGAATCAACGTAAGTTAAAAAACAAGTAGTTCCGTTAAGAACTATACAGCCTATTTTCATATATCCTACTCATGTCAATTGCCTTTATCAACATACAAAATTTCAGTTTGATTGTTGTGATAGATTCGTAGATATTGAGAACCGTCTAAATATTTCAGATGATCGACATGTCGGATTCTTATTTATGTACTATTACATGAAGATTATTGTGTACGTGTGGTATTCAAACTTCAATCGCATGATTAGGACACAAGAAGTAAAGACGAGATTTTAAAATTTCGCACAGCTGCCATCTTGTGGTTATCAAAACAAATGAAATAAATTAGATGCCAGTGGATTAATATTTGTATAATCATTTAACGTGCAAAGTTTCACTGCACTCGGATGGTTAAATCACGAGAAACGTCCATTTAAGTATTTATAATTCGCGTCGCCGCCTTGTTGGATTTGTGCTCACCAGGTAACTGAGAGACCTATAGGTGAACTTATGTTCATAGCCTCTATGATCATTAAAAATTTCAGTTTGATTGCTGTAAAGGATTCGTAGATATTGAGAACCGCCGAAATATTTCGGCTGCTCGCCATTTTGGATTTTTTTATGTATAGGCCATAGAGTTATGTACCATTAAATGAAAAATATTGCGTAGTTTCATTATTCAAACTTTCACTTCGATCGCATGATTACGACAAAAGAAATAAAAACTTAATTTTAAAACTTCGCTCAGCCGACATCTTAAGGTTATCTAAACAATTGAACTAAATTAGATGCCATTGCATTACAATATGTATAATCATTTATTGTACCACATTTCACTGCGCTCAGATGGTTAAATCGAGAGAAAAGTCTATTAAAATGTTTCAACTTTTCTTGGCCGCCATATTCGTTTTGTACTTAACAGGTTTTTGAAAGTTACATAGATAAACTTGTAGCAGTGCCCTTTATCACCGTACAAAATTTCAGGGTGATATCTGTAATGGTTTCGGAGATATAGAATGCCAGTGAAATATTTTGCACAGCCGCCATTTTGAGGTTATGTAAACAATTGAACTAAATTGGACGGCAGTGCATTACAATGTAGATAAACATTTGCTGTACCAAGTTTCATTACCTTTGGATGGTTAAATTGCGAGAAAAGCCTATTTAAAAGTCTCAACTTCGCTTGGACGCCATGTTGTTTTTGTATTTACCAGGTTTTTGAACGTCTCATAGGTGAACTTCTAGTAGTACCCTTTATCACCGTAGAAAATTTCAGGGTGACATCGGTAATAGTTTCGGAGATACTGAATGCTGGTGAAATATTTCGCACAGACGCCATGTTGGATTGGTGCGATAGAATAAAATTTGAAGGGCACGGTCGAGGTCGGCCAGAATGGTGCTATGATCTTACCGAGTTTTATTGAAATCGCTCCAGCCGTTTATATTTTATTAGACACACACACACACACACACACACACACACACACACACACACACGAATCACACACACACACACGCACACACAGGCAGACACACGGACAAAAGGTGATCTCATAAGCCTATTTTTTTTTTCATAAAATGAAAATAGGCTAACAAGACATGTTCAGAATTTTATGATTATGTGTTAAAAACAGACCTCTATTAAGAAAGAAATGAACTAGTATTTCAGGAAAGTATGATTGCTTTACGGAGGCCTCCTCAAAAGTGTAGATTAACACGTGTGTGGAAAAGGTAGATTATGTTGCTACAGTTGCTACTATTGTATTATTATTATTATTATTATTATTATTATTATTATTATTATTATTATTATTATTATTATTATTATTATTATTATTATTGTTTTGATAGCATCGACAGACCGTAGTTAACTCAAAAGACGTTTTTATATTTTGCCACAATGTTCTGATATTTTTTCACCATGTCCTGATTTTGTATCCTACTGTTATGGCAACCCTATCCCAGGCCAAAAACATATCCAAGCTAATAAGTAGACATGGCAACACTGCACTGAAAATGAGTTCCCTGAAAGTGCCTCATTATCGTAGCGTGCGTTATGAAGTGCATGCCTAATAAACCGCACGCCGTCACGTCGGTGTGTAGGTCGTTATCACGCTGAGCATACACAACAAACAAAGCCGTTATTTTCCTCTACGAGTATTGTCCATTGCTCCTGCATTGTGCATCTATCAAGAATGCACGCGATAAGCATGACACTCGTTTTACCATTGATATACTGTACTTTATATAACGCATCCGTGGCTTAGGCGGCAGCACGCCGGCCTCTCACCGCTGGGTCCGTGGTTCAAATCCCGGTCACTCCATGTGAGATCTGTGCTGGACAAAACGGAGGCAGACAGGTTTTTCTCCGGGTACTCCGGTTTTCCCTGTCAAAATTTCATTCCAGCAACACTCTCCACTATCATTTCATCTGTCATTCATTTAATCATTGCCCCAGAGGAGTGCGTCAGGCCTCGGCAGCCGGCACAGTTCATATCCTCGCCGCTAGATGGGGGCTTCATTCATTCCATTCCTGACTCGGTCGGAGACTGGAAGCAGGCTGTGGATTTTCATTTTCATACTGTACTGTATATCTGGGCTGGGGCGTCTATCTGGAATTAGCGTGGGCATTTTGTGTGGAAACATTTATGACATAGGCTAGTTACCATGGCAACAAGTCCTAGCGTACTTCGAAGTCACTTGTTGAAGCGTGTTGCGTTGACGCAATTATGACACCTAGTTACCATGGCAACACCGACAGCGGTGGCTACGCTCGGTAAAGCACAGCGTTATGCCATGGGGTCAAGCTCTCTGCTGACGCGTGAGTTCGAGCCCCACCGTCGGCCGTTCTTGAAATGGTTTTCAATGGTTTCCCATTTTCAACACCAGTTAAATGCTGGGACGGTACCTTCTTACTGGCCAAGGCCGGTTCCTTCCACATCCTTGCCCAGTTTCATTCATCTTCATCCATTCCATCTCATCCCGGCGCGCGGATCACCCACGGACGTCGTCTAGAAAGACCTGTACTTGGCTTCTCAGGAGGCCAAACGACAGGGAAAAAGCGGAAAAAAAAGAAAAAAAAAAGAAAACATGGCAACAAGTGCAAGCGCACTTCAATCCCACTTGTTGAGGCGTGTTGCGTTGACACATTTCCGACACCTGGTTACCATGGCAACAAGTGCACATAATTCCCAATATTGAAGCGTGTTGCATCAACAAATTTACGATATCTAGTTACCATGGCAACAAGTGCACATAATTCCCAATCGTAGATGCGTGTTGCATCAACAAATTTACGATATCTAGTTGCCATGGCAACAAGTGCACATAATTCCCACTCGTAGATGCGTATTGCATCAACACATTTACGATATCTAGTTGCCATGGCAACAAGTGCATATAATTCCCAATCGTAGATGCGTGTTGCATCAACACATTTACGATATCTAGTTGCCATGGCAACAAGTGCAAAGGCACTTAGTTCCTACTCGTTGAAGCGTGTGTGATATTTACAATACGAATTGACGAACAAAGAGATCCACGATTCTATGTTTCGGATCTGCAACACCAAGTATTGAAAATGGCCCACCTTCAAAACATGTGTATTCTCTCAGAATGGTAGTAAAATATAGTCTACTGTATAGAGTCAAAGTGTAGAAAAGTCATAGTTTCGATCTACTCTATTCTGCAAGAAAGAGCGACGAACGTCTGTACATCACTGCAACGTTTTGGTCTCGGGGTACGTACTGAGACACTGATTCCAAAGGTCCGAGGTTCGATTCCCGTCACTGACAAGACATATAATTCTGAGGGTTGTAGCGGCAAAACTAAGAATTTTATTTAATCGTGTCAGAGAACATATTGAACAATCAATACCAAAATGGTACTATAAGCAACTGACATTTCTATAAACATTGCGTGGTTATTTGAATACTACTAGGTATACATACGCGTATACGTATACTCAATTTAAATGCAGTGAGAGACGGGTTTAATTCCCACCTCGGCTGCAGGAAGTGGTTTCCCATTTCTATTCCAGGCAAATACCAGGATGGTCCTACCTTAAGGCCGTGGCCGCCTCCTTTCAGATCCTAACGTCCGTTACAAGTACACACACTGCTACAGCCAATACAATGAGACTAGTCAGTAACTTATTGGGGTTTTAACGGGCGGAACTACGAGGTCATCTGCCCCTAGACTACCTCGCGGTGAAACGGCTAGCGTTCTTGGCTGTCAGCCCGGAGGTCCGGCTTCGATTCCTGGCTCTGTCAAGAAATTTTATATCTGGTGTGAGGTAAATTTGAGAAGAGGAGGGTTCGATTCTCACCTTAGCCATCCTAGAAGTTGAGTGATTTTTTTAAACTGACGTGTTTACAAATTTACAATATTTGTAGATATTTTTTTGAAATTTTATACATATTTTTCCATTTTTTGCTGTATAAAATATACGCATTTTTAAATCCTTTTAGCAAATAAAAATCCGTTCTTTAGTAATGACACAGCAACGTACTGAACAGAGCATGCGCGGGATGCGGCAGCAACCGCTTGTCGCAGCGAAATAAATAAATAAATAAATAAATAAATAAATAAATAAATAAATAAACACTATTTAAATATGGGTTTGCCTTAGTGCTCTGTCTCGCATGTTTTAATTTCTCGAGTTTATTTTTTATTTTGCTCAGCGTTGGAAGTTGGCGACATCGTTTCCATGCCGGCCTTGAAAAGCCGCTCGAATTTCCACCTTTTTCACACGGCGACACATATTGACTTCACTAGAATGGATGAAAAACAAGAGATGTTCCCACTGCGGCTTGAAGCACTTATGCGAATCGGTCGATTGACGTTTCCGTAGCGCATTGTCTTCCGGTGACTCCACCACTCCACTATTAATAGTCGATCTTCATTAATGACACGATGCTGATAAGAATGCCTAGGCTCCGTCAAAATACAGTTAAACAGGACAACAAAATCGGAAGATGTACGCGGATGGTGATCCTGCATATAATGCTTCAGGTCTTATCACAGTTTTGCACTTCGAGAGTTGCAATGTTTGTTATATACATTTTGAGTGAGTCGAAAGGTTGTTTCCAATTTGTTGACACGTTATATTGGAGATTCGCAAACTGGTAGGGACAATGAAGCTCACATCCAAAGACTATTCACACTTACGCAATGGCATTGTGCTTTTCTACTGCTGAATCTGCATCGCCAGTCTGGTACATCTCATGCCAGACAGGTAGATACAGCTCTGAAGGAAACCTGCAGGTTGATAACAGGTTGCTTAAAGCCTACCCCAACAGATAAGCTCTACTACCTGGCTGGAATAATACCACCTTGTGTACACAGAGAGGTGGCTGCCAACAGGTAGAGGCTGAGAGTGGAAGAGAACAGCGCCCACCCACTGCATGGATATAATCCTCCTCAACAACGGCTGAGGTCCCGAAAGAGCTTCCTGAGGACATCTGAGATGCTTACCGTCTCACCGGAGAAGGCAAGGCTGGATTTATGGAAGAAGACGACCCCTCACCCATGCGGTTCGATGCCAGAAGCTTAAGAAATACCACCCGGGCACAACGAAAGTTGTGGTAGGTTACGATCAGGAGTTGGAAGATCCCGAGACAATTTGAGGAGATGGGACCTCGGTACAGGTGACACGTCTTGCGAATGTGGACAAGAACAAACCACAAAACATATGCTTCATTGCCCTCTGTGCGCTTCATCTTGTGCAGAGGAAAATCTCCTCCAAGCCACTCCGAGCGCCTTGGATGTTGCTCAGTATTGGGCTCGTGCTATATAAATGGACAATTTTACTCTTATATGTATAGCAACTGTACATTTGTATGTTTCCGACACGAGAATAAAAATAAAATTGGTGAACTTCTCAGAATTGTTGGGTTCAACCCATGCACTATTCGTGCATTGCACGTTTATCCTTCATTTCTCAACAACGATATAG
Organism: Meconema thalassinum; assembly: GCA_946902985.2. Lineage (NCBI taxonomy): Eukaryota > Metazoa > Arthropoda > Insecta > Orthoptera > Tettigoniidae > Meconema > Meconema thalassinum. The sequence goes on along the minus strand of OX336393.1, from coordinate 268,698,949 downwards.
CTTAAAGAATTCATTATTTGTCATTGCGGTCGTAAAATTCCATTTCTTGGAAAAATCTATATTAATCGTTCTTATCTCTGAGGTTTAGGTCCATTGTCACTCTTGCCTGATGCCGTACAGTTGGTTCCGTAAGCCTTGAGAGCAGCTATGGCAATGTCCTGAAGATGATGTTTAGGGAGACCTGCAGAACTCCAGACTCCTTAGAATTGTACCTCTTGTTCCCACCACTATTCCGATTACCGAGGTATTGTCTGTATCTGAGATAAGGTAACAATCTTAGAACAGCTGCACTCAGCCACTACTGGAAATGCTAGGCTACTTCTGTTGTACTGTCACCGTCAATACGTAAATATCCTTGAACTGAACAACGCACTCGACTAATTAAATATTTGATACCGCTCTATAGATAGATTGCGCGCATAAATAGCACTTTAAACACTATTTAGTTTACAGTGAGAACAATAAGGACGTTTTAGGTTGATACTGATCGTCGCTTTTCGTACCCAATGAGCAATCTTTCTTTGGACTGATTCTTCCTACACATTAAAAAAATACAATTGACAATATCATATCTACATAACCACTGGAGTAATGACCATTGATGGTTCCGAGGATATAATAATAATAATCGTCGATGTTGCTGTACCACTCGATGAAAGCCTACAGGGCACGGTGGCTCAGAAAAGGCTCAAATACCAGCCACTTGCCGCTGAGCTCAGTCACATATACGGCCTAAAGCAGGCTGTTCCAGCCGGGCAGATCGCTCGTGAGCAGTGGAGTACTCGCCGCCTTCCGTGAGTAAACCTGCAACATGCAATACAGCTCTGCAGTGGGGAGCTGCTGTCACTGCGCGGTGGATGCATCAAGACTGGCTGGAAGCGCATTGACTTGTGTTATGACCTTCGCCCAGTGATGTATTGGCTACCACCCCCAGTCCCTCTCCAACCGTGCTCCGAGCATTACTGCTGAGTACTCGCGTGTACTCATACTCAAACTCATGGATTTGGAACAGCCTGGCCTAAAGGAAGTTTTCGTCATCCCAGTTGTTGTCTCTGTGAATGGTTTAGTCACAAAGACCGGGAAAATGCAAAAGAGAAACTTGATTTGAAGAGAAACCATATGCAGTTAATGCAAAAGAGAAACTTGATTTGAAGAGAAACCATATGCAGTTAATGCAAAAGGCTGCCCTCCTTGGTACTGCAAGTACAGTATAACTAAGTACGTAAGGTTTTCTCTCTTCAGTGATTTGCTCTGAACATCTTGAGATCCGACGCTGATGGTTTTATAGCCTAATTTTATGTAAATTTGGTGTCTTAAAATGGTCTAGACCTAGAGAACATTAATCTCACAAGAAGAACTATGCTTACGAAACACAGGATGTTGCATCTCAATGGTTGTATAGTCTCACAACACAGTAATGAAGGAGGCAGAGGTATTCTTGATGCTATAGCTCTGCACAATCAACAAGTTATACATCTAAGAAATTACTTTCATTCTCGGAAATATAACAGCGTTTTACACCGAGCGATAGCACAAACTGACTTCAAGTGCACTCCTTTGAATCTCAATAAAGGAAACTTCGCCATGAAAGACAAGAACACTCTGAACAGAGAGAAGGTGGAGAGGTGGGCTGGAAAAGACCTTCATGGCAGTTGCTACTACCAGTGTAATGACAAGAATATTGACAAACACCTTTCGAACACATGGCTGTCAAGGGATGAGCTGTTTCCAGAAACTGAGCGATTTAGCCGAGCAATACAGGACAACGTGATCACTTCAAGAAGTTACAGGATATACATCCTGAAAGATCAGACTGCCATAGATCACGAGTGTAGGAAGTGCAATACCGGCCAAGAAACCATAGAGCAAATCACCCGCAGCTGCAGAATTCTAGCGCCGACATGTTACACTGATAGGCATAACGATGTTGCCAAAGTCATTCATCAAGAACTTGCCCTAACCCGGTCTCTCATACACGACAGGACGCCTTATAACAAATACTCCCCAGAAAGTGTGCTGGAAAACGAAGATTACAAGCTGTATTGAGATTGCACTTTTCAAACCGACAAAACAACTCCTCACAATAGACCAGACATAACTTTAACTGACAAGAAGAACCAACACACGTGCTTAATTGGCATCGCTGTCCCGAATGACCACAATATCATTCATAAATACAGAGAGAAGATTGAGAAATATTCTCCACTAGCAATGGAGGTAGCGAGAATCTGGAGACAAATGAATGCGATAATCCTTCCCTTCCTCCTTTCTCCCACTGGCATGACACCAAAATCATCTTCGGTAAACCTAGCCACACTAAATCTTCCCATATACACGCACACTATTCCACAAAAAAGCTGCAATTTTGAAGACTTGCAGCATCGTTAGAGGTTTTTTAAAATTTTTATTCTCTTCTAAAAAGCAGACGCGGAGGATAACATTAATGGAAAAAATAAACTGTCAAACTTCCATGGTATATAGTTTGAAAATGTATGCTAGAGGCTCTTCAAAGTGTGACTTTACACAGTATTGAACCCTTATTGATTTGTCGATCAATAAGTCTTCATGATTTTTTTTATTATTATTACTGATGCCCAGGCAGAACATGTTGGAAGTGGACAAAGGGGAGTCAGGTAGTGTGTCGCAACGATTACAACAGAAGCAGCTTGGTAGTTATTCCTGAAGATGACCGGTTAAGCCGAGTTCAAGGACAAATTCTGTACCAACGCGCACCTCAATCGGCGTCATTATGGGAGTGTCAGAAGTGAAGTTCTAACCGATCCACGATTGAATCAGAAAATCAGAAGAGAGGAAGCCAAAGCCACGCGGTGGTTTGCGTACCCTAGAAAAAGGCTCAAAAACGCGTATCTATAGAACCGCCGATACGATATAATTCCGCATAAGTCCATTGAGACGTTTGGATGAAAAGAAGAAGATTGATACTAGTCCCAAGCTTGTGAGGTAAAAACTACAGATTATTTTCACAAATTTCCCCCACCCTACCCCATTCTGTCAGTTTCTAATAAATTGATCGGTGATGAGCTGTTTGGAACACAACTTTATTGAGCTCTGGTGAGCAACGTTCACGCTAGTTTGCGTCACGATTTATCAAGCTCTAGTGAGCATACTTCACGTCTGTTTGACAAACATTTCATTTTGTGCTCAAGGGAGCAGAGTTCACGTTTAGCGGTGGAGATCTCTAGTCGAGATAAGCGCTGCGTGATAGACATATTTGAGACTTGTTTGAAGCCAGTTGCGTTGAGATTGAAGAGTGTAATTGATGTACATTTTTGTGTGACGTATATGTGCGTGTGTTAAGCAAATGCTGAGATAGGGCCAGTTCTACGTTAAGTAATCGCCTAGGACATTATTGTGAGTGAAAGTCAGTAGCTCATAGCGATTCTAGCTAGGCCACTAATAACTTTGAACATTTCTTTCCAAGAAGCTACGCCAAGATGTCTGCTGAAAGGTCGTGTGATGGAATGAAGTGCATCGCCTCAACCAATACGTCGACGATGGACGACTAGATTTCCCGTAGGGAAATGTTCTGGGATGGAGGTTAAGTTCTACAAGCTGCAACGGTGATGTAAAAACCATTGATTTACTCAATATGTAGTTAGATTAGACGCGGGAACGTTGTAAATATTTCATTCATTGTTTTTCTTGTATTTAGATTTTTTTTGTGTGCCGACACTATTATCTTTAAATGTACGTTGGCACGTGGCCAAAGTTGTTTGATTGTATATTTTTTTTAAGAGTCATATTTAGTATACACGGCGTGTGTATTTGATTTTATCCATGCGAATGCGAAACTCGTCACGGTCGACAAGTGGCGCCTTATTCAAGTTCATTTTTTTGTAGGAAAAGGGGGTAAATGTAAGATGTTTTTCGAACAGGTTTTATTCATACTAGGGTTGCCGAGCGCAACAAATTAAGATGTCACCGTAGAACACCTTAGTTCTATTTTTTTGAGTTTTTTTAGTCCTTTTCAGGTTCTTTAGTCACGGACTAGATTGGGAGCGCAAGTTGGTGGAAAATATTTTATGTCTTTTATTTCAGGTTTCTGTCAAACCCATACGTGTGATTCTCTGTGTGTTCTTGTGTCAGGTGTGTGTATTGATTCTTCGTGATGAGGGGTAGGATGTGCTACCGCCCTCAAATATTGTGGTTGTACTTTATGGAAAGGCAGAGCCCTCTCAGAGGCTACTGTACCTTGTCCAGTGCTGATTCTTGGATTTCCTTGGGAAATGCTGAGTTATTTTATTCTGACACACACACGTATATTATGTGCTTTTGGGAGCACGCTTCTTCGAGACTCGAACCAGTGCCACGGCAGGTCGAGGTTATTGACACGTGGGTTGACAGATGTGCAGATTCCACTTAGCGCCCGTCTATGTCTGGTGATTCATCGTTTTAGGCAGTCCAGCTGACCGACTGACCCTGTAAGCTATCAGTAGCAAACCTGTTCTTTTGTGATGGTCATTGGACCATAATTAATTGGGGAGTTCGCCATGTCCGTTACGGATTACCGCATATCGTATGAATGAAATATTGTTTTTATGATGTAAATGTTGGCTTTGAGCCTAGTGATTTCTATGACTCATTTCATGTTAGTTCTGTCTGTTGTGGCACCATTGGGTCTACTTGTGTATTTACTTGTAAAAATGGCAAGCGGCCATATGTGTATTTTTTTCTTGTTTGGTCACGTGTTAATTTACTTGTGTTGATTTGATAAGTCCTAATTTTAGGCGTTAATGTTGTTTGCTACGGCAGTTCCTTGATTCCAATTTCATGCGGAAATTATTTGTTGTTTTATTTAGTATAGGAAGTGTCGGATTAATTTAATTAGTGTTTAGTTGGTTCCCCGTGTCTGTCTAGCTCTAGACAATGCAGATTCGTCCTCTGAAGGTTTACTGGATGGTGACGAATCTCGCATTAATTTGTACACATCGTAACGCATGTAGAACAGCCGCACACGCACATTGTCATTGTAGTAATTTGGGACATTTGGTCCAGCTGTATACAATCTCTCCTGAGATTAGGCCTAAGTTTGGCAGTTTATTAATTCAAGTGGGAGTCATTTGGGAGACCTTGTTTGTTTTGTTTTATTGTAAATAGTTGATCTGTTATTAAATGCATATGTTTTAACCTTGGTATTCACTTCTTCCTGCATGTTATTTTGTTACCCTGCATGCTTTAAGAAGCGCTTAACATCAACTTAACGAAACGGACTGTTACACCCCCGAAACTGAGTCTCATATGCTTCTTTGCAAGGGTTCATATATCAAAAATGGCTGCCCAAGTGGGGATTGTTGTTGTTGTTGCTTTGTTGACCTCATACTTATTTCGCTGAGAAATGATGCCAGGTCAGCAGGACAAGAGTAAATTCAGTAAATTGAGGCGAAGTTGTACCGCCATGTGTATTAGTAAAATCACTGAGTTCTTAAAGTTAGAAATGTTGAACAAGGTTAGAAGTTGATATTGTATTTGTTGTTAACTTGTTCTGGCGCCCGGCTTAAAATTAGAAAATTTGCATATTTAGTGAACTCAGTCAAAAGCAGGAAGGTTACTTTACATTTAATTAACTTCGGTTAATTAAAGTGTTGTTCGTAAATTCTGTTAGTTAGGAATTTAAAAGCAGATCACAAGGGTGTTATTTTGTTGTTTGGAAATAAGAGTCATTATTCAGTAATATTTTGATTACTGAAAATTTATTTAAATTAGAATCAATGTAGTTTAAATATCAAGACATATGCGTGTGTACGACTGAAATCCCATTGCATGACCCTGTTTTTCTCAGAATATATTTTGTGTGTTTTGCGATGGCTAGCATCGAGGAGATTAAAGCGTTGATGGAGCAGATGTCCGCGCAGTTGACTGTGCAATTGTCTGAAAAGACGGAGGAACAGTTAAAGAACATGAGTGAACAGAGTGATAAACAATTACAGGACGTGAACAGTAACATTACGGTCCAATTGCAAATTCAGAAATTGGATAGTGACAAACAATTACACGAGTTGCGTGAACACGGCGACAAACAATTACACGAGTTGCGAGAGCATAATGATAAACAGTTAATCGAAATAAACCATAAGTTATCGGAGCAGGCAACATTACAAACAGTTCAGTTAGAGAAGATCACCCTTGACATAAACCAGAGTACTAAAGTAGAATTAGAGAAACTGGCAGGAGGGGTGGCGGAAAATAATTCGAGGCAATTAGGAGAAATTAAGAAGCTAGAATCTAAATTCGACGATAAACTAGTACAGTTACATGAAATGGTAGCCGCCAAATTGAAACAAATTGAGACAGCATGCGTGAACAACACGGCAGGGATCAAAAGCACGCAGGATGAATTGCAGGGGCAATTCAATAGAATGGAGGCGAAGAACGTAAACATACAGGAGAAGATTAATTCAGTCGACAACAATGTGTTAGAAGTGATAAAGGAACTTGACAAGCTGGAGATAAAAAACGGAGAAAGAACGGATGCACTTGCGCGAAAACCTGGAAGACCAGTTAACTAAACCCCAAGAGCAAATACGAGAAGAAATGGAAGAACAGTTAATTAAGAGTCATAAAGAAATAGGAGAACAGCTAAATAAGAATCAGAAAGAAATGGGAGAACAAATTAATTAAAACTCAGCAGTTGATACAAGAGCAAATAGGGGAGCAGCTTGAGAAGAATCAGGAGAGCAATGAAGAAAAAATTAATAATTTGAAGACAAGGATCCGGAAAGATTGGGAACAGCAGGTGAATGAGACTAAAGGAGATAGGCTGCATATATTAAAGCGGCTAGGCGAGAATAACTCTAGAATGCAGGCTCTGGAGGAAAGTATCAAGTCCAAGTTCCAGGAACACGCAGACCTCATCGTTAAGAACGAAATAAGATCTTTAGAGAATGCTACTTTATTCTCTTCAGAAAACGCAGTAGGGAAACAGGGAAGTATTGGGAGTCCAGAGGGGTCGAAGCTAGCTGAGGATACGAGCCGAGGTCAGAGTCCAAAGATAACGTGCGACACATTCCAAAATTACAGAGGGGAGACATCAACTCCACAACCTGGTTTGGCACCTGCCCAAGTCATACAAGCAATTAGGGGAAACGACTTTAAACCCGACAAATTCTGGGAGAATTCAGGTTCTACTCCAAAAGCTTTTTTGCGCCAGCTGGATGATTACTTTAATGACCAACACGTCAGTCCCGCAAAACAGCTGCGACTGGTGGAGAAATTTTTAGAGGGCCCAAGTTTAATCTGGTTTCAAAGCTTCAAGTATACGTTTAATGACATGGCCCAGTTCAAAGAGGCATTTCTGAGGAAGTTCTGGAGTCCTTCACTGCAGCAGGGGATGAGGATGGATTTATATACCAGGAAATATCATAGCACACACCCTACAAGGTTTTCTGAGTTCTTTAGCCAACAGCTGGTTAAATTCCGAGTTTTTTTACGAGCCCCCTTCAGAGGAAAACATGGTTTTAACTATCGGCAAGCAGCTTCCGATGAATATTCAGCAATTTTTAGTGGCTGGAAATATCAAAACCGCAGTTCAGGCCGAGGAGATACTCCGCCACTTGGATGAGACGAGTATGGTCAGTCCGCAGACAGGGAGACGGAATATGGAGTGCGTGAACACTGCAGAAGTAGTTCAAGGGCATCGAAATAGTCTCAATCAGAATAATCAGACGAAGACACAGTCCACCGGCACACAATTTACGCCCAGACGGCAGGAGTTCGACGGCCGAAACCAATATAATAATAACAATAGGAACCTCCAGAATCGCCGTGATAATTATAATAATAATAATCAGAACAACAATCACAATTAGAGGACGTACCAGCGAGAATATAATAACTGGAGGGGAAACCAAAGACAGGGTAGACCTTACCAAAGGAACGGGGATGGCAGATGGAACAATCAGAGGAATTATCGGCAGGATAACCAGGGAGATTATCGTAATGACTGGAACGAGCGGTACGCTGAGTCACAAAAATATTTGGACGAATTAAATGCAGAAGAAACAGAAAAAGAGAAGTCGGGGCGTGCGATGGAAAATAGACAAAGTCCAGATAATCACCAGGATGCGGGGGCGGAAAGTTTATTACGTCAGCAGGAGAGACACGATGACAACCGGCGAAACTCAACAAATGGGTCGCAGGATAAAAAAAAACAACGGGTTAAATCAAAACCAGATAGCTTGAGAACGGAGGAAACCAGGGAACGGGAGGAGTTGATTGTTGCGAACATTGAAGAGTGGGTAGCATTCCCGGACGATTGCCTGGAGGAAGTGGTGATGGACCGAGAGAATGTAATCAGACAATTACCAATTATTTATGCTCATATTGGAGGTCTTAGAGTGAGGTGCCTGATCGACACGGGTAGCCAGGTGAGTTTAGTCACGGAAGCATTGTTGAAAGAAATTGGAAATAAACAAACCATTCCAATTATGCCTGTACCATTAATGAAAGTCTGAGGGGTCATTCCTGACAAGACCATAGTTTGCAAGCACCAAGCATATTTAGATCTGGAGATATTAAACCACACATTTTCACAAACTTTCATCGTGATACCAAAGATGAATTATAATGTCATTCTGGGAGCCAACTTCATTTGTGATTTTCACGCTATTATTGACCTACACAATAACACTGTGAGCTTTAAACAAGTCGAGGGGTTGAGTCATGTTGGTCTGAACATGGAAGAGAGTCCACTAGAGGGAGAGGCGAATACTTGGGTCATTGAAGAATGCACTAATGAGGCGATCGAAGATAAGAACTCGACGGAGGGTCGAGTAAGCCAGACAGCAGTTATTGAAATTGACGGTCAAGATATTTCGCAGGAGCTTTGGATACATTTGGCGGAGGAAGAAATTAGCGGGTCCAATTTTGAAATTTTACTTCAGGAGCGACTTAAGGAGGCAATAGTAGGGGAACCTGAGAGAAGAAAATTAGAAGAGATTTTGAGACATCATAAGGGAGTTTTTGACACGATCCCGGGAAAAGTATTACATTTTCAGTATGCCTTGCAAATCACCGATTGGACCCCATTTAAGAGTAAATTGTACCCGATCCCAGAGAAACATTTTGCTCAGGTCAAGGACATTATTACTAACCTATTAGATTCTGGTATGATCAGAAAAGCAGCAACCCCATATTTAAATGCAATATTGGCTGTGGCCAAGCCAAACGGATCAATCAGATTATGCCTAGACGCGCGGGTTCTAAATAGCAAATTGTTAGTCGAGCACGACCAAGCACCAAGGATCAAGGAGGTATTGAATGGCTTCCGTGGAAAGAAGATATATTCTAGCGTCGATTTAACGAATAGTTTCCACCATCTGGAACTTGAGGAAAAGTCCCAATTATTGACGGGGTTTTTATTTGATAACCAAAGCTATATCTGGTCTCGCATGCCCTTTGGTGTAAAAACAGCAGGATGTGCATTGATAAGAGCACTAGACAGGAATCTAACTTAAGAGGTCAAGAGCTTTACTACAAGATATGTTGATGACATACTCATAGCGTCAGAAATGGAGGGACATTTGGAAAACCTAAACAAACTCTTGGATAATTTGAGAACCATGAATTTCAAAATTAATTTGAAGAAATCGCACTTTTGCCAGAGCGAGATTCTATATTTGGGTCACATAATTGATGTTGAAGGCGTGAGACCAAATCCGGCGAAAATTGACGCAATTAAGAAATTCCCTACACCAACTAAAGTGAAACATGTTAGAGCATTTTTGGGAGTGACAGGTTTCTTTAAGGAGAATTGTCCTGGGTACACGGAATCAGTAGCACCGATGCAAGAGATGCTAAAGAAATCAAATCGATGGTCATGGAATGAGGAGTGCGACAGGTCCTTTAGAGCCACGAAAGACCTACCGGAGAATTGTGTGAAGTTAGGGTACCCATACTTCGCGAAGAAATTTTTAATTCAGGCAGACGCTTCATTGATTTGAATCGGCGCCATGCTTTACCAAGAGGACGCTGATGAACCCAAGAATCGATCATATTTGGCATTTACTAGTCGTAAACTTAGGAAGCACGAGAGGAACTACACTGTTACAGAGCTTGAGTTGTTAGCGATTTTGTACTCACTTCAACAATGGCGCAAGATGATCTTCGGGTACTCCATTGTTGTCAGAACTGACCACCATGCACTGACCTTCTTATTCAAAACAACGATGGCAAGCGAAAGAGTTACGCGTTGGTCCATTTATATACAGCAGTTCGATATTACCATAGAACACTGCCCTGGAAGGATGAACATCATACCATATGCTTTAAGCAGGAACCCTGAAGATGAGAACGAGATAGCAGTAGAAGTACAACACATAGCACTAACACCTAAGGCTCGTGAGTTTTTGGACAAGTTGAAAGAAATTCAGAAGGAACAAGAAAAGGACCCATGGATGATGATGATGATCAAGTTTTACAAGAAGGAACTACAGCCGGATTCACCTGAATATCGAGAAGCCCGTGCCAAGGAAGCGAAATTCCACTACCTCAATAACCTTCTTCACAAGTTTGTGGATGATGATCACACCAAACTTCGAATTCTAGTTCCAGCATCGTTACAGAGAGGACTGACGTGGCATGTCCATGAAAGCTTAGCACATATCGGCACTGACAAAACAGAAGCAACAATAGGAGAAACTTTTACTTGGCCAAGGATGCGATATACCATTGTTGAAGTAATTAGAACCTGTGACGCGTGTTAGCGTACTAAGCCCAATAATTTCATACTGAAACAGCTCCCAAAACCTTTATTACCACAGAAACCGTGCGAGCTGGTCGCTATTGACTGTTTTGGTCCTCTAGTTAAAGGAAAACGAGGATGCCGACACCTTCTTGTATGTGTCGATGTATTTTCCAAGATGGTGGTATTATGTCCAATCCAGAAGACGACATCGAAGCAAGTCCTCAGCAGAATCCAGAACAAAATCATTCCGACGCTTGGGAAGCCGGAATTCATCTTATCGGACCATGGGACATATTTTACAAGCAATGTTTTTAGACAAGGTCTAGAGAGCTTAGGAATAAAGCATGTTCTATCGAGCATTCGCCATCCTTGTGGAAATCCGAGCGAGAGAACGATTCGCTGTGTTGCCAAATATTACCGCGTCATGATTCCAAATGATCATAATAAGTGGATCGACAGAGTAGGAGATATTGAGATGTGCATGAATACTAAGAAGCACGAGTCGACAGGTCAAGTCCCACTAGTTGTACACCACAACAGGATGCCTGAAAGATCTTGGGACAAGATTATTCCATGCCCAAGGGACCCGTTATTAGCACATGAGCTGCGTATTCAGAGAACCAGAGAACACATGAGGAGCCAAGCGGACCGAAGACTGAGGAGGTACAGAGGGAAGAAATTGCATCGTGAACTACAGGAACAGGAACTAGTGCTTGTTCGGAGACCACCGATATCAGATCCTAAGAACAAAGTATTTGCCAAGTTCTGTCCAAAATTTATCGGCCCGTTCCTTATTATCAAAAATTTGGGTAATAATGCTTACAGACTCGAAGAATTGAGCACTGGTGCTAAATCTGTTTTCAATAGCGCTAATCTCAAGCCGTATTACAGAAGGGAACCATTTGATGAGTGATAAGGACAAGGGATGCAGAATCATATCGCAAAATTTAATTTGAGAACCCACACTCAAATGTACGTGGCTACGTAGTACCTGGGAGAGCGAGCTTTGTTTGTAAACAAGACAGCCGGTCCGGCAGATGTTGTAATTGTGTGAGTGAGAGGGGGAAGGTCTAGCGAGACGTGTGAATGACATTGCGGCGAGGAGCGCGCACACTAATTGGGACAGTGGAATGTACACTCAGGCAGACGAGTGAGGTACTTAAGAGATGTTATCTATGCTACTGTGGATATTGTTTTTAAAATCCAAATCAATCACTTGCTTCGAATTTCAAAACCTTGCTGAGGATAAATGAACCCTTATTGATTTGTCGATCAATAAGTATTCATGATTTTTATTATTATTATTATTATTATTACTGATGCCCAGGCAGAACATGTTGGAAGTGGACAAAGGGGAGTCAGGTAGTATGTCGCAACGATTACAACAGAAGCAGCTTGGTAGTTATTCCTGAAGATGACCGGTTAAGCCGAGTTCAAGGACAAATTCTGTACCAACGCGCACCTCAATCGGCGTCATTATGGGAGTGTCAGAAGTGAAGTTCTAACCGATCCACGATTGAATCAGAAAATCAGAAGAGAGGAAGCCAAAACCACGCGGTGGATTGCGTACCCTAGAAAAAGGCGCAAAAACGCGTAACTAAAGAACCGCCGATACGATATAATTCCGCATAAGTCCATTGAGACGTTTGGATGAAAAGAAGAAGATTGATACTAGTCCCAAGTTTGTGAGGTAAAAACTACAGATTATTTTCACAAATTTCCCCCACTCAACCCCATTCTGTCAGTTTCTAATAAATTGATCGGTGATGAGCTGTTTGGGACACAACTTTATTGAGCTCTGGTGAGCAATGTTCACGCTAGTTTGCGTCACGATTTATCAAGCTCTAGTGAGCATACTTCACGTCTGTTTGACAAACATTTCATTTTGTGCTCAAGGGAGCAGAGTTCACGTTTAGCGGTGGAGATCTCTAGTCGAGATAAGCGCTGCGTGATAGACATATTTGAGACTTGTTTGAAGCCAGTTGCGTTGAGATTGAAGAGTGTAATTGATGTACATTTTTGTGTGACGTATATGTGCGTGTGTTAAGCAAATGCTGAGATAGGGCCAGTTCTACGTTAAGTAATCGCCTAGGACATTATTGTGAGTGAAAGTCAGTAGCTCATAGCGATTCTAGCTAGGCCACTAATAACTTTGAACATTTCTTTCCAAGAAGCTACGCCAAGATATCTGCTGAAAGGTCGTGTGAAGGAATGAAGTGCATCGCCTCTACCAATACGTCGACGATGGACGACTAGATTTCCCGTAGGGAAATGTTCTGTGATGGAGGTTAAGTTCTACAAGCTGCAACGGTGATGTACAAACCATTGATTTACTCAATATGTAGTTAGATTAGACGCGGGAACGTTGTAAATATTTCATTCATTGTTTTTCTTGTTTTTTTTTGTGTGCCGACACTATTATATTTAAATGTACGTTGGCACGTGGCCAAAGATGTTTGACTGTATATTTTTTAAGAGTCATATCTAGTATACACGGCGTGTGTATTTGATTTTATCCATGCGAATGCGAAACTCGTCACGGTCGACAAGTGGTGCCTTATTCAAGTTCATTTTTTTGTAGGAAAAAGATGTTTTTCGAACAGGTTTTATTCATACTAGGGTTGCCGAGCGCAACAAATTAAGATGTCACCGTAGAACACCTTAGTTCTATTTTTTTGAGTTTTTTTAGTCCTTTTCAGGTTCTTTAGTCACGGACTAGATTGGGAGCGCAAGTTGGTGGAAAATATTGTATGTCTTTTATTTCAGGTTTCTGTCAAACCCATACGTGTGATTCTGTGTGTGTTCTTGTGTCAGGTGTGTGTATTGATTCTTCGTGATGAGGGGTAGGATGTGCTACCGCCCTCAAATATTGTGGTTGTATTTTATGGAAAGGCAGAGCCCTCTCAGAGGCTACTGTACCTTGTCCTGTGCTGATTCTTGGATTTCCTTGGGAAATGCTGAGATATTTTATTCTGACACACACACGTATATTATGTGCTTTTGGGAGCACGCTTCTTCGAGACTCGAACCAGTGCCACGGCAGGTCGAGGTTATTGACACGTGGGTTGACAGATGTGCAGATTCCACTTAGCGCCCGTCTATGTCTGGTGATTCATCGTTTTAGGCAGTCCAGCTGACCGACTGACCCTGTAAGCTATCAGTAGCAAACCTGTTCTTTTGTGATGGTAATTGGACCATAATAGTAGTGGAGTGATGACAGTTCCAACTCACTCCAGAACCCTCCTCTTACCACTACTAAGCCTCAGCCATGTTAAATATATCTCGAACGCATGGTCCGATTTTGACAAATGAGGTGTCGTTGGACTCGGGCTGACGTCTTTTTTGCTATGGACTACTCGTTATATTTTAGATTTTTTTTTGATTTTTTTGTTTTCGAAAATAGGCGATAGTTTGAAAACCAAACAGGATAGAACGTTGTGCCATGGCTCAAACGAATGGTCTTTATGACCTTTATTTTCTATAGTAAAACTTTTTTAATATTTATGTATTTTTGAAAAAACTTGAATTTTGAAAATTCTATATTTCGGAAACTAGGACCTCTACAAAAAAATTGTTTGACGTAAATCAATGGTCCCTACCCCCTCTACCCCCAAAATAAATTTCAAGTCTCTAGGATGAAAACCTGTAGTAGTGGGGTAACACGGGAGCTGCTACACTTAGGAAGTTGTGAGCCCCTGCGACCTTGGAATGGAAGGAGCCATGCAAGGAGGGCGTGCTTGGATTCGTTTTTTTCGTCTCGTCGTGCTCTTTACGGGAATGTAGGTGTCGAAAAGGTGAAAATCTGGAAACACGGTTTTTTGGGGGGAAAAACGTGATTTTAAACTTTTTGCTATATCTCGCGAACCAATTATGCTAGAGGCGTGTACGAGGGGTCCAAGGACTCGGGCTGACGTCCTCTTTGCTATGGACCACTCGTTATAATTTAAAAAAAACTCGATTTTGGGGTAAACATGTGTTTTTTGTGATTTTTGCCGATATCTCACGAACCAATAACGCTAGAGGCATGTACGAGGTGTCCAAGGACTCGGGATAACGCCTTCTTTCGAGTGTGGTAGATATTTTTTTCAAAAAAATTCACAAAGGGCCTAACGCCATACATGTTGAAAAAACTTTTTCTTTTTCTTTACCTGTTTATAATGTCCATGAAGCGTGGTGGTTGAGAGAGACGATACGGCTGGGTGTGTGTGTGTGTGTCGCTGACCACGGTGGCTGTGTTCAATAGATCAATCGCTATTTCGACGGGTCGGTTTATGACAGAGCGAGGGTGCGTTTTTTCACACATTTTACCTTTGACGTGTAAACGGTGATGAGAACTTGATTCTATGTTGGTCGAAGCGAGTACAGAAAACAAACTTGCCGAGGAGCAGGAGGTGAATATCAATTGAGCTTATTGGAAGGCGGTGATCTGACTTGACAACAAGTGCAATGGAAAATGACAATGACGCTTGAAGGTGAAATAATCTGACCATTATGGTGGCAGGGAAGAGCGAATACACGTGTGAGATGACATGTATGCTAAACCAGTGACATCCTGTTTTGCTTCGTACGTGACAAAATGCAAGTTCATGTGAAATTTGATCTACCACAGGTGTTCGCCTGGGACGTTAGCTGTCCACGTGCATGATAACTGTTAACAAGTGACATCCTGTTTTGCTTCGTACGTGACAAAATGCAAGTTGACGTGAAATTTGATCTGTCACAGGTGTTCACGTTGGACGTTAGCTGACCACGTGCCTGATAACAGAATGTTCAAAGCATGGAAAAAAGATTATACATGCAACGTAGCATATATAAAGACATGTCGTTATCATTTCCACGCTCACTTAGGTGACTACCTTTGAACACACTGCGTTGCATGAAACCCCTGGTCTAGTTTATCAGTTTTGGTGTTGGTGGAAAATACTTAACCTTGTTGTGGGGTAGGTATATAATTATTTATTTATATTTATTGATTTTATATAAATACATGCAATTATTTATTAATAAGGTAATTAATTATTTTATTTATTTATTTGTTTGCAGATAACGTGTATAGCCTACCTGTCGTGTGTCTGTGGGAAATATATTAAAGAAAGAGAAAGACAGACAGATAAAAGAGGAAACCATTTCCACACTAGCCCTTGAGACGGGAATATAGCAAAGCATTACACGTCAATGTGAGATTTGTTTATATATATATATAACCTGTTTGATTTTGTTTTGTTTATGAAAGGCATAAACTATATGGAATGGATATACTTATGGTGGTTTATTTTATTTCTTTTTAGATATTTGCTACAGCAAATACAGTTGAAAACCAAGTGGCTTTAGAGTGGAACCATTGTCAAGCAGTCTACAGCTGAAAACTCAGGTGAGAGTGTTCTTTCAAAATAATGTCTTTTACTGCTGCGGATACGTTAACTTGGGAGCCCCTTGAGTCTTGTTTCAAATCACGTGTGTGCTCTGGCCGCGTAGTCAATGTTAGAAAAAGTTTGATTCCCAAATAATTTTTACAATCTTGTTTTGAAATTTTTAAAATTGAAATTTGTACAGCGCAAAGGTTGCATACGGCTTTAAAGGTGAATACAGAACTGGTGTGTGATTTCATATATAAAAAGAAGGACGTAGATCATAAAGAGACATTCTATATTTGCAGTAAAATGCAAGAGCTATTCATAGCCCATAATTTGGAGCAGTGGTATGAAACCCACGTGGTGAATGCCTTGCTATCAAAATTTGATAAACTGCAACAAGGACCGAGTGGTATAGCCTTAGACAAAATTCATTATTTGCAAATCAACATTTGTCAATTCAACCCGTTGAATGCTGGGTCTAGCTATATTAAAACACCACCAGCAATAGCTTCGAAAAATGCTGTGGTCAATATAAAGAATCGTGACAATGATTGCTTTCTGTGGTCTGTGGCTGCGTATTTGCAGCCAGCACAACATAATGGTTGTCGACCAGGAATGTACAAGGCCAAGTTTGTCGAATTGAAACAAACTTTAAATCTAACTCGAGCATCGTTCCCTATGGACTTAACCGAGATCCATAGGTTTGAACAAGACAACCTGGACTTTTCGTTCATGGTGTATGGCCTTAATGGTAATGTGATTGTGGGTCCTCTTTATGCCACAAAAGAACCGAAACGACATCACATTCATCTTTTATATTTATCTGTAGGAGAGGTGAATCACTATTGCCTGATTAAAAGCTTGAGTAGATTGCTAAGCAGTCAAATGTCCAAACATGATGGTAAGAAGCACATTTGTGATCGTTGCTTGCAATATTTTACAACCCCCATGCTCTTAGAACGTCATAGGGTGGATTGCGTTTCTCAGGAAGCAGTGAGACTGATATTGCCACAAGGGGACAAGGCTGTGTTAACGTTTACGGACATTCACAAGCGTGACACTCTTCCCTATGTGGTGTATGCAGATTTTGAAGCTCTCACTACACCCATGGTGGGATGTGAACCAGATCCCTCCATGAGCTCAACCACACCCATTCAAAAACATGAACCCTTTGCCATAGGATTTAATGTGGCGTGTGCCTATGACCCCACACAATCCGTTTACAAATACCGCGAGGGGCCAGATTGTGCCAAATGGTTCTTGGATGAACTTGTCAAGTTGGCCGACCATGTACAGGAATTACTGGACCACCCAATACCCATGAGCCTATCTCCAGAACAGCAGCAGCACTATGAGCATGCCACGACATGCCATATTTGCGAAAAGCCACTGATCAGTGCTGAAGACACCGTTCGTGATCACTCGCACTTTACGGGGGAGTTTCGTGGAGTTGTGCATAGTAAATGCAACTTGAACTTTCCAGCTCCTCGCTTTATCAGTGTATTTTTCCACAATCTGGCGAATTATGACATTCAGTTTTTGATTCGTGAATTGGGCCATGTCAACAAGGGCTCGTTTACCATTATTCCTCAAAACCATGAGCGTTTTACAGCCCTGACATGGTGGTTGGGCGACTTTAGCATTCGATTTTTGGATTCCTTTAAGTTTATGGCGTCCTCGCTAGACAGCCTTGTGAATGGCTTGAATGAGGAGGAATTAAAAAATACTAGAATGCATTTTAATGATCCTGAGTAATTTCAATTGTGCATTCGGAAAGGTATATTCCCGTATGATTTCTGCAATAGCTGGGACGTGTTAAAGCAAAGAAAACTCCCACCACAAGAGAAATTTTACTCGAAACTAACACGCAGTACCGTTTCCGATGAAGACTATGCACATGCATGTCAAGTTTGGCGAGTGTTTGGCATGAACACGCTAAGTGAATATGCTCTGCATTACCTAAAACTGGATGTATTGCTGCTCACTGATGTGTTTGAAAAATTCCGTGAGTTGTGTCAACACATTTACGGTCTTGACCCGGCTCACTATTATACGAGTCCTGGACTCTCGTTTGATGCCGCTTTGAAATACACTCAAGTGGAATTGGATTTACTCACTGATGTAGACATGGTTCTATTTTTTGAAAAGGGCATTCGTGGCGACTTTGTGTCACTTAACCAACGCCATGCCGAAGCGAACAATGTCTACATGCCTGATTATTCACCAGACAAACCAGAATCGTACTTAATGTACTATGACGTGAATAATTTGTACGGTTACGCCATGAGTCAGCCTTTGCCCTATGGAAAGTTTGCTTGGCTGACAGACAAACAAGTGTCAGAATTTAATGTGAACATGGCTAGCCAAGAAACAGGCCGTGGATATGTGCTAGAAGTGGATATTGAATATCCCTCATCCTTGTATGATCAACATGCCGATTTCCCATTCTGCCTTGAGCAAATGCCCCCCCCCCCCCCTGACAGTAAAGTGAAAATTGAAAAATTCATGGGCACACTTTACAACAAAAATCGGTATGTGCTACATATCCAAATGTTGGTGCAATGCCTCGCCCAAGGCTTGGTGTTGAAGAAAATCCACAGGGGTATTTCTTTTGCTCAAAAAGCATGGCTTGAGCCATACATGCGACTCAACACAGAGCATCGACAAATGGCAACACAGCAGTTTGAAATTATTTTTTTTAAATTAATGAACAACTGCATCTATGGCAAGTCTATGGAGAATGTCCGCAAATACCGTGACATTAAATTGGTGAATGTCTGGGAGGGGCAGTGGGGTGCCCGGCGGTACATTGCCAAGCCAAATTTCAAATCGATTAAAATTATTGATGAGGATTTGGCTACTATTGAAATGAGTAAGACCAGCGTGATCATGGATAAGCCCATTTACTTGGGTCAAGTCATTTTAGACTTTTCTAAATCGGTCATGTATCGATTCCACTATGAGTTTGCCAAACGCCATTTTGAGAACGTCTCTCTTTTGTATATGGATACGGACTCATTCATTTACCACATTCGCCACTGCAACCCCTATGACGTCATGAGGCAACATAGTGACTGGTTCGACACCTCTTGCTATAGCGCTGACAACGTGTTTCAGCTGCCCCTAAAAACAAGAAGAAAATGGGCGTTTTAAAAGATGAATGCGGTGATTCCATTATGACGGAATTCGTAGGTTTGGCTTCGAAAATGTATGCTTACCGCACACTCGACTATAAGGAAGCCAAAAGAGCAAAAGGTGTAGGTAGGGCAGTGGTAAAATCGCTACGTGTAGACGATTACCTAGCGGTTTTACGTACTGGCAAAGCTATGTCTCATACACAGTGCAGGATACAATCCAGCAACCATTATTTGTATCTTGTGGAACAGAGAAAACGCACCCTCGCCTCCATGGATAACAAACGTGTGTGGGCTGATGACCTGCTCACCAGCCTGTCCTGGGGTTATAATCGCAAGGAGGAGGAGGTGTGATTTCATTGTTTAATCGTTTATGGGACATAGCTTTATGTAACTTGTAGATTTAATATTTTGTAAATATTGGTTTCTGTCATTGTAAATAGTAGATTTTGTAAATAGTGGCAATCCACTTGGACCTTTTGCTCTTTAAAAAAAGTTCTATGCAACCTTATTTTTTTTAAATTTTTTGATTGGTAAATAGTGTGATTCTTTTAACGCTGTACAAAGTTGTTTTTTGTAAATATGATATAAGTAAGATTTTTAGTAGCTTTTTTTTCTTTTTTTGAAATGGTAAAATGGTAAACTAAAAAAGTTCTTTTGGGATGAGTGTGCATGTCGAGAATGTGCTTTTGGGAATAAATAAAGTGGTTGTGTTTGTTCCCAAAGGCAGGTGTGAATGTATGAGTAGAGAGATAAAGCTGGTGTGTATGGTTGACCAGAGCAAACACGGTGAGGTAGAGTGAGTGGGTGGGGAGGGGGTAAATGGTCACTTATATACTCATTTTGTTTTCAATAGTTTCGTTTTTCATTGAAATGTGGCAGTCAAAAGACATTATTTTTGTAAAAACAGTCTTACCTGCAGTAGTCGTAGACCTCGACGTTTCTCCAAACACGCATCAACACATTGCAGCATGGCCATGGTCAAGCACTTGCATGAACATGATTGTCAAATCTCAACTTTCGACATACACCAAATGGAAAAATATGAAAACAGCAAAAAGGAAAATCCATGTTTCCATAACATCAAAAACGCAAAACTTAAAACGGACATTTAAAAAAACTGGAAATGGCCATATGTGAAATTTGAAAATTCAAAAAACTTCAAACGGACATTGTTTAAAATGTGTCATCAGCAAACTGGAAAAATCCATATCATCAAAAACGCAAAACTTGAAACGAACATTTTTAAAAACTGTAAATTGCAAATTGGCAAATGACAGTGTGTGGAATTCATCATGTGTGAAATGTGTAAAATGAAAAAATCAGCCATCAACATCACGATTTCTTAAAATTAAAAATAACAAATCATTGTGCTCTGGTAAACCTTTGTTTTTATTTCATAGTCATAGTGAATTGACAAAAGAAAAATAGAATACAAACACATCCCAATTCCTCAGTCCTCAATGTTTATGTCCATGCATCATCAACTTTCCTTTCATAGCACTCATGACAATCAGGGCTGCCATCCTTTCACCCACTGAGGCATCACTGGATGTGAAACGTTGTTTAGCTTTCTTTAATAACAATTTATCTGCCACATGTCTTAAACCAGGATGACTATGGCGATAAGAAAGGTCATGTTCCTTGCATGCTTGATCCAAAAGATTAATGGGTACATCACCACGTTGTAAACGTTTTTCGAGACGAGTTCCAGGACTGCAAAAACGATAACCTGGAAGATGGATTTCGAAAGGTAAGTATTGAATCACTTGTCAATGACGCCATTGCCAGTACAGGTCTGGCATATCCTTTTCCATTGGTGGTAAAAAGGTTTGGTCTTCCTCCTCCTCTGTGGACGATGTTTGTGTTTGTTGTTGTTGTTGTTGCTTTTTCTCGCCATGACACCCGTGGAATGATTCAACAAAGTCTTTACACGGACTTTTATGACCGTGATACAGTTTCACTAGCTGGCAAGTCGCACACTGACGCATAGACGGTATTTTTGCCATGGCCACTTGCTTATGGTGATCGTAATCCGTACAGGGTTGCAATTCACTCAACACAGGGTCTTGAGTCCATGATTTTGGTACATGTTGCCAGATTTCTTTCACTGCGTTGGCGGCCACATAATAAATGAACGACTTGGGCAGCGCCAAGAGTTCCTCTTTGGTAAAACTGTCTAGTTTCTTTTTGCACACAAAGAACTTGCCGATGGCTTTGTCCGTAGCATTGCCTTTCTCCATGGTATCACGTGCTGTAGATGTTTACACGTCGCTTGTAGAAATCTCACTGACGTCATTCACAGGTAAATCTTGAGTTATAATTTTGTTCAACAACTCCCAGCAGGCATGGGTGGTTAACCAATGAAAGAGATGCCACGCATGTGATAGGGCTGTATGGGTAATGTTGCCACAGGAACAAGTATCCATGAGCGTTTGCAGGGAATGGCAGCCCAACTCCATGAGGTCGATACATTGACAGTAAGACGCCAAAAATGGTTGCAACCATTGACGTTTTTCATTACCTTTCACAAATACCACATTGGCCGAGGACAAGTGTGCTTTCATGACCACGTCCAAATATTTATAGGAAATGGTTCCCTGATTCCAGTCTAGTTGCCTATGATTTTCAATCCACTGGGTTTGTTTACGGTCTTTTTCACACAACAAATCAAAAGCATGGGGTGGTTTAAATAGCAAATGCGTAGCTTGCGATATCCAAAACGTGGTACAATCGATCATGGCCACTTGTTTAAATATAAATCTGTTGTCACCAATTTTAAACCCTTGGCAATCCACAATGAGAGTGCGCAACATGTTGACGCTTGCCTGGACCAAGTTCAACTGACTGACTGACGATCAGGTGTGATCATGACATGGACTTACCTGCCATGCTAGTTTTAAATTGAGGTTAGGGTAGGACAGGGGGACATGCAAAAAATAAAATTTAAGAATTACATCATTTTATTACCATAACACGTCTTACAGGCTTTTCTCATTTTGGGATAAGGACGATAGCAACTGATACAACAATATAGTCTCTTGTGTTTGTAACGTCCATAACACCGATGATGTCCCAATGTCCCTAAACTAGGCGTTTTTGATGGTGAGCTGCTCACCGAAGCACCATGGACTCCATACGGTTCACACGTATCGTAACTTGTTTTTTTTTCATCACCCAGAGACACAAGTGAGGGATAGCTTGAGTGACAGGGTATATTTCCCACTTCCATTCTACACAGGTAGGGGCAGGTGGGTGACCAGCGCTGATGTTCCTGCATGGGTTCATCACCCTCCTGCCATTGGTCTATGATGATGGGACAAAAGGCACATTTCACTTCATCTCTTGTTTTTAAATAGTAGAATCCAGCGGCCGCCAAGGCTTGAGGGTTTATGAAAGGCACTGACCATGTGGCAAAAGTCTTGAAACGTTGTTCCTCAGAGTTTAAATTCATGGATGTGACGTCTCTTGAGGCTTTAAAGCAAGACATGACTGAGCGGCTTGACGTGGGTTGAGCTGTTATTTATACACTCGTCACTTGGTTGGACAGTGGATAATAGTTGACTTGTTTGTGATGAATAATCAAACAGTAGGCCGTCGTATTGGCTGGTACATTGTCATGCGTTTCAAAATCTAGTCGAATGTCGATATTGGATGGCTTGACAGACTCTTCCAGGTAAGAGCAGTCAAAGACAATCAGTGGTGCTCTTGCCTTAAACGCTTGGGGTAGTAGCATGGGGCCGTTCTCTTTTTGATAATACGACCATCGAAATTTAGAAAACAAGTCGTACAGGGGGCGAAATTTATTTTTTGAAAAATCCAAATCCAGTCCTTCATAGGGAAACACAGCTCCGTTGAGGAAAAGACGTGCATTTCTCAATTGCAGGTGATCAAATTGCGAGGCATCTTTGGTTTGTTGATACTTGCTATTCGTTTGAAAACCCACGATCAGGTAGAGAGCTCTCTCTGTATAGCGAGCTGTTTTTACAGACCAACTGTGTGTGTTGGTGGTGGGCAATAGCGGATACTCATGGAGTGCCCATCTTCTAAATTCCATGGGTAGAGGCATATCTCTCTTTACCATTTTGAGTATGTCCAGTTTTTTGCTATCTTCAAGGGTCACATGGGGCACTTTCCATAGCAAGCGTTGTAGTTGAATTTTTGAATCGATGGGGGCATTGTCGGCTCCCTTGAGTGCATTATTATCACTCCTGTCTCTCACTAGATAAAGCACTTGCCTTGCGTTAACCACAATGCGTTAGTGATCTTCAGCAAAGCCTAAAATCAGTTTAAGAGGTAAATATCCAGTAAAGGTCCCATCGGTGTGTACCATCCAGTCATTGGTCGAGTCAGAACACCAACCTGCCATGCAAAGTGTTTTACCTTCTTCCTCACTATAAGAGGGGTATAGTTTCATGACACTGGAAATGCCCACATTTCGAGTGCTATCCACCACGATATCGTTAATGACATACCGCACTTCAGAAAACAGAAAGGCCAAACCATGGTTGGCCAACTTGGATGTGGTGGGTGTAGAGCCATCGGCTTTGGTGAGCCGACCTTCAATCTGAATGACACTTTCATGCGGTAGGGTGTAAATATCTTGGTTGTTGATAACAAATTGAATTTCATCATTGTTATTGAGTCCAGGTGTTTGAGCTTGATAGGAATGGAGATCAATTCTTACCACTCCTGGTTGCTCCTCGATGCGGTTCGCTATCTCTAGGATAGAATTCATTATGAGGGTTGACGTGGTAACCCAAATGCTGTAAAATCTGCTTGCCTTGAGATGTTAACGTGTATTCACGTGGCAAACAACTAACACTATTCCTAGACGGTGTTGTTGCTTTATACACAAATTTCATAGTGGCTTTAACACCAACTTGTAAGTCACTGGTGTGGTGGAATCTAGATCAATGAGTTGTTGATCTATATTGATCAGTCTTAATGTTATATTACTAATACTATCGACATCCACAGAATGAAAAAGCACCACTGGAGGGTTTTCACGAATAATATACCCATTGGGCGATGTCACAATAAAGTCATATAGCGAATGCGATGGTTCTTGATTGGTGTACAGTTGGCTAATAATATTACACGTCACCGACACATGATGGTCCTCAATGAATTTCACTTCATGGTCCGATTCATGTTTTTTGTTGGGCTCCAATACACATGGTTTAAATCCTAGTAATGGGCCAATGGAATCGGGGTGTGTTTTAAAGTCAATGTTGAAGGTAGAGAAAATACTGCAGCGATGAGTGTTGGTATTGCCTACAAGTTCAAACTTGTGCGTTCCGTCGAGAAATGACTTTAAACCATATTGATTGATCAACACCACATAAATGTGTTCATAAATGTCATCGATCGTGTATCCACCAGAGTTCAGGGTGAGCACAGAATCATCATAGTAAAACTTGTTGTTCACATTTTCACGTATGTTGTATATTCGATTGTACGTTTCAAGAGAAACAAGTCCTAAACCATAGGGTTTTTCACTCAATTCGATAGGCGGGTAAAAGTCTAGGCTGACGTCAGGTCCACGTCCATGCACTGTAAACGTTTTACTTTCTGCCGAAATACTGGTGGCGTTTTTGCTTATGCAGCGTCTTATATAAAAAAAATAAACACAAACGTCCACACTGTTGGCTGTTAAACGTTTGCTCTCGTTTCACATTATAATATATCTTGATCCTGTTTCCAAAATAGGTCACTAGTTCCATGGGCGGAGGCAAATTCCCAAAACTGTCAAAGTACCATACAGTGGATCCCTCTTTGACATAAGCTACATAATGCGTCCCTGGTCCTCGGTGATCATCCAAATTGACAACAGCACATTCCTGTTTCCAGGGTCGTGGGGGTAATTGGTTTCGCATAAACACACCTCGAAAATGAGAAAGCTTTAGTTGTTTAGCATAGCTTTCCACTTGTTGATGCGTCAGGGCATGTCTTGCTATGGCTGAGGTTATTTTTTTTTTTAATATTTCGAAATGGTGAAATCCCAAATCCTTGTTGATAAAAGGCTGGCTTTAAATTGGCATTTCTAGCCCCCATGGCAATCGCTTCCATCGTTTCATTGTGTCGCTGACTTTCTTTGAGTTGTTGCTTGCCCTGCTGCGCGGCTTTAATGGTTTTCGCCACTGCACTGGCACCGCCCAAAAGTGAACCCAGAGCAGCCAAGCCAGCAAATAATGCAGGTAAAAATCCCGCTCGTTTTGGGACGGGAATCACTCGCCCTTGGTTTGAAACCTGTCGCTGACGTTTTGGAATAACATGTCTCTGTGCTGCTCGAAAGGCTTTCCTTATGGTCAATACATTATTTTTTCTTTTTTTCTTTCGCAAGGGCTTGTCCACGAATGTCTTAAGCCCAGGCTTTGCCAAGGACAAAGTCCTTTTTTTAGTCTTTCTCACCGCATACCTTTGTTTCACCATGATAATGACCAACAACCTTTCACAAGAAAGTTTAAATCACAACTAACGTCAGATGGTTATTTCATGACTGTATATTCCAATTCCACATAAAGTGGGAAATCATTTATGGTTTTTCCCGCTTGCTTTTCATCCCATGTCAACATGAGGTGAAAGGATAATTCGTCACCAGCATTGACCATTTCATGGTTATGGACCAACATCCTATGACCATTTATCTTTATTTGTAAATGGTTCTCATCAGGTATGGCATATTTAATGTGAATGGTTCCATCATAGTGTAATCGATAGTGGCTTAAACCCGAAGCAACCACATAGGTCAAGTGCTGATCATGGACTAGCGGTAAATGGTTTCTGTCATTCACAGGTTTTTCATTTGTCAGATACACTAAAAATACAGATGGTATAAATTTATAAAGCCTTTTCATTTCATAGGTCACGTATCGCTTGGTACAGACATCATCATCTTCTTGTGGGTCTTCCACGCGAATAATGCGGTGATGATTAGCGCTATAGCCATCCACTGTAAGCTGAGGCACTTTATCATAAAACTCATACACCTTGTTATCCACATATTTTTTGTAGTAACGTCTGTAGACACTTGAGGATGTTTTACATGGGTTAACCGCTTTCCTTTAAAGTCATAATCTCCCTGTTTTGTGCGTGGCACTACAGACCTATCCACATAGTGTTTATTAGCAGGATCTGTTTCTTGTTTAGGATCATGTATGGGAACAGACCTAGCTTTGACCATCAACGCACCAAAGACATCCATCGTCAACCTGTAGTACGAGTCTACTGTTTCTATGACAAGGCTCGGTGCGATGTATATAGACAGCCTGCTAGCCTGTCTAAGCCTTAGTTGAAATGAAGATTATTAAGCAGCAAGAGTCATTCCCCGTGGGGGACATGGTTTCCCATCTCTGTCCCACATCACGTGAACAACGCCATGGTTCACTGTTTCCATCTTCCATTCGCTGCATCATTGTGGGGCCTTCCGGCTGTGGAAAGACTAATATTTTGCTAACGCTCATCACAACGTCCAATTGTCTGCGTTTTCAAAATATTTATATTTTTGCAAAATCTCTCTACCAACCCCTCTACGTGTTTCTGGATCAAGTCATGTCTGGATTACAAAAAGAGAATATGGGTTATTTTACATTTTCCATGCAAGAAAATGTGATTTCACCGGATGAAGTAAAGCCTGATTCACTCATGATTTTCGATGATGTATCCACTGAACGTCAAGGCATCATTCAAAGCTATTTCAGCATGGGTCGACACAAACATATCGATTGCTTCTATCTTGGACAAACGTATTCTAAAATGTCAAAACAGTTGATTCGTGACAATGCCAATGTCATTGTTTTATTTCGCCAGGACGAGAGGAACAGTCGTCACATTTATAATGAACATGTGAATCCGGATATGACCTTTCAAATGTTTACAGAATTGTGTGCCAAGTGCTGGAACACTCAACGTCATGCCTGTTTAGTGATTGACAAACAAAGTGAACTCAACCAAGGACGGTATCGCTTAGGGTTTGATCATTTTATTGCTATTTAAGGCCCTGTCTCATTCTCCATCAAGTCATTTGTCAAGCCACCATGGCGTTAGCAGAGAGTCAATTGAAAAAGCATATTATTAGAGCAAAAAATACTATTCGCCAAAAGTTTCGTCAATTGAAACAATCACGTGCAAATCATGCTTTGTTTATTCAGCAACATTTAGCACCTCCACTAAAAGCCATGTTGAAACCCTCTTTCAAGCCATCTGAAACGCTACCCACCGTTTCACAAGCCACGCAGACGCTGCACGAGGACCCTGAGGAAGAGGAAGAGGAACAGGAAGATTTGACTAGTGTTAGTGAAGTTGAGGATGAGGAGGAACAAGTGTTTACGCCTCAAAAAAAGGCCGCACCCCTTGCAGAGTTTTTGAGAAAAAAGAAATCCTTGGCCATGGTCGATACACCTTGCCCTTCCAGGGCGTCTCCGTTTTCACAACTCTTGGCCACCCCTCAACATAAAGCACAACTGAAAACCATTTTAATAAAATATTATGGATCAACATTGGAACCCTATTTCACCGATCTATTTATTGGAAACACAGATACCACGTATGGTGTTCGCTATGAGGATGATAGTTTTAAAATTGGCGATTCATCCATTAAATTTGCTCGTACTAAAGCTGTGATTAAAAATATCAACTATAAATTAACGCCAGGACTGTTAAAGCTGCTCTTTTCTCGGACCCCCTCTTCCCATGATTATACGTCAGAGGATCTTGACAAATATAAATCCATTTTATTGGATACCCATGCCCACAAAAGACAGTATGATCCCGCTCAACAAGTGAATGCCAATATATCTCAAAAATATAAAACCATCATTGCAAAAATGTTTCCCACCAGTCAAAGTACTCGTCGTAAAGCGTCCGCTTCGGGAGTGACATTTAAAACATTAAAACCCCTTGTGGATGTTACCTACTGGCACAATCCCAATAAGCTCGTCCAGCGGCTACAGTTGTTGCATGCCTCACGTCAAGCAGGCCATACCGGTCACGATTGGGAAATTCAAGAAATTTAACAAGAACTTCGAAATGCCAAAATTATTGTTTAAGCCCTCGCCCATTAAAATGGGTATTGCTCACGAGTTGCATCGCCCAGCTAGGCGTCACTATCCACGACTCAAGGTGATTTCACGAGGTGTGGATGAACTTTGGCAGGCTGACTTGGTTGAAATGATACCCTATGCTAGCGTTAACGACGGTGTACGCTATGTTGACCGTCATTGATGTCTATTCCAAAATGGCCTTTGTTGAACCTGTGCGTCGCAAGTGTGGTCCACTAGTTACCAAGGCCTTTCAACATATTATTCAACACTCCAAATGTCAACCTCAGCTGCTACAAACTGACCAGGGGAAAGAATTTTTCAACAAGGATTTCTCCAGTTTTCTCAAATCTAAGGATATTCACCATTACACCACGTACAGCAATCTCAAAGCCAGTGTGGTCGAGCGGTTCAACCGAACATTGAAAACCCATATGTGGAAAGCGTTTACCGCTCAGGGCACGTATCGCTGGTTGGACATGTTGCCAGAGCTAGTATCACGTTACAATGACACCAAACATAGAACGATTGGGACCAAGCCACGCCTCGTGACTAAAAATATTCAGTGATTGGATAAACTGTTTAACCCCATTAAAACAGCTGATCCTAAACGTCACCGACTGAACATTGGGGATTTTGTTCGTGTGAGCAAATTTAAGTCTGCCTTCAATAAGGGCTACACGCCTCAGTGGGGAACTGAACTATTTCGAATTCGTCGAGTCAACTTGGACACTCCAGTCACCTATTTACTCGAGGACCTCAACCGTCAACCCATAAAAGGTAGATTTTATCTCCATGAACTTCAGAAAACAGCATTTCCTCAGCATTATCTTGTGGAAAATGTGTTGAAACAAAAAGGAAATAAACTCTATGTCAAATGGTTAGGGTTTAACTCCACGTTTAATTCTTGGATCAATAAATTACATGTTGTGTGAACCTGTGCAATTTTTAATTTATTTATTCACACATGTTGTACACCACCTATAGCTCTATGTGTACAGTCCTCAACTCCACATGTTTGTCTTTCCCTTTCCACCTGTGTTCTCTCATACATTACCCCTTCCCCTCTCCCTCCCTTTACCTCCCACCACTGCTGTTTGCAGCTCTTGCCTATCTATTGGTTGTGACATTATTCCCACAAATTGCTTCATACTTTTTACTGATTCAGCGATTCCCACGCTTTGAACATTCTCTAATCGTGCACGTGGACAGCTAACGTCCAAGGTGAACACCTGTGGCAGATCAAATTTCACGTCAACTTGCATTTTGTCACGTACGAAGCAAAACAGGATGTCACTTGTTAACAGTTATCATGCACGTGGACAGCTAACGTCCCAGGCGAACACCTGTGGTAGATCAAATTTCACATGAACTTGCATTTTGTCACGTACGAAGCAAAACAGGATGTCACTGGTTTAGCATACATGTCATCTCACACGTGTATTCGCTCTTCCCTGCCACCATAATGGTCAGATTATTTCACCTTCAAGCGTCATTGTCATTTTCCATTGCACTTGTTGTCAAGTCAGATCAACGCCTTCCAATAAGCTCAATTGATATTCACCTCCTGCTCCTCGGCAAGTTTGTTTTCTGTACTCGCTTCGACCAACATAGAATCAAGTTCTCATCACCGTTTACACGTCAAAGGTAAAATGTGTGAAAAAAACGCACCCTCGCTCTGTCATAAACCGACCCGTCGAAATAGCGATTGATCTATTGAACACAGCCACCGTGGTCAGCGACACACACACACACACCCAGCCGTATCGTCTCTCTCAACCACCACGCTTCATGGACATTATAAACAGGTAAAGAAAAAGAAAAAGTTTTTTCAACATGTATGGCGTTAGGCCCTTTGTGATTTTTTTAAAACAATATCTACCACACTCGAAAGGGGGCGTTAGCCCGAGTCCTTGGACACCTCGTACATGCCTCTAGCGTTATTGGTTCGTGAGATATCGGCAAAAATCACAAAAACACATGTTTACCCCAAAATCGAGTTTCCAATTTTTTAAAAAATTATAACGAGTGGTCCATAGCAAAGAGGACGTCAGCCCGAGTCCTTGGACCCCTCGTACACGCCTCTAGCATAATTGGTTCGCGAGATATAGCAAAAAGTTTAAAATCACGTTTTTCCCCCCAAAAAACCGTGTTTCCAGATTTTCACCTTTTCGACACCTACATTCCCGTAAAGAGCACGACGAGACGAAAAAAACGAATCCAAGCACGCTCTCCTAGCATGGCTCCTTCCATTCCAAGGTCGCAGGGGCTCACAACTTCCTAAGTGTAGCAGCTCCCGTGTTACCCCACTACTACAGGTTTTCATCCTAGAGACTTGAAATTTATTTTGGGGGTAGAGGGGGTAGGGACCATTGATTTACGTCAAACAATTTTTTTGCAGAATTCCTAGTTTCCGAAATATAGAATTTTCAAAATTCGAGTTTTTTCAAAAAAACATAAAAATTAAAAAAGTTTTACTATAGAAAATAAAGGTTATAAAGACCATTCGTTTGAGCCATGGCACAACGTTCTATCCTGTTTGGTTTTCAAACTATCGCCTATTTTCGAAAACAAACAAATAAAATAAAAATCAAAAATATAACGAGTGGTCCATGGCAAAAAAGACGTCAGCCCGAGTCCAACGACACCTCATTTGTCAAAATCGGACCATGCGTTCGAGATATATTTAACATGGCTGAGGCTTAGTAGTGGTAAGAGGAGGGTTCTGGAGTGAGTTGGAACTGTCATCACTCCACTACTCATAATTAATTGGGGAGTTCGCCATGTCCGTTACGGATTACCGCATATCGTATGAATGAAATATTGTTTTTATGATGTAAATGTTGGCTTTGAGCCTAGTGATTTCTATGACTCATTTCATGTTAGTTTTGTCTGTTGTGACACCATTGGGTGTACTTGTGTATTTACTTGTAAAAATGGCAAGCGGCCATATGTGTATTTTTTTCTTGTTTGGTCACGTGTTAATTTACTTGTGTTGATTTGATAAGTCCTAATTTTAGGCGTTAATGTTGTTTGCTACGGCAGTTCCTTGATTCCAATTTCATGCGGAAATTATTTGTTGTTTTATTTAGTGTAGGAAGTGTCGGATTAATTTAATTAGTGTTTAGTTGGTTCCCCGTGTCTGTCTAGCTCTAGACAATGCAGATTCGTCCTCTGAAGGTTTACTGGATGGTGACGAATCTCGCATTAATTTGTACACATCGTAACGCATGTAGAACAGCCGCACACGCACATTGTCATTGTAGTAATTTGGGACATTTTGTCCAGCTGTATACAATCTCTCCTGAGATTAGGCCTAAGTTTGGCAGTTTATTAATTCAAATGGAGTCATTTGGGAGACCTTGTTTGTTTTGTTTTATTGTAAATAGTTGATCTGTTATTAAATTCATATGTTTTAACCTTGGTATTCACTTCTTCCTGCATGTTATTTTGTTATATGTTACCCTGCATGTTATAAGAAGCGCTTAACAACAACTTAACGAAATGGACTGTTACACCCCCCGAAACTGAGTCTCATATGCTTCTTTGCAAGGGTTCATATATCAAAAAGTAATGTACCGATGTGAGTCATGTTACCAACTGTAAGTTGAGAAAATAAAGAATAATAATAATAATGTATGTCTACCCTTTATTATTCTCGGTTTCGACGGGGTCGGGAATGAGACGCGATGAAATTCCATGTGGCGAGTGGTTTTTACAGCTGTATGCTCTTCTTGACGCCAACCTCAAGAGATGAGTTAATGAGAGACAAAATGAATGAAGATGAATGAAACTTGGCAAGGAGATGGAAGGAAGCGGCCGTGGTTATTAGAAGGTACTGTCCCAGGATTTTCTTGGAGTTGGAAACAGAAAACCGTGGGTGACCATTTCTAGAACGACCGAAGGTGGTGTTCGAACCCACGTCTACCAAGTCCGCAGATAGCTTGAACCCATGGCCTAGCGCTGAGCGTTAGTGAGCTCAGCTACTGCTGTTGCTAATATTAATAATACTAATCTTAAAACAAGCAGATAAGTGTTATAAATGCGACAAGCATCGTGAGGCCTTGGATCACATTCTGGGCGGATGTTAAACCTTGGCTAATATAGACTGAGCGCCACAACAATGTCGCAAAGATCGTGCAAATGCAGATGTTAGTTAGTTAGTTATTGTTGTTTTAAGGGGTGGAACTACGAGGGCATCTGCACCTCAAATGCAGATGGCTAAAGCTACAAGACTCGATGAGTCCTCACTTCCATATTACTAATACCAGCCCAAGGAAGTTTCAGACAATAGAAGACGCATATTTTACTGTGGCAGAAAAATCCGCACTGATAAATACACCAAAGCCAAGCGACCTGATAGTTTCCCCTATGATCTGCAGAAGAAAGAAGCTGTGATGTTCGATATATCCGTGCCACTCAACCACAACATTCAAACAGCTCATGCTCTAAAAGGTCAACAAATACACCAAACTGAACATTGAAGTAAAACATATGGAAGCTAAACCAGGTGTACACCCGGTCTCTCATTCTATCAGGAACTGAGGCTGTTCCTTCAAGATTGCTGGACCAACGATAGGATGTCGGAATTGCGCAGAGACTGGGAGAGTTCCAAAAGGCAATGATCTTGGACACTTGCCATATACTGAGGTGCGATAATTCTTAAATGACGAATGAACTCTGAAAGTGCTTGGTATTAGTCCGCATTTTCAGCCATTGTACCATTGTAGAATGATTTAGACTAATAATAATAATAATAATAATCTTTGAAGATATTTGGAGAACAGAGAGGATTCCAGAGGAATGGAAAGTGGCTCTAATACACCCATTGCATAAAAAAGGGGACAAACAAAACGTTGATAACTATAGAGGCATCTCTCTTCTTCAAATTGCATACAAGGTATTTTCAAAAATATTGCTGAATAGAGTAGAAACATAACTTGACAAGCAACTGGGCGAGTATCAAGCTGGATTTCGAAAAGGTAGGTCTTGTTCAGACCAAATATTTAACTTAAAATCCATAATTCGCCATAGGATACTGAATTCAAAGGACATAGTTGTGACTTTTGTAGATTTTAAAAAGGCCTTTGACTCGGTTGATAGAGAAACCATAGATAAAACAATTCGTGAATTTTGAGTGAAAACTAAATTGGCAAACCCCTTACTGACACGATTTCAAAAGTAAAATTTATGGGTGAGATATCAAAATCTATTAAGATAAATACAGGTGTACGGCAAGGTGATGGTTTATCACCCCTTCTGTTCAACTGTGTTTTAGAGAAAATTGTAAGAATTTGGAATTTAAAGCTAAAAGAACAAAACATTTCCCCAGTAACTTTAGGGAGAAGACACAAAGGCATTGAAATAAGTTGCCTAGCATTTGCAGACGATTTTGCTATATTGTCAGAAAACCTAACAAGTGCAACAACACAAATCAATCTCTTGGAAGAAATAGCCAACAAAACAGGTTTGAGAATCTCCGTAGAAAAAACTAAATTTATTACAAACATCAAGAACGCTTCAAAATATTTGGCAACAGATATTGGCCCAGTGGAAAAAGTAAAGAAATTCAAACATCTGGGAGAAATAATTTAAGAAAATGGTTTAGAAAAATCTTCGGTAGAAGAAAGGGTACACAAGATGGAAAGAGCATATGGTATCGCTAAGAATTTTTATAACAAAAAGTGCTTATCTAAAAATCTTAAAATAAGGCACTACACTACAGTGGTAAAACCGGAATGCCTATACGCAAGTGAATGTCTGGTACTAAACTATAAATTAGATAAACTTGAAGTACTAGAAATGAGAATCATGAGGAAAATTTTAGGCCCAGTGAAAACAGCAGAAGTATGGAAATTAAGATCTAATGATGAAATATACAGGAACATAGAAAATATAACAGAAACGATAAGAAAAAAGGATATTGAAATTTTTTGGACATATTTACAGAATGGATGATTCTAGATTAACAAAAAGGATATTCAAGTACCTTTGGGAGAAAAGGGCAACAACTAGCTGGATTCAAGAAGTAAAGAAAAATTTAGGAAGAAATAATATAAGTGAAGAAGAAACGGGGAACAGAGAGATCTTTAGAAAAAGGGTATTGAGTATGAAAGGATTCCAAGGAAGATTGCCAAAGAAACCTGGTGCGAAGTGGTCCGAGGACAGAAAGAAGTAGCATAGTGAACGGATGAAGGAGTACTGGAGAGAACGGAAGAGAAAACAACAAAGTGTGAAGAATTGAAATTGGCACGTGGTCCCTAGCAGGCCTCGTCGTAAAGAATAATAATAATAATAATACCAAAGAAAGTGGGAGCTGACAGATGTGAAGATTACCGTACAATCAGCTTGATTACTCATGCTTCAAAGATCCTGTCTAGAATAATTTACAAGAGGATTGAACGCCAGATAGAAACGGGGTTGGGTGAAGACCAGTTTGGTTTCAGGAGAAATGTAGGAACAAGGGAAGCTGTACTAAGTCTTAGGCCGATTTTGGAAGGTAGAATAAGGAAAGATAAGAGAACGTTCATGGCATTTGTAGACTTAGAAAAGGCTTTTGATAACGTTGATTGGACTAAATTGTCTGACATTTTGAAATCTATTGGAATAAAGTACAGGGATAGGAGGGTGATATACAATCTATACAGAAACCAGACAGCAGTCATTCGAGCTGAAGGACATGAGAGAGACGCTGGTATTCGGAAAGGTGTAAGGCAAGGCTGCGACTTATCACCCATACTTTTCAATCTTTACATTGAACAAGCAATGAAGGAAATTGGAGAAAAATTTAGAGTGGGAGAAATAATTTCAACTCTGAGATTTGCTGATGACATCGTCATCTTGGCCGACAAGCCTGAGGATTTGAATGAGTTTTTGAATGGTACGGACTCCGTCTTACGGAAAGAATTCATGATGAAAATTAATAAATGTAAAACAATAATACTGGAATGCAGCCGAATAAATCAGAAACCTCTATGGAGATCAAATTGGCAGGTGAAAAGCTGAAGGAAGTAGGAGACTTCTGTTACTTAGGAAGCAGAATAAGCAGTGATGGACGAAGCAAAGAGGATATAAAAATTAGGCTGGCTCTGGTGTACCCATCTCATATGGAAATGCTCAATCACGTGCTGGCTAGCTGTGCGGTTCGGGGCATGATACGTCCACCCACAACGTGATTTCACATTGGATATGATAGCACTTGTTTTAGGATCTGCAAGACTACATTGAAAACAAACATGTTTCAAAAGACATGAGTTTATTTTATAAAAACTCCCAGGAATATTACAATTACTTTACAAACATTCACTTTTTTTTGGAAAATTCCAACTATCAAATTATCAAGTACATAATAAATTCATATAAATTCATCTTAACGCGTTACCTTGCTTAGGTATCTCTTTATCATTGAGTATTCATTTATATTTCTCTCCACAACATTTTGTTTATTGAGACATAGAGCATGCCTATCACTTTATATCATTTTTAGCCTATTTTCAATTTTGAAAAAATAGGCTTATGAGATCACCTTTTGTCCGTGTGTGTGTGTGTGAGTGCGCGCGTGTGTGTGAGGTGTGTGTGTGTGTGTGTGTGTCCCCTAATAAATTCTAAACGGCTGGAGCGATTTCAATGAAACTCGGTAAGTTCATAGCACTATTCCTGGCGACCCCGACCGTGCCCTTTAAATTTTGTTACGTCTCACCAATCCAACATGGCGGCTGTGCGAAATATTACACCAGCATTCAATATCTACGAAACTTTTACCGATATCACCCTGGAATGTTTTACGGTGATAAAGGGAACTACTAGAAGTTCATCTATGTGACTCTTGAAATACTGGTAACTACAAAACCAACATGGCGGCCAAGCGAAGTTGCGACTTTTAAATAGACGTTTCTCGCGATTTAACCAACCAAACGCAATAAAACTTGGTACAGTATATGTTTATATACATTGTAATGCACCGACATCTAACTTCGTTCAATTGTTTACATAACCACAAGATGGCGGCTGTGCGAAATATTCACCGGCATTCTATATCTCTGAAACTATTAGCGGTATCACCCTGAAATTTTGTACGGAGATAAAGGGCACTACTGGAAGGTCATCTATAAGTTTTTCGAAAACCGGTTAACTACAAAACGAACATGGCGGCCAAATTGAATTTGAAAATTTAAATAGACCTTTCTAGCGATTTAATGTTCCAAACGCAATGAAACTTGGTACAGGAAATGTTTATACACATTGTAATGCACTGGTATCTAATTTAGTTCAATTGTTTACATAACCTCAATATGGCGGCTGTGCGAATTTTTAAATTAAGTTTTTATTTCTTGTGTCGTAATCATGCGATCGAAGTGAAAGTTTGAATAATGAACATACGCAATAGTTTTCCTTTAATGGTACATGACTCTATGGCCTATACATTTAACAATCCAACATGGCGACCATCCGAAATATTTAGACGGCTCTGAATATCTACGAATCTATTATAGCAATCAAACTGAATATTTTTATGTTCATAGGGGCTATGAACATAAGTTTACCTATAGGACTTTCAATAACCTGGTGATCACAAATCCAACATGGTGGCGACTCGAAATATAAATATTTACATGGACGTTTCTCGCAATTGAACCATCCGAGTGCAGTAAAACGTTGTACAGTAAATTCTTATACGAATGTTAATTCACTGGCATCTATTTTTTTAAAATTGTTTCCATAACGACAAGATGGCAGCTGTGCGAAATTTTAAAATCTCCTTGTTACTTCTTGTGTCCTAATCATACGATTGAAGTTTGAATGCTACACGTACACAATAATCTTCATGTAACAGTAAATAACTCTAGGACCTACATATATAAAATCCAACATGGTGACCATCCGAAATATTTAGTCAGTTCTCAATATCTACGAATCTATTACAGCAATCAATCTGAAATTTTGTATGTAGATACAGGGGCCGATAACCTAGATGTTAGGCCCGTTAAAACAACAATTATCATCATCATCATCATCATCATCATCATCATCATCATCATCATCATCATGTATGTAGATAGAGGCAATTAACATAAGTAGGATATATGAAAATAGGCTGTATAGTTCTTCACGGAACTACTTGTTATCTAAGGCTTTTCAGATAATTTACTGTATTATTCATATCCCTTCAGGGCTTTATTCATACTTTATTTACTTCGTATCTCTTTATAATCATCCATTTTATTACTGTAACTTAAATTAATAAGCCTTATTTTTCACAACAATCTAACACTTTGAAAATAAAAATACAAGCCCATCCTTGAATTCACGTCCCGTCACAATTTATTTTTCATGCAGTAGGGTGGTTTATTTAGTGATGTATCATATGCTATTTATTTATACCTTTCAGTTACCTTATAAACTCATATTTCACATGTATCTTAAGATAGGAATCGAATATTTAATGATCAACTTATCTTTGACTATTATGGTCAAATATTATCCGATTTTTACAATTTTTATATAGGGATGATTTTCAAAAACCCAATAGTTTAATTATTTCATTCACAATTACATAGCACCTCATATTTTAAAAATTTGCATGTTCCGCGATATCGCCTAGTATCCATTCAACACTCTAACCTTCGTACACAAAGCTCTATTATGTTCTCCCTTCTCGTTTAGGAGTGGTCGGCCACTGCTCGAACCCCTCGCGTAACGTGATTTATGACCTCCTTCGCGCGTCATTATAGACTTTAACTTTCAACTGTTTTGTTCCCTTTAAAACAAAAGCTTATGAGGATCCAGCCGAACCCTAATAAGACACAAGTGTGTGCGTTCCATCTACGAAACAGGGAAGCACGGCGACAGCTGGACATCACATGGCGAGGTGAGCGACTGAAACATTGCCCAACACCAGTTTACCTAGGTGTCACACCAGACCGTGCTCTAACCTACAGACAGCAATGTCTGAACCCGAAACAGAAGGTCAGTACTCGCAATGGCATACTCAAGAAGCTGATCGGCAGCACCTGGGGAGCCAGCCCGCACATTCTGAGGACTTCCGGACTTGCACTGTGTGTGTCAGCCGCTGAGTATGCCGCTCCTGTGTGGAACGCTTCAGCACATGCTAAGCAGGTTGATACTGCTGTCAACGACACTGCAAGGATAATCTCGGGATGCCTGAAACCAACACCAGTGCACAAACTATACCCTATTGTTGGAATAGCCCCACCCAACATCCCGAGGGCCACTGCTGCGGACGCTGAGAGAACAAAGCAGGAGAATGACCATCGACATCCACTATATGGTCACCAGGCAGCAAAGTCTCGCCGCAGATCCCGCAAGAGTTTCCTTGCTAGGACTACGCCGCTGGATAGAACACCAGAGACAACTCGTCTTAACAGATGAAGGAGCTCAATGCCCACAGACATGACACCAAAGGAAGAACTGGCTCCTGTCGCCGACTTACCATATCCTGTGTGGAAGACCCTCAACCGCTTAAGAGTGGGTGTCCCTCGATGCAAGACCAACCTGCAAAAAAGGGGGATCCTTTCAGCAGACGCAGACACCTCTTGTGAATGTGGAGCTGAACAAGACCCAACTCACCTACTTACCTGCCCCCTCCTGGAGAACCCATGCACAATGGAAGATGTTTTAGAGGAAGTAACAAGGCCATCGCAGCTGAAATTTTTTGGAAATGTTGACCGGACACGGAAATGAATGAATGACCTTACTTCATTAACTATCACTTATTTATTCATTTTCATTCCACTTTCCTTACGACACGTGCCGTAGTTTGAGATTATAACTCATTACCTTTCATTCCACATACTTTATTTGGTCGGTTTACATAGCGTCGTTGGAATAGTACAGGCCATGTGAATCTGGGCTCAGGTACGCCTCTGCGGACCTCCAGTCGAAACACATATCGTAGGAGCTCTCGTACTTCCATATATATATTTAGCAATTGCCCGGCGGGACTTAGATTGCAACAACGATACCCTTAACTCGAACCCTTGTCCGATTAAGTGGGTCGAACCCTCGCTCAACAATACCACACATCTCAACTATAATGCTCTTGATTTGAATCCCTGTTCAATCAAGGGATCGAACCCTCGCACAACAAAATCGACGACTTTCCGACAGTTATATACCTTTTATCTCCAAACCTACGCACGTCACAGGATATATTCATTTCACTTGCCAGCATTTAACTTATTTATTCTTTATAGGCTCTTTATGGCAATACAATTTTTAAATACCTTGTATCGTCATACGTCTTTCATAACTTTGCTCGCATTAGCATTTTACGTTACCGTAACTCAATGTATCGTAACTTCACAATTCATTTCTGGTGCTCGATAACACCGATTATCTTAGCGCATTTTTCTTATTATTGCTGGATAGCGTTATTTTATCATCATATTAAGGTATCTCAATGATCCTTCAATTATTTTAATTATTTTATTTATTTACTTCGTTCAACTCGAGTTTTTTTATCAACATTCATTAATTCATTATTACTTGGCGGAATGCAATTATTTAATTTCACATTAACATTTCGGAGTATAAAACTCAATATTTCTTTTTTTGGAGCGTAAAAACTCAATATTTATTATTATTATTATTATTATTACTTTAACGGTGCTTGTTTTATTTATGTTACTTCATTTCTTTGGCATGCATTTTATTTGCCATTTACTTTATTACATTCGATTCCTCCTTTTTAGATCATTAATTCATTGTTATTTAATATTTTTTACGGGCTTTCGACATTATTATTATCATTTTTGCACTTTTATCATTATATTTAACATTTTTGCAAACCGTCTTGGCGGTTGCCTTCTGACACCCTATTATTCTTTGATTACTCATTGTGCACACATTTCATACATAATTTCACTGAGATAGCATATGATACAATCACTTGGATTGGATATTATACACATTTTGAGTCACCCATATTTCCGCTCATGACGTGATTTTTAGATGATTTCACCCACATAAATTCTTCAGCACTTATTTTTCTATTATAATAGACCCTTTCAAACACTTGGTCGTTATATTTACACACGACAATATCTTGATACATTTTTCAATTTCACTTTTTAACACTTGTAAAAACACAATAAAATTTCACTTAATTAATATTTACAATCGAACACGGACCAATTCTCAGCGTACAATCTGGTGGAAAACAGCATGAATAGTTTCTCCCTGTACTGCTTCGAACGTGTGATCCTATCTTCTTCCCCCTCGGTAAGTCTCTTCCTAGTATTCCCGATCTCGTATTTGTGTCTCTTCGGACCTCCTTCTATGATAGCTTTCTCTTTACCTGTAAATGTCCCATCTGTCCTTCTGCTATCGCTCTTTACGTTTTCTTCATAATTGCCTATCGCAATTTTATAGTTCGGTTTCCTTCTATCGTGATCTTCCCTGAAGATCGTGTTATAAGTTCTAACTGTCGAGCCTACGTCCTCCGACGGTTTACTTGGATAATTGTTCTTTACTTTAACTGTCCTTTATGCACGTTATAGTTTCTCTTTCAACTGTCAGTGTTCGGAATTCCTGACCATTATATTGTCCTTACTTTTCCGCACTTCGTCCGTAAAAGTTCTTAAGATACTTCCGCATCTTCTGCCTTTCCTATGTTAATACGCGGTTTGGTTTCGAACCAATATTATTTCGCAGTCTATCGCACTTTATACTTGTCTTGTCTCTTATGAGACTCGAACTCTAGTGTTTCTGATTTCAGTGCTTATGATTTTCTTTCGGACTTACGCGCTTCGTTCCCGAGGCTAGACCTAAATTGTTCGTACTGATTAAATTTTAAATAACATGCCTATACAGAGGATGTTAAAAACTGTCTATTTGCGTTGCGCACTCGAACTCTGGTCTTCGACAATTCTCGTATAATCTGCCTCTAACAAAGTTTCTCTATCGACTGATGAACTTCTTATGACGTGCCTCTACCACGGCCCTCGTTCAACTGACGGACTTCTAAACGTACCTCCTCTTCCGAGGTTTGGATCTGACTGACGAACTTCATATGACGTGCCTCTACCAAGGCCCTCGTTCAACTGACGGACTTCATACTTCTGCTCGGGCCTTAGGCCTATTTATTCGTTTCTGTCTAGAAATAAGTTCTCTACAAATCTGGGAGATGAATTTCTGATTCACTGGTCTGATTCTCTTCATAATTTAATCTAAAGTGTGTTTCATAAATATATTTTGATTGCCGGCTGGTGGAATGAAAATCCTTCGCTGGTTTATTTTAATTAATTTAATTAGTTATTATCCCCTTTGCAGGGCCAGCCTAACTACTCTTTTCGTCCGCAAATAGTCTTCCAATGGATTTATGATGACATTTTCTCTTAGCTTGCAGTCTTCAAGTGCCTTTTTCAGGTCTGCCAACTTACTGATTTTTCTCGTTCCCATTTATCGTCTCCCTTTAGATTTAACACTTCTGGTGGGTTTATTTTGTTAAGTTTAACGAGGTAACTCCCTCTTCTGTATATTTAAGAAAAACTTCTGATTTAACAGATTCCTGGTTTAAATTTTTAAGATCCTCTTGAGAAAAAGTTCCCCTTCAGCTGTCCACTTGAGAAGTCATAATTCTGGTGAAGTCGCTGGCACATCGGAATTTCGAGTGATATTTATAGCCTCTCGACTTTGACTCTCGCTAAAGTTTTAATAGTTTCCTTAATGTTTCTTTGCTTTTAAACTGTCACTTTTAATGGTGTTTATGTGTCTGACTTGACCCACTGTCTCCGTTTGAGCTGTCCTACGGTCGCCTACTATTTGGCTTGCTTTTGTATTCTCTGTAATCTTTATAAAGTCTTCGAGTATTTCTCTATAAAGGATCATGGGTTCAATCTTGTGCCAATCCCACACGGGCACACAGGCAAGGAAAGCATTTCTACAAAAAAGGAATCTGTTGACATCG
The DNA here is from genome assembly GCA_946902985.2 of Meconema thalassinum. Classification (NCBI taxonomy): domain Eukaryota; kingdom Metazoa; phylum Arthropoda; class Insecta; order Orthoptera; family Tettigoniidae; genus Meconema; species Meconema thalassinum. The sequence goes on along the minus strand of OX336393.1, from coordinate 268,656,791 downwards.
AATATAGATTTAGGTATTAGGAAGTCATTTTTGAAAGCCTTTGTCTGGAGCGTGGCGCTCTATGGAAGTGAAACTTGGACTATTGGTGCAGCAGAAAAGAGGAGAATAGAAGCGTTTGAAATGTGGTGTTACAGGAGAATGATGAAGATCAGATGGGTAGATAGGGTTACAAACGAAAAGGTATTAAGTCGAGTGGGAGAGATGTTTCTGGCGACTGCTAATGAAGAGAAGAGATAGGTTAGTAGGACACATACTAATAAGACACCCAGGAATAGCAAGCTTAGTTATGGAAGGAAGGGTCGAGGACAAGAACTGTAGGGGTAGACCGAGGTTAGAATATGTTAAACAGATTGCCTCGGATGTAGGGTGTGGTAGCTATGTGGAGATGAAACGATTAGCTCAGGACAGGGAGACATGGATAGCTGCATCAAACCAGTCAAAAGACTGAAGACTCAAACAACAACAACAATCCCAGCCACGGGAGTAATACGGAAACAACTCAAAACAGCTATACACCAACTGAATCTATCATTCAACATCCATCAGAAAATGCAGAAGGCAGCAATACTGGACAGCTGTAATATTGTCAGGAAATTCTTGAATATTGATTGAATGCCAGCAAAGCTTCTTGTGGAAGCCCATCAAAGTTTTGCCAAAGGCCAGAAGAACTGTGTTTAATGAACAATTTGTGATATAATAATAATAATAATAATAATAATAATAATAATAATAATAAAGTTAATAATAATAATAATAATAATAATAATAATGTCATGGAATTTACGTCTTTTCAGGTTCGCCAGGGTGCCAATATTTCTCCCTGAAGGAACGTCCCAGTTTAGTCTACTGACACGGCTTCCTTGCATTTAAACACCCTCAAATATTAACTGACTGCTCCGGGATTCGATCCCGCAACCTTGGGAACAGCGGGAAAGAACGTTACCGCTGTGCCTCGCATCCAGTTGACTCTCAGGAGAGACACCCGATATAAAATTGTAGGGAATACGCTGTCCGTGTTGATGCAGGTGACCTCGCTGTTCCGGCCCTTAAAGCAACAATAACTAACTAACGCTGTCCGTGCATTGCAATTGCTTCGTTCTTTAATACTCCCCTCATTTGAGGGCTACCACAATGGCAAAGTGTATACACAATTTATTTTTCTTAAGAGCTCAGATGGCCCAAAACTGTCGCGTTTGAAAAACATATATATATAAAAAAAAAAAAAACAACCAAACAGTAACAAATGATGGCTTTAATATGTTAGGTCGTATAATACACAAATATACTAGTGCAAGTGAGTTGATGGGTTCCAAAAGTTAAAATGTCCGGGAAGTTGAAATTCGAATAAATGACAGAAAACGTCCAGAAAGTTTCCTTATCAAGTTATGAATTTTAAAATAATTCCTAAAATTGGTAAAATTATTAGGAATTCTATGTGAAAGTTTCAGAAAATCTGTACAATATCACTACCGGTACGTAAGAAACAAAGAAAATACTATGGAAATGTTAAGTTTATGCAACAAACCGTTTTCTCCTGATTTAAATTATTGTTTTTTTTTAGATTCATACATTTATTTTGCACACTCTTTGGAAATACATGTTAATACTATCTCAACTGAATGCTTAAGTATAAATTTAGTTTGACATTTTTATTACACAATATTCTATGTTGGTACCGTAGTATTTTAACATAAGAATCAGTCTTTGTGGGTTTTTAGTCCTTAAAATGATAATGATACGGACATTTTTTATAATAAACAAACTGTAACTGGCATGCATTGCAATGACAATCAAAGAAAGTGTTGGCGTTGTCATTTTGTTTGTTGAAGTGCTTTTAGATACAAAATATTTCTCTCAGTTTCCGTTAACTGCCTCTAAACTAATGTAAAATGGATGTATTAATTCAGAAACATTCGTGGGGGTGTGCACAACAACTCACCCAAGTTTCATTGCAATCGGATGAATGATATATGAACGCATATAGGACTTTGTTGAAATGATTCGCGCTCTGTCACTCATTTGTTGAATCTATTCGTGCGCTACGTATTGCAATATGGATTTACTAACGCATAAACCTTCGCAGGAGTGTACAGAACAACTCACCAAAGTTCCATCGCAATCGGATGAATGGTATATGAACGCATAAAGGACACACACAAAAACTATCAGTAAACAATCATTTCTATATATAGTGATAATTTAATAAAACTTCTAAACACACATATCCCTCTAACATTTCCCTTTTAAATTTGAGAACATGGACATGTTGAGTTATTGAACAGACTAGCTTGTGTACATATTAAATTTTGGAGATGACTGCAATATTCAACACTTAATAACTACAGGACATGTTAAGTTATAGAATGTATCACTTGCCCTCATAAACTCACTGCGTCAGAGACGCCGAAAGTGGCATTATCTCAAATTCGTATTGTTGTGGACATGTTGAGTTTTGGAACTCATCAACTCAAGTCATGTCCGGCGTTCCTCTTGTCTGAAGCAGTACAGTTCGTTCCATAAGCCTTGACAGAGTCTATGGCATTGTGTCTTACCCATGCAGTGCTCAAACACGTGAATTGTTTGTGAATCAAGAGCCCGCTGACGAGCCTAACTTGATGCACCTATAGGAAACACCGCTGTAGACACGGCAAAAACCTCAAATATTTACTGGAGAGTGGTCAGTGGTCAGAGCATCAACGTACAAAGCCGGAAGACGTGGGTTCAAATCTCGCATGGGTCAGACATTTTAGTTCTCTATCCTTTATGTAGGCCTACATGGTTTGTACTATCTATGCATTACATGGCCTTAATAGCTTAAAGAATGCATCTGTTATCATTGCGGTCGTAAAATTTAATTTCTTGGAAAAAGCTATATTCATAGTTCTTATCTCTGTGGTTTAGTCCGGCGTTCCTCTTGTCTGATGCAGTACAGTTCGTTCCATAAGCCTTGACAGAGTCTATGGCATTGTCTTGAAGATGGTGTTTAGGGAGTCCTGCATAACTCCAGAAGTTCTGTTCTGTGTCTGTTTGTTAATTCCACCAGAAGCACAGAATAAATATAAGTAGCGTAGCCAGTGGGGTGTTACTGGAGGTTAGACCCCCCTCCCTTTTTTTTAGCATACTTTCGATATTTGCAAAAAAAAAATGAAAGTGGACTTATGAGATCTACACAGGGCCAAAAATTGTGTGTCTGTCTGGGTGTGTGTGTGTGTGTGTGAGTGTGTGTACTCTGAATGTCTGCCCCCCCCCCCTATCAATTCGAACACGAGGAAACCGAATTGAACGAAATTTGGTTCAGAGATAGCACTAGCAAATGGCACCTCAGTGCCATGTTTTATATCGCCACCATCTCGACGAAAACGTAATGGCAGCCACCCAAATGTTAAAAGCTTAAATCAAATTACGACCAACCTAATAATCTGATCTCTACCAAATTTTGCAACATTACACCTTTATGTATAAATAATATTTTGACCAAACTACAAGATCATCAGCCCAATAATTTGCGGATGGTGGCCATGTATGTGTGCAAATCGATTCACCCTATCTTTTCAAACACGGAGAAACCGAATTGAACAAAATTTGGTACAGAGGTAGCACTAGCAAAGGGCACCTCAGTGTCATGTCTTATATTGCCGCCATCTTGGTGGAAACGTAATGGTGGCCACCCGAATATTAGAAGCTTAAATCAAATTTCGACCAACCTAATCATCTGATCTCTACCAAATTTTCCAACATTATACCTTTATGTATAAAAAATATTTTGACCAAACTACAAGGTCATCAACCCAATAATTTGCGGATGGTGGCCATGTATGTGTGCAAATCGATTCCCCATATCAATTCTGTAATGTCTGTGATGGAAGTTCTCAAAAAAAATCGACAAGACCTCCTTTCCAAACATTGCTACACTCCTTACAATCCAGGCTGTTATTCCAGTAACTACAGCCTCTGTAGAGAGAAGCTTTTCCACGCTGAAGAGGCTAAAGACATACTTGAGAAGTAAAACTGCCGAGGAAATGCTGACGGCTCTTGCACTCATGGCAGTTCATAGAGACATCATTGTGGATATTGGTGAGATTGTCAAACATTATGGACATAGTGCTCTTTCTTAAGGGTACAGTAAACTGCCCTTTCTTTAACCCTTTATAGGGCAAACCTATGTGTTATTTTTATGTGTTCTTACATTTTAATTTATTTTAATTATAATTATTAATAATGTAATTTTTATTTCTCTAATTTTCATGTTTATATATTTATTTTTAATTTATGTTCTTATAGATTCAATATTGATATTTTTATTGAATTAATTAATTAACTAATTTCGAATTGATTTTTACAATGATTATTTTCATAATTCTTTTATAGTTATGTTTATTATTTTAATTGTTATATTTCTTTTATAATTGTAATTTTATTTTTATGATTTTCATTTCTATATTTATATTTTATTTTTGCACTTCAATTGTTAATGTTTTTAGTTTTTTTAAAATTTTATCCAACATATTACGTTAAGTAGATACGTAACTTATATAATATTTGCTTTTTAGAAATACTAGCACTTCAACATGAAAATTCTCCAAAATTTGGCTTAAAGATTCAACTATCAACATCTTTGAAAGCATAAACTGTCCTTATGAGAGGTGGCTAATATAGAGACCACTATCCCATAAAGGGTAAACAATTTATTGACTGGTACCTATATGTATATTTCCTCCCTATATTATTAGTATAAGATGTCAACTTGCTCATAGCTTGCCAATGTCACATAAGCTAAACATTATTAAAAGTTAACAATATTATACCACCATCCTTTATTCTAGACTAGAATATAAGACTACAATAGTTCCAAGATTACACTAACAGTTCACTCTTGCATTGATTTAACTTATAATCAGAAAAATATATGAACTTCTGCAGTAATAGATGAGGACCAAATGCCCCCCCTCCCCCTCCCCCCTCCCCCCCCCAAAAAAAAATCCTGGCTACGCTACTGGCTCCACCACGAGTGAAACGATCACGGGCGAATAAAACTGAACTACGCAAATGGAGAATACACAAGGTGGATGACCCCTTCAATAAAACACCATCTGAAACCAATCTCCAACCGAAACAAGGTTAGGTAATTACGCGAAACTAACGCAGAACTGCGAATGGTATAATCAAAGGTGGATGGTGTACTTAATGGAAGACCATGTAAAACACTCCTTGCCGAAATTATATAGTTATATCCCCAAGCAAGGGTAAGGCTACGATGACACGAGGTCGCACAACAAAACAAATTAATGAAATAGAATGTCAACTGATCCCAAAAAAAAAACATAACCCAAAGAAAGGACTAATGAATAAAAATTATTAAGATAAAGAAACGACCGTAGGCCCAAATGAAAAGAAGGACGGTAACTAATTACGTCCTAACACGACGGAGCCCAGTTGATGAGAGAACCATTCAACATTTGTCGGATAACGGAGTTAAATTATGAAATAAAATAAAAACACATGAGAGAATAATAATAACTAACATAACACAGGCCATGGTGACTTCCTGCGCTGCGCACTTGGTGCATAGTCACATTCAAACATAGGGACGCCATGTTAGTCTATGACAAAGGACTTCGTGGTCCGAATGATGAACATGAAATTAAGGAAAGAAAAAAGCGCAGGGACGAAATCGAACTGGGCAATACTGCCCTAAAACACACACTACATTTAAACAGCATAGCTGCCTGGCCAGATGACCAGCACAAAATGACAAGGAAATACACATAACCCCCTGGATAATTACACGAGCAATCTCGGCACCAGATTCATATAAGGTGACAGGGCCATTCTACTTACGTGATGTCACACGCAACAAATAACAAAAAGATTAACTTATGACGAAATAAAACATCCCATAATACCAATGTACATCACGTACGTAGCTAACAGGCTGAATACCCGACCCCGTACATAACCCCCCAAAGCGAATGTTCCTTAAGTTACATTGTCTTACTTAATAGCATCCTGACACGTTATTTTACAAGAGAAACCACTTTTCCTTTCTAATTGGCCGGGAGAAGGAACGACGCCTTCCCCCGGCGACCGGAGCACCTTTTCACACGTCTGTCTTTCTTGAAGATGATATTCGGAATCCCTTGCGGCTGACGCTAACGGCATTAGCTCCCGCCGGTCGGCCAGAAATGTCGCTCAAGAAGTAGCTACCCTGAACGCGAGCAGGAATTTTAAATGTGTAGGTTCTTTCTGTCACTTTTCTTGACGCGAGGTTGTTTCCACCTGGCCAGTTCTCCCAAGGGGCGTATCTTCCTGGTGTTGCGTTGAAAACGTGGAGCACATTTCCTTGCCGATATACAAGGGTAGTCTTTGTATTCGTGAATGCGGAGGGAAGCCACACGCGCATATTGCGAGCTGATTGGAGTACAGGGTGAAAAGGCGAAATGTGCCTGAACCGAAAAGGGAGGTTCTTGACGCGGGGAGATTCTGGGAATATTGGATGAAGGAATAAGCGTGGGAAGCAATTATGGCGCATATGGTTGCACTTGACCCAGGTGCCAGTTGACCGGGCGTCAAATTGGGGTGGCTGACAGTAGGGCAAATACTTGACAGACGACTGTCCGGCGGACCATTAATTGGAGTGGGAACGCTCAGGGTGGTCTTGAGCTGCTAAATGTCCCACACCCCAATTCCCAAGCCAGGAGCGCTCGGCAGAATATGCATTCACCGAGAGGCAATTTGCGTCAGAAGGTATATATTGTTCAATTTGGGACCCAATTGATAATGTCCCAACAGTAAATTTCACTCCCGTACGTCGTAGGTTCTGGGGTCACAGGGTTCGATGCCAGGGCGGGTTCACATCTCCTCCATAGGCAAGGGTTCGATGCCAGGTCAGGGGTGTTAGGCGTGGAGCATTGTACCGATTGGCACATCCTAATCAAGTTTAATTAAAATAAAAATGTTTCAATAAATACCTTGACAATTATATTGATCCATTAACACTAATTTGGATGGCTGATTGTTGTTGTTGATTTTACTAGTTTTAAGGGGTGGAACAGTGAGGACGTCTGTCCCTACTAATTTGGAGATGATTGATAACTTCTTGAAAGTTAGTTAGTCGAGTTGCTTCATATTACAGTTATCATGCATTTCATCGAATTACGGTTATCCCGCAGTTGTTATAACCCCTCCCATTGGTCAATCTTGACTACACTACTGATACATATATATTTAGCAAACTTTGTATTTAGAGACTGCACATCTGGTTGGTGTAATAGTCTGGAAGATGGTTCATGGAACACACTGGGGCCCATTATTCTGGTCAGTGGTGGGTCCAGGTCTTGCGGGGCCTTGGGCGATATGATAATGTGGGGCCCACAAAAATCGGAAATTAAAAAATATCAAATCAGATGGAGAATAGTTTGGTAATAATAATAAAATAAAGAATAGTTACAATATTTTGAATACACTACAGTACATTTTTAATAATATGAAAGAAACATTTAAGTCCCCCCGAAGAGGATTATGTAAACTATGAAATATTAAAATATTACTTAGCGACTTTTTCCCGGCTGAAGTCTTCTATTATTTCACTGAAATCTTAACTTGCTAAACGGTCACGGGAGGTCATAGCTGCACTGAAAAAAGAAATATGAATTATAAATTAGTTTGAAAAGTATAATTAATTAATTAATTTAAAACAAGAAGTTACGTGACGAACTTAAGAGCCTACTTTTCTTAAAATTTAAGATTCATGCCAATGATTAATCTCTATAGACCTATCTAGAATAATCACGAAATTAAGTTGGTAATACCGAAATTTTATATTAGTTCGAAATTTACCTGACATAGTGTAACCTAATAGAGCACTGCCCTGGTGACTGATTATATTCTTAGTTCCATCTCCTAGGCTACACAATGCACATACAAAATTTGGTTGAAGCCCAATGGATAGAATGTACGTTACATATAGTTAGACACTGGATCCATAAGTGCGCGTAAAAACATGTTGGCAAGAATGTCAAGCATGTGTTGCTCAGATTTAATCTGAGATATTATGATCTATTGTTGTGCCAATTTGGATGAAATCCGTTTGTTAGTATGGAAGTTCCATGAATTTAAAAATTAGACCTATCAGAAGCTTAGAATAATGATGGCAGCACTGACGTATAGGCTATTAGTTACTCCAAATAAGTCTATAATGTCAGGTAGTTTACATGTGCAAAGTTTAGAGCTGTTGGCTTGCATACTTTATGATAAATTGATATTAGGGTAAAAAATAGAGACAGCATTTATTAACAGTTGGCATCCCTGGTTGCTCTTAACAATACGCATCTGTTATGGCACATATAGCACATACGAAATTTGGTTGAAATCCAATGGATAGTATAGAAGTTACATGTATTTAAAAATTGGACCTATCAGCAGACTTAGAATCATGTTGGTAGCACTGACGAATATTATTTACTCCAAACTAAAGTAGAATATCAGGAAAGTGTGCAAAGTTTCGAGCTGTTGGCTTGCATACTTTTTGATATATTGGTATTAGGATTAGAAAAGAGACAGAGCATGTATTAACAGTTGGCAGCCCTGGTGGCTCTTAAAAGTACTCACAGTCATATCTGTTATGGTAGACATTGTACATACGAAATTTGGTTGAAATCCAATTGATAGTTTAGAAGTTACATGCATTTAATATTGGACCCATCAGCAGGCTTAGAATTATTTTGGCAACACTGTCATGTATGGCCTCCTGGAAATTAAACTGAAATATTATCATCTATATGTGTGCCAAACTTGGAATAGCTCCCATATATACCGTCCAAGATATCCAATATGGATTTCAAATTTCAATTGCGATATTTCAGCAGTTGGTAGCACTGATATCATTTTCAAATATAGCCTTGAGATATTCAGGTATAGATATTTACTCATACCAAATTTGGTTTCGATTGCTGCAGCCGTTTAGGAGTTGATAGGGTGGGACACACACACAGACAGACAGACAGACAGACAGACACATATTTTCCCGAATCGATCTCATAAGTCTACTTTTTCCTCATTTTAGCCTATTTTCATTTATGAAAAAAAAATGGGCTTATGAGATCACCTTTTGTCCGTGTGTCTGTCTGTGTGTGCGTGTGTGTGTGTGTGTGTGATGGTGTGTGTGAGATGGTGTGTGTCCCCCCTAATAACTTCTAAACGGCTGGAGCGATTTGAATGAAACTCCGTAAGTTCATAGCACTACTCCGGGCGAGCCCGACCGGGCCCTTCAAATTTTGTTACGTCTCACGAATTCAACATGGCGGCTGTGCGAAATATTTCACCATCATTCAATATCTCCAAAACTTTTACCGATATCACCCTGAAATATTGTACGGTGATAAAGGGAACTACTAGAAGTTCACCTATGTGATTTTTGAAAACCTGGTAACTACAAAACCAACATGGCGGCCAAGCGAAGTTGTGGCTTTTAAATAGACGTTTCTCACGATTTAACCAACGAAACGCAATAAAACTTGGTACAGTAAATGTTTACCTACACATTGTAATGCACTGACATCTAACCTCGTTCAATTGTTTACATAACCTCAACATGGCAGCCGTGCGAAATATTTCACCGGCATCTATATCTCTGAAACTATTACCGGTATCACCCTGAAATTGTGTACGGAGATAAAGGGCACAACTTGAAGTTCATCTATAAGACTTTCAAAAACCGGTTTACTACAAAACGAATATGGCGGTCAAGCAAATTTTAAATTGTTAAATAGACCTTTCTCGCGATTTAATGATTCAAACGCAATGAAGCTTGGTACAGGAAATATACACATTGTAATGCACTGGTTTCTAATTTACTTCAATTGTTTACATAAGCTCAAGATGGCGGTTGTGCAAATTTTAAAATTAAGTTTTTGATGTGTAACATCTTTCCGCTCGGTTGCTGGATAGTTTTGTGGGAGTGATTTTGAAAATTGGGGACGGAAGTGGATCGGAACGATCGAGCTGGCACTGGTGGATCAAACGGAAGTATGCACTGCCCGCTCGATCGATAAAACGGAAGTGTACTAGCTGGCAGTGGTGGACAACGGAAGTATGCACTGCCCGCTCGATCGATCGACTGGAAGTGTGCCCTAGCTGGCAGTGGAGGATCGAACGGAAGTATAAGACGCACTGCCAACTCGATCGATCGATCCAGCTGGCACTGGTAAGAGAAACAATCAGGGCGCGGTGTCGAAAATTGATACCATGACGCACTCTCGGCCATGTGGAATGTATATGACATACTGAACGGAAAACGCTCATGCGAACTCTGGTGTCAAGTGATTTAAACAAATGACATGGTACATGTTCGAAGTCTTCGTATCAGTATTTAAATGGTAAAATGCCTTAATATCAAACATTGTAAGTAGTCGGCATTGCATTGGCATAAGGCATCTTAAACTCAATGTCACTCAGGAACATTATCGAAACAAGCAAAATATAAATGAAACTTAATTCCGTAATGCAGTATTATTGGAACGTGGAAATAAGTCACCATCTTGTGCACAATATTTTCGTAGTCGAAATAGCCGTGGGGTTATTGCGTATGACTGTGAATCTAGAGATCTTGGGTTCGAAACCTGTGCGGTGTAGACATTTTTGCTACCAGATTATCATTTTAAACGATATTTATCATATCAATATGACTCATTTTAAGAGAATCCATATGAAATTACGTGTTGGTCTGTGAATCAAGAGAACCTGTTTATAAGGAATCTAAGGTTATGAGCGGTGTCGCGTATATTAATCTATTAATCGTATTCTTTATTTAGGCTAGTGCTGGTGGAAGCTACAAATCATCTAATAAAATGAGTTCCGTATTATGAACTACAATATCTGTAAAACCCTCCCTTTTACAATAGATTAATATTTGTGCCAATAATACTATAAAATACCGGTGTATCAACAATTTCACGCGAGGTTTCTTCTATGTCAGATGTTACACATCATATGCGACTACTGTAAGGCTCGTATTTTTTATTATTATTTCTTGTGTCGTAATCATGCGATCGAAGTGAAAGTTTGAATAATGAACCTACGCAATAATTTTCCTTTAATGGTTGATGACTCTATGGCCTATACATATAACTATCCAAAATGGCGATCATCCGAAATATTTAGATGGATCTCAATATCTACGAATCTATTACAGCAATCAAACTTAATATTCTAGTGATCATAGGGGCTATGAACATAAGTTTACCTATAGGACTTTCAATAATCTGGTGATCACCAATCTAACATAGCGGCGACGTGAAATATAAATATTCACATGGTCGTTTCTCGCAATTTAACCATCCGAGTGCAGTGACACTTGGTACAGTAAATTCTTATACAAATGTAAATCCCAACGAGCTTAAACATTACTATTAGTATCTTTAAAGCTCGTTGGTAAATCCACTGGCATCTAATTTTTTTCAATTGTTTCCATAACCACAAGGTGGCAGCAGTGCAAAATTTTAAAATCTCGTTTTTACTTCTTGTGTCCTAATCATGCGATTGAAGTTTGAATACTACACGTACACAATAATTTTCATGTAACAGTACATAACTCTAAGACCTACATATATAAAAATTCAACATGGCGACCACCCGCAATATTTAGTCGGTTCCCAATATTGAGCCCTTGAATGTATGCCTACATTTAAGTCCTCAAATAATTTTTATTTCTTCAGCTACAATACAGCTCAGTTGAGAAAAAGTTTGGTCATGTTTGAAATATCAGTCTGTCTGGGGGAACAAAGCAATGCTGTCGATGTCGCCAATGAAGCAACGCCATGTTAATTATAGCCGATTCCTAGAATAAGAGAAAGGCAGGTGCAAGCGAAGCATCCGTTGACTTGTTTCAAACGAGAAGTATAAATTTTTCCTGGTCTTAAACACAAGAGAAGGAAGATCATAGGCCAACTGAAGAAGGAGTTTGTGACCAGACATGAAAGTGGGAGAAAGGTCATCACCCTAGTGTCACCGTATTATTTGAAATATAGCCAATGAGAGCAAGACGCCAACTTTGACCGCGCAGATTGTTTGTGCGCCAATTCTGATAAATAGGTGTTCCCACGATGCGATTTTCTGCACGCGAATGTCATTTGGTTGTGCTGACTTTTACAAATCGAATGAGATGTGTCCGAAGTTTGTGCGAATATTATTACTATTTTTGTGGAGCGAATTAACCCTTCCACGTGAAATTTGAATGAAACATATAAATATAGCGGTATGTGAAAAGACGCGGTCACAATTTTATATACTTTTGAGCAAGTAGGGTGTCACTCTGTCGGTGGACGAGGCGCTTTGAAAGACTAACTTTTGCGGGTGCTAAGGCAGCACGAAGGACTTTGATTTTTTTTATTGTGTTGCGTGACGGGCAGCATGTTATATAAATGTTTGTGTATTAGGTGGAATCTGTCCACATATTGTAGGGAAAGTCTACGGCACTGCAATTAACTTCTGGGTGAATTATTAGCTCAATGATGCAGTCTAATTAGGAGCCTGAAAATAATAATAACAATAACATTATTCCTACAGCAAGATGATCGCCGCCATGATAACAGAAATGGACAGTGTCGTGTCCCAAGATATAATATCTAGCATCATGGGCTAGATAATGCAGGAGGGAGATAGCTGGGTGCTATCTCAGCACCGGGCAGTCCAGAAAGTGATGAGTACGAATTAAATTTATTTAATTTTGACGGGTAGGAATCATGAATAATTAATTGGGAAATTGTGTGTTGTAAATAACTTTGCTTTGCTGTGAGTTCATGTAAATTCGTTTCGCTGACATAATGATTTAAATAGCATCAAGTGACTTTGTGTAAATATTTGTTATATTTTCTTGTGTGTTTTTCCTGGGTTTTAACCCGTTGCTTTGTTTATAGAGTGCTTGCCTTCATGTTGCTAGCACACATGAATGCGAGGCACTATCGAGGTTATTTACGGCTGCAAAATTAGATGGGACTGAATTTTATGTTAGACAATGGGGGGAATTTCCGGTCTTTTGGCTTTGTTTTGCCCAGGTAAATGCTTATATTGTTTTGCTTTGTGCAACATTTCGTTGTCACAGAAGGCCGTTGTTGTCTTAATTTATATTCTGGATCTGAAGTACAATTGGAGGTCAGTTGGTCAGGCATTGAGATGTGTGTGCTATATATGGTAATTTCTTCGATTGGTGAGCAGGATTTGGACATGGTGATGCAGTTTCCGTTGCTATCATGCTTCAGTATACGTACCTGAGGGGCGTATTGCTGATATGTGAATCTTGACACCCAAGGGGGATTGGTCAAGAATATGATGTTTTTATTATGTATTTTATTACGCGATTTCAGAGCCAGGAGGCTATTCAGAATTCAGGCCGAGGCTTGGAGCTTGACAGACCTATGTACTCAGATCTTTGAATATTGATAAAGGTGCAGCGTGCGCGCTATGCATTCCTTTCACTAATGAGTCGATTGCTTGCCTGGCAGATTATAGCTTGATTTTTTGAGTTAATTGGGAAGCTGCCCGTGCCCTCATCTAAATATTTCAGACCGTATTAATCGAAGTGTTACTTGTAATTTTTGTATTCAGCCCGCTGGGGCATGTAATTTTGTTGTTGTTGTTGCTTGGATTGCTGCCAAGCATTGTAATGTGTCAGTTTAAAGGTCGCAGACGGCGTACCGATGTCTTTGTTGTCACGTGGTTGCTCTGTTTTGTTTTGTGTGACGTAAGACCGACTGATCGGCGGTAAATAAGTGTAAATATACAATTCGTGTATGATTGACTTTTTTATGTAAGGGTAGACGACGTCAGTGCATTTATATTTTATATTAGCCATTTAGGGTGTATTCCCGTAATTATTATGATTTACAACTCGCAGTACGGGATTCACGACTTAATCGTATGTTCGATCGGAAGTGAATTCCCGTCAAGTACTCAAATCTTTCTTTGTCCGACCGCGCGCACAAACACAATAAACATGTTTATTTTACAAAATTTTGTACTTGTGATAATTTTGTTAAATTGTAATATTCATTGCGGTGACATTTTGGTACGCCTCGTTTTACAACTGTCTAAGTTGTTGTTTATGAGGTAGCTTTTCTTGGGCTGGTGTTTGAACCAGTTTTTTTTTCACGGCTTTCGTGGGCCGCAAATGCTTGGTGAGCAGACTCATGCGGGACTTTCCGGGTCCCAGCTGGCTTGTTGACTTTGTGTTCGCTGTCTAGGGATCGAGTGTGGGTTACTGGGTCACTCGCACGTCACGTGTGACGGCCATTGACTCATGGCACCACACAAGGGTGGATATTTTTATTGTTATGTTCTTATAGTCCGTATTAAATTGTTTTTGTTTTAACCTGTCATATATTTCATGTATATCTTTAAGTTCCCTTATGAATCCTGGAAATTAGTAAGAAGCACGTTCTCCTCATATTACTTTTTATGGACCGATCACCCCCGAATGTCTGTCTCGTGTAGTGCTTCTTTTCCAAGGGTACAATATCTACGAATATATTACAGCAATCAAACTGAAATTTTGTATGTTGATAGAGGCAATTAACATAAGTAGGATATAAGAAAATAGACTGTATAGTTATTCACGGAACTACTTGTTTCAAAATGTGAAAAGTAGGCTAAAAATCCATGGCGTGGGGCCCTGGACGGTCGCCCTCCTCGCCCTCCCCTAGATCCGCCTCTGATTCTGGTACACCAACCCCAGACAGCAGTCCATATTGTGGACGTTACTGGAAACCAAGTTCATCAATTCATATCTGCAGTGTTCCTTACTGATGGGGCCACTTCCAACAGGACAATACGCCGAACTGCCAGCATTGTAAAGGACTGGTTCGAGGAACATGATGATCAATTTGATTAACTTGTCGTGCCTCCCACCCCTCTCTCATATTGATTCACAATTGAATCGGATATTTTTAAAATCCTGTGAGTCACGAATTGTAAACTTGTGGGAAAAGAGAAAATACTGATAGCTGAATAAACCAGCAACGATTTATAATATGTTTTGCCTCTGAGGATTAATACTTGTGGAAAGACATCGTATGAACTTTCATTACTCATTGAGAATGCCCATGTATAAGTTTAAAACTCTGTGACTTAAGGGATTGCCGGCCCCGTGGTGTTGGGGTAGCGCGCCAGCCTTTCACCTGGGGGCCCCGGGTTCGATCCCCGGCTCCGTCAGGGATTTTAAAACTGACGTGAGGGTTGGAACGGGGTGCACTCAGCCTCGTGAGGACAATTGAGTAGCTGTCTGACAGTGAGACAGCGCCCCGATCACGAATACCAAGATTAACGGCCGAGGGGACCCGACGCGCTGATCACGCGTCACCCCAATATCTGCAGGCTAAATGGCTGGGCAGCGATCGCTTGGTCGCTTAGTGCCAGGGGATGACTTGACTTAAGGGATTAAAAACAAAATAAATAACATTTTATTATTGTCCTGACCGAAGAACAAAATTAATACTAATATGATTTATTGATGTATGCATCTGCTATATTCGAGTGTAAAATGTAATTAACATTTGCAGTGCCAATACATTGCACCCTAATTTCAATATAAAATATTTTAATATTTTAATAATTTGGACATGCTTCTTAAATGAAAATGAATATGAATATTAAAATTAAAATGAAACTTAAAATTAAATTTAAAATTAAAAACTAAAAACTAAAAACTAAAAACTAAAAACTAAATACTAAAAACTAAAAACTAAAAACTATAAACTAAAAACTAAATAAAAATTAAAAATTAAAATTAAAATTAAAATTAAAATTAAAATTAAAATTAAAATTAAAATTAAAATTAAAATTAAAATTAAAATTAAAATTAAAATTAAAATTAAAATTAAAATTAAAATTAAAATTAAAATTAAAATTAAAATTAAAATTAAAATTAAAATTAAAATTAAAATTAAAATTAAAATTAAAATTAAAATTAAAATTAAAATTAAAATAAATTAAAATTAAAATAAAAAATAAATAAAAAATAAAAATAAAAAATAAATTGAAAAATAAAAATAAAAATAAAATTAAAAATAAAAATAAAAATAAAAATAAAAATAGAAATAAAAATAAAAATAAAAATAAAATTGGAAATAAAATAAAAATAAAACTAAAACTAAAAATAAAATAAAAATAAATTTAAGTAGGCTAATATAAATATAAATGAAAATAAAAAAATAAAAATGAAAATAAATATAAAAATTAAATTAAAAACAAAAATGAAAATAATAATGAAAATGAAAATAACAAGAAGTTTTCTGACGAACTAAATAGCCTACTTTTCTTAAAATTTAAGATTCATTCCAATAATTAATCTATATGGATTTATCTGGAATAATGAGGAAATTAAGTTGCTAATATCGAAATTTCTAATTAGTTCGAAATACTGTATACCTGGCATAATGTAGCCTAATAGAGCACTACAGTTGGCAGCCCTGGTGACTGAATACATTGTTAGTTCCATCTCTTAGTGCACAGTATACAAAAATTGGTTGAAGTCCAATGGATAGTATGGACGATACATGCAGTTAAACATTGGATCTAACAGCGCGCGTAAAATCATGCAGGCAACACTGTCATGCATGTATTGGTCAGAAATAATCTGAAATAATATGGTCTATTGTTGTGGCAATTTTAAATAAAATCCATTAGTTAGTATAGAAGTTACATGCATTTTAAAACTGGACCTATCAGCAGGCTTAGAATCAAGTTGGCAGCACTGACATATATTAGTGATTCCAAATTAATCTAGAATGCCGGGTACTATACGTGTAAAATGTTTAGAGCTATTGGCTTGCATACTTTCTGATATATTGATATTAGGGTAACAAAAATAGAGACAGCATTTATTAAAAGTTGGCAGCCCTGGTTGCTCTTAAGAATACGCATAGTCATATCTGTTAAGGTACACGTAGTACATACGAAATGTGGTTGAAATCCAGATGATAGTATAGAAGTAAGATGTATTTAAAGTTGGACCTCTCCGCAGGCTTAGAATCATGTTGGTAGCTCTGACGTATATAGGTTACTCCAAATTAATCTAGAATGCCAGGTACTATACGTGTGCATAGTTTAAAGCTGTCGGCTTGCATACTCTCTGATATATTGGTATTTGAATAAAAGCAGTTGAGAGCGTTTATTAACAGTTGGCAGCACTGGTGGCTCTTAAGAATACGCTCAGTTATATCTGTTTATGTACACAAAACACATACGAAATTTGGTTGAATTCTAATTGATAGTGTAGAAGTTATATGCATTTAAAAATTGGACCTATCAGCAGGCTTAGAATCATTTTGGCAACACTGCCATGTATGGCCACCTGGAAAATAAACTGAAATATTATTATCTCTACGTGTGCCAATTTTGAAATAGCTCCCATTCATACCTTCCACGATATCCAACATGGAGCTCAAATTTCAATTGCGATTTTTCAGCAGTTGGTAGCACTGACATCATTTTCAAATACGGCATTGAGATATTCAGGTCTAGGACTTTACTCCTACCAAATTTTGTTTCGATTGCTGCAACCGTTTAAGAGTTGAGAAGGGGGGGGGGAGGGCACACACACAGACAGACAGACAGACAGACAGAAGGACATTTGCCCGGATCGATCTCATAAGTCTACATTTTCCTCATTTTTGCAAAATGTGAAAAGTAGGCTAAAAATGAAAATGAAATAGGAACATAAAATAAAAATGAAAAATAAGAATAATAATGAAAATGAAAATAATAATAAAAATAAAAATGAAATAGGAAAATAAAATAAAAACGAAAATGAAAAATAAAAATAAAATTAGAATTAAAATGAAAATAAAATTAACAAGCTTCCTTCCTTCCTTCCAAAATACAAAATTTCAGTTTGATTGCTGTAATAGATTGGAAGATATTGAGAACCGTCTAAATATTACGGATGGTCAGCATGTTGGATTTCTATTACATAGGGGCCTCAGAATTATATACTATTACATGATGAGTATTGAGCAGGTGTTTTATTCAAACTTCAATCGCATGATTAGGACACAAGAAATAAAAACTTAATTTTCAAATTTCGCACAGCCTTCATCTTGTGGTTATGAAAACAATTGAAATAAATTAGTTGCCAGTGGATTAAAATACAGTACCATGTTTCACTGCGCTCGGATGGTTAAATCACGAGAAACGTCCATTTGAATATTTACATTTCGCGTAGCCGCCATGTTGGATTTGTGCTCACCAGGTTATTGAAAGTCCCATAGGTGAACTCATGTTTATATCCTCTATCAACTTACAAAATTTAGGTTTGATTGCTGTCATAGATTAATAAACATTGAGAACCGTCTAAATATTTAGGATGGTCGCCATGTTGAATTGTAATATATGTAGGCCATAGAGTTATGTAAGTTACTATTAGATGAGGATTGCATAGGTTCATTATTCAAACGTTGACTTCGATCCCATGATTGGGACACAACAAATAAAACCTTAATTTTATAATTTCGCACTGCCGCCATCTTTAGGTTATGTAAACAATAGAACTAAATTAGATTTCAGTGCATTGCAATTTATATAGACATTTGCAAAACTGCGATCGGATGGTTAAATCGCGAGAGAAGTCTAATTAAATGTTTCAAGTTCGCTTGGTCGACATGTTCGTTTTGCAGTTGACAGGTTTTTTAAAGTCACATAGGTAAACTTTTAGTAGTGCCCTTTATCACCGTACAAAAGTTGAGGGTGATATCAGTAATAGTTTCGGAGATATAGAATGCCGGTGATATATTTCGCACAGCCGCCATGTTGGATTGGTGAGACGAAAAAAATGTAAAGGGCACGGTCGGGGTCGGCCAAATTAGTTCTATGTTCTTACTGAGTTTCATTAAAATCACTCCAGCCACTTAGAAGTTACTAGAGGGGTGGTGGGCACACACAGGGGCGCTCATACATACACACGGACAAAAGGTGATCTCACAAGCCTATTTTTAGCCTACTTCCGATTTTTGCAAAAAAAATGAAAGTAGACTTATGAGATCAACACAGGGCGAAAAATTGTGTGTCTGTCTGTGTGTCTGTGTGTGTGTGAGTGTGTGTACTCTGAATGTCTGCCCCCCCCCCCTATCAATTCGAACACGGCGAAACCGAATTGAACGAAATTTGATACAGAGGTAGCACTAGCAAAGGGCACCTCAGTGTCATGTTTTATATCGCCAACATCTTGACGGAAACGTAATGGCGGCCACCCAAATGTTGAAAGCTTAAATCAAATTACGACAAACCTAATTATCCGATCTCTGCCAAATTTTGCAACACCATATATTTATATGGCGAGCGTCCGTTGATTAAGCTACAAGGTCATCAGACCAATAGTTTGCAGATGGCAGCCATGTATGTGTGCAAATCGATTCGTCCTATAAATTCAAACACGGTGAACCCGAATTTAACGAAATTTGGTACAGATGTAGCACTAGCAAAGGGCAGTGTCATGGTTTATATCGCCATCATCTTGACGAAAACGTAATGGTGGCCACCCAAATGTTAAAAACTTAAAATCAAATTACGACCAACCTAATCAATTGATCCCTACCAAATTTTGCAACAACATACCTTTTTGTGGGAAGCACCTTTTGAATGAACTACACGGTCATCAGCCCAGTAGTTTGCAGATAGCGGCCATGTATGTGTGCAAATCGATTCACCATATCAATTCAAACACAGTGAAACCTAATTGAATGAAATTTTGTACAGAGGTAGCACTTGCAAAGGGCACCTCATATTCATGTTTAATATCCGTATAACACGTTGTATTTCAACAAGCTACTACAACCAACATTCAATTATACTCCTTGAGAAGGACAAAGAGTTATAACAATACCCATGCATTTAGGAGAAAGTAGGCTATATGTTCTTTACTGAACATCTTGTTTCATAAATGAAGATAGGCTAAAAATAACAATGACAATAAAAATGGCAATGAAAATTATAATGAGAATTTCCAATTCACTCCTTGTTAGTGGTGCTCCAGTTATACAGGCTGTTTCATCATTAATAGCGCAAAGTGCAACAGCTGTAAGTACATGTTCAAGACATCGACCAGAGGCTGATTTGAGATCCGCTGAGCACCTTGCAGCTAAGAGAACCCTTCGAAATGCCATCAAAAGACGTAAGACTCTCATGTGGCAGTTGTTAGTGAAAGAAGTAGACGTAGATCCTTGGGGATTAAGCTACCGAGTTGTCACCAAGAAACTTGGCACCATGTCCAATACCACATTGGATGCACGAACGATGGATGGTATTGTAGACGAGCTATTCCCTACTCACCCTGTGCGAATTGATGTGGGCGATGTACTTGAGCCGGAATTCATTCCTCTATTTACCATAGGCGAGCTGAAGGAAGCAGTAGGCTCCCTTCGGAATAAGAAGGCTCCAGGCCCTGACGGGATACCCGCGGAAACTATGAAACTAGCTCTCAAGGTTTGTCCGCAGCTACTGCTTGAAATGTACAACTGTTGTCTGAGAGCAGGTGTCTTTAGGGCCCGTAGGAAAATGGCTCGACTAGTGCTGATTAAATAAGGAAAGGCAGTCGGGAACGCGCATCTTCCTTCAGACCACTATGTATTTGAGACATTGCGGGAAAAGTGCTGGAGAAGCTATTTAAACCTCGCATACTCTCGTCTATTCAAGCCGCGGGAAATCTGTCTGACAGGCAATTTGGCTTCCTCCGTGGGCGATGTACAATAGTTGCTGTTGAATCGAACATGAAATCTACCCGACTTACTAATATTCGTCAAAACTGGCTTAATTCATCACAGACAAGGTAAATGATACAATATTATAACAGATCAAAACATTCACAGCCTTCTTTCTTTTGTTTACAGTTCATCTTCTCCTTGCCTGAAAAATCATAACAGAAAAAAAAAGGAAAGGAATAACTGAGAGTTAGTGAACGTCACATACCTCCCACCTTTTGATTTCAAACACAAAATCAAAACATAACTTATTTACAATTATTAAGTTTACACCATCACAATCTACACAAGCTACGACCTGTATCGAGCAGGCAGTTTCACTACACGTCCCCTTCTTGTTCTCATCACTTGTTGATCACTGGGGGCTTCACACTCGTCATCACTTGGTTCGTCTTCACCCAAGGGAGCATCCTGCGGCGACGATATTTCCAGAGGGTATATCCGCTGGATTGGTCTGGTCATACTTCTCCCCGCTGCCTTGACACGAACCCCCCTGACATTGTTGTCCTTGCCAGGGAACATTTCTGTGACCTTTCCCACTGGCCACTCCAACCTCTTCCTGTCATCTGACCCCACCAACACAACATCACCGAACTTCAATGTTCTATGGGGTTTCATGTCAGCATGCGCCTGCACCAGGAGGCTCAGGTATTCATCCCGGAATCTTTTCCGCAAATCTTCACGCAAGCGGTGGAGATACTTGGCTTGCCTTCTGATGTCTGTTCCATCCAAGTGGTCAAGATCAGGAACTCCGGTGGAACGAATGTCTTGCAGGAACATGGCCGGTGTCAATGGCATCAAGTCATCAGGATTGTCCGAGAGATAGGTCAAGGGTCTGGAGTTGAACACGGCTTCAACATCGCAAAGAATGGTTGTAAGCTCCTCATACTTGAGACAAGCTTTCCCCAATGTTCTCCTCAACAGCTTCTTGACCATCTGCACCATCCTCTCCCACCATCCACCCCACCATGCAGCAGTGGGTGGAATAAACTTCCACTGAATTCTCTTGATGGAAGACGTTCTTTCAATCTCAGACCAGTCCAGTGAGGCAAAGGAATTATTAGCCCCAGTGAAATTCGTCGCATTGTCACTGTACAATATTCGGGGTCTGCCCCGCCTGGCGATGAATCTCCTCATTCCTTGGAGGAAGGCTTCTGTCGACAAACTTTGCACAAGTTCCAAATGAACAGCACGATAAACTGCACAGATGAACAACAGGATCCAGGCCTTTTCACCATCTCTGAGGTGCAAAGGTCCCGCTAGGTCAACCCCACTCACTTCAAAAACCAATGCATCCCCCACTCTATCTCCTGGTAGAGGTACAGGACCAGTCTCAACTCTCTTTGCTTCAAATCTTCGACATCTGACACATTTGTTAACCACTCTCCTCACTGTCCTCCTCTCTCTTAGAATCCAATAGTCCTCCCTCAATTTTCCAAGTAGCATTTGGACACCAGCATGAGAGTACTTAAGATGATAGTCTCTAATTAGGATCTCCACCAATTTATGATTTGACGGTAGCAGAATGGGATATCTGAAGTTCTCAACATCATCTCGCTGCACAATCTTTGTCTTCAACCTCAGAAGACCATCTGAACCAACAACTGTGCAGAATGATTTCAATCCTTTCTTGCCAGTCTCTTCCGTCACTCCCAGTTGAGCCATGCGTAGTAACCTTCTTTCGGCCTCTTCGATTTCCAAAACAGAAAGCTCACCAGACACGCAACCTTCAAGTTTTGATGCTTTCCTGAAGAAGCGCAGTATCCAAGCCACAAGCCTCACAATCTGTGAAAACCTCGAAAAGCGTCTCAGGTACCAGGGGTCTTTCTCTTCGATTAAACTGGATAGTGTTGACGTCACCTTCCTTTTTTCTCGATCAACTTCTTCCTCGTCTGCAACCACACCTGACATAGGCCAGTCCTTTTCTTCTGCTCTCAGCCAAGCTGGCCCCTCCCACCATCTGGAATTTATGAGGGATTCTGCAGAGCAACCTCGCGAAGGGAGGTCAGCTGGGTTACACTCCCCAGGTACGTGTCTCCAATCTTCTACGCTAGTCAGTGATCTTATTTCCTTGACTCGATTGTTGACGAACACGCCCCAGGGCTCGTTCTTCTTTATCCATTGTAATGCAGTAGAGGAGTCAGTCCAATAGAATTCAGGAACTTGCAAATTTAGACTTTCTCTCACACAGGCAGTCAGACGACTGCCAATGCAACATGCCAGAAGTTCCAGTCTTGGCATCGAAATATCCTTCAAGAGCGTAACCCTTGCCTTGGCCATCACAAGTTGTATCGAAACAGATCCTGGTGTTCCGCTCCTTAAATAAACAGCCGCTGCATAGGCACTTCGACTGGCATCACAAAATGTATGAAGATTCCACAATTTTTCAGACCCGCCGTCAGCGAAATGTCTTGGTATCTTCACCTCTGAAAGTCGGGGAACTTCTGATTCCCACTTCTTGAACTTCCGCTGCACATCATCCGGTAATGGGTCATCCCAGCCCATCTTCAGGTTCCAGCTGCTCTGGATGAGAAGTTTTGGCAGTAAGGTAAAAGGACAAGTAAATCCTATACGGTCAAAAACCCTCTGGGCGGCAGACAAAATTCTTCTACGAGTGATGTCATCAGATCCACTCTCAGATATATCACAAAAGATAACATCATTGTCTTTGTCCCACATCAAACCGAGAACAGAAAAAACTTGTTGACAACCACTCTCTCCATTCAGTGAGGTATGTTCCCATCCACGAAGTTCAAATTTCGCAGTCGACAACAGTTCTGTGGATTCAGTGATGAATTTATCCATTTTTCTTCTGACCCAAGTGATGTGACACAATTGTCCACATAAAAGGAGCTCTGAAGTAATCTTGCTGTATTATGGATTTCAGGTGGGCTCCTCTCTAGATGAAGATCAAGTACGGCTGCCAGCAGGAAAGGACTGCAGTTGAGGCCAAATACTACCCGTTTATGTCTGAGAACTTGGAGTTCTCTCCTCTCAAAGTCCTCCCACCAAAGGAACCTCACATAATCCCTATCACAGGGAGCAATGGATATCTGGAGAAAAACCTTCCTTATGTCGGCAATTACACCAATCTTCCCTGTGCGAAACCTATTCAAAATTGGGGGAATCTGTTCAAGCAGATTTGGTCCCTTCTTTAGACAGTCATTCAAGGACAGATTTCCTTTCCCCTTACATGAGGAGTCAAACACTGGCCTAAAAGCTGTCGTGGAGTTTTCCTTGAACACACCTCGATGTGGTAAGTAGTGACCTTTGTTATCTATTTCTTGAGAAGGCACCTCTTCGATCACGCCTTCCTTCTTCCATTCGTTAAATACATCATTGTAGTCCACATATCTGCCACTACGAATCAGTTTTATCGTTGTAGATGTACATCTCCTTTCAGCAATGTCACGATTCTCTGAAATGTCTTCAAATCTATCATTCCAGGGCATATGAACTTCATAACGCCCCTCCTCATTTATATGCACCGTCTCCTTGAAGTGTTCAAGTGTGGTCGCTTCTAATTCTTCTTTAGATTGTTTCTCAGCTGGATCCCTTATTCCTAGTGTGTCTAACGTCCAAAGATCAGTCACTGAAGAGTTCAAGGTCAACAATGAGATCGCGAGTGCACTAGAAGAGTTCGAAAACCTATCCGTTGATAGTCTTCCCATAATGACCCAACCAAGCCTAGTTTCGACAGCCACAGGTCTACAAGTCAGGTTTCGCACTCTTCCTGTTAGCAGAGGTCCACAGGTGTCGGCACCTAGTAGCAGTTCGATCTCTGGTCTGTCATCACCACAGTCAGAGATAAATATTTTATTTTCTCTAAGTTCTTTCATCCAAGGCCCCTTCTGAACTCGAGGGATTGTACCACAAGTGATGGCTTGATCTAGAACAGGTACCTCACACGTGTATTTCCCATCTACACTTGCTAGTCTTAATTGATAACTGGAGTGCACTTTCTTTGTTGTCTCAGTCCCTCCAAATAGAGCATGTGCCATTTTCTCAGAACCTGAGGGCTTCAGTCCGAAACCATCTGCGGTCTTCTTCAGCAAGTATGATCGTTGCGATCCAGTGTCGATTAGGGCTCTCACGATGCGCTCCTCTTCATTTCCTGTAATTCTAACCAACAGGGTTTGTAGAAGTACATCTTTGCTGCATGTCTGGTTACTCAATGTAGTGCTGGGGTCTGCCTTATCTGTCTCTTCCTTTTGTTTCTCTTCTCTAGTTTTCTGCTGGAGCTCAGGGCACATTAGCACAATATGCCTTTTCCCACAGACATGACACATGACAATACATTTACAGGATTTTGCCATATGACCTTGTTTCAGGCATTGAAAGCAACATCCCGTTTTCATCAGAACATTCTTCCTTTCAGTTAAGGTCATCTTTTGTGCTTTAAAGCATTCCTTGCTGTCATGAGGTTTGCTGCAAAACACACAATTAAAGCTTAGACTTCTTGAATACCCAGACAGTAAGCTAGTGGCTGTTGGAATGTTCATTGCATCTTCCAGTCTCTTCCTTGGTTTGTTCACCGTCCTTTGTGAAGCCTGAAATCCCCCTTGAGCGAGAGTGATTCTCTGTTCTCCCTCTACTTCATTCTTCAATAATAGAGACAACTGTTCAAGTTTCTCACAGTACACGTTTTCTACTGAATCGCTTAAGGGACGTTGGACAGAAGTTCTCAGCCAGACTCTCAGTAGTTCTTCTGGAAGAGATGACTCTACTAACGGGAACAAAAAAGCGGCATACCTGTCACTAGTCATCCCTAACGACTCAAGAGACCGGAAGTGAGATTCTAAGCGGTCATATAACTGCAATGGAGCAAGTCTCTGCGATGAAGTGACATTCTGAATCACCAATCCTAGTAGTTCGCGCACATAAAATTCAACAAGTAATTCTTCCCTACCAAATCTACTTTCAATACACTGCACTGCTTTCTCATAATTGTCCGCAGTTGGAGGGAAACTGTTCACTACATCCCTAGCTCTACTGCCCTCCGTGGTGGCCTGGAGTAAATACTGGAATTTATCTTCTCGTTCTATATCTGGATCATTATGAATGCGTTGAAACTGACTCCAAATACCTAACCAGTCCTTAACCTCTCCCGAAAATTTCCGTAGTTCGATTTTCGGTAACTTCAATTTCTTCTTGCCAACACTATCACTCATAACGGTCATAGCTCCATTTTCTTCAGTCGCATTCACATAATCAGTCTTATAACGGGCCTCGTCAAGTTTATCGCGGTATTCTTGTACCTTCTCGTATTCAGTTGCGTATTCCGACTCGTCGTTGTTATCGAGAAGGAATTCCAATATTTTCTCATCCGCGTCTTTCATTTCCGTGCCAAGGCGTTCTAATTTCGTAAATAGCAATCTTACCTTGTCAGAATCTGCTTCAGCCATCAGTGTATCGTATGCCATCGTGAACATGGCCCGTATCGGCTTTCTCGCTTTTACGAATTTATCCATATTTAATCGTACTTACGTGTATGTTCACGTCAAAAAAAAATCCTGTCACGGTCGCCACTAATGTTGAATCGAACATGAACTCTACCCGACTTACTAATATTCGTCAAAACTGGCTTTATTCATCACAGACAAGGTAAATGATACAATATTATAACAGATCAAAACATTCACAGCCTTCTTTCTTTTGTTTACAGTTCATCTTCTCCTTGCCTGAAAAATCATAAGAGAAAAAAAAGGAAAGGAATAACTGAGAGTTAGTGGACGTCACAGTTGCAGTACGCGTAGTAGTTGAAGCTGCGAATCAAGCACAGGAAGGTAACCACTGTTCTAGGGAAATAACACTTCTGGTAACCTTGGATGTGAAGAACGCCTTCAAGTCAGCTAGGTGGATAGATATGGTTGAAGCTCTTCAATTCACCTTCCAGTTGCCTGCATATCTCCTGCGTATAATGAAAGATTATTTGAAAGACCGTACCCTGTTATATGACACTGCAGACGGTCAGAGGAGGAGAAAAGTCACGGCAGGAGCAGCGCAAGGATCTATCCTGGGCCCGGATTTGTTGAACATGTTATACGACGGCTTACTGAGCACGGTGATGCCCGAAGATACATTCCTTGTTGGGTACGCTGATGATATTGCTGCGTTGATTGTAGCCCGAGATGCGGTTCTGGCTCAGTGGAAACTCAATCAGGTAATGCGACGGGTGAGGGGTTGGATGAACACTCATGGTCTGAATTTAGCTATGGCGAAAACTGAAATAGTAATAACAAGGAGGAGAATGGACACTATAATTCCCATGAAAGGTGGAGAGGTGGTCGTTCGAACTGGAGCCACTGCAAAGTACTTAGGAATTACTATTGACACGAAACTGACATACTGGTCTCATATACGGAAGGCAGCAGACAAGGCGGAAATAGTGACAGCTGCCATTATCAGACTCATGGCTAATGTGCATGGTCCTAGACCAAGCAAGCGTCGATTACTGTTGTCCACAGCGCTGTCTATTCTCCTGTATGGAGTGGAGATTTGGTCTGATTCGCTGAGGATACAGAAGTATAGGAAACGCCTAGCTGCAATTCAGAGGAGAGGAGCTCTGAGGGTTGCATGTGCTGACCGTACAGTTTCGGAACTTGCAGTTCTGATTGTCTCAGGTGTTGCGCCAATAGACTTACTCGCGCATGAACGTAAAGACGTATACTTCCGACGAGTAGAACTGGGCAAGGCTCAAGCCCGGAAGGAAGCCGTAGCACGCAAGATGGAGCTTTGGCAGCAGAGGTGGAATGAAGATTTCAGAGGAAGATGGACAGCTCGGCTGATACCGAGTCTGGTCGAGTGGACAAGTAGAAAACATGGAGAAACGAATTACTTTCTGACTCAGATGTTGACAGGTCATAGCTACTTTCGGTGTTACCTTCACCGTATGGCCAAAGTAACGAGTCCAGTATGTATTTAATGCGAGAACGAACGAGGTGACGTATATCGTACGTTCTTCGTCTGCGCTCGTTGGGCAGAGGAAAAACAACGACTTAAAGCTGATGTTAGTCCAATAACGCCGGACAATATAGTTGGAATTATGCGGAGGAACGAGCTCAGCTGGGATACGGTCGCTTTCTTCGTTGAGGTGGACCTTCGTCAGAAGAAGTCGGATGGGGACTCGCCCGATTTAATTGATTAAGTCTGCGAGCCGCGAACTATGAATTGAGAAGTAAGATGGTGCTTGTGAAGCAAAGAAAATGGCTCCATCCTGAAGTAATACGAAAGTGGTCCCGGGATGGGTTTTGTCAAGAGAACAGGGTGTGATTTTTTTTAGTGGGTAAGAATCCCACGCTCTTGAGAAGTGCGGACCCTTCTCAAGGTCTAATGCAAGATTTTTCCACTTCCCTCGTATAAAAAGTACACGATTTTAGAGGCAAAACTGTCTTAGTTTACATAGGCCTAATTTAGAATTTGTGGTGAGTAGCACCCACTGATAACTAATAGGTGATCGTCTTATTGGGGCGTGCATTTTACCAAACCAACGCAACAGCGTACAAGGACGATACGTTGAACTTAAACTACGAGTAAGTACTGCTCGAGTCTAAGCTGCGTGGACCTGAGAGGAATGAGCATCGTAGACTATGAGTAGTGGTGGTGACGAGTGATGCGGTTTCTCGGTCCTTGCGTAGTAACAGAAGCAAATACATTAGTCGGTGACTCAGTCACTCATTCCCAACGCCACACTGGTTTCAGAAAAGACCCATGTTAGCAGTATTGGAATAGACGAGAATGTCAGGTAACACGGCGGGCTGTCGACAGGCTTATACAATTCTCGCCTGCTCCTACCCTGCCTCTGCCCTTCATCCCGCAAGTTCACAGAGCTTGGAACCGAGCAGTACACTGAACAGTCATTGTAACATATAACTGAACCATCTATCTATATATATAAAGCTCAATGTCTGTCTGTCTGTCTGTCTGTCTGTCTGTCTGTCTGTTATGTATACAAATCCACACCGTTTCACCGATCTGAACCAAAATTTGTATACTTACCCTTCGGATCCCTGCGGGTAACCCTGTCCACTTGAAATTTCCGACAGACCACCCCATTCCCTGCATTTAGGCCCTTTGTCCCAAATCTACACCGTTTCACCGATCTCAACCAAAATTTGTATACTTACCCTATGTAACCCTGTGAATAACACTGTCCACTTAAAATTTCGGACAGACCACCCCATTTCCTGCATTTAGGCCCTTTGGCAAACTTCTACACCGTTTCACCGATCCGAACCAAAATTTGTATACTTACCCTTTGCAACCCTGCGGGTAACCCTGTCCACTTGAAATTTCGGACAGACCAACCCAATCTCTGCATTTAGGCCCTTTGGTCCAAATCTACACCGTTTTACCGATCAGAACCAAAATGTGTACACTTACCCTTTGCAACCCTGCGGGTAACCCTGTCCACTTGAAATTTCGGACAGTCCAACCCAATCTCTGCATTTAGGCCCTTTGGTCCGAATCTACACCGTTTCACCGATCAGAACCAAAATTTGTATACTTACCCTTTGGTACCCTGCGAGTAACACTGTCTGCTTGAAATTGCGGACAGACCACTCCATTCCCGGAAAGTGGACAGGGTCCGTCCCAAAGGCAATGGAAAAAAGGGGTAAAAACCGGACCCGCTCAGGAAACCTTCAGGGTTGCCAGCTCCTGAACTCACCAGCCATGAGCCCTTGAGGATGTAGCACTATCCAGGGTGCACCAGGGCTACACAAACCTTCCTCCTTGAGGGTCTTGAGCAGAAGATATGAGATATTAAGAAAAGAATGAGGCTATCAGGAATGATTAGACAAGGGCCAATTAAGGCGGGAAAGTGAAAGAGTCGCTAGGCCTCGGATAACCTGATACCATCGGGGTCGGAAGAGAACAAGAGTTTGACCAAGGGAGGCTGACAGGAAAGAGAACTGAAAGGTGCCCGGCACCAGTAAGTAGAAGCAATGCCGGACTCAGCTGGGGTCCCGTGGTCGCAAACCCACGTCCCACAAGTTGTGACTCTGGTGGGTGGAGGGGGGGAAGAGGGGGCAGGGGTGAAAATAGCTTGCTCATTCATCGCGAGGTGACATGAGAAAAATGTCCAGACTCCGCCGTGTTACCTGTTATTGCTGACTATGCTGATGTTCATACAGGGTCTTTGCTCAAACCGCTGTAGTGTTACGAAAGAATGAGTGATTCACCGGTCAATGTGAATAGGACCGGGAACCCCCCCGAACGTCTGTCATCATATATCGTCATCATCTGCGATATTCTCAGCTACGTGCAGCTTGGACCCGAGCAGTACTCGATAAGCTCTTTCACTACACGCATCGAGTATAGGCCTAAGCCAGAATATAACGTTCAGACTTTGGAAGACATCGAAGGTAGTAATCTGAATTACCTATATCAGATTTAAAATTACACCATGTTCGTTTAGTAGTCATTTTTCATTACCTTATTATTATCATAAGGGCAAATGACCTAGATGTTACACCCTTTATAACACTAATCACCACACAATAATAAGTCTTCATCGCCTGTGAATTTTGAAATATTTCTTTCTATCACGGTAGTTTGTAAGTTTGTCGTGTCAATTCAACAGTAGTTTTCATTACCATCCTCATCAAAAGGGCAAATGACCTAGATGTTACGTCCATTATACTACTAAGTAACACCACAGTCTTCATCGCCTGTGATTTTTAAAATGTGTATTTCCATTAGTTTGTAAGTTTGATATATCCGTTCAGTAGTAGTCGTCTTCATTATCATCCTCATCAAAGGGGCAAATGACCTAGATGTTACGTCCATTATACTACTAAGCAACACCAGAGTCTACCTAGCCTGTGATTTTAAAAATGTCTATTTCCATTAGTTTGTAAGTTTGATATACCCGTTCAGTAGTAGTCGTCTTCATTATCATCCTCATCAAAGGGGCAAATGACCTAGATGTTACGTCCATTATACTACTAAGCAACACCAGAGTCTACCTAGCCTGTGATTTTAAAAATACGTATTTCCATTAGTTTGTAAGTTTGATATACCCGTTCAGTAGTAGTAGTAGTAGTCTTCATTGTGATCCTCATCAAAAGGGCAAATGACCTCTCATTCCTTTAAAGTATCAATTATTCCCATTCGTTGATAAGTTACATGTGCCAGTAGTCGCTTCTATGTTCATCATCACTATGTAGAAGATGTTTTGCGTCAAAAGAAAAGACAACTGGATGCTCAGGAACGTTAACGATATATCGACTGCGAAATCTGGAAGCTTCTCTTTGAGGAATTGCTTCAGACATTTATCGTACAGTTTAAACCTTAACAAGACGAAACTTTTAACCAGATAGCGATCTAAGTGGGAGCTCTTTGGCAAAAAATAATCAAGTCTTTCCCGAAATGTGAGTCCTAAAAATAACTTTTTCTATTATTTTCTAAGTTTCATATGTCAGTTAGGTAGTAATTTTCAATATCATCCTGATCAGTAGGGCAAATTACCTAGATGTTACGCCCTCAACGTCATTTGGGGTAAATGACCTAGATTTTAAGTCCATTATATTTCTAATCACCACCACATAAAGTCTTCTACGACTGAGATGTCACGAATTCTGGGACCGCTAACGACATATCTCGACTCGGACTGAAGACAAATATCACGAGAATGATCATTATTTTACAGAGCCTTCCCATAGTGACTTAAGTATAAACATTGTCACTGGGTTTGATAATGTAAGAAATGAATACATAAATAAATATAATTTATGACGTTGAGTGTTAAGGAGACTGAAATATTATCATCTTTCCACCGGGCGAAGCCGGGTACTACTGCTAGTAGTAAATAAGACTCTTTTCTCATTCATTACAAATAACTGCACTTCTACCAAAGTATCTATACCAAGCGTCAATCCTTCCGGGCATATCTGTCCCTTCTTGTGTTTCAGGAATGGAAATGAAATTAAAATGATTAAACAAAACAATTTATTTGCATCTTTCACTCAACTTCTCTCCACTTTTATTACCTTTGAAGTATGTTATTGGTGATTCAAGCTTTACAGCTGCAGTTGTTTGAGGAAACCATGTTGAACTTGGTGCAATCGTATCAGAGTTGCCGTACCTTTGAGCCTGATTTGCCATAAAATCGAATTACTCGGGTGATCTTTTGCCACTCCAACAAGGTTTATATACAACAAAATGTAATATAATATTAAATTCGTACTGAATTACTCTGCCTATCGTTACAAATACCACTAAAAATATCTTCACACAATTCATCACATGAAAAACCGGGTGAGTTAGCCGTGGTCGTTACGGCAATGACTGCTGGCAGTCGCTCATATCCGGGAGGCGAGGAGGTTCGAATCCTCCCGCCGGCAACCTTGAAGATGGTCTTCTGTGGTTTCCCATCTTCCTTCCAGGCAAATGCCAGGGTTGGTCCCTAACTATAGGCCACAGCCTCTACCTTCCCACTCCTCGTCCTTACATTCATACTTTCCTCCCCAGACAACACTCCACACGCGACGGTACTTGTAGCTCACCCATTGGGTGTCCGCCTAGAAGAAGCTACAAACTGGCGAGCCGAACATGTCTCGGACACTCCCGTCACTAAACGCCATACGCTAATACAAAAAATAAAAAATCACATGAAAAGCAAACTTGGTAAAGCTCCCAATTAACGTGAAAATGAAAACTTTATCACTAGATTTTTACAAAGGAAATTCTGAATAGTAATCTAGCCAGCTTATGGAAACACCAAACATGTGCTGGAAAATCTCGTACGCCAAAAGCGAGCAAAAAAAGTGGCATTTTTTTCCTGGCGTGTTAGCCTCTTCACAGACCATCACATCAAAGGGACCGTTACGTCTTGAGGGTATTAGAGGTATAATAACGTTTCATCATGTTGTCTTGGAACCTTTTCCTCACTAGGACGACGTTTACACACAATCAAGTAAGTGGTGGCTGGTAACGACAAATTTTCAATTATCTCGCCAACGACTCGTTTGCTTCCAATATTGGGTACTGTCCCCGTAAAATGAAGTATTTGGGATGAAAATGGGAATATTTTTTCGAAGCCCATGATAAAATTTAACCAAGCAATATTGAGGCTGGATGTTGGCAGAAACCAGTCCAGAGGCGACGTTGAGCAGGAGGGAAATTCCGTCACGTGATTGTATTGCGCAATGGAACTTTCCAGGAGCTTAGAATCAGCCTAGCAACAGCGAATAATCCCAGCAATTGTTTAAACATTGTCATAAATTATCCGATTGGATATGAGCTTACAGCCAAGAAGAAGTTTTAGAGAAGACGGGAGTTCCAGCAACTAAATTTTTATGGATATTTAACATATTTAAGCCCAAGAGAGTGAATTTATATAATTGTAAAGAGAAGAATATGATAATAATATATTGGAAAAATTTTATAAGTCGACAGCAGGTCGCAATTGGAAGGAATACGCGATTTGCTAGAGCCCGCTCGAATTTGAGAGGCGGAAAAAGGCGTCCAGAATCGGTGGACTTAGAGGGGAGATGTCAAGCATCGAGGCTCTTGATTATCTGAATGTTGGAGAGGTAGGACGGGTTTTACCGGAAGAGAGAGGAGTTCCGAGTGTTTCACCGAGCTTGTGAAAGGTTCACTCGTGGAGATAAGGTATAGCGAGGCGAGAGTTAGGAGATTGCCGCGCCTTGAAACTAAGTGAAGTTGCGATGAACTTATATGCCGCAATTACTTCAGCTGATCCACTTCAGAGACATTATTTCGACTATAGATTGTAGCTTACAATCGTATTTAGTATATTACGAACTTTGAGAAAATTGAGAAGATTATTTCAGAATATATAAACGTTTTTGTGAAGCGTGAGGAAAGTGTTTGTTTCCAGCGCGATAAGACACTTTTGTTCGAGCGACTACAGCGAATGCATGAGACACAAGTGAGTAAGAGTGAGTGTTAGCATTGATTTTGTGGAACTGTATAACAACACCAGTAGGATGAAGATGTATTCTATGTTGAAGAACATTATTAAGTCTGCTAATATGAAGTTAATTATGAACTAAATTAGTATGTGCGCCAGGAATATAAGCAGATAGAAGCAATATAGTCAGCGATGGAGCTTCGTTAGAGGAGTTTGTTCATGAATGTCTACTTGATGAGCGAACATGAGACTTGATGTACAACTACATTCTAGTGCATTATTGTCAGACATGAGCTCGACATTCACACCAGCGACTACAGAACGATGTTCATATTCCATCTACATGAATATTCGTTATGCGAGTGAGGTCCACGACTTCCTTTTCGAATGTATTTCGAAATGGGAAGCTGAACTTTTGACGCTTCTCGTTGTTTTGATGAAACTGTACTATGACGGAGTTAGAAGAGACATGAAGATTATCAAGAGGTCCAGGGTATACCCGGTCACAATGAAGATGATGATTGGAGGCCCGCAGTTCGATCCCGGTCGGAGCTTGCTGTTTTCCAGTAGGGGAATTCGTTCCTTTTCTGAGGTCACGAGTTCTTGGAGACGAGCTAGGATCCAACCCGGATCCTTGGAAGATTTAACAACTGAGTATTTTGTAATACTCTATCTTGAACTTCTAGACTTCCAGACCAGGTAGCCGTGTTCACTAAACTTGTAGTTAGAGCTTTATAGTGACATTATTGAGCAAATCCTTTATGCATATTTCGACACAATATACTCCATACTCCATGTATAGACATTTTATTCTTCAAGATCATTTGTAGTAATCGTCTTTCGACGCTTTTAGCTTTGTTTGTTTGAAATCCAGTTTCTGAACTGAAATTTTCACTTGTTCGAGGAACAAGCATTTTTGTCATTTCCTTTAAGGAATAGTAATTTATTTTCGACGTTTATGAATTCATTTTGAATTCAGGTGATAGACATTTTCGTCTATGTTACCGATTAAAGTAATTTTTATTAGTCTAATTTGGGCATTTTATCCGTCGAGAAGAGGCATCAAGAGAGAAGATATTATTAATGATATATTGTGAAATATCATGGCATCGTTTGGAAGAGAAACATTTAACGTGGAAACGATCATTATCGTTAGAACTCACAGACATTCGTTCAGAATGGAGATAATACGAATATGACTAACTGTATGTTTTATTGAAGCAACCCATGAACTTTCAGTCTTTTAAGATAATTTGAGATTAGAATCTTCTTGGAAGATTTATTATCATCTGACGTTAGGGAAGTTCTTGTTTGATACCCTCGTCGTGATCGATTCTTGTTGGACACACATATTTAATTTTGTGATTAAGTATTCACGAGGAGTAATATAATGTCACGTTGTAGACATGATATTCCTTCATCGGTGAAAGTTGAAACCAGAAATGTGAAGTTAAGATACAGTATTTTTTATTAAATGTTTACACAACACTTTAGATTTATCTTAGTAACGTTTTTAAAGTAATAGTGAGGAGGTCTTTCACGCTTAGTCCAAAGGTCGTTGACATGTATAGATTAATGGTTTAACAACTGATGTTATTGTTTATTAGACCAGCGGTTGGTTTGACAACGCTGAGGAATTATGCCCTTTTTAAGGAATGGCAGTTTGAAAGAAGTGAAGGTGATAACCCTTTGATAGTGGTTAAATATGTATGTAATTCCGTGTGCAGTTGGCATAGGAGGTTTTTGCGAAGGTGTTTCCGCATTTTATATTACCGTCATTGCGTGGGCATGACTATGTTTGGCAAGGCATAAAGGTGTGTGTTAACAGTGCTCTTTATTTCATACACGGCTTTGTATAAGTGAAGACAGAAGGGTCACAATTGAAATTTAAACGGGAAAAGGATATTGACATCTGTTATGTTTTACTCTTATTAATATTATTAAACTCGAGTATGTAACGACATATGTTTAACCTTGGGTGGTCGAATGTATTTGATCTATTATGACACCAGACCAGAAAGGAGAGAATGGTGGTAGTATTTCTGAAGCTGTAGAAGCTTATGAGGATCCCAGTTAATTGCATTTGACACAACTGTGAGATCGGAGCTCAGGCTCATGTGTATATAGACACTACTTATTTTAAATGATAATAGCTCATGCTATAAGAGTCATTTTCAATTCATTCATCATTAACTTTCTTTATTTGCCAATCGAGTGTATGATATGTTAGGTATAGGAAGTTTATCGATTGTTTAGCGTAGTGGTTAGCGTATTAATGCTGATGTGATTGAATGTGGTTTGTTTCTTGTTCAGTGTGAATGAAATGAACTCCATTGGGACGTCACAATGCGAGAGTATGAAAGGAATAGTGTGTAGAAGTTTTGTTTCATTAGCGTGTAGGATGTGTGTATGATTTACGTATTTGTCTGGCGTGAATCTGTTTCATTTTAACATCGCTTGTGATATGATGGAGAGGTGTATTTGTGGTCAAGGCTGGAATAGCGAGGGTTATGTTAAAACTCGTTTCCATCCAAGGTCAGCGCTCGGCCACACAAATGTAAAGAGTTGTTGCGAGCCAACAGGCAAGCAGCTATGAATCAGCCAGCTCTCGGAATGTAACGGAGTCTGTTATATAATCTGTCGCGTGTTGAGGGTCGCGTGCTATTAGCGCCCAGGTGTTCACTGGAGCGCATCAAAGGAATGTAAAATACGCAGGGTTCTTTAATTGATGTATAGCTTGTTATAATGACACAAGCCGCCCCAAAATTTGTCACAGTGTTCGTGGAACGCAGTATTGTCAGTGGCGTAAATGTGAAGAAGAAAGAAAGGGAGTGTGTTTTATTTAATGTATGAATGTTTAGATTTAGTTTACACCATTGTTATTAAATTGTTTAGTTTGTTAGAAGCCGCGTCGTTTCGATTTATTTTAGATATAAGGAGATACAACTGTGGAACCCATTATAGGTCCAGAGGCTGGCCACGAGTTCCCCGAGAACGAAAGGTAGGTGCTCTACTTCGAGCTAAGTGCATAATATGTAATTCACAGTTTCATCGTAATTTCCACCACGTATATTCTTGAGGGTCTTGTTGGAGTAGATTCTTGACTAGTATTTGCGCCGGAGCTGTCAGGGTCTACAAATCCAGCGGTGCTTCGGATATCTAACAGACCGCCTCTAGAATATACGGGTACGTACTTACAGCTGTTTCAATTTGCGCTTTCAATTGTGATACACCCTGTATACAGTATTCCAATGTATTTAATTTTCCTCTTCATTAGGCTTACGGAGTTTCCAATCCAAAGCAAATATTTTGCGATCCCCCCACGGCCATGGTATAGAGCAGATTTACGGGATTTCTGCACATAATTATGTATCTATCCTTCGCCTTTCATTTTGTCACATGAAACGAAATTGTAAAAACGAGTGTCTAACGGGGTATTAAAACTAACCGATTGAATTGTGGTTCAATTTACATAAAGATGTTCGTGACAGGTGGTGTCATGAGCTTTGCATAACCATAATAATGCTATTGGTTTTACGTCCCTTTTAACTAATGCGGCTTTTAGAGACAGCGGGGTGCCGGAATTTTGCCCGAAGGGGATCTTTAACGTGCAGTAAATCTACTGACAATAACACGGAAGATAGCAAACGTAATACTGCAGTGAGTTCAGCAGTGACTTATCCAGGCTATAGAACTTACACATTTTATAGTTCATTCACTCGCCATAGGACGCGGCAACAGCGCGGAATATAGTTAGGCCTATGCATAACGCGCTTCCGGTTTAGTATTCAGGTAATGGAAGCAATGGGAACTGTGTACTGCAATTTTCCTGGCATGTAAAAATAAGACTTGTAAAATGCACCAAGAAGTATATGATCTTCAGCTTTGTACAATGTGAAAGGTCTGCATGTTCTTATTCCGTACCGTATGTAGCTGCGAAATGTCAGCTACCGTGCCGCTTACAACACTCGTCGTGTCTAAATGTGGCATATATTTCCGTCAACTTACTACAGATTATGTTTGAAAATTATTCAAGATCGTGACGAAGAAAGCGTTTCTCCAAATGGAAGATTGTATTTAACTGCATGCACGTCGTATAATCATGGCGGGGTTAATTTTTCACAGAGCAACTTTACACCATAGCAGGCACGCAGCTTTTTGTATTTAGTTTCCTGGCAACGTGCCTTAAATTATCGACTAAAATGTTTCTAAAGCACAATCCATACCTCCATGAGAAGGTCTCGGTCTCCATAATTCATGCAAAATGAGGTTTGTTTCTCTAATTGAGGCCATTTACCCCCCTACCCTTTCAGTGATTGGTTACCGTACCAAATAAGGTAGGCTACTTTACGTAGACTAGGGTGAAGATGTAAATAAGCCTTTTAAAAAATTTGTGTGGCAATTTGTTTGGTCTAGTAATTTTAAATTTTCCATGTTTCCATAGCGTAATGAAGACCAGGCACAGTTGGATTTTAAGATGGAACCACATGTCCTGCGGCAAGATGGCGTCACAGTGCAAGTGTAGTGAAATAGCAGCTAGTGTAAATATTTGATAAAAGTGGTAAAATATTATAACAGAGGTATAAAATCTATAAAGTTACTTTCCTTAGGTCAAGTGAAATATGGAATATTGATAGTATTTAGAAATTCTTATTGATAATTTAATAAACCTAAACTAAGTTGCGGGAACGTGTATCCAAAGATTCGGTGACTTCTTCAATCACTGTTTGAACCAAGTAGAGCAGTGGTGCTTTTACGAGATTTCACCCGATTGGAAGATATACGTATTTCACATTCTTCTTTATTGGTAGGTAATTAGATTAACTCATTTAGGTAGAAATAGTTAAAATAAATTTAGTGTAATTTGGTATAAACATCTAGGCTAACTTAGATCTCTAGTACCGGTATGTCGTCAGTTAACCGTGTTAGTGTCCCGTCAGGTAGTGTAACCGTTACGGATTTATGCTCTTCGTGCAAAATAAAAGTAAAAAATGCAAATAAAATAATCACAAGATCTCAGGTAAAATTGAGTGAGGAGAAAAGTTAAACCGATTGTCGTAATGTAGGGCTACCGGTACCGTCATGCGAATGTCATAACCTGAGAACGAACTGTCCTCAAAATATGAAATTATAAAGCTGCTAAAGGAAGATATTGCTAAGTTAATGGAAGAGTTGAATAAATTAAAAGGAAACAGAGAGGAAAGCAAGGAAACTTGGTCGACAGTGGTTGCTGGTAGTGTAAGATTGAATAAGCTTAGGCCAGTACACGTAACTGAAATTCCCGTCTCAAATTCATTTGGAGTGCTGGTCGAAGAAAATGATGACTTTCCTCAAGAAGAAAAGAAGAAAGTGATAAAGAGAAAATCCAGGAAGATGCGGATATTTGCGGATAGTCACGGGCGAGATGTAGCAGCAAGCGTATTGGAGAGAAGCGGAGAAATGGAAGTCACTTCGACAGTAAAGCCAGGAGCACCAATTGCAGCGGTCACGAACGGGATGGTAGGAGGGTGTGCGACCCTCACTTCAAAGGACTATGCAGTAATCATCGCTGGAGTAACCGACGTCTATAGAAACGAGAGTAAAAAGGTAATCAAAGATTTAAAGGGTACATTGCCATCCATGCATAACATAAATGGCATTATTGTAAACATTCCGCAGAGATACGATTTAATTCCCAAATCATGTGCAAATGTACAAATAGAGGCTACAAATGGAAAAATTCGTAAAATTTGTAAGAGTTTTCCAAATGTCCAAATTATAGATGTAAGTAAATTAGACAGGAAGTTCCACACTCGACATGGCATACACTTAAATAGGTTAGGAAAAGAGTATCTTAGTGATGAAATCTGCAAAATTGTAAATTCAAATGGTAAGAATAGTTCGACAGAAATATCTTTAGAGTGGAAGCAGGGAAACTTGTAAAAGAAGCCAAACGTGAGGTTTGGCATTCAGATCTTTCGATGTCAAATTTAACTGAGTGCAACAATGGTATTTCGGATTTTTGTATCAACAATAATAAGAACAATTGTGATAGTATTAATGTAAATAAATCACCAACACAAGCTTGCATAAGTAACAAATTTAAAATTTACCACCAGAATGTTCAGTCTCTCTATAATAAAATTGATTACATAAATCTAATGCTTAAACCGACAGTAGTGGCTACGCTGGCTAACGCGCAGCATGAGGTCATGGGGCCAAGCTCTCTGCTGACTCGGTAGACGCGTGGGTTCGAGCCCCACCGTCGGCCGTCCTTGAAATGGTTTTCCGTGGTATCCCATTTTCATCGCCAGGCAAATGCTGGGACGGTACCTTCTGACAGGCCACGGCCGCTTCCTTCCACACCCTTGCCCAGTTTCATTCACCATCATTCATTTCATCTCTCATTAACTCCTCTCATGAGTTGGCGTCAGGAAGGGCATCCGGCCGTAAAAACCATCGCCACAAAGACTTCCATCGCATCTCATCCCCGACCCCGTTGGAAAAACGGGAATAATAATAATAATAATAATAATAATAATATCGTATGGCCTCGGGTGCCTGGTGCAAGCTTTGTAATTTGACACCCAGAGGGTAGCTTGCATGTCGAATTTCGTTGTTCCATGAATCACTATGAAAGTCAAGGAGGTTAGATAGCAGATATCTAA
The DNA here is from genome assembly GCA_946902985.2 of Meconema thalassinum. Classification (NCBI taxonomy): domain Eukaryota; kingdom Metazoa; phylum Arthropoda; class Insecta; order Orthoptera; family Tettigoniidae; genus Meconema; species Meconema thalassinum. The sequence goes on along the minus strand of OX336393.1, from coordinate 268,616,526 downwards.
GCTCCTTGAACATTATAGTGCTTTCTAGTAGAGAAATGAGGAACTTTGTGTTGCGGAAACTCCCGAGATTAATTTTGCCATTATGAACTCGGCCTACTGAATTCAAATGGGTTCTTTGACATGCCAACATCGTATGACATGCGTATCGTATTTTTGCCGCCTTTCAAAAATCACTTACCACGGTCAGGGGCGAACCTGCAATCTTGGGGTTAGTAGACCGACACGCTATCCACTCACCCACCGTGGCAAGCTACGGGAATAATAAGGGGTAGATATACAATACATACATAAATCTAATACTTAAAAATGAACTTAACGACATCTCAGCACTATGTATTTCAGAACATTGGCTGAAAGAGGAACAACTCGAATTAATTCAATTCCCATGGTTTATACAAGCTAGTAAATACTCTAGATCTAATATTAGCCATGGTGGTACTTGTATCTTCTTAAGAAATAATTTAGATCATGAACAGTTAACAGCTTATGATGATCTCATTATGGAACATGATTTTGAATTCTGTGCCGTAAATTACAGCAGGTTAAGTTAATAATTGTATGCGTATACCGTTCTCCGTCAGGAAAGTTTCCTTTATTTATAGATAAATTATAATTGTTACTCAATAACATGAGCAAAGTAAATTTCGATACAATAATTTGTGGGGATGTAAATGTGGATTTTTTAAAATTTGAGAGAAATTGTGGATTATTAACACAGTTACTAATTTCCTATGGACTGAAACCTACAGTAAATACCCCAACAAGAATAACAAAATTTAGTAAAACCACTCCGGATCAATTTTTTTTAAATACAGATAAATATCACCATTCAATAGAAGTCTATTGTCCGGGTTTTAGTGACCAGCATGGACAAATACTGGGGTTTGAATTACCCGATACAATCAATAATAATGATAATGGAGTAAAATCAAAGTGCAGGTCATTCACTGAAACAAATGTTACATATTTCAATGATTTATTAAATAAGGAAACATGGTCAAAAATGTATAAACTAGAAAATGTAAATGATAAATTTAATGCATTTAACAGTACCCTAAAACACTATTTTGAAACAGCATTCCCCTTTAGACAAAGAACTGTTCAAAATAACAAAACTAGCAATTGGATAACAACGGGGATTATAAATTCATGTAAAGAAAGAAATTGCTACACAAATTATATAAACAATACCACACAACATCTGAATTCAATTTATACTACAAAAATACCCTAGCATATTAAATAAGGTAATAAGACTAGCAAAGAAAATGCATAATGATAATTTTATTTCCCTATCATTTAATTAAAAAAAAGGGCTATGTGATCCGTGATCAAGAAAGAAACTGAAAAATCTGCTAAAATACAAAGGAACATTACACTGACCAGAAATAATAAAGTGATTAATTAGCTTAGCTTAATTCCTGCCGCTCCTTCCGGAGCATAGGGCCTTGGCGAAATTTCTCCACGCAGTACGGTTCCTGGCCATTCTCTTCACTTGACTCCACCTCTGCAATTTCATTTTCGATCGTCCTCTTCCAGGTCTTCTTAGGTCGACCTCGCTTCCTGGCGCCTTGAGGATTCCAGTCTAGCGCCGCCCTCTCAATAGCTCCGTCCGGCTTCCTTAGTGTATGACCAATCCAGCGCCATTTCCTCTCCTTGATCTGGATGCTAATCGGTTGTTGATTGGTGATGGTCCAAATATCTTCATTTGAGATTATGTCCGGCCACCTCACATTCATGATGCGACGCAGACATCTGTTAATGAACACCTGTAGCTGGTTGTTGATCGGTTTTGTGACTTTCCATGTTTCACAGCCGTAGAGAAGAATCGACTTTACGTTGCTATTGAAAAGGCGGAGCTTGGTCTTCCTGGAAATGTTTCTATTTTTCCAGATGGGGTAGAGCTGGACAAAAGCACCATTTGCCTTCCTGATTTCGGCTTCGAACATCTTCCTCTGCTCCCCCATCATTTGTGACTATACTTCCAAAGTAGAGGAAGGACTCAACTCGCTCAATTTCCTTTCCGTTGACTGTCAAACTAGTCGTGATGTCAGAATTTATCCTCATCTCTTTGGTCTTGTTGGTGTTGATCATCAGTCCTGCACGTTCTGCTTCTCTCTGCAACCTCCCCAGCTTATCTTCTATGTCTCGGTACCGTTGTGCCATAAGACAAATGTCGTCTGCGAAATCCAGATCTTCAAGCCTGTCATTTATACCCCATTGAATACCCCTCTTCCGTCCTCCCATTACCTTCTTCATCACACTATCCAGGACCAACAGGAACAGAGTGGGGGAAAGGACACACCCCTGTCTAACTCCGGAACTGACCTTTATCTTTTCTGTTAATTTGCCTTCGTGAAGAACCTGGCACTCATACCCTTCGTACATCTCTTCCATGATTTTGATGATCTTTGTTGGAATCTTATATTCCTCGAGGGTCTTCCACATGATTCTTTGATTTACGGAGTCGAAGGCTTTCTCGAAGGCAACAAATGTGAGGTAAAGGGTATTCCGCCACTTCACACTCTGCTCCAGGATGATTCGGAGGGTGTTGATGAGATCCACACAGCTGCGATGTTGTCGAAATCCAGCCTGTTCCTTCCGAAGCCTTTTTTCTATGCAGTCTTTTATACGATTCAGGATGACTCTCGCCAGCACTTTGCTTGGAATGGACAGCAAGGTGATACCCCTCCAGTTGTTACAGTTTGTGGTGTCCCCTTTCTTCGGCAACTTGACTATGAACCCCTTCTTCCAGTCGGTTGGTATTTTCTCCTCCTTCCAGATCTTCTCCAACAGCGGGTGCAGCAGATCGATCGAAATATCCAGGTCTGCTTTCAGTACTTCCGATGGGATATTATCCAGACCTGGTGCCTTCCCGCATTTCATCTGCTTCAACGTTGTCCGTATTTCGCCCCGAGTTGGGGAGTCGGGGCTGATGCTTGGGTCACTTTCTGCTTCCTCTTCATCTTCTCCTCGCTGCTTACTTTCTGGTCCTCTATCTCTATTAAGAACCTCCGCAAAGTGTTATCTCCATCTTGTCAGCTGCTGTTCACACGTCGTGAGGATCTCGCCCGTCTTGCTCTTCACAGGCCTAGTTTTATTAAAACCTTTCTTCGAAAGCATCTTTGTGATGCCATAGAGCTCCTTAACGTCCCCCCTTCTTGCTGCTTCTTCTGCTTTCTCCGCCTGCTCATCAATCCCCCTCCTATGATCCTTCCGTACACTCCTCTTTACCTCCCTGTTTGCTGTTGAATACTTTGCTTGTGTGAGAGCCTTCTGCTGCCTAGTCTTGCAGGTGTTGAGCTTGGCCTTAATCTCCTTCCTATAATTTATCTTGTCCCAAGTCTGATCGGATATCCATTCTTTCCGCAGGTAGTTCTTGTACCCGAGCTGCATCTCACTGGTTTCCACGAAGATATTCTTTACCTCGCTCCACACAGTCTCCACGTCCTTCTCTGTCTCGGAGTCCATCACCTGGAATTTATTTCTGAGCTCGAGTTTAAATTGGTTCAATCTCTGATGGTTCTTAAGCTTGCCCACATCAAACTTGTAGTGCCGAGTGTTGAACTTTCGGCGGACTGCGACGATCTTCATGTGGAAGTTGGCAACCACAAAATGATGGTCACTACCAACGTCCGCTCCTCTCTTGTTCCTAACATCTTCCAAGCTTCTTCTGAACCTCCTGCTCACCGCGATGTGATCAATTTGATTTTCTGTGACTTGATCAGGAGACACCCAGGTGACCTTGTGGCACCGCCTATGAGGAAATACCGTGCCACCCATCACCAAATCCTGACTGGTGCAATATTCCGTAATTTTATCCCCATTGTCATTCATCTCACCAAGGCCATGTTTACCCATGATCTGCTCCAACCCCTCATTGTTTGAGCCCACCTTCGCGTTGAACTCTCCCATAGCAATGAGAATGTCCTTCTTACTTGTTTGTCTTGTGCCATCTCGCAGCATTTGGTAGAATTCTTCCTTCTTCTCTGGCTCGGATTGTTCTGTAGGCGCATAGCATTGGATGATGATCACATTCCTGATCTTTGTCTTGAACCTAGCAAACATGAGCCTACTAGAAATTGGCTTCCACTCCATAAGGCTTCTCTTTGCATTTCTGTTGAGCAGCAACCCCACTCCATCCCTGTGTTCTTCATCATCGCCCCCAGAATAGAGAAATGTAATTCCATCTGTTGTCTGTATTTCACCAAATCCTGGCCACCTCACTTCACTCAATTCTAGGATATCCAGCCCATAGTTCTTCATCTCCCGTGTCACTTGTTTCAGTCTGGTTTTCTCCATCAAGGTCCTTACATTCCAGAAACCGATTTTCGTAGTCCTCTTCATGCCAAAAGTCGTCATCAGATTATCCGTCCGGTTTTGTAATTTCTCTTCAGTTTCCGTAATCAGTTTATTAAAGAGGAGCGAGTGATTAACCCACTGCCTCCGAGTGCCTTGGAGGGGCTGCCACCTTAAGCCTGAGGCACCAGGCTGATTTTCTGTCAGGGTTTCTTCCCTTAGCCTTTGAAGAACCAACTCCTACAAGGCAGCAGTTGTTTCACCAGAGCCCAGTTAGCCGTAATTTCTTCAGAGTTCCTGTAGGGCCTTCACAGCTACCGTAGCGGTCTTGAGGCACACAAAGTCCCCACTGTACTTCACCCCTACAGACAATCCCTTACTTAATTACGTTGCCCATCTCCCTCGACGAGGTCGAGGGGTTGGATTTGTGGGAGACAAAGTGATTAATAGTCCAGAGGAAATAGCAAACACTTTTAATGTCTATTTTCTGGAAATTACACAAAAATTATTAAATAAATCACAGGTAAATACACTAAATTCTAATAATAAAATAAATATATGTAGTGATTCTTTATTTATAAAACATGTCACAAGTGAAGAGGTAAGAATAGTTATAAAAGAGCTAAAAAATAAATTCTGTGCTGGCATTGATGGCATCCATGATGCAATTTTAAAGAAATGTGCAGAAAATATAATAAATCCACTTACACACTTAATAAACAGTTCAATTCTCTCAGGAACTTACCAGGATATTTTGAAGTTATCAAAAGTAATTCCAGTGCACAAAAACGGTTCAAAAGATGAATTAGATAACTATCGTCCTATTACCTTACCAACTGGTATTGCAAAAAAATGTGGAAAAAATCATGTATAAGAGACTGATAAGTTTTATAGAAAAAAATAAAATATTATCAAACTCACAACACGGATTCAGAACGAAAAAATCTACACAGACAGCAATTTATGCATGTATTAATAGTATACTGAAATTAATTGACAATATGGAACATGTAACTGGCCTATTCTTGGATTTATCGAAAGCATTTGATGTTGTTGACCGTAAAATCCTCCTTACAAAACTAAATCAATATGGTATTAGAGGTCTAGCTAATAAATGGATAGAGTCTTACTTAACAAGGCGTAAACAAATAGTAAGCTTGAGACACAAGGATGATGGAACCAAATTACTTAATGAAACATTGTCCAATGAAGGAATTATTAAATTTGGAGTACCCCAGGGATCGGTTTAGGGCCCACTACTTTTTCTTCTATATATCAATGATATAACACAGAACGTTCATTCACATAAGGAAATTTTGTTTGCGGACGATACAACACTTGTAATAAAAGGTGAAACTAAACAGGTCATACAGCAGTCTGCTGACTCCGTTACAGGAGAGTTAACCAAATGGTCACAAGATAATCGCCTCATAATAAACTACAAAAAAAACAACAGTATGTCTAAATTTCCACACTATACAAAATAGGAATCCTGCGATGCCCAATATAACATTAAATGGTCATCAAATTGAAAATAAATCAGAAACAAAGTTTTTAGGACTATGGATACAACATGGCTTGAAATGGAATAAACATATACAATATCTGAATACTAAAATGAACTCGATATGCTTTGAGTTACGTATTTTGAAAACCTGCACTATCATGCACACATTAAGAAATACTTATGTTGCTTATTTCCATTCATACTTAAGATATGGGGTCATATTTTGGGGTATGTCGCCAGATGTACTAAGCACGTTTAGGATACAAAAGAGGGCGATTAGAATTATGGCAAATGTAAACACTAGAGAATCATGTAGACCTCTGTTTAAAGATTTAAACATTCTCCCACTGCCCTGCATATATATATTTGAAAGTATTGTTTTTTTTTAAGAATTTAATAAATAAGGATGTTTTTCTTAAAATAAACAATGATGTTCATGGGCATAACACAAGACAAAATCAAAACATTCATATTTCACACACACACACAAGCATATATCAAAAAGGAACTTTTCACACAGGAGTTAAATTATACAATAAACTACCCCAGTATATAAAACTTGCCACAAAAATAAAAACCTTTGATAGAATGTTGAAAGCTTATCTGCAGTGCAATTGTTTTTACTCTGTAGTTGAATATCTTAGCGTATAGGAGCGATGAAATCTATAATTATATTTTACTTTTCGATTTTAATTGTAATACCTAGCTGTAAGTTGTTGTATTTATAGAATAAAGTTTTCATATTATGATAATAGAGTAAGGTGTAAATAGTTGTCCTATAAGATTGTATCTCTTAAGATCTGTTATTATAATAAGTTACAAATAGTTATAGTATTAGTGTTATATACGGTACCTATTACTACTTTTATTTTATAGATGTAAATTCTGACGTGTCCTATCTCAAAAATGTATTGTATACATGTATTTGATCAAATGGAATTAATAAAATCTATCTATCTATCTATCTATCAAATATCGCTTTCTTGCAATACCTTGAATATTTATAGCCTATAATTAAAAATGATTATTGGTTAAATAAGTGTTAATATATAGGCTATTATAATTAAACGATTAATGAAGAAAGGACGAGTTATTGGTAAACGTTACCGGTACGGCGAATAGCCTATAACTCGTAGCTTTCGTCTCATTTTAGCAATTAAACTGGTCAAGTTAATGCATAATATACCAATATAACAACCAGATAGCAGATTCTCACATGTAACCTATTTAATCGACACCAACTTAATACAATATACCAAGATATGTTAGACCAGTGAAATTTGAAATATGCAAATCACACATTTGGTAGGCAAGCTGTATGTTATGGTCCTTTCTGTTGCGAAATTTTACTAACTACTCTTTCAGGAGACACTTGTATTTGAAATATTCAAGAAAGGCCAAACCTCTAGTTATTATTTCATAAGGTGAACACTTAAAAACAAAACCACAATCCGAAATGATACCGGTAATGAAAATGACGATTCATTGCCAATGAAAATCAAATGGAGATTCGCGAACCGGACGTTCGCTATGCATAAGCTTCGGTGCCATTTTAGCTCGTGGAAGCTCAATAGGCGTGTTCTGGCGCTCCCTCTGGTTTTAACCTGGGTTAGGTATGGTTACAGTGTAAACTCGCCAAAACGAAATAGGTTAAGAAAAGTTACAATATAGAGACGAAAGATGTATTGGAATTGATAATGGTGAATACATAATGGTATTGGCAGGACCGGACTTAGAGATCCAGGGCCTCTAGGCACTTGACATTTGGGCCCCCCACCATCTCGAAGCTATTTTGGAAATGTAGCAAATTAAATGCACTAGTACAGAACATATAATTTTTAATCGACTTTAATGACTATAATAAACATCAGAATAATACAGCAGTAGGAGGGGGGGGGGGGCAAGGCGGGTTTAAACGCACAGCCTACTTTCCTGGGAACATGGCTGATATCTCTCGAACGCCTGGTGGGATTTTTACAAATGAGGTGTCGTTGGACTCGAGCTGACGTCCTCTTTCCTATGGACCACTAGTCATATTTTTGAAAGAAAAAAAATTAGTTTTTTTTTTTGAAAATAGACGATAGTTTGAAAACCAAACATGATAGAACGTTGTGCCATAGTTGAAACGAATTGTCTCTATAACCTTTATTTTTATAATAAAACGTTTCTATTTTTTTAAAATGTTTTGAAAACACTTAAATTTTGAAATTTTTATATTTTGGTAACTAAAGAGTTTACAAAATATTTTGTTTAAATATAAATGAATAGCCCTGATCCCCTCTACCCGCAAAATAAGTTTCAAGCCTCTAGGATTAAAACTGTGCAATAGTGTTGATTGGCTGGTTCTGAGTCGCCCCCTACTTTCATATAAAACTTTGCCGATATCTCCCGAACGCGTGGTCGGATTTTAACGAACGAGGTATTGTTGGCGTTGGGATGACGTTCTCTTGGCTAAGCATGCGTGTTGGTATTTTAAAAAAAATGTTTTCTGGATTGGCGCTATTTTGGAAACTGTGAATTTTGGGAAAACGTTTGTTTGACGTTAATGAAAGGTGGGTATGCCCTCTAGGCGGGCAGCAAGTTTCAAGGTTGTAGGAGGAAAAACAAAATGATAGCCTACTTTCTCGCGAACATTGGTGATCATTGGCGAACGGATGGTCGGATTTTAACAAATGAGGTGTCGCTGGACTCGAGCCGACGTCCTCTTTCCTATAGACCACTCCTTCTATTTTTGAAAAAAAAAGATTTTTTTTAAAGTAGGATATAGTTTGAAAACCAACCATGATAGAATGTTGTGCCATAGTTCAAACCAATGGTCTCTATGACCTTTATTTTTTTGTAACAAAACTTTTTTATATTTTGAGATTTTTTGAAAACCCTTAAATTTTGAATTTTTACTATTTTGGAAACTAACACGATGACAAAAAAATTTGTTTAACATACATGAAAGATCCCTATCCCCTCTACCACGAAAATAAATGTCAAGTCTCTAGGACCAAGAAAAACCTATGCATTTTTTAAAAATAAAAGCGTGTTCGTAGACAAAAAGCCGGTAGCGCTTGACGTATGTTACAACGAGGCTATGATTGGCCACGGTGGATACTGGAAATGGCCGATTTATGGCAAAACGAGGGGTCGCTTTTCGCTATTTTTTTCCTATGACGAAAGAATGAAGGCGAATATTTTGAAATGTGACAAGCATGCTAACATTTTTTACCCCTGAAGGGGATCTTCAACGTTTTAGTTAACGGTGATGAGCGAGATCGCTCTCTGACACAACAGACGGTTGTAGGATATGACCAAGAGATTCTTAGACGTTGGCGATCTCGGTAACCGTGCCCGGAAGAAATGAATTGCTATTTTGGTGGGATGGCGGGGGCAGCTTATGACGGTTGGTTTTGTGACATTTCCTATGACGGATAGAGGCGAATATTTGAAAATGTGTTAAGTGTGCTAGGAATTTTTTTATCCCTGAAGGGGATCTTTAACATGCTAGTAAACGGTGATAAGCGAGACTGCTGTCTGGCACAGTAAATGGTTTTAGAATATGGAAACCTATAACATTTGCTCGACCAAGTCATGTGCATGTACGCAAAGAGCCAAAACGGTAAGGTCATTGGCCTGAAATGTTATAAACTAAATATTGAACTGGGTCAAGTGTTTTAGGATGAATGTATGTGGTTAACATGATCATGTATTGAGGATGGCCGCTTGCTAGTAATTATTATTACAGTAAAATGTTTAATAAAAATAATAATAATAATAATAATAATCATAATAATAATAAGACACACACACATGTTTTGAATGCTAACACGCACACAGTCCAGCTCACTGGTGACTGGATATTGTACCAAGCCAGAGGACTCTTGAGAGCTGTTGCTGGTGCTGACGAGGCACGAATGTCTACGTCAGCAGGAAGTGTGATATCAGTTTACTTGCCTCGTGGTGGCTAGCAGGTGTGCTGTTTAAGCAGAGACTGCCATTTTGGTTCTGAGACAGTAGGATTATCGATGTATAAGAGGTAGCCATTTTGGTTCCTTATTAAAAACATGAAACTAGTATAAGGTACACGAATCTCATTCAGATTGAGGAATGTGAAGAGGCGTGGGAACACGTGCGAGAGAGAGACAGATAACCATTCAAGGTCAAAACGCTGAGAAAATACAACTTTTTCTGTTGCTAGGCTAACTGATAACGATTGCGTTAGTCATGCACTTGCCATTTTAGCACACGGACGTATACAGTAGAGCTGTGAAAGAAAAATCCTTTTTTTGTGTAAGTACCTATGAATGATTATTTTAATATCGTCATGCTAATGAACCTTAAATATGTAGTTATTGGTTAGGTAATTATTGATTTTTTAATTTATTTGTTTGCAGATAACCGGTATACCTTACATGTCTGAGATACTAGAAACCAGTTTACTTTTGAGCCCGCTAGAAGGAAACAGCAAGAAGCCACTGCAAGTGAAGGTGTGATAATTTTTTTAAACTAACTTGTTTCATTTTTATTTTGTTTTATATTTTATTTTATGAAATGCATGTATTAACCTGAATTTAGGTATTTATAACGGTTTATTTTATTTATTTTTAGAAACTTGGAAAGAAAAGCTTACCGCCGTAGCAGTCACTGAAAACCCGAGACGCAGTAAAGTGCAACCATTGTTTCCAGGCAGTGAACTATTTAAAACTCAGGTAAGCCCAACATAAAATGCTATACCATTTTACCACTACTGAAAACTCGTAGACAAAAAAATTCATTACCTGTACATGACTAGGACGATGATTGCTTTCTTGATTAATGACTATGTATTGGCAACCGGTACAAGACCATATTGGTTGTTTACCTGGAAAGTACAAGGCCATATTGGATTTTGTAAAAAACAAATATTTTAATTTAAGTGACATGCCGTTCCCCACAATAATAATAATAATAATAATAATAATATTAATAATAATAATAATATTAATATCGTATGGCCTCGGTGGCCGGGTGCAAGCTTTGTTATTTGACACACAGAGGGTAGCTTGCATGTCGAATTTAGTTTTTCCTTGACTATGAAAGTCAAGGAGGTTAAATGTTAGATATCTAATCTCATTAAACTCTATAGCGCTTTCTAGTAGAAAATGAGGAACTTTGTACCCTATGAACTCAACGAATATATTGACAGGTTTGAACATGATAATCTGAACAAAATGACATGACATTATTATTTTTTGTTTATGTATTGGTTAAAGGGGAATGTAAATGACTGCAGCTTTACAATAAGAAAATAAATACATGGGTTACTGTTAGTGCCGACATACAGTTTATTATAATTTTTATGGTGTTTTGATATATTAATGCCAATTAACGTTAAAGTTTTATTTACAAGTATTGATTGATTGAGTGATTGGTTATTTTGTTTGCTTTTAGGTGTCGTCAAGCGCCATTAACGTAATGAACAGACAGTGAATAAGCATACATTGTGCTTTGAAGTACTCTGTGCAACGTTAATAACTTACAATAAGAAAAAGTTTTTTTTATAACATATGGCGTTAGTACCAAATACAACAAGTGAGCAAGTTGGTTTACCACGTGGGTTAAATTTAAAATCAGAACATGACCGTTGGTTAACATTTGAATCCTGGCCTGTAGGCTTTTTGTCGACACATGAACTTGCAAAAGCCGTTTTTTTTTACTCGAACCGAGAAGATGTGGTGCGCTGTGTGTTTTGTCGTATTGAACTTTCACACTGGGAAGAAGGGGATGATCCCTTTAGAGACCATTTGCGATGGTCTCCTTGTTGTCCTTACATGCTTGGAAAACAAGTGGGTAACATACCCGTGTATTCATTTTATCGAACCACAAGACCATTGGCCGCTACTCACGTTGCTGAATCACAAATAAATAAATAATAATAACAATGATGTATTACCAGCCAACAACGGTAGTGTCGATATATGTGGTCCATATGCCATACACAGTGTTGAATTGGCATGTGCTTTTGAAAAATTGGGAGTTTGCAAGACTAAAGCACTAGCACACCCAGAGTACAGCTCTGTTGAAAAACGTTTAGAATCTTATACAAATGTTTGGCCATTAATATTAAAACACCTTACCAAACAGCTAAGTGAAGCTGGATTTCTTTTATGCTGGTGAAGGGGATAAAACAATATGTTTTTATTGTGGATTTGCTTTAAAGGATTGGCAAATGACTGATGACCCTTTTGTGCAACACGCTCGTTGGTTACCTAACTCTAAATACACGGTGTTGCTTAAAGGTCAGGAATTTGTGAACACTACTCGTAAAGAAAACGTGATTGCAGCACAAGACATAAAATTGCTTTTAGAGTTAGAACACGTGGAGCAAATACACGAGGCTGAAAAAAATGACTTATCTCACGAACAGATACAAAAGTGTGACCAACAATTATGTAAAATTTGTTATCAAGATGAACAAGGTGTTGTATTTTTGCCTTGTGGACACATGATAGCCTGGGTCAAGTGTGCATTAGAACTCAACACTTGTGCTATATGCAGAAAAGCAGTATCTGCTACAGTGAGGGCATTTCCTACATAAATATTATAATTTATTAGCAATGCATAGTGCAAAATCCCTAATTGCACAATATTATTAAAGCTGTTTTAGAGTGTAATAGATATGCTTTTCTTTTGTTTATAGACTACTACAATGAATGTTCTGAATGCTGTGGGTCAAGCATGAGGCTTAGAGACAAAGAAGCTCAGCGAATTGCCAAGGCATATTCCATTCCGCATTATCAAGATTCGGAATTTGAAAACAGCATATGGTGATCGTGTACTTTGTGTATGTGAAAACTTTGAGACATTTCTGCCTACACGGTTTAATGATATGTCGGAGAGTGTTTTTGATGAAGTCAATAATGCTGTGGAACCTGTACACTTAATTTATGAAGGTTTTAAAAGCAATAGGTGCATGGTCCGTTTTAATTAAATGAAAAAAAAAGTGAAATAATAACGGAAAATATAAGTGATGACAATGGACTGAAAGAAAAAAATGTGTATAGAATAATAATGTTTTAGTTTTTAGTATTGTCTTAAAAATATTATCATGAAACCAAAGAAAAATGTATATGAAGTTTGTAAATAAATGCAAAACGAAGTTACAATGTTGTTTTATTTCATACAAAAGTTAGAACATTTAACATTGCAGAGAATACAAGATTATGACAATAGATGCACACTTAATACAACTCTTTCTCTCTTTACAATAGTCTGTTATAGTTTTTTTTAAACACAAGGCTTTTTGTAGATCTTTTTATAGCAATGTCCATTCACTGTTGTTTTCAAAAACTGGGGATGCCGCAATGGTTTTATAGGCATTTTGATCCTCTTGCAATACTACGGTACCTTTTTGCATATCAAGAGCAGATGACCAAGTTGTTCCACTCTTTAAAACGACAACAACAACACTACCTCTTGCATAATTTGTGATGTTGATGGCTCTTGCGGTGTGGAAGACGGATTAAACATAACTTTTAGAACAGGGGTTAAACGTTGCTCAGTAAACAATCCACTATTTTGAGTAGCAATATCGTTTTCTTGATTTTTTGTCGACGGCAACTGTGTTTCACGCAGTACACTACATTGATGATCACTGACACTTAAAACTCACAATTTTTACTTTTTAGGTCACTACGACAATGCTTGGAACGTTGTTTTGAACAGCGCCAAATAACAGTTCCGTTTTTATTGGTTCGTTTCACAATATATGAATATCCTTTATAGTATGCATAAGGCTTACCATACCTAGTCACTGATATTTCCATGTCAACTGTCAAGCATAGACTAAGCTCTAGTAAAGTCAACTTGGTAATAAGAATAATAGTTTAATGTGAGAAAAAATATGGATCCAAAGTTTAAACTTTAACACAAAAGCCAACACATGAAATCATAGTGTGTTAAAGTTTAAACAAAGACCTTGGCTAAAGGCAAACGTTGATTTTTTTAAACCAATTTTAGTCCATGATCTAGAGCCTGTTTAAGTGCCATGTCATGAACAACGTGATATAGGATTTACTGTCAACAGGTGTTTACTGCGTATGTCAAGGCTGGCTGTAGACTAGTGGGTTAGACAGCCTTTCTTGCTAAGGGTCTCCTATATACCCTAAACCTGGCTATACATGTTAGTTCTAAACATTTATTGGTTTATCGAATATTGAGTTTATATATAGAACTTATACAAGCACGTCTTGCACGCGGTCAAACTTCACAAGAGTCACATGCAACACGCAAAGTATGTTTCCGCTACCTAGCGGTAAATATGAGCGCTACCTGAACAACTAGCATGCCACCTAGCGGAGGATATGAACACTTACTAATGATATCCAAAGTGAGCTGAGGTTAGGTTAGGTAAAGTTAGGTTAGCCATGAAAATAAGCTACCAAAATAAGCTACCAAAAATAATTGGTTTTTACTCTTGAGGTCATGGGTTCCAACTCGATTATGGCCAGAATTTAATTATCATCTGAGAGTTGAAAATTTAGGTTAGGTGAAGATAGGTTAGGTTAGGTTAGGTGAAGTTAGGTTAGGTATAGTTGGGTTAGATTAGGTTAGGTTAGGTGAAGTTAGGTTAGGTTAGGTTAGTGAGCTAAAGTTAAGTTTTAAATATTCCCTCTCTTTCAAATACTTTCCAACACCAAGAAAAAATCCACTAAATACATTGACAAAAATAACTTGTCAAATAAGCCAATACAAAAGCCAACAGAAAAAGCCAACACAAAAAGCCAACACAAAAAGCCAACACAAAAAGCTAACACATAAGCCAATATATATAAGCTTATGGTAGGTCACTCCATCAGCAAAACAGTTGTAACCTTTGTAGTGTGAACATCGTACTGACAGGTCAGTTACTAATATGGAACTTACTACAACCAACAAAGGTAGGCAACGTGCACTCTATCAAGGATACTCTTATAACTATAATCGTCAGAATGCGAAAGGAATAATATTCTGGCGATGCTCAAAAGAGCAACAAAATGTCGAGGCAATCTGAAAACTAAAAATGGAAAGGTTTTAAGTGTGAGTGTACATCAATGTAGTGCTCCAAACGAACCACGGTTGCTGTTTCCGAACAATTATCCAAATGCTAAGAAGCAAGTTCAAGAAAACGATATTGCGGCTAAAAATAGTGCAGTGTTAAAAGGACTTATCATGACCTCAAAAAGTCATGTTAAGACAGTTGTCAACGTCCAAGAAACCTTTAACACTATCAAAATCCACGCAGACTATAAATGAAGTGGTATTGCAAGAGGATCAAAAGGACTATATAGTAATAGTGATAATGGTAATGATGATCATGATGATGATAATGATGATGTTGATGACGATGATGATGATGATGATAATGATGATGGTAATGCTTTGTTTACACCTAAAAATTCATTTGTTAAATTTGTATACTGGAACAAACCCAGTAAGCTAATTCAACGGCTTCGACACTTGCATGCTTTACAACAAACTGGGCATACCGGTCACGATTGGGAAATCAAAGAAATTGAACAAGAGCTACGTCGTGCTAAAATTATTGTGTATTGGCTCTACCACTTTGCGACCACTTTTACCCCCACTCTTGGTTCTGATATTTGCTTATTTGCTTCCACTTTTATCTGAGCTCTTTGGATCCATATTTGCTCTCACATTAAACTATTATTCTTATTACCAAGTTGACTTTACTAGAGCTTAGTCTATGCTTGACAGTTGACATGGAAATATCAGTGACTAGGTATGGTAAGCCTTATGCATACTATAAAGGATATTCATATATTGTGAAACGAACCAATAAAAACGGAACTGTTATTTGGCGCTGTTCAAAACAACGTTCCAAGCATTGTCGTAGTGACCTAAAGAGTAAACATTGTGAGGTTTTAAGTGTCAGTGATCATCAATGTAGTGTACTGCGTGAAACACAGTTGCCGTCGACAAAAAATCAAGAAAACCATATTGCTACTCAAAATAGTGGATTGTTTAATGAGCAACGTTTAACCCCTGTTCTAAAAGTTATGTTTAATCCGTCTTCCACACCGCAAGAGCCATCAACAACACAAACTATGCAAGAAGTAGTGTTGTTGTTGTCGTTTTAAAGAGTGGAACAACTAGGTCATCTGCTCTTGATATGCAAAAAGGTACCGTAGTATTGCAAGAGGATCAAAATTACTAAATAGTAATAACAATAAGGTTTTATGCCTATAAAAGCATTGCGGCATCCCTAGTTTTTGAAAACAACAGTGAATGGACATTGCTATAAAAAGATCTACAAAAAGCCTTGTGTTTAAAAAACTATAACAGACTATTGTAAAGAGAGAAAGAGTTGTATTAAGTGTGCATCTATTGTCATAATCATGTATACTCTGCAATGTTAAATATTCGAACTTTTGTATAAAATAAAACAACATTGTAACATCATATTGCATTTATTTACAAACTTCATATACATTTTTTGGCTTCATGATAATATTTTTAAGACAATACTAAAAACTAAAACATTATTATTCTATACACATTTTTTTCTTTCAGTCCATTGTCATCACTTATATTTTCCATTATTATTTCAATTTTTTTCATTTAATTAAAACGGACCATGCACCTATTGTTTTTAAAGCCTTCATAAATTAAGTGTACCGGTTGCACAGCATTATTGACTTCATCAAAACACTCTCCGACATATCATTAAACCGTGTAGGCAGAAATGTCTCAAAGTTTTCACATACACATAGTACACGATCACCATATGCTGTTTTCAATTTCCGAATCTTGATAATGCGGAATGGAATATGCGTTGGCAATTCGCTGAGCTTCTTTGTCTCTAAGCCACCTGCTTGACCCACAGCATTCAGAACATTCATTGTAGTAGTCTATAAACAAAAGAAAAGCATAACTCTTACACTTTAAAACAGCTTTAATAATATTGTGCAATTAGGTATTTTGCACTATGCATTGCTAATAAATTACAGTATTTATGCAAGAAATGCCCTAACTGTAGCATATACTGCTTTTTTGCATATAGCACAAGTGTTGAGTTCTAATGCACACTTGACACAGGCTATCATGTGTCCACAAGGCAAAAATACAACACCTAGTTCATCTTGATAACAAATTTTACATAATTGTTGGTCACACTTTTGTATCTGTTCGTGAGACAAGTATTTTTTTTTCCAGCCTCATGTATTTGCTCCATGTGTTCTAACTCTAAAGGCACTTTTATGTCTTGTGCTGCAATCACGTTTTCTTTACGAATAGTGTTCACAAATTCCTGACCATTAAGCAACACCGTGTATTTAGAGTTAGGTAACCAACGAGCGTGTTGCACAAAAGGGTCATCAGTCATTTGCCAATCCTTTAAAGCAAATCCACAATAAAAACATATTGTTTTATCCCCATCACCAGTATAAAAAAATCCAGCTTTCACTTAGCTGTTTGGTAAGGTATTTTAATATTAAATGCCAAACATTTTTATAAGGTTCTAAACGTTTTTCAACAGAGGTGTACTCTGGGTGTGCTAGTGCTTTAGTCTTGAAAACTCCCAATTTTTCAAAAGCACATGCCAATTCAACACTGTGTATGGCATATGGACCACACATATCGACACTACCGTTGTTGGCTGGTAATACATCATTATTATTATTATTATTATTATTATTATTATTATTATTATTTATTTGTGATTCAGCAACGTGAGTAGCGGCCAATGGTCTTGTGGTTCGATAAAATGAATACACGGGTATGTTACCCGCTTGTTTTCCAAGCATGTAAGGACAACAAGGAGACCATCGCAAATGGTCTCTAAAGGGATCATCCCCTTCTTCCCAGTGTGAAAGTTCAATACGACAAAACATACAGCGCACCGCATCTTCTCGATTCAAGTAAAAAAAAACGGCGTTTGCAAGTTCATGTGTCGACAAAAAGCCTACAGGCCAGGATTCAAATGTTAACCAACGGTCTTGTTCTGATTTTAAATTTAACCCACGTGGTAAACCAACTTGCTCACTTGTTGTATTTGGTACTAACGCCATGTGTTATAATAAAACTTTTTCTTATTGTAAGTTATTAACGTTGCACAGAGTACTTCAAAGCACAATGTATGCTTATTCACTGTCTGTTCATTACGTTAATGGCGCTTGACGACACCTAAAAGCAAACAAAATAACCAATCACTCAATCAATCAATCAATACTTGTAAATAAAACTTTAACGTTAATTGGCATTAATATATCAAAACTCCATAAAAATTATAATAAACTGTATATCGGCACAATCAGTAACCCATGTACTTACTTTCTTTTTATAAAGCTGCAGTCATTTACATTCCCCTTTAACCAATACATAAACAAAAATAATAATGTCATGTCATTTTGTTCAGATTATCATGTTCAAACCTGTCAATATATTCGTTGAGTTCATAGGATACAAAGTTCCTCATTTTTCTACTAGAAAGCGCTATAGAGTATAATGAGATTAGATATCTAACATTTAATCTCCTTGACTTTCATAGTCAAGGAACAACTAAATTCGACATGCAAGCTACCCTCTGTGTGTCAAATAACAAAGCTTGCACCCGGCACTCGAGGCCATACGATATTAATATTATTATTAATATTAAAATAATAATAATAATAATAATAATAATAATTATTATTATTATTATTATTATTATTATTATTATTATAGGGAACGACATGTCAGTTAAATTAAAATATTTGTTTTTTACAAAATCCAATATGGCCTTGTACTTTCCAGGTAAACAACCAATATGGTCTTGTACCGGTTGCCAATACTGTACCCGTTCGTCCTGGGGATGCGATGACCCATCTGCTATTACATCGCATTCCTGGATTTCCAGGACAGAGCGGAGTTAAATGAACACCTAGTCAAATAAGGAATGTGTCGGAAATTCAGTTGAAATATCTCAAAAGCAGAGGGTAACACAAGATAAAGTATCTCCAGGGTCGTTACGGGTTTAAATTTAATTTAAAAAAATACAAATATCAATGGGCGCCATCCACTGAATCCCTAGCAAACCACATCCTTCCTGGTTAAGCCTTAATTAAGACAAGGAAAAAAAAGGAAAATCACATCACCATCAGATCACAACTAAGATAAAAACAAATTTATTCAACTTTGATAGTCAGACAGACATATTAAACACTCATCCTACCTGAGAGCATGGTCGAATGCCAACGTTAAATTGTCATTGTCCAGAAAATCGAACCATCTCCATTCTACTCAAAGTGTATTTAATCCACATAAAATAGGAAAAATTTCTAAAGTTCTCTTGGGTTCTCAGGATCACCGTAGCACTATGTCTTTGAGTCACTGACATTCGTGATAACTGAGACCTAATTTCTCTTTAAATTAACATCATGAATGTGGATGTAAAAAATATTATTAATCTGTCTAAACACACATATTATAATCACATATTTTAAATATCACATAATTTATGGCTTGCATGGCATTATTCAAATGCTGAATATGTTAGTAAAATGCTCCTAAACATCGAATAAGTAATTTTCACTATTTACACTGTCATTAATCATTGCTTGTTTTGTAAATCACAGAAAATCCACTATTCATTGGTAATAATCATCATCATCATCAAAATTAATTGTTTAATTCATCAACACAAGTTGCAATTCTTCAAATCATTCTCAAATAAATTTATTTAAATCCATTTAAATTTATTAATCATCAGCTTCTTTAGTTAATTATCACCTTCTAATTCAGTTATTCATCATCTATTCAATTATCTATTAATTTATTTAAGTCAGCTTATTTATTCAATCTTTAATTCATCCATTTATTTAATACATTGATCTATTCCAAAATTTAATTTATCAACTTATTTAAATTTTATTCATCTGGTTATTTAGATTTTTATTATTTCATCTAGTCATTCTGATTTTTATTTCATTAGGTCAGATCATTAATATGTTTAAATTTCAGATTATTATTTCATTAATTATTATTATCAGAAAATCTTGTATTATCAACACTATTTATTTGTTTAATTTCCTAACAAATTGTTTAATATGGTTTATAGAACGTTGTCTTACAGTTTTATCACTTCCAAGTTATATCTCGTATTCAATTATCATGCCAAAAAATATTATTGCCTTCACAAATTCACGTTGGATTTCACTATCCACAACTACATTATATATTTTCACTTTATCAAATATCACATTTGAATACCACAATTATTCCACAAACTCCATAAATATTCAGCGCACAGCATGAATCTCAAAATTATGCTAGACTGGGTTCGACAACCTCATGTCTGCTTCAAAATACATTAGCAATATTGCAACTTCCACTTGGCAACTTCCACAAAATGCCTATCACAAACTTCACTTAATCACGTTGCATGATCTACAAAAATACATAACTGGCTTCAAATTATCAACGCACACAATCTCCAATAACTGTAATTAATCTGATCACATCTAGACAACTTCTTAAACAATTAGGAAAAAATATTACCTTAGTAATCGTAATCAAATTTAAGATCTGCTTTCAAATAGCATAAATTCTCTTAAAATTCTCATAATTCACTTCACAGAAAAACACCAATGTGCTATAATCTCTCACATCGAAATATGCAATACTGATCTACCTTAAAATAAATCTGACCATTAATGATTCATCTTATAAGATTCAATTACTTTAAATCCTTCTCAAAGGTATCAAATTCAATCATAAAAATTATCAAAAGCATCAGCTGTATCAGCTGTTAAATGAAAGTACTCTCAAATGAGTATAGCCACAAAATATTGGATTGGCAAACAAGAATTACAAAATGTAACCCTGCTGACCTGCATTTTTAATTTATTTAACAAAATTCGACTGATATGTGACTAGTTGTTCCTTGTTTGATCCTCTTACAATCTCAAGTACACTCGGATGATAAAAATGAGTCCCTCAATGGCAAGTAAGATGAGTAATCACCACACGATCGTATAAATACGAAAGGCCTTGCCCCGTCGTCTAACATGATAATGCCCTGAACGATGGGTAAAGATGTGTACCACCACGCAATCGTATAAATACGAAAGGCCCCATCTCGTCGTCTCATGAGTGAATGTACCAGATTGGAATCAACAAGTCTCTAGTTGTCATATAAAAACGATATTCATTCACTTGAGTGAATAACATCTTAATATCTCCAAACAATCCAATGGAAAAATCACTACTGATGAATAATACACACTCGCTAGTATGCAATGAACTGACGAAGTGATTTAAATAATCCAATTGCAGATCACGAGTTCGAAATACTCGTCACACAAAAATAACTATCCAGGAAAACTATCCTTACTGGAAAATATCTAAAAGACCAAACATCTGCTTAATAAAGCCAACCAATGGTGAGAATTTCGTATAATGGTGCCTGCCATATCATATGGTAACGCCATATTCTAGCAATACTCGGACAAATAATGTTTAAGCCATGCCTAAATAATTGTTGAACTCCTACTAGAAAATATATACATGTATGCCCAGTGTTCATGAAAAATTCATATTATAAAGTCATAACTCTTACAGTACCTTCTCATATCAGCTGTTATTATATTTCAAAGATGGTCGATTATTCTCATGTGTAATAAATTTCTCGAAAGATCGACGTGAATATCGTTTCACCCACGCGATAACGATCGCCTTCATATCCCAAGTGAATCAGCTGTTAGACCTCCTCTTCTTCAGGAATCGAATCCATCGCTCCGTGGTGCCATCGCGTCTCTGTCTTCGTTTACTCCGACATGATGAACTGCATGTTATCCATAATGGATACTGTCCAAAACCTGACGTAAAAGTTCATAAAAGCAGCGTACCCCATATTCCTCTTCTATGTTACGCCACTGTCCCATATAATGTTCGGTTTGCTTGTTAAAAGTTCAATCTCCACAGCGGTTAAGTCTCACTTGCAGAAAATAAATTTTATTTATGAGAGTGTATAAGTTTTTGAAACACCCTGTAGCTGTGTTCGTACTCGATATTTTATGATAACTCATGAAAAAGAATTCTATTAATGCACATGTCAATGTTCATAAGTGCATATAATTGTAACAGTTCATTTGCTTAAAAGCGTTAATGTTGTTTGGACCCCATGGTCGCTCTACATATTCCGTTATGAAATGCATAGTCGTAATGTAATTTGAATGTCTACGTTCATAATTGCAGTATATTGTAACTATCTGCCTGCACAATTCTATTACTGAATACAAGTCCCAACTCAATGTTGTAACTGAATGTTGAAATGAAGTTCAGCTTCCTTAATGTCGCCTGCGTATAAAAGTCGGAACTAGCCCGCTCGGATCTACTGCATTGTTCCAGAATGATCTATGCTTAAAGCCGGCCTCGCCATGCCGCTTTGCTATACTGTTCTGCGTTATAAAATGCAGCTCGAAATCAAGTTCTCAAACTCGTATTACAATGCTGTTCTGAACCCCGGCCTTTCTCCTCCGTACACGGCCCGTACAGCCTGCCGCTTAACCGGTCTTCTCGCCGTCTGCCCTGCTTGCTCGCCTTGGCCCAATGACCTACTTCCTGCTCTCTGCTTGGTTAAGTAATACTGTCGCCTTCGCTTTACGTAACCAGTGCTGTTCACCGCTCGACTTTACCGTACGCTCTGCGCATGTGTACCACTCAGCTCGCTGGTTGAACTCGACTGACTTCTCTAAACTGCATCGACCAGCTCCTACCTGGCGCGGTCACGTGATTCTCTCCCACCATCTACGGTCGTGCGTCACAAATATAATCTCGACCACCTTCATCTCGGCTATTAAGTTATACAATAACTTAAGGGATTATCTGTCTTTCTTCAAGTTATTATCATATATAATGCTTGTTATTTCTTCTCTTCTGAGATGATTAAATACAATGTTCCATTTAGCTCTTAATAAAACTTTCATATTCCTCTCATAATTCCATCTACTTGACTGGCAGTGCCTTCTTGATCCTTGGCATTCTACGGCATTTCCTAGCATTCCTCTCTACTCGATTTTTCCCATAAATCTCAACTACGGCTTAATGTCAGCTGGCGTAGCCGATAGCCTCAACTAGGTATCGGGTACATCTCTCCCGTACATCTCCTTTTTTTATCAGGCTTGAGAAAAAAATACACTCTCAGGCATTCTATACACAACATATGTACACGATAGCTCTATAATCCTCTTATTCAGCATAATGATACTTTCTAATGCTAGCTGGGTTAAAAGTCCCCACAACTTCATTAGTATCCATTCTGACAATCTTGTAGCTGTTATTTCGGTACGTTTCATCAATTCGGAATGGACCCGCGTACAGTGGCGCAAATTTATGGTAGATCTTCAGTTGAAGATTCGATGTGACTGGCTTCCTAATCAGCACCTCGTCATTTTCTTGAAATGGCTCGTGGAACCTCCTTCCTGCGTGTCTCCTGGCTCCCTTCTCCGCCTGTCTTCTGAGTCTCTCTTCTGCCATCTCGACTCTTCTTTCTTGTGTAGGTTGAGGATCTACTGGTGCCTTCACGATTCGATCCCATGGTCTATCAGGTTTCAATCCATGATGAAGCATGGACGGAATCTGTCCTGTGCTTTCATGTATGGTGGAATTCAAACATTGACTAATGATGGGTATCACTTCCATCCATCTGTGGTGTTGACTTGACACATATAAGCGACACATTTTACTAATTTCCGGCATAATTCTTTCGGCTGGATTTCCCTCTGGATACCGCACAGAATTAAATACATGCCTAATTCCTAAACGTTCCATCGAAGTAGAAAATTCCATACTGGTGAACTGTGATCCATGGTCACTCAACAAAATTTCAGGTTTCCCCATACTTGGAATAACTGTTTTCTCTAATCTGTTGATCACGTACTTGGATGTAGCTTTCTGGATAGGACATAGAGATACGTATTTAGAAAATAAGTCTACTGTCACCAAAACAAACTGGTTTCCTTTCGTCGAACGAGGAATCGGACCGAAAATGTCCGTAGCGAAAAGTTCTCTCGGCTTGCTAGGTAATATTGATCTAGGAACTTCCTTCATTAGCTTAGATGAATATTTGCTTCGCTGACAACTGTCACAGGTCTTTATGACGTCGCGGATCGTTTGTCCGATTTGTCTCCAAACGAAAGTTTCTTGGGCAAGAGCCAAAGTCTTGTCTACACCTACATGAGCTGCGGTTCGGTGTATCATCCAAATAACTGGTTTGACAAGCCTGGGTGGGATCACTACTCTAAGTTTAGTATGATCCTGATCAATATATTGGCATATAACACCTCCCATAATGTGATATTTTCTAGCTTTTATCTCAGTTCTTCGAAAATCTGGATCAGCGTTGTCCATCCTGCGTGTTAAAAACGGTAAATTCTTCGCAAAGGTGCATATCTCTTCTGAGTTTGCGCTAACATCTTCAACCTTTCCAGAGTTCCCTGGTCCTCTTGAATTAGATTTATATGGTTGACAATCACCTCCTCACAAGGGTTTCTGCTCAACGCATCCGCTAACAGATTTAATTTCCCAGGTCTATGCACAACAGTTGGGTTAAATTGTTGTAAGAACAGAGCCCATCTGGTGATGCGGTCACTTGCTAAGTGAAAATGAAAATCCACAGTCTGCTTCCATTCTCCGACCGGGTCAGGAATGGAATGAATGAAGCCTCTATCTAGCGGCGAGGATAAGAACTGTGCCGGCTGCCGAGGCCTGACGCACTCCTCTGGGGCAATGATCAAAGGAATGACAGATGAAATGAAATGATAGTGGAGAGTGCTGCTGGAATGAAATTTTGACAGGGAAAACCGGAGTACCCGGAGAAAAACCTGTCTGCCTCCGTTCTGTCCAGCACAGATCTCTCATGGAGTGACCGGCATTTGAACCACGGACTCAGCGGTGAGAGGCCGGCGTGCTGCCGCCTAAGCCACGGAGGCTCACTTGCTAAGCCTGTCTTCATATTAAATTGGAGGGCTTTATGATCTGTGATCACCGTTATGTCATGTCCAAATAACACCTTCTTCCACGTCTTAAGAGCATGAACCACTGCTAATGCCTCTAACTCGGTTGCATAGTAATTCTTTTCACAATTCCTGAGCTTGCGACTGGTGAAAGCTAAATATCTGTGTTTGTTGGTATTGTCCAACTGATATAGGATCCCACTGATGCCTATTTTGGATGCGTCTGTCTCCACAAAAAATCTTCTAGCAAAATCTGGGTATTCAAGTTTGACATTCTGGATCAACATGTTCTTAGCTGCTAAAAACGCTTGATTGCATCTATCGTCCCATTTCCATCGATTTCCCTTTCTTAGTAAATCCTGCAGAGGTGCCATCGTTTCAGTATATTCAGGACAATGTGTTGAAAAGAACTGACACATTCCTAAAAACTGCCGTACTTCTTTAAGCTTTCTTGGGGTTGGAAATTCTGAAATAGCCATGATCTTCTTTGGATTGGGCCTATAACCATCTCCATCGATTCTATGTCCAAGAAATTCGATTTCTTCATGAAAGAACTGACATTTGTTGAAATTCACCTTGAAGTTCGTCTTCCGGAGATCTTCAAAAAGCATTCGAAGGTGCCTGATATGCTCTTCCGCTGTCTCAGACGCTATAATCAGGTCATCAATATAGCTCACTACATGCTCCTTAACTGCATCTGATAAATTCTCATCTAGTGCTCGGATCATCACCGGACCACTATTCTTTACTCCAAAAGGTAACCTATTGAACACATATGTTTTATGATCAAATAAGAACCCTGTATATTGTTTGCAGTCTTCTGCTAGCTCTATATGATAATAAGAACTAGTCAGATCAATAGTAGAAAAGAAACTCTTTCCTCTGAATCTGCGCAACCATTCACGAATAACAGGTGGCCTGTCGTGTTCAGGAAGAACTCTTTCATTTAGGGCTCTAGCATCTAAGCATATCCTCAGCTTACCATTAGGTTTCTTGACAACAGCTAAAGGATTCAAATAAGCAGTCGGCATCTTCTTGATAATTCCATCCTTCTCCATATCGCTTATCATGGTACTGACTTCCTCCTTCCATTTATCCGGAATGGGATATAAATTCTTATGGTATGGTTTGTCATCCATCGATTTGATGCTGTAGGTAAAATTTTCTATGAGTCCTGGTTTATCATTGAATATGTCCTCATATTCTGAAATTGCTTGATCAAACTGCTCCTTGATTTCTGGATTTATCTTACTCTTCGTGTCAGTTTTATCCTCTATAGACCTTTCAACGCTGCATACTATCTCATCCAATATATTCTCTCTAAAGAATGTCATCTCGGATTCCTGATTTTCTATGACCCCTTCTTGAAAGTACATGCGCCTACTCTGCATATCTATGATCAGGCCACTCTCACTTAAAAAATCCACTCCTAGGATCATATCGAAATGTAGTTGACCCACAACTAGGAACATCTGTTCAAAATATCTGGTTCCAATCCCAACATCTAAAAGTACCTGACTTTTACATTTCATACTTTTGTCTGGGATCACCCCTTGAATTTTGCTAACAACAGTTGGCAACATCGTAATTTCTCCTGACAATTTCAATTCATCCAGGCAGCCTATGGATATCAAGCTCACCATAGCCCCCGTGTCCACTAATGTCTTTATTTCCTTTCCCATGACTTCCACATTGATAACTGGCAATTCATGTCTATTCCCTCGATGTACTACGTCTTCCTCTTCAATTAAATCCTCGTCCTTGACCTGATACGTTTCAACAATGATGATTGATTCCCAATGATTAGTATTCTGCTCTGAAATTAATTTGTCGTTTTTTTCCTTCACCACTCGTGCCTGCTCGATTAACATCTCTAGTTATCTCTTCGGGTGGTGCACTAGGCTGTCTACTTTCTTGCCTTGATCTCCCATATTCTCGATTGTCTTGTCTTTCATTTGGATCATTTCTTCTGCTATCCTGCCTATCGTTCTGATTAGACTGTTGACCTTGGTTCCAGTTGTATCGACCTCGATATCTATTATTGTACCTATTCCTATTCTGGTATCTGGAATTCTGATCATAGTTCCTGTATCTACTGTTTCTTGCGTCCTGATCGTATGGCCTCTCATATGGTCCTCGATATCGATCATTCCCGCGAACGTTGTGAATATTACCTCTATTCCCTTCGTTCCTTCTGTTTCCCCAGGAATCTCTTCTATCAGTCTGTGCTGCGTTATCGACAACTACCGCATTCACCTCTTGCGTGTTTCGATTCTCGTTCGGTGCAGTTCTGGGTGTGATTTGAGCGCTTGTGTAATCTAATCGTCGTAAGAAATCGTCATAGTGCTCAAGTGTGTTCGCTCCCGATGCTATGAGTGATCGTTGTACCTCAATTGGCAACTGTCTTGCTATAGCTTGCAAAAGCTCTTCTTCTGGCAATGGAGGAATCAAAAACTCCAACTTAGCCAATTGCCAAGTAAAGTAATTAGCATAATGCGTTGGATGTGACGTAGAGTAACGCTTCGAATACATTTCTGCTCTTACGTTCAGCTGATCCTCTGCACTCCAAAATCTCCTTAAGAATGCTATGGCAAATTGTTCCATATTCGCAAAATCGCTCCTGAATGCGCGAAACCAAGTTAACGCAGGCCCACCTAAGGCGCGTTCGACTATCCTTAGTTCTCTTTCCTTGGCTACTCTATGTTCTGCCATGTAATCGCGAATATCCCTCAGAAATTCGACTGGTGTGACTCCTGTGTTTCCTGAAAACTTCCTTGGTTTGTCGTCCAAATTTCTGATGATGGTCACTGGACCTGAGTATCGTTCACTCGTACCAAACGTACTCCTATTCGAATTCGGATTATCTTGAGGGGTTGAACTAGCCCTTTCGAATGTTACATTCTGTTGCGTTTGACGGTCTTCTCCCACGCTAACCTCTTGAATGTTCATACTGCGGTCTATCGGTGTCTGATTCATCGATACCTCCCCCGTTGTAATATTTTGACTTGTGAAACTATTTATTATAGATTCTAGTTTAGTCATTCTATCTTCTGTTCTTTTTTCTACGGTCTTGACCTTAGTTTCCAAATTATCTAACGACGTAACATTCTGCGTTCTGTTACTCTCTTCTAAATCGTTCTTTAATTTGTCTATCTTATCTTCGCATGTAGTCTTTACTGATGCGACTTGTTCCTTTAACTGATCAACATCTGTCCTAAACTGAGTTGAATCTATCTTCATCGCTTCCTTATTCTCAGTAAATCTCGCTTCCAAGTTCGCCATACCTGCGATTAATTTCTCATCAAACCCTGCACGTTTTTCTTTTGCTTCGGCATCGACCTCACTATACCGTTCTTCCACTATTGCACCGACTCTATTTTTAAATAAAGCTAAGTTTTCATTAACTTTTTGCTCTATATCATCATCAATTTTCCTAATGTCTATCTGCAATTGGTTTTCTAAGGATTTTAAGTTAGAATTAACCTCTCCTAAGACTTCCTCTTTAACGGTCCCAATTACTGACTTTAAACCTTTGATTTCATTACCTAGATTCATTTCTAGACCTTTGATTTTAGATTCGAAAGATACTTCGGTAGACCACTCTTGTATTTTGCCTACATCTGCCACTAAACCATCAATGTCGAATCTCAACTTCGATACATCCGATTTAATGTCTTTCTGAATAGACATAACATCTGTTCTTAAATTAAGAATATTTTCTTCTTCTCTAATTTCTAAATCAATAATATTCTTCCTTAACATTTGCACATTTTCCTCTCCTTTCATTTCTACTGCTTTTATATCTAATTGTAAAGCCTTAAATATTTCATCATTCTTTAATGTTAATCTATTCTCCAAACTAGTTAAATTGTTTTTCAACTCTGTGTTATTTTCTTCACTACGAGCTTGTAATCTAGTTTCTAATAATTTAAAACTATCCTTCAAGTTAGCTTCACTAGCTTTCAAATTATTTTCATTGCTAGCCTGTAATGATTTTAATTCATCCCTATTACCGGACTGTAATCTTTCTTCCAATAATCTCAAATTATTTTCGTTACTAGTCTGCAATGACTTCAACTCATCTTTACTATTTGACTGTAACCTAGTCTGTAATGACTTTAATTCATCTTTACTATTTGACTGTAATCTAGTCTCTAATGACTTTAAATTATCTTTCAAATTGTCTTCATTACTAGCCTGTAATGATCTCAAATTCTCTTCATTACTAGTCTGTAATAATTTTAAGTTTTCTCCATTACTAGTCTGTAAAGCTTCCACATTTTCTTTACATCTAGATTCTAACCTAGCTTCTGACTCATTTATCTGCTCTTTAACTTCTGTTTCCATTTTAGAAATAGTTACTGCAATACCAGACATGCCATTCTGTAACTCTCCTAACACCTTAGCTAAATCTTCCGGTAACATACTTATATTTTTCAATGAACGTTTTATTCAGAGACGTTAGACAACAACACATCACAATGTATCAATTCCTGCATTCATTTGGGTATAAGAAACATGACATATATCTAAACATGATATAACACTAATATGATTAACATGATCACTGGAATTGGCATACAAGTATATTGTCTGACTAAGTTTAATAAATTTTATAACATCATTAAATGAAATTGAGATCAATCTCTCCGTAATCTAAATCTGATGTGATTCCATAGAATAAACAAAATCGAAGCCCCACAGATGGGTAAAGCCAATTCTCCCCCTCTCTCTGTACCCGTTCGTCCTGGGGATGCGACGACCCATCTGCTATTACATCGCATTCCTGGATTTCCAGGACAGAGCGGAGTTAAATGAACACCTAGTCAAATAAGGAATGTGTCGGAAATTCAGTTGAAATATCTCAAAAGCAGAGGGTAACACAAGATAAAGTATCTCCAGGGTCGTTACGGGTTTAAATTTAATTAAAAAAATACAAATATCAATGGGCGCCATCAACTGAATCCCTAGCAAACCACATCCTTCCTGGTTAAGCCTTAATTAAGACAAGGGAAAAAAAGGAAAATCACATCACCATCAGATCACAACTAAGATAAAAACAAATTTATTCAACTTTGATAGTCAGACAGACATATTAAACACTCATCCTACCTGAGAGCATGGTCGAATGCCAACGTTAAATTGTCATTGTCCAGAAAATCGAACCATCTCCATTCTACTCAAAGTGTATTTAATCCACATAAAATAGGAAAAATTTCTAAAGTTCTCTTGGGTTCTCAGGATCACCGTAGCACTATGTCTTTGCGTCACTGACATTCGTGATACCTGAGACCTAACTTCTCTTTAAATTAACATCATGAATGTGTACGTAAAAATATTATTAATCTGTCTAAACACACATATTATAATCACATATTTTAAATATCACATAATTTATGGCTTGCATGGCATTATTCAAATGCTGAATATGTTAGTAAAATGCTCCTAAACATCGAATAAGTAATTTTCACTATTTACACTGTCATTAATCATTGCTTGTTTTGTAAATCACAGAAAATCCACTATTCATTGGTA
This sequence comes from Meconema thalassinum, assembly GCA_946902985.2. Taxonomy (NCBI): domain Eukaryota; kingdom Metazoa; phylum Arthropoda; class Insecta; order Orthoptera; family Tettigoniidae; genus Meconema; species Meconema thalassinum. Next base: position 268,586,226 of record OX336393.1, on the reverse strand, counting down.
ATAATCATCATCATCATCAAAATTAATTGTTTAATTCATCAACACAAGTTGCAATTCTTCAAATCATTCTCAAATAAATTTATTTAAATCCATTTAAATTTATTAATCATCAGCTTCTTTAGTTAATTATCACCTTCTAATTCAGTTATTCATCATCTATTCAATTATCTATTAATTTATTTAAGTCAGCTTATTTATTCATTCTTTAATTCATCCATTTATTTAATTCATTGATCTATTCCAAAATTTAATTTATCAACTTATTTAAATTTTATTCATCTGGTTATTTAGATTTTTATTATTTCATCTAGTCATTCTGATTTTTATTTCATTAGGTCAGATCATTAATATGTTTAAATTTCAGATTATTATTTCATTAATTATTATTATCAGAAAATCTTGTATTATCAACACTATTTATTTGTTTAATTTCCTAACAAATTGTTTAATATGGTTTATAGAACGTTGTCTTACAGTTTTATCACTTCCAAGTTATATCTCGTATTCAATTATCATGCCAAAAAATATTATTGCCTTCACAAATTCACGTTGGATTTCACTATCCACAACTACATTATATATTTTCACTTTATCAAATATCACATTTGAATACCACAATTATTCCACAAACTCCATAAATATTCAGCGCACAGCATGAATCTCAAAATTATGCTAGACTGGGTTCGACAACCTCATGTCTGCTTCAAAATACATTAGCAATATTGCAACTTCCACTTGGCAACTTCCACAAAATGCCTATCACAAACTTCACTTAATCACGTTGCATGATCTACAAAAATACATAACTGGCTTCAAATTATCAACGCACACAATCTCCAATAACTGTAATTAATCTGATCACATCTAGACAACTTCTTAAACAATTAGGAAAAAATATTACCTTAGTAATCGTAATCAAATTTAAGATCTGCTTTCAAATAGCATAAATTCTCTTAAAATTCTCATAATTCACTTCACAGAAAAACACCAATGTGCTATAATCTCTCACATCGAAATATGCAATACTGATCTACCTTAAAATAAATCTGACCATTAATGATTCATCTTATAAGATTCAATTACTTTAAATCCTTCTCAAAGGTATCAAATTCAATCATAAAAATTATCAAAAGCATCAGCTGTATCAGCTGTTAAATGAAAGCACTCTCAAATGAGTATAGCCACAAAATATTGGATTGGCAAACAAGAATTACAAAATGTAACCCTGCTGACCTGCATTTTTAATTTATTTAACAAAATTCGACTGATATGTGACTAGTTGTTCCTTGTTTGATCCTCTTACAATCTCAAGTACACTCGGATGATAAAAATGAGTCCCTCAATGGCAAGTAAGATGAGTAACCACCACACGATCGTATAAATACGAAAGGCCTTGCCCCGTCGTCTAACATGATAATGCCCTGAACGATGGGTAAAGATGTGTACCACCACGCAATCGTATAAATACGAAAGGCCCCATCTCGTCGTCTCATGAGTGAATGTACCAGATTGGAATCAACAAGTCTCTAGTTGTCATATAAAAGCGATATTCATTCACTTGAGTGAATAACATCTTAATATCTCCAAACAATCCAATGGAAAAATCACTACTGATGAATAATACACACTCGCTAGTATGCAATGAACTGACGAAGTGATTTAAATAATCCAATTGCAGATCACGAGTTCGAAATACTCGTCACACAAAAATAACTATCCAGGAAAACTATCCTTACTGGAAAATATCTAAAAGACCAAACATCTGCTTAATAAAGCCAACCAATGGTGAGAATTTCGTATAATGGTGCCTGCCATATCATATGGTAACGCCATATTCTAGCAATACTCGGACAAATAATGTTTAAGCCATGCCTAAATAATTGTTGAACTCCTACTAGAAAATATATACATGTATGCCCAGTGTTCATGAAAAATTCATATTATAAAGTCATAACTCTTACAGTACCTTCTCATATCAGCTGTTATTATATTTCAAAGATGGTCGATTATTCTCATGTGTAATAAATTTCTCGAAAGATCGACGTGAATATCGTTTCACCCACGCGATAACGATCGCCTTCATATCCCAAGTGAATCAGCTGTTAGACCTCCTCTTCTTCAGGAATCGAATCCATCGCTCCGTGGTGCCATCGCGTCTCTGTCTTCGTTTACTCCGACATGATGAACTGCATGTTATCCATAATGGATACTGTCCAAAACCTGACGTAAAAGTTCATAAAAGCAGCGTACCCCATATTCCTCTTCTATGTTACGCCACTGTCCCATATAATGTTCGGTTTGCTTGTTAAAAGTTCAATCTCCACAGCGGTTAAGTCTCACTTGCAGAAAATAAATTTTATTTATGAGAGTGTATACGTTTTTGAAACACCCTGTAGCTGTGTTCGTACTCGATATTTTATGATAACTCATGAAAAAGAATTCTATTAATGCACATGTCAATGTTCATAAGTGCATATAATTGTAACAGTTCGTTTGCTTAAAAGCGTTAATGTTGTTTGGACCCCATGGTCGCTCTACATATTCCGTTATGAAATGCATAGTCGTAATGTAATTTGAATGTCTAAGTTCATAATTGCAGTATATTGTAACTATCTGCCTGCACAATTCTATTACTGAATACAAGTCCCAACTCAATGTTGTAACTGAATGTTGAAATGAAGTTCAGCTTCTTTAATGTCGCCTGCGTATAAAAGTCGGAACTAGCCCGCTCGGATCTACTGCATTGTTCCAGAATGATCTATGCTTAAAGCCGGCCTCGCCATGCCGCTTTGCTATACTGTTCTGCGTTATAAAATGCAGCTCGAAATCAAGTTCTCAAACTCGTATTACAATGCTGTTCTGAACCCCGGCCTTTCTCCTCCGTACACGGCCCGTACAGCCTGCCGCTTAACCGGTCTTCTCGCCGTCTGCCCTGCTTGCTCGCCTTGGCCCAATGACCTACTTCCTGCTCTCTGCTTGGTTAAGTAATACTGTCGCCTTCGCTTTACGTAACCAGTGCTGTTCACCGCTCGACTTTACCGTACGCTCTGCGCATGTGTACCACTCAGCTCGCTGGTTGAACTCGACTGACTTCTCTAAACTGCATCGACCAGCTCCTACCTGGCGCGGTCACGTGATTCTCTCCCACCATCTACGGTCGTGCGTCACAAATATAATCTCGACCACCTTCATCTCGGCTATTAAGTTATACAATAACTTAAGGGATTATCTGTCTTTCTTCAAGTTATTATCATATATAATGCTTGTTATTTCTTCTCTTCTGAGATGATTAAATACTATGTTCCATTTAGCTCTTAATAAAACTTTAATATTCCTCTCATAATTCCATCTACTTGACTGGCAGTGCCTTCTTGATCCTTGGCATTCTACGTCATTTCCTAGCATTCCTCTCTACTCGATGTGAGCGCTATCTTTACAATTTTTCCCATAAATCTCAACTACGGCTTAATGTCAGCTGGCGTAGCCGATAGCCTCAACTAGGTATCGGGTACAATACATAGTAATTAATCAAGAAGGTAATCATCGTCCTAGTCATGTACAGGTAAAGAATTTTTTTGTCTATGAATTTTCATTAATGGTAAAATGGAATACCATTTTATGTTGGGCTTACCTGAGTTTTAAATAGTTCACTGCCTGGAAACAATGGTTGCACTTTACTGCGTCTCGGGTTTTCAGCGACTGCTACGGCGGTAAGGCTTTTCGTTCCAAGTTCCTAAAAAGAAATAAAATAAACCGTTATAAATACCTAAATTCATGTTAATACATGCATTTCATAAAATAAAATATAAAACAAAACAAAAATGAAACAAGTTAGTTTAAAAAAATAATCCCACCTTCACTTGCAGTGGCTTCTTGCTGTTTTCTTCTAGTGGGCTCAAAAGTAAACTGGTTTCTTGTATCTCAGACATGTAAGGTATACCGGTTATCTGCAAACAAATAAATTAAAAAATCAATAATTACCTAATCAATAACTACAAATTTAAGGTTCATTAGCATGACAATATTAAAATAATCATTCATAGGTACTTACAAAAAAAATGGATTTTTCTTTCACAGCTCTACTGTATACGTCCGTGTGCTAAAATGGCAAGTGCATGACTAACGCAATCGTTATCAGTTAGCCCAGCAACAGAAAAAGTTGTATTTTCTCAGTGTTTTGACCTTGAATGGTTATCTGTCTCTCTCTCTCGCACGTGTTCCCACGTCTCTTCACATTCCTTAATCTGAATAAGATTCGTGTACCTTATACTAGTTTCATGTTTTTAATAAGGAACCATAATGGCTACCTCTTATACATCGGTAGTCCTACTGGCACAGAACCAAAATGGCAGTCTCTGCTTAAACAGCACACCTGTTAGCCACCACGAGGCAAGTAAACTAATATCACACTTCCTGCTGACGTAGACATTCCTGCCTCGTCAGCACCAGCAACAGCTCTCAAGAGTCCTCTGGCTAGGTACAATATTCAGTCACCAGTGAGCAGGACTGTGTGCGTGTTAGCATTCAAAACATGTGTGTGTGTCTTATTATTATTATTATTATTATTGTTATTATTATTATTATTATTATTATTACTAAACATTTTACTGTAATAATAATTACTAGCAAGCGGCCATCCTCAATACATGATCATGTTAACCACATACTTTCATCATAAAACACTTGACCCAGTTCAATATTTAGTTTATAACATTTCAGGCCAATGACCTTACCGTTTTGGCTCTTTGCGTACATGCACATGACTTTGTCGAGCAAATGTTATAGGTTTCCATATTCTCAAACCATTTACTGTGCCAGACAACAGTCTCGCTTCTCACCGTTTACTAGCATGTTAAAGATCCCCTTCAGGGGTTAAAAATTCCTAGTATACTTAACACATTTTCAAATATTCGCCTCTATCCGTCATAGGAAATGTCACAAAACCAACCGTCATAAGCTGCCCCCACCATCCCGACCAAAATAGCTATTCATTTCTTCCGGGCACGGTCACCGAGATCGCCAACGTCTAAGAATCTCTTGGTCATATCCTACAACCGCCTGTTGTGTCAGAGAGCGATCTCGCTCATTACCGTTAACTAAAACGTTAAAGATCCTCTTCAGGGGTAAAAAATCTCAGCATGCTTGTCACATTTCAAAATATTCGCCTTCATTCGTTCGTCATAGGAAAAAATAGCGAAAAGCGACCCCTCGTTTTGCCATACATCGACCCCGTCGAAATGGCCATTTCCGGTATCCACCATGACCAATCATAGCCTCGTTGTAACATACGTCAAGCGCTACCGGCTCTCTGTCTACAAACACGCTTTTATTTAAAAAAAATGCATAGTTTTATTTTTTTGGTTCTAGAGACTTGACATTTATTTTCATGGTAAACTCTTAAGTTTCCAAAATACAAAAATTTCAAAATTTAAGTGTTTTCAAAAAATCTCAAAACATAAAAAAGTTTTATTATAAAAAATAAAGGTCATAGAGACCATTCGTTTCAACTATGGCACAACGTTCTATCATGTTTGGTTTTCAAACTATGTTAAACAACATTTTTTTGTCAACGCGTTAGTTTCCAAAATAGTAAAAATTCAAAATTTAAAGGTTTTCAAAAAATCTCAAAATATAAAAAAGTTTTATTATAAAAAAGGTCATAGAGACCATTGGTTTGAACTATGGCACAACATTCTATCATGTTTGGTTTTCAAACTATCGCCTACTTAAAAAAAACTTTTTTTTTTCAAAAATAGAAGGAGTTTTCTATAGGAAAGAGGACGTCGGCTCGAGTCCAGCGACACCTCATTTGTTAAAATCCGACCATCCGTTCGCCAATGATCACCAATGTTCGCGAGAAAGTAGGCTATATTTTGTTTTTCCTCCTACACCCTTGAAACTTGCTGCCCGCCTAGATGGCATACCCACCTTTCATTAACGTCAAACAAACGTTTTCCCAAAATTCACAGTTTCCAAAATAGTGCCAATCCAGAAAACATTTTTTTTTAAATACCAACACACATGCTTAGCCAAGAGAACGTCATCCCAACGCCAACAATACCTCGTTCGTTAAAATCCGACCACGCGTTCGGGAGATATCGGCAAAGTTTTATATGAAAGTAGGGGTGACTCAGAACCGGCCAGTTAGCACTACTGCACAATTTTAGTCCTAGAGGCTTGAAATTTATTTTGCGGGTAGAGGGGATAGGGGCCATTCATTTATGTCATACAAAATGTTTTGTAAACTCTTAAGTTTCCAAAATATAAAAATTTCAAAATTTAAGTGTTTTCAAAAAATCTCAAAAAAAAAAGTTTTATTATAAAAAATAAAGGTCATAGAGACCATTCGTTTCAACTATGGCACAACGTTCTATCATGTTTGGTTTTCAAACTATCGTCTATTTTCAAAAACAAAAATTTTAATTTTTAAAAAAAAATATGACTAGTGGTCCATAGGAAAGGGAACGTCAGCTCGAGTCCAACGACATCTCATTTGTAAAAATCCCCCCAGGCTTTCGAGAGATATCAGCAATGTTCCCAGGAAAGTAGGCTGTGCGTTTAAACCCGCCTTGCCCCCCTACGTACAGTCTATGTTACTATAGTTACGTTATTCTATAACATTTATAGAATCATATGACGAACGTTCTTCTGTGCAAATGAATGAATGACGTCATCATAGTCAATTGACTACATTATTTCTGACTCTATGTACATTACACAGAGTGAATTGAGCCCGTTCTCTCCTATGTTAGATCTTAACTCTTTACTCTCTTTAGCACTGAAAATGACCGTTCTGCTGAGCAGTTTGACGATGGTGTATACAACAGCATTCGGAGCGCAATTCCTACGTTTGGATAAATGTCCAAAAAGCCTTTTTTCGATAAGTATTTGTATAGCTACAGTGATGATAACTCCATAACTGCATCATTCGACGACAAATGAGCTTGCAGGTGCAGACACTCGTTTTCCAAAGTGCTATCCAAGTCCCCCGGATAAAAAGTTATAAGGTTTCTGGCTCCTTCATAGATGTCTTTAGATTCCGAACGATATAGTTTCGTAAGAAAGTCAAACTTTTTACTTAACTTCTCATAAGCAGATCCGCGTCTCCGTAGTTCTGTAATTAGTCTATCAATAATGACGTTAAAAATGGTAACTCTGAATTTGTCCCTGCCAGAGAGTTCGGTCTCGTTTCCTTTTACTTCGTCGAAATGGACTTTACGCTTACGTTTCCTCTGCATGTCATATGCAAAGCTATTTTCACCGGATTTTTCAATAACTTTCGACTCATAATGATCAAAGGTACTGGGTTTCCTTAAGTGTTCTAGGTATTTTACCAAAGACTGATACAGTTCAACGATCGTACCCAGTTCGATGTTAGCAGATTGGAGAGATTTGCTTACTTTTTTGAACCTTTCCAAGATGTCATTCCAGAGAAGTGACGCATGGAGCCTATAGAATGGACTGCCTGCGCGTGGCCTGGCAATGCTAAGCGTGGATACTACAGGCGAGAGAGAAGGGGAACGAAGAGGTCTAATTCTAGCTTGGTTGCGCGCAGGGCTGTTTGGCAAAATGTAGTAAAAATATTTATTATAATATTATTTTCGATAAAGCGTTTAGATAAGGCAAGCCAGGCTTTTGAGCTTATGTAAAGATTCCGCCACCGGGGCCCCTAGGCTGGCTGGGCCCCTAGGCCGGGGCCTTGTAGGCCTAGGCAGAAATCCGTCACTGCGTATTGGAATTGATATGGTGAATAAATAATGACGATAATGTCGACCCACATGTGTTTCCTACATTATATAGAGGGCGAAATTAATTTTATAAATATCGCAATGGCCCTGAATGCGTCCAGAGAATGCGCCCTTAAGACTTTCACTGTAGGCCTATAGCCTAGCGAATATTGGATATCGTTGTAGAATGAAACTGATTTTCATATTCATTTTAGGGTGACTCACGAGACTTTCCATAGTCACAGTAGTGTGTTCATAAGGGGGAGGTGAGGCAGTTAAGAAAAAACTGGAATTAGATATGGTACCGTACTTGGCCAAAGAAGGCTCAATGGTGACCATAGCCGATCGCTTCAATTGATGATCGATGATGAACAGAATATGGTGTAGCAGCTAGCCGAGGTACTGGTTAAATTCCCGGTTCTGTCAAGAAATTTGAATTGTGGTGTGGGGGCTGGAAGGGCTACTTTCAGCCTCGTGAGGCTAAACTGAGGAAAAGAGGGTTCGGTTCCTACCTTAGCCAACCTGGAAGTGGTTTCTCCCGTGGTTTCCCACTTCTACTCAAGGCAAATGCTGGGATAGCCACTGCCACCTCCTTCCCAATCCTATCCCCAATTTACAAATTAAAACACTCTCTAGTACAGCCATCACAATATCATATGTTATGAGGCAAATTCCACACACAAATACAAGGGGCTATATAACCGCGATGTGACAGTTTCTAAAAATAAGCAACAGTAACAACTGATGAGATTCGTAGCGCGCTACGTACGGTTTTAAAAGCGCCACCATAATCCTTAAAAGAACGTAGGTCGTATATCAACTGACTAAGTAACGTCACAACAGCTCGATTTCGAAATCGTCAAATATAAAATTGCAAAAACCACTAAGAATTTGATATTATATGATTTCATTTGTGCGTGCTGAGTGATCGAAGTTCATACACACATCAAAAAAAGTTTTGCATCACCTCGGTTCCCAGATCTCCGGCATATAGACGTTGACTGTGTATATTGTATCAAAGATACAGTCCCTTTGACTGTTCATAGATGTCACTAAAACTGCTCAAAGATGTAAACAACCATGCTTGAGCAGGGCCTATTAGACGGAGGGGGTACGACAGCCGATCAGTTCCAGTCATTCCACCAGGACGAAGGTACGCTGCTCATGTTGTCTGTAGTTCTACCATGCCTAGAAGGTCAATACCGCAGTTCGATCGCGTCCGCATTGTTACTTTGTGTCAAGAAGGGCTCTCAACAAGGGAAGTTTCCAGGCGTCTCAGAGTGAACCAAAGCGATGTTGTTCGGACATGGAGGAGGTACAGAGATACAGGAACTGTCGATGACAGGCCTCGCTCAGGCCGCCCAAGGGCTACTACTGTAGTGGATGACCGCTACTTACGGATTGCCGCTCGGAGGAACCCTGACAGCAATGCCACCATGTTGAATAATGCGTTTCGTTCAGCCACAGGACGTCGTGTTTCAACTCAAACTGTGCGCAATAGGCTGCATGATGCGCAACTTCACTCCCGACGTCCATGGCGAGGTCCAGCTTTGCAACCCCGACACCATGCAGCGCGGTACAGATGGGCCCAACAACATGCTGAATGGACCCCACAGAATTGGCATCACGTTCTCTTCACCGATGAGTGTCGCATATGCCTTCAACCAGACAATCGTCGGAGACGGGTTTGGAGGCACCCTGGTCAGGCTGAACGTCTTAGACACACTGTCCAGCGAGTGCAGCAAGGTGGTGGTTCCCTGATGTTTTGGGGTGGCATTATGTGGGGCCGACGTACGCCACTGGTGGTCATAGAAGGCTCCGAAACGGCTTTACGATACCTGAATGACATCCTCCGACCCATAGTGCACCCATATCGGCAGAATATTGGAGAGGCATTTGTCTTCATGGACGACAATTCTCGACCTCATCGTGCACATCTTGTGAATGCGTTCCTTCAAGATAACGACATCGCTCGACTACAGTGGCCAGCATGTTCGCCAGACATGAACCCTATCGAACATGCCTGGGATATGTTGAAAAGGGCTGTTTATGGACGTCTTGACCCACCAACCACTCTGAGAGATTTACGCCGAATTGTCGTTGAGGAGTGGGACAATTTGGACCAACAGTGTCTTGATGAACTTGTGGATAGTATGCCACGACGAATACAGGCATGCATCAATGCAAGAGGACGTGCTACTGGGTATTAGAGGTAGTGGTGTGTACTGCAATCTGGACCACAAATGCTGAAAGTCTAGCTGTATGATGGTACAACATGCAATGTGTGGGACTCATGAGCAATAAAACGAGCTGAAATGTTGTTTGTGTTGATCTCTATTCCCTTTGTATTTAAAGGTTCCGGAACTCTTGGAACCGAGGTGATGCAAAACTTTTTTTGATGTGTGTATATGATTTCATATCTCGTACTTTCAACACTAGTTTCAGATTATGTTTGAATTGGCTTTATAACTGACCTTGTGGATGGGAGTTTTAGAAAATACTTAGAATGCAGGAAAATGCAACAGTTTTTTTTTATCCTCTCAAAGTCGGAAGTTGTATGTAAAACGCAATGGTGCCTTCCATTTCTAATAACTGCTTTATTTTTCTGAAAAGACGATTCAAAGTTTTAAATACTAATATATATATTCGAGGGAAGTGGAAAATCATACATACGACTGAGAAGGGTCCGTACTCCTCAAGCGTGTGAGATCTTACCCACTAAAAACAACACCCTATCCTCTTGTCAAAAATTTATCCCGGGGCCACTTACTTATTACTTCAGGATGGTATCGTTTTCTATGCTTATCGAACACCTTCTTACATCTCAATTCATACGCAGTCCGTTGATTGCAGCCTAACTCCCTGAAATCATATAAGTCTCCCTCTTTCTTCTTATGACGGAGAACCGTTTCGACAAAGAAAGCGACCTTGTCCCAGCTGTTCTGGTTAGCATAATTTCGACGATGTTGTCTGGAGTTATTGAACCAACGTCGGTTTCAAGTTGTTGCCTTTCCGCCGTTCATCGAACGCAGACGAAGAACGTATGGTATACATCATCTGGATTATTTTCACAGTAAATGCATACAGAACTCTTTATTTTGGCCATCCGACAGGGGTAGCTCTGAAAGTAGCCATGGCCAGTCAACATTTGAGTCAGATAGTAATTGATCTCACCATGCCTTCTGGTTGTCCACTCAAGCAAACTCGGTATCAGCCGAGACATCTATCTTCCTCAGAGATCAGCATTCCACCTCTGCTGCCAAAGCTCCATCTTGCCGGCCAAGGCTTCCTTGCGGTCTTGCACCTTTCCCAGTTCTTTTTGTCTTGCGTATACGTCCTGACGTTCTTTAGCTAGTAAGTCCACTGGCGCAACACCTGAGACAACCAGTACTGCAGGCTCAGAAACAGTACGACAAGCGCAGGGCACCCTCAGAGCTCCTCTCCTCTGAATTGCAGCAATGCGTTTTCGATATTTCTCCTTCCTCAGCGAAGCAGATCAAATCTCCGCGCCACAGAGGATAATTGACTGCGCGATGGACATCAGGAGTCGCCACTTACTTTGCCGCGGACCATGGGTCAACTCAGGGCGGCTGTCACTACCTCTGCCTTGTCTACTGCCTTCTTTACACGAGACCAGTCTATCAGTTTCGTGTCAAGTGTAATTCCTAAGTACTTTGCAGTGGCTCCAGTTCGTACGACCTTCTCTTCAACTTTTATGGGAATTCTAGTGGCCAATCTCCTCCTAGTTAGCATTACTATTTCGGTCTTGGCCATAGCTACATACAGCCCATGAACGTTCGTCCAACCATTCACCCGTCGCATTACCTGATTGAGTTTCCACTGAGCCAGAACCACATCTCGGGCTACAATCACCGCTGCAATATAATCAGCGTACCCAACAAGGAATGTTTCACCGGGCATCTCCATGCGTAGTAAGCCGTCGTACAAGATGTTCCACAAATCCGGGCCCAGAATAGATCCTTGCGCTGCTCCTGCCGTGACTTCTCTCCGCCTCTGACTGTCTGCAGTGTCATATAACAGGGTACGGTACTTCAAATAATCTTTCATTATACGCACGAGGTATACAGGCAACTGGAAGGTGAATTGAAGAGCTTCAATCATATATATCCCTATAGCTGAGTTGAAGGCGATCTTCACATCCAAGGTTGCCGGAAGTGTTATTTTCCTAGAATAGTCGTTACCTTCCTGTGTTTGATTTGCAGCTTCTGCTACTAGGCGTACTGCATCTATTGTACATCGCCCACGGTGGAAGCCAAATTGGCTGTCGGACAGTTTTCAAGGATGATGGCTCGCTGTCGACTGGCTTTCCGTTTTAATCAGCACTAGCCGATAATAATAATAATGATAAATTATAGATTATACGATTTCAGAAACGCCATTATAATCAAATCAGACTGGCAGAAATTGACCAGGAGCTCACGAAAAACAATACGAGTAACTTCTACAGAATGTTTAAAGAAGAACTGACGAGCTACAATGCACCCATTCTCTGTTTTAAACGTAGGATGGGACTATTGAAACAAATAATACAGAAAACTGTAAACTTTCGCCAGATCACTTTAAGGACCTTCTTAGCTCTGAATCCCCTTGAGGTCAACTCACCTTTGAAACGTCCGAACGGAACCCAGATTCTGGATCTCCAACAGTAGAAGAATAGAACAAATAATTCGTGAGCTCGAAAGCAACAAAGCTCCAGGGGGGGGGGGCGACTTCGGTGGCGTAATTGGTAGCATGCTGAGCTTCTATGCCCAAGATAGCGGGTTCAAACCCGGCCGAAGCCGTCGGATTTTTAAGAGCGTTAAAAATCCCTCAGTATGCCTTCCTTCGGAGGGGAAGTAAAGCCGGCGGTCCCATGCCATAGATTTATTGCATGTTAAAGAACCTTCCACTAATTACACCTGTGTGAAGCAAAATTGTATAGGTTACAAATGTAAACAACGCTCTTTTGTTTCTACGTTCGTTGCCAAGAGCCGACTGCGGTGGCGTCTAGTAGCTAAGTTCTGAACTAGGCCTAGTAGTCGTTGACGGTGGCGTTTGGCGGCAAAAGTAGGAACTATTTGAAAAAATCAAAGTTGCAGTCCTTACTTGAATTAAAAAACAGATACACACACTAATACAGCCATCACAATTAACATCGGTTATCAGACAGATTCTACACTCACCCAAAGTACACGGGGCTACATGCCCGCGTTGTCGCAGCCCCTAAACTGAGGAACCAACCAACCAAGCTCCAGGGGAAGATGGTATAATTGCCGAAATGTTCAAACTAGGTGGTAGAAACCTTGCTTAGTAAATCCAATCCATTCTTACCGATGTCTGGAAAAGTGAAACCATTTCCTACGAATGGAAGTGTGTCATAATCCACCCAATACATAAGAAAGGGGCCAAAACTACTGTGCGATTTATATTGTTCTTTCTCACGCTATCGTATACCGCAAGTGATGTTGTTTTGTTTGATTGATATTTGTATTCATTTATTTGCAGATATGAATACTGTCCATTGCGGTACAGCACAATCAAACTACATTTCAATTCACAAAAAAATACACTTGACAATGAACACAGGTTTACATTTCAATATGATAATTTTATAATAATAATAATAATAATAATAATAATAATAATAATAATAATAATAATAATAATAATAATAATAATAATAATAATAAACCGTTTGCAATCTTTGCGATGTTTACGATTAATCCAATTACCCTCCCTTCTCGAAGGTAGTGCATCACCCAGGACAAACACCCACTAGCCGACCCTGAGTTCGAGTCCTGAGGATGGTCTCATTCTCAATTTGTACGCTTTCTTGTACGACCACTTCAGAGAAGCTAGACTGTCATAAACACTCTTCTGGTTATCGCTTCGTTCATTCCCTCCTTACTTCCAGAGAGATACGCACTGAGTCATGGCCGATAAAGAGACAGCTGTGGACAAAAGTGTTTTGTTGCTCGGCCGCTAATCATGTACAAGGATAGTTCGAATCAGTTCACGGGTTTGGCTTGCAAATATGGCTAAGCTTTTCATGTGAGATTAAGTTATAATTTAGACACTTTTCATATTTTATTTACAGTCAATACCATTTCATACATCTCAATCGTTAACCAGGAACTATTGATAGAGTGTGGTTAGGGTAGGGTTACCAACGTCCTGTAAAAGCGGGACTTGTCCGTTGTCCCGAATTTAGGCAAAGAAAATAATGTCCTTCCTTATTTTTAAATATAATTAAATGTACTGAATTTAAAAGGTCGCATCTTGAAAGCATATTTTTGCTGAAATGTTGGTTACGTTGGCAGCACTGTTCCTCCCATCTTTAAGAATCAAAGCGATACTGAAAGTGAAGGAACTTATTCATTAGTACTTTAACAAGCTATCGTTGAACACAAGCAAAGATATTTCATGTTCTAATTGCTTTGTTTATTATGGCGGCGCTGCCTAAAGTCTTTGGTTTGAATTTATAAATATACTTTTTCCGATAGTCTTTTCAGCTAATACAATAAAACGTATTTCGAAATTGTTGCGGTGTTTTTACACAGCGAGATTAAAAATGCATTCTGTGTACGTGTAAAGAATTTTCCTGCTATGAATGCACAATGGACATATAACAAACATAGACTTAAAGTTGAATCAGTAAAGCAATCCTGATACATCAACATAATTTAAAAGTCGTGATATGCTCAGAATTTTATGATTAAGCGTTAAAAAGCAGTGCTCCATTAAAAGAGATACCGTATGTACTTTATGAAATTATGATTGGTTCAGATACCTCCTCATGATGTATATTAACTGTGTAATGAAAAGACAGTTAAAAACTATTGTATTGTATTGTTCTTTCTCGATAGCATAGACAGACCGTAGTCACTCAATAGTATTTTATTTATACTTTAACATGTCCTGATTTTGTACTCTACCGTTATGGCAACCCTAGGTTAGGGTAGAAGCACAAGCACTGGTCGTCGGCCGATACTCGTATCCGAGTGTCCTTGCCGAGTGTACATTTCTTCCCTGCAATTCTAGTCGTTTGTGTCCATACAACATGTGGCCACACACGTTGTATCTATTGGAAGGTGGAGGACGTGGTAGTAAAATAATCATTTATATAATACAACACTCAAGCTCTTAAACCAACGGGAGTTAAAAGGTGCGGTTTGTGCAAAAATCTTCAAAATCGTCTCAATAGTACAGGAAATAGCTTACATTTCTTCAAATGTTAACCGAAATATGTTTTTGTTTAAAAAAAGTGCGTTTAAACAAATAAAAAAGACGATAGCCCCTACCAGAACTGTGTCGCATTAAGTCCGCATACACATGGGATGCTCACAAGTAACCAATCGTGCATTCAAAAGAAAGAGAATTACCCGCAGCAGTGACGAATTGCACTATGGTTTCATAACTATTGACAATTTCCTTAAAAAATACGCTTAAACAATTAAAATAAAACGCTAAGGTGTATGTTTCACAAAACTCAAGATTTTCTTAAACCAGTGGGAGTTAGAAAGTGCGGTTTGTGCCAAAATATTCCAAATGGTCTCAATAGTACAGGAAAAGTTTGCATTTCTTGAAGAGTTAATGGAAATATGTTTATTTGTTTAAAGAGTGCGTTTAAACGAGTAAACAAAACGATAGCCCCTGGCAGAGCGACTCTTATTTCTTTCCCCATACTAGCATCATGAGAGAATACACAGCCTACCGTACGTAAAATGGTCCACCTGCTTTTATTTAGTTCCTCCTATCTGGCAGTTTATTTTCTTGTGTTTCTTCCCTACCGACATAGCCTAATCTTCGTTTTTGAAATGCTGATTTTCATGTCATGTTCATTACATTTCTTGTCAAGTTCTAACATGTTGGTTTGTAAACTTTCGTTGGAGTATGTCATTACAACCAGATCATACGCATAAGCCCGACAGCTTACCTGGTTTCTTATTACGGATATAACCCTTTCCAGATGACGACTTACAGTCTATAGTAAAATTCCATCTGTGTCTGCCATATTCCTGGTGAATTATGGGACAAATAGAATATTGGTACATGAACTAGAAAGCATGAAAGCGAGATAGCTCAAAAGTGTTCTCGGCGATATCAAATTTCTCTCGATCCGGATATGTACTGTATATATCTTAGCCCGAGAAACTTTCTTGATAGAGGGCCTTGGACTGTAAATGGTTCCACAGCACACTCTGGCATACGAGGAACTGTTACGAGAACTATGAGGGAAAATGAACTCGATGGAGGAAAGTTTCTACAATACAGACGCAATGATACATAAGGATTGGATGAAAGAAGAATACGAGTTGAGACACTTGATGACATGCTTTGCAATTCACGGTTTTCACCATCGTATTTGTGCCAGGAAATATTATTACCAGGCCAGCCAGAAGTATAAATGTGTTCTGTGAACAGTGAGATACCTATCAAACAATGAAGTGCAAGAAGAGAATAGTCTCGCTGACTCAATTTTGACCTGAACAAAGTGTCATTTACATGATGTAATATACAGATTTGGCATATTGTGTGCAACACACGTATTGTTATTATTATTATTATTATTATTATTATTATTATAACTAGTTAAAATACTCTATATGACTCACAGCAAAGCCAATATAAACGAATCTTTCCTTCAGACTGAGTTACGCCAGAAGTAATTGCCTGGCGCCTTTAAGACGGCTAACCCAGTCGCAAATACGCAACACGTAGCTCGGTTAGAGACCGCTCATCGGCCGGCTAGTGCACTTTGTGAGAGCCGCCGATCATAACAAAAATCGACATGTGCTTCCCCTAATGTAAAACTCCAATACATTTGAAAATAACAACGATATGAATAATTATAGCCAGATTTTATGAGAAGATCTCAAATTGTTTATATTTCTTAAATATTAACCCATTTCCATTCACTGGTACCGACTTTATAGCATTTCAACGCAAGTCATGATCCCGTGTTATCATTCAGTGGCCATATTGAGTATAGGTTTCCACGATTTTTTTTTTCAGACAGATCCCGGGATGGCACCAGAGGCGTACGCAGGATTTCTTTCTGGGGTGGTTCATTCATGGTGGTGTACACTATTTTAAACAAGTAGTTCCGTGAAGAACTAAAGCCTATTTTCATATACATGGGTTGGTTTTCTAGTTTTGGCACCTTAGTTATAACTGGATTAATACCTCACTTAGATGATGCGGAAGTCGTTGGATCCCGTTGGTACTGCCCAATCTATTGATGGTACGAAGAGAGCGCTCGGCAGCCTGCTTAACGTCTTCAATGGTACGGAAGCGCTCCCCGCGCATTGTCATCTTCATCTTCGGGATGAGATCATAGTCGCAGGGACTGTTGTCGGGAGAATATGGGGGGTGATAGAGGACCTCCCAGCCCCAGCGATCCAACAATGCCGACACAACGCCTGCTGTGTGTGCCCTGGCATTGTCATGCAGAACGATGGGCGGTGTAACCATGTGGTGGTGCCGTTTCCTTCTCAGAGCTCCTCGGAGATGGTCTTGCAGAAACGAACAATAGTACACCGCATTAACGGTTTGCCCTCGGGGAACAGTATGGTGAATGATCACCCCATCCCAATCATAGGCAAGAATCAACATTACCTTCACATTGGTGGGGGTTGGTCGAACTGTTTGTTTCCGTGGTGATCCGTGCTGCCGCCACTCGTTCGATTGGCGTTTTAACTGTGGCTCATAAGATCTGGTCCACGTCTCGTCAATGATTATGATACGCCGTAAGAAGGCCTCTCCTTCGCGCTCATAACGCTGCAAGTGCATACGACAAGCGTCATATCGCAGCCATTTGTGCATGTCGGTTAAGTCATGCGGAACCCATTTGGACGCAATCTTCCTCATTTTCAGTAAGTCTTTCAGGATGTGGAGGACAGTTGAATGCGCCAGTCCGGTATCTTGCTCTAATTGACGAATCGTTACGTTCCGATACACCTCTACTAACGCGGACACCATCCGTACATTGTCATCACTTACTGGTGGGTGACCATGACCAGATCGAGGCATGTGCTCCACACGTTCGCGCCCATCTCGAAAGGCTGCAACCCATCTTGCTACCGTTCTGAACGGTACGCGGCTGCACCGCACGCTTCCTGCAATCCTCGGTGACACTGTTTAGCACTGCGACCCCTAGCACGCTGAATTTTTATCCACGTTCTCTGCTCCTGCTTGAAAAATATTGCGACTGTCTTTCGCTAGCGCTGGTCTCACACTACTCATCTAACTGGCGCGACTGCGCACGAGCGGGGGTGAGGACGGGCGAGGTCATGTGCTTTGAGGGAGGGGATGCAGGGCAGCGACCGTCGATAAAAGTGGCTGCGCCCAACATTGTTGCAACTTGGCACTGAAGCAGTGGTGCCAAAACCGTTTCCAATGTACATACATACATACATACATATATTTATTTGCAGATGTGGACGCTGTCTGGTGTATTCTTTGAATACACGGTACCTGAGATATAATTTTTATTGCTCCTTGCATGTTCATTTCTTCCTTCCTCTTTGTCAAACACCAACAGTGATCTTCTGTTTTCTCCTTGATGGGCAAATCTCTTATGTCTTCATAAGTCTGTTCTAGATATATAACTTCTGTGACCCACCTAGCGTCATCTCGCAGCGAATCTCTGAAGCTCCTCAATTCTTCCTGGTGCTAGAGGACTTACTTATCCATTTGGCCACCAGATCCTGTTACCATCGCCAGCTATTTTCTCCTTGAGCAAGAGGACTACGTCTACTTCTTTACTCACCATGCTGCGCTAGTATCATCTGTTATCAACTCTTTGAAGACCAGCTCAGCAAGAGAAGATCATTTTTTTGTTGTAACATTGGCAATGCTTATATGTTCTCCTTTTGTCTCCTAACCCCCACTCTTTTCCCCTTCCTTGGACCCTCCGTGCTCCGTTGAGCAGGTCTCACTTCGCAATCGGCAGTTGACTCAGTCAGTTAAAGCTCCTCTCGAGCTAGTCTCCTCAAACCAAGAGGCACACTCTCTTCTACGCCATGTTGGCAAGGAAGTTGTCATCTAAGGAACTTCGCCTTCAACATGAAATCAAGATAAGTACCATCTTAAAAGTTTTAACCTCATCTTCATGGTTTTAACTTCCACGTGCTTTTAACGATACTTTTATAGACAGTGTGAAATTATTTATTTTGGGGCAAAAATCATTCTTCGTGGGATTTGCCATGTTGAGCTTTTGTTCATATAAGCCAACCTTACTAAAAAAGAGCTTTTCTTAAGCTATTCAAATGAGAAATCCTCTCACTACGTGGGATTTTACCTAATACCCGCTGTCTATAATTCACCAAGCTAGTTCCTCCGTTGGAATTTCTCAATCCCGTTTTTCTACTAAGGTCGTTCTGGAACCTTCTAGATTCGGTATTTCATCTACAAGTCCTGCCGTTGAAATTTTCACTCACTTGTGAGTATGCTATTTAAAATTGAAGAATCTCATTCCTGAATTAAAAGCTCAATAGCTAACTTTCTTCCACCGCTGGAACCGCTGGAATGTTCTATGGCACATTTAATTGTAACTCACAACTTTCTCAAGAAATAGACTCTCACCTATATAGTGCAATCAGTTATTTCCATAATTGCAATAATTTTCTTTCTCATAAACTTTAGTGTTCCTATAGTGAACTTTGCATCCATCTTTATAGACTACAGTGATAACCAGTGCTTGCTCCACGTTTCTACCGCGTCGCGATCGTCCGTTTACATTAAATACGGCCATGAACATTGATCCTATATCCCAATGATTTTTCCTCAACCTTCTACTAACAACCCATATTAATAAAATTGTAACTTTTCTATAAGGTGTCACTCACGAAGTGCCCTTCCAACTTTGCTAGTTTAACATTAATTAAATTCTGTATAATTACGTGTGTGACACACGATTCAAATTCACATTGTTCCTTTCCTATAATCAGGGAAAACAATTCTTTAAACTCTTGAGCGAGTCATGTTCAGGTTTCACGAAATGGAAACTGTCCCATTTGGCTAGTGATTCCTACTCAAACTTGGGAAGTCTAGAACCTTCCTTTTAACTTTCTTCA
The DNA here is from genome assembly GCA_946902985.2 of Meconema thalassinum. NCBI lineage: Eukaryota > Metazoa > Arthropoda > Insecta > Orthoptera > Tettigoniidae > Meconema > Meconema thalassinum. The sequence goes on along the minus strand of OX336393.1, from coordinate 268,566,422 downwards.
GGTTTCACAGTAAGTGACCTGCCCTTATTTGCATAATAACCAACGTTAATTCTGTATAAATATAAGAAGTCGTAGGAACTTCTATCTTATTCTTCATGTTTTTCTTATTGTTATTTGAAAAGTTTTCACTCTTTCTAGAATATTCTCTCAGGAATTTCTTAAGGTACACTCTTTGTACTCCAATTAACGTTCCAACTTTAATTACTTCATTGGTTATTTGTTTAAATCTTATAAAGATTTTAGAAACATGTAAGGTTTAAAACCTCATAAATTGTCAATTGCCTGGAGCAATCGTTTAATGTGAGGAGGTCTGCGACCCCATTTCTTAAAAAAGTTTAAATGTACTATGTTTGTCAAAATCATATTACATGCTTGTTAATTTCCTCAAACTTCTTTGCATTGTTTAATAAATTAAATATTTGGTTTTGGATTCATAATTTCGAAAATACAATGGTTAAGCAAGATCCTGTCTTCCCTGACTCTTCCCAAGTGTATGCCATCGTTAATACAGAACAAATCTGCTATTATTTGTATTGCCAGACTATCACCCTTCCCTATAGTACTTTCATGCATGCTTGGGAGGAAATACACTAAAGCCTTTCTCTGGCAAACCGCCAAAGCCTTAGCTGCGGTTCCCGTCAGCTTCGACCAAGCTCGTACCCACTTTAGGTATCCGAGAACGGATTTTCGGTGGCAACCACCTTTAAGTGTGTTTAAAGTTAAACTTATTAATTTTGTGGGACTCTCCTCCTATTTTTCTATCCTTTTTCTCCAATCCAAAATCTACTTCCTTCTCTTAATCATCTTCCCTTGGTGGGTGGGTTATTCCTCAGCCAATAAACTACCCTAAATTTGGTGCCGAAACCCGGGAGAGTCCAGTTTCTATTTCTATTCTTTGTCAAGTGTCATTTAACAATACTTTGCAAATTATTAATATCTGCTTTGAATTTTTCAGCTATAACTACATCATGCAAAGCCTGTGAACGGGAAAGAGGCCGCTCCTGTCTCCTTTGGTGTGTCCTGTTCTGTCTACCCATTTGCTGCTGCCAGCTTGACAGCATCTCCAAGGTTCTATAGTTTCGTGAGTTGTATTCCAATTTATTCTCTTTGTCATGGCTCCTACTGAAAAAGATGAAACTCTCATTGCCAGACGTTCTTCCTATAAAGGGCAACTCACTAGATTCAGAAATTTCGTCAACAAATTAAATCCCGCCGAGTGTGATTTAGACATCCTAACACATCGCCTTAAGTTGTACGAACGGTCTTATGATTATTATGACCAAATTCAAACCGAGATTGAATCCGCTTGCCCAGAACTTCAATCGGATCGGGACGAGGTCGAACCCTTGTACTTTGAAGGGATTGCAAAGGCCCACCAACTGATCCGCAATATCTCAGAACCGGACACTAGGGTCATCAATCCGGCCCAGTTCGCACCCGCTTCAGTTCACAAGAACAAACCGAAACCGTTACTTCCTAAGATAAGCCTACCGCACTTCTCAGGCAAGGAAGGTGAATGGTATTCTTTTTACGAACTTTACTGTTCACGCATTCATGAAAATAATGAAATTCCCGATATTCATAAATTTTATTTCCTTCGTACGTCTTTGGAATGTGAGGCCTTAGCCTTAGTGGAGTCACTGCCTTTAAGCGCAGACAACTACCACATCGCCTTTAATCTCCTTAAAGAGAGATATGGCAATTTACGTTTGAGTGTAGCTCGCCACATACGCTGTCTCTTCAACCTACCAGCCGTCAAACCTAATGACGTCACCTCTTTAAGAGACCTCTTAGACTCTATACAGTTGAATGTCAGAGCATTATACCAACTTAAGCAGCCTGTCCAAACATGGGACACCATACTCATTCATCTGGCTACATCAAGATTCGATTTTTCAACTTTAAAGGCTTGGGAAATTGAACTCGCTCGCAAGGAAGAATTTTCCTTCGAACACTTAATCTCGTTTCTTAACAGCCGATGCCAAGTTCTTACAGCACTCGCATTTCAGTGCGAAAAGGTCGAAACGAATCATCAGTGTAAAATTTTTGAAAAAAAACTTGCTTCTTCAAAGGGACATCAGCCCCCATCTGTCGAGAACAAGCAAACCCGTTCTGCTTCTTTCAACCATCCAAGAGAACGTATCAGGCCGCTCAACAAATCGTTAAAATGCACGCTCTGTAAAAAGCTTCACACATTGTATTCGTGCAAATCCTTTAAAGAATTGTCTGTCGAAGATCGAAGGAAGTTTTTCTTCAATAGCAAACATTGTTTCAATTGCTTGTCACCTAAGCATTCTTCTTCAAACTGCACGTCATCCAATCTCTGTTTTCATTGCAAAAAACCGCATCATTCTTTATTGCACGTTCATGATAAATCGAGGTCATCAGTACCTGCCTCTTCAAGCTCCATGCAGAGCAGCTCCGAACAAACTAATGCTTCTTCCTGCATTTCTAACGCCGAAACTTCTCACAGTGCGCAAACCCTTTTGACCACTGTACAATTCGAAATCCAAGATAAATTTGGAAATTGGTTTAGAACCCGCGGTCTTCTTGATTCCGCTTCAACTCATAATTTTGTTTCGCGATCGTTGATTAAAAAACTAGGTCTTTCGTCATCGCCTACTTCTATCAATGTGACCGGCATTGACAATTTGAAAACTCAAGTCTTGCAGTCTTCAAAATTGAAAATCAGAGACGTTTGCCAAAGAAACACCAACCTTAATTTAAACTGTCTCATTCTTACCAGTATTGGCAAGGACACACCTAGCAGCTGTATTAATACCTCCGGATTAAAGATTCCCTCGTACTTAAGGTTAGCTGATCCTCAGTTTAATGCTCAAGGTCCCATTGATGTACTTTTCAGTGCCAATGTTTTTTGGAAGTGCCTTCGCAAACAAACACGCAAGTTATCTTCAACCGTGGTCGCCAGAGACACCGATTTTGGTTGGGTCATTACTGGTGAAATTCAGCATCCCAGTGTTCAAACCAAAGCGCAATGTCATTTCGTTACAGCTGACATAAATCCCATTTCTGAAAAAGAGAACGCTCATGTTTCAGATCTCAATATTTTTGAAAAACACTTGCCGAAACGATGTCTTATCGTGAACAACTACACTACCTCTGTAATTTGTTTAAATGGTTTTTCCTTCTTCTCGCACAAAATGGCAATTCAAGTTCGCCTTGCTTTGTGTTACTTCGTTTACCTTCTCATGTCATTTTTTTATAGTAGGTAATTGCTTAAACTTTCTATTAAAAACTATCTTCCCCTTGTGTAAAACCATGGCTATCAGTCACCATCACTTTGCTGTAAGCCATGTTTCACTTCTTTTGCTACTTAGGATGGCCACGGCCGGCTCCCTCCTCCTTCCTCACAATTGGAAGTCGCTTTTGAAACCGCTTGAAAATCTGAATTCTATAGCATCTAGAATAACTATTCTTATGCATAAACTCCTTCTCAATGTCCCAGCTTCCCTTCCTATTTTGGAAGAATCAAGCCTTTTTCTGTCGAAAATTGTCGGATTCCGTGATCCTCTCAATTATGCGAAATTGATTTCCTACTCTATTTCATATATCTTTAAATTGCTTTTTCACGTCCAAGTTACGATTGACTGCATGCCGTCCAACCTGAATATCTGCTTTAAGTTACAGCTGATTCAACAAGTGTTTGTTTATTCCGAACTGCTTGTTTTTCAAACTTGTTTGTATACAAGCCCGAGTAAGGTCAAGTCACCGTTTATTTCCTGTATGCCTGCCAAAGTTCAAAGCAAGTTTCTCTTATCTCAACTCTGGCTGATTACTAACCATTGTCTAGTGAGTCGCTCCTGCAAGTACAGAAGCCGTTCAACTCATCACCAAAATAAACTTGTTCCGCTTAAGGACTCTTTCAGCTATTTATATGCCTTATCTCGTTGTATTATGTGGGTCAGGGCCGCGCTTGCTTTTGTCTTCCACTTACTCACGCTCGTATTCTACAATTGCTTCGATTCTTGTCTCGTAACATCGTCGCATATCCTTTACGCGCTTATGTATTGTACTTTGCTTACATATTTTGCGATCTTATTGTTCATTGATGAACAAACTTACTTTTTCTCGTCGTCACATTCGATGTGTTTTTTTAAATTTATACTTGTCACGTCACGTTTCTCGCTGACTTAAGTATTTTTCTGAGTAACCCCTTTGATACTCATTATAACTTGAGGTCATTGTTTATGGCTACTAGTTTGTTACCTATGGCGTTCTTGCTTTCTACTCGCATAGTTTCTTTGTTTATTTGGTATATTCTTATCCTGAATAGATGTACTTGTTTCTATACGCTTTGTTTAAACTTGTCAAATCTTCTTTCTCATCGTATCGCAATCTTTACTAGTGCCTTATTTCCCGCAGCTTCTAGTTATTTTGTGATTGAAGATGTCGTTAATTCTCGTTTTTTAACTCCGCTTTCTAATGACCCTGATGACCTGCTTCCACTTACACCTGGTCGCTTCCTTACACGCACTTCTCTCTCTGCCCCTCCTCCCCTTCCCAATTATTTCAGGGATTCTAATTTACCTATTGTTTGGTGTAAACTTGAAGCCCTCCGTAATTCTTTTTGGAAGAGATGGAACTTGGAATATTTAACTTCCTTGCAACGGAGGCAGAAGTGGTTTCTTTCCAGTCCCGACATTAAAGTGGGGGACTTGGTCTTGGTTAGGGATGTTTCTCCCTCTCTAGTCTGGACTTCCGGTAGAGTGACCGAGTGTTACCCTGGAAGAGATGGGAGAGTCAGGGTGGTCAGAGTTTTGACCACTAATGGTCAGATCATAAGACCACTTCTCTTCAATTACTTTATCACTCTTAAATGTTTAACTGCTTATTTGCTCTGTTGGTGTTTTACCCCCCCCCCAGTATGGTGTATTCTTTGAATACACGGTACCTGAGATATAATTTTTATTGCTCCTTGCATGTTCATTTCTTCCTTCCTCTTTGTCAAACACCAACAGTGATCTTCTGTTTTCTCCTTGATGGGCAAATCTCTTATGTCTTCATAAGTCTGTTCTAGATATATAACTTCTGTGACCCACCTAGCGTCATCTCGCAGCGAATCTCTGAAGCTCCTCAATTCTTCCTGGTGCTAGAGGACTTACTTATCCATTTGGCCACCAGATCCTGTTACCATCGCCAGCTATTTTCTCCTTGAGCAAGAGGACTACGTCTACTTCTTTACTCACCATGCTGCGCTAGTATCATCTGTTATCAACTCTTTGAAGACCAGCTCAGCAAGAGAAGATCATTTTTTTGTTGTAACATTGGCAATGCTTATATGTTCTCCTTTTGTCTCCTAACCCCCACTCTTTTCCCCTTCCTTGGACCCTCCGTGCTCCGTTGAGCAGGTCTCACTTCGCAATCGGCAGTTGACTCAGTCAGTTAAAGCTCCTCTCGAGCTAGTCTCCTCAAACCAAGAGGCACACTCTCTTCTACGCCATGTTGGCAAGGAAGTTGTCATCTAAGGAACTTCGCCTTCAACATGAAATCAAGATAAGTACCATCTTAAAAGTTTTAACCTCATCTTCATGGTTTTAACTTCCACGTGCTTTTAACGATACTTTTATAGACAGTGTGAAATTATTTATTTTGGGGCAAAAATCATTCTTCGTGGGATTTGCCATGTTGAGCTTTTGTTCATATAAGCCAACCTTACTAAAAAAGAGCTTTTCTTAAGCTATTCAAATGAGAAATCCTCTCACTACGTGGGATTTTACCTAATACCCGCTGTCTATAATTCACCAAGCTAGTTCCTCCGTTGGAATTTCTCAATCCCGTTGTTCTACTAAGGTCGTTCTGGAACCTTCTAGATTCGGTATTTCATCTACAAGTCCTGCCGTTGAAATTTTCACTCACTTGTGAGTATGCTATTTAAAATTGAAGAATCTCATTCCTGAATTAAAAGCTCAATAGCTAACTTTCTTCCACCGCTGGAACCGCTGGAATGTTCTATGGCACATTTAATTGTAACTCACAACTTTCTCAAGAAATAGACTCTCGCCTACCTAATGCAACCGGTTCTTTTCAACATTGCAATAACTTTCTTTCTCATAAACTTTCGTGTTTCTACAGTGAACTTTGCATCCATCTTTACAGACTATAGTGATAACCAGTGCTTGCTCCACTTTTCTACCGCGTCGCGATCGTCCGTTTATATTTAAATACGGCCATGAACATTGATCCTATATCCCAATGATCTTTCCTCAACCTTCTACTAACAACCCATATTAATAAAATTGTAACTTTTCTATAAGGTGTCCCTCACGAAGTGCCCTTCCAACTTTGCTAGTTTAACATTAATTAAATTCTGTATAATTACGTGTGTGACACACGATTCAAATTCACATTGTTCCTTTCCTATAATCAGGGAAAACAATTCTTTAAACTCTTGAGCGAGTCATGTTCAGGTTTCACGAAATGGAAACTGTCCCATTTGGCTAGTGATTCCTACTCAAACTTGGGAAGTCTAGAACCTTCCTTTTAACTTTCTTCAGGTTTCACAGTAAGTGACCTGCCCTTATTTGCATAATAACCAACGTTAATTCTGTATAAATATAAGAAGTCGTAGGAACTTCTATCTTATTCTTCATGTTTTTCTTATTGTTATTTGAAAAGTTTTCACTCTTTCTAGAATATTCTCTCAGGAATTTCTTAAGGTACACTCTTTGTACTCCAATTAACGTTCCAACTTTAATTACTTCATTGGTTATTTGTTTAAATCTTATAAAGATTTTAGAAACATGTAAGGTTTAAAACCTCATAAATTGTCAATTGCCTGGAGCAATCGTTTAATGTGAGGAGGTCTGCGACCCCATTTCGTAAAAAAGTTTAAATGCACTATGTTTGTCAAAATCATATTACATGCTTGTTAATTTCCTCAAACTTCTTTGCATTGTTTAATAAATTAAATATTTGGTTTTGGATTCATAATTTCGAAAATACAACGGTTAAGCAAGATCCTGTCTTCCCTGACTCTTCCCAAGTGTATGTCATCGTTAATACAGAACAAATCTGCTATTATTTGTATTGCCAGACTATCACCCTTCCCTATAGTACTTTCATGCATGCTTGGGAGGAAATACACTAAAGCCTTTCTCTGGCAAACCGCCAAAGTCTTAGCTGCGGTTCCCGTCAGCTTCGACCAAGCTCGTACCCACTTTAGGTATCCGAGAACGGATTTTCGGTGGCAACCACCTTTAAGTGTGTTTAAAGTTAAACTTATTAATTTTGTGGGACTCTCCTCCTATTTTTCTATCCTTTTTCTCCAATCCAAAATCTACTTCCTTCTCTTAATCATCTTCCCTTGGTGGGTGGGTTATTCCTCAGCCAATAAACTACCCACTGTCCATGGTGGCAAATTACAACAACAAAAACACTAAGCAAAATAAATTATTCATACAGTTAAAAGATTACATTTTAGATACAAGGAATAATTGGTATAAGAAAATAATAATAATAGAAACAAATATAAATTACGAATAAGGATAATTTACACTATTCTTCATTCATGTCATGTCACTGGCTCCTGATCTGGTGCTTTCTCCCCAACTCCTTAAATTTTCCAACATTAGAAGGCAAAGGGTCAAAAAACCAACCCATGTATCCTACTTATGTTAATTGCCTCTATCAACATACACAATTTCACGTTGATTGTAATAGATTCGTAGATGTTGAGAACCATCTAATATTTAGAAGGTCGCCATGTTGGATATTTATATATGTAGGTCTTAGAGTTATGAACTATTACATGAAGATTAATGTGCAGGTGTAGTATTCAAACTTCAATCGCATGATTAGTATCACTGTGTGTGTTAATTATAATGGCTCAACGGAAAATATTCATTTTATTCTCTTTCGAGAACATTTGATTATAGTACACAAGAAGTAAAAACGAGAATATTAAATTTCGCACAGCTGCCATCTTCTGGTTATGAAAACAATGGAAATAAATTATATGCCAGTGGATTAACATTTGTACAGACTAAGCATTTACCGTGCCGAGTTTCACTGCACTCGGATGGTTAAATCGCGAGAAACGTCCATTTAAAAATTTATACTTCGCGTCGCCGCCATGTTGGATCAGTGCTCATGAACATAAAGAAATTCAGTTTTATTGCTGTAAAAGATTCGTAGATATTGAGAACCGTGCCAGGTGCCAGTGCATTACAATATGAATAAACATTTAATGTACCATATTTCACTCCGCTCAGATGGTTTAATCGCGAGAAAAGTCTATTAAAATATTGAGAACATAAAGAAATTCAGTTTTATTGCTGTAAAATATTCGTAGATATTGAGAATCGTCTAAATATTTCGGATGGTCGCCATGTTGGATTGTTATATGTATAGGCCATAGAGCTATGAACCATTAAAAGAAAAATATTGTGTAGGTTCATTATTCAAACTTTCACTTCCATCGCATGATTACGACACAAGTGCCTCAAAATCTGAAGTTGCCACATTCCACCTTAACAACCTAGAGGCAAACTAAATACCAACCTAGAGTTAAGTTTAGGAATCAATACCTAATGTACCACAAATGTATTAAGTACTTAGGCATAACATTGGACAGGACACTGACTTAACAACAACACACATAAAAAACTGCTGCAAAACTAAAAAGTCGCAATAACCTACTTAGTAGGTTAGCTGGAACATCATGGGGCGCTGACGCCAGCACACTCAGGACTACCGCTCTGGCTGTCGTATATTCTTCGCTTCCCGGTCAATGCATGTGAGATTTTCGAAGTGAAATGCCATGTCCTGTGGTTCGGATTCCACGTAAAAAGGAGGTCCCGTGGCTCATGATCTCGAGATTAACGGTCACGTTAAACTACAAGCTAGCTAGCTTGTCGTATATTCTCCAGCTGAATATTGTGCAGGCGTGTGGTTGAACAGCTCTCACTGCCAACTCGTAGATATACAACTCCGCCGGGCAATGCGCATCATCTCTGGTACTCTACGTTGCACCCCTACCAGTGGCTACCTGTACTTTGTAATATCGCTCCACCCCATATAAGGAGACAGCAAGCTCTTGTTCGCTTGTGGTACAGCATCAAAGAAATGCTGAGCTTCCTATTCATCAGGATGTCATACGGCTCTCTACAAAGAGGTTGAAATCCCGAAAGCCAGCATGCAAAACAGCTATTGATCTTTCGTCCACTGAGTTCAACCTCCGAAATGCCTGGAGAGATGAATGGCGAAACTCCTCACCTCGCGGCCTACTTCAAATCAGTGACCCCACCACAAGATGCTGGTTTTAATCTTCCTCGGGCAGTTTGGTCAAGGCTCAACAGAATCCGATGTGATACTGGTCGAACAGCTGTAGCCCTACACCAGTGGGGTTGGATAGATTCCCCCCGATGTGACTGTGGTTTTGAAATACGGGCTATCGAGCATATTGTGAAGGAATGCCCTCTGCATTCATATCCCAGCGCCTTGGATGTTCCCCACTCATCAACTCCTGATGCAATTGCGTGGATTACAGACCTTCCTGTCCAAATTTTAAGAGATGGTCCTAATGCTGTGAATAGTTTTTATTGTAAATAGTGTATATAATTCTTTTCTGACTTGTAAGCATCATACGCTAAATAAGTAATAAAAACTTAACTTTAAAATTTCGTACAACCACCATCTTGAGGTTATGTAAACAATTGAACTAAATTAGATGCCAGTGCATTACAATATGTATAAACATTTAATGTACCATAGTTTACTCCGTTCAGATGGTTAAATCGCGAGAAAAGTCTATTAAAATATTTCAACTTCGCTTGGCCCCCATGATCGTTTTGTACTCTACAGGTTTTTGAAACTTAAAATATAAACTTGCAGTAGTACCCTTTATCACCGTACAAAATTACAGGGTGATATCAGGAATAGTTTCGGAGATATAGAATTCCGGTAAAATATTTCGCACAGCCGCCATCTTGAGGTTATGTAAACAATTGAACTAAATTAGATGTCAGTGCATTACAATGTGTATACAATTTTGCTGTACCAAGTTTCATTGCGTTTGAATGGTTAACTTGCGAGAAAAGTCTATTTAAAAGTCTCAACTTCGCCTGGCCGCTATGCTGGTTTTGTAGTTACCAGGTTTGTGAAAGTCTCATAGGTAAACTTCTAGTAGTGCCCTTTATCACCGTTCAAAATTTCAGGGTGATATCAGTAATAGTTTCGGAGATATTGAATGCCGGTGAAATAACACGCATAGCCGCCATGTTGGATTGGTGAGACGTAATAAAATTTGAAGGCCACGGTCGGGGTCGGCCAAAATGGTGCTATGACCTTACCGAGTTTCATTGAAATCGCCCCAGCCGTTTAAAAGTTATTAGACATACGCACGCGCGCACACACACACACGGACAAAAGGTGATCTAATAGGCCTATTTTTTCATAAAATGAAAATAGGCTAAAAATGATATTTCGATTATTATTCATAAAAAGCAATTATTAAATTAACATTAACTTTGCATGACAATTATTTTAATTATACTTTCCAACACAATAAATAAAATGCAAATACTATTGAACATACGGTATGCAAAATTAATAAAGAAAATGGAAAGCATTAACTAAGTAAACCAAAAAGATTCATTGGTATCAACATGTCCATACGTGACTGTTTAGACTATATTATTGATATTGTGAGAAAAATACTCTCAAAATCTGCATATCTTGATGGCTTGCTCTGCATACCATTCTTACAATTGACTAAATACAGGGCGCCAGGAAATGTTCACCGCAGTGGTTACGTTCAGCTGCGGGTGGTTGCGTCATCAGTTTAGTTGACAGCACAGTGTCCTTGATAGGGTGAAGGTCACATGTGTGGGCTGTCGAAATAGTCAGTGCGTATAGTTAGATTATTGGAAGAGTGCAACAGTATGTTATGAATGACTGTGGTGAGTATAAAGTTGACTGTTTGTTTGTTATGATACAAGCGACAGCCGTGCGGTGCTACCAACGTAACTGGTGACGTAATCTCTGGCAGCAGCTTGTAGGCACTGTGGAAAACATTCCCTGGCACCCTGTAAATGTACACGGCAAACGAAGTAGGCTCCTTCTGAGTCAAGAAGTGCAAAACATTTAACAGGCGATAGATGGGACAATAAGGAAACACATGCCATGGAGGGGGGAAATTAAACCCCCTCCACCCCTCCCCAAACGGTACGCCACTGGATGGTACCTTACTTCAAATAGTGGTACAGCTACACCAGTCTCAGTCTCTAATACATACTGTTATGCACACTACGGCCATCACAAAAACACAGGTCACGGTATCAGTTATTTAATACATATCCAAGTAGACCGGGATACTGACCGAAATGTCTTCATCACCTACCGTATACGAAGAAACAATTATCAAAACAAATTTCAAGACCCCTCCCCTACAATAAAGAAAGGATTTTATCCAGGTACGAGAATGGCCCTTGCACACATAAGTACCGGTATATGAAATGGTCCATTTACTACTGTTTACAAACTGTGCAATTAAAATTGACATAAAACCTCAGGGTTTTTCGAAGTCACGTAACTCTATAGAGCATTACTTTTTCTCGCTTGTAGCACTGTACTGTCAGTCGAGAGACACACAAACATGACCTTGAAACAGCGAGGAGAACTGGTCCTCGACAGGAGAAGAAAGGTTGCCTGAGATTAACGAGTTAATGCAGCATGTGCTGAACATGTGCAATGTTACACAAAAGCAAATGGTTACCTACAGAACATTAGACATAGCCATTCTACTAAACAGGGCAGCCTGAGGTAACCAAGCGTCAGTCACCTTGCCTCACATGTAAAACATGCCTACAATAATGGAGGCCATGATAACGCGCCTGCCCGCACAGCAGGAGATTTTATTTCGAATTGCCAACTGCGTTCATATTTTTAAGTCTTACATAATAGAAAGTAACTTTATACACCTGTCCAGGCGTACTCAACCTGGTGCTCGCAATCACCACGGTACGCTTTAAAATAAATTTGGTGCTCTCATCGTACGAGCCAATAAGTTCTCCCGAGCATCACGGTGTTCTTAAAATGAAATTTACTGCTCTCATCATACGAGCCTAAAAGTTCTCGCGAGCATCACGGTGTTTTTATATGAAATTTACTGCTCTCATCATACGAGCCAAAAAAGTGCTCGCGATCACCGCGGTGCTCTATAATGAAATTTGGTGCTCTCATCACACGAGCCAAAAGGTGCTCGCGAGCATCACGGTGCTCTATAATGAAATTTGGAGCTCTCATCATACGAGCCAAAAGGTGCTCGCGAGCATCACGGTGTCCTTTAAATGAAATTTGGTGCTATCATCATACGAGCCGTTAAGTGGTCGCGATCACCGCGGTGCTCTTTAAATGAAATTTGGTGCTCTCATCATACGAACCATAAAGTGCTCGCGATCACCGCGGTGCTCTCTAAATGCAATTTGGTGCTCTCATCATACGAGCCATAAAGAGCTCGCGTTCACCACGGTGTTCTTAAAATGAAATTTCGTGCTCTCGTCATACGAGCCATAAAGTGCTCGCGAGCATCACGGTGCTCTTTAAATGGAATTTGGTGCTCTCATCATACGAGCCATATGGTGCTCGCGAGCATCTCGATGTTCTTTAAATGAAATTGGGTGCTCTCATCAAACGAATCATAAAGTGCTCGCGATCACCGCAGTGCTCTTTAAATGAAATTTGGTGCTCTCATCATACGAGCCATAAAGTGCTCGCGATCACCGCGATGCTCTTTAAATGAAATTTGGTGCTCTCATCATACGAGCCAAAAAGTGCTCGCGACCATCGCGGTGCTCTTTAAATGTAATTTGGTGCTCTCATTATGCGAGCCATAAAGTGCTCTCGTTCACCGCTGGGTTCTTTAAATGAAATTTGGTGCTCTCATCGTACGAGCCAATAAGTTCTCGCGATCATCACGGTGTTCTTAAAATGAAATTTACTGCTCTCATCATAAGAGCCAAAAAGTTCTCGCGAGCATCACGGTGCTTTTATATGAAATTTGGTGCTATCATCATACGAGCCAAAAAGTGCTCGCGAACACCACAGTTCTCTATAATGAAATTTGGTGATCTCATCATACGAGCCAAAAGGTGCTCGCGAGCATCACGGTGCTCTATAATGAAATTTGGTGCTCTCATCATACGAGCCAAAAGGTGCTTGCGAGCATCACGGTATCCTTTAAATGATATTTGGTGCTCTCGTCATACGAGCAATAAAGTGCTCGCGATCACCACGGTGTTCTTGTAATGAAATTAGGTGCTCTCATCATACGAGCCATAAAGTGCTCGCGATCACCACGGTGCTCTTAAAATGACATTTGGTGCTCTCATCATACGAGCAATAAAGTGAGTAGTGTATTTGCAGGGGTTCTATAGCCTCCACCTCCACATTCCTCCACACAAGAAGGCGGCGGTGCGATATCTCTCGAACCCATGGTTGGATTTTAAAAATTGAGGTGTTGTTGAACTCGGGCTAACACCCCCTTTCCAATGGACAACATATTAAAAAAAACTACCCTACTAGGGGTGAAAATTGTAATTTTTTAGAGAATCTCTCTTTCCAATTGCAACATGTGAGAGTTTGAATGCCGATATGGACTTAAACGTTGTTCTACATAAAGTGCATGTGTTCGGTGGTTAGCCACTATGAATTAACATGCTTGTTTTTTTGTTTTTTACGCATGCCCACTCATGGCTTTTGTAAGAGGGTGGGGGAGTGGATCCCTGTGGATGGGTTATTGTTGACGGGTCATTGTTGGCGGGTTCATTGTTGACAGGTCATTGTGGACGAGTCCTTGTGGACAAGTCCTTGTGGACAGGTCCTTGTGGACGAGTCCTTGTTGATGAGTCCCTTTTGACTGATCCCTTTGGACGGGTCCCTTTGGCCTGGCTCATGAATTTATCCAAATTGTGTCAAAGGGCTTAACTAACGGACTAATGAGGCTAGGAACTTGTATGAGGTATTGTAGGACTTGGGATGAAGCCCCCTTTTAGAATGTACTTTTGACATTTTGGCAAAGGGCCTAACCACACTTTTGTTAATATCTCGCGAACCTATCATGCTAGTGACTTGTATGAGGGGTCCTAGCAATTGGGGGCGATGTTCCCCTTTGGGGGTGAAACTATCCCCCCACTCCCAAATTTAAAAATCGTTATCTTGGAAATTGAGAGCCTTAAAATTAAGTGTGATAGCTTTAAAAATAGGTCATGACATACGCTTATACCACGATAGGTCATTTCACCCCTAAAATAGTAAATAGTAATGTTACAGGAAAAAAAGCGGTTAAACACTTAAAAATGATAAATGAACCTAAGATCATTTGTTTTTGATGAAAAAATAGTAAGAGGGTTAAAACTACCCCCAAAATTTAAAAATCGTTATCTTGGAAATTAAGAGCCTTAAAATTAAGTGTGATAGCTTTAAAAATAGGTCATGACATACGCTTATACCACGATAGGTCATTTCACCCCTAAAACAGTGAATAGTGATTAAAAAAAAGTGTTAAACGCCTAAAAATGATAAATGAAACTAAGATCTTTTGTTTTTGATGAAAAATAGTAAAGGGGTGAAAAACTACCCCAAAATTGAAAAATCGATATCTTGGAAACTAAGAAACCTAAAATTAGGTGTGATAGCTCAAAAAATTGGTCATTTAATACTCTTTTACCATGATTGGTCAGTTTACCCCTAAAACAATGCATGTAGATCTTACAGGAAAAAAGCGGACCAATAATCAGATATGGACACATGAGGTGTTATAAGACTCAGGGCGACAATCTCTTCTTGAATTTATTATTTTATTTTTGAAATTTTGACAAAGGGCCTAACCACACATTTTGAAAATTTAGATTTTTAAAATTTTTGAATTTATTTTAATATATATATATAGTATTTTTTTTGTAGAGAGAGACAGTACCGGTTGTGTTTAAACGAGCATGTCGCCGATCACTGTGGCCATGTTCAATGGATGAATCGATATTTTGTGAAGCATTGATTGAAGAGGGTCATGCGACGACTTGTTTTAAGAATATTTTTATGATTTTTCCTATGATGCATGCATTTATTTAAATATCCCAAAACGGCAAGGTTACTGATTTGAGTTTTATAAACTAATAATGGGATTTGGAATCATAAGGTGTCCTATAACTTGACATGACGCTTTCTTTATATGGCTTATGAATTTTCCCAAAAAGATTGAAAACAACAAGGTCATGGACTTTTGTTTCTCTTAATATATTGCAAACCCATAATGTTAGATGTTTATGGTGAGTGATGAAACATAGCTATGTA
Source organism: Meconema thalassinum (assembly GCA_946902985.2). Classification (NCBI taxonomy): domain Eukaryota; kingdom Metazoa; phylum Arthropoda; class Insecta; order Orthoptera; family Tettigoniidae; genus Meconema; species Meconema thalassinum. The sequence goes on along the minus strand of OX336393.1, from coordinate 268,551,113 downwards.
GAGAAAGAATTATTGTAGGCTTTACGTATGGTGACTGACAAGTCTTTGACCATTGAAACTTGTTTTTAAACCTGACCGCAGTACATAGGGAGTATAGGTTTCAGGCATGACATGACAAACGGTGTGTACAAAATCCAATTTATCGATTCAAGAATTAAGAGTAGACTATCTTTAATTGATTAGTTAAAGAGGGTAGCTAAGAAAACAAGATGGTGATTACACTGAACCAAACCGAACCAATACAATCCTTTTTGAATGTATAATGTTACTTGCTAACCATTTTGTGCTGCAGTGGCAAGCACTTTTGGCTCTTGCACTAGAGGCCCTAACTCGATTTAACTTTAAGGCTTAGAACGAACCAAACTAAGAAAGATGGTTATAGTGGTGCAGTGGTTAAGCTGTTATCCTTTGACTAAGGTAGACCAGCGTTTGATTTTAGATTAATACGCATGTCAAAAACATATAAAAAAGTAGGGATAATGTTTTAAGACTGATTACACTTGTATATTTTTTCAAATTATTACTTGGATTACAAATACAAAGGAGGACTGGGTTCAATATACAGTTAATGCAAGTAAGATTTTGTATTTGTTTTTTATTTTAGACTTTAGATTTTAGAATTTACATTTTACATTTTAGATTGTATGAAAAGATCAAACCATAATGTCATGACTTTAAATTTTCGGTAACTAATTATTAAAGAAAAACATATAAGGATTTGTATTACTTGGAATTATGTTTTCTATACTATATTTTATTTTGGTTTTAGATTTTAGAAATTTGATATTCGATTTTAGATTTTAGGTAAAGACCAAACTAATATTGACTATTCATTAGACACTGGTATGTAGATAGAAAGATGATTAGACTATAATTATGTTAAGATGAATTTTTAGGTGTTGACTGGCCTTGCAATAAGAATTGACTAACCAGACATGAGTTAACTACCAACGAAACACTTTGGCGACTACGCTTGTTATTGACCAGTGAGTAGGGTTTTAGAAAAACTGTTTGCTATTTTGGGTTATATACAATAAATGCATAGACCTACTGAGCGACTATGTTTTGCTAAACAAGACATTATACCAGAGATGATTAGAATTCTTATGTAGCTCAGGCAAGGAAAGCATTTCTACAGAATTTGTTGACATTGAATATAGATTTAGGTATTAGGATGTCATTTTTGAAGACCTTTGTCTGGAGTGTGACGCTCTATGAAAGGGAAACTTGGACTATTGGTGTAGCAGAAAAGTGGAGAGTTGAAGTGTTTGAAATGTGATGTTACAGGAGAATGGTGAAGATTAGATGGGTAAATAGGGTTACAAACAAAGAGGTATTAAGACAAGTGGGAGAGGAGAGATGTTTTAGCGACAGCTAATGAAGTAAATCGATAGGTTGGTAGGACACATACACCCAGGAATAGCAAGCTTAGTTATGGAAGAACGGGTTGAGGACAAGAACTGTAGGGGTAGACCAAGGATAGAATATGTAAAACAGATAGCCTTGGATGTAGAGCGTGGTAGCTATATAGATATGAAACGATCAGCTCAGGACAGGGAGTCATGGAGGGCTGTATTAAACCAGTCAAAAGGCTGAAGACTCAAACAACACGTAAAGCTTACCAAAATAATGTTGTGTAATGGTAAATACTAGTCAACAAACATTAATGCATTACTAAAACCCATGACACGATACCTGAGAGCTTTTCTAAAATTATTTTAAGATGCCTTTATCCCTATATTAAACACCTAGTTCTCTAGACTCATAACTACAATGTAATGACAAAACAACAACAACAACAAAAAACATTTAAAAACGAGCAAGTGGTTGAGTCAATGTACACTGGAAAATTTTGTAAACACTCAAGTGCACAAAACAAATTACATTATTAACTGTCAGGTTGATCGAGTGGTTAAGGCGTTTGACTTATGTTCACATTTTCAATACAAGAAAGCAATGATTTGAACCCCTTACCTGACATAACTATTGCTTTAACATAGCTTAGCGATACTGTATTATTATGATACTCGATACACAAACCATAGATAGAGTGTATTGTTTAAGTCCACCCTCTCTTTCTCAACATAGCTAGAGACTGTCAATGGTTAACAATTACATTAATAGTGGGAGGATGTAGTGATAGTAATTAAGAAAAAGCAGACAATAACCATAAAATATTTTTATTAAATTCATTTTATAATAGATACACACTGAATACAACTCTCTCTATTTACCATTGTTTGATATAGATTTTTTAAACACAACGCTTGTTGTAGATCCTTTTATAACTTTCTCCAGGTACTCTTGTTCTTAAAAACTGGGGAAGTCGCAGTGGTTTTATAGACATAAAACCCTCATCCTTTTCTTTTTCATCATCATCATCATCATCATCATCATCATCATCATCTTCATTATGAATATTATCATCAAAATTATGATAGTCATTGTCACCATCATTATCATCATCATCATCATCATCATCATCATTATCATCATCAACATCACTAGAACAATCCAATTCCTCTTGTTCCTTTTCCACAGGGACCTCTTTTAAAGTCTGCGTTGCTTTTGATAGTGTTAAGGGTTTCTTAGACGTTGACAACTGTCCTAACATGACTTTTTGAGGACATGATAAGTGATTTTGAACAAACACTGCACGATCTTGAGCAGCAATATTTTTTCTTGGACTTGCTTTTTATTTACCTTGATTAGAGTATTTTGTCCATTTAAATGTGTATTAATTTGAGATGAACAATGATGCTCGTTTGAAGTAAGTACGTTGGAGTCTTTTGTTTTAATCATTCCTCGACACTTTTTAGATCGTTGTTTTGAACATCACCAAATAACAGTTCCATTTTTATTGGTTGTTTTTACAATATATGTATATCCTTTATAGTAGGCACATGGCTTACCATGGCTGGTTGTTGAGACTTCCATATTAACTAATACACATTAATTTAATTTTAGTAAAGTCACTTTAGTAATAATAACAGTAAAATAAATGAAGTGGATTGATATTTTTTAAAGGTGGAATTTTCAAAGTACTGTCAAGAATAATAATCACATGAACAAATTTTAGACTACAAGTGATTTACACACACATTGCTCAATGTCAAGATTTATACTGAACACAATTTATAGTGATTATGATTTTTATTGACTGTAATTGATAGTAGCCATGGTTAGTAGAGGCAATGTATACTGGGTGCGTTTTATAGCACGCTCAATTTATAGTAGGTACGATTAGTAGACGCGTTTGATACTGGGCGCGTTTTATACTGATTATGATTTAAACTGAGCGCGATTTTTACTAGAAGCGATTTTTACCAGCTGTAATTGATAGCAGTTCATACTCAACGCAATTAATAGTAGGCGTAATTGATAGTAGGCGCGATTGGTAGTAGGGCAAATTGGTAGTAGACGCAATTACTAGTAGGCGCGATTGGTAGTAGGCGCAATTGATAGTAGGCGCAATTCACAGTAGGCGCGATTGGTAGTGGGTGTAATTGCTACTAGGCGCTATTAATAGTAGGTGCAATTGACAGTAGGCGCAATTAGTAGTAGGCGTGATTGGTAGTAGGTGAAATTGATAGTAGGTGCAATTAATAGGCGCAATTAATAGTAGGCGCGATTGATAGTAAGCGCAATTGATAGCAGGCGCTATTAGTAGATGCGATTGATAGTAGACGCGATTGGTAGTAGGCGCGATTGATAATAGGCGCGATTGGTATTAGGCTGCGGAGTCCTGCCTACCCCATTTAGTATATCTCGTCATTTCTGGTTAGCACATACCTTGTCATTGCAGATTTCTCACAACTCACATTAGATAGGTTATACGGTATAATTATCTTGCAGGGATATTGCTTATATTACAACAGTGGACGTCATTTAACTGCAAACGATCAGCAGAGAAGGAATGCCGTACTTACAAGAATCTATGCAGCAAATACGTGTAACCTAATTTTGTAGGTTAAGCAGATGTACACTTCACCTTTCGTAATATTAACACGTAAACAGTCCGATCACCTGCACAAATGATATGAAGTATATAATAAATGGGCTTGAAACATTCCAATTTCACACACAACACCGTACATAACCCATTTCGAGAAGGCATTTGGGGTTATAAGGCACTGTAACTAACGATGTAGCAACCACAACATGAATGTAAACAAACATATTGCAGCTGTATTTTGATGATTATGACGTTGATATATCCACAAGCACTATAACTCACACTTGTTTTCGACAAGAGTCCTTAAAAGTCACCATTGAAATCATAAACTAACCATATAAACGTGTAAAACTTACATAAAAAGCGGAAATGCGAGGAGCTAAAAATCAAGGACTATACAGTACAGCATGCCACCACTGGCATTATTATTATTATTATTATTTGACAAGGCTTGACTGGGCTCACATGCAGAGAGAGAACTTGCTCGGTGAAATGAAAGCATTGAGACTGACTCACGGCGAGCAAGACGAGACGTCTTATCATTGTACGTGCCTCGCAGGCAGAGAGAGATAACAGCCTGCTGTTCGCATGCAGGTGGCTGTTATCTGACCCAGACGTGAAACTCGATCTTGCAATGAAGGACATACAGCTCTGTCGAAAAGCTGATCACTGCATTCCCACGCACACTCATGCAGAGTTTGCAAAGCTTGTGAGAATCAGTCTGACTTGTGCGTTCCACAACATCCTAGGCGTAGGAACAAAAAAAAGTAATGTGTTAACTTTGCATCTTGTTGAGGTGACATATATGTTCTGAGGGTAAGAGAGAGTCATCATTCTTGTGATCATCTTTGAAGACGACGGATGCAAGTGTCTTAAGCTCTTTGTAAAAAATTACGTGAACCGCGGCCATACTTGTAATAAGGTAGGTTCATTATTGTTAATTATGACATGATTGGTTTTATTGTTATTTTGTGTATGCGTGAAAAGTAAGTTAGTGACTGATTGTATTTTTTGGGGGGGATTTCGTTTGTTGCAGATTTTAAAAAAAGTCATTAATTCTGCGAAAATCAGACAGAGAGACAGTGACAGTGACAGTGACAGTGGCGGCAAAGAGCACATTTGCTGAAAGCATTATAATTCATTATATGGTGAGTACATGTTGTTCCATTACTTTTATTGTTGTTGTTGTTGTTAAATGTATGCCATTTATTTCACGGAAATTTATAAACTTATGGAGTGTATTTATTATTGTTTCAGAATAAAGACATGTATCGAGTGAACAGGCTTTAACTACCGTCACGCTTGCGAAATGAAAAAAAAGGTGAGCTATGAATATAGATTAATTCTTTTCTTTATAAATGATCTTGTTACTTTTCGAGTGAGTGTCTTATCTATGTGCGCACACTTGAAACCTTTTGTTTTTGTTTTTAGCAACTCGTATGAATGAATGAATGAATGAATGCACATGTTTAATGTATATAACCATGACTAATAACGGATTGTATTGGTTTGTTTTTCAGATAAATCGTGGAAACAAATCAACAGAAACCTTGTTGGTGATCATCTCCTGCTGAGGCCAATTGTGTTGGATCGTCATTAAATTGCTACGACCATTGTGTGCCAGTCAGTGAAACCGATAAGTGTGGCCGTGTGGAATTGCTGGTTTTGGATTAACCTATTCTAAGGTAAGGTTTGCACGTTTATTAGTCCATTTTATAATCATGTCTATATCAGAGAGTGAAGTGTTAGTGTGGCAGCCTTTGGCCAAATGTTTCAAAACGCGAGTATGCTCCGGCCGAATTTGCAATGCGAATCACTGTCTGTCGCCTAAAGATTTTGTGGAATTATGTTTTGCCATTTTTTTGAGTGAATGTGAACAAGGCTTAAGATTGCATGAGGCTTTAAAAATAAATTTTGAACTACTATGTGAATTTACGTTGATAAAAAATAATGTTGAAGAGAAACACACCTTCAACTTTTGTACAAAAATGGAGAAAGTACTGGTAGCTGATAATTTGGAAACGTGGTATCAGGAGAAAGCTATTCAAGCGCTTATCACAAAATTTGATAAGTTGCAACAGGGTCCCAGTGGCTTGGCCCTCAATAGCATTGCCTATTTGCAAATCAATATTTGTAAATACAATCCATTGAATGCAGGAAGTAGCAATATTGCCACATCGAGCTTTATCGCTTCCAGAAAGGCAGTGATCAACATATGCAATAAAGACGATTACTGCTTTTTGTGGAGTATAGTTAGCTGTCTGCATCCCTGTCAAGACAGGCATGGTGATAGACCAGGGCAGTACAAAGATGTGTTTAACCACATGAAACAAACTCTCAATCTTGAGCGTGTTTCATTTCCCATGCCTCTAGATAAAATTCATTTATTTGAGAAAGATAATCCAAATTTCTCCTTCATGGTGTATGGCATCGAGGGATCCAATATTGTGGGCCCCTTGTATACCACCAAACAGGTAAAGCAACATCACATTCACCTGCTTTTCCTGTCTGACGGGGATAAAAGCCATTATTGTTGGATAAAGAATTTAGGAAAACTAGTAAGCAGCCAAGTGTCTAACCATAATGGTAAGACACATATTTGTGAGCGCTGCCTTCAATATTTTACAACTGCTGAGCTTTTACAACGACATGCGGAAGACTGTGAAGGGCAGACGGCAGTAAAGCTAGTCTTGCCCGAAGGGAAAGACGCAGTCTTAAAATGTAAGGCCACTAACAAACAAGACATGGTACCATTTACTGTTTACGCTGATTTTGAGGCCCTCACCGTTCCCATTCAGGGATGTGAACCAAGCCCCCATACAAGCTCAACCTATCCAGTGCAGAAACATGAGCCATTTGCTGTAGCCTATTATGTTGTCTGTCACTATGATAATTCACAATGTGAGTATGTAAGTCACATAGGTCAGGATTGTGCGCAGTGGTTTGTTGATCAAATGGCGGCTTTAGCGGTTAAAGTAGAAAAAATTGGACAATCCTCTACCAATTCAAATGAATGATGTACAGCAAAGAGAATATGATCAAGCCACCACCTGCCACATATGTGAAAAGCCCATTTTAGGCGGAGAAAAAAAGTAAGAGACCACTGCCACAGGACAGGGCATTTTAGAGGTGCTGCTCATAGCGAATGCAATTTTAAGTACTCTACACCTCGCTTCCTCCCTGTCTTTTTACACAATTTCTCCCGGTATGACCTTAAATCATTGTAAAACAATTTTCTCATGTAGATAAGAGCACCTTCAGTATTCTAGCTAAGAACCATGAGAGCTTTACCTCACTTTCATGGAGAAAAGGAAGCATGAGCATTCGCTTTCTCGACTCATTCAAGTTTATGTCTAGTTCTCTGGATAGTCTTGTGAAAGGCTTAAGCGAAGATGAGTTGAAACATACCCATTCCCACTTTACGGATACAAATCAATTCAAATTGTGTGTTCGTAAAGGCCATTTTCCTTATGATTATGTGGGAAGTTACGAGGTGCTTGAAGAAACGTCTTTGCCGCCAAGATAAAAATTATTTTCTCAGTTAACTCAAAGCACCATTAGTGAAGATGACTATGCTCACGCACACCATGTTTGGCGAGTGTTTGGCATAGAAACCATGGGCCAGTATGCTATGCACTACTTAAAATTAGACGTGTTGTTGTTGACAGACGTGTTTGAAACGTTTCGTCATCTATGTCACACGATTTATGGGCCTTGACCCCGCCCAACACTATACCAGTCCAGGGTTAAGTTGGGACGCTGACCTCAAATTTACCCACATAGAGCTTGATTTACTGACGGATCCCGATATGGTACTGATGATGGAAAAAGGGATTCGTGGAGGGTTCGTATCGCTCAATCAGCGACATGCCAAGGCAAATAATCATTACATGCCTGATTATTGTCCCGAAGAACCTGAATCCTACCTAATGTATTTCGACGTAAACAAACAATTTATACGGTCACGCTATGAGTCGACCACTGCCATACAGAAACTTTGTCTGGCTGTCTGAGAATGAAATTAAAGATTTTGATGTGCATAGCGCCAGCAAGCAACAGGACGTAGGGTATGTTCTTGACGTTGACTTAGCTTATCCCCCCCCCCCCCCCATCTCAGACAGTGACATGGTGATTTCCCCTTTTGCATAGATAAAATTGTGCCGCCCGAGAGTAAGGGCAATCATAAGAAATTGATGGGTACCTTGTATGATATAAATCACTATGTGTTGCATATTGACATGCTGGTAGAATGTTTAGCCCAGGGCTTAACCCTGAAAAAAATCCATAGAGGTATTTCTTTTTGTCAGAAACCGTGGTTGAAACCATACATGGATTTAAATACCAGTCACAGACAAAGTGCCACTCAACCATTTCAAATAAACTTTTTTAAACTGATGAATAATTGTATCTATGGCAAGAGTTTGGAAAATGTACGGCAGTATAGGGACATTAAATTGGTTAACACTTGGCATGGCAGATCGGGAGCTCAAAAATATATTGCAAAACCAAATTTCAAATCTTTAAACATTATTGATCATGATCTACTGACTATTGAACTTGCCAAAACTAAAGTGGTCATGAATAAGCCTATCTATTTAGGCCAAGTCATTTTAGATTTTTTAGAATTGCACATGTATAAATTCCATTATGGTTTTGCAATGCAGCGATTTGATACCATTTCCTTCTTATATATAGACACGGATAGTTTTATTTACCATATCCATGACTGTGATCCGTATGTCGTTATCAAACAAAACCCAAAATGGTTTGACACGTCCTCGTTTAGTGAGAAGAACGTGTTCGATATCCCCCGTCTGAACAAAAAAGAAATTGGTTTAATGAAAGATGAGTGTTCAGACACCATGATGACTGAGTTTGTAGGTCTCGCTCCGAAAATGTATAGTTTTCGACAGGTGGATCGAGGCGAATCTATGCGAGCCAAAGGGATTAGCCAGCATGTGGTTAAACGACTCTGTGTGGATAATTATTTACATGTCCTTCAGACCCACACAGCCATGACACATAGTCAGTTTAGGATTCTCTCGAAAAATCATGATTTATTTTTAATGAAACAGCCAAAACAAATACTCGCTTTGTTGGACGACAAGAGACAGTGGTGTCAGGATATGATGACAAGCGTCCCATTTGGTTACAACCAGTGATGGTTGTTGCTATTGTTGTTGTACAACACGGCAAGAGTTTGGTTTGGTTGCTATCAAATGCGTGATACCATCTTGAGCCTCGGAATAAAAAAAAATTGTAGTGTATCATATAATTTTTGTTTTTTAACCTGTGTGCATGGATGTATGCATGGATGTGTGAATGCCTGTAAATAGTTGTACATAAACTGTATGTCTTGTGCTATTTGCCTGTCAACGCATAAAGAGAGCCATGCATCAACGTTTGCATGGTTCACTGTGCACAGGCTAGATTAAAAACATGTTGGCTTTTTTAGGTTAGGTTAGGAAAAAACAAACAAGTAGCCACCCTCACTATTGATGTCGCTTAGTAGGCCTCATGTTTCAGCAAAATGACCATTCACCCTCAGTAGGCATACGGCTTAATAGGCCACACTAGGGTGTGGCTTAGTAGGTCTCATGCAAGAACAAAAAACAAATATCTTCTGATTTTACTGTGCACAATCTCTCACTTTATGCCTAGTGTTACGAGTGCTAATATATTTGAAAACAACACCAGTCCAATATCTGAACAGAAATTGTTTTTTTTAACCTGTTGCATGTTATGCTTGAGGCCTACAGCTAAAAAAAGTCAACAGACAGATGGTTATTTATTTGTGTTTTGCTTATTTTTTTATTTTCTTTTTGCTATTGACTTAGGGGACAGACAGTGTATATAGTACATAGTATTTTTATTTATTCACTTAGTAAACGGCAACGACTACTTTTCAGATTCAATAATGAGCCATGATGAAGATCGTTTTATCGTCACAAAACACACCACGTTCAATGAATATGCCACGATGGTGTCTCATAATCCTCAACGTGTGGCCTATCCTTCAGAATATAGAAACACAAAAGTACACATTGATACCATGGTTTATGAAAACATTATGGATGATGACATAGTTTATGATCCAGGTCATCACTATTGTAAATCCTGTATGCTGCATTTTGGTTTTCAAAATAATGTATCCACGCAAGTGATTCATAAAGCTTGGTACGGTTTAACCATGAATCAAGTGATTGTTAAATTAGCTGACGAGGATCATTTTGCAGATTTCTGGTGTACAATATGTACAAAACCCCTGTTAAATATTTATTATCCAATAACCTCTCAAATGTTTTGTTTTCATTTTTATAAATTTCCTGCTGAGGAACGAATCTCTTCGTATCGACAACAAGCATTTCGCCAACTTTGTCTTAGCTTACCTATCAATCAATATTCGCCTCATAGAATGAGATTTGTTAGAAACTAACAACATCATGTCATGATTATGGCTTTTTTTGTTTACATTCGGCTTTCAGGTGCATACTTGACGATTAGAATACATTTGGCTATTTTTTTGTTTGTTTTAGTTTATCGTGTATTCACGTTGATGAACACATACACACTGGTTTAAATTTGTAGTTTTGAATTTTGTTTCTTTCTTGGTTTGTTGGATGTAGACATGGTTATTAAATGCATAGCGTGTTAACTTTGCCGTTTATAGGTTACCAACAGCATTCAGATGTTTGCTCTTAGTATCTGTTGATACTATTTATTTAACAGAATGCAGTGTGAATTTGCACAACAACAGGGCAAACGAATACAAGTCATTCGACAAGGGGATGATAGGCTAATTCCCATTCACAACAGAGACATGCACTTAACTCCAAGAGATCTTGAAAATGATTCACACTTAATTTTGATAAAACATTTCCTATTAAATAATTTCCAAATGTATGTTTTGACTGAAAATGATACAAACATTATTATTATTATTATATTTTTATTAATTTATCCAATACTATCTATCTACAACTTTAGGTCATAAACACTCAGGCTTTAAAAAAACAACAACACACTTTGATGTACAGACAAAGTTATTGTTGTTGTTGATGATGTAATATAAGAACGAGAGTGTTAGAAAGTAACACTCTTTTCTTTGGTTATAGACAACCATGGACGCCTTGAACGCCATTGGTCAAGATTGTGGCTTTGAACGCAAGAAAATGAGTGAATTGCCTACGCAAACACCCTTTCGCATACATAAAATTCAAAAACTGAAAACCAAATTTGGTGAACGAGCTCTTTGCATTTGTCAAGACTTTGAGACATTTCTTCCCACACGATGTAATAACCTACCTGATAATGTCATGGAAGATGTCAATTCCAGTATTCACCCTGTCTATTTAATCTATGAGGGTGAAAAAAATAATCGATGCATGGTTCGTTTTGTAAAAATTGAAAACGAATAATCATTGTACGCTAGCCGTGACTTTATGTTTATTCATGCACTACTCTTCAATAACTATATGGTAATAAAATAAAATTATTTTTTGGTGCTCAACAGTTTGACGTTTATTAATTGTTGCTCAACGTTTACAATGATAAATAATAATAAAAATAAATTTTCAAAACTTATGCTTAATGGTAGAATTTTTTGTTTGTTTTTTGAACCTTAAGTCATGTCAATACAATGATGTCTATGATGAGCATAAGGTGAATGCTAATTTTTGTAAGTTCTCTTAATTGGAGATTTTTTAGCCTTAGGCTACGTGAATAGACTCATGCCTATGATGCATGTTTATAATTAGTTTACCTTTTTTTTACTTTTCATGTACATAAATAGTTTTTTTTAATAAGTTGAAACGTTATGCACTTAAGGCTCGCTTGTTCATTCGGCACTCCCTTATGCACTACAGCCACAAGTAAGAAATAAAAAGTTAGAGAGACATATTTTTAACAAGAAATCTATTAAACACTATTTACTAAATAAATAAATAAATAATTTAAAATTAACGTCACATTGCCTTTACTGCAGACATGGTTTTGCACTACACCTTTGTTGTTTTTTGTTTTTTTCAAATTCTACTAACATGTTATTTTATTCAATAATAAGCGTTTAACAAAAACCTGGTTCTAGAGTAGATAAAGATTTCATACGCCAGTATCACATACTTTTAAAACATGATTTTGGTTTACCTGTGGTTGCAGTGCGTGAGGGGTTGTTAGATCAACAACAAGCGAGCCTTAAGCACATGACGTTTCAACTTACTTTATGAATAATAATAATAATAATAATAATAATAATAATAATAATAATAATAATAATAATAATAACAATGGACTCTTGTCCATTTTTATTGTTTGTGATTTAAAATAGAATTTATAGCAATTTTTAAGCAATTTTTAATTATTATTATTATAATGATTATAATTTATAATGATCAAATTCTAATAACATGTTATTTTATTCAATAATAAGCGTTTAACAAAAACCTGGTTCTAGAGTAGATAAAGATTTCATGCTGCCATTCGTTCTGATAGACTGGCATTTGAAGCTGATGAATAATGATGGACTTTTGTCCTTTTTTGATTGTTTGTGATTTAAAAATAGGTTTAGTACAATTACCATGTATATAATTTTTTATAATAATAATGATGAAACTATTAGTTAAAATGATGGACTTTTGTCCTTTTTTATTGTTTGTGATTGAAAAATAGATTTACTACAATTAGTAATTTTTATAACGATGCACTGCTGTCCCTTTTTTATTGTTTGTCATTTATGTCATTTTATTCATTTTATTTATAATTATAATAATGAAACTAAGAGTGAATAATAATAATGGAAAAAACACAACTTGGACTCTTGTCTTTTTATTTATTTTTTGTCATGATAACAGTGATACTATACATTTTTTTTAAATAAATTCATCACGTTAAAGTCCATATCTAGATAAAAGAAATTTGCTCTTCATAGCACAAATCACTATAAATGCTGCCATTCGTTCTGCTAGACTGGCATCTGAAGCTGTTAATCGTTGCTTGGCAATGCTTAACAAGACTTTGTCGGCAATGCGTCTTAGTGTGGGATCACTGTTTTCATAGGCTTTATCGTGATTAAGGCATGCATGATCCAAAGCATTGATTCCCATATTCCCTCTCCTCAAACGATCTTGAAGACGAGTACCAGGGCCGCAAAAGCTGTAAGCAGGTAAGTGAGCTTCGAATGGTAAGTTTTTAATGATGTTATCAATAATTCCACGGCCAGTACACCTGGGACATAGAGGTTTCAATCGGTGAAAAACACTTTTTTTGTTGTTCTTTTTGTTGTTGTTGTTGTTGTTGTTGTTGTTGTTGTTGTTTGTCGGCGGCTGCTGACGAGCATGGTAGGTGGTGGTTGTTTTCCGCATGACAGCCATGGAATGATGAAACAATGTCTTTACACTGAGTTTTATGACCATGATATCATTTCATTAATTGGCATGTGGCACACTGTCGAATGGAAGGTATTTTTGCCATGGTTAATTGCTTGTGATGGGAAAAATGACTGCATGGTTGTAGTTCACTCAATACAGAGTCGTTAGTCCACTCGGCAGGCGCCTTTTCCCAAATTTCTTGGCAGCGTTGGCAGCAACATAAAAAAGAAATCATTTAGGTAGTGCTAATAATTCATGTTGTGTAAAGCTAATCAGTTTTTTCTTGCAAACAAAGAACTTTCCAATAGCCTTGTCGATTGTAGTGGCGTCCATGTCTATAACGTTGATGTTATCACCTCACGTGTACACGTCTCACTGCTATCATTGGACGATACACTTTCAGTTTTAATTTTATTGAACAACTCCCAACATGCACTCATGGTGAGCCAATGAAACAATTGCCATGCATGCGCTAAGGCTTTATTCTGAATATTGTCGCAAGGACAAGTGTCCATGAGCGTTTGCAGGGATGGACAACCCTGATCTAAAAGGTCAATACATTGAAAGTGAGAGGGTAAAAATGGTTGAAGCCACTGGCGTTTTTCACTCCCTTTAACAAATAAGACATTGGCCGCGGACAAATGGGCTTTCATGACGATGTCAAGATACTTGTAAGAAATATCACCCTTTTTCCATGCTAACTGCAAATGATTTTCAATCCATTGGCTCTGTTTTTTATCTTTTTCACTAAGCAACTCGAAAGCATAGGGAGGTTTAAACACCAAATGAATAGGGTTAGACACCCAAAACGTACTACAATCGATAAAAGCTACTTCCTTAAATTCAAATTTGTTGTCTGCAATTTTAAACCCCTGACAATCCACGTTGAGTGTACGCATCATGCTTTTATTTTTACTTGTTACCTCATTGACGTCTAATCAACAACTAACCCATGCCATGGTTTAACATGGCAAAGTCAAAGGACTTTAGGAAAAATAAAAAGAAACAAATGAATTGAACAACAGCTAAATATTTTTTGAGGTTTTATTCATAACATAAAAAACACTTACACTTTTATTACAAAGTTTCTTGGCTTAATTTGGAACAGCATTCAAATGAATAGTTTGCACATACGGTCCACAGGTAGCTCCTAGTTTTTCAGGGTGTGGTACAATAACAGGATAATTCAAACTCCATGGAATATTGCCCTCATCATAGCGATTGAGGTAAGGGCAGGATGGACTCCATCGCTGATGATCGCTAAAGGGTCGATCCCCTATTTCCCAGTTTCCAATTTCAATGTTGCAAAAAATACACTTGACCACATCCCCACGTTTTATGTAATAAAATCCGCTCGCAGCCAATTCTCCACAATCCATAAAGGGAACTGTCCATGTTTCAAAAGTTTTCAGACGATTAAATTCACATTTTAAATTCCATGGTTTGTCTGTCACGTTGTTGTTGTTGTTGTTACTGTTGCTTATTGAGGGACACATGATGTCTGTTGTTGTCGTATGTGCACACAGTGCCAGAGCGCAACAGATACTGTGCATTCGATCATCTTTGTCGCGGCATTGTTAATGATGATTCAAAGAGAATACAAATTACGTTGAGTAACTAACGGGATTTCATGTTAAGAGCCTCATTTTCTATACCGGTAGTGGAGAGCGCTACTTGCATCCAATCGGCCGTGCCTCGTCAAGAGCTACTGTTGCCTGGAAACGACTTGCCTTAGCTGTCATTTGCGTTACGTTTTATAGTGACTTGTATTCTCTTTGACGTTTTATGTCACGTCACGGGATAAAAGAAAGTATCCTATGTCCGTCTCCTGGTTCTAAGCAACCTCCACACCAATTTTCAGCCAAATCAGTTCAGCCGTTCTTGAGTTATAAATAGTGTAACTAACACGACTTTCTTTTATATACTGTATATAGACTAGGTGACCCGGCGAACTCGGTTCCGCCTTAGAAGCAATAAATAAGCAGATTTTCGATTTTATTAAGTTCAATTATTTATTAGGAAATACAAATAAAAAAATTAAGTATTTAAATGAGCCTTTATTGTTCATGTCTTTTGGTGCATAGGTTGTACTCTTCAGCAAAGTACCTTGTGATACAAGATTTATTATCAGGCGCAAGAACAAACAACGCAGATGGTCTTCCGACTCGTGAACATGCCACATACAGTATAATTGACCATGGGAAAAACATGGGTATTCCATATTCAAGCCACTAACTTTCAAGGATTGGCCTTGTGATTTGTTAATGGTCATGGCGAATGCAAGACTGCTCGGAAATTGAAGTATTTTAAACTCAAACGGCACATCGATTGGGATCATCGGGATCCTCGGAATGAGAACTTCCTCGCCTTTTAATTTTCCTTTGAGTATTAAAATTGTTCATCAATTTACTTACCACCAAATGCGTACCGTTGCACAGTTTTGGTTGGTTTATGTTTCGAAGCATGATTACAACGGAGCCAAACTTTAGGCGTTAATTGTGCGGTGGTAAGCCAGGCACATCCAAGGAGTTTAAAAATTCAATTGGATAGTTGGTGGCTTCATCTTCATTTGTTACACAGTCAATAGATTTGAATGAATGCATTGTTCCACTGATCTCATTCTGAATTGTATAGTTTAGGTCATCTACATCTTTATTCTTAGCCGCTAAAATTGCTCGCTCTCTCAACCATTCATTATTTTTGTAATTAGTAATGATGTTTGGGAATACTTTGTTGATAAGTTCATCTTTCGATGAGACTAAGTTACAGAAATTATGAGGAAATGAAACCAAACTGCTCGATTCGTTGACAGGTACTCGACCATTACTGATAGTCAGCAATTGCTCAGAGAAATCTTCAGCAGATGTATCATTAAGCAATGCAACTCTCATGTTTGTCAGCTGAAGTTTCTTCACAAAGCACCATAGATTCGATGATTTGAGGCAAGCGTTTATTTCGTCGGCAGCCGTTGATCTTGGAATTACTGGCAGTGTTTGGCGGAAATCACCAGACAATAACATCATTGCTCCTCCAAAACATATGGAGTCATTGCGTAGATCTTTCAATGTTCGGTTAAGTGCTTCTAATGCACGTTTATGCGCCATGGTGCACTCGTCCCAGATGATGATTTTCGATGCTGATAAAACTTTGCCATTGCTGATTATTTTTGCAATATTACATGTTGATTCTTCAATAGTTTGAAGATTTAACGGCAATTTTAATTCTGAATGAGCCGTACAACATCTTCCTAACAATGTGGCTGCTATTCCGGAAGAAGCAACTGCAACCGCTATGTTTGATTTCGCACGAACAGTGGCTAAAACTACTGACATGAGTAATGTTTTACCAGTTCCACCAGGGGCATTCAGGAAATATAAACCACCATTTCCATCATCAATTGCCTTCATTAATGTATCATAAACTTCCTTTTGTTGGGGATTCAACAGGGGTATATTCGTTTGAACTACTAAATCTATTTTCTGGTGATCATATTCACGTTCCCGTTCCAATTCTTGATTAAATGCGTCCTTCTTTTCAAGATTTGGCGCTGGCATTCCTAACGTGACTAATAAACTACCGCACATGAGGTAACACATGTCTTCGATCAAGAGTAAAGCCCGATTATGTACTATCTCCTCATTCATCTCAAGATCGTGATTTCTGGAACTGGCACGAATTTGATGTAACTATCTTCTGACATATTATCCTTGTATTTGTGCCACAGGTTAGATGGGTTCGATGGATAGCATGTCGAAATGATGATAGCAAATAATGTGCGTATCTGACTTGGAGGTGCAGAGATAATGGCTTCAACGATTGACGTATCCCAATGGGTATCGTTTTCTAGTAAATTGAGTTCTTCACATGCAGCACGATATGTTGGGAATATTATACCATTAACAGTCCGTAGTGTCTCAAATGACGTTGGCCCACGCACATTTACCAGCAACAACCGCAAATAGAAGCATTCACCATGCTTAGGATGAACTGTATACATACGACCAAGAGCATCAGTAGAACGCACATCCGGATAACCAAGAACCGCATCGCCTTGCTTCCGTCGTTGAAAATTCTTCGATGAAGCATTCCAAGTGTAATAACGTGGCTCCAACCGAGCCATTTCACGGGCTGCCTCACTTTTCTCTTGTGATTGAGAAGCACGAAGTCGAGCCATACTAACGCGGCGCTCTTCACGGGCAATTTCTTGTTCTTCCTCAGTCCTTTCATTCGCAATGTTTCGTATCCTTCTTGCATTATGGCTTTGTCGGGAAAAATTCGATCGTCTTTGTCGCGGCATTGTTAATGATGATTCAAAGAGAATACAAATTACGTTGAGTAACTAACGGGATTTCATGTTGAGCCTCATTTTCTATACCGGTAGTGGAGAGCGCTACTTGCATCCAATTGGCCGTGTCTCGTCAAGAGCTACTGTTGCCTGGGAACGACTTGCCTTAGCTGTCATTTGCGTTACGTTTTATAGTGACTTGTATTCTCTTTGACGTTTATGTCACGTCACGGGATTTAAAAAAAAGTATCCTATGTCCGTCTCCTGGTTCTAAGCTATCTCCACACCAATTTTCAGCCAAATCGGATCAGCCGTTCTTGAGTTATAAATAGTGTAACTAACACGACTTTCTTTTATATACTGTATATAGACTAGGTGACCCGGCGAACTCTGTCCCGCCTTAGAAGCAATAAATAAGCAGATTTTCGATTTTATTAAGTTCAATTTTTTATTAGGTAATACAAATAAAAAATAAGTATTTTAATGATTCTTCATTGTTCATTTAAGTACCTTGTGATACACTACATTTCTTGTTTTATTAACAGGCGCAAGAACAAACAACTCAGATGGTCTTCCGACCCGTGAACATGCCACATATCATTGACCATGGGAAAAACATGGGTATTCCAGATTCAAGCCACTAACTTTCAAGGATTGGCCTTGTGATTTGTTAATGGTCATGGCGAATGCAAGACGGATCGGAAATTGAAGTATTTTAAACTCAAACGGCACATCGATTGGGATCATCGGGATCCTCGGAATGAGAACTTCCTCGCCTTTTAATTTTCCTTTGAGTATTAAAATTGTTCATCAATTTACTTACCACCAAATGCGTACCGTTGCACAGTTTTGGTTGGTTTATGTTTCGAAGCATGATTACAACGGAGCCAAACTTTAGGCGTTAATTGTGCGGTGGTAAGGCAGGCACATCCAAGGAGTTTAAAAATGCAATTGGATAGTTGGTGGCTTCATCTTCATTTGTTACACAGTCAATAGATTTGAATGAATGCATTGTTCCACTGATCTCATTCTGAATTGTATAGTTTAGGTCATCTACATCTTTATTCTTAGCCGCTAAAATTGCTCGCTCTCTCAACCATTCATTATTTTTGTAATTAGTAATGATGTTTGGGAATACTTTGTTGATAAGTTCATCTTTCGATGAGACTAAGTTACAGAAATTATGAGGAAATGAAACCAAACCGCTCGATTCGTCGACTGGTACTCGACCATTACTGATAGTCAGCAATTGCTCAGAGAAATCTTCAGCAGATGTATCATTAAGCAATGCAACTCTCATGTTTGTTGTCAGCTGAAGTTTCTTCACAAAGCGCCATAGATTCGATGATTTGAGGCAAGCGTTTATTTCGTCGGCAGCCGTTGATCTTGGAATTACTGGCAGTGTTTGGCGGAAATCACCAGACAATAACATCATTGCTCCTCCAAAACATATGGAGTCATTGCGTAGATCTTTCAATGTTCGGTTAAGTGCTTCTAGTGCACGTTTATGCGCCATTGTGCATTCGTCCCAGATGATGATTTTCGATGCTGATAAAACTTTGCCATTGCTGATTATTTTTGCATTATTACATGTTGATTCTTCAATAGTTTGAAGATTTAACGGCAATTTTAATGCTGAATGAGCCGTATGACATCCTCCTAACAATGTGGCTGCTATTCCGGAAGAAGCAACTGCAACCGCAATGTTTGATTTCGCACGAACAGTGGCTAAAACTACTGACATGAGTAATGTTTTACCAGTTCCACCAGGGGCATTCAGGAAATATAAACCACCATTTTCATCATCAATTGCCTTCATTAATGTATCATAAACTTCCTTTTGTTGGGGATTCAACAGGGGTATATTCGTTTGAACTACTAAATCTATTTTCTGGTGATCATATTCACGTTCCCGTTCCAATTCTTGATTAAATGCGTCCTTCTTTTCAAGATTTGGCGCTGGCATTCCTAACGTGACTAATAAACTACCGCACATGAGGTAACACATGTCTTCGATCAAGAGTAAAGCCCGATTATGTACTATCTCCTCATTCATCTCAAGATCGTGATTTCTGGAACTGGCACGAATTTGATGTAAAATATCTTCTGACATTTTATCCTTGTATTTGTGCCACAGGTTAGATGGGTTCGATGGATAGCATGTCGAAATGATGATAGCAAATAATGTGCGTATCTGACTTGGAGATGCAGAGATAATGGCTTCAACGATTGACGTATCCCAATGGGTATCGTTTTCTAGTAAATTGAGTTCTTCACATGCAGCACGATATGTTGGGAATATTATACCATTAACAGTCCGTAGTGTCTCAAATGACGTTGGCCCACGCACATTTACCAGCAACAACCGCAAATAGAAGCATCCACCATGCTTAGGATGAACTGTATACATACGACCAAGAGCATCAGTAGAACGCACATCCGGATAACCAGGAACCGCATCGCCTTGCTTCCGTCGTTGAAAATTCTTCGATGAAGCATTCCAAGTGTAATAACGTGGCTCCAACCGAGCCGTTTCACGGGCTGCCTCACTTTTCTCTTGTGATTGAGAAGCACGAAGTCGAGCCATACTAACGCGGCGCTCTTCACGGGAAATTTCTTGTTCTTCCTCAGTCCTTTCATTCGCAATGTTTCGTATCCTTCTTGCATTATGGCTTTGTCGGGAAAAATTCGATCGTCTTTGTCGCGGCATTGTTAATGATGATTCAAAGAGAATACAAATTACGTTGAGTAACTAACGGGATTTCATGTTGAGCCTCATTTTCTATACCGGTAGTGGAGAGCGCTACTTGCATCCAATTGGCCGTGTCTCGTCAAGAGCTACTGTTGCCTGGGAACGACTTGCCTTACCTGTCATTTGCGTTACGTTTTATAGTGACTTGTATTCTCTTTGACGTTTTATGTCACGCCACGGGATTTTAAAAAAAAGTATCCTATGTCCGTCTCCTGGTTCTAAGCTATCTCCACACCAATTTTCAGCCAAATCGGATCAGCCGTTCTTGAGTTATAAATAGTGTAACTAACACGACTTTCTTTTATATACTGTATATAGACTAGGTGACCCGGCGAACTCTGTCCCGCCTTAGAAGCAATAAATAAGCAGATTTTCGATTTTATTAAGTTCAATTTTTTATTAGGTAATACAAATAAAAAAATAAGTATTTTAATGATTCTTCATTGTTCATTTAAGTACCTTGTGATTCACTACATTTCTTGTTTTATTAACAGGCGCAAGAACAAACAACTCAGATGGTCTTCCGACCCGTGAACATGCCACATATAATTGACCATGGGAAAAACATGGATATTCCAGATTCAAGCCACTAACTTTCAAGGATTGGCCTTGTGATTTGTTAATGGTCATGGCGAATGCAAGACGGATCGGAAATTGAAGTATTTTAAACTCAAACGGCACATCGATTGGGATCATCGGGATCCTCGGAATGAGAACTTCCTCGCCTTTTAATTTTCCTTTGAGTATTAAAATTGTTCATCAATTTACTTACCACCAAATGCGTACCGTTGCACAGTTTTGGTTGGTTTATGTTTCGAAGCATGATTACAACGGAGCCAAACTTTAGGCGTTAATTGTGCGGTGGTAAGGCAGGCACATCCAAGGAGTTTAAAAATGCAATTGGATAGTTGGTGGCTTCATCTTCATTTGTTACACAGTCAATAGATTTGAATGAATGCATTGTTCCACTGATCTCATTCTGAATTGTATAGTTTAGGTCATCTACATCTTTATTCTTAGCCGCTAAAATTGCTCGCTCTCTCAACCATTCATTATTTTTGTAATTAGTAATGATGTTTGGGAATACTTTGTTGATAAGTTCATCTTTCGATGAGACTAAGTTACAGAAATTATGAGGAAATGAAACCAAACCGCTCGATTCGTCGACTGGTACTCGACCATTACTGATAGTCAGCAATTGCTCAGAGAAATCTTCAGCAGATGTATCATTAAGCAATGCAACTCTCATGTTTGTTGTCAGCTGAAGTTTCTTCACAAAGCGCCATAGATTCGATGATTTGAGGCAAGCGTTTATTTCGTCGGCAG
Organism: Meconema thalassinum; assembly: GCA_946902985.2. Classification (NCBI taxonomy): domain Eukaryota; kingdom Metazoa; phylum Arthropoda; class Insecta; order Orthoptera; family Tettigoniidae; genus Meconema; species Meconema thalassinum. The sequence goes on along the minus strand of OX336393.1, from coordinate 268,529,430 downwards.
CCGTTGATCTTGGAATTACTGGCAGTGTTTGGCGGAAATCACCAGACAATAACATCATTGCTCCTCCAAAACATATGGAGTCATTGCGTAGATCTTTCAATGTTCGGTTAAGTGCTTCTAGTGCACGTTTATGCGCCATTGTGCATTCGTCCCAGATGATGATTTTCGATGCTGATAAAACTTTGCCATTGCTGATTATTTTTGCATTATTACATGTTGATTCTTCAATAGTTTGAAGATTTAACGGCAATTTTAATGCTGAATGAGCCGTACGACATCCTCCTAACAATGTGGCTGCTATTCCGGAAGAAGCAACTGCAACCGCAATGTTTGATTTCGCACGAACAGTGGCTAAAACTACTGACATGAGTAATGTTTTACCAGTTCCACCAGGGGCATTCAGGAAATATAAACCACCATTTCCATCATCAATTGCCTTCATTAATGTATCATAAACTTCCTTTTGTTGGGGATTCAACAGGAGTATATTCGTTTGAACTACTAAATCTATTTTCTGGTGATCATATTCACGTTCCCGTTCCAATTCTTGATTAAATGCGTCCTTCTTTTCAAGATTTGGCGCTGGCATTCCTAACGTGACTAATAAACTACCTCACATGAGGTAACACATGTCTTCGATCAAGAGTAAAGCCCGATTATGTACTATCTCCTCATTCATCTCAAGATCGTGATTTCTGGAACTGGCACGAATTTGATGTAAAATATCTTCTGACATAAAATTATCCTTGTATTTGTGCCACAGGTTAGATGGGTTCGATGGATAGCATGTCGAAATGATGATAGCAAATAATGTGCGTATCTGACTTGGAGATGCAGAGATAATGGCTTCAACGATTGACGTATCCCAATGGGTATCGTTTTCTAGTAAATTGAGTTCTTCACATGCAGCACGATATGTTGGGAATATTATACCATTAACAGTCCGTAGTGTCTCAAATGACGTTGGCCCACGCACATTTACCAGCAACAACCGCAAATAGAAGCATCCACCATGCTTAGGATGAACTGTATACATACGACCAAGAGCATCAGTAGAACGCACATCCGGATAACCAGGAACCGCATCGCCTTGCTTCCGTCGTTGAAAATTCTTCGATGAAGCATTCCAAGTGTAATAACGTGGCACCAACCGAGCCGTTTCACGGGCCGCCTCACTTTGCTCTTGTGATTGAGAAGCACGAAGTCGAGCCATACTAACGCGGCGCTCTTCACGGGCAATTTCTTGTTCTTCCTCAGTCCTTTCATTCGCAATGTTTCGTATCCTTCTTGCATTATGGCTTTGTCGGGAAAAATTCGATCGTCTTTGTCGCGGGATTGTTAATGATGATTCAATGAGAATACAAATCACGTTGAGTAACTAACGGGATTTCATGTTAAGAGCCTCATTTTCTATACCGGTAGTGAAGAGCGCTACTTGCATCCAATCGGCCGTGTCTCGTCAAGAGCTACTGTTGCCTGGAAACGACTTGCCTTAGCTGTCATTTGCGTTACGTTTTATAATGACTTGTATTCTCTTTGACGTTTTATGTCACGTCACGGGATAAAAGAAAGTATCCTATGTCCGTCTCCTGGTTCTAAGCTATCTCCACACCAATTTTCAGCCAAATCGGTTCAGCCGTTCTTGAGTTATAAATAGTGTAACTAACACGACTTTCTTTTATATATGTAGATATAGATTTGTAGCTTCCACCTGCACTAGCCTAAATAAAGAATACGATATGGATCAACTAGATTAATAGACGCGACACTGCTCATAACCTTAAATTCCTTATGAACAGGTCCTCTTGATTCATTGACCAGCACGTAATTTCATATGGATTCTGTTAAAATGAGTCATATTGTTATGATAAATATCGTTTAAAATGATAATCTGGTAGCAAATATACCTACCCTACCCAGGTTTCGAACCCAAGATCTCTTGATTCACAGTCATACGCAATAACCCCACGGCTATTTCGACTAAGTAAATATTGTGCACAAGATGGTGACTTATTTCCACGTTCCAATAATACTGCATTACGGAATTAAGTTTCATTTATATTTTGCTGATTCGATAATGTTTCTGAGTGACATTGAGTTTAAAATGCCTTATGCCAATGCAATGACGACTACTTACAATGCTTGATATTAAGGCATTTTACCATTTAAATACTGACACGAATACTTCGAACATGTACCATGTCATTTGTTTAAATCACTTGACACCAGATTTCGCATGACCGTTTTCCGTTGAGTATGTCATATACATTCCACATGGCCGAGAGTGCGTCATGGTATCAATTATCGACACCGCGCGCTGATTGTTTCTCTTACCAGTGCCAGCTGGATCGATCGATCGAGTTGGCAGTGCGTCTTATACTTCCGTTCGATCCACCACTGCCAGCTAGGGCACACTTCCATTCGATCGATCGAGCGGGTAGTGCATACTTCCGTTGTCCACCACTGCCAGCTAGTACACTTCCGTTTGATCGATCGAGTGGGCAGTTCATACTTCCGTTTTCCACCACTGCCAGCTAGTACACTTCTGTTTGATCGATCGAGCGGGCAGTCCATACTTCCATTTGATCCACCACTGCCAGCTCGATCGTTCCGATCCACTTCCGTCCCCAATTATCAAAATCACTCCCACAAAACTGTCCAACAACCGAGCGGAAAGATGTTACACATCAAAATTCGGAGAGCTATTTCTACATTCGGAAAAATTACATTTGCCAATTGGTCTTTCTCTAAAATCTCATACAACCGACTATGAAATTTTTCGGCAGCGGTGTATCTGTGGTTTATGTAAGAATGAAAATGTTTTAGTTCAGTTGAAAATTCTTCCAAATCTCATAAAAGCCAACCAAATTGTTTACCGCTTCACCGAGTTCTTCATCGCTCATTGAAAATTTATTCAAAAATGCAAATTTCTTGGAAACGTCCATATAAACTTTTGCCCTGTTTTTATTTCGACGTTGAGTTTATCGATGATTTCGAGAAGACCTGTTATTCTGAAATTTTCACAAGGCGGAAATTCGACTTCAGGAGCGCCTCCGTCGTTCGGTTGTTGTTTTCTTCTATGCGACGATTTTTTGGAATACGATATATCAGCTAACAATTTCTTAGCTTTTTCCTCGAAAATATCGAACCTATCACGAAACTTGCCTAACTTTTCGTCTAAAGTTTTATACAAGGCAGCACACGTTTGTAAGTTGATCTGTTCAGCTTGTAATGATTTACTACTTGCACGCATAGAAGTCAAAATTGAATCCCACAAATTTACAAGAACCCGAATTCGAATTTTTGCATTCTGTTTTCGATGCACCCCGCTTCATGCCGAATGTCAATATTTTCCGACTCGTCATCATCAATGCTTTCTAAAGCCTCGACAATTTTATGAAACTAATCATAAACCGTGTTCGTTGCATTAGCACGTGCTTCCCAGCGCGTATCTGACAATGATTTCAAAGTTTTAGCGTTTTTGATATAATTTTTCAACATGTCCCAACGATGAGGGTTTGCATTATCGAAAAGAAATCAACTACGTAAAAACCGCATTTATCAGCAGATTGTCCAACTAAATCGAGGGAATGTGTACCGCAAGGAACATAAATCGCATATTTATTCAGTTCTAATACATGGTCCGGCAGCATAACATCCTTTTTTAAAAACGTAATAAATCCCATTGTATGAAGCAGAAAACTTTTCTTTTTATACAATGTAGGCGCATACATAAAGTTTTGTTTAACTTATTTTTGCAGATCAAATCAGGTAGGTGACGTCCCCCATTCTCCATACATTGAGAAAACCGCTTTCTGGCGTTTGTCACGATTCTTGCCAGCAAATCAGGCGATATGTTGGTAAATTCTTCCCGGATGTTGGTCTTGTAGGATCCTTGGACGGTTTACATAAGCACGGGATTTCAAAAAGAACAATAGGAAAAATCACAAGGGGACAAATCGGGAGAGCGGGCCGGCCACTCCAAATCGGCCCTCAGTGAGAGGAGGTGCTCCGGGAAGTGTTCCCTCAATATAGCCATCGTTGCTCTTGAAGTGTGTGCGTTGCACCGCCTTGTTGTAACCAAATGTCTCCTGGGTCCAACGCATCCACCTGTAGGGAAAAAAAAAATCCTGTGACATGTTTACATCCCGGTCCTAATTCACTGTAACTGTGACTGAGTTTTCCTCAAAGAAACCGGGACCAATAATTCCAGCTGAGGACAGTGCACACTACACTGTGACTTTAGGTGAATGCAATGGCCTTTGGTACAGTTCTCGAGGATTGGTGGCAGCCCAGTAGCGCATGTTTTGATTGCTAACGGATCCACAAAAATGAAAATGGGCTTCATCACTAAAAAAAAGAAAACAGCGTCCTCAGGAACGACTTCGAGATGAACCTCACACGCGTTCCGCCGACAATTGAAATCACGTTCAGAAAGTTCCTGCGCACTTGCCATCTTGTACGGATGGAAATGAACATCAGCATAAAGAATTCTCCCCACAGACCGATCGGAAAGTCCAAAGGCAGACGCATGTTTGCGTACAGAACGCCGTGGTGATCGCAACACTGAAACTCTCACTGCCTTAATGTTCTCAGGTGATCGAATAGGCCGAGGGACTCCAGTTCTTCGCATTGTCACACTTACAATTCGTCTGATCGTAGTGACCCACGTAGCATTTGATTTCCGGCCCAGGCAGGGGCCAACGGGGCCAAATTAAAACGCCTTCAAAAGGCGCGCTGGGTTGCTATCACAGAACATCCGCTCGAAAAGTAGGCCTCAACGGCAAAAGCACGCTCCACCCTGTTCCAACGCATGATGGCGACTGAACCGTGTCGGGACAAAACTTTATAGTACCACCTCACGAACGAGACCACCAGCGCTCGGCTACGACATCAAACGACTGAATGGCGCGCATTTCAAAAAAGGAAGTTATGCTGCCGGACCCTGTATTTGAGCTTGCAGACCCTGATACTTTCCAGACATGTTTGGTGCGTTGTCATAGGACTGTCCTCTACAATCTTGAATTTCCAAACCGCAATCTTCAGTGACGAAGTTCACAGTTTGAGTTTTCAAACTTTTGCCAGTATGACCTTCTGTTTCAAGAAAAGATATAAACCTTTCAACTGGTTTGTGATCTTTTGGTGAAACATACCGGAGCACAACTGACAATTGATCTATATGCGATACATCGGGAGTTAAATCAACGGAAAGGCTGTAATATAGAGCTAGAGAGCTCTTCTAAAATATATGATCTAACTTTTTTTGCCCATGATGTTTATTAACTATTCGCGGATCGTTTTGGATAAATACGAAGGAACACCTTTCCCAGCATTTCCGTATCGTACAATATGATCCCGCAAAAAAGGATCAAACTGCCCAAGAAGTTCAAGTATACCTAAATAATTCCCATTATCCGGCTTTCCAAAGTGCTCGTTCGTACCTCGGAATTACAATCCTCGTTCTGCCAGAGTGATGATAACAGCAACTACTCGTTTTATAACATTGCGCCAATAGTTATTTCATCAAGTAGTCCATTTCTGAATAGATCTGGCAAATTTTCATGTTTCCGTTTTTCCAGGTAAATTAGCACACTCTCTCGATGATTCAAATTCTTCTCATGCTGCTGTGAATGAATCCCCACATTCTTCCATTCATCATACCCTTCACGCGCAAGTCTGTTCGATTTTTCTGGCGGCAAAAATAACTTGCAAAAAAAAAGCAATCGACTCGGCCTGAAAATAAAACAAAAAATATTATTATATGAGAACAAAAATGAATTAAACGTTATTCAAGACATAAAACCCGTAACTGAAATGTTAACCCTTTTAGTCCGGAGATTAAAAAGTAGCATCGTACCTCTTCAAAACCTATGTATTTTCGATCATTTATTGATCATAAAAACTTCGATCATTTTATCATTTATTTAATAAATTTATCTGATTTTTTTGTATTTTTTGCGTAGTGTTTTAAGTTTAATGAATACGTTTATTAAAATTATTTATTCACTTTTGACTTTTATTGTAATTTTTTTGCACTTCACTTGTTTTTTTTTTTTTGTACTTTTTGAATTTTTTTGTATGATCGTACTTTTTTAAACTAAAATAGCGGTTTTCTAACAATTTATTTGTAATTTTAAGTTACACAACTATTCAAAATTTGATTCGTTTTGGTAAGATAGAAATATTCAAAATTGTTGTTGCAAGATTTGATTTGCCACAAGTGAAGTTAAATAAAAGCTTTTATAATTACAGTATATTATAATAATTTTAAAAAATTGAAACTAATACGATTGACTAAATTTCCGAATAAAGCAAACTGATCAACAAAAATGATCTAAAAATTTGATCTTATTCTTATCAAAACTTCTCAAGTTTTGGTTGCGTTTTAATATAATATGCGTGATACGCTCGTTGCTGATAATTTGGACCAAGCTACCGGAAGTACATGTGGTGCTCAAAAACACCACATTATTACACATAAGGGAGAACTTATTGAAGTCTGGAAACGAACAAAATTGAACTAGAATTCCAAAAAGAGAGAAAAAAAAACATAATTTATAATCGTTTTTGATTTAGAAAAATAGCATAATATTTCAAAAACTGTCAATGTATCATAAACACATGAAGGGCTCAATTGTTAATCAAAGCTTACCTTTCGCAGGTGAATAAATGAACCAATCTCGTTTTGTATTCTCTCCATTCGGTTTCTTTCCAAAGAATAAATTTTCGGAGCAATATCTTGATGTTGATTCCTTAGCTTATCAACGCTTGGACGATTCAAACGGTCCAGTCAATTTTTGACAATTTGACGGACCATGTGTAACCCAAAACTGTATGTCTTCACTGGTTAATTTTCCCCAATGTCCTGGATCAGTGAAACGGTTCATATTTTCGGCACCTGGTTGTCCAGCTTCATTTTCATCCTCGAAAGAAGAACTGGATGTTTGAGACCTTGAAATGACCGGATCATTATCCGGGTCTTCTGCGTGACCAGTGTTCGTTTTGTTTTGCTCCTTTGATCCATCGCTAGTGGCAGATCCTTGATTTTTTGATGAATTTGAAGAGGTTTCATTCCGAAAGAAAAATTCAGTCAGTTTTGGCACTTTCTCTAACACCACACTTTCTCGGTAATTTTTGTCTTTGGCAAGTTTTTATTTTTGTGCACCACTCAAATATGTACGTGAAGACATTTTTGAGTTGGGCTTTTTATTCAACCCGATACACAGTTAAAACTGTTCATCGAAAACTAACGAATTAAAATTGTCGATCACAAAACCGTCGATTTGATGTCAGAACTCAAGCGGGAGCACATTACTTGTTTCCGAAATTACTCTGCAGACCAGAATGCCAGAATTTGGAAAAACTCTTTCCGAGCTTATCTATGGCTAATAAAGTAATATAGTAATATATGCCAAATATTCATGGCATTTTGGGAATTTTGGGACCCGACTGTGGGAGTATCAGTTAATTGCGTCCAATCCTTAGATAATAGAGCGAACAGAAAATTGAAATTTCGATTTATGAATTGGAAGTATAACAAGAAGATAAAGTTTATGGGAAAAACCCAGGCAGAGAGAATTTACGAACAGCACTTTACGAAGTATAAACCAAGAATTTAAACTGTAAAATTAGAACTGTAATTCTAAGTTTCACATTTTTTTTTTTCGGTACCGTACCAAATTTATCAACAACAAAAATCCATATTTTGGGTGGGATTTTTTTTATTCTTTGGGGGCTCTTTTGAGCAGGGGGCCCCAGGCAATTGCCTATTGTGCCTTATGGTTAATCCAGCACTGCTTTCATGGCTCTCCTTCCTTCCAAGTCCCTCAATCCACATTCTTCGAGAGTTGAGGGTATTTCCTTTCCTCCTGTTTGCCTTATTCTCCTTTTGTTTTCCATTTATTCTTCTAGTATATAAGTTAGTAGTTAGTTTTAGTTATAGTTTACATTTCATTATCATCTTCACGATCACTCAAACCATTAGGGGCCGATAACCTAGATGTTAGGCCCATTAAAGCAACAATTATAATCACGTAATAGTACAAGCACTATTTCTATTCCTTCCAAGATTGCTTAAACTTAATCATTTCACGGTTTCATTAAAGACATTAACATGAACACTTCAAATTCCTGAAAATCCCGTGAATATTATGAAGGTATTTAATCGTAGCAGTCACCTCCGGAATAATAACACTGAGCGGCTTCGGTGGCGTAGTCGGTAGCATGCTGAGCTTCTGTGCCCAACATCGCGGGTTCAAACCCGGCCGAAGTCATCAGATTTTTAAGAGCGTTAAAAATCCCTCAGTATGCCTTTCTTCAGAGGGGAAGTTACACCGACGGGCCCATGTCATAGATTTATGGCATGTGAAAGAACCTTCTACTATCTACAATTGTGTGAACCTAAATTTGTAGATTAGATTTGATTAGTTCCAACGTTCGCCGTCAGATGGTTGTGGAGGCATCTAGTAGCCAAGTTCACAGCTAGGTGTCGTTGACGGTAGCATTTGGTAGCAAAAGTAGGAACTGCTTGAAATTGATCGTCTGCAGTCCTCACCTGAATTACAGATAACACACACTATTAACACCGGTTATCAGACAGATTCTACACACACCTCAAGTACAAGAGGCTACATGACCACGTTGTCACAGCCCCTAAACTAAGGAACCAACCAACCAATAATAACACTGAACATACCGATGATTGGCCCTGGGGTGACTTGTAGCCTATAACAGACAATGTTGTTGTTTGAGTCTTCAGTCTTTTGACTGGTTTGATGCAGCTTTCCATTCCTCCCTGTCCTGAGCTAATCGTTTTATCTCTACATACCTACAACACCCTATCCGAGGCAATCTGTGTAACATATTCTAACCATGGTTTACCCCTACAGTTCTTGTACTCGACCCTTTCTTCCATAAATAAGCTTGCTATTCCTGGGTGTCTTAGTATGTGTCCTACCAACCTATCTCTTCTCTTCTTTAGCATTCGCCAGAAACATCTCACCTCTCCCACTAGTCTTAATACCTCTTCATTTGTAACCCTATCTAGCTATCTGATTTTCATCATTCTCCTGTAACACCACATTTCAAACGCTTCAATTCTCCTCTTTTCTGCTGCACCAACAGTCCAAGTTTCACTTCCATAGAGCGCCAAGCTCCAGACAAAGCCCTTCAAAATGACTTCCTAATACCTAAATCTACATTCGATGTCAACAGATTCCTTTTCTGTAGAAATGCTTTCCTTACCTGAGCTAACCTACTTTTTTATATCCTCTTTGCTTCGTCCATCACTGGTTATTTTGCTTCCTAAGTAACAGAAGTCCCCTACTTCCTTTAGTTTTTCACCTGCCAATTTGATGTCCATAGAGGTTTCTGATTTATTTCGACTGCATTCCAATATTTTTGTTTTACATTTATTAATTTTCATCATGAATTCTTTCCTCAAGACGGTGTCCATACCATTCTAAAACTAATTCATATCCTCAGGCGTGTCGGCCAAGATGACTTTGTCATCGGCAAATCTCAGAGTTGAAATTATTTCTCCTTGAATCTTCACTCCCACTTTAAATTTTTCTCCAATTTCCTTCATTGCTTGTTCAATGTAAAGATTGAAAAGTATGGGTGATAAGGTGCAGCCTTGCCTTACACCTTTCTGAATACCAGCTTCTCTCTCATGTCCTTCAGCTCGAATGACTGCTGTCTGGTTTCTGTATATTTTGTATATACACAATGTATATTTTATTAATTATTGTAAAAAAAAGGCACGTATTATGGATAACTTACTTTCCTCCTCTCAAAATACGTTTCTAATGACAACTTTTATGCACCATTGGTAAGGGCAATGATATACTTTAATGAAAGGAAAGGTCACCATACCGGTTAGAAATATAACTCAATCTTGTAGGTGCCAACAGGCCCGACGAGAGAGGGGGTCAGGCAGGGCTGGTGCCCCGGGGCCCGACCCTCCTAGGGGGGGCCGGCGTCCTAGTAGGATGGGCCCGATCGGGCATTGAATTATTATTGCCTTTATGTGACTTGCATTTGCTACTGGCAATCATTTAGTGAATGCAATGAACTGTCTGTGAACAGTGTTACATGGATTGAGAAACTTATTATGTCAAGTGGACAATATTTTCCTCTACAAAGCGCGTGTGGGGAGAACAACTGTCTCAAAGTGATCAACTTAGGCGATGGGGCTTCGCTATGTATTTTTCTCAGAATATACCTGAAGACAGAGAGAGCATTCCATTATTCTAAATTTGGCTTATGCACCAATCCTTCAAATAACTTTCTCATCCCTTCACTTATTACGCCAAGGCCACGAGAGCCTGGGCTGCCCTGGTGTGTTTGGTCAGCTAGCTAAACAGTTTCAAGTTGGGTGCGTCACGTCGAGCTTAGAGGTGAGAGTGTCTGGAATGAATATATTGACTAACTAGACGTATCATATGCCATGCAGGCAGGTAAGTAAAATACATTTTAAAGTAGCGTCCACACAGTAATTAACTTTATAGTTGATTTAAGGGCCAGAACAGCGAGGTCATCGTTCCCTCGTAATTCACTTTCGCTCTATGTGAAAAATTATAATTGCTGGCTAAATATCTTGCGAAAGGGTGGGATGATTCTGTTGTCAAATGTAGATAGAAGAAATGCATGCGAAATTGTTCATCTTCTCGTACATTGAGTTGAGAAAACAAAGCTAACATTTGAATAATCTGTCTGCTTAGGTGCAGTATATTTATTATTATAACTGGTTCATTCAATACGATCAACAATCCTAGGTACTTGGGTTCGTGATTGAGGGATTTATTGAAAACCTATACAGTTTTACTATTGGTGCTAGAGTAGGGAAATGGATCCAAAGACTGAAACTAAGATAACATTCCAGAATTTTTCTGGACTGAGTGTTTATTAACCAGGAGAAAAATGACAATTAAGCTAGGACACTGAACCACTCAACTTTGCTTTCCAATACCTATCATGGGACGTCAGTGGTAAGGACAGATGACCTATCGTAGCTGTTCCGCCTCATAAAACAGCAATAAGTATCGTCGGTGGAAAGGGCAGATGTCATAGCTGTTCCGCCCCTTAAAACAACAATAAGTAACGTCAGTGGTGTGCATGGCGATGGAGAAATTAATATATTGCATGTAGGCAACCGCGCAGACTTTTCTAAGACCAAATATTGAACTCGGCTTAATTTAGAAGAAAATTAAGATGAACTATTGTCGAATATTAATATTGAGAAAATCCCGATCTGAAAGAATGAAAAATTACTGGAAAGAGCGCAAGAACCAAGCAGTACTACCTTCAAAGAAGAAGTGATTGTGGAACGACTCAAGTGGTCCAATGTGACCAATCAAGATTAATAATAATAATAATAATAAATACAATTTCGTTTTGAGCTGGTGCAATGACTGTTATTATTATGGACATGTCTACGCCGTTTATTCCAAAGAGCAGCATCGATCTGCAAATCACTTATTTTTCAGGACGCGAAGAGATATTTTCCCTTGCGAATCAAGCCCTTTCAGGATACGCTTTAACGACTCAGCTCAGTACCGTTAAACACAAAATGAGTTGCTCCCTTTATCTGTGATTTGGCAATGACTCCGGGTCTTGACGAAGCCGCGGCAGGAATGCAGGATTCGGCTTACCGACTGCGGTGTCATTCGTAGTCTTACTCAACAGTTAATAATATGCCTATTTGTCGTTACAGTTGTTAATTCATTTAGGGGCTTGCGACATTTAACCCGTGTACTTGGTAGCTAGTAGGTCTAGTATCACTGGCGGGCAATGAACCATTGGCGCTCGGTTGGGAATCGTTTGCATCAACTAGTACTGTAGATAGCCTATGATTCAGTATTTGCTGACGCGTTAATTTTCCGGTTTGTTTCTGAAGGCCTCCAAATTATTGAATGCAGTTAACTGTAAAGCAGTACTTTTCACAAATATCAATGAAGTAAATTATAAGATTCTCAAACAGCAAACAAAATAGAAAACCAAGAAACGTGCGAATTGTATAGACTGAAGGGGAGGCTAGTGGTTGTTGTATAATTAGAGAGGTGTATTGGCAACATTGTTGTAACTATTTGTCTTGGAGAGTAGAAACTTAGACCCTCTTAAAACCACCCACTGCTGGACGAAAAGCAGGGTACCGGTATACACTGTGCTGTGCTATAGCCTCTGTGACCTGATCAATCGCATGGCGTAGCCTATTCTTAGTTGCCGACTGGGAAAAGTGGGAATGCGTTGCCCGTTGCGACTATTACTGTAATTATTAGGGTTAAGAGTAGGGTAGGTGTCTATGGACTTGAAATAAGGAACTATCCCGGCATTTGTCTGGAGGGAGTGTGAAAAACCACACCTAGGATAGCCACTGTCAGCACCGGGATTCGAACCTCTGATCTGCAGACTTGCTGTAGACCGCCATCACGGTCATTGGTGAGCTACGCCGTGGGGTCTTACTTGAAGGTGCGAGAGTTTTTACTTCAAAAGCAGAGAGTCTTCTCTACAGCCACTCAATATGTCAATCGTCACAAAATGTTTACTCCAAAATATCACAAAAATAATCACCCAAATGGCCTATAACGCAATAATTTGGACCTAATTTATGCAAAATTTTCCGGAGGAGGACCCCCGGACCCCACTATGAGCTTGGTGATATTCCATATCCCCAGATCCCGGTGTGTCCACTCCCCCATAATCTTGGCTTAAATCCGCCCCCGATGGTCACCAGTCATAGATAGGATCGAGGATGTTTAGGAGAACCTGGCTCTAGTTTTGCTCACTGCAAATGAATACTGCAATTTACAAAATATAGTTCAAATTCACATTTTCTTCTTTTGTGAAAACAATCACTGATCACCTGCAATCTACTGATAGCACATAATAACTTGACTTACGTATGAGTATAGGCCTACCTATGGTTAATTCTGAAAATACGAGGCACGTCCAGAAAGTAAGTTCCGTTTGGTAATAAAATTAAATTGTGTACAGATACAGAAATATTATTTATTGCACAACATTCTACACCTCTTAAACTACTTTTTCACATAACTGCCGAACTTTTGCAGGCATTTGTCATAGCGTGGCACAAGTTTTTGGATACCTTCTTCATAGAAGTTTGCCACCTGTGTCTTCAACCAGTTGGAAACATCTTCTTTCAGCTCGTCGCATTGTTCAAGTGTTGACCGCCAAGGAAAGACTTGAGATGTGTGAACAGATGAAAGTGGCTAGGAGCGAGGTCAGGGCTGTACGGAGGGTGGTCAAACACGTCCCAGCCAAATCCCTGTAGGAGGTTTTTCGTCAAATTTTCAGTGTGTGGTCGTGCGTTGTCGTGAAGAAAAACAACACCTTTTGACAGCAACCCTCGGCGCTTATTCTGTATTGCGCGGCGCAATTTCCTAAGTGTCTCGCAATAAGCATCTGCGTTGATTGTTTGACCACGCGGTAAGAAATCAATGAATAAGATGCCTTTCCAGTCCCAGAACACTGTGCACATCATTTTCCGAGGTGTCAAGATTTGTTTCGGCTTAACCTTTGCTGGGGATGAATTGTGCCTCCATTCCATTGATTGCCGCTTACATTCAGGGGTGTCTTAAGAAACCCAAGTTTCATCTCCTGTGACTAACTTGTGCCCAACTCTAGGAATGGGTATTCCAAGATTCAGACACCTAGATATCAAGGGAAAGGCTACAGCCGCTTTTGAAAGTTGAGATATTTGAATATCGCGCTACATTGCTTCGAGAAGGAATTGGAAAGAATATACCGATACTAGCATGTCAAGTGACGTAGCGAGTAATAGCAGAGGTCGAGGCTATTTATTGATTAAATAGTTAACCATGGAGTAGAGACTTGAGGCTTGGATCAGATTACTGGCACGGCCAAATGAAAGAGAATGCACTTAGTATCAAGTAAATCGGACCAGGGATACCAGAGATATGAGGATTTCTAGATTTCAGCGTGATGACGCGTGACCCTGGCAGTTTTGAATAAAAGCCGGCCGGCCGAGGCATCGATAGCACACTTCGACACAAGCACTTGCCTAGCAAGGTGCTACTACGCTGAGCCAAGGCACATGGTTGCCGGATCTACGCAGAAGTTATTTTCAAAGTTGTGATAGTCACAAAAGTGCTGCGCTACGAGGTGGAACTTAGTAAGTTTCCGGCGAGGAGAATCACTAGGTGATTGATTATTTTCTACAGACACTGGTAGAAATATTTTTTATTTCTACATGGACATATGCTAGACTTTGTCTAGAATTAGTACTTTGTCACAGTCCAGTAATAACCTAATACTTGGATATTTAAATCCATTTTAGTCAGTTTTCATATTTGTAACTTAATAACCACTTCGATCTATCAGTACATTGAAGACCAGTCTATCACGGTGTTGTTCGTTAGTCTACGCAAGGGAAACTACAGGTTGCTTAGCGCATGGTAGATGGTGATAAACCATGCCCAGGGAACGATCTTCAGAACAGCCGTTGATTGGTTAGATTGTCAGTGTCTTCTTGTATTGAAGAGATTACCGTGAGTTATGTTACAACTGACACATCTAAGAATAGATCACTTAGATCTGACCCCATTTAAACAAACTGTTATGGCTTTGATAGAAGCCCATATTAAAATGGAACAACAGTTAATTCAAACGTCAATAGATACTACCACTATGTCTGACTAGACGGATTGTGGGTATATAATGGCGGCCGATACAAGGATTATACATGCTTGTCCGATAGGGCATGTCTATGGATAAATCTGGTACAGACCAGGTTTACTACGATTCAAGACCATCAAGAAATGTAAGCCACATTTGAATTATATTATGCCTAGCTGATTGGAACAAACTATTTTTCTGCAGATGACCAACACATTTATTTTTCTTCGTATTTAAATCTTGCAATGATTTACGCAAGACTTGTTAGAGTTATTCTGAGTATTTTCAGCACTCAGAACAGTTTAGGATCGATGACCGAGCATTTCGAGCATTTATTTGAATATTTCATATTTTAGGGATATCACGGAAAACCGTCGATGTAATGGTTGAGTTAAATTATTTTTGTTAAGGAATGGATATTTTTTCCATATTCGAAGATTCGGACATGTGGATTCTCACATAATGAGATGATAATTAAACCTATTTGAAATAATATAACTAATAATAATAATCCACTAATAATAATAATAATAATTTTTATAATTTTTCTAAATAATTCTTGGATATTATATTTTCTAATAATCATATGTATTGAGAGAGAGCCTATGAAGTAGTTTAATCATTCCTAGTTTGGAACAGGAGATTTTCCGAAGGAGAGTGGTTAGCGCAAGCCCGCATTCAACCAACATTTCAGTTCTGGTTGAACAGTTGACATTTGCAATGAGCAAAGTATATTTTTCAGATAACACGGAGAGGCATGAAACGGGAAGCAATTGATATTTGTATCAAATAGGATATTTTTGTATTTATATAAAATCATGACGTAAATACACTCGAAAGTGAAATAAAGATTTTCATAAGTATGGTAAATTCACGGGTTGAACTGAATGGTAAAATAAAATAAACTTGCAAGTTTATTAATCTTCCAGTGTTGATAACAAGCAGAGGCTTGATTTATTGTATAAATTTTGGGAAGAAAATTTATGTGTGTGGAGTAGTCATTCCCAGGTGCGCATGTTTAAGTCGCAGGAATGAAGAGTTTTTTTCGAGCATCAATCAAATAGCAGGTTCGATGGCTCAGGTTTATAGTAGGAGTATTGGAACTACACATTTCGTCGTATGAATGACCCGAAGGTTATTTCTTAGAAACCATCAGTTCTTATTTCAACCTTGTTTACGGATTCCATTTAGACTTTGATTTTGCTAGAACCCGGATTTGTCATGGTAGTAGTTTATTCTTCTTCAGAGGAAGACCTTTGCCGTGGTTGTTGGAATATTGTGCTCTTACACGAATAATAGAATGGGCCACTGCCAATTAAAAATAATTCTTTAATCACGAATAATTTGAAGGATATTTTCAATCCTAGTGCCATGAACTATATGAATTTACTATGAAGCTACAATTCTTATTTTCGCATTCTGTCGAAGAATTGCAAGTTGTGAAAGTTACTAAAATGGCCATAAATATAAATATTTTTCATAATGATGATTCCAAGTGGAAAATTGAATAGTTGAATGGTTCAACAATTTATTGATCAGTTGATGATTCAGAAATCATATATTTTGTTAGGAACTTGGAAGTTCATAATCGAGTCACTTCTCGAATGTTTAATGTCAGAAGAACGATTAATTTTTGTTGTGCTTCGCACAGTTCTTCGATGCTATGCTCAAGGTCAAATACTTTTCAGATGTTATTAATATGTGTAAATAATTTGTGTTGATTCAATGATAATAATATTTTTCGACAATATATATTTTTGAAACTGGAAAAATAAGTGAAAGTTAAAATTCTATGAACATTTATTCTACGAGTGTTAATATTATGTGAAAATTCAAACAGTGAACTACGATATTTCCAGTAGAGACAATTAAATTTGAACTGGATTTAATCATAAATAATTTTGGAACACAGTCTACAGGACTAACAATCAGACTTGTGTTTCCAAAAAATAATTGTCAAATGTGTTTGGAAAATTTCTGTATATTGTGTAAATAGGAGTGTGGGTCGCCACACGTGAGTGATGCTGTTTTGAGCATTTTTGCAGTCAATTTTAAATTCAAAATAAAATGAGATAATTTTACTTGATGTGTTACGCCCAATTGAATCTCCTTCTATCCTTATTGTTGCATTGAGCCAAAAATCAGTAAAGCATTTTTTTTATTTGATGTCGTTTTTGCGATTAGCTTTAACCCATCTGGCGCTCCGGGATATTTTGACTCTCGTGCTGACTGATTATTGGTAAAATGCATATGTGGTCGTGCGGACTCCGGTCTAAACGGGCACAATCTGTGTCAGAAATTCTTCGCCGCCTTCATTGTAACGGGTCAAAAACTGAAGTGCACTACCCATCCGTTTTGTTTTGTGTTGCTCCGTAAGATTCTTTGGTACCCAACGTCGGCAAAGTTTACGAAAGTTCAGTTTTTCGGTAACAAGTTCACGAATTAGTGATCGTGAGATTTGGGGAAATTCCATAGCGAGAGCACTAATTGTAAACCTGCGGTTTTCCCGGATCTTGTCATCAATCGCGTGAACCAGTTCTTCTGTAACCAAAGATGGACGCCCACTTCGTTCTTAATCGTGCACTTCACTACGTCCTTCATTGAACTGTCAGACCCATCTTCTCACCATTGAATCACTCATCGCATTTTGTCCATACACTTCGCAAATTTGCCGATAAATTTCAATTGGTTTCACTTTCCTAGCATTCAGAAAACGAATCACAGATCTGATTTCACAAGCGGTGGGATTTTCAATCAACACCGACATTGTACGAGTAAACATGCACAACAACGCGTACGTGGCTGACAGCGCTCTCCAAATGGCGCACGTTTCTTCTCATTGATACAGGCCTGACGGGATTTCTTGGTTACTGACCTTGGCAGGCCGCGCATGAGAACGAGTCTAGCCCTCGAATAACATCAGGGGAGGGTGGTGCGCCGCCCTGCCTCTCACTGCCAGATTGGCACGTTGGATGGAATGGTGAGGAGAACTGCGCTAAAATGCGAGCATGTTTTGCTGAATAAGCGGCTGTCGTAATTCTGTGCATTTAATACATATCACTCTCCTAATCAAACAACGCTGCGTTCCGCGGAAACGTCAAGAAAGCACAGTAAAATACCCACTTCTCCAAATATGAAATCCCAAATAATTAACTTAGACTATATCACTACTCCTACAGAATTGTACAGGTTATGAAACACCAGTTTAGGGAGGTGAAGCTTAGTGAATTAGTACAATCAATATGTTTTCTTTTTCTTCCAGAGACGATTTATTATAATTTTTCTTAAAATAGGCTATAAAACATTACAAGTTATTAAAACATGAAACTATGTAAAATACCGATAATATTTAAATTTACGGTATGTTGAGAATTATGCATCACATTACTTGCGCCCGCCTCGCTGCGTAGTAACTAGCATTCTTGGCGGTCACCGCGGAGGCCCGGGTTCGATTCCCGGCTCTGCCAAGAAATTTAATTCTAGTCTGAGGGCTGAAACGGGCTACACTCAGCCTCGTGAGGCAAAGGTGAGAAGAGGTGGGTTCGATTCCTACCTCAGCCTTCCTGGAAGTGGTTTTCTGTGGTTTCCCCACCTCTACTCCAGGCAAATGCAGGGATGGTACCTAACTTAAGGCCACGGCCGTCTCCTTCCCAATCCTCACCTCAATTCCAAATACACACGCCCAAGTACACGGGGCTGAATGACCACGTTGTCCAATCCTCTTCCGCTTCCAACCCAAATCCTACCTCGATTGTTAATACACATACTATTACAGACATCACAGTGACATAGGCTATCAGACAGCTTCTATACACACCCAAGTACACGGGGCTACATGACCACGATGTAGCGAAGTAATCAACAACATTACTGGCAAGCAATAAATTAACGTAATGAACAGGATGCTTACCTCGTCAGACATTCGAATGAAATCACTCCACACTGAGTGTCAGCAGCTGCAAAGAGGTAGGCCGATAAGCGATAGCTCTTCTTGTGTAATCAAAATTGCTAATCAATTATAACCTACAACGTTTAACAAAAATAAAAATAAAATACACAAAAGCACACAGTCACTGTTCCATCTAGTCTACGTGTTATTCAGACAGCGGTTCGATTCCAGACAGATCACCTTCAGATTCGGCATCAGTATCACTTTCACTAGTGGCATCGTCACTATCTTCTGACACACGTATTATAAATTCATCCAGAGCATCTTCTATGATTCCCTCCTTTTGGAAGTATTCTCTTTCAATTTTTTCGGCGTGATCGCAAACTTTCTCCCATTCTTTAACACCAATCGCACTTGCTCTCTCTTCTAACAATCGTTTAACGTCATCTAACTGAAATGTAGTATTGTTCCCAGCTACCCACTGTTTAATGTCTCCCCAGATAAGTTATATTGGATTTAAATCAGGATGGTATGGAGGAAGGCGCAATACAGTATGACCGTGTGTTGCCATGATATTGTCAATTAAAAAATTCCTTTGGTGTGGTTTATTAATTTTAATTAAATTATAAAGTTGGATTTTGAGCATTTCATCGCGGAAGGGAATGTTATTTCGCACCAGCCACTCTTTCATCACAGTCTTGGTGCTGTTGCTGGTTGGCACTTTATTCAACTGCACATTGTGATATGAGGCATTGTCTATCACCAGGACTGAATTGGGAGGCAGGTTTGGAATGATTCTGGTAGTTAGCCAGTTTTGGTAATTATTGGCGTTCATCTCTCCGTGGTAGTCTCCTGTTTTAAAGTTGGGATTTGAACACTAGCAATGCTCCAGGAACAAAACCAATTCGACCTCCTGCATGAACTATAATTAGTCTCTGTCCCTTCGAAATCGGCGCTGTGTAACCTGCTGGAGAATCATCAACCCAGTTCTTTGGTCTTGTATGAGTGCTGTGAATGTAAGTCTCATCTTCGTAAATTATAGGTCGTCCTTCCTCCCTGTATTTCTTAACTGCAAGCAAATACGCTACACGCTGTGATCTAATATTTCCCCTCTCTATTAAAGTGGCTCTGTTGTTTCGGGTTTTCTTCCATCTAAATCCCATATTCTTCAATATTAATTTAAGACTGGTGCTTCCCCCCTTGAAGTTAATACTTTCCCGAAGTTTCGGCAATAGTTTATTAATTGTAGGCACTGTCTTTTCCTTAATGTAAAAATCATACACAGTCCGCCGAATCACACACCTGTCAAAGTCATCTACGGCTGTCACTGTTTTAGGAACCTGGTGATGTTTACCAGGTGTACTAAAGGAGGTACCTTCCTTCACGCACCGAGAACCTTCTTTGATGATTCTCCTAACAGTCGTTTTGGATATTCCTGTCGCTTTTGCCACTCGTTCTTGTACCTTTTTTAAAGGTATGGACACAGTACCAGCCACTGCCTCACTTTTCATGAAAGTGTTAATGTTATACACCACTTCCCGCGTTTGGCTGTGCAGTGTTTTTGAAGAAACCTTCGACAGAATAGGCGGCATTGCAGTTGCTCAATGTTTATACCGAGCTTTAGTCAATGCAATTAACTTTTAATTTGTAGCACTAGCGCTACGTAGCCTACTTTCATAAATTTCCCGGTAGAACAAGAACTACACGCAATAGAGTTTTCAGTTATCACACCGAGAACAGCGAAGCTCATAAGGCGACAGACACGTCTCTACTGGCTCTGGAACAGCTATGCGCGTGCGCTGCTTGCATAGGTTCGCGGAACAGCTATACTCTACCGCGCAGGTGACCGCCAGTGTCCAAAAACGAGCGTCCCAGCTGTACAGAGCGTCTACCGCGCATAAGCGGAACTGCGCTGCAGCGGAACGAACAACTAGTTGAAGACACAGGCAGCACACGTCTATGAAGAAGGTATACAAAAACTCGTGCCACGCTACGACAAATGCCTGCAACATTTCGGCAGTTATGTGGAAACGTAGTTTAAGGGTTGTAGAATTTTGTGCAATATTTTTTTTTTCTGTATCTGTACACAATTTAATGTTATTACCAAACGGAACTTACTTTCTGGACGTAGGCCTACTTCGGCTGTGTTTCTATCTCCCAAAATTTTAATAATGGCACCCCGTGGTGTTCGTTAAGCCGCCATTTTGTTCTCTCCCACGGCCTAGGGTGGGGGCTTAACGAAGCCCTGAGAATCAAAACGATCTAAAATTTTTCCGAGCATGGTCGCCAATCAAAACGTCCCTGATTGGCTGAGCACTTATTGGGTCCTTCCCGCCACACAGCCGCAATCAATTCCGCCATTAACCTCAATTTAACATAACCTAAGTTACTTAAATTACAAATATTAATGTTGGTGAAGGGTGGGCGACTTGTGGATTAGATAAGCCATTTTTAGTGTTACCTTCTATAGATTTGTGGGTGGCATTGTGGATTTTGGCACTCTCGTTATCTTGTAGACATTAAGATAAATAGTTATATTTCGGGGGCCTATCACTCAGTAGCGGTTTAACACAACAGTACCAACTATTACGAATAGCTGTACTTTATTAAGATTTTTCTGCACCTTCGCGAAATAGTGGCGGTGGTTTGAGATTATTTTTGACTACCATTATGGGGTTTTAATACCGTAGTTTTTCATAGAACATTTTTGTTGTCTTGTAGGCATGATTGATTTGACATGTTAGGTCTGCATGTGGCCTACAATTATTTTTTTCTGGTTTTTGGAATAATGCTCATTACCATTAAGTGCAACCGTGTTGACCGACTGAAAGACATTGAATATTTCGTTTACTAAGGCAGCACTGAAATATGGGTTCCAACACGATATGGACTTGGAACTTATGTTCGCTTAACAAAATAATGATACATCAAAAAGTCATCCTTGTAATCTCTGCAAATAATAAAAATATTTCCCATCCAATATAGGCCTATTCATGTTGAACGGTAGAAAGTTATCAAACTTTATTAAGGCAACACTGAAAAATGTTCATTTTGATCTGGCCTACTTACTCGGAGTCATCTGTATCAATGTCCCTAGAGGTTCAGTTTTTTTAATTCTCCCTTTCCTATGGTCAAATAACACATGGATGTTCCCTATTTTTCTTAAGGGGATTCAATGATCTTATGCTGAACTAATTAAGAATAGGGCATGTACCCCAACCCCTTAAAATATGAAGTTATCAGGATAAAAATAATGTCCATAACCATCAGAAACTTGAGAACACAGATCAGGAGAATGTTGATCGACCATGGATGCAAGACCAGAAAGTCTTAAAGAGGAGTGTTTCATTCAGAGGCTTGGAACATCATGGTCAAGACCCCTGTACTTGGGTGTGTGCTCAATTTGTTTGAAAACCCGTTGACAGATCATAAGTTAATCTGTGGCTGGAATCCACTCCGTCCTATGCTAAGCTGTGAGTACTGGGCACCATTAGTGTTCTGTGACTACTGTATCAATTTCTGAAAATTGTGTCGTAGGCCTATGCATAGACAAGTCGCTGAGAATGTTCTCTGAATGGTGAATACTAGTAGGCTAGCCTACTTAGCTGCCTCCTTCACAAGCATTTCCAGGCACCTGGTTAGTTGGTAAAATGAAATAGAAAAATCACTTGAATGATTCAAGTTGTCCTTGATTGCCCTCGTGGGACAGTGTACCCCATTCCAGATCTTAGTTCAGAATTAGTTTCCTTGACGGAGTTGGAGAAACAGTCACAATACCTATGGTATTACTAGACCTAGTACGGTACATGAAGATGGAAGCAATGTGAGACCAACCACTAGGTAGCTTATGTCCCATTAGTTGGGAGTGTTAGGGAATGGGAGATTGGTTCAACATGTCAGCCTATGTTGTTGTATATTTCATTAATGTATGGGATCTAAAAGTGTATCATAGGAATATTAAAGCAAGCCATAATATATTACCAGTTGGTCAATTGGATACAACAATTCAATGAAACATTCTGTTAATAATTAGGAAGTGTCGTAGGCAACCAGAGAAGCGACACAAGAAAAAACACCTGAGTCTTCCAGGCAGTTGTCATCAACTGTATTTCACATAGAGAAGAATGACTAAAATGGTTCCTCATGAAACAAACAACTGGTCAATGGCTTGAAAGACAGTAGTAAGGACTTACATGCTGTCAGTAAAAGTGGAGTTAAGAAAGATGTCTGGAATATTTAAATCAGTAGTTGATAGCCAGGATTTTTAAAATTACCGTAGGCAATTGCACCTTAATATGATTAGTAGCCTACCGGTGTGTGCAAGATTTTAAATGGTAGGTTTTCCTGTGAACCAAAAAACAGCTCTTAACATGGATTATGTTCAGGTTAGGCCTACAAGTTATTGGGAGGGAGGTTTATTTTACATACCTGTTACACATAATGAGCTTCTGATTAGAGCTCTGTGGGAATGTTTAAATGGTTTGATGATACAGGGTTTATCAAGCCACTTTCTATGCATCTTTTAAAAACATTTTAACAATTCATAAATTACTGTCATCATTGCTAATGCTGTAATCTGTCATGTTTATTTATGCAGCATGAGGAATTAGGAAGCATTGGTAGGATTGGTATATTGAGTGGAGATATAGTAGGATAAAATGCAACTGTGTTATGGAAACCTAAGATGTATTTTTATTTCTCAACTTTATTTTCTGTAGACTCCAACACAGCCCACCACCAGGGAAAAAAAAAAAGTGTTGGTGATGTTTAATGAGAGCAAATCTTGAAATACTGTGATTTAAGTGGTTGGTATCAAAAGCTGTATAGGAAAAATGAAAATGTGAAGTCACGCCCAAGTTTATGAATCCTTGGCAGACTCCGCTGAAATTATCTTCGATGCAAATCAAGTCTCAATAGCTAAAACTTTAGGACGACCTTTGACATGAGCACTATAATAGGCCTACATTTAGGATCGACATAGCCTGCAGTAGGTCTTCTGCTACTGTATGCACCTGGGCATGTTTTAAAACAAAAACTCAGCCTGCAGGTTAATAAGGTAGTATATTACTATAAATCTATCTCAAGCAAATCCAAGAAGTTACCAGACTGAGAAACTACATATCAATATTTAAACAAAAAAAGGGTGGCAGTGCAAACTGCACATTTAATCCTTGCTTCATTAGTTAAACCATAATATTTGTACATAAATACAGTAAGGACTTCACATTACGAACGGCCAATTAAATTATATGCCTTATTAGGCATAACCTACAAATTACATGTCATGAAATTGGTAAATATAATCAGGGGCAACATCAATATGCAATGGTCTATAATGTAGTTTTATAGAGCACAAAACGTTATTGTACTGAATGTATTTCGAACTGGTGGAAACGACAGCCAATTGATTTACATCCATTATTACATCCAAAGTAGTAGAAACTTTCAATTGATTGGCAAGAGTGTTGATTTGTACTTTTATTTTCACAAATTTTGATGAACAGTGTCACGCTTCAATTTAAATATAAACGCACATACAATTCCTCATCAATAAGTGATTTGCACTTCATACTGTCATGAACTGGAATAGATTTCTAGCAATTTAATTTATTCCTCTCGCCGCCATGTTGGTGATAATTTTAAACAAACACGCGGGCAGCCAATGGCTGGTAATAACTGCCAGCCAATAACAAGCCAGGATGACGCGGATCATAATTCGCGTTTCACTCTCATTGCGTTTTAACTTGAGGTGAGGAATCAGCTGTTCGTTAACGCCACGGGGTGCCATTATTAAAATTTTGGGAGATAGAAACACACTCTTCGTATATTTTGCTTTGTATGATGTACAATGATGTGTGATCGCCGTTCAACCAAAACACTTATCAGTGTTTAGGCTTAGACCAAGGGCAGCAAGTTTTAAGAATGTCAACATAAAAACCCTATATGTAAAACGTATTTTAAAATACGTCTTGACTTTGTGTAAAATTCATGTTTTCATTATGAAAAGAGATTACGTAATATGTCACAGAGTCCGTAGTATTGCACAGTGTACAGTATACCCCTTCCACCTGTTTTGACATGCAGTTCAGTGGGCTGAACTTCCTGATGATTCATTTTTGGGTCGTGGGGGCCCGGGAGATTGTAGCCCCAGGGCCCGTCGCCGCCCTCCACGGCCCTGGGTGCCAAAACTTTTAAAGCAAACTAAACATGAAGGCAGGGTTATCGTCAAGCCAGTTTCGGAATTCCTGTTGTTATTGTTGTTTCATTTAGGGGCTTAAACATTGCGGTTATTTAACCCCGTGTACTTGGGTGAGTATGGGGATTGTTATCTGATAGCCTGTGTTATAATGGCTTATATTAGTGTGTATTTGTAATTTAGGTGAGGATTAGGAAGGAGGCGACCGTGGTCTTGCCTTAAGTTAGGAACCATCCCTTGCTTTTGCCCTGAGTAGAAGTGGGAAACCACGGAAAACCACTTCCTGAATGGCTGAGGTGTGACTCAAACCCACCTCTTCTCAGTTTTGCCTCACAAGGCTGAGTGGTCCCCGGTCCGACCCTCAGACCAACATTAAATTTCTTGATAGAGCCAGGGATCGAACCCGGTCCTCCGAGGCGACTGCCAAGATCGCTAGCCGCTACACCACGAGGTGGACTGATCAGGAAAGGAAGAGGAGCGCGTGTGCGCGGGCTGATTAGTCCACCGACAGGTTGAAATCGGTGCTTATTTATATCTAAACACGCTAACGGGAGATCTGTGATGAAATCTTCCATTAGAATATCCGTTTAGGCCCATACGAAGATTTCACTATATGTAGGGCAGAGGTTACGAATCAAATACAGTACAGCAAAGACATTTCCTCGGCTGAGTGTCAATGAAGGTCCTGATACCGCAGTGCTCTGATAATAACGTGCCCGCAGAAATAGAACGTGATGCTTCACATGATTGCATTACATTCCTCTTGTGGCGCGTGACTTGTGGGACACCTGTAGATAAGGTTAAGTTTAAATAATACCGCAAACGTAAAACGTTAAGGATAAAAATCAAACTTTTCACCTTATGTCAATACTATTCATTAGCGATATTTTATAAAACTAGTAATGTATCGAACCCTATCGGGTCTTCATCAGCTAAGGGCGTGTGGCACAGCGGTCGAGCTGTCGGCCTCTCACCAAGGTGGACTGGGTTCGATTACCGGTCAATGCATGTGAGATTTTCGAAGTGAAATGCCATGTCCTGTGGTTCGGATTTCACATAAAAAGGAGGTCCCATGGCTCATAATCACGTAAAACTACAATCTTCATTTCTTCCCTCCTTTCTTCATCTGCTAGAACAAATGATAATAGAGATTGAAAGAGTATTCTGAAAGTGCACTAAGTTGCCCAAACTGTGGTACGGTACTTAAATGATTTTATAATAACAAGCAAATATTGTTTAAAAATACCGTAGGCTATCAAGAGCGTCTAAAAAATTGTTTCAAAATATTTCTTCTTCGCTAGTTAACGGAGCCGGGAAGTGTAAAACGACCAGAATTATCTCAATTAATAAATAAAAACGTAGGCTATAAACATTCAAAACATTCTCCTTGATTTCCTGTTACAATACTATGCAGCGTAACACAATGGAATTATTTTTGGGGTCATTACTGGTATTTTAAAGGGAAGGGAAATGGAAAATACTTTTTTGCCTGTATAAATAGTACATAATAGCAAAAAGACATAAAAATATAATTTTAACAAAAAAAACTGTAAGTGAAACGTCGTCGTTGTTGTTGTTGTTTAAAGGGGCGGAACAGCGAGGTCCTCTCTCGCTGCATTTGGGCCGGCAAGTGAAGTTATGACTTTGGCGGATATCGATGTTAGACGTCTCAATTCCCTGTATCAGGATTTACAAGATCTCCACAATCCATCACAACTCCAGTTTAGAAGCAACACTTTCTAATGTTTGAAAAAAATATTTATGTTATTTGGACCTTTCATTTTAATTCAAATTATTTGTAAGGATATCCATTTTTATTTTATATTAATTGTTAAACTCTTTTGATTTGAACGCCGAAGAAGATATCATTGCATATTGCAACATGTTCGTTTAAATATTAATGAACTGCCATAATATTTTAGTATTGACAAAATATTAAACTAATTTTCTACATGTCTATATTTATTTAACTTTACTATAAATATTTATGTCATACGGTCATGAATGTTATTAAAAACCTCTGAAAATTTCATGTTTCTAGTTGCCATGGTTACCTAATGATGGTTTTAATTTGCATTGTTGGTTAATCTACACTAACCTGAACAGCTCAAACAAAGATATTAAAAAAATATATCTTCAATAATTATTGCTTATGGAAATAACAAGTTTCAAAAAATGATTTAGTATCAAAAGTGATCTAACAACTCATTAACCATTTTTAATGTCAATTTTATCCTCCTGGTTGGTGGTTCCCACGGACTCAACGAGGGAACTCACCACTACCGCCTTTCCAGGCAGTGTCCTAGGGCTGGGAACACTTGGGAGATTGGATACAACTGGGGAGTGTGATCAGCACTTCGCCCAGGCGGCCTCACCTGCAAAGCGAACAGGGGCCTCATGAGGGATGGGAAGGTAAGATTGGGGTGGATAGGCAAGGAAGTGGGAAGGAGACGGCCGTGGCCTTACAGTAGGTGGCCCGAATACGGAGTGGGAAACCACGGAAAACCACTTCGAGGATGGCTGAGGTGGGAATCCAAGCCCCTCTATTCATTTGGGCCACCCGAGACTGAGTAGACCCCGTTCCAGTACCTGTTTTCAAATTTCGTGGCAGAGCCGGGAATCGAACCCAGGAACTCCTGGGCGGCAGCTAACCATGCTGACCGCTACGCTACGGAGGCGTCTAACATCTGGGTTATCGGCCCCTAATTGTTTGGGTGATCGTGGAAATGAAAAAATAAATAAATGAAAACTAACACTAATTACAGACTTACATACTAGCAGAAGGAAAGAAAAAAGAATTAGGTAACTAAAAGACAGGATAGAAGATCAGAAAGAATGAAGAGATACTGGGCACTAAGGAAAGAACGACACACAGAGAAATGATTGATTCAACGTACCCCAAAGAGGGTGAAACGAAAGAAGAAGAAGAAGAAAAGACAGGAGGAAAAGGAATGCCCTCAACCCACAATGAATGAAAATTGAACGACTTGGAGGGAGAGCCATGAAAGGCAAAGTGGAGAAGGTCTGCCCCAGAGTCACTGGAAAAAGGGGAAACACCGGACGCAGCTCAGGAATTCTTCAAGTTCGCCAACTTCCGAATCCACCAGCCTTGAGTCCTTGAGGGTGTAGGACTATCCAGGGTGCACCATAAGTGGTAGGACTACTCACACACACTGCCTGTTTGAGGGCCTTGAGCAGAAGGCAGGAGATATCATGAAATGAAAAAGAAGAGGTCTGACCCCTCGAAGAATGAGGGCATCAGAAAATATGAGACAGGGGCCAATTAAGGCGGGAAATTGAAGACTCCCTAGGCCTCGAATATCCTAACACCGCCGGGATCGGAAGAGAACAAGAGTTGACCAAGGAAGGTCGACAGGAAAGACGATAGAGAGGAGCCCAGCACAAATAAGTGGAAGCAATGCTGGGGTCCCATGGTCGCTAACCCACGTCCCACTAGTTGTGAGCCCCTGGGTAATAATAAAGAAGACTAAACCTGTTTAATATTAAGTGTAATAAAATTATTTAATATGAAGTCAATACGGACTAATATGAATGCAGTAATTTCACATCTATGCATTCAGAATGTTCAGTTTGCTTATGTGTCTCTAA
This sequence comes from Meconema thalassinum, assembly GCA_946902985.2. NCBI lineage: Eukaryota > Metazoa > Arthropoda > Insecta > Orthoptera > Tettigoniidae > Meconema > Meconema thalassinum. Next base: position 268,501,081 of record OX336393.1, on the reverse strand, counting down.
TTATGTTGGTTGGTTGGTTCCTTAGTTTAGGAGCTGCGACAACGCGGTCATGTAGCCCCGTGTACTTTGGGTGTGTGTAGAATCTGTCTGAAAACCGGTGTTAATTGTGATGGCTTTATTAGTGTGTGTTATATGTAATTCAGGTAAGGACTGCAGATGATCAAGTTCAAGTAGTTCCTACTTTTGCTACCAAATGCTACCGGCAACGACACCTAGCCGCGAACTTGACTACTATGTGCCACCGCGACCGGCACCTGGCGGCGAACATTAGAACTAATAGAGCGTTAATCAAATCTAACCTACAAATTTAGCGTCACTCAATTGTAGTTAGTGGGAGGTTCTTTTATATGCCATAAATCTATGACATGGGCCCGCCGGCTTTACTTCCCCTCCAAAGGAAGGCATACTAAGGGATTTTAACGCTCTTAAATCCGACGACTTCGGCTGGGTTTGAACCCGCGATCTTGGACATATAAGCTCAGCATGCTACCAACTACGCCACCGAAGCCACTTCTAATTATGTTGTTGTTAATTCATTTGAAGGGCTTGGGACATCCTGGTCATCAGTTCGTGTATTAGGGTGTGAGTTCAATTTGTCTGATAACCTGTGTTTCTAGAGTGACAGCAATAGTGTGTGTAACTGTGATTATTAGGTTTGGGTATGAAGTAGGTGCCCCGGGACTTGGAGGGAGCGTGGAAAAACTCGTTTGATTGGGTAAATCGTATTTGTATTAATTGACAAGCATGAATAAGAAATAAATAATAGCAATAATAATAATAATATATCCGTGGCACTTAGTTCCTGAAGGGCCTTGAGTAGTGTGTTTGTACGGGTTCTGTGACCTCCTCCTCCTCACCCTCCTCTCAAGATGGCGGCGACGCGATATCTCTCGAACTTATGGTCGGATTTTAACAAATGAGGTGTTGTTGAACTCGGGCTGACACCCCCTTTCCAATGGACAACATATTTCCATCTCAAAATAAAACCTACCTCTACTAGGGGGTGAAATTGTAATTTTTTTGAAAATCTCGCTTTCCAAGTGCAATATGTGAGAGTTTGAATGCCAATATGGAATTAAACGTTATTCAACACAATAGACATGTATACGGTGGATAGCCACTATGAATTAACATGCTTGTTTTTTGTTTTTATGCATGCCCACTCATAGGTTTGGTAAGAGGGCGGGCTTTTTAAAAGATGGTGGCTGTAGTGTAACCTAACCCAACCTAACGGGTCCTTGTGGACAGGTCATTGTTGATGGGTCCTTGTGGACGAGCCTTTGTTGACAGGTCCTTGTGGACGAGTCCTTGTGGACAAGTCCGTGTGGACGAGTCCTTGTGGACAAGTCCTTGTTGACAGGTCATTGTGGACAGGTCATTGTGGACGAGTTTGTGTGGACAAGTCCTTGTGGACGAGTGCTTGTGGACGAGTCCTTGTGGATGAGTCCCTTTGGACTGATCCCTTTGGACCGGTCCCTTTGACCTGGTTCCTACGGATGAGCCCATGAATTTATTTAAATTATGTCACAGGGCCTAACTACATTTTGCGTGTAAAGCAGTGTGTTGAACTGACGTTGTTCACCACTACTATAATGGGATAACGATATGATAGGAAAGTGACGAAATACATGTGAACACGTGTGAGATGACCTTATTACCGTCCTCCTTGTGAAACAAGTCACATCCTGTTTTTGGTTCATACGTGAGAAAATGCGAGTTATGTGTAATATGATCTAACACACAGGTGTTCACCTGTACACGCGCACGATAAGAGCTAACAAGTCACAACCTGTTTTGACAGTGGTGGGAGGTGAAGGGGGGGGGGGTGGGGGGGGGGGTGTAAGAGAGAACCCAGGTGAAGAGAGAAAGAAATATGTATTGCTCATAATACATGTATAGCTGAGGACTGTACATAGGACTGTAGGTTAAGTACAACATGAGTGAATAAATAAATACAAGACACACAGGTTCACACAACATGTAATTTATTAATCCAAGAATTAAAGGCTGAGCTAAATCCCAACCATTTTACATATAGTTTATTTCCTTTTTGTTTCAACACTTTTTCCACAAGGTAATGTTTAGGAAACGCTGTCTTTTGGAGTTCTTGAAGATAAAACCTGCCTTTTATGGGTTGATGGTTGAGGTCCTCGAGTAAATAGGTGACTGGACTGTTCAGGTTGACTTGACGAATTCGAAATAGTTCAGTCCCCCAATTTGGTGTGTAGCCCTTGTCGAAGACGGACTTGAATCTCCTCACACGAACATGGTCCCCAATGTTAAGGCGATGACGTTTAGGGTCTGCTGTTTTTATGGGGTTAAACAGTTTATCCAATCGCTGAATATTTTTGGTTACGAGGCGTGGCTTGGTCCCAATGGTTCTGTGTTTGGTGTCATTGTAACGTGACACTAACTCAGGTAACAAGTCCAACCAGCGATAAGTGCCCTGAGCGGTAAACGCTTTCCACATATGGGTTTTCAATGTTCGATTGAACCGCTCGACCACGCTGGCTTTGAGATTGCTGTACGTGGTGTAATGGTGAATATCCTTAGATTTGAGAAAACTGGAGAAATCTTTGTTGAAAAATTATTTTCCCTGGTCGGTTTGTAGTAGCTGAGGTTGACGTTAAATTGTTGAATAATATGATGAAAGGCTTTGATGACTAATGGACTAGACTTGCGACGCACAGGTTCAACAAACGCCATTTTGGAATAAACATCAATGACCGTCAACATATAGCGTACACCATCGTTAACGCTAGCATAGGGAATCATTTCAACCAAGTCTGCTTGCCAAAGTTCATCCACACCCTGTGAAATCACCTTGAGTCGCTGATAGTGACGTCTAGCTGGACGATGCAACTCGTGAGCAATACCCATTTTAATGGGTGAGGGCTTAAACAATAATTTTGGCATTTCGAAGTTCTTCCTCAATTTCTTGAATTTCCAATCGTGACCAGTATGGCCGGCTTGACGTGAAGCATGCAACAGCTGTAGTCGCTGGACGAGTTTATTTGGATTGTGCCAGTAGGTAACATCCACAAGGGGTTCTAATGGTTTAAATGTCACTCCTGAAGCGGACACTTTACGACGACCACTTTGACTAGTGGGGAACATTTTTGCAATGATGGTTTTATATTTTTGAGATATATTGGCATTCACTTGTTGAGTGGGATCATACTGTCTTTTGTGAGCATGGGTGTCCAATAAAATGGATTTATATTTACTAAGGTCCTCTGGCGTATAATCTTAAGATGAGGGAGTCCGAGAGAATAGTAGCTTTAACAGTCTTGGTGTTAATTTATAGTTGATCTTTTTAATGACAGCTTTAGTACGACTAAATTTAATCGATGAATCACCAATTTTAAAACTATCATCCTCATAGCGAACGCCATATGTAGTATCTGTATTTCCAATAAATAGATTGGTGAAATAGGGTTCCAGTGTTGATTCATAATATTTTATTAAAATGTTTTTCAGTTGAGCTTTATGTTGAGGGGTGGCCAAGAGTTGTGAAAATGGAGACGATCTGGAAGGGCAAGGTGTTTCGACCATGGCCAAGGATTTCCTTTTTCTTAAAAACTCTGCAAGGGGTAATGCCTTTTTTGAGGCGTAAACACTTGTTCCTCATTATCCTCAACTTCGCTAACACTAGTTAAATCTTCCTGTTCCTCTTCCTCTTCCTCTTCCTCAGGGTCCTTGTGGTGCGTCTGAGTGGCTTGTGAAACGGTAGGTAGCGTTTCATATGGCTTGAAAGAGGGTTTCAACATGGCTTTTAGCGGAGGTGCTAAATGTTTTTGAATAAACAAAGCATGATACGCACGCGATCGTTTCAATTGACGAAACTTTTGGCGAATAGTATTTTTTGCTCTAATAATATGATTTTTCAATTGACTCTCTGCTAACGCCATGATGTCGTGACAAATGACTTGAGAGGGAATGATACAGTGCCTTAAATAGCAATAAAATGATCAAATCCTAAGCGATACCGCCCTTGGTTGAGTTCACTTTGTTTGTCAATCACTAAACAGGCATGACGTTGTGTGTTCCAGCATTTGCCACACAATTCTGTAAACATTTGAAAGGTCATATCCGGATTTACATGTTCGTTATAAATGTAACGACTGTTCCTCTCGTCCTGGCGAAATAAAACAATGACATTGGCATTGTCACGAATCAACTGTTTGGACATTTTAGAATACGTTTGTCCAAGATAGAAGCAATCGATATGTTTGTGTCGACCCATGCTGAAATAGCTTTGAATGATACCTTGTCGTTCAGTGGATACATCATCGAAAATCATGAGTGAATCAGGCTTTACCTCATCCAGTGAAATAACATTTTCTTGCGTGGAAAATGTAAAATACCCCATATTCTCATTTTTTAATCCAGACATGACTTGATCCAGAAACACGTAGAGAGATTTTGCGAAAATATAAATATTTTGAAAACACAGACCATTGAGCGCTGTAATAAGTGTCAGCAAAAGATTGGTCTTTCCACAGCCGGAAGGTCCCACAATGATGCAGCGAATGGAAGATGGAAACAGTGAACCATGGCGTTGTTCACGTGATGTAGGGCAGAGATGGGAAACCATATCCCTCACGGGGAATGACTCACGCTGCTTAATTATCTTCATTTCAACTAAGGCTTAGAGAGGCTAGCAGGCTGTCTATATACATCGCACCGAGCCTTGTCATAGAAACAGTAGACTCGTACTACAGGTTGACGATGGATGTCTTTGGTGCGTTGATGGTCAAAGCTAGGTCTGTTCCCATACATGATCCTAAACAAGAAACAGATCCTGCTAATAAACACTATGTGGATAGGTCTGTAGTGCCACGCACAAAACAGGGAGATTATGACTTTAAAGGAAAGCGGTTAACCCATGTAAAACATCCTCAAGTGTCTACAGACGTTACTACAAAAAATATGTGGATAACAAGGTGTATGAGTTTTATGATAAAGTGCCTCAGCTTACAGTGGATGGCTATAGCGCTAATCATCACCGCATTATTCACGTGGAAGACCCACAAGAAGATGATGATGTCTGTACCAAGCGATACGTGACCTATGAAATGAAAAGGCTTTATAAATTTATCCCATCTGTATTTTTAGTGTATCTGACAAATGCAAAACCTGTGAATGAGAGAAACCATATACCGCTAGTTCATGACCAGCACTTGACCTATGTGCTTGCTTCGGGTTTAAGCCACTATCAATTACACTATAATGGAACCATTCACATCAAATACGCCATACCTGATGAGAACCATTTCGAAATAGAGATAAATGGTCATAGGATGTTGGTCCATAACCATGAAATGGTCAATGCAGGAGACGAATTATCCTTTCATCTCATGTTGACATGGGATGAAAAGCAAGCTGGAAAAACCATAAATGATTTCCCACTTTATGTAGAATTGGAATATACAGCCATGAAATAACAATCTGACGTTAGTTGTGACTTAAACTTTCTTGTGAAAGGTTTTTGGTCATCATCATCATGGTGAAACAAAGATATGTGGTGAGAAAGACTAAAAATATGACCCTGTCCTTGGCAAAGCCTGGGCTTATGACATTCGTGGACAAGCCCTTGCGAAAGAAAAAAAAGAAAAAATAATGTGTTGACCATAAGGAAAGCTCTTCCAGTAGCACAGAGAAATGTTATTCCAAAACGTCAGCGACAGGGTTCAAAACAAGGGCGAGTGATCCCCGTCCCTAAACGAGCGGGATGTTTACCTGCATTATTCGCTGGTCTGGCTGCTCTAGGTTCACTTTTAGGCGGCGCCAGTGCAGTGGCAAAAACTATTAAAGCCGCGCAACAGGGCAAGCAACAACTCAAAGAAAGTCAGCGACACAATGAAACATTGGAAGCCATTGCTCTGGGGGCTAGAAATGTCAATTTGAAGCCAGCCTTTTATCAACAAGGATTTGGAATTTCACCTTTTCGAAATAAAATAAAAACATCTTTAACCTCAGCCATAGCAAGACATGCCCTGACGCATCAGCAAGTGGAAAGCTATGCTAAACAACTGACGCTTTCTCATTTTTGAGGTGTGATTATGCGAAACCAATTACCCTCACAACCCTGGAAACATGAATGTGCTGTTGTCAATTTGGATGATCACCGAGGACCTGGAACACATTATGTAGCTTATGTCAAAGAGGGATCCACTGTATGGTACTTTGACAGTTTTGGGAATTTTCCCCCGCCCATGGAACTAGTGGCCTATTTTGGAAACAGGATCAAGATATATTATAATGTGAAACGTGAGCAAACGTTTAACAGCCAACAGTGTGGACGTTTGTGTTTATTTTTTTTATACAAGACGCAACATAAGCAAAAACGTCAACAGTATGTCGGTGGAAAGTAAGACGTTTACACTGCACGGACGTGGACCTGAAGTGAGCCTAGACTTTTACCCACCTATCGAATTGAGTGAAAAATCCTATGGTTTAGGACTTGTTTCTCTTGAAACGTACAATCGAATATATAACATACGTGAAAATGTGAACAACAAGTTTTACTATGATGATACTGTGCTCACCCTGAACTCTGGTGGATACACTATAGATGACATTTATGAACACATTTATGTGGTGTTGATCAATGAATATGGTTTAAAGTCATTTCTCGATGGAACGCGCAAGTTTGAACTTGTAGGAAATACCAACACTCATCGCTGCAGTATTTTCTCCACATTCAAAATTGACTTTAAAGCACGTCCCGATTCCATTGGTCCATTACTAGGATTTAAACCACGCGTGTTGGAGCCCAACAAGAAACATGAATCGGATCGTGAAGTGAAATTCGTTGAGGACCATCATGTGTCGGTAACGTGTAATATTATTGGCCAAATGTACACCAATCAAGAACCATCGCATTCGCTTTATGACTTTATTGTAACATCGCCCAATGGCTATATTATTCGTGAGAACCCTCCAGTGGTGCTTTTTCATTCTGTGGCTGCCGATGGTATTAGTAATATAACATTAAGACTGATCAATAGAGAGCAACAACTCATTGATCTAGATTCTACCACACCAGTGACTTACAAGTTGGTGCTAAAACCACTATGAAGTTTGTATATAAAGCAACAGCACCGTCTAGGAATGGTATTAGTTGTTTACCACGTGAATACACGTTAACATCTCAGAACAAGCAGATTTTACAGCATTTGGGTTACCACATTAACCCTCACGATGAATTCTATCCTAGAGGTAGCGAACCACATCGAGGAGCAACCAGGAGTGGTAAGAATTGATCTCCATTCTTATCAAGCTCAAACACCTGGACTCAATAACAATGATGAAATTCAATTTGTTATCAACAACCAAGATATTTACACTCTACCGCATGAAAGTGTTATTCAGATTGAAGGTCGGCTCACCAAAGCCGATGGCTCTACACTCACTACATCCAAGTTAGCCAACCATTCTTTCGCCTTCCTGTTTTCTGAAGTGCGTTATGTGATTAACGATATCGTGGTGGATAGCACTCGAAATGTGGGTATTTCCAGTGTCATGAAACTATATCCCTCTTATAGTGAGGAAGAAGCTAAAACACTTTGCATGGCCGGTTGGTGCCCTGACTCGATCAATGACTGGATGGTACACACCGATGGCACCTTTACTGGATATTTACCTCTTAAACTGATTTTAGGCTTTGCTGAAGATCACCAGCGCATTGTGGTCAACGCAAGACAAGTGCTTTATCTGGTGAGAGACAGGAGTGATAATAATGCACTCAAGGGAGTCGACAATGCCCCCATTGATTCAAAAATTCAACTACAACGCTTGCTATGGAAAGTGCCTCATGTGACCCTTAACGATAGCAAAAAACTGGACATACTCAAAATGGTAAAGAGAGATATACCTCTACCCACGGAATTTAGAAGCTGGGAACTCCATGAGTACCCGTTATTGCCCACCACCAACACACACAGTTGGTCTATAAAAACAGCTCGCTATACAGAGAGACCTCTCTACATGATTGTGGGTTTTCAAACGAATCGCAAGTATCAACAAACCAAAGATGTCACGCAATTTGATCACCTGCAATTGAGAAATGCAAGTCTTTTCCTCAACGGTGCTGTGTTTCCCTATGAAGGGTTGGATTTAGATTTTTCAAAAAATAAGTTTGGCCCCCTGTACGACTTGTTTTCCAAATTTAGATGGTCGTATTATCAAAAAGAGAATTGTTCAATGTTGTCACCCCAAGCTTTTAAGACAAGGGCACCACTGATTGTCTTCGACTGTTCCTACTTGGAAGAGTCTGTCAAACCATCCAATATTGACATTCGACTAGATTTTGAAACGCATGACAATGTTCCAGCCAATACCACGGCCTACTGTTTGATTTTTCATCACAAACAAGTCAACTATTATCCACTGTCCAACCAAGTGACAAGTGTATAAATAGCAGGTCAACACACATCAAACCGCTCAGTCATGTCTTGCTTTCAAGCCTCGAGAGAAGTTACATCCATGAATTTAAAATCTGAGGAACAACGTTTCAAGACCTTTGCAACATGGCCGGTGCCTTTTATAAACCCTCAAGCCTTAGCGGCCGCTGGATTCTACTATTTAAAAAGAAGAGATGAAGTGAAATGTGTGTTTTGTCCCATCATCTTAGACCAATGGCAAGAGAGCGATGAACCCATGCAGGAACATCAGCGCTGGTCACCTGCCTGCCCCTACCTGTGCAGAATGGAGGTGGGTAATATACCCTGTCATTCAAGTTACCCCTCACTCATGCCTCTAAGTGATGAAAAAAGTTATGATACGTGTGGACTTTATGGTGTCAACAGTGCTTCATTGAGCAGCTCACAGTCAAAAACACCCAGTTTAGAGACATTAGAATATCGTCGATGTTATGGACACTATAAACACAAAAGACTTTTTTGTTGTATGAGATGGTACCGCCTCTATCCTAGAATGAAAAAGGAATGTAAAACTTGTTATGCTAATAAAATAATGCAATAAAAATTGGTTGTTGTTGTTGTTATATTATTATTTCTTATGCCCCCCCCCCCTGTCATATCCTAACCTCTATAGTGACTACTCGATGTTTTTATTTTCTTTCACTAGAATGGAATGCAAGTAAATGACATGGGTACACCTTACTGAACAATTGTCAGTCTGTGATCAGTTGGATTGACCCAGACAAGAGTGAACTTGTTGCGTACACTGATTGTCGACTGTCAGGGGTTTAAAATTGGAGATAACAAATTTATATTTAAAGAAGTGGCTATTATTGATTGTTCCACTTTTTGGATATCGCAAGCTACCCATTTGGTGTTTAAACCACCTTATGCGTTTGATTTGTTGTGTGATAAAGACCGTAAACAAACCCTGTGGATTGAAACTCATATGCAACTAGACTGGAAGCAAGGAACCATTTCATATAAGCACCTAGACATGGTCATGAAAGCCCACTTGTCTTCCGCTCATGTAGTATTTGTGAAAGGTAGTGAAAAACGTCAATGGCTACAACCATTTTTAGCGTCTTACTGTCAATGAATCGATTTAATGGACATGGGCTGTCCCTCGCTGCGAACACTCATGGACCGCTGCCCCTGTGACAATATTACCCATAAAGCTCTGGCACAGGTGTGGCAATTGTTTCATTGGCTAACCACCAATGCCTACTGGGAGTTGTTAAATAAAATTAAAACTGAAGGTTTACCTGTGAATGCCACCAGTGAGATTTCTACAAGCGACGTGTAAACATCAACGTGATACCACGGAGAAAGGAGATGCTACCGATAAAGCGATTGGAAAGTTCTTCGTGTGCAAAAAGAAACTAGACAGTTTTACCAAAGAAGAATTATTGGCTCTTCCAAAATCATTCATTTATTACGTCGCAGCAAATGCAGTGAAAGAAATCTGGCAACATGTACCAAAATCATGGACTCAAGACCCTGTGTTAAGTGAATTGCAACCATGTACGGATTATGATCACCATAAGCAAGTGGCTATGGCAAAAATACCCTCTATGCGACAGTGTGCTACTTGCCAGATGGTCAAACTGTATCATGGTCATAAAAGTCAGTGTAAAGACTTTGTTTCCTCATTCCACGGGTGTAATGGAGATAAAAAGCAGCAACAACAAACATCATCCACAGAGGAGGAGGAAGATCAAACTCTTTCTCCACCAATGGAAAAGGATATGCCAGACCTCTACTGGCAATGGCGTCATTGACAAAGTAATTCAGTACTTGACTTTCGAAATCTACCTACCTGGTTATTATTTGTGGTCCTGGAACTTATCTTGAAGAACCTTTGCAGCGTGGTGATATACCTATTAATCCTTTGGATCGAGCATGCACCTTTCTTATCACCACAGTCATCCTACATTAAGATGTGTAGCGGATAAAGTATCGTTGAAAAGCTAAACAACGTTTGACATCCTGTAATGTCTCATTGAGAGAGAGGTTGGCAGCCCTCATTGTGATTAGTGCTATATAAGGAAAGTTAATGATGAGTGGACATGAACATTGAAAAGGATTGAGGAATTGGTATTTCTTTGTATTCTATTTTTGTAAAGCACTATTTGTTGTGAAATAAAAACAAGGTTTACAAGATCACAATGTCTTTTAATTTTTAAAAATGGTGATAGCCATTTCTTCATTTTCATTTTTTCTTACATGAATATTTACATTTTCCACTTCCCTTTTTTACATCCCCCTTGTTTAGTTCACACATTCTGTACATTTTTTGTTGTGAAATAAAAAATAAGGTTCACTAGATCACTATATCTTTTAATTCTAAAAATGGTGATAGCCATTTCTTCATTTTCATTTTTTCACACATGAATATTTACAATTTCCACTTTACATTTTTTACATTCCCCTTGTTTAGTTCACACATTCTGTACATTTTTTGTGTGAAATATAAATAAGGTTCACGAAATCACTATATCTTTTAATTTTTAAAAATGGTGATAGCCATTTCATTCTTTCACACATGAATATTTACAATTTCCACTTTTCATTTTTTACATTCCCTTGTTTAGTTTACACATTCTGTACATTTTTGTTGTTGTGAAATAAAAAACAAGGTTTACCAGATCACAATGTCTTTTTAATTTTAAAATGGTGATAGCCATTTCACTTTTTCACACATGGATATTTACAATTTCCACTTTACATTTTTTACATTCCCCTTGTTTAGTTCACACATTCTGTAAATTTTTTAAAATCTTTTTCATAATATACAAAAGCAAACATTTTACACTAAAATGTATTACTTATCTTATTTTTAATAAACTGCTGTAGCCTAACATTATACATTCTACTTACAGTTTTTACAAAAAATATTACAATATAAAACACACTTCAAATATTACAATATAGTGATCATTAGACTTAAGTAAAGTAATAGTCGTCAATGCGACTGTTTCCCCAAGCAAGAGTATTAAATGTGTTGGGTATAATGAATCGTTTGTTGTCTTCATTACTTAAAGCAACTTTGTTCAACAAATTGGTATGTAGCTGATGATTTTTACTTCTAAATACACACATTTTCTTATATAATACAGGTGGGTTACTAACTATACAGTTTTTATAATCACTTATATCTAACTCTTTACTAACAACATTCTTTTTCACTCCTTTTAATTTTTTTACTACTACATCATCAATTGGCATATAGCTGTATGATTTAGATTTTGTGCCTACAAAGGTGTCTATAATAACACCAGCACATTCATCCTTAAATTTCCCAAGAACCTTTTTGTTTACTAGAGGTAAATGGTAAATATTATCCTCGGGATAGTCACTTGTATCAAACCTATTTAGCTCAATTTTGATATCCTCATAAAAATCATCAGTTTTAAACTCATAAATAAAAGAATCTGTGTCTGTGTAGAGTAATTTAGCATTATCAAGATAGTTTTTCTTTACATAATCATAGTGAAATTCATACATAAGTGTTTTTGACAATTCCAGAATGGTGTAACCCACATATATGGGTTTGTTGTAAGTTACTTTTAAGACGATTCATTTGTATTACAACTAAATCCTCATGAATAATTGAACAGCTATGAAAGTTAGGCTTGCTTATTAAGTTGCTCGCACCATACCTTTAACCATCATTCTCCCACTTTGTTATCAGCTTTACATCAACTCGTTTATCAACATTCTCCATAGTCTTTCCAAAAACACTATTATTCATGAGTTTATAAAAATCTTTTTCAAACGCGTTTGTTGACTGTGTTCTTAAATTATTGTTTAGATCAATATACGGTTTGAGCCATGCTGACTGATGAAATTGCAATACGCGATGAATTTTAGTTAATTTTAATCCATGCTGTAGACACTGTTTCAAGTTTTGATAATGTATTACATATTTACATTTATCATTTACATTAGCAATTAACATTTTTGTTCGTGATGAGATGTATGGAGATTTCATATTCTCAGGACAAAATGGTAAATCATTATGATCATCATGTAACTCTTTAGGGTACTCAAGATTTACCTCTAAAATATATCCTTTATCATCGTTATCATTAAGAGTGTCAACATGTAAGACATCAATTTCAGGTTGTGTCAGCCAGCGAAAATCTTTCAGTGGTAGATATTGACTCATAGCCCAACCATATTGGTTATTTGCATCGAGGTAGACAATATACTTTGACTCTTCACAAGGGTTGTAGCTAGGCATGTATTTATTATTCGCTTTAGAGTACCGTCCACTACATTGGCTTAATCCACCTCGAATTCTAAATTTACTTTCGTTTTTTTCAACATTGAACTGAAACTTAACCCAGGAGCAGTGAAATACTGACAAGTTTTCATACAAACATTTCGAAAATTTTCAAAAACATCTGCTAATAATAACACATCTGTCTTCAAATATATGTCTGAACATTCTCCTAAAGTTTGAATGTGGAACTGTGTCCATACACGTTGTGCATGTAAATATTCCTGATCACTGATATGACTTGTGTTTAAGGAACTGTAAAATGCATCTTTCGGTGGTAAAGAACACTCCTCAAGACGTTCCACACAGTTAATATATTCATAAGGGAATATACCCTTTTGACGAATCAAATTAAAATTATCTTCTTTGGGAAAGACACGATGAATTTCATGAAACTGATCTGATTTTAAATTACTAGCCAGCTTATCAAGACTACTCGGCATAAAGCGGAATGAATCTAAAAATCGCAGTTTAATGGTTTTTTTTATTGCTCGTTTTGATGTATTTTGTGAACGATATGTATTGTTCCTTATTATTTGCAATCACATCAATTTTCACATCTGAAGCTCCAAATTCTTTAACAATAAAGTGGTTATCGTATTTGCTACCGTTATGTAGAATGACCGGAATGAATATACTTACTCTATAATTTAAATTACATTCTTGGTGAGCAGCACCACGATATTTTCCAGTTAAATGGTCATGATCGCGAACCCTGTCTGAATATAAACGTTCACCACATATAAAACAATTAGTTTCAGTTTCAAAATTCATTTGCTCTGAGGAAGTTAGTGGCTCCATTGGAATGATCGTATTTAAAATAGAGGATATACGAATGGCATCTTTCTCAAGCCTTTCCATAAAAACTTTAGGTGCATATATAACAAATGGTACTCGAAGCTGTTTCTCATAATCCTTAAATTTTAGAATGTTATTTTTAGGAGTCGGTAATACCGTACACACATGATTACACCCCCATTTTTGATGTTGAGTTAGTTGATCCTCTTTCTGGAAATGTAGCAAACAGCCATCACACAACCACTTCTTAGATTTATCTTTTGATATCTGACTACCGACAAGTCTACTTAAATGTTTTATCCAACAATAGTGGGCGTTTTCACCTTTAGTTATGTACATTAAATTTACATTAGCATCCTTTTTTCCATTTCTTTTAAATCTAACACCGAAGAATAGTGAGGATATGATAATGTTCTGTCCATATGCCCCACTGCTGAATGGAGAGCTGAGGTTACAGCCCACGCAAAACATGCTTGATCACTATTCCAAACGTTCACAACAGCTTTCTTCCGTTTGATCCATCCTGGCAAATCAATATATGATGATGCTCGAAGGGGGTTGTATTTATTCAGGTTGGTTTCTAAATAAAGTACTTCAACCAACGCCCAGCCTGACTCCCTTTCCTGGAACTCTTCACTCTTCACAATGATAGCACTTGAAATATTTTGGTATGTATCACTAATATTAGTTGATTCGCTAACAATTATGCTTTTTGTATTAAAGGATTTGATATCCGTAATTTCACCTTCACTCCCAGTTTTTACATAGAGTCCAAAAAGTTCAAAATTCATTTTAATTGTTTTATGCTCTAATAAAACATTACCTACCAAGCCAAACACAGTAGGTTGAACATTTTTTAAAAATGATTCAATACTTTGAGTTTTTTCTTTACTATAAAGTCTATAACTAGCAATTCGACTTTTAAACGCACTACCAATTTGTTGAATATTTCCAGAATTTCTTTCATGGCAAGCGTTATTTTTATGATAAATACTGCGTAAATGTCCATGAATGATTGAAGAAGGTATATCAATATTACATACATCACAATGTGTTATCGAAGGATCACCATTCTTCTTTCTTTTTGTTGCACAACTATTTTCACAATCTTGAGAACGTTTACGCTTTTGAGCATCACATTCATTTAAAGGTTCCGTGCTAGTTGATGGCTTTACAGATTTCAATTCTTGTTGTTCACCATGCACTTCAACCATGTGGGATTGATATCGCTTTACAGCAGAAAAAACAAGTTCGCAAACTGAACACGAAAATGGTGCTGAACTAACAAGCATTAAATTTACATGACGTGCAAGATTATCTTGTCTGTTAAATGTGGTAGCACAATGACTGCACACAAACATTTTAATGTCATGTTTAACATTTGCATGTCGTTGAAGGTTGTCAGGTCTTGAGAACTGTTTCTTACATTCACCACACTTGAACATGATGATCACTTTCCAAGTTATCTATAAAAGAAAGAAATCATAAATGTTAATAAATGATAAAACAAAGTACAATATAAATAGTTTAATTACATTCCAGTCAATGGTTATAGCAGGGTAAAGCCATCGATCATATGTGAACTCCTAGCAAGTCTAACTTCATATAGTTCTAACTAAGGGTTACTATATACCACTGTCACTGACACTTAGCGGGTAACATTGGAACTTGATAGAGTGGTAGAAACCAGCGGTCGTCAGTTAAGTGAGCTAAGTGTGGCTTCATAGCCAGTCTTAAAGCAAGTCTAAACTTGTAGAACATGTCACGTGATAGAAACCAGCGATCACCAGTTAAGTGAGCTAAGTGTGACGTCATAGCCAGTCTTAAAACAAGTCTAAACTTGTAGAACATGTCACGTGATAGAAACCAGCAGCCACCAGTGAAGTGAGCTAAGTGTGACGTCATAGCCAGTCTTAAAACAAGTTTAAACTTGTAAAACATGTCACGTGACAAGGTTAAGTTAGGTAAAGTTAGATTATGTTAGGTGAACTAAAGTTAAGTCTTTAAATATTCCCTCTGTCACTGACACCTAGCAATGAACATTCAGACTTAATAGAGTGGTAATCAAAATCTAACCTACAAAATTAGCTTTACACACCATGGTCAAGTAGTTCCAACTTTTGACTGACAAATATACCATTTTCACTAACATGTAGTGGTGAACATTGGAAAATATCACTCTAACTGTTTAAAAGTTATTAGAGGGGGCACTTACCTTTTTATAATTTATCAACTGCTGTCACTGAATTAACAGATTGTAGGAATCTGGTAACCTACAGGTACCCAATTATCTGTTAAAAAAATCAATCAATCAATCAATCAATAAATACATTCCAATCAATAACTTCAACATCAATTAGTAATAAAAGACTACAATCCATTAATAATAAGTACTTACCATGCAAAATAATTTAATGATTTTCTACCAAGAAGCCTTTTTTTCAACTCTTGAGCAGTAATAGAGCACTGTTCACTCAAAGCGAGTAATAAAGACTGACAGTAGGGAAATAAAGGACACCTCTCTTATATAAACTCTCATCGCTCGTGTCAGCAGTTTTTTGCAGATCATTGCAATTCCTTTCCCAATACAGCTGAGAGTCCAAAGTACACTAGGAACACCTGTGTGGTATCCAATGACTGCTGACTTTGCATGATCATCACCCATTGTCTTAATCAACACCTGAGGTTTCAAATTACTGCAGTGTCAGTCATAGCAACGGCAGTGTGCGCTCCCTGCCATGTCAGCAACATGACACCGGAAGGAACACCTGTGAAATATCCAATAACTGCTAACTTTGCATGATCATCATCCATTGTCTTCATGAACACTTGCGGTTTCAAATTACTGCATCGTTAGTCATAGCAACAGATCTGCGCGCTCTCTGTCATGTCTGTAATATGACACAGGAAGTAACAAGTCGGTTTACTGCACGTATCATCTCCTCAGTTTTAACATCTTAAGAACATGTATTATTCTCTTTCAACTACAAATGACTCGTTAGAACACATCCATCCACCAAGTTAGATCCCTTGTATGTTCACATGTATTTCGTCACTTTCCTTTCATATCGTTATCCCATTATAGTAGTGGTGAACAACGTCAGTTCAACACACTGCTTTACACGCAAAATGTAGTTAGGCCCTGTGACATAATTTAAATAAATTCATGGGCTCATCCGTAGGAACCAGGTCAAAGGGACCGGTCCAAAGGGATCAGTCCAAAGGGACTCATCCACAAGGACTCGTCCACAAGCACTCGTCCACAAGGACTTGTCCACACAAACTCGTCCACAATGACCTGTCCACAATGACCTGTCAACAAGGACTTGTCCACAAGGACTCGTCCACACGGACTTGTCCACAAGGACTCGTCCACAAGGACCTGTCAACAAAGGCTCGTCCACAAGGACCCATCAACAATGACCTGTCCACAAGGACCCGTTAGGTTGGGTTAGGTTACACTACAGCCACCATCTTTTAAAAAGCCCGCCCTCTTACCAAACCTATGAGTGGGCATGCATAAAAACAAAAAACAAGCATGTTAATTCATAGTGGCTATCCACCGTATACATGTCTATTGTGTTGAATAACGTTTAATTCCATATTGGCATTCAAACTCTCACATGTTGCACTTGGAAAGCGAGATTTTCTAAAAAATTACAATTTCACTCTCTAGTAGGGGTAGGTTTTATTTTGAGATGGAAATATGTTGTCCATTGGAAAGGGGGTGTCAGCCCGAGTTCAACAACACCTCATTTGTTAAAATCCGACCATAAGTTCGAGAGATATCGCGTCGCCGCCATCTTGTGAGGAGGGTGAGGAGGAGGAGGTCACAGAACCCGTACAAACACACTATTGCCTTGGCATACCAAGTGACCGCTTGCCAAACCTGTTGTTTTATAGAGTGCAGGTAGACGCGTGGTCAACATGTCGGGCCTCCTGACCGTTAATCTTGGTTTTATTGACTGGGATGCTGCCTGTAAGATCAAACCGCTGCCCAATTGTCCTCGCGAGGGTGAGTGCATCCCATTCAAGTCCTCACGTCTGATTTTATAGGCTAATCCCTGATGGAGCTGGGAATCGACCTGAGGAATTCTGGGTGAGAAGTAGGCACACTGCCTGTAAGATGAAACCAGTCTTTTGACTGGTTTGATGCAGCACTCCGTGCCTCCCACTCCTGAGCTAATCGTTTCATCTCTACATACTGTGCCCAATTAGACACAGCAGTCTGGCATCGAACTCGGGTCTTGTCAAAGAAGACCAGGCCCATGATTCTGCCCAGAATCGAACCATTGATCTCTGAGGGGGAACAGCTACAGGGAACCCGAAGAGCAATGAGTTATATCTGCATATAATCATAATAGCAGGATTTCACGGCTAGAATGGGAATATCATAGCTTTTTAAGGTGGATAATTACAAGAAAATGCAGGCCTATGTACGTTTTAGAAGCAGAATGCATGAAAGCAAACCAGCTTGACAGTTGACAAATCGGAGCTAGCGAAGGGGCGTATTTAAGTGACGCCAGGGAACTCATTTTCTTCTGGACCACACGAACAGCTCAAGATTAATGACTCTGGGATCCACCAGTTCACAAGGCCTGAGAGTAGAGAGGGGGTAGCCGCCCACGGAAATTAATTGATTACAGCCAATTGGAGCATTGAAATGAAATAAAATCTACACCCAGGTGAATATATTCTAGGAAAGATAATTTAGGAGTGTTCTCACGCCTAAATTAAAGCCTACATCTATAAATGAGCCTCTGAACACACTGCTTCCGCTCGAGAGGAAGGTTTTGGAGACCAGCAGAAGGGGAAGTACCAGGATAGCGTTATGACGCCATGGTAGAAGGCAATTAATTGTAATTAATTGGCCGAAGCGATCGCTTGCACGCGAGTGATTTTGAGACCTCCACACCTAGACAAACGAGGATTATACTTCACTTTGTCTGGAAATGTATTATTCCAGGAAGGGAGTCGGTCCTGAGTGTCCAGTGGACTATGTTTCACAAGAAAGCTTTATATAGGGGGAAGCTTCGCAGGAGAGTTAGTCCGTCTGCAGTCCGTCTTTAGTTCGTCTTCAGTTCGTCTTGACTCAACACGTGAACTCACACGCTGCCAGATCACGCAAGAAAGTGCGCGAATTTATAAAGTATCAACGCTCAAGTATATTTGGAGAACAATGGAAGCGCATCATGCAGCTTCACCATAGTAATTATGCATCGTGTAAGATGTAGTCTACAGCAGATATTTAACCAATAACATACGCAAGTATAAATTCTATACAGCGTAGGGATAATTTAGGATGTTTATAGACAGTGAACATACCAGGAGGTGTTGTCATACTTAAAAATGACACATTATTGTCAGGATCACTACAGTTATGGGAGCCTGGAAGACGTCACAAATAGTCGTGACAGAGGACTGATCAGAATTGCAGTAGAGGTGATATGAACTGTAGGTGACGGGAATCGAACGTACGCACACGCAGGATAGACTTTCACGGAGACCAGCGGTTGTCAGAAGTTAGCTGCATCGCATCTCTGAGGTCAGGCGTTAGTAGGAGTCCAATTAAGGATCCACATGTGAAATAGTGCGGGAATTATATATAAGTTAAATTACAGTGATTTTTAAAAGTGTTTATGTGTATGGTAAAATAATATGTATTGTGTCAAAGTGAGAAAAGCCACTGACGAAAATATGATTATCATGTGTGAAGTGTATACCATGTGTCGTGTGAGAAATATCATAATGGCTTAAGCTAAGCATTATGGTAGGTTCGTGGCTGGCGTGCTGGATTAACCCAGCAAAAATGAAAAGTGAGTACAAATTTAATATGTTGATATGATTAAATAGTTCACCATACAACGAAGCATCACTCTAAGACTAAGAAGTAACATTCATTTATGTCCGAGCTTACATCCCTCGTAGTGTGGTAAAATATGGCTTGGAGGATGATTTGTTTACGGCCATTTAGGCCTAAGATATTGATTAAAGTAACGGTAACGTTAAATAATAATAATAATAATCTGGGGTCGGTAACAGTAATAAATAAAATAATAGGCATGTCAGGCCTAGAGTACGTGCAAAGTGTGTCATGTCTAACGTAAAAATACTGTATTATTGTAAACAGTAAGAAAGAAACGTAAAATATATCGAGATAATGAGAGTTTTTCAGTGTCATTGAATTGTTGAATGTTTAATATGGTAAATTCTACAGGGTTGTATTTGAGAACCATTAAGGTAGTTAATGTAAGTCAGGAAACTTATGCTTGTTTTGGGAGCTACATAAAGCTTTAGCTTAAGAGTAATTGCAGAGAGGACGCGAGTGCTTTAATAATTGAGTGATATATGAGAAGTATTGTTTGAGCCGCGTACAGCGAGCAAGTAACGTAGAATCAAGAGATTTACGTCAATAAGTTGCGGGGATCATCCAAACATAGCTTGCGCGTTAGGCGAAAAGTCGGCTAATCTACGAGATAGTATCGCCTTGGAGCATACTTGTATTATTTTAAAAGCGAAGTGGGACGGAGACTGTCTGTATCCACCGCTTGCAGAATTGTGCCAGCAGGGATAACTGTTCGAGACCCTGTGTGAGCCCATGTATTAATTGATCTGCCCTTAGAGGTAAGACTTATGGTTTGTTGTATAGGAAACGCCGATTTCCTTATTATAGGCAGCTGCACCTGTGAGAGAACTTGGATACTCACTCGAGATGCGCGCCAGAAGCCACTAATGTTGCCACAGAACGGCAAAGCTATACATGATCCATCCCCTGCCATGAATATTAATTAGGAGCAGAGTTGAGCCCATTATACTCTAAATGTAGGTGTTAAATAATTAGAATGACTCAATTACTAGGGACAACACTCAGGGTACCTCCAGCATACTGCACCAGTAAACAAACTTGACCTTGTGAGAGCCAGATGGGGTGGCATGAAGGCCACTAGACCGGCGGCCATCTTTCTCAGTCAGCCGAAACTAATTTATTGTCCGCTGGGAAAGGAGGTCTGGTGACCTGATCCTTTTATTTTAAAAGCGTAGTGGGACACTGAAGAATCTCGATATTTCGAAAAGTAATTATGATATGATTGATGTGATGATGCCAATTGAATTAAATGCTTTATTTCCACACACATACCATGTTGGATCGCTGTGATCGGATAATATTTGGCCAAGTTATTCTCTGAGGAGGAATACTGCACCAAATAAATATAGGCATCTTTGTAAAGTGTATTTTGCCCAGTTTACACTAATTTATTCATACGGGTAGAGTAATTTCAATGACATGACACGTTTGTAACGATAATGTTTTGACCAGACCCAGAAAATCGTTGTATGGTGAAGCTATAAACATTTCTATCCATGTGTATTTTGGAAGGGAAAACGTACCACTTCAGCGTTTCAAATTGATGGGAAAAGGATTACGAGTTGCACGACACAATACTTATTAATTAAGGCATAAGATAATGAATTAATGTTACTGAAAGTAAATACTCCGTGTAAAACGGATAAATGTTTAATAATTGCAGATTAATGTCATGTAAAGATAAATTGTGATTATTGTGTTGTGATATTCCAGTTTGGGTTAAATTGTGCCACGTGAAGAACACTATGGACACCCGCAAATGTCAGAGAGTATCAATGATGGGATGCTAGGAATAGACTTGAGTGCGGTGAAGCACTAATTTTAAGGAGAGACTCACAGATAACTTTGATTTTTGTTGTGGGAAGTAAATGTAAACTATCCTTTGATTGTGTTTTATGTTGTATAGCCATGATTTTCTATCATTAAATGTTATATTTAGGAATATGTTGTTTCTTTCAAGTAGAGTAGTCACCTGACAGACTCAAATCCTGAGCATGGTGGGCATGAATGTCCCATACCTCGAAAGACCGTGAGTTAGCTGGGATACGAACACATGTTCCATATGATGACGATTGGGTACAATACCTAACTCATTCTACATTCGAGGCAATCTGTTTAACATATGCTAACCTTGGTATACCCCTACAGTTCTTGTCCTCAACCCTTCCTTCCATAACTAAGCTTGTTATTCCTGGGTGTCTTAGTATGTGTCCTACCAGCCTACCTCTTCTGTTCATTAGCAGTCGCCAGAAACATCTCTTTTCTCCCACTCGTCTTAATACCTCCTTCATTGTTACTCTATCTACCCATCTGATCTTAATCATTCTCCTGTACCACCACATTTCAAACGCTTCTATTCTCCTCTTTTCTGCTGCTTCAAAAGTCCAAGTTTCACTTCCATAGAGCGCCACGCTCCTGACAAAGGCTTTCAAAAATGACTTTCTGATAGTTAAATCTCTGTTTGATGTCAAGAGATTTGTTTCTGTAGAAATACTTTCCTTGCCTGAGCTAACCTACTTTTTATATCCAGGTTAGTTTGTTTCCTAAGTGGCAGAAGTCTCTTACTTCCTTTAGATTTGCACCTGCCAATTTGACGTCCATGGGGTTTATTAAATTATTCTTCTTCAGCTTCTTCTGTTGTTTAGGCCGACTGTGGACCACGTTAATTTGATTTCAGCTTCTGGGTCTTTGTTTTTGCCCAGTATTCCTCCATTCTATCGCTCTGCAATCTCCTCCTTTCTTCAGTCCATGGTGCCTGGATCCGGGATGTAGGATAACTCTTAACCCGTGAAATTCTTAATTTAATTATTCTTAATTATTATTATTATTATTATTATTAGTAGTAGTAGTAGTAGTAGTAGTAGTAGTAGTATACACTTTTTGCGAACAAAGCGCCCTGGTTATTTTACGACTTCTGTATACCAGTGCCTTGCCGTGTTAGGTTGTTGTTTTACAGAGCGGTAGAGAGTGGGTGTTGTACGACCAGCGAGCTGTGCAGTCATATGACAGATCACATCAGCAGCATGTGGCTGTATTCTGGCCACATCCGCCACTGCACCGCGCCGCGCCGTGTACTCACTACATCAGTCCGCAACCTTCATGCCATACCAAGTACGCGGGCACCGTTCAATCGAATATAATAATAATAATAGCCTATGGCCTCGGGTGCCGGGTGCAAGCTTTGTTATTTGACGCCCAGAGGGCAGCTTGCATGTGGAATGTCGTCGTTCCTTGGAGCGCTATGAGGTTAGATATCTAAGATCCTTGACACTATAGCACTTTCTAGTAGAGAAATGAGAACATTTGTGTTGGCGGAAAATTCCGAGATTAATTTTACCATTATGAACACGGCCTAATGAATTCAAATGGGTCCTTAACATGCCAAAAATGCCGGGACGTTTGTCGTCTTTCAAAAATAATTTACTTCGGCCAGGAGCGAAACTGCTAGCTTGGGCTGGTAGTCCGACACGATAACCACTCACCCACCGTGGCAAGCAAAAATATCATAATAATAAACTGAGGGATTTAACCAATCAACAGAAGACAAAGTAATCACTACAAGACGTTACAGGAAACGCGTCCTGAAAGATCAGCCTGCCATAGATGACGAGTGTAGGAAGTGCAATACCGGCCCAGAAACCATAGAGCAAATCACCAGCAGCTGCAGAATTCTAGCGCCGACATCTTTACACCGATAGGCATAACGATGCTGCCCAAGAACTTGCCCTAACTCGAGCTCCCATACACGACAGGACGCCGTATTACAAATACTCTTGATTTCCACCTCAGCCATCCTGGAAGTGGTATTCTGTGGTTTCCCATTTCTACTCCAGGCAAATGCCGGGATGGTTTCTAATTTAAGACTACGACCGCTTCTTTCCCAATCCTCACTTCAATTACAAATACACACACTACTACAGACATCACAGTGTGGCTTCCTATAAACAGGCCTTGTCCATAGCGGAGCGGCAACGCCGCACTCTCGTCTATATGTGTCGAGCAGTAAAGCATGGTGATGAATGTTGCTGACCGTGCTAGTCTACATAAAATTGGTTATATTCTTTTATCGCTCGCAGTTATTTCAATTGTATTTAAGGTAGATCCGAGAGCGAAGGCTAATCACCTGGGGAACGTAAGTACAGCTCATAACACAGCGTCGTTATTCTATAATATTAAATTATAGTAAGCTCTCGAATTCTATCGCACGTGGTGGCTCTTCTGTATTATTCCGAAGCTTCATGCATTTTGATTTTTAAGCTTCAGACACTTGTTAAAATTTAAATGTGTTGAAACAACAATCGTACGTTGATACTTGCAGATTCTTTATTCTCGTCAATAATCAGCAGGTCTACTTTCGATCGACCATGACCTACGATAGCTATTTTTCTCATGTCTGCGTTGGCATTTAAGCAGTGTAAGTTAAACACATAAATCACTGATATGGGCGTACTAATTTGTTACTAAGACAGAGATAGCGATTTATTGCATGAGGATGTCACCTTCGCCTACGATGGGATTCGAACCCACTGCTCTTCCGATTGCAGGGATAGTCAGGTCCCAGGGCCTTGCGGCACTACGTGAGTAGCTACCCCGGCCAATAGGCCTATTATTATTATTATTATTATTATTATTATTATTATTATTCTCTCCAGTAACCCGATTTCAAATTAATATTGACAGACAGCAATGTCTTCTCTGCCTAGGCGCACGGCCGGACCCGGACGTATGACGTCAGTGAAGCGGTGTTGCAATTCGGTGTGGCCAAGGCCTTCTTAAAGGAAGCCATGCAGTGACCCATGTTATCAGACAAATTCTACATACACTCAAGTGCACGGGGCTATATGAACATGCTGTCACAAATCCCAGTTCTTCTTTTACTAGGCTAGACGTCTTGTTAACCTAGTTTCGACTTTCGGCTGTGGCTGTTGGACATACACTTGCCGGCGTATCTCCTCATTTCTCATCTTATCACGTCTCGTATTCTTGATCATTGTTCTATCCTCTCCAAGACCTGGAGCATGGTGATATCTCTGATCGGTGTGTGGTCATTGACACAAGGAAATCTCTGATGAGTTGTTGTTGTTAATTCGTTTTAGAGACTTGGAACATCTTTGTCAGGGGCGTAAAACTCCTCGAAAACGTGGGTGGGGGTGTCAAATTTATAACATGTGGCTGCCTACCTACCTACCTGGGATTTACTTTTTAGTTTAAGGCTTTAATGCAGTGGTTCTTAACCAGTGGTCCGCAAGTGCCTCGGGAGTGGTCCGCGGGAGAAAAGGGTCCACCAGCTCGTATAAAAATGTGGCCAATAAATGGGGATTTCGAAAACGATGTGCGTTGAACGAGAATCGTCCGAATGTATTCGCGGCGAAGACTATCAGGTTTTGAATTGAAATATCTTGTTATTGAGGAAGGGTTACAACTGATAAGGTGTATTGGGGGGAGGGGGTCCGTACATGATTCAATTTCAGGCTGAGTGGTCCGCAGACTTCTACGGGTTCAGAACCACTGCTTTAATTTGGCCTAAAGCTACAAACGTAGCACCAAATGTCAAGTTTCTGACGTCACATGTAGTGTATCACTGCTTTTCGTACTAGGTCGACGCAACGCAGGGCGCAAACGCAGAGTGCTAAAAACGCGAGATGCACGAGGGAATAGTCGTGTTAATTTACCTTGTTTGTTTCGAAAACGAAAGATGGCGCGCGCGCTGTTGTATCCCGGCAGGTGTTGTGTGCTGTGTGTCATAGAATCTTATACTAGCAACCCGACCCGGCTTCGCCCGGGAGAATGCATTACGTGATAATCGCTTTTTTTCTCCAGTGTCAATGAACAATGACCAATAACCGTTTTACGTCTCGGCATGATGGGTTAAAATCACTGACTGGACTATTATTTATATTATCATGGAGATGCATGTGCAACAAATTCTTGTCAGACGTAATTTAAGAATGGCGACGTGCATGATACACAAATCCCCCTTCCGTCCAATCTTAAATTGACTGTGAATTTTGCGGTACGAAAAGTTCACAGGCGAAATGAAGAAAACCCGAGTTGCACTTCCAGGGAAACTCCAAACACAACCACCCTTCTCAGAAGTCTTAACTCAACACGACTCAACGGTTTGCTGCTGGCTGTATCAGGGGCAATAGGTTCGCCCGCTAGCTAGGCTGTAACAGGGATGATAGATTCGCCTTAGATAGCTTGTAAACTGTTGCCTCAGTATTTGAATGGACAAGGTTGGAAGAAATTAAAACGTAAAAACACTCATAGTGGGCGATGTATTAAAGATAGACATATGCTCTCGCGGACTTTTTTGTAGAACTTTTCATGCTGAACAATTCTTACACTCATAGTATGTATATATGTTTAACGGTTTGCCCAGCGTAAGCTTACAAAGCGCTCGGACGCCAGTTTTTCTTTTCGATTTTTCCACTGAAATCGTTACTGCTCGGCTTCCTTTGGTCATAAATAAATCATTTTATACAGAAATAATCCTCGAGATATCCTTTACAGAATTGTGCAAACCGCATCAAAATCCATCTAGTGGTTCTCGAGTTTACCCGTAACAAACACAAATCGGTTTTTGGTTTTATACTAAGTAGAGATACCTCCGTTTTAAACCGGGGCTGACAAATAATAGTTCGAAACTGCACCTTTTCGGATCATCGTGGTAGAAGATCAAGTTCTTGGCTCAGTTGGCACCTGGGCGGGAAACGGGGGAGGGGAAAAAACAGACTGTTTGTTCGGTAGAATAAAGAAATTACGACTAAGCGAGGCAAGATGGCTTTCCCCATTTTACACGTAACTTAGTAGGCTATTGAATCATTTATAGAGTTTCGGGTTATTTTGCTATTAATTTCAAGGGTACCCTGATCTTCGCCATCATCCCCGTGTAATTAGGAGAGTGTTCAATTTGTCTGATAACATGTTTTTCTGTGGTGACTGGAGTAATGTGTGTAGGGTAGGGAATGAGGAGGATGCCCTGGGACGTAAAATAAGGTGCTGTTTCGGCATTGGCCAGGAGGGAGTGTGGAAAAAACAGGGAAAACCACACTTAGTTTAGCCACTGTCAGCACAGTGATTCGAACCCTCAATCTCTGGACTTGCTGCAACTCCCCATAGCGAGCTATCTGAAGAGTACCGTACTGCTTTTGTTGTTGAGGTATAAATTAACCGTTCCTTCTATGCGCAATGGTATAATATAATAATATCGTATGGCCTTGGGTGCCGGGTGCAAGCTTTGTTATTTGACACCCAAAGGGTAGCTTGCAAGTCGAATTTCGTTGTTCCTTGAATCACTATGAAAGTCAAGGAGGTTAGATATCTAAGCTCCTCGAGCGCTTTCTAGTAGAGAAATGAGGAACTTTGTGTTGGCGGAAACGCCCGAGATTAATTTTGCCATTATAAACACGGCCTACTGAATTCAAATGGGTTCTTTGACATGCCAACATCGTATTACATGGTGTCGTAATTTTTTCCGCAATGGTGTATCCGTACATATCGAGCCTTTCAACGTTCGTGACCAGTGCAAATGAAGTGCTCAATGTCTTCCGTCCAGCACATGAACATATTGAGATGAGTCCGGCCCCAGCGTTCAACTCCAGCTGTCAGCGTGTGAAATGTGCGGACAACATAGTAACGAAAGTGCGTCAAGAATAATGATCGATGTGGTGCTTGGTGGACGTGCTAGTCTAAAATGTCATTTGTATTTCTCATTGATGGATATTGTTTATAAAAATTTTTCACGTGCATACGATCGACCCAGAGGAGCTTTCTGACGACAAGATGGTAGAAGTCTGTTGTAGTCTTCTGTTTTGCCCGTTTAAGATACGAGTTCCGGTGGACAAGCTTTGTTTCCATGTCACCTTGCATCATTGGCAGATACAGTCGTGTGGCTCAGCTGCAGTAGCCTCATCAGTCATCGTTCTCCTTTCAGCGGTTACTTGTGCTCCTGTTATATACAAAAAAAGTTCATCGACTGTAAGTTTGCACTTTCTTGACAGCTAGGGTTGCCAACCTTCATAAGGAAAGACTCAATTTATAACCTGCAGTCCATAACAAATACATACATGTTTTATTCACATGTAAGTTTTTTCAGGTTACTTTTTCGCTTGTCCCAGTAATTGTGAATATATTGGCAACATATTCTGTCGGCCAAACTGAAAAGTTGCATTATCAAACTGAACTACCACGTGCTCGTGGGATGGGCGTGCGGTTGGTAATGGACGCTTTACTGTGTTCATCCGCCTGAGAAAATAACGTGTTAATTATATTAAATAATAATTATTATAATTGATAATATTGCGCCTAGTCGTCTGAAAGTATTATTTCCATTTGAACGCGTGTTCATTTTTTCAGATAAATATATAGTGGTTATCTTAAATGTTGAGTAAATATATAGCCTGAGGGGGTCTCCAGATCGGACATCTTTGTTTTGACTATCGAGTAGGAAACAGATACGGAATTTCTTGTTCAAGATATTTATTTTATTTCCTTCTTTTTGAAGATAAAAGAAAAGTCAGCGGAACTATTTATTTCCCTAAGGACGTTGGCCTGGTGAATAATTTTCATATGGCATGATTTGTGCAAAAAAGTAGGCTTAAAATATGAGTTGTTTTTAGGCCTAAAAGTTAACTTACATGGTGAAATGTTTCGTACGTTTTATTTTAAGATCTATCCAACAGGTCAAGTAATGATCGTATCGTCTTAAGGACATCTTACACCATACCTTAGTAAGCATTTTCCTCGAGCTGTGAAATGATGGGCCTAAAATAATTCCACTCTCACATGTAAGTGTGGTCCCTGTGCTGCTCTGTCATAGCTCATAGCCAAGGTCTTGGTCATAGCGTGTCCAATGATGTAACATTATTCTGTCAGCAAGCCGTCAGTGGGTGAGCTGTTAGAAAGATTATTTGATAAATGTCACAAAGAAATACAAGTTTCCTTAAAAAAAAAGGCAATGAATTGATATTGCGAGATGAATGTAGGTTTAGGCAACTCATAACAGCTCTTCACACCTTGACGAAATACAGCGGCCATTGCTGGCTGCCACGTGGGTGATAGCTCATTGGCTGGAATGCACGTGGTAGAGGCGGATTGATATTGTTACGTGCCACCCCCTTAGTGGCACTTACGTTAACTGGATTACGGTGGGCGAAAAGCACAAACACAATTGTTCCTTTAACGAAATATAATTTATTACAGGCCTACAAACATACACAGTGCACACACATACACACACACTGAGTCTAACTTCAGAAAACACTACTGGTCACTATTAGTTTCCACATTTATGTTTTCTCTGTCCGTGAGGCGTTACAGTGTTCCAGCTTACACTCACATGTACAGTCTACACAGGTTCTCTACAGCCTTGTCCCTGCCACTACACTTACTTCCAGAGTCCTCTTGCTGCTCCTTTTGCGCTGTTGCTCGTCCCGTGTCGATCCCACGACCACGACTTCCACGAAGCACCGCGACACCTCCAAGCACTAACAGTCCTGACTCAAAGTTGCACCCTGGCAGACAGGCTTACACTCTGTTATCGTAGACGTCCAGTAATAATCACTGTACTGCTGCGCACTCACTCACTCGGCCACACTTCAATACACCCTAGCACTGACCAATACTGTCCAATACACACCAATACACTGCAATACACACTCTAATACACACTGCCTCCTCGCCGTGGCTCGCTGGTTTATATGGGATCAGTCCCTGGCCTGGAAAGTTCGAATGTCACAACCCATTGCCGCATTGAGTCTGTTCTGGTTGGTTCCACGTCCAGAATGTTCGCGTATTCTCTGGCCGGCTCGCACTGACTCACAGGTGTTTTGTTAATGTATGGCCGTGGGAGGAACCGAGAGGGTGTGGGCACTCTCTCCCTTCCCCTGCGGGGTTTGTCCAAGGCCACTAGACTCTCACACTGCCCCTCCCCCCGGGAGCCTCCTGCCGCCCCGCGGCAACACGCAACACTATGTTCTGTAGGAGTATTCGTTCCCGCGAGAACTGTCCAAAAAGTGCAAACTTACAGTAGATGAACTATATTAGCAGTGCTGGACTTATGGGACATTATCAACGTTGCGTCCCTCTGCTCGTCCCGCAAGGCTCCAGCTAATACGATCAATATACGCTAGCGCAGCCAAGTTCAGCGGCATTCATTTCTTAAGTGTGTAATACCGCACTTCTCTGATTGTCAGATTGTTTCAGTTTTGTCCCAACCAAGGTGGTGTTTGTTTGTTTGCTCTGACAACACCACTATTTTAATATGGTTACGTTTTGGGGCTGGAGGAGTCAAGCCAAACTTTGCGTGATACAATTTACGTAACATTCCTCGAAATATCCTTTACAGAATGGGGAAAATCGAATCAAAATCCATCCAGTGGTTCTCGAGATTACCCGTGACATCCAAGAATCGGGGACTTGGTTTTATACTAAGTAGAGATGTCCGATTTTTTTGGATTTAAAATTAGCCATAGCCCATACGCATATATTTTATTAAAAATTCTCTTCCAGCGCTTTCATTACAGTTTTTCTGAGTCATGAAGGTCGATGACTGCAATATATTTTCCGTGTTGATAGCAGCGTCAAGGTTGATGAATACAAATGTTTTGACCAGCAATCCAAGTTGAAGACATTTTCTTCTTCATACAATGAAAAAAACAGTTTCAAGCCATAAGAACTCCTGAGATCTGCAAATTGAGTTGTTGTTTATATTATTATTATTATTATTATTATTATTATTATTATTATTATTATTATTATTATTATTATTATTATTATAGTTTTTGTTGCTGCTGTTATTGCTATAGTTGTTGATTAATTTAGGGGCTTTGCAACATGTGGTCATATTGCCCCGTGTACTTGTGTGTGTGTGTGTGTGTGTGTGTGTGTGTGTGTGTGTGTGGAATCTACTGTATCTCATAACCTGTGTGATTGTAATGGTTTTAGTACTGTGTGTATTGATAACTGAGGCAAGGATTTGGGTAGAAGGCAGTCGTAGCTTTAATTTAGGTACCATTCCGGCATTTGCCTGGAGTAGAAACCATGGGAAACCACTTATAGGATGGCTGAGGTCACCTCTTCACAAACTGCCTCAGTTCCAGCCCTCAGACCAGAATTAAATTTCTTCCCAATCCTAGTTTCAATTACAAATACATACACTACTAAATGCATCAAAATAACACAGGTTATCAGAGAAATCCTGTACACCCCAAGTACAAGTCACTGATTGACTGCGATGCTACAACAATAACGACCTGTTTTAAAACGTTTTTCTCTCCTAATGAAATCGTGAGGGCATTTGGTAGGGAGCTGCTGCCCCATCAAGCCCCCTCGTAAGGACACCAAGAGCAAGTGCCCTTGTAAAGTTCAAACGCCAGTCGTCACTAGCATGTGGCATATGTATCATGATGATGTCACAGAAGTGATAACATACGTGACGTATCCACAACCACAGCTCACAGGGCAGGATGGGAAGATGGTAAGTAAGGCTCTCTGAAGAACAGGTCTAATCGCCCGACATTTTGGTTCCTTCGTGAGCGGGAGTCTTTAGTTTTTCCTTACATCTGATTATGGATGGCAATCAAATCTGCTTGACTTCTTATGCGGGAACAGGAGAGAGTTCTAAAGAAGTTGCTATCTATCTTCCTGCAGTAGCATCGCCAAAATACTTTACCCAGGAGGGGATGTCAGCGAGGCACGAGTGCTCTCGGCCACCCTGGCCGGTATTTATTTATTAATTAATTTATTTATTAACCCGGGTTCGATTCCCGGCCGGGCCATCGGAGATTCAATCTCCTGGGGTCAATTCCCCTGGTCCGGGAACTGTGTGTATGAGGGCACGTAGGGTGGCTGATAAAATACAGGGTGGGCACACGTTCAAAATATCTGGTCCCGTGGCGAATTGGTTAGGGCACTAGGTGAGTTGACCACAAAAGTATCTGTGTTTCTTTAATAAATGAAGAAATATGTATTTATTTCTTTTATTTCATTAACGAAGCCAATGGCCATTCATTTTGTTTTCAGGAAAGGTCAGGGAAGGGATTTTAGAGAGAAATCGGCCGTGGACCGGTTGAAAGGAACCGTCCCGTCATTTGCCTGGTGGTGAAAATGGGAAACCACGAAAACCATTTTCAGGACGGCCGAGGTGCGATTCGAACCCACGCTCTCCCGATGTCAGTGAGGCACGAGGTTGCGCGTTAGTGCTCTCGGCCACCATGGCCGGTACTTATTTATTAACCCGGGTTCGATTCCCAACCGGGCCATTGTCGATTTATAAATCTCCTGGGGTCAATTCCCCTGGTCCGGAAACTGACGTCTTCATCATCGTTACATCCTCATTATGACGTGCAGGTCCCCCACGGACGTCAATTAGAAAGACCTGCATTCGGCCTCCCAGCAGACCACATCACAGGTTCAAAATATAGTTTAAAAAATGGCGATTGTATATTTATTTATCGTACGCTACGACACTCTTATGATCTTTTGAAATTAACAAGTTATTTCAAATGTACCTAAAATTTACAAAAGTTCTTTTAATTAACTGTAGAAATATTAATTTATTTACTTATTTATTTATTTATTTATTTTTACACATTATTTAAAAATCTCTCCATCCCTAATTACACAGTGGAAAATGTTTAGTATCACTATAAAGTAGGCTTTTTGTCTGAACATTTTCAATTTTCGGCTATAATGTCGTATATTAGCATAATGCCGATATCTACCTTTATTTATTTTGGGTTATCTTTCACAAATATAAAAGCGGCTTCGGTGGCGTAGTTGGTTGCACGCTGAGCTTCTATGACCAAGATCGCGGGTTCAAATCCGGCCGAAGTCGTCGTATTTTTTAAGAGCATTAAAAATCCCTCAGTATGACTTCCTTCGGATGGGAAGTAAAGCCGGCGGTCCCATGTCATAGATTTATGGCATGTTAAAGAACCATCCACTAATTACACCTGTGTGAAGCTAAATTGTATAGGTTAAGAATGTAAACCACGCTCCTAGGTTCCTACCTTCGTTGCCAGGAGCCGACTGCGGTAGCGTCTGGTAGCTAAGTTCTGAACTAGTAGTCGTTGACGGTGGCGTTTGGCTGCAAAAGTAGGAACTATTTGAAAAATTCAAATGTCTGCAGTCTTTGCTTGAATTGAAAAACAGAGAACACTCACTAATACCGTCATCACAGTTGACACCGGTTATCAGACAGATTCTACACACACCCAAAGTACACGGGGCTACATGACCGCGTTGTCGCAGCCCCTAAACTTAGGAACCTACCAACCACAAAAGTAAAACAAGAATAATGGAATGCAGACGAAAGGAATCAAAAAAAACCATGGACGTCACATTGGCAGGTGAAGAGCTAAAGTAAGTAGGAGACTTTTGTTGCTTAAGAAACAAAATAACCAGTGATGGACGAAGCAAAGAGGATATAAAAAGTAGGTTAGCCCAGGCAGGGAAAACATTTCTACTGAAAAGGAATCTGTTGACATCGAATATAGATTTAGGTATTAGAAAGCTATTTTTGAAAGCCTTTGTCTGCAGCATGGCGCTCTATGGAAGTGAGACTTGGCGCAGCAGAAAAGAGGAGAAGAGAGGCGATTGAAATGTGGTGTTACAGGGGACTGATGAAGATTACAGAGGTGTGCAAATTATTAGACTCGGCGCCAGTTTTCCTCAATTGGATTTATACTTTTCACTTTTTTTTTAATTTTACCCTCCAGTTTGGTGGAACCCACGGACTCAGCGAGGGAACTCACCACTACCGCCTCTACGGGTAGTGTCCTAGAGCTGGGAGCATCTAATCGGAGGGGATACAACTGGAGAGGTGTGATCAGTACCTCGCCCAGGCGGCCTCACCTGCAAAGCGAACGGGGGCCTTATGAGGGACGGGAAGGGAGGGAAAGATGAGGGTGGACAGGCAAGGAAGCGGTAAGGAGGCGGCCTTGGCCTTACAGTAGGTACCATCCCGGCATTTGCTCGAAGACGAAGTGGGAAACCACGGAAAACCACTTCGAGGATGGCTGAGGTGGGAATCGAATCCCCTCTACTAATTTGGGCCACCCGAGGCTGAGTAGGCCCCGTTCCAGTCCTCATACTGTAATGGGTTTGATGTTAAATTGTAACTTGTTAATAAGAAACTGATTATATGCAAAGCGCTCCATTGTTGGGCGTTATTTGTAATGGGTTATGTTTAAATTGAAACTGATTACTGTTAATATGCAAATGTTACTAATTAAATAGTCGCCCACTTTTGGGTGATCAATATGGAACATTTAATTGTGTATTAATTTAATAGTGTATCTGTATTGTTGTCAGCTTCACTAAAAAAGTACATAATGTGTAGTATTATGTGTAGCCAGGGCGCCAGACCATTCATATATCATGATCAAAATAATATATTAAATCTCGGTTAAACAGAGGTAGAGCAGCGAAATTCCTATCTCCAGCCGTAGTGAAACTTACGTAATCTAACCTTACGATAATTAGTTTAGGAGTATGGTGTTGCCTTATAGTAATTTCTTGCTACTAAAGGAAACCAGTCAAACATTTGAATTTAAAAATGAATTTAATATATAAAAACAACAAGTGCAAAAAGAATAAAACACTAAAGATAATAATAATAATAATAAATTTAAATTAAAGAATCTACTGAATGTATTTGTATTATGGGTCTTGATTGGAAATTGGAGTATACTGAGTTAATTGAATAAAATATATTGAATTTAATAACCATGAGAGCCTTCTGATTTGACTGGAGTAAAACTGTTTATATAGCTCATCGCATTGAAGATCATTGTAGATGGTTTGTTGCGTAGAGAGTTCATGATGGCCCAAGTCTTCCTCAACGTAATGAATTTATTTGTGGATGATGGAATAAATTCCATAAATCATCCCTGTGACAATAGCCTCGTACACAACCATGACACAGTTTGATGAGACTGAATGTCTTATCAAATTCACATACTTAAATAGTCAACTGTATAATTTAGCACTGCGTTACAGATGAATGTTAATTTCCAACTCCATCTCGCTACACGTTCCACTCTTCTGCCTGTACGTCCAGCTCCAATCAGTCTCCTGCCAGCCATTCAATAATAGTAATCCTCCAGTTGGGCGGCCGTCATATATATATATATCGTTCCCAGGTAGGGCACGTGTCTATCCCCACCTCTGCAGTCGCTGGGCAATTTTAGCTCGCCTTTCACATATCAATAATGACAATACTTCTTTGTAACATTTCTCGGGAGGTCCAGCCCATATTTTGTATGAAGTTGCAAAGGACTCATTCACCGGCCCAGCATTGTTAATGGCGAGTCTTCATAGAATCCCTTCTTAGTATGATTTGTTTACTGGTAGAATACTTGATGTGAAAGACGTAAGTGTCTATTTATGTCATTACCAAGAAGCAGTGGATAAGCCGGCCTTCCGCGAATAACCCTCTTTCTTCCTCTGTACGTGTTTTCTTCAGAAATAGTATTCAGTCAAGCACCTAACTTATTTCAAATATAATGTGTATAGCTCCAAGTCCTCTCAATTGGCATAATATTCTACATTACCGCATAATAATAGATATAAACATATTAGTTAACATAATAACTAATAAAAGGTAAAAATGAAAAATTAAAAAATATTGATAATAATAATAATAACATATAAAAAATTATACCATTCTGGTCACAAATTGGGACCATTACAATAACACTTTTCAAATTTCGTGGCAGAGCCGAGTATCGAACCCAGAACCTCCGGGGCGGCAGCTAACCATGCTGGCCGCTACGCTACGGAGGCGACTCACTTTTCACTTAATGCACTAAATATGTTTGCAAGGCGTTGAAATTACGTATAATGTTCAACCAAGAGTCGTAATTATATTTTCTTTTAAGCAATGAATTTTTAGAATTTCCACTATCAGAGGAGCCTTGCTAATGCAAAATGCCACACGTTTTGTTTTGATTACTTCGCTCTACTCTTCGTG
The DNA here is from genome assembly GCA_946902985.2 of Meconema thalassinum. Classification (NCBI taxonomy): domain Eukaryota; kingdom Metazoa; phylum Arthropoda; class Insecta; order Orthoptera; family Tettigoniidae; genus Meconema; species Meconema thalassinum. The sequence continues at coordinate 268,465,730 of OX336393.1, read as the reverse complement.
TGAATAAAGAGCAGAAAGATTTGGAGTCTTTTTTTAGGATAGTCCGCTCTTCAACTATTCCAGGATTCGTGAATTATGGATTGAAATTACCTGACTTAGAGGGTACATTCCAAAGTCAATGAAAAAAGTAGAAAATGGACCCAGCTCAGGTATTCCTCAGAATCCCCAATTCTCAAAGTTTCCAGACGCAATTCCTTATGGGAAAAGGTGTAAGTCCACGGGGGAGAAAACATTACTAAGTAGGGTAACAGAAGTTGCCAGCAGTTGGTCAATAGGCGGCTTCGGTGGCGTAGTTGGTAGCATGTTGAGCTTCTATGCCCAGGATAGCGGGTTCAAACCCGACCGAAGCCGTCGGATTTTTTAAGAGCGTTAAAAATCCCTCAGTATGCCTTCCATCGGAGGGGAAGTAAAGCCGGCGGTCCCATGTCATAGATTTATGGCATGTTAAAGAATCTTCCACTAATTACACCTGTGTGAAACTAAATTGTATAGGTTAAGAATGTAAACAACGCTCTTAGGTTGCTACGTTCGTTGCCAAGAGCCGACTGCGGTGGCGTCTAGTAGCTAAGTTCTGAACTAGGCCTAGTAGTCGTTGACGGTGGCGTTTGGCGGCAAATTCAAAGTTGCAGTCCTTACTTGAATTTAAAAAAAAAACAGATACACACACTAATACAGTCATCACAATTAACACTGGTTATCAGACAGATTCTACACACACACCCAAAGTACACGGGGCTACATGACCGCGTTGTCGCAGCCCCTAAACTGAGGAACCAACCAACCAACCCAGTTGGTCAATAAAATTATTTTGAAGAAAAAACTGTGATTTACATTCTTTACGTGACTGTAATAATTCGCACACCTCTGTAGGTGGGTAGATAGAGTAACAAACGATGAGGTATTAAGACGAGTGTGAGAGTAGAGATGTTTCTGACGACTGCTAATGGAGAGAAGATATAGGTTGGTAGACTTACACTAAGATACCAAGCAATAGCAAACTTGGTTATTGAAGGAAGGGTCGAGGACAAGAACTGTAGGGGTACACCAAGGTTAGAATATGTTAAACAGATTGTCTCGGATATAAGGTGTGGTAGCTAAGTAGAGATGAAACGATTAGCTCAGGACAGGGAGGATTCGAGAGCTGCTGCATACCAGTCAAAAGAATGAAGACTCAAACACACATCTTTCACAGCAATGTTTAGCCAACTTTTCACATTTTGCTAAAATGAGGAAAAATTAGACTTATGAGATCGATCCGGGCAAATGTGTGTCTGTCTGTCTGTCTGTCCTTATGTCTGTCTGTCTGTCTGTCTGGCTGGCTGGCTGGCTGTGTGTGTGTGTGTGTGTGTCCCTATCAACTCCTAAACGGCTGCAGGTATCGAAACAAAATTTGGTATGAGTAAAGATCTATACCTGAATATCTCAATGCCGTATTTGAAAACAATGTCAGTGCTACCAACTGCTGAAAAATTGCAATTTGAGTTCCATGTTGGATATCTTGGAAGGTATGCATGGGGGCTATTTCAAAATTGGCACACGTATAGATAATAATATTTCAGTTCAATTTCCAGGAGGTCATATATAACAGTGTTGCCAAAATGATTCTAAGTCTGCTGATAGGTCTAATTTTTAAAAGCATATAACTTCTACACTATCAATTGGAATTCAACCAAACTTCGTATGTACTATGTGTACATAAACGGATATGACTGAGCGTATTCTTAACAGCCACCAGGGCTGCCAACTGTTAATGAATGCTCAATTTATTTTATCAAAATACCAATATATCAGAAAGTATGCAAGCCGACAGCTTGAAACTATGCACACGTATAGTTCCTGACATTCTATATTAATTTGGAGTAACTAATATACGTCAGTGCTACCAACATGATTCTAAGCCTGCTGATAGGTCCAATTTTAAATACATGTAACTTCTATACTATAATTTGGATTTCAACCAAATTTTGTATGTGCTATGTGTACCATAACTGATATGACTATGCGTATTCTTAAGAACAACCAGGGCTACCAACTGTTAATAGATGCTGTCTTTATTTTTGGTACCCTAATATCAATATATCAGAAAGTATGCAAGCCAATAGCTCTAAACTTTGCACACGTATAGTAAGTACCTGGCATTCTAGATTAATTTGGAGTAACTAATATACGTCAGTGCTGCCAATATGATTCTAAGCCTGCTGATAGGTTCACTTTTAAAATGCATGTAACTTCTATACTAACTAATGGATTCCATTCAAAATTGGTACAACAATAATCATATTATTTCAAATCATTTCTGACCAACACATGCATGACATTGTTGCCAACATGATTTTACGCGTGCTGTTAGATCCAATGTCTAACTGCATGTAACGTCCATGCTATCCATTGGACTTCAAACAAATTTTGTATTCTGTTACTTAAGAGATGGAACTAAGAATATATTCAGTCACCAGGGCTGCCAACTGTGGTGCTCTATTAGGCTACATTATGCCAGGTACACTGTATTTCGAACTAATTATATATTTCGATATTACCAACTTAATTTCGTCATTATTCCAGATAGGTCCATTTAGATTAATCATTGGCATGAATCTTAAATTTTAAGAAAAGTAGGCTCTTTAGTTCGTCACGGAACTTATTGTTACGTTTTGAATTAAAGAAAGGGAGAGAATTTGTTTTAAAATCTTGTCTCTAACAGCGTCGAGTGAGCATGTGTTATTTTACGTGAACAGCAAACAAGCGGATTATCAGTACGAAAATTCTGGACTAGGCCAGTTATGATAGATAGGAGCCCCTAAAATGAATTAACAACGTCAGACGACAACTAATTTCCTCCTTCCATGATATAAAAACCAGAACATTTTTCCATTTTACCGTAATATTCTACCTTTCAGTTATCGAGTTTCAATGCATACTTAGGTCGTATCCGAAAGTTCAAGTCGATAACTACTAACTAGTCTACGTCACCATGAATAAGCTAGTCTACTATCAATCTAACCGTACTATTTGTCCACCACCACTATACATATCGTGCTTTATATAGTCTATATTATGGAAGAAGAACGCTGACAGCTATCAAATCCAGCACGTGCGGAAATGCGCGGTGTCACCGTGACAGTCACCTCAACCTCTATTGCTGTATATATGCATGTATGTACGTGTATTAGCCTATCAAGATACGAGTGCCGCTGAAATTCGCTGCGCAAGCTTTTGTTGATCATAACAGATGGAGCCTTGCGGGACGAGGATAGGGACACAGCGATGACAGAATTCTGTCCGTGTATAAGTCAATCAGGAATTCGCGCGCCACTTGTGATAAACAGACGTTATTATAATGTGAATTGTATCTGGAAAGTTATTGATAGTAATAATGGGCGAATAACAAATGGATCGTTTCTAATTGTTTCACAACAGCACAGATACGCGTAACAGGAGCTCATGGCACCACGGAGAGGACAAAAATAACTGAGACTACTGGAGCTGAGTTATATCCTACCTGTACCTGTCAACCAAGCTACAGACAGCGTGACACAAGTAAATAAAGAATAGTTCCCACCTCGGCCACCGACACTCGTATCTTGAAAAGGCTAATAACACGAGAACCACTGGATCGTTTTTTTTTTTTCAGTTTTAGTTTTTACCTATAGGATCTTTTATCCTGTGAAAGAATGGCAACACGGGATAACACTGAGTGACAAGGCACACCACGGGAGGACACTGTGTCATATCGAGGCTCACCGCTGTCCGTGAGTACATTGCGACACCGCTTCCCGCTCATCTCCTCCACACCTTACGAGTGGACGACGGCTATCAGCGTTCTTCTTTCATAATACAGACTTTAGTATTATTTATTACTGTTGGGTTGAATCAAGGTTGTATTCACTGTTGCCATTCATGTTACAAAGTCACCATGATTAACGAACACTTGCAGACACTGATACTGGCACATGGAGGAAAGAAAGAGAGGAGTTGCCCTGAGCTCGTTTCAGTGAAGCCAAAGTGGGCGTAACCTGGCGTAACTTGTTTGCGGCAGAACATTAAGCATGGTTATTTCGGAGTTTGTTTCGGATAATGGCGTGTAGTGCATTTAGGCTATGGTGGCACGATCGACAAAACAGAACATACCAGGAAGCATAAAAACATAGTAGGCCTAGTTTACCATACGGTACTAGTTACAATATCAATTGAAGCTGAACCCTTGCAAGTTTCATGCATGTAGACTAATTCTGTTGCAGGTTGAGATATTTTTCTATTAGTTTAACATCGTCCGTCCAATATTGTTATGTACTGTACCCGATAATCCGTAAAGGATCCTGTTGGAATATCCATTGCCCCCGCTGGATTGCCTATTTCTCATTGCTCCGGCAAATACAACATTAGAAATCGCTTCCAACATGGTCTTTAGGGATTTACAGACAGCAGTTACAAGAATATTGTGGATCAACAACCAACTACACGGGGCACTCGCCTTTACTTACCTCGGGGACTGGGACTTTAGCTTCGCCTACACTACATCCTCAATACTCTGCTCCTAATATTTAAAATGAATCACACTCCAACAACAATAGAAAACAATCTGAACAAATTTATTAACAAAAACGTAAACTAATCTATATATATAAAAATCAATGTAACGTGATAGTTTGTCTGTGGGTATGTCTGTATGTCTCCTATGCGTTCATATACCATTCGTCCGTTTGCGATGAAACTTGGGTGAGATGTTGAGTACACTCCAAGGAAGGTTTCTGTCTTAGTAAATCCATTTTACAATTGGTAGCGCACGCGTAGATTCAACAAATGAGCGACGATGCGCGAAGCATTTCAAAAAAGTCCCGTATGTGTTCATATACCATTCGTCCGATAGCGATGAAACTTGGGTGAGATGTTGTGTACACTTACGTGAAGGTTTCAAAATTAGTGAATACATTTCACAGTAGATAGCGCACAAGTAGATTCAACAAATGAGCGACGACACGCAATGCGTTTCAACAAAGTCCCGTATGCATTCATATACCATTCGTCCGATAGCTATGAAACTTGCGTAAAATGTTGTGTACACTGCAGGGAAATTTTCTGGCTTAGTACATCCACTTTACAATAGGCAGCGCACGAGTCGATTCAACAAATGAGCTACGACGCGCGAAGCATTTCAACAAAGTCACGTTTGCGTTCATATACCATTCGTCCGATAGCGATGAAACTAGGCTGAGATTTTGTGTGCACTCCAGGGAAGGTTTCTAGCTTAGTAAATCCCTTTAAAAATAGGTAGAGCACGAGTAGAATCAACAAATGAGCAACGACGCGCGAAGCGTTTCAACAAAGTCCCATATAATTTCATATACCATTCATCCGATAGCGATGAAACTTGGGTGAGATGTTGTGTACACTCCAGGGAAGGTTTCTGGCTTAGTACATACATTTTACAATAGGTATCGCACCAGTAGATTCAACAAATGAGCGATGACACGCGAAGCGTTTCAACAAAGTCCCGTATAAAGTCATATACCAGTCGTCTGATAGTGATAAATGTTTGGTGAATTGTTGTGTACACTCCAGGAAAGGTTTCTGGCTAAGTAAATCCATTTTACAATACGAAGCGCACGTTTATATTCAAAAAATGTGTGACTACGCGCGAAGAGTTTCGACAACGTCCCGTATACGTTCACATACCATTCATCCGATTGAGATGAAACTTGGGTGAGATGTTGTGTACACTCCAGGGAAGGTTTCTGGCTGAGTACATCCATATTACAATATGTAGCGCAGAGTAGAATCAACAAATGAGCGACGACACGCGAAGCGTTTCAACCAAGTCCCGTATGCATTCATGTACCATTCGTCCGTAGCTATGAAACTTGGGTGAGATGTTGTGTGCACGTCATGGAAAATTTCTGACCTAGTAAATCCACTATACAATATGCAGCGCACAAGTTGATTCAACAAATGAGGGACGACGCGCGAAGCGTTTCAACAACGTCCCGTATAAGGTCATATACCATTCTGCCGTTAGCGGTGAAACTTGGGTGAAATATGGTGGACACTCCAAGGAAGATTTCTGGCTTAGTAAATACATTTCACAGTAGGTAGCACACGAGTAGATTCGACAAATGAACGACGACATGCGGAGCGTTTCAATACAGTCCCCTATGTCTTCATATCCCATTAGTCCGATAGCGATGAAACTTGGGTGAGATGTTGTGGACACTTACGTGACGGTTTCTAACTTAGTAAATACATTTTACAGTAGGTAGCGCACGAGTAGGTTCAACAAATGAGTGACGGAGCGCGAATCGTTTAAACAAATCAGGTATGCGTTCATATACTATTCATCCGATTGCGATGAAACATTGATCAGTTATTGTGTACCCGCCAGGGAAGGGGACTTAGTAAATCCATTTCACAATAAGTAGCGCAAGAGTAGATGCAACAAATGGGTGACGACGCGCGAAGCGTTTCAACAAAATCCCCTATTGCGTTCATATAACATTCTTCGATTGCGATGAAACCTTGATGAGTTATTGTGTACACGCCAGGGAAGGGTTTCGACTTAGTTAATCCATTTCACAACAGGTAGCGTACGAGTAGATTCAACAAATGAGTGACAGCGATGAAACTTTTGAAAGTTGTTGTGCACGCTTCCACGAATGGTTCTAAATTAGAAAATCCATTTTACGATAGCTTAGAGGCAGTTAACATGTTGTGTATCCAAAAGCACTTCAAGAAACAGAATTTGAACGCCAACACTTTCTTTGGTTGGCATTGCAACGCATGCCGGGTACAGCTTGTCTACTATAAACAAAATAACAACAAATGAATTTAACAATTAACATTAGAATTAAAAGCACGCACTCATTCACACCTCCTTTCAACTCTACATCTTACTACCATGCTGTATTAAAATTATGAGTATAAATCTTGGCTTGTTCTAAGCCCACACTGCGTAAAAATAAAAACGTTTAGTGAAGCCTTTTAATGGCATTCCAGACACCTGATTTCATTCACAAACCTGCATTGTAGAACGCACGTGCCGTGGCTTTGTTTCATCAATGAAATATCGGCACCACGTCGAACTCGAAACTGGTTTATACAATAAATAGAAGGCAGTTGGTCTACACCTGCTTAAATATTATGTCATCGCTCTCCAATGCTAACGGTGAATCATTCTTGCTAGCCCACAGAGACTGCATGTGTGTGCATTTATAAAACACGTAAAAATTAACATTTAGATCTTACAAAAGTTCATATAACTGCTCTGTTTCTTAAACAATCAAATTTTATACAAATTTTATACACTCTTTCATTCGCACTCCGTTATTGTTCTAGACCAATACGGTTCCACATCTTCTCTTAACAATGAATAATCATTCACACCAAAAACATCCGCTCATAAACACACACTGTTCCAAAACAATTGATTAATAAATCCTAATAAATTATTTAACTAATTAAATCATTTACACAAAAATTATTTACATGTAATATGTTTATAATAATATCCATTATCTAGTGTTGCTAACGTGACACTTTCGAGATTCTAACTTCTCGGTTACAATATAATTCTTAACTAAATATATACACTGGTTTTTCACATAACCATCCTTTCTTTAACGTTCTGTAGTTTTAATATACTGCATACACCTCGTCTTATATAGGTTTCATTACATTATCGGTATAATACAGTCGACTGATTAAGGTAAGCTGTACGTAATTACATAAATTCGGGTTTAATAAAATTTAATAATAGTATTATAGACGTGAGTAGACAATCTTTCTCAAGTTGTATTTCCGCTGAAACCCTCCAGTTAACACAGCTAAATCGTGAATTCACAAGAACTGAACTATTTGTATCCAACGGCTCTTATCATGATACATGCCTTTTATCAAAGAACAACAATACTTTGACTTCCTAAAAATGCGGAATTTCCTCTCCTGAGCACTCCATAGCTCTACAAAACCTCATATAACAGTATAGTCAACCCCTGGCACTATCCAGCCCATGACGGGCTAAGGCCGACCAAGCGACCGCTGCCCAGCCATTTGGCCTGCAGATATTGGGGTGACGCGTGATCAGCGCGTCGGGTCCCCTCGGCCGTTAATCTTGGTATTCGTGATCGGGGCGCTGTCTCACTGTCAGACAGCTACTCAATTGTCCTCACGAGGCTGAGTGCACCCCGTTCCAACCCTCACGTCAGTTTTAAAATCCCTGACGGAGCCGGGGATCGAACCCGGGGCCTCCGGGTGAGAGGCAGGCGCGCTACCCCAACACCACGGGGCCGGCCATATAACAGTATATATGGCATAAACAATTATCATCTACTATGTTAAACAATAACCAAAAGGGATTAATTGTTATTAACATATCTTATGTAGGAACTTCTCTCAAATAATGGCATAACCCTCAGTATCATTGCACATGACTACTGGACTACAATTATACATACGTAAGTTCTTCAAACGAAACTTCCAATTGTAATGAACGATATTAGACAGTCGTGATTAACCTCCTAAAGTTTACTCCACAACTAGATAATTAACTGTTAACTCGTCTGTCGCAAATACATGTAATAAAAATAATACTCCTGTTTCATCTCACTTGTCAAGCTATAAACTGTTTATCGTTGTAATACCATGTCGACAAAATGACTTGATGTTACACAAATAGGATAAAATAACACACATGTTATTTATAGTGTCAGATAGAATACAATCCTGACCGGAATAAACTAGCTTTGAATTCCTAGCCAAAGATTTGAACAATCTTCTATCAAAATGTATTTCCTCTAACACATTAAATGAACAAAGCGCTTAGCTTTACAGATAATAAGAAAGGTTTGTCAATATCGTAATGTTTTTCCACTCTACACAAAGAATGTTCATAGGAATTAAGACTTCGGTCTTATCAAACGACTAGTATTTCTTAGATCGTCGATAGTTCATGTACAATAATGATATAACAATATCATTTGATGTTTCTTCTTTTCTTGAAGTTATATGTCGTTACATTAAAGTGCTCAAATTAAATTTAATAAGAATTTAATTTGAAGCTATGACACAATGTCAGAATACTTGGTTTAAATGAAATTATTAAAATTCGAGAGTCGAAACGACTAGTCTCCAATGAGGCAATATGATTCCTCAAACAAAATGTTTAATGTCAGTTCCACAACTGATCCGTAGAATAAAATTGAAAAATAGATGAAATGCAATCATCTTCTAAATAATCTTGAAGTATAAAAACTCAACACACATCTGAAGTGTAAAATACATAAAAGCACTGAAATACATGAAGTGTGAAAATATAGAAATATGAAATAAGATCGCCGAAAATATGGAATAAGATCGCTGGCTCAGAATGTCACTAATCAAGCTCTACATAACAATTGAGATACACTAATACCTTATTTAGACGAAAACTTGAAGATCAATGTAAGTATTGCCACAATACTTTAGATGTTCCCTCAGTACAAGACACTGATATGGATCTGCATTCGAACCTCGGATCAGCGACCTCAGAGATAAGAAACGTCTCTCTGGAATTCACCAACATTCGCTTGGGCTCGAACGACATCCTTCTGGCAAATTCTTCTGTGTTGCTGGGCTACCTTCCCTAGCATCTTGACAAATCTCTTCTGTAAAGTCTCCATTCTCCGTCGTAAATATGTATCGGCTTCATCATTGGAATATAATTATGGAAATATTCATATAAATAGTGAACGAAATTTTTCCATTGCTAATTGATGTTATATTAGTGTTCGTAGACTGACGTAAATGCACAAGATGGACCTAACACTACGTCTGTATTCAAGAATACGTTGTCTAACGAAGCTCCATCGTTGTATCTTAACTCCTGTTATTGAATATGTCTCTGGCGCATGACTGTTTAGTTCATCATATCAACAATATTAATTAAGTTGAATGATAGTGTTTGAAGAATAATAATAGTCATTCTATTAATGTTTATGTGTTGCGCCAATATTAAAAGTTCTCCGCCACTGTTCACTTGAACTGTGTTCGTCAACTTCACTTTGCAATTTATAATATTCTTCAGCTCTCTTTCCAACACATTTGGAAATCTAACTTGACAGGCTGATATTGTCGAAACGGTGAATATTTAAGCGCACGACTTTTCACAATATATAATAGGCGACCTGTTCTTGATAAATGTTCACTTATTTAACTTCAAATCTCAATACTGTATGAGATATAATCAATACTATGTTCCTCGCAACTTCACTCAGAATGGAAGTGCGGTGATCTCTAACGCTCCACCTCGCGTCTCCACAAGTCGACAGTCGTCGCACTCGGACTAAGCTTTGGGATCTCCGTTATCCCAGTAAAACACTTCCTCATTCTTCAAAGTCTGCTGGAATAAGAACCTCGATCCTTGGATCTCCCCCTCCAAGTCGAATTTTTGGCGGCCATATCAATCTCCCACCATAATTTTAGCGCGTAGATTTCTAATGCTTATTACTGCGTAGATTAACCGATCTGTGGTTTTTAAAGTATCAGACATAATTTCCCTTAATATTCTCTTCATTACCAAATAAGAAAATCTTCTTCTAAGGGCCTAAATGCATAATTTCATCATGTTGTGTAATTAAAGTTGATCCCATATTCAATAAGACCTCTCCTCATTGGCTGTGGGCTGGGATCCAATAGCATAATTTTTAACAATATTTATAATATTAATTTCCTAACTCGCTGTTGCTATGCTAAGAATAGCCTTCTAGAAGCGTCCATTGTGCAAGCTATCACGTGATCGGGCTCTCCCACAGCGTCGAGCTTGTAACACGACCCTCTTGTGTCACACTTCCAGAAATTATATTTGCTAGTTAAATTTTATCATGGGGACGGAAAATACTCTCATTTTGTCCCTAAATAATTCAATTTACGGGGGCAGTACCGTAAATAACATTTATCATACATTTGATTGCTATATATTGTATCACAATTTGAGGTTATGCATAGCCGTTAATCGAACGTATTTCTCCTGTGAGCACGAGTGTTTTGAAATTACTTACGATATGTTATCTCGCTTTGTTTTCCTGAAAAGGAAAAAGAGGATAAGAGCAGTCAGAAGGGAAAATTGGACTCCCACTAAAAATTCTAGAATAATATGTTCTCCCCACCAGAAATGCTCATCCGACACCTGTAGATATATGGGCCACTGACCACTCTCTCCTCAATTATAAAAAAGCACCCCTCTGCAAATCCCTAATTATCAAAACACCAATCGGTCGTCAATAATAATTACGGTACGGTGAGTAGGCCTAATTAAGCAATACCGGTACGATGCTAATCACCAGGTTTGTAGCCCGCAAACAAAATACCGTAACGTATGATACCGGAACGTGTAGACAATGCCGTATCTTTTGTGCAAATATACGTCTTTTCCAAGTGTTCTAATTATTAAATTTGAGGTACCGCACTTTTTGATCTTAAAATGTATACGAACATTGAGTGAAAATGTATTAAATGTATGTGCTAAAAATTAGGCCTAAAAACTGATGAATGCGTGAACAATAAGAACATAAAAATCAATTCGGTGTATATAGCGTACGATAATTAGTTGCCTAGTTGTTCCACCTTTGGTGAAACTCGCACCTTCCGACACTTGTATTCAATTTAATCACTATTTCAAAATATTATTATTTTTATTACGTTTTGCCGCGTCTTTCTTACAAAACTAGCCTAGCGTAGGTGCTCTCAAATTTCTATTTAAATTGGCGTTTAAAAAGATAACGCAGCTTATTTGTGCCAAGTACCGTGATGTGCCTATCCAAGAAAAAATCTTGACTTGTCATTGCAGTTTTATGTCACTAAAATCCAAGACTAGTTGGAGTGGTTTATGGCTTTGAGCATAGGAACAGGCCCGGACTTAGAGATCCAGGGCTCCTAGGCACTGGACATTTGGGACCCCCACCATCTCGAAGCTATTTTGGAAATTTAGCAAATTAAATGCACTAGTACAGAACGATATAATTTGTAATCGACTTTAATGACTTTAATAAATATCAGAATAATACAGTCTATTTTACTATTGTTATATTATTCTATAAAATTTATAGAATCATACGACGAACTTTCTTCTGTGGCAAAGAAAGAATGACGTCATCATAGTGAATTGACTGCATTATTTCTGACTCTATGTACTGTGATGGTCCCAATTTGTGACCAGAATGAAATAATTTTATATATTTTATTATTATTATTATTATCAATATTTTTTAAGTTTACAGTTTACCTTTTATTAGTTATTATGTTAACTAATATGTTTATATCTATTATTATGCGGTCATGTAGAATATTATGGCAATTGAAAGGACTTGGAGCGATACACATTAGATTTGAAATAAGTTAGACGCTTGACTGAATATTATTTCTGAAGAAAATTCGAACAAGAGAAGAAGAGGGTTGTTCGCAGAAGGGCAGCTTAACCACGGCTTCTTGGAAATGACATAAATAGACACTTATGTATTTCACATCAAGTATTCTACCAGTATACAAATCATACTAAGAAAATATTCTATGAAGACTTGCCACTAACAATGCTGGGCCGATGAATGAGTCCTTTGCAACTTTATACAAAAGGTGGGCTGGACCTCCCGAGAAATGCTACAATGAAGTATTGTCATTGTTGATATGTGAAAGGCGGGCTTATATCGACTAGCGACTTCAGAAGAGGGGAGAGGCACGTGCCTTACCTGGGAACGTTATATATATGACGGCCGCCCAAATGGATTATTATTATTGAATTGCTGGAGGAGAGGGAATGATGCTGAGTGGAGCAGAGGAACTTGTAGCGAGAGGGAGTCTGTAACGCAGTTCTAAACTAGACAGTTGACTATTAAGTATGTGAATTTGATAAGACATTCTGTCTCATCAAACTGTGACATGGTTGTGTACGAGGCTATTGTCACAGGGATGATTTTTGGAATTTATTCCGTCATCCACATATAAATTAATTACTTTGAGGAAGATCAGGGCCATCTGGAACTCTCTACGCAACAATCCAACTACAAAGATCTTCAATGCGGTGAGCGATGTAAACAGTTATACTCCAGTCAAATCAGAAGGCTCTCATCCATATTAAATTCAATCTATATTTTATTCAATTAACTCAGTATACTCCAATTTCCAATCAAGACCCATAATACAAGTAAATTCAGTAGATTCTTTCATATAAATTTATTATTATTATTATCTTTAGTATTTTATTCTTTTTGCACTTGTTGTTTTTATATATTAAATTCATTTTAAATTCAAATGTTTGACTGGTTTCCTTTAGTAGTTAGAAATTACTATAAGGCAACACCATACTCCTGAACTAATTATCGTAAGGTTAGATTACGTAAGTTTCACTACGGCTGGAGATAGGAATTTCGATGCTCTACCTTTGTTTAACCGAGGTTTAATATATTATTTTGATCATGATATATAAATGATCTGGCGCCCTGGCAATACATATGATACTACACATTATGTACTTTTTTTAGTGAAGCTGACAACAATACAGATACACTATTAGATTAATACACAATTAAATGTTTCATTTTGATCACCCAAAAGTGGGCGACTATTTAAATAATAAGCTTTGCATATAATCAGTTTCAATATACTATAAACCATTACAAATGGCCGCTTCAACGAGGGACATTAAGTTCACAAAACCATTACAAATAACGCCCAACTAGTGAGGCAAGTTTAAGTACCCTAACCCATTACAAATGGCCCCCAACTGTGCGGCACGAAAACCTAACGATATTTACGGAAGGAGCGAGTGTAAATTCAGTGCAAATTGTCAGTGATTTTGGGGGAAAGTGAAGTGAATTAGTGTATTATTAGTGAATGATTTTGGGGGAAAGTGAGGTGAGTTTTGGAACGGTAAACTTTATACGGTGTACTTCGAGATGGCGGATGAGGAACAAAGGAAATTGAGGAGTAGGGGTAAAGGCGAGAAAGCTAATTATACGAAAGTTGATAGTGGTACTGAGGCTGAGAGCGTAGAGGATTATACCAAGATGTCGGAGGTAAATCTTGAGAGTAATCCTGAGAATAATCCCGAGGTTAACCCTGAGACGAATATAGAGGTACATCCTGAAATAAATCCTGAGACTAGTGGAGAGAAGGAGAAACAAAAGCCTTTGGATATTTCGGAAAATAAATTAGATGAGATCATGGGAATGTTTCTGGAGATGAATAGGCAAAATCAGGAGATGAATAGGCAAAATCAGGAGATAAGCAAGGCAATAGACAAGAAGCTAGAAGATAGCAATAAAAATAATCAGGAGATGAGTAGGCAAAATCAGGAGATGAGCAGGGAGATAAGTAAGCAAAATCAGGAGATGAATAGGCAAAATCAGGAGATGAGTAGGGAGATGAGAGAGGAAATAAGTAGGCAAAATCAGGAGATGAGTAGGGAGATGAGAGAGGAAATAAGTAGGCAAAATCAGGAGAGGAGTAGGGAGATAAAAGAGGCGATATGTAAAGATAATAAAGAAATTAATCAGAAGCTAAATAAGATGGAAAAGGTGAATGAGGAGTTAAATAAGAAGTATGAGAGGATTAAGGAGAATATGTCAGAATTCAAAGAAATAATAAGAAAGGAATTGCAAAGTGAGTTAAAGAAAACCATAGCTGAAGTTAGGATAGAAGTGGGGGAAAAGTTTGAAGTTATAGGCAAGAAAGTAGAAAAGATTAATCAAGAGGTAAGGGAAAGATTAGAAGACGTGAAGGTATAGATTATGGAACGTAGCAAGAAAGAAGAGATGAAGGTTAAAGACAAGATAGGAATAGAAGTAGGAAAAATAAAGAAAGTGATAAGCACTCAAGAAATAAAAATGCAGAAAATTATAGAGGAACAAAATAGGCAGACAAGGGAAGAAGTCAGAGCCTATATAAAGGAAGTCAATATGAAGTTAACAGAGATAGAGAAGCGTACGATAAGGCACAGTCAGAAAGACATAATTATTGAGCAAGGAAAGCAGAAAGCTGAGATAAGTAATCCAAAGCATAGGAAGAAAAAGCATAAGCAGAGCGCGATGGTGGAGGAAATGGCGGAGAGAGATAGTGTAGAAGACGAAAGGAGGACGGATATAGAAGAAAGCAGAAGCAAAAAGCAACAATTAGAAAGGTCGTTAAGCTATAGCAGTGGAGAAATGAAGGAAAGGCATGAAATTAGTAAGTCCAGAAGTAAAATGAAAGGGGAGAAAATGAAGTTGTTAGAGGAAATAGAGAATATAATGAAAGAGAGTGAGAAAGATTATGAAGTGCAGTGGCATGCCATAGAAGATAGAATAGGGGAAGTAATAGGGGCAAAGGCGAAATACAGTGTTACTATTGATAAATATAATATGGGGGAGGAAGAAACTACTGTTATGAGGAGAGAAGAGAGCGTAACTATAAATAAATATAGAAGCAAAGAAGAAGGTGATAAGAACTTAAAAATGCCAGATAGAGTAGTTATGTAAGT
Source organism: Meconema thalassinum (assembly GCA_946902985.2). Lineage (NCBI taxonomy): Eukaryota > Metazoa > Arthropoda > Insecta > Orthoptera > Tettigoniidae > Meconema > Meconema thalassinum. The sequence continues at coordinate 268,450,255 of OX336393.1, read as the reverse complement.
CGGTATTACTATTTTGAGCGAACCGTATGACCTAAATATCCGTAATGATTTATTAAGTGAATTTATGGAGGTATCTAAAGAACCTACCGTTATTAATTTTTACTCAGTCGAAAAATTACAAGTGTTAGGGGCGTGTATCGATACACTTTTTGATAGTGGCTGTCAGGTTTTCTGGATCAGTGCAGCATTTTATAATAATAGGAAGGAACATGGTATAAAAATATAGGAAATTCCAATTAGAACTACTATTGTGTTAACTGCGGCGGAAAAGATATCCCACAGAATTTCTAAACAAGTGGTTGTAGAAATTTTAAAAGAAAGTAAGATTGGAACACAAGTACGTTTTTTGATTCCAAATCTGATATATTCACTAATTATGGGTTCGGACAGGATGTCGCAACATTCTGCACAGCTATGTTATAAGGAGGGTAGTGTTAAATTCAGATGAATGGGTGGAGATATGATCATGTCATTTAATAATTGAAGTAAGTTTTATGATGGTTCTAAGAATATATGTACGCTTGAGGAGGTATTAACGACTAAAGGAGTCGATATTTGTAGTGAGGGTAGTGGTGAGTTTGTTGGGGGTATCTCTTAAGAGGGAACCTTGTTTTTTTTTACATTTTTAGGCAGTATGATGACGAAGGATTATCTAGAGGATTCCTTGCGTGAGGCGGCATTACAGAGTGCGTTAGAGAGTGATCGCGTGGATCGATTGTTGGAGGTGTTGTAAGAGAATTAGTATTTATTGAGAACCGTATTGGATTAGCTAATTGCTACGAACATTCATTAAATGTACATGATCGCAGTATTTTTGTAGGTCATCGCTACCCCGTGCCTTACAAATTTCAGGAAGCTGTGAGTAGGCAGATTGAAAGCATGTTGCAAGATAAAATTATAGAACCCTATATTAATTAGCCCATATGTATATTAATTCGTTAAGGGTAGTTCCCAAGTCAGAAAGGAAAATAAAGCTATATTTTGATGCCCGTAATTTAATTAGGCAGATTTTGTGAACAGTTAATATTTCAGTAGCTAGGATGGTAATGCAAGGATTTAAAGGAAAGTCATTTTTTGTAATGGAGAAATTAAATTTTATTGGTCATACGGATTTTACGAAAGAAAGGTAATCTAGAATAGAAAGAAAGGTAATTTTGAGAGAATAAGGTGAGTAATTAGGGTGATAAACAAAGGTAATCATGAGTAGAAAGAAGTGTAATTTTGAGAAATAAAGTAAGTGAATACGGATTCCGCGAAAGAAAGGTAATTTTAAGTAGAAAGAAGTGTAATTTTGAGAAATAAAGAAGTGAATACGGATTCCGCGAAAGAAAGGTAATTTTAAGTAGAATGAAGTATAATTTTGAGAAATAATGTGAATAACTACGGGTGATAGAGAGGTGTAATCTTGAATAGAAAGAAGTATAATTTTGAGAAATAATGTGAACAACTACGGGTGATAAAGGGGTGTAATCGTGAATAGAAAGTATAATTTTGAGAAATAAGGTGAGTATCGACAGGTGATTAAGATTTGTAATCTTGAATAGAATGGAATGTAATTGTGAGAAATAAGATCAGTAATTACGGTTAAAAAGGTGAGTAATCAGAAAATGCAGGAAAACGATTATACGGCACTTACAATGTGAGATCCTTAAGGAAATATGTATCATGAGTAATAAGAAGTGAAGCTGATGGTAAGTAAGGAAAGTCGCTTAATAATAAGTGAATGATTGTGGTCTGAACGAGCAGGTAATGGCGAGGGTTTGCATCAACCTATGATATTGTGTGTCTTGGAGAGCACAGAGGAAATATAAAGAATAATTTGTCGGCTATAGGCTGGTGTATTTGAGTAGGATATAAATATACATATGTGGGGTAAATTAGCGCACTACATTTTCACTGAAAGATGTTGTCTTATGTAATATAAGCTAATCAAGTTTCATTTTTTCTATAATATGCCTGTGTTACTAGATACATAAATTCCTGAGAGACTGGAGTAGATCTGGGTATTCGCATCACATACCAAGTGTTGTGATGTGATAAAGTGAATTAATCAGTTGGCAGTCCCACCAACTAGCCATAGTGTATTCAGTTCGACATCAGGCTGAAAATTGAATTCTACGTCCTCAAGATATAAAGCAAAGTTGTATGCCACCCAAATATACATAAGTGCAACGATGACTTATGTCCAAAACAAGAATATAAAAGTGAAGGGTATTTTGATGTACATTGTTTACAGGTCGCTTTAATTATGTAAAGAAGAAAGAAAAAGACATTATGAACAGTGAAAGACTGAAATGATGAGATTTAATATATATATATATATATATTAAACTTGAAGGGTATATTTTTTGTATGTTGGTAATTGCTTTGAAGAGTATAATATTGTAGATGTTGGTAATTTCTTTGTAGGGTATAATATCTCATATTTGTACAAGTGTTGAAGAGAAGTATGGTGATATGATTGTTGACATATACCATAATTCTCTGGGGCGAATATGTGATGGTCCCAATTTGTGACCAGAATGAAATAATTTTATATATTTTATTATTATTATTATTATTATTATTATTATTATTATTATTATTATCAATATTTTTTAAGTTTACAGTTTACCTTTTATTAGTTATTATGTTAACTAATATGTTTATATCTATTATTATGCGGTCATGTAGAATATTATGGCAATTGAAAGGACTTGGAGCGATACGCATTAGATTTGAAATAAGTTAGACGCTTGACTGAATATTATTTCTGAAGAAAATTCGAACAAGAGAAGAAGAGGGTTGTTCGCAGAAGGGCGGCTTAACCACGGCTTCTTGGAAATGACATAAATAGACACTTATGTATTTCACATCAAGTATTCTACCAGTATACAAATCATACTAAGAAAAGATTCTATGAAGACTTGCCACTAACAATGCTGGGCCGATTAATGAGTCCTTTGCAACTTTATACAAAAGGTGGGCTGGACCTCCCGAGAAATGCTACAATGAAGTATTGTCATTGTTGATATGTGAAAGGCTGGCTTATATCGACTAGCGACTTCAGAAGAGGGGAGAGACACGTGCCTTACCTGGGAACGTTATATATATGACGGCCGCCCAAATGGATTATTATTATTGAATTGCTGGAGGAGAGGGAATGATGCTGAGTGGAGCAGAGGAACTTGTAGCGAGAGGGAGTCTGTAACGCAGTTCTAAACTAGACAGTTGACTATTAAGTATGTGAATTTGATAAGACATTCTGTCTCATCAAACTGTGACATGGTTGTGTACGAGGCTATTGTCACAGGGATGATTTCTGGAATTTATTCCGTCATCCACATATAAATTAATTACTTTGAGGAAGATCAGGGCCATCTGGAACTCTCTACGCAACAATCCAACTACAAAGATCTTCAATGCGGTGAGCGATGTAAACAGTTATACTCCAGTCAAATCAGAAGGCTCTCATCCATATTAAATTCAATCTATATTGTATTCAATTAACTCAGTATACTCCAATTTCCAATCAAGACCCATAATACAAGTAAATTCAGTAGATTCTTTCATATAAATTTATTATTATTATTATCTTTAGTATTTTATTCTTTTTGCACTTGTTGTTTTTATATATTAAATTCATTTTAAATTCAAATGTTTGACTGGTTTCCTTTAGTAGTTAGAAATTACTATAAGGCAACACCATACTCCTGAACTAATTATCGTAAGGTTAGATTACGTAAGTTTCACTACGGCTGGAGATAGGAATTTCGATGCTCTACCTTTGTTTAACCGAGGTTTAATATATTATTTTGATCATGATATATAAATGATCTGGCGCCCTGGCAATACATATGATACTACACATTATGTACTTTTTTTTAGTGAAGCTGACAACAATACAGATACACTATTAGATTAATACACAATTAAATGTTTCATTTTGATCACCCAAAAGTGGGCGACTATTTAAATAATTAGCTTTGCATATAATCAGTTTCAATATACTATAAACCATTACAAATGGCCGCTTCAACGAGGGACATTAAGTTCACAAAACCATTACAAATAACGCCCAACTAGTGAGGCAAGTTTAAATATCTCTATAACCCATTACAAATAACGCCCAACTAGCGGGGCGCTTTTCATATTATTTATAGAACCCTAATACAAATAACCCATTACAGTACATTACAGAGAGATAATTGATCCTGTTCTCTCCTATGTTGGATCTTAAGTCATCCTTTACTCTCGTTAACGCTGAAAACGACCGTTCTACTGAGCAGTTTGACGATGGTGTACACAACAACATTCGAAGCGCAATTACTACGTTTGGATAAATGTCGAAAAAACCTTTTTCCGATATTTGTATAGCTTCATTGACGATAACTCCATATCTTCATCATTCGACGACAAATGAGCTTGCAGGAACAGACGCCCCTTTTCCAAAGTCCTATCCAAGTCCTCCGGATAAAAAGTTATAAGGTTTATGGCTCCTTCACGAATATCTTTAGATTCCAAACGATGTCGTTTCGTAAGAAAGTCAAACTTTTTACTTAACTCCTCATAAGCAGGTAAGATTCCGCCACCGGGGCCCTAGGCTGGCTGGGCCCCTAGCCGGGGCCTTGTAGGCCTAGGCAGAAATCCGGCACTGCATAGGAACAGCCATTTTCTTGCTACCAAAAGTGGGCGTGCCGTTTGACTTCAGCAGCTTGCACTAGACAGCGCAGCGAAGGCATCTCCTTCCGTTCTTTCCTCCATATACTGGCATTCGTAATGTTACTTGAAAGTTGGCAGTATGAGCTGATCGTCATCTGTCACTGCGACGTCATTCCAAGTTTGCCAATCTTTACACCGTCAATCAGATAATAACGCATAACTACACCAACAATGTAATGTAACTTGTTATAGATCGCACATTATACCAACTACGCATGCTTGGCACAAGATTATGTTATCTATTGTATGCGCGCCAGGAGAAGTCAGCTGGGTTTAAACTACAGATGTCTTCCCGCGTACTGCATACCACGCATTCAAAATACATCAAGTTGGTCACTCTTTCACGCCTTCTTTCTTTATTTATTTCTACTCTGTACTCTGCAAATGGGACAAGTGAAAAGGGGCCTTCAGTGACAGACTACATACTTAAAGCTGGATGAACAATAATCACAATGTGGGAGAGGTAGCAGTAAGTGACTGTGGATATATTCAGGTCAGGGATAGACAGATCGCGCATGTGTACAACCGAACCGCCACTAACCCATCATGGCGTGTCGAACTGACTTCTCCTGGCGCGCAGACAATACTGTTATGTTAGTGCAGCGTGATCGTACGACGGTTATGAAAGTAAAGGTCTGTGTTGGTAGGACTGTCTCGGACTAGAAATATTCTTCAAATGATAAATAACTCGCTTTTTAGTGGTTAAAGTTAGATGACTCGGCTTAAGCCCTGTTCCAAATAAATTAACGCCCGATCAAAACTTTGGAATCGTAAACCTCTGTGAGACAGCGCGGCGTTTTGTTATCGGGTAGTTCCCGAAAGTCACATTGTTACCAGGCCCGACAAGAGAAAGGGGCAAGCAGGGCTGTAGCCCCTGATTTTCTGAGGTGCCCGAGGTGGTGGACGACTTTATTTAATTTAATATCTAAACTATTATCATTTTTTCTGATATGTGTCTGTTCGATGTACATACAGCCAGTGAATAGTATCCAAAATATTACAAAGAGAACATATAGCCTAATTGACTTTTTAAATAACCATTATGTTTTTAATTTTTCTGCTGGGGAATTGGTAAAGTTGAGAGAGTTGTCCATTTAATTTATAATGTGCTAAAGTTCACAAGTTATTTGTGGAGCGTAGAGTCCCTAATTCAATCTCAGAAAGAATCGACTCATTACTTCATACATTTCTGAAAGGGGTATGGGTTATTGTTGTGGTGGCTGAACACGTTCAGATACAACGACAATGGGCACAGTGATCAAATCTTGAATTAAAGAACAACCAATGAGTGAGAGTTAGTTAGTTATTGTTGTTTTAAGGGGCTGAACTACGAGGTCATCTGCCCTATATGAGTGAGAGAGAGAGAGAGGAGAGTGGCTGAATAACTAAAAACAAAATAAATTAATATTTATTTGGGCAAGTTAAATACCACAGATTCTTTTGAGGGGAGTGGGGGATTAAAAAGTTGTAAGGTTGTAAGATTAATACCGTAATTCCAAAATTAGGCCTATGTCACTAGTTGAAGAAAAATGGAAGACCTTGTCCTAGAGCCCGTGGTCACTCTCTACGACCCTCGTTGTTAACTCGTGAAACAGACCAATCACTGCAGGCTAATGCGTCCAGTAGGCTAGTTCCTACAAATGTCTTCGGGACAGCTTCCTGTCCCGTATTTTAGATTTCAAGGCTGAAATATAAAATGGACCAGTTACGAGGTATATACTGTTTCAATCACTGCAGACAATTTTTTATATGTGAGGTTATTGTTTTAGGAGCACTCCAAATAAGTAGTTAGTAATTGTTGTTGTAAGGGGTGGAACAGCGAGGTCATCAGCCCCACAAGCGAACTTCAGACTTGCCCTGGCACATTTGTTTTGATTCGACGTCAAGTTACAAGGCATAGGGAATAACAACTAGTCACTAGGTTGAGATCAATTAATACCTGATGGCGCAGACCTGCTTGAAGGGGAAGGTAGTGCTGTGCTACTGGGAGCGAAACAAAACCTCTCGTCACCAGCTGTCACTACAAGTTTAGAGAGTGACGTTTCGTCACTTGAAATCTCAACTCGCAATACAATTACAGATACCTACACTTGCATACCAAGGAGCGAAGTGAATGTTCCTCCCCTATCAGTCACGCTGAAGCATATGGACTAGCCCACAGCTGTGTGCGCAGCTGAGGCTTTGCGCCATCAGGTTATTGCAGTATATTACGCACTACAGAGCTGTGGGACATGATTGTGTACTAGAAGCATGGCCTCCTTCACAGGCGTGTGTTCTGAAACATTCTAGGTATTGTTATTCCATTCTAGTGCAGAGCATCGTTTGTGTATTCACCACACTGGCATGATAACCACTTTACAATATGCCATCAGTTTAAATAGGAACGGTTGATTTAGAACATAAATAACAAAACAAGATGTTCAATAAAGAACATATAGCCTACTTTCTCCTAAATGCATGGGTATTGTTATAACTCTTTGTCCTTTTTAAGGAGTAGAATTGAATGTTGGTTGTAGTAGCTTGTTGAAATACAACGTGTTCTACGGATGTAAACATGAACATGAGGTGCCCTTTGCTAGTGCTACCTCTGTACTAAATTTCATTCAATTCGGTTTCACCGTGTTTGAATTGATATGGTGAATCGATTTGCACACATACGGGGCCACTATCTGCAAATTATTGAGCTGATGACCTTGTAGTTCAGTCAAAAGATGCTTCCCAAAAAAAGGTATGTTATTGCAAAATTTTGGTGGAGATCAAATAATTAGGTTGGTCGTAATTTGATTTAAGCTTTTAACATTTGGGTGGCCACCATTCTGTTTCCGTCAAGATGGCAGCGATATAAAACATGACCCTGAGGTGCCCTTTGCTAGTGCTACCTCTGTACCAAATTTCGTTCAATTCGGTTTTACCGTGTTTGAATTGATAGGGGGAATCGATTTGCACACCTACATGGCCGCCATATGCAAACTATTGGACTGATGATTTTGTGCCTTGGTAGAGATCAGATGATTAGGTTGGTCGTAATTTGATTCAGGCCTTTTATATTTGGGTGGTAACCATTACGTTTCTGTCAAGATGGCGGCGATATAAAACATGGCACTGGAGTGCCCATTGCTAGTGCTACCTCTGTACCAAATTTCGTTCAATTCAGTTTCACCTTGTTTGAATCGATAGGGGAATCGATATGCACACATACATGGCCGCTATCTGCAAACTATAGGGCTGATGACCTTGTCGTTTGGACGAAAGATTCTTCATACATAAAGGTATAATGTTGCTTAAATTGGTAGAGATCAGATGATTAGGTTGGTCGTAATCTGATTAAAGCTGTTAATATTTGGGTGGCCGCCATTACGTTTTCGTCAAGATGGCGGCAATATAAAACATAGCACTGAGGTGCCCGTTGCTAGTGCAACCTCTATACCGAATTTCGTTCAATTCGGTTTCACCGTGTTTGAATTGATTGGGGGAATCGATTTGCACACATACAGAGCCGCCATCTGTAAACTATTCGGCTGATGACCTTGTCGTTTAGTCAAAAGACGCTCCCCATATACATATATATTGTTGCAAAATTTGGTACAGATCGGATGATTAGATTAGTCGTAATTTGATTTAAGCTTTGAACATTTGGGTGGCCGCCATTACGTTTCCATCAAAATGGCGGCGATATAAGACATGACACTGAGGTGTCCTATGCTAGTGCTACCTCTGTACCAAATTTCGTTCCATTCGGTTTCGCCGTGTTCGAATTGATAGGGGGGACAAACATTTAGAGTACATACACTCACACACAGACACACACTTTTTCGCCCTGTGTTGATCTCATAAGTCTACTTTCATTTTTTGCAAAAATCGAAAGTAGGCTAATAGTGTGGACAACATTATTCCCGAAGTTAGTGACAACTAGCTGAAGTAACTGTACTTCGCTACGGGTCATAAATAAATTAAAATGTGAAGGTGACAGTTGAAACAGGGGATAGGCGAGGTGCTGCGCGGAGGGAGAGTATAAATGGAACATTTTGTCCAACTACACCGCTCGGCGTTGACCGTGTTTTATAGCACAAATTTGGGTTTTACTCGCTAATCGTTGGAGATACACGAAAAGTGATAAGGACCTTTCGGATAGAAAAGTAAATTATAAACCTCGTATATGCCATCAAAAGTTTGCTATTTCTTAGCGTTCTCTTTTATTTTAAATGGAATTATGAAAGTTTGAATCCAAAGGGTGTAGTGACGTCACTAAAAATGGTCGCCATCTTTAAATAGTGCAAAGTATCGAAATCAAACGTAGTCTATATGTTAACCAGGTAAATCAGCTACTTCCATGTAAAATTTCATGTTAATCGGACCAGTGGTTCTTACGTGATTGAGTAATACACAGACACACACCATCTCATTTTTATATATTAGTATAGATAATGACTACCGTACCGTACATTAATAATAACGCGACCATAGAAGTGAGCAATAATCTATAATTAATATTGACACGTTACACAAGTTCTTACAAACGTATGTAATCTAAACATTGTATATTATATTTGTGAACAAGTGTAATTCGATCTGAAGGACATGAGAGAGAAGCTGGTATTCAGAAAGGTGTAAGGCAAGGCTGCAACTTATCACCCATACTTTTCAATCTTTACATTGAACAAGCAATGAAGGAAATCGGAGAAAAATTTAAAGTGGGAGTGAAGATTCAAGGAGAAATAATGTCAACTCTGAGATTTGCTGATAACATCGTCATTTTGGCCGACACGCCTGAGGATTTGAATGAGTTATTGAATGGTATGGACTCCGTCTTGAGGAAAGAATTCATGATGAAAATTAATAAATGTAAAACAAAAATATTGGAATGCAGCCGAAATAAATCAGAAACCTCTAGGGATATCAAATTGGCAGATGAAAAGCTGAAGGAAGTAGGAGACTTCTGTTAATTATAGGAAGCAAAATGACCAGTGATGGACGAAGCAAAGTAGGTTGGCTCAGGCAAAGAAAGCGTTTCTATAGAAAAGGAATATGTTGACATCGAATATGGATTTAGGTATTAGGAAGTTATTTTTGAAAGCCTTTGTCTGGAGTGTGGTGCTCTATGGAAGTGAAACTCGGACTGTTGGTGCAGCAGAAAAGAGGAGAATCGAACCGTTTGAAATGTGGTGTTCCAGGAGAATGATGAAGATGAGATGGGTTGATAGAGTAACAAATGAAGAGATATTAAAACGAGTGGGAGAGGAGAGATGCTTCTGGCGACTGCTAATGAAGAGAAGAGATAGGTTGGTAGAACTCATACTGACACCCAGGAATAGCAAGCTTAGTTAAGGAAGGAAGGGTCAAGTACAAGAACTGTAAGGGTAGACCATTGTTAGAATAATATGTTAAACAGATTGCCTCGGATGTAGGGTGTGGTAGCTATGTAGAGATGAAACGATTAGCTCAGGACAGGGAAGCATGGAAAGCTGCATCAAACCAGTCAAAAGACTGAAGACTCAAACAAACAAGTGTAATTCATAAACATTGTACATAAACTAAGCCTAAGTGAGCAGGATCTGATGATGATCGCTTGACGACCGAAACATGTCATCCAATTAAGAATCCCCTCCCCCATTTTTATAGATTAAAGTGTGTTATTTTGTGATAAATATGTAATGTAATATTTCTTTTTAGGTTAGGGTGTATGAATACTTGTTTTTTCCGCCTAATGTACTCTGGTACAATTTGTGTTGACCGACTGAAAAGCTTTCTTTAGTAGAACTAGGCAACACTGAAAAATGGCTTCTATCACTCCAACTCTAGTTACAAGTCGATAATCGTTTACTAGCTGACTAATATGTGCTAAGCAGCGTTGTGACGTCATATCCGGAATATTAGTCGACTGCGGTTGGAAATGTAGCTTTGAGACGCGGTCTGATTACCACCTACGCGCGCACCTCTGAGGACGTGGAATGCGAGATAAGAGGGCAGTAACGTTGAGTCAGCGCGGCGACTGGGGAAAGTCTTCAAGTATGGTCAAGCATTTACTCCCTAATTAGCGCATCTAGGGCTCCCAGACGTCTCATAAAATACAGGTTCGTCCCGCTTTTCGTTAATGCATCCAGTACTGTAGTCTACTAGTTCCGACAAATGTCTTCGGGACAGCTTTTTGTCCCGTATTTTAAATTTCAGTTTTTGCGATCTACAGTATTCTGTGTCATGTCAATTCTGCATACCAATACAGCCGGACGGGTAGTCTACACACATGGGGCTACCACAAGTAACCGATCGTATCAAATGAACATTCAAAAGAAAGCACAGCAGTGACGAATTGCACTCTGATTTCATAAATATCGACAATTTGGTTAAATTCGTTGATTACGTGCCGAGTGCGACCGTGCCGGATGCGACCCAGTACAAATCGTGGCTGTAGCGACCCTGCTAGTAGCTTACAGTGCGACCCATTGTTCGAGAGAAGAATTGGAGATCTTATTTCCAAAATGACGTAAATCCATGAAATGTAAAACTTCAGAAATCGCGTTTTTATTTGTTCTTCGTAACTTATAATTAAATTCAGATATAATTATGAATATAATGTAATTTCATTCATTACTGTTAAAAATCTCCTACCATTGGAAATTGTGGTAATTGTCTCCTGTACGTTGGAGTTAGGACGTTTTTGAAATGAATCATATATTGACATACGCTTTGAGTGGCATTTATGAACATTTAAATGGTTTAAACACAACAAACACAAACTGTTGCTCTACATATTCTTCAAAGTTAGCCATGGCCTTGATTTATCACGTGATGTCCAGAGAACCATCGGATTGGTCAACATGGATATAAGACACATTGGAAATAAATACCCGTTATTGTGACTTAAAATATTTGCTGTACGTTGAGGGAACTTGCTTATGAAAAAAAAACTGAAAATCCGTCAATTTTGGATTTAAGTCACTTTGGAAATAGGCTCTTCAATTTTTACGGCGCCAAACCTAACCGAAGCGGATTTTTAGCAGAGATAGATGTGTTAGAAATTCCCAAATTCCACCGATACATCAGTGCTTGGGTCACTAGTGGCACGATAGCAAATTGGTGGGTTGCTTGCGGCACGGGTCGCATCCGGCAAGACACCAATGCAAATAAACAAGGCGATAGCCACTGCCATAACATGTGACCAGTTAAGTCTGCTTACCAATAAAGCCGGGTGGGTGGTTTATACACACGCGAGGGTTCTCGCTCGGGCCCACTAGTTGCTATTAAAACATCAGAAGGCCTCTTAGCTATGGTTATGCATTTAAGCTACGTGTAATAAATACATATAAAAGTACCCATGGCACACACAAAATTTACAGCCAGTTTGCAACATTAGCATATGTGGTGAATGCGCATACGAAACGTTCACGGTGATATGTGTTTATGTATTTATTTATTTATTTATTTATTTATTTATTTATTTATTTATTTATTTATTTATTTATGTCATGTCTGGGAACCCTACCATAGACCCTCGAGTGTGCGGTTCTTCGAGGCTGTGAGGGTTGTGGAAGCATTAGTAGCATTATGGTAAAGTGTGATTCCCATTACCAACACCGCTACTTGAAGGTGAGTTAATGTTTTTTGTGTAGCATTGTACAGTACTGGGGCCTGCTTAGCCCAGTCAGTAGAAGCGGTAAGACTCTAATTAAAAACGCGTGGGTTAGATTCCCACCCTGGTAGTGGATTTAACAAACAAAACTAACACTTTCAGAAATGCAAATGATTCCGTCTACAACAGAAATGAGTACCAGGATTATTCCTGGGAGGAAAGGTGGCCGGGCCGATGTAACGAAAGTTGGAATCCTCTACTCTCCGCTGCTCCAAGGGCCTCCATTGATGTAAGTCAGTGGCGTAACAGCAAATTGGTCAACTGTTCAATTAGCCACAGGGGTGGCAGTGAGATGGGTGTGCACTATCTTTCGTCATCACTTGTTAGTTACCATTCTGTTAGTATCCGAACGTAACTGCCATTTTGGAATGTAGTGAATATTGATTAATAAGCATATTGTCAGGTGTTTATTTGTTTGCATATTAAGTGCGTTCAAACAAAGAAGCAGGATGATAGCCCCTATAGTTGTAAACTATAGTTTATTAATATTTACACAATATCAGGGAATAGAAAGAGCGAGATGATTTCTCGAAGAAATCTGCACTTTATAATTTTATATCAACAAAATTACTAATTTTTGAGCCATTGATAAGTGCAAATACAACGTATCAAATGCTAATGAAATCATCATCATCTGCCAGTCAATTATTAGGCCAGGTGGCCTGTTACTGTCTCATTCCATCTTTTAGCTGGACGTCCAATAGCTCGATACCCCTTTGGTTGGTATCGTACAATCTGCTTTGGGATTCGATCCATAGGCATTCTGTTGACGTGGTCTCTCCAGTTTTCCTATAGGTTCCTATGTAGTTTAATACAGGTTCTGTATTTCGTTCTTTCTCCACGTCCTCATTCCTTTTGTGGTCCCAACGTGTGTATCCTGCTGTGCATATCATAAACTTCATCTCAGCAGCAGTGAACCTAGTTTCATCTCGTTTTCGGATTGTCCATGCTTCACTTCCATATATGAAGACAGGTCTAGCTAGTGTTTTGTAGACTCGTTGTCTTGTGTCCCTCTGGACTAAGGATGGGTTCATTACTGAGTTGACTGTGTCTATGGTTTTATTATACTTTTTGATCTTATTAGAAATATCTGCATCATTGTCGAATGATAAAGAGTAGCCTAGGTAATTGAAGGTGTTAACTCTTTCCAACAGTCTGTTGTTGAGGCAGATCTTACTCGGAATTGGTTGTTTGCCCTTGAAAGCAAGTACTTTTGTTTTTTTCTGAAGATATTGCTAATGAAATCAAACACGAAAAATATAGATACTTCTATCTACGAAACATATAGCTAGGCGTATCTATAGTTTTCGTGTTTGATTTCATTTGCATTTGATATAGTTTTGCACTTATAAATGGCTCAAAATTAGTAATTTTGAAACTTGTCTCATTGTGTCCGAGCCCCTCCAGAAGTAAACCCTAGTTACGCCACTGGCTGTAGTACATTACTACATCACATCTGCCTGGTCTAGTGAGCTGATGCGCTGACATAAGTTTCGGGGAGGGACATATCATCCCTGTCTCTCCCCCCGAGCACGCAAGTTGATTCACGTGGAGTACAACTAGGCTATATGGATCATCTTTTATCATGTGCAGGACGCACTCGTGTTGAGTGTTACCAAACTAATCAGTTGGCCTTTTGAGGTTATCGCGATCTCGTATCGCGTAATAACATATAGAGCGAGCAAATAAATAGCTCCAGCTACCGTGCCCCGAGGTCATGAGAGCAATTGCGTCGGCGGGCCGCAACGTTATTTGGGATCGTGATAAGGATTTTGAACAAAATAATAACCCCCCGGCACTTCAGCCCATCAAGGGCCTAGGCCTACCAAGCGACCGCTGCCCAGCCATTTGACCTGCAGATATTGGGGTGACGCGTGATCAGCGCATCGGGTTCCCTCGGCCGTTAATCTTGGTATTCGTGATCGGGGCGCTGCCTCACTGTCAGACAGGTACTCAATTGTCCTCACGAGGCTGAGTGCACCCCGTTCCAGCCTTCACGTTAGTTTCTAAAATCCCTGATGGAGCCGGGAATCGGGTGAGAGGCAGGTTCGCTACCCCAACACCAAGGGGCCGGCTGAACCAAATACTCACATAATTAGTAATTTACTTCAATGAAATGTGAAGTTCTGTAGCCATTTTTTCAGTGTTGCCTGTACAATTCCAAGCTCACGGCAAATGTCACTAACCCCCCCCCCCCCCTTCCCCTCTCACTTAGGCTTGTATTACACTTTCAAAGAAACTTTATGAAATACTTTATAAAACTGAACTTTTATAAAAGTTATAGAAAGCAATCATCACACCATTACACTACATCAAAATATATACAGTATCATCATAGTTCAGCAAAAGGGATGAAGGACGGTTCCTCTTGATCACGTAACTGTCTTACAGCAGTTTAAATTCTGTAGTGGCAATACCGGTATATAAAATAATCAGAAAAATAAAGTAATCGTCTATGGTTTTAAACCATGGTTCACTCATGTGACAAGAAATATATTTATACGAGTAAAATCTATGTGAAGTCGCCTACGTGGTGTAGTGGTCAGCGTGCTTAGCTGCCACCCCGGAGGTCCGAGGTTCCATTCCCAGCTCTGCCACGAAATTTGAAAAATGGTATCAGGACTGGATTGGGGTCTACTCAGCCTCGGGTGGTCCAAATGAGTAGACGGGGTTCGATTCCCACCTCAGCCATCCTCGAAGTGGTTTTCTGTAGTTTTCCACTTCGTCTCCGGACAAATACTGTTTCATCGGATTAAGCAAGTTCTGTCCACGATAATTCGGGTACACTACCATCCCAGCATTTGCCCGAAGACGAAGTGGGAAACCACAGAAAACCACTTTGAGGATGGCTGAGGTGGGAATCGAACCCCCCTCTACTCATTTGGACCACCCAAGGCTTACTACACCCCGTTCCACTCCTCAAACCGCTTTTCAAATCTCGTGGCAGAGCCGGGAATCGAACCTTGGACCTCCGGGATGGCAGGTAATCACGCTAACCACTACACTACGGGGGCAACTATATTGTAATAATATTTTATAATAATAATAATAATAATGACAAACTGGTCTACACACTTTTGCCCAGTTAGATTAGGACGGGTAACTATATATATAACACACTTTGCTGAAGAAGAAAAAAAAACACCATGTATTAATATTATTATTCACGTTTTTCAATGGGGTCTGGGATGAGATGAAAGTCTATGTGGTGGGTGTTTTTACGGCCAGGTACTGTTCCTGACGCCAACTTCATGAGAGGAGTTAATGAGAAATGAAATGATGATGATGATGATAATTGTTGTTTTAAGGAGCATAACATCTAGGTTATCGGCCCCTAAATGAAATGAATGAAGCTGGGCAAGGATGTGGAAGGAAGCGGCTGTGGCCTGTCAGAAGGTACTGTGCCCGCGTTATAACGGTGCCGGTTAGCTACGTCACCACTAGCCTCAGCAAAAACATTTCTCAAATCGGCAGAACCAAACACACTAACAATATAGTGAGGCAAACATTAATGAGTGTACCGAGTGCAGTAAGCTAAGAACTCCCGAGCCCCACAATGTCACGTGAATAGGAGTAGCGGAGTTGACGGCTCAAATTCTCAATGGTCGCTCACCGGCTGAGATATAATGCGAGGACTGTACCGTCCCAGCATTTACCTAGTGTTCAAAATGGGGAAACCATGGAAAACCATTTCAAGGACGGCCGACGGTGGGGCTCGAACCCACGTATACCGAGTCTGCATATAGCTCGGCCCCGTGGCCTTGCGCTGCGCATTAGCGAGCATAGCTACTGCTGTCACTGATTAATATTATTCCCCCTTCTTCAACGAACACATAATGCCTGTGTTAGATTCATCCTTGATATACGTAGAGATGCGCATATCACACGATACTTCATTAAGCTTCAGTGGCTCAAAAAAATTAAATGAGCCAAGATTACTGGCTATAGCAATTTTAACTATCAATATACTTTATATACAAGTCCCCACCATATCTCTATAGTCATTCTTCCCGTATGGAAGACGTTCATGGTCGGTGTAATACATTCACTCAAGGCACGATGCACGATACTTCACAATCGTGCGGCCAAATTCAATAAATCGAATATAATAATCTATACAAGTAGTATATCTACGAGAATTCTCATCGATCAGTGCTCAAGAGACACTAAGTGCAGTAATGTCAGGCTATAATTGACAACTCAAGAGGATGACGAGATCGTGGTAAGTACATCATGGATTTATATAAATAATTTTAGTGCATTTTTAGTGTAGATTATAGTTAGATTTAATGATTGTTGATCATGCTGTATTTTTATGTATGAGAACGGATTATATACATTCAATGGGACTTTATAGTCCTATATATTTAATCCTTAAATAAGCAATGACTCAATAAGTCAATAATATTAATGCATATAATTTGTTTTTCAAGAATGGTATTATTAGCCTTTCAAGAAATGATGGCCGAGGAGGGAACTATTCTTTGTTTACGTGCCATGCGATCTGTGATTTTCTTTACCACAATTAAAGCGCAAATGATCGATTCCAAGGACACGAAGTTCTATTTTGTTTCTCTATGGCAGGGAACTTGGAGACTTAGGGTGCGAATGGGAATAATACGCTGTATACGTTTCACGATTACGGTTCGGTCTTCTATCACTTTGATGACGATCACTAAAAGATTGACGAAGCTGTGACACTTGACTCATATGAAGCGTTCTGTAAGAGAAGGGCGAGCCCACCGTGAGTCTTTTTTTTTTTTTAATTTACGCCTTTATGCTCTATAAGGCAAGGGTGCCCCATGCTGGCGAGCTCGCCCTTATCGTCCTGAAAGTGAACATTATATTGAAGCCTGCAGCGACAAGGCGGCGGCCGAGGTGTCAAATTCATTGAAATGCTCCCGCAAAAAATGGCGAACGCGCCACGGCCCGTCACAGCCCCAGTCGCGGTGTGATAGCCGCAGTGAGTGGATGTTGTACGTTTGTATAGACGTTGTAATAGTGTTGCGTTATCCTATCCGTTATTTATCATCACGTTCAGTGTATTGCAATGTCTATTATGTTACAATACTCACTGTACGAAGTGCCTTATCTCCATAAATGAACCTATATTTTGTTCTATTCATTTAGGCAACGAGTAACATCAGTAACAATAAATATTTGTACTTTATGTTTCATATTTCAATAGTAGTCGTAGTATTGCAATACAGTGTGCATTTGAAACTGCTCGCAGCATTAACATGTCCGGAGCACGGAATGGTGGCCTCGCCCTTATCCAATTAACGAGCACGAACCTTGCACACTAATTATCTCCAAATGCACATGTGGCGGGCTCGCCCTTCTCTTACGGAACGCCTTATATAAGTTTGGGCACTCCCAAGAACATTTAATGAATATGAATACAATATGCTTCTAAAGTTACTGCCTTTGCTACGATATCGTCAAATTTTTTGGCATCAGATTAGAGCAGCTGTTTCCTTATCGAATTTTCTCGAATACCACGTATAAATTAGGCACGTAAGAACACTTCGGAAATGGACACAATTGGTTAATAGTCATATTTATATAAAATCAGTCTTGTAGGTTGCTTTGCAGTGTAACAACATGTTCGGGAATTGTTTGCGTTTTCGTCTTGGTATGTAGAGAGGAAGTACAGTAGTGTTGTAAAACAGCAATGTTTTTCTTTTCGGAGTGAGTATTCGCGAAAAACATTCAACTAGCTAGGCCATCATAGTTCAGATCCCTCAGTGGCTTTTCTAATCAAAGGAAAGCAGAGAGGTTATTGTAGTGAAATGAGCCAATAGAAGCACTCATTAGCTGTGATTTTTCGAAGTGCCAGTGTTACTTTTAACTGAGAAATCATTACCGAATCTTTCCATGAAGTTTTTATATTTTTAGTACCACATTCTCGAAAGGCACAATATTACAACCTGAATTCGTAACTATATGCTGTGCTTGAAATTTTTCAAACCGTCTTTGTTGATTCTGAGCTAATGTATCGACAAACGAAGTAAGCAGCTGCTGAAGTAAGTTAGAGTCCATTCTATTCAAGCGCGCTGATAACAAGAAAATGGAATGCTGTTACTTATGAATTCGCTGATCTCATAGCCCTGGCATTCACAGTAGAAGTCAAATCAACACATTTTCCACCTCGTCGCCAGTTGTATTTGAAATAAGTATGCAATACATACATTTCATAGGATCATGACGTTTGTTTCTCATCATAACTAAAGACTAATAATAACAACATGTTATAGATAATATATACAACATGTACTGTACAGAGGAAAGCACAAGTCACAGATAAAAGAACACAGAAGATGTAAACGCGCGATATCTGCTTGAAGTTGCACCAGTTAGTATTCTCCGAATGTAGATTGGAGTGTTGCCAGGATTTGGCTTTCCTAGGGAGAAGCTTAAAAGCTGTTGATATGGGGAGTAAATTATAATCCTTGCACGAGATGATAGCCCCTCGCCGTTTTATTTGTGGATATTTGCCAACGATACTAAAATATTTCCTTTCCTAGCCTACTTGGACATTGAAGTCGCCTATTAATATGATGATATGGTATTTGGGAGCTATATACAGGGCGCCAGGAATTGTTCTCCGCAGTGGCTAGGTGCAGCTGCGTGAGGTTGTGTCATCAGTTAAGTTGGCATCACGGTGTCCTTGATAGGGTGAAGGCCACATGTGTGGGCTGTCGAAATAGTCAGTGCGTATAGTTAGATTATAGGAAGAGTGCAACAGTATGTTATGAATGGCTGTGGTGAGTATACAGTTTACTGTTTGTTTGTTATGATACAAGCGACAGCCGTGTTGCCAACGTAACTAGTGACGTAATCTCTCGCAGCAGCTTGTAGGCACTGCGGAGAACATTCCCTGTACATGGTTTCTTCAAGCTCATTGCAGAGATATTCTGTTGTCTCCGGATCTTTCTTGCTTGCCTCATTTGTAAGTGCATGGAAGTTGATTATCGCATATGCCTTATTGAGGGGTTGGAATTTCTCCCATTATTTGTTGAAAAGTCAAGGATCTTGTTATGGAC
This sequence comes from Meconema thalassinum, assembly GCA_946902985.2. Classification (NCBI taxonomy): domain Eukaryota; kingdom Metazoa; phylum Arthropoda; class Insecta; order Orthoptera; family Tettigoniidae; genus Meconema; species Meconema thalassinum. The sequence continues at coordinate 268,430,881 of OX336393.1, read as the reverse complement.
TGTGAAACCTGTACCTAAGTGAGGCATGTTCTTTGTGACTCTTATCCCGGGTTTTATTTATTTTGTCTAGAAAAAGATTCCCGAGAGCAGAGCTCTGTCGCGGGGAACAGTACATACTGTAGATCATTAGACAGATGACGGACTAACTATGCATGGGCTAAATTATAATACACTAGCAACCCATCCCGGCTTCGCCCGGTATGTTTAACGGTTTACCCATTGTACGCTTAAGAGACACACGGATGGCAGGTCCCAGACGCGATTCAGAAAAGCCAAGGTGAACAGAGGATCTCCAAGCACATATACTCCTCTCTGTAGTCTTAACTCGACACGACTCGACAGTTTCATGCTGGCCGAAGCTCGTAAACTAGCTCCGAAGCTAGTAATTTAAATTTCCACTGAATGGAGATTGTTGGAAGAAATGAAAACGTAGAAACATTTAAAGTGGGCGATGTATTAAAGATAGAGATATGCTGTCGCGGATGTTTTTGTAGAACTTTTCATGCTGAACAATTCTTACACGTATAGTACTGTACGGTATATATATATATATATATATATATGTCACAGGGAAAGTCGATTCTTAGTAAGAGTTGACTCTCCCTAGGCAGAGTAAGAGTTGACTCTCCCTAGGCAGAGTCAACTCTTACTAAAAGTATCAGTAACAGTTGATTGAAAACAACCAGATCAACTTTTCCCAGGGAGAGTTAACTATGCCTGCTGTGGTTTAGTAAATCTTGATTCACAGATGCTGCTCTGAAAATGTAACCGCGCGTGCCAAATCTTTGTTATGATTATTAAAATATTGCCATTGTTTGGACTCGTACTTCCATTATTGAACCGACCAATATCGATCTGAACATTTCTTTGTTTTTATTACCCCACCACACAAAAGACAGTTGCCATTCGTCATTACTCGGCTCTTTGTTGTTGTGCAATAGTGACAAATGATTCATTTACGTTTCAATAACTAGTTTAAGTGTGTAATAATTATGCCAGACACCACGGCAGAACTGTCCCGTGAAAAATTGCAGCAGGAACGCTCGACTTCCAAGGTAAATTCACTGTCATTGACCAAATTGAAGTATGATCTCTGCATTCAAAAAATGAAAAGTCTAAAAACTTCAATTAAAAAAGAAAGTAACGATATCAGGTTTTAAGACGATATGACATTATTGAAGTAAATGGTATTACAAAACTAATACACCCTGTCACAGACCAGGACAGCATAAGGTATTATTTTTTGGATGAAGAGTTGTTTGGACTTCTTAATGAAGCGCACATATCCACTGGACACGGAGGAAGAGATCGTATGATTCAGCAATTGAAAGGGATATGTCAAAATGTTATTACAAAGGACATTTTACTATTTTTAAGCTTGTACGAATCTTGAGATCAAAAATTGAAACATAAGAAGAAAGGACTGGTTGTAAAGCCTAAGCCTTTGTTATTCAAGGAAATAAATTCACGATGTCAAGTGGACTTGATTGACTTTCAGTCGCATCCTGATGAAGACTTCAAATTTATAATGGTTTACCAGGACCATTTAACAAAGTTTTTTTTTTAGCGTATGGCTTTTAGTGCCAGGAGTGTCCGAGGACATGTTCGGCTCGCCAGTTTTGTAGCTGCTTCGAGACGGACACCCAATGGGTGAGCAACAAATACCGTTGGGGAGGAAAGTTGGAATGTAAGGACGAGGAGTTGGAAGGTAGCGGCTGTGGCCTATAGTTAGGGACCAACCCCGGCATTTGCCTGGAAGGAAGATGGGAAACCACAGAAGACCATCTTCAAGGTTGCCGGCGGGGGGATTCGAACCTCCTCGCCTCCCGGATGTGAGCGACTGCCAGCAGTCATGCCGTAACGACCACGGCTAACTCACCCGGTTTGGTTGTGCTAAGACAACTAAAATCAAAGACTGCAGACGAAGTGTGTAACAATATCGTTGATATTTTTACTTTGTTAGGCGCTCCTTGTATTTTACAATCAGACAATAGGAGAGAATTTGTTAGTAAAATTATTGACAGTCTGGTTAATAAATGGCCGAACTTCAAAATGGTACACGGCAAACCACGACATAGTCAGAGTCAAGGTAGCATCGAAAGAGCCAACCAGGACATAGAGAATATGATAACCACCTGGATGCAAGACCACAAAACATCAAAATGGAGTGAAGGCTTAAAGTTTATTAAACTTATGAAAAACAGTGCATTGCATAGTGGGATAAAATGATCCCCGTATGAGGCAATGTTCGGTTGCCTCCCGAGACACGGCTTATCTAGTTCAAAACTACCAACTGAGGTACTAGCAAATTTAGAAACAGAAGAGGATCTTCAATGCGCAATTGATCAAATTCAGCAACAACAAGAAAACGAAATTGGAAGTAACGGGAATGGAAATCCTGATGAAAATGAAACAAATCCAAGTGTATCAAGCGGTGAAAAGCTCTTAGATGATAGTGATTATCTCCTCACTGACCTGGACAAGTCTACAGAGGACATCAAGAGACAGAGAAATGAAGCTTTCTAATGTCTTCTAGAACAACACGCTAAACACAATCATGAAAAAATATCAGATCACATTCATCCGCCAGTAGAAAAAGGAACATCAGTACGAATTCCTATCCCCGATGTTGACCGCGGTAGAGGAGATGCTCGATCTATCCTTGGCGTGGTACTGGAGGTTGTCGATGGTGGATTGTATCGAATTGGAACGAGAAATAGAATTCTAAAGCAGCCTTTCTCAAGGTAAGTTTTCAAAGCTAACATAAAAGATATATATATCCCCTCTCTCGCTGCCCATAGTATTAAATTGTTCAGATCTAAATGATTACATTTTTTCAGTTCTCAATTCAGTAAATGTCCTACGAACATTATGCAAGAAAATGAAGTTCCTATGGATAAAACAATAGCTGTGAGGACTGTTGCAACTTCACAATCACTTGGAAGTGGACAAGTTTTTTTCAAATGTTCTTGCAACACTAAATGCGAATCCATGAAGGGCATGTGCAAGAAGAAAATTGTACTTTGCAACTCAAAGTGTCACAAATCTTTATCTTGCTGTAATAAATAACAGATATTTATATCGCTTTATTTATTATAAAGGGTTTTCATTTTTATTAGTTTCTCTTAAACTTTTCTCTCTCTTTATGTATTGGTTTTGCCTTCCTATTTGTTCTTTATTAGCTAGTACCGTTTCCTCGCTAATAGTCAACTGTTACTACCTCAAGACAGTGAGAGTATACTTTCCCTAGGCATAGTCAACTCTGACTAGTAAATGTTGATCGAAATTGAACACTTGCCGCTTTTAATCAACTTTTACTGAAAAGACCAGTAAGAGTCACTTTACCTAGGGAGAGTCAACTCTTACTGAAGAATCGACTTTCCCTGTAACATATATATGGAACGGTTTACCCGGACTAAGCTCAAAAGGTGGACGGGCGGCAGGTTTCTCTTCGACTCGATTCGCTGAAATCGTTACTGCTCGGCTTCCTTCGGTCATAAATGAATGTTTTTCTATAGAAACCTTCCTAGAGAAATCCTTTACAGAATGGTGAAAACCACATGAAAATCCATCAGTGGTTCTCGAGATTACCCGTTACATCCAACAATCGGTGACTTTGTTTTGTATTATGTAGAGATTTAGTGTATATAGGTACAAATATGCAATTGAAGTGTATTCCAAGCGATGATTTTGAAACATTATAGTTTCACAATAAGTTACATGAATGGGGAAAAAGTGTTGCAATATAATTAGAAGAAAATGAGAGTGTAAGCCAATGAGCATTCTTTAAGATGCTTTGAAGATATAATTACCTTTATATATTCTATAACATTGGGATTCAAAGGCAGATTGATCTGTGAACCTTGTTTTGCGTTAGGCTGTTGTGTTTAGTTAGTACACCTATGGTTTGTTTGAGTTTTCCTGTTTGTAAAAGAGAAGTAGACTACGAATAACGTTGATAGTTGCTAAGTAGATATAGACAATTTAGAAGCATTATTCAGTGTTGGCTTTCTATACAGATGGTAGCCTAGATTTAAATTTTCGAACTTTTTTTGTTACATCAAAGTGTAGACTACCAAGACTCCGAAGCCTGATTGCCTCGCCATGTCCGAGGGTGGATTGCTACCCCTAAGGGTAGCAACTACAGTTGCAAGACATATGGTATGAAATCATCCACCTAATCTGGACCAGACGCTGGTTACTTACATGGTTACTTATTTACAGAAAAATACATCCACCGTTATGGAAATGTTTAGCAAACTTTTGTGATTATTTACACAAATTTTCATAAAATTTAGCACGCCTCGTTGCATTGTGGTTATCATTCTTGGCTGTCACCGCTGAGGCCTGCTTTTGATTCCCGACTCTGCCAAGAAATTTAATTATGGTCTGAGGGATGGAACACTCAGGCTCGTGAGGAAAAACTGAGAAGAGGTAGGTTGGAATCCCATCTAGTCACTCTGGAAGTGGTTTCCCCACTTCTACTCCAGGCAAATGCCGGAATGGTTCCTAACTTAAGGCCACAGCCACCTCCTTCCCAATCCTCACTTGAATTACAAATACACACACTAGTACAGACATGGCAGTGGCACAGGTTATCAGACAAATTCTACACACACCCAAGTACATAGGGCTAAATGACCACGATGTCGCAAAACCCCTAAATGAATTAACAGCATAAAATTGTTACGTTCAGTACAAAAATCACTGTGTCCCTTCATACTTATTTCAGTAATTACAGGAACTAACGCAGTGTGCCATAAGGCTCTACAATTCTCAGGCAATATATATGTCGTAGTTACAGTAGATAGTGAAATCCGTCATTTCATGAAAATCCTGGGTACTTCATGAAGATCCGGTGTTTGTCGATTCGACTCTTCATGAAATGACTGACATTACCGCCATTCATGAACTATTCCTAGAAATAAATTAATGCTTGTTTATTATGGTTTAAAATTAATTTACAACAATAAAACAACAGTAATAGAACAACAAAACTAAGAGTATGCTAATATATGAAAGATGAACAAAAATAATTGCAGAAACGTTAATTGGCAAAAATACTCCTCAAAAAACAACAGCCTTTGAACGTGCACGGTAATTTCCGTGCCGTAGGTTATATTGCAACTCCAGTAATTCTTGGAAAGCACACTTCTCACCACGAGGACACTGCTTCCGCTACTTCACGAAGTGACGATCTGGACTTCCCGTCACATAATGTACAAAAGAACTGGACTATGCGATGGCGAAATTTAGACTTTTCATGAAACCACGCGTCAGATAGTGCAACTATCCCTTCTTACGTCATATGCCGACTCTTCATGAAGTGCCTTGGATTTTCATGAAATGACATATTTTACTATCTGACTACGACAGATACACTGTAGTTCTTTAGAGAGAAATTAAAAGGTTTGTCAGTTCACACCTTGCAGGGGTTTCTACCCGCCCATCAGCAAAGTAAAATGGGTGGTTATCTTACGGCGTAAAGATCTCCTTTGAGCAGAAAAATGTCACCCAATTTTTAACATGTGTAAATTATGTTTTAGGGCTGGGGATCTATCTGGGATTTGTTTGTTAGGTAGTCAGCCCGAAAGCTGGTTGGATCCTCAAAAAGCACCGCCGTTAGGTTATGTGGGCAGATACCCACAAAAATACCAGGCAGCACTATATTGAGACGTACTAGGCAAGAAGAGGAGTGACGTAGTTTGTCATTGCTTTCCTCAATGAGTCAGAACAGCAGTACTAACCCTATGAATATAACCTTTCACAGCATACACAGGCTGTGATTAGCGTGGACAAAATCCGGCACGATGGTTACCATGACAACAACCTAGGCCTATTTTCTTTTTAATGTCATTGCAGCTGAAAACCCATTAGCTACAAAGTTTCAAAATAAACATAATAACCACTTAACATGAATTCTCGTCGCCTCCGTAGCGTAGCGGTCAGCATGGTTAGCTGCCGCCCCGGAGGTCCTGGGTTCGATTCCCGGCTCTGCCACGAAATTTGAAAAAGTGGTCTGAGGACTGGAACGGGATCTTCTCAGCCTCGGGTGGCCCAAATGAGTAGAGGGAGTTCGATTCCCCCTCAGCCATCCTCGAAGTGGTTTTCCGTGGTTTCCCACTTCGTCTTCGGGCAAATGCCGGGATGGTACCTTCTTCAAGGCCACGGCCGCCTCCTTCCCTCTTCCTTGCCTATCCATCCTCACCATCCCTTACCTTCCCTCATGAGGCCCCTGTTCGCTTTGCAGGTGAGGCCGCCTGGGCGAGGTGCCAATCCCACCTCACCAGTTGTATCCCTTCCGATTTGATGTTCCCAGCTCTAGGACACTGCCCGTAGAGGCGGTAGTGGTGAGTTCCCTCGCTGAGTCCGTGGGTTCCACCAACCTGGAGGGTAAACGACCAAAAAAAAAAGAACATGAATTCTCTACTATTGTCTTTGCAATAGTCACTGAGGGAATTTGTCCTTTATTTTACACCACAAGAAGTGATAATGTTCGTATTTCTGGTCACACAATACACAGATACATTGACCATTAGTGTGATGGAATATTTTGTTTGTATATAACTTATAGTGAAAACCATGCTTGGCAAGCCTATTAGTGGCATGCCTTTGCGTTTGGTTTGTTTTTGTCGTAGGTCTATGCATTCTAGTTCAGTCGAGACTTAAATCACACTCGTTTTCTGCGTGTTGCATCGACGAATTTCCGACAACTAGTTACCATGGCAACAAGGGCAAGTAGACGTATTAGATCCCAGTTGTTGAAGCGTGCGTGGTATTTATAATAAAAATAAACGATTAAAAGTATGTCTATCTATGAGTTGTAATATTGTTGTATATTACATATCCATCGAAGGCGGTTCGGTGGCGTAGTTGGTAGCATTCTGAGCTTCTATGCCCAGAATAGAATCTTCAAACCCGGCCGAAGTCGTCGGAATTTTTTAAGAGCATTAAAAATCCCTTAGTATGCCTTCCTTCGGAGGGGAAGTAAAGCCGGTGGGCCCATGATCTATGGCATGTAAAAGAACCTTCCAATAACTTCAATTGTGTGAAGCAAAACTTGTAGGCTAGATTTGATTAATGCTCTTAAGTTCCAACGTTCGTCGCCAGGTGCTCGTTGCGATGGTATCTAGTAGCCAAGTTCACAGCTAGGTGTCGTGGATGCTAGCATTAGGTAGCAAATGTACGAACTACTTGAAATTATCGTCTGCAGTCCTTACTTGAATTAAAAACAAATAACACACACTAATACAGTCATCACAATTAACACCGGTTATCAGACAGGTTCTACGCACACCCAAAGTACACGGGGCTACATGACCGCGTTGTCGCAGCCCCTAAACTAAGGAACCAACCAACCAATCCATCGAATCTAAACAAGATCGATGATGTTCGCTTAACGAACGAAACAAATCATCCCATACCCCCACTTCCTACGTTTTAATAAATAATTCATGTCGAATTAGTTTCAGGTAGTAAGTTGATTAGATAAGTGTTATTCCCCACACAATTTAATTGGGCACATTCATTTTTATTACTGACTGAAAATGAATAATCTCTTATATATAATCCAAAACTGACTCATCACCGCAGGGCTCAAACCACTAGACCTAGAAAGCTGAAATTTTGCATGTTGGTTGATCCGAGTATGTAAAGGCCCACTAAGAAACGGTTTTTGAAAATTCAATTTGTAAGTGACTTTTTTCGGCCCTTTGGCATTGACAATCCAAAATTCAGTCATCGACGCAGGGCTCAAACCACTAGACCTAGAAAGCTGAAATTTTGCATGTTGGTTGATCCGAGTATGTAGAGGCCCACTAAGAAACGGTTTTTGAAAATTCAATTTGTAAGTGACTTTTTTCGGCCCTTTGGCACTGAGCAAGGACAGTCGGTACAAAGTTCGTATTTAGCTCATTTTAAGCCACCAGATACGAGAAACAATACTCGGAGGTCCTGTAGGGACCCCGAAACACACTTTTTAAGTTCCTAAAATGAACGGTTTCGGAGATATTCCCTAATAACTGTGTTCCCTCTCAGAAACAGATCAACGTTACTATGGCAACCGCTGAAATATCGCAGACCGGGGATAGTTTTCTGGCAATATCTCGAAAACCGTTCGTTTTAGGGCCTTAAAACGCTGGGTTTGGTTCCCACTTTTAACCACGAACGTTGTCCTCGCATTGATACGCATAAAATGAGATATATTTTATTTATAGAGGTTGCTTTTGGGGCTCGGATACGATCGTGATTTTGAGTCTAATTTTATACTCTTATGGCTGGTTGTTGTAAGCGAGCTTTCAGAAGTTTACTCGAATTTACAATGTTAAGATACTTTCTATTTTGCACGGTATGCTTTCATTTTCTTTATAAATTTGTTTTTTGTTAACTGAATATTTTTGTTTGCCAATTTTGATCTGCTCTTTTTCGTTTTTAACCATGATCTGCAACGTATATTCACAGTCGAATGTGTCGTATTCTACCGGCTGTCACTCTAATTATTATTGTTTCTTAAATTATCTTACTGAGGAATTGGGCAATCTTATTTCAATAAAGTTGGTATTTTGTCTTTCACGGCCATTGAATCCCCGCAAAAGGCACGGCTTAAACCTAGAAAAGTTGCTGAGTTGTACTAATGGACTAATGGTGCAGCGGAAAAGAGGATAATTGAAGCTTTTGAAATGTGGTGATACAGGAGAATGATGATCAGATGGGTAGATAGGGTAACAAATGAAGAGGTATTAAGACGAGTGGGAGAGGAGAGATGTTTCTGGCGACTGCTAATGAAGAGAAGAGATAGGAGGGTAGGTCACATATTATGACACCCAGGAATAGCAAGCTTACTGTCGACCCAAATATTATGTGCACTCGAGTTTGAAGGTTGTTTATGAAGTAACCAATAGACCTTCATAAAATCCAATGGCATCATCATTTTCGTCGTTCGATTTTACGTTAGTTCATGTAGGTTTGGAAATTTAATTTATATTTTAATATTTTTTATCGCAGTTGAAGCACAAAAAGTGCCCGTTTTTAAGCGTGTTTCAACCATGCGTCACATTTAAGAATTATTATCTCACAAACCCGTCATCAGATCGAATCCAAATTTTAACACAATATACATTGGAATGTTGTATAACGGGTTTATTAATTTCAAAATTTTGTGTGTTCAAGAACGAATGTTATCATTTTTGTAAGGTAACTCTTTCTCGGCTCGGGGTCGTTGGAAAATGTAGTTCTTGGTTGCGTTGTAATCCTTATACATCAAAAAGTTATGCTGTATGACTGTGAAATAGGTAAATTAATTCACTTATTTTATATCGGTTTGTATTTGTACGGAGAATTAGGACATGGTTCACCAGCTAGCCGCTCCGGGAAATGCTGTACAGCGTTGCTGATATGGAGCCCATCACTTCCGAGCGAGACGCGCCATGACGCGTGATGTAGCCCATCTTGGCAATGATGTACTGCTTTCACCGGAGCGGCTAACTGGTGAACCATGTCTTAATTCTCCGTACAAATACAAACCGATATAAAATAAGTGAATTAATTTACGTATTTCACAATCATACAGCATACCGTTTTGATGTATAAGGATTACAACGCGATCAAGAACTACATTTTCAAACCATCCCGAGCCGAGAAAGAGTTACCTTACAAAAATGATAACAACATTCGTTCTTGAACACACAAAATTTTGAAATTAATAAACCCGTTATACAACATTCCAATGTATATTGTGTTAAAATTTGGATTCGATCTGATGACGGGTTTGTGAGATAATAATTCTTAAATGTGACGCATTGTTGAAAATCGCTTAAGAACGGGCACTTCTTGTGTTCCAACTGTGATAAAAAAATATTAAAATATAAATTAAAAATTCCAAACTTACATGATCTAACGTAAAATAGAACGACGAAAATGATGATGTTATTGGATTTTATATAGGTCTATCGGTTACTTCACAAACAAACTTCAAACTCGAGTACATAGTTTGGTCGACAGTAGTTATGGATGGGAGGGTCGCGGACTAGAACTGAAGGGGTAAACCAGGGTTAAACAGATTGCTTCGGAAGTAGGGTGTGGTAGCTATGTAGAAATGAAACGATTAGCTCAGGAGAGGGAGACATGGAGGGCAGCATCAAACCAGTTAAAAAACTGAAGACTCAAACAACAACAATCAGGAATTTTAATTACTTAGAGAGGCATGTGGGGCAAAAGGGTCGTTAGAGAATTTCAATCCCTAAGATGGAACACTGGAAGAGACTGCATAGTGTACATCAGCGGCCAAGGTGAGCGATATTTAACTATAGGTCTATTAATAGGGATATGTTTACGTTCAAATCATCAATTAGTATGGCCAAATTACATCCAGAATAGCTTAAGAAAAGATTACTTTTAATTCCCCATATTCCGATAGATTTGCCATTCCAGTGTGCAAGAGTGCAGTTCCCTCTTCAAACAATATTCGCAATTTCTTTAACAAAGCGCAATGACACACACTTAACAGTAGCACGTGTACATTTAGACAAAACCATTTTTTCCCATGGCCAACTGTATGTGGCGTGCTCGCGAGCATCCGGACAACAAAATCGTTATGTCTCAGCAGAAGATGTCAAAACCAAAAACGTAATTTTAAAATGTGTTAACATATTGTAACATCGAACCCTGCAGACCTTCACAACTCTATAAAATTCCCACTTTGCTGATCATATCAATATACTGTATGTATCAGATAATTCAGAATTAGAATGGACACACCTATAGCCGCGATTGCTGTAATAGAATAGACCAATTATCAGCAATAATGCATCGTCCCCATTGTCTTGATCGCGGGCGAAGCCGCGGGTACCTGCTAGTAATAATATATACTGTTTAAGTTAGACAAAACCTGACGGTAACGAGATATTTACAGATATCTCAATTTTATCCCAAAATGTATCTGTGTTCCCTGAATACAATATTCATGATCTTCTTGAAAATTGTTAGGGAAAGGCAGCTCATTCCATGTTTCAATCCCCCTGTTGATAAAATAATTCTTAGCTAAATTTATTTTTTGAATTTTGGGCTTAATTTTGTAAGCGTGATCTCTCCTGCCTTATTCATTCCAGGCCGGCTCCCCAGTGTATGCTATGCTCATCTCCTAGAGCCTTTCTTATGGCTTCTGTTGTGAAGGAATTTCCATCCCAATGCCATGTCAGAGACACTGTCAGTTTGGGAGAATTTGCCAAGAACGGATCTTGCTGTCCTTTGCACCATCTCCAATTTGTTTGTTAGAGTTGGTTGGTACGGGTCCCACACACTCGTGATGTATTTCAAAATCGGTATCACATTTGTAAACCCATTCTTTGGCTTCAATACTGCTACCCTTCATGTTTCTCATAACGAAACATAACTATTTTTGCACCTTATTAGCAACGTTCTTAACGTGCCTACCGCAGTTAAACCTTTTAATTATTGTAATCCCAAGATAGTTAGTTATTGTTGTTTTAAGGGGCGGAACTACGAGGTCATCTGTCCCTAATCTATAATCAAATATTGTCCCTTATCTGCTGTTAATGAAATACAGGCATTTACTTTTTCTGCAATTATCCTCCTGTTATTTCGGATAACCCAGTTAGTAGATTGTAAAGGCATCCCTTAGAAATGGCTTCTAACATTTCCATATTAATGTTGTGATATGAACTTAATCATACCTAATAGCTTTCCCTATTGACGTTTAATCTAAATGAAAAAATGAACAAATGTATTACACCTTAGTCAATAATATTGCCTGTTTGCCATCTCTTGATGAATGCAGTACATTTGAATTTGTCTGTTGGCACAGGCTACAGTAAAATGTGGCTTTTCACCGATGTCTCAGTCTCACTCATGGCTGTGATTATATGGAAGCTACTGAGGTATGGGTGGTGGTTAGTAATGACATTCAGGGCACAGTCAGTGACTGTGGATGCTGTGAAAGGTTCTGCTCATAGGGTTAGTACTGGTGTACTGACTCAGTGACGAAAGCAATGGCAAACTACCTCACTCCTCATCTTGCCCAGAATGCCTCAATATAGTGCTGCCTTGGGTTTTTGTGGGTATCTACGCACTAAACCTAATGGCGGTACGTTTTGAGGATCCAACCAGCCATCGGGCTGACTACCTAACAGACAGTCAATAGAAATAAATTAATATACATTAATGAATGAAATGTACTAGTTTCGGCCATATTATGGCCTCCTTCAGCAATGTTGTTAAAAATAGCTAATGTAATTTCGAGCAGAGCTTTGTTAATATTTTACTTGGGTGTTCCAAGAAAATGTTTATAAAAATAGTTAAAAACAGATCTGTAAGAAATGTGGGCTTTAATTTGATGTTAATAACATGATTTTGCAAAAATGACATACTGTGCCCAACTCTAGGAATGGGTATTCCAAGATTCAGACACCTAGATATCAAGGGAAAGGCTGTAGCCGCTTTTGAAAGTTGAGATATTTGAATATCGCGCTACATTGCTTCTCGAAGCATTTAGAAATAATTTACCGATACTTGGATGTCAAGTGACGTAGCGAGTAATAGCAGAGGTGGAGGCTATTTATTGATTAAATAGTTAACTATGGAGTAGAGACTTGAGACTGGGATCAGATTACTGGCACGGCCATATGAAAGAGAATGTAATTAGTATCAAGTAAATCGGACCAGGGATACCAGAGATATGAGGATTTCTAGATATCAGGTGATGACGCGTGACCCTGACAGTTTTGAATAAAAGCCAGCTGGCCGAAGCAACTTCAGCTCATTCTAACACAAGCAGTTGCCTAGCAAGTTGCTACGACGCTGAGCCAAGGCACATGGTTGCCGGATCTACGCAGAAGTTCTTTTCAAAGTCGTGATAGTCACGAAAGTGCTGCGCTACGAGGTGGAACTTAGTAAGTTTACGGCGAGGAGAATCACTGAGGTGATTGATTTTTCTACAGACATTGGTGGAAATATTTATATTTTCACATGGACATATGCTAGACTTTGTCTAGAGTTAGTATTTTGTCACAGTCCAGTAATAACATAATACTTGGATATTTAAATCCATTTCAAGTCAGTTTTCATATTTGTAACTAGTTAACCACTTCGATCTGTCAGTACACTGAAGACTAGTCTATAACGGTGGCGTTCATTAGTCTACGCAAGGGAAACTACAAGTTGCTTAGCACATGGTAGATGGTGATATAATAAACCATGCCCAGGGAACGATCTTCAGAACAGCCGTTAATTGCTTAGACTGTCAGTGTTTTTCTTGTACTGATCAGATTACCGTGAGTTATGTTACAACTGACATATCTAAGAATAGATCACTTAGATCTGACCCTATTTAAACAAACTGTTATGGCTTTGATAGAAGCCCATATTAAAATGGAACAACAGTTAATTCAAACGTCAAAAGATACTACCACTATGTCTGACTAGACGGATTGTGGGTATATAATGGCGGCCGATACAAGGATTGTACATGCTTGTCCGATAGGGCATGTCTATGGATAAATCTGGTACAGACCAGGTTTACTACGCTTCAAGACCATCAAGAAATGTAAGCCACATTTGAATTATATTATGCCTAGCTAATTGGAACAAACTATTTTTCTGCAGATGACCAACACATTTTTTTTCTTCGTATTTAAAGCTAGCAATGATTTACGCAAGACTTGTTAGAGTTATTCTGAGTATTTTCAGCACTCAGAACAGTTTAGGATCGATGACCGAGCATTTCGAGCATTTATTTGAATATTTCATATTTTTGGGAAATCACGGTAATCAGCCGATGTAACTGTAAAAGTTAAATTTATTTTTGTTGAGGAATGGATATTTTTTCCATATTCGAAGGTTCGAACATGTGGATTCTCACATAATGAGATGATAATTAAATATATTTAAAATAATATAACAAATAATAATAATAATAATAATCCACTAATAATAATAATAATAATTTTCATAATTTTTCTAAATAATTCTTGGATATTATATTTTATAATAATCATATGTATTGAGAAAGAGCCTATGAAGTAGTTGAATCATTTCTAGTCTGGAACAGGAGATTTTCCGAAGGAGAGTGGTTAACGCAAGCCCGCATTCAACCAACATTTCAGTTCTGGTTGAACAGTTGATATTTGCATTGAGCAAAGTATATTTTTCAGATAACACGGAGAGGCATGAAACGGGAAGCAATTGATATTTGTATCAAATAGGATATTTTTGTATTTATATAAAATCATGACGTAAATACACTCGAAAGTGAAATAAAGATTTTCATGAGTATGGTAAATTCACGGGTTGAACTGAATGGTAAAATAAAATAAACTTGTAAGTTTATTAATCTTCCAGTGTTGATAACAAGCAGAGGCTTGATTTATTGTATAAATTTTGGGAAGAAAATTTATATGTGTGGAGTAGTTGAAATGCCATTCCCAGGTGCGCATGTTTAAGTCGCAGGAATGAAGAGGTTTTTTCGAGCATCAATCAAATAGCAGGTTCGATGGCTCAGGTTTATAGTAGGAGTATTGGAACTACACATTTCGTCGTATGAATGACCCGAAGGTTATTTCTTAAAACCATCAGTTCTTATTTCAACCTTGTTTACGAATTCCATTTAGACTTTGATTTTGCTAGAACCCGGATTTGTCATGATAGTAGTTTATTCTTCTACAGAGGAAGACCTTTGCCGTTGTTGTTGTAATATTGTGTTCTTACACAAATAATAGAATGGGCCACTGCCAATTAAAATAATTCTTTAACCACGAATAATTTGAAGGATGTTTTCAATCCTAGTGCCATGAACTAAATGAATTCATTATGAAACTACAATTCTTATTTCCGCATTCTGTCGAAGAATTGCAAGTTGTGAAAGTTGCTAAAAATGGCCATGAATATAAATATTTTTATAATAATGATTCCAAGTGGAAAATTGAATAGTTGAATGGTTCAACAATTTATTAATCAAGTTGATGATTCCGAAATCATATATTTTGTGAGGAACTTGAAGTTCATAATCGAGTCACTTCTCGAATGTTTAATGTCAGAAGAACAATTAATTTTTTGTTGTGCTTCGCACAAGTTCTTCGAAGCTATGCTCAAGGTCAAATACTTTTCAGATGTTATTAATATGTGTAAATAATTTGTGTTGCTTCAATGATAACAATATTTTTCGACAATATTTTTGAAACTGGAAAAATAAGTGAGAGTTAAAAATTCTATGAACATTTATTCTACGAGTGTTAATATCATGTAAATATTCAAACAGTGATCTACGATATTTCCAGTATAGACAATTAACTTTGAACTGGAATTAAGTATTAATAATTTTGGAACACAGTCTACAGGACTATTAATCGGACTTGTGTTTCCAAAAAGATTGTCAAATGTGTTTGGAAAATTTCTGTATATTGTGTGTAAATAAGAGTGTGGATCGCCACACGTGGATGCTGCTGCTTTGAGCATCCTTGCAGTCAGATTTTAACTTCAAAATAAACTGAGATAATTTTACAGGATGTGTTACTCCCAATTAAATCTCCTTCTATCCTTATTGTTGCATTGAGCCAAAAATCAGCAAAGCATTTTTTTAATTTGATGTCGTTTTTGCGATTTGCTTTAACCCATCTGGCGCTCCGGGATATTTTGACTCTCGTGCTGACTGATTATTGGTAAAATGCATATGTGGTCGTGCGGACTCCGGTCTAAACGGGCACAATACTGTAGGCCTATATCTAAATAGTTGGCAATTTGTATATTCCTATTGATCAGTCCAAAAAAGTTGTGTTTAAAATTATCTTGAGATGGTCAACAGGGTGTGAAGTGTACTTTCTATGTGATGAATACAGGGTCTTTGTGGAGTGGAGCCTGCAAGCAAAATCAGTTTTCCTTTTTACCGTATCTTTTAATACTTTTCATTCCTTATCCTGAATGTAGGCCTACTCCTGATTTTTGTTTTTTCACGGTAACTGATTTATAGAATATACAAATTACCAATTATTTAGATATATGTCATTTTTGCAAAATTATTTTTATTAACATCAAATTAAAGCCCACATTTGTTACAGATCTGTTTTAAACTACTGCATTTTTATTTTTTTTAAATCATGGAAAACCCAAGTAAAATACTATTGACATAGCCTTGCATTTTCTTTTTAACAACATTCCTGAAGAAGGCCACAATATGACCGAAATTGGTATATTTAATTAATTAATGTATATTAATTATTTTTTTACTAAGGTGTAATAAATACCCATTTGTATTTCATTTAGATTTCCATATTTTATACTGAACATGCTACAAGTACCGTCGCGTGTGGAGTGTTGTCTGGGGAGGAAAGTTTGAATGTAAGGACGATGAATTGGAAGGTATCGGCTGTGGCCTATAGTTAGGGACCAACCCCGGCATTTGCCTTGAAGGAAGATGGGAAACCACAGAAGACCATCTTCTAGGTTGCCGGCGGGGGATTCGAACCTCCTCGCCTCCCAGATGTGAGCGACTGCCAGCAGCCACGCTGTAACTACCACGGCTAACTCACCCGGTATATATATATTTATTTTATTTTATACTGAACATGCTTGAAGGTAAAGGATCATACTCAGGGCCGAATTTAGATTTTATGCGCTCCTAGGCCCGTGGGATTTTGCCGCCCCCTCTTCATACCATCGGGAAGGAGGGAGAATTTAGACCTCAGAAAGGTCTTTGTGAGAGTAATTTTTATTTTATTCTAATGTATCAAGAAGTAAAATCAATTAAATAAATTATAATGAGAGAATCAACTGTTTCTAAATTTGTATATATAAGCTATAAATAAATAGGCCAACGAGATATTAAAATGAGTTTAAACCATTTAAGACTCATTATACACCTACAGATATTCGGATATACATCATACAACCTACAGTGTCTACCAAAAGTTTAAGACCACTAGCTTATTTTCAACAAAGTCTTCCTGGTCTTATATTTTTGAATCAAATTTTGCATAATGAGTTATTCAAATTAAACTGATATTAATGTTGTTGTTTGAGTCTTCAGTCTTTTGACTGGTTTGATGCAGCTCTACGTGCCTCCCTGTCCTGAGCAAATCGTTTCATCTCTACATAGCTACCACACCCTACATCCGAGGCAATCTGTTTAACATATTCTAACCTTGGTCTACCCCTACAGTTCTTGTCCTCGACCCTTCCTTCCATAACTAAGCTTGCTATTCCTGGGTGTCTTAGTATGTGTCCTACTAACCTATCTCTTCTCTTCATTAGCAGTCGCCAGAAACATCTCTCCTCTCCCACTCGTCTTAATACCTCTTCGTTTGTAACCCTATCGACCCATCTGATCTTCATCATTCTCCTGTAACATCACATTTCAAACGCTTCAATTCTCCTCTTTTCTGCTGCACCAATAGTCCAAGTTTCACTTCCATAGAGCGCCACGCTCCAGACAAAGGCTTTCAAAAATTACTTCCTAATACCTAAATCTATATTCGATGTCAACAGATTCCTTTTTTGTAGAAATGCTTTCCTTGCCTGAGCCAACCTACTTTTTATATCCTCTTTGCTTCGTCCATCACTGGTTATTTTGCTTCCTAAGTAACAGAAGTCTCCTACTTCCTTCAGCTTTTCACCTGCCAATTTGATGTCCATAGAGGTTTCTGATTTATTTCGGCTGCATTCTAGTATTTTTGTTTTACAATTATTAATTTTCATAATGTATTCTTCTGATATTAATATTAAAGACTTAAATTGTCTCCTAATAAATCATAAAACATTCCTGTTCTAAAGCTGAAGTCGAAAAATCTGCTGTTGCAAAACATTTGTTGGAAAATGATGACCACAATATAAATTGGAAAAGTGTCAAAATGTTGGAAAGTTTAATTTAAATCATAAAATTACACGCAATTGGTTAAAAAAAAATTATAAGTAGCAAAACTCTGTTTAGTCAATTTTTGAACTATAAAAGTAACTTGCGACCCAAGGCCGGGGCCTATTCGTAAATCCAGCCCTGATCATACTAATTATAAATAATAACTCCAGACCCAAGAAATCTTCAATAACAATTTGTTGTTGATCACATTAATAATATAAATACTGAATAGTTTCTCTCTCGGACAGAGAGCGAGTGGCACAAGGTCGTTTGGAACTATATTCAGAACCTTGTCCACACTGGTGACATACGGAAGGTTAAGTGTGTAGCTCATGAACCGCTCAGCTCGCACATAGGAGTTTCTATCCACTAGTTTACAATATGCATGAATGTTCATTGGTCCTTGTGCTTGCGACTGTTAGTAAGTGTGTAGATATTCGAGCTAGTAAAAAGCTATGTTCGATTAATCGACAGTTCGTTCAATAATTAAACCGAATAATAGGTTAATCGACTAACCGAAATATCGATTAATTAGTAGACACGAGATAAGATGAGAAAAGAGTTCATCGGTTAAGTTGAGTTACGCTTATTTTCGGAATGATGTATAGACATCTATAAAAATTACAAAAGTTATAAAAGTGACAGTGGAAGGACAAACCTCAATCAAATTAGGCAGGGTTTCGAAAAAAAGAAAAAGAAAAGTTTTCAGAAATTATTTTGAATTCTTCTTCAATGTTTACAATTTAGGAAAGGAACCAACCGATTAATCGTTATTTGTAGAACCGTAATTAATCCATTTTTCTGCTTTGCCGCAGCTCTTCCTGACAGTATATACCGATAGAGATGAGAAGTGACTCTTAAACAGTGGCTATCCTGAGTGGTGTGCGCTGCTAATCAATAGAACACCAGTTCAGCAAGAAGAACCCACACAAAATCACGAGGTGAAGAGGTTCTAGGGAGGGGATCGATCCATGCTAGTACTTATCGAGAGTCTTATTCTTGGAGAATTTAACAGGTTTAGCAGGTTTAGCAGGGTTACGGCATCAGAGTACAGACCACGTGCAGTTCAGGATGGCAATGTTTACCTGCGATGTAATAATAATAATATCGTATGGCCTCGGATGCCGGGTGCAAGCTTTGTTATTTGACACCCAGAGGGCAGCTTGCATGTCGAATTTTGTGGTTCCTTGAAGGACTATGAAAGTCAAGGAGGTTATCTATCTAAGCTCCTTGACACTATAGAGCTTTCTAGTAGGGAAATGAGTAACTTTGTGTTGGCGGAAAATCCCGAGATTAATTTTGCCTTTATGACCACGGCCTACTGAATTAAAATGGGTTCTTTGACATGCCAACATCGTATGAACATGCGAGTCGTAATTTTTTGCCGCCTTTCAAAAAAATCACTTACCAAGGCCAGGAGCGAACCTGCAAGCTCGGGGGTTAGTTATCCGACACGATAACCACTCACAACCCGAATCGTCTGGAAGTTCATGGGTAGCGACATTCCAGCTTAGAAGTTGCTGTTTCAGTAACTATATTTTGGTTCCCTGAAGCCCGTATAGTTATGTTGTAATGTACCAGCAATATGTTATATGTAGGGCTAGGATTTTTAGGTAAATACATAATTTTTAAGTAAATACATATTTTAAGCATTTTCTCTATAAATACATAAATTCATGTTTTTCACTTATTAGCACATAAAAAGACATAATAGGCCTATTTTCATTCTTTTTAAATCTGTAAAATCAGACTTTTCAGTTTATTGCATTTTTGTTCTGTGTTACTTCAACGGGGAAGAACCTGTGAGCTATCTAATCTTCATGCAGAGCGTATGTCAGCTTGCAACAGTGTTATTCTTAACTTCTCGCCCCGTGCCACTCACTGTGGAAGTCAGGGATTTCCTTGTCCATAGCCATATTGCACCACGTGCTAGTCCTCCCCCTCCCCCGGCTACCTGGAACCAGTGTCACTCATATGCAGTTCATCTGGCACTGCGAAGTGTAAGGCAGTTCTACGATGCCTAAAGTAAAAACAACTACAAGTTATCGTCTTTTGCAGAATTTAAAGATAATTTTATTCTGATGGGGGCGTTCTGTTCTGCCAACCATGTGGGAAAGCAATAAATGCTGAACAGTGATCTCAAGTTACACAACACCTCAAGGGCAAGACACATATTGCCGCAGTTTTGCGCCTTCTAAGTGTTTCGTGATAATAGTCGGTCATTTGTGATGGACAACCTGAAGATGTATCTCGTTGTGTATTGTAATGCTTCAGCAGTCAGTGACATATGGAATAAATTACATTCGTGAGTACTGCATATTGTTTATATTCCCATCAATAAACTAAATTATAATTAAATATTTTTACTTTTTTTTGTCACATATTTCAGGTATTTTTAATACATAAAAAATAAATATTTCCCCGATTTTTAGCACCTAAAAATCCGAGCCCTAGTTATATGTACTGTATAAAGTAATAATAATAATAATGATGATGATGATGATGATGTACGTCCAACCCTCATCATTCCAGCTTCAGCAAGGCCACGTATGAGATGCGTTTTTTTGTACGTGACGGTGCAGACGTCAAGCTGCTTTCCTCTCACCAAGGCGGACCGGGTTCGATACCCGGTCAATGTATGTAAGATATTCGAAGTGAAATAACACGTCCTGTGGTTCGGATTCCACGTAAGAATTGAGGACCCGTAGCTCATGATGGTGAGATTAACGGTCACGTAAAACTACAAGCTTTCTTCCCTTTATGCGACGGGTGTTTTTACGGCCGGATGTCCTCCCTGGCACAGATCTCATGAGAAGAAGAAATTAATGAAGAATGGTATGAAACTTCAGTCTCAAAAGTCCTAGGTTCCATTCCCAGCTCTAGGATATTTAATTCTACACAGAGGGCTAGAACGTGGTACACTCAGTCTCGTGAGACAGACAGTCCATTGTGGTAAATTACAATAAAACTACGGCTTCAATAAATCCAGCCGATAATGAACATACATTTCATGGAAATATTATGATGATAATAATAATAATAATAATAATAACAAACAGGAAATGTTTTCTGGGGGAACGCGGGGGTACGAGTACCCCTTAAACATTTGAAAACTGTTTAAGAAAAAATATTGGTACATTTGTATCTAGTCCGGCAAATATAACTTCCGACTTGAAAGTTCATCGATCAGCTGGCGTCAACGCGCTCTGTTCACAACAGCTGGAGGAGATTTCAAGGAATCCTCGATTTAAATCGATCGATCGAATCATTTTCTTTTGGTCGGCATTCAGCAGCAAAATCGAAACAATAGGCCATATTATTTTCTGCTCGACAAAAGCTTTGTGTAATTGCTGCCTTATTCGACGAAATTTACTTGTTTAGGCAAAAATAAGTAATATAGGCCTACTCTAACAATCGTAAAAAGGAAGTTCTGTTCTTATAAGCACGCAGGCTAGTGTTTGGAGGTGGGGTAGGTTGTCAGTTTGTGTGTGGTTAGTTTTGAAGGATGAAGAAAATAACGAACTATTTTACATCCAGCCAGCCATCGAAAAATCTGAAGGTTAATGAATTAATAAATTAACCCAAGGCAACCTTTCATTTAACAAGTCAACCCATAAAGTAATAGCCGGACTCTGCAAATTGCCAAAAATTGCAAGGTCATGATGTTTTGTAGACTACAACTGGGAGTACCCCTTAAATATTGTTTAGAAGAAAAGCACTGATAATAATAACAATTCCTTGCAATCCAATGCGATGCTCGCGATTAATCTCATTCTTCTGTACAGGTTCTTCCGGTCTTCTTGCGGCTGGAACCTTTTTCAAATTTTTCACCATGTTCCTAGATATATTTCTGTCAAAAAATTGGACCTTTCCAAATTTGTCTTCGTTTCCTTAATTCATGCTGTAGTGGATTTTTTTCTCTCCAGAAGCCGGGTTTATTAAAAGGTTATTCACAACTGTAGCCTACTGTCAAGTAAATATGTCTTCACTCAATGCCCGTTTCATGCATCTAGGATAATCCCCAAATTAAAATGTGAACACCAGTGACATTGATTGCTTCATCTTAAAAAGGTAACAAGCATTTTCGTTACTTTGTAACTGTTAAATGTAGCAACGTTACAGGTTTAGTAACGTGGTTAACGCAAAATGTAACGGCGTCAGTCACCAAACCCTACGTCTTAAAGAAGGAACAGTAGCAAGGCTCTTTGTCGCAGTGTGCCAACGTACGTTGACGCCATCAAAGAAGGTAATCTGCGTCTTAGACTGGTTCTCTGTTGATGAGAATGAGGGCACCTCCTTACGTGTGTATAATAGATAAATACGTTCTTCTATTACTGGGATAACGACCGGACTTTCTTTGTTGACCGAAGAAGTAAAATCTCGGAGTGTTTTATTTTCTCCGGAATATCACTTCTCATCTACATGGCGCACGTGACACCTGGAATTCAAGGACACCACAAAATTTGTCTCAGGACTAATACCGTGTGCATACATGTTATTATTTGTTTCTTTTCCGGGTTGTTCAGTGGTGTCACTATTATTTACACAGATTACAAGGTTGGGGAGGGGAGCATCATATCAACGTAAAAAAAAAAAAAAATACAATCTGAACAGTGGACGGGTGCCCGAGTGAGAGATTATTTATTTAAGGATTACCGGTACATAAACAAGACTAACAGGTCCCATTTGATGTGGATAATCCGCTCTCTTAGATAAAATAGGCCTACAACATGATCAACAATCATTAAAATTACCGTAACAATGTATTATCTACACTAACCAGCCACGGTGGCCGAGAGTGCTAGCTCGTGCTCAGGCCCGACGAGAGGGAGGGGGAAGTGGGGCTGTAGCCCCGCGGCCCGAGGAGGTAAAATGACTTACTGTCGACCAAAGTATTATGTGTACTCGAGTTTGAAGGTTGTTCGTGAAGTAACCAATAGACCTACATACAATCCAATAACATCAACATTTTCGTCGTTCTATTTTACGTTAGCTCATGTAGGTTTGGAATTTTTAATTTAAATTTTATAATTTTTTATCGCAGTTGGAACACAAAAAGTGCCCGTTTTTAAGCGTGTTTCAACCATGCGTCACATTTAATAATTATCTCACAAACCCGTCATCAGACCGAATCCACATTTTAACACAATATGCATTGGAATGTTGTATAACTGGTTTATTGATTTCAAAATTTTGTGTGTCCAAGAAACAAAGTTGTTATCACTTTTGTAAGGTAACTTTTTCTCGGCTCGGGGTGGTTGGAAATTGTAGTTCTTGGTTGCGTTGTAATCCTTATACGTCACAAAGGTATGCTGTATGATTTGAAATACGTAAATTAATTCACTTATTTTATATCGGTTTGTATTTGTACGGGGAATTAAGACATGGTTCACCAGTTAGCCGCTCCGGTGAAAGCTGTACAACTTTGCCAAGATGGGCTCCATCACGCGTCATGGCGCGCCTCTCTCGGAAGTTACGGGCTCCATATCAGCAACGCTGGCATTGGGAGAGCGTGGGTTTGTATTCCACCTCGGCCGTCCTGAAAATGATTTTCGTGGTTTCCCATTTTCCTTTCAACAGGTAGGCCTATATTACACTAAAACTAAACTGTAGCCCGCCATTAATGCACTGGTAAGGTGTCTCCTGACTACTGCACGATGTGAACTCTCATATGAACAGATAAACAACTTGTAGAAATTATACCCTACCTATGCGTGATGCGGTACCTACAAATACATGATTTATTGAATTTGGCCGTACGATGGGGCGGTATCTGCATCGTGACTCGAGTGAATCTATTACATTGATCGTGAACGCCCCTCATACGGGAAGAAAATGTTATACAGGTTGGTCTGAAACCAAGTGAACAAGGTAGTCTATATTAGCGTTAGAGTAGGGGATTGGTCATGATCCTGTCAGCCTTCGATTGGCGCTCTCAAGCCGGTCCTGTACCATGGACAGAGTTGGCAACATCGGCCCGCAAGGCCCATTTGAATTCGTCTGCGAAGCGATCTGATTGTTTAACTTCAGCAGTTGATAAAATGACGCCGGCGCGAGATATAGACTTTTTAAAATTATTTATCAGTAAGCCTATGACAAATCCTCTAACGCTCATATACCCGATTTACGTTGTTTCCAACCCCGCTGTAGAGATATGGTGGGGACTGTGTTGACGTATATTGATAGTTAAAATTGCTATAGCTATAGTAATCTTCGCTCGTTTAAGCTGAAGGAAGTATCGTGTGATAGATTCATCCTTGATGTACGTAGAGATGAGCATAACACAGGCATTCTGTGTTCGTTGAGAGAGAGAGAGAGGACTATATCCGTATACTGTATGACAACTATTTCATCTTAGGATGGTATCCATCTCAAAAACCCACGCCCACCTCGTTGACAGTCCCAGACCCACTTACTAGTGCCCATACAATACACGCATCAACGACAACAACGCATGTTATCATACAGATTTCATATTCACTTAGGTGCATGTATCTGATGACTACAATAACCCATGCCACTGAATGAAACAGTCAACTTTGTTATTAGGTTGGAAAAAAGGAAGGAAGCTTGTAGTTTTACGTGGCCATTAATCCCGCGAACATGAGCTACGTGATCTCCATTTTAACGTGGAATCCGAACCACAGGACGTCATATTTCACTTCGAAAATATCATATCGAACCCGGTCCGCCTTGGTGAGAGGCAAGCAGCTTGACAACTCCATCACCATGCCTCCACTTGGTCGTAGACACCTGCGCATGAATATATATGACTGATCAAATGCAAAATAAACTGCATACCGGTACCGTATATATTTATAAGTGTCGAGATACATCAGCATTTCTTAAATATATGGTACAGGTATCCATTAAATATACACATACATTTTCATGAACTTCCCAAGTCTATTACGGTATTTGCCAACACTTCTTAGGTTGAGTTTCCAATAGAGTCTTCTTCTACTGATGAGAGGATAAGTGGTTTGAACTTGATCAGCTCCATAGAAGTTTCCCTCTTTCTCCTTAACAGCTGCCTTGCTTTAATGCAAGGTCAACTACACTATCTTCCCGAGGGCCTTGGTCTCGTGCTTTCACACGTCGGTCGCCGCATTCTCATCTGCGAGCATTGTTCCAGTACGTACGGTATTTGGCCTTTCACTCTGCTAGTCTGCGCTCGCACCACTTTCTACTGGCCTGCTGGTTTCCGCATAGCTCTTACCTAAACCAATGTAATCAGAGTTCAGAGGTTACGATCGTCAAGAATCATGTTATGAATGGAGCAAGAGACATCCCAACTGACAAATGACGTATACAGGTCGACAGGGGTGTAATAACCCCTCAAAAATTTCTGGTACCGTGGTGATTTTGAGCGACAGAACATCCAGGTCATCTGTCCCTAAGAACATACACTTATGCTAGCGTATTTTAGATAGCGGAATGTTAAATTTCGAGAGAGAAAGAAACCGAAACATAAATATACGGTATAGCTGGGGAGGATTTCCCCTAGTCCACAATACATACGATGGATAGCGAGATCAACAGGCTATAGTATGAGATTGAGCATTTTTTCTGATTAAGGTTCCTTCGTAGATCCGCAGGTTCTCATACTCGGTTAATATGTAGTCCTGGTCACTCTAACCTGTGCCCATTGGGTGTGTGTTCTGACGGTTCAATGTTGTCCCCACCAATAGACGGTAGAAATAAGTAGAACCCTGCGCGGACGCGGATATCCGCAAAATATTTCGCCATGCGGATATAGTTTGCATAGCTTTGCGGATAATGTTTGGACTAAATTTGCGGATACTAAGACACGGATGTTTATGCAATATATTTTTCCGTTACGGTATGTTTTTTTTTTTTTCATGACAAATGTAAGATGATTTATGCTAATCTCATTCAAATAATGTCATTTAGCACAATTAACGCTCCGAATTGAAAAGGGCTGTAATTCTGGCTGTGTAACGTTCATTTTAAACATAGCACATGACATACATAGCTTAGGGGAACGACTTTCTCCTCAAACGTCCAAAGTGTTGCTTTAATATTTTTTTCTAATTAAAACTATTATTGTAATGCCAGTAGATTCGGATAAAAGTCGTGCGGATGCTGTTAATGTTTTGTTTATCAGTGCACGGCTCTAGACATAAGCAGAGCCATGGAGAGCAAGATTGGGCCCTGTGGCTAATATTTCCCGCCCTTCCCCTCTCCCTCGATCTTGCTGCTCTCTGTGTCCCTTTCTAAATTGCAGGTACATTTTTAAGACCCTAAATATGTGTGGAATTTTCTACATTAGAAACTAGTCGAAAATTTGTTTCTTAACGGTGACAATTCCCGACCTCAAATATTTAAATTTCTTGCTCTGCTGAATATGTTCTGTAATATATCATTGTTGCTGTTTGAAACTTCAGTCTTTTGACTGGTTTGATGCAGCTATCCATGACTCTGTCCTGAGCTAATCATTTCATCTCTACATAGCTACCACACCTTACAACGGAGGCATCGTTTGGCATACATGAAAATTATTTATAATTTGACATGAAGGTTAGAAACATAATGAAGTGCCTGTGGTGTCCCTAGGAAGAAGTCGCTGAATTCACCTCTGTAAGATGTTTGTGGGCATTCTTGAACTAGGTGCCGAACAGTCCGTCTTTCAGCACCACACTCACAACATGATGAAGATCTTTTCCTCCACTTGTACAGGAGAACTCTGCATACACCGTGATTGGTCCGGATTCTATTAAATTTTGATCAGGTCTTTCTAGGCTGAGTGAACCCCGGCACCTTCTCAGTTATGCATGGCATTACTGAACTCTCTGGAGGGGCAAACGAATTCCAATCAGAAGACCATCTCTCAGTCAGGTTGAATCTGTTGGTTGCAAGATTCTCCACTGTGCAGATAGGTGGATGTCTTGAACGTAATAGTTTCACATGTAGATCAGCAATGTCTCCATGGATAGGTAGTTGTTTGTTGGTCTGGATCTTTCTATATTCTCCTATCAAAATGTTGCATCGCCGCAAATGAGGTGGTGGGATGTGGCTGAGAATAGGAAGCCATTGTGTAGGAGTTGACATAATTGTTCCTGTTATCATGCGCATGGTGTTATTCATATTGTACATCTATTAATCTTACATGTGGACTACTTATCCACACCGGAGCACAATACAGAATAAACTAAACCTAGAGCTGATCAACGGAGTGTAGTTGCATTGGCACCCCAAGTGATGCCACATAATTTCCGCAAGATGTTGTTTCTTGTCTTCATTTGGTAGAAGTCATTTGTAGGTGTCTTGGGACGACTGTTATGGTGAAGGAGGATGTTATTGAAGTAAACTGTAAGTTCGCTTGTTGCCATTTTATTGTTCAGGTGGAAGCAAGCAACTTCGGTCTTAGTAGTTGTGCTTGGCTGAAGACTCCATTTTAGAAAATAATCTCCCAATCTAACCTTAGTCTACCCATACAGTTCTTGCCCTCGACATTTCCTCGTCTATAATTAAGTTTGCTATTCCTGGGTCTCTTAGTATATGTACTACCAACCTATCTCCTCTCTTCATTAGCAGTCACCAGAAACATCTCTCCTCTTCCACTCGTCTTAATACTGGTACCTCTTCATTTGTAACCCTATCTACCCATCTGACCATCATTCTCCTGTAACACCCCATTTCAAACACTTCCATTCTCCTCTTTTCTGCTGCTCCAACATTGCAAGTTTTATTTCCATAGAGCATCACGTTCCAGACAAAGGCTTTCATAAATGACTTCCTGATACCGAAATCTATATTCAACAGATTCCTCTTAATAGCGATTTGGATAGAGAAATCAACAGGTTAGTATACGATTGAGAGTTTTTTCTGATTAAGGTTTCATACAAATTTGGAGAGTTGTCCCTCTGAACAGATCACTGATCTCAAAGACACAATATGATAAACATTTTGGAATAGGTAATTATTGATGGAAGATAATGTTTAGAAGTTTCAAAAATTAAGAATCTAACAAACTTTAAAATTTTTCAAGACTATTTTAGCTCATCAAGAAATACAAAATGTATTCGATCGTCTTCAAACAGAAATGAACTTTTAAACATTTTCCATGGACTTATATTTTGTCTCACAAGGCAAAAAGAACATTTAAGATAACTACTTCATGTTCCTCAGTTGACCCAGGCCCCAGGGCTACAGTCCCATCTGCCCCTCCTTCTCGTCGGGCCTGGACATAAGCACCAAGCAGGCTCGAGCATTCCTTGCCTTTCCCTTCTGTATTAGGCAACCCATACTGATTTGTCAGTTCTGCAGGTGGCCTCCACACAGCGCAAGCTTTACCAGCTATCAGGAGCCAGCACTACTTCGCTGGACAATGTTATTCATGTAATACGTTTGTTTACAAGTTAACAGTAAATATAATAAAATTTATATAACCATAAGTCAATATATATTGTACTTTAATATCTTACCAGTTTCAGTCACATTGTGACCTTCCTCAGCGTAATTTAGGACATGAAAAGGTGCAAGAACATATACTTAATATAAATTTGCCATAACAGAGGATTTTATCGAAAATTCTAAAAATATTCTTTGTCCAAAAGCTCACACATTAAAATTAAGAAAAAAGAAACAGATCTGTTATAAAATGTGTTAAGTAAGAAAAAAATTAAAATTATAAGACCTGATAAAAACAGCACGGAATAGAAGAGATGTAGATGTGAAACTATATAAGTGGAAATAGCTAGGTTAGAACTGACAGTTTGGTATGTATTTGTGAAGTAATGGAGAAATAATGGAATGAAAACGTTGAAAAACATCGCCTAAGGCAATCCATTTCGACCACTTTATATAGTTTCTTGGCAACTAAATAACCAATACATTTCTTGCCCAATCATAACATTACCTCGTAACACTTTTTAGAATTTTCGATAACATCCTCTGTTATGGCAAATTAATATTAAGTATATGTTCTTGCACCTTTTCATGTCCTAAATTACGCTGAGGAAGGTCACAATGTGACTGAAACTGGTACGATATTAAAGTACAATATATATTGACTTATGGTTACATAAATTTTATAACAATTACATTGTCAATAAGGAATCGGGCTATCATGGTCATTTTTATGTCATTTTATACAGTACATATTATTATTTAACTTGCTATGACACTTTACCACCATCTTGTGTTAAAGGTAAGAGTTAACAATTCGTTAAGCATGTTGAAGTCTGTTAATGTGTACAAATAACTGTAACGCGAGCAGACACACAATTCATTCTTTCCCACCAACAGACAAGCTTCACAGACATCCCCAGTAAAAAAAACTCAGAGTTGCAATATTTCATTCATATGCTGGCCAGCGCACTGTCAACATGTCCTTGAAGTGACTGGTGAGATTGAACTCGTTGAGGGTTTGTCATACATTTGGCATCTTCCAGGGACAGATGATCTTGCTGTTCTGCCCCTTAAAGCAACAATAACATATCTGGCACTCTCAATGGACAGGGAAGGTACAAGTGACAGACAAAATTGCAGTGGCATAAAGAACCATTTGCAATTTTCTGCTACCTATCCTAATAGGCCATAACCAGCATACTGTTAGGAAATAAGTTAATGCTGTGAAGGTCTGCAGTAGACTGAACGATGTGACAAGCTTTTCTCTAGCATCTCCCTTGTTCAGCGCAATGTTCCCATTTTCTGGTCTAAACCAAGAACATCGACAAAATGTTTCCCCTTTGTTGTATCCTATTTATGATAGCACCTGTGGTTTCAGAACTAAAGCTCAAATCGATCAGCTCCGGGCGGAGCATTGGAAAAGTTTGTAGGAGAAGCAAGTGTATGATCCCCCCCTCTCGCGCACCTGTTATTTGGATACATTTATAATGTTCACACAATTTAGATAATATTGAAAGCACGTGCAGGAGCCTGACTGGGTTCTTGAGAAGAGCTTGCAATGTCACAGTATGACACTACAGGGTCTTTCATATAAAATAAGAGTGCCAAGCAGTGGCTTTGTTAACCGCTGCTGCGGTCACCTTGGCCGAGCTTTTGGCGCGCCAAGGCCCCCTGCTTTAAGCGTGTGTACAATCCTATATGATGCAGCGGCCTTGCTAGCGTGTGTACAATGCTGAAATCTTACTTTAGTTAGTTATTGTTGATGAAACCGATACCCCTATAGTATTGAAAGCGCGCACATAGTACATACGATGGCTGTTTTTTTTTTTTTTTCAAGTTCCGATGGACTGTATAAAAATAACAGATTGACATTACCAAACTTGACCTTGCAATAAGCGTGCAGTTGCTCAGTCGCCAGTCTAAACCTCAAGTGCTAACATGGTGAGACAGTTATCATTGCAACATCGTATGTTTTTATGTAAAACTTATTTTAAGTACCAGTCGGCTCGGCGGGTACGTGATGCATTTGTTCAGCAATTTCCCGATGAAGTGCCATCTTCACTATACCAGATCCAAAACAACTGTGAACATGAGGGAGGAGCCAGATTCAGTCACTCACTCGCGCCAGCCAATAGCATAGCGCGGCGTTGCCTAGTTAACTCAACTACCTGGGCTCGCTGCGCCGTACGAAATCGTTATTTCTCTCCGTGCACGAAAATAATTAATTATGCAATTATTTTGATGACCCTATGTTACAGAGCTAAAAATTTTGAAAATTTTGACGATACGACCAGCCATTCGGGAGATAACATCTGCCCTTGAACTGAAGGCATAATTAGAGAAGGAATTATTTAGGTGTTGAAATATTTAGGTTCACTAGGGTAGATAACGAAGAGTGACGGTATTGATGTATCAATTCAGTAGTGGAGCTTTAACAAGTGCTGAAAGCTGAAGTTTTGAACTCATAACAATGTCCCTTAGCAAGCCCCGTGGCAGCCGAACAGTTTTACACAGCCAGGCAAGAAATATAATTTTCAGGGTATATGGCCTTTAAAAGAAGCTTTCGAATACAGAAGTAAGTGAAAACAAAATCTGGTAACCTGTGTTATTGTGGTATCAGCAATTATGTTTTTATTTGTAATTGAGTCGAATAAAACTCACCTCTTCACAGTTTTACCTCACGAGGCACAGTGTATGTAGCCAGTTCTAACCCTGAGACCAGAAGTAAACGACATGATTGAGCCGTGAATCGAATCCGGACCTCACGGGTTGTTGTTGATGATTGTTTTAGGGGCTTTGCGACATCGTGGTCATGTAGCCCCGTGTATTTGGGTGTGTGGAATTTGCCTGATAACCTGTGTAACTGTGATGTCTGTACTAGTGTGTGTATTTGTAAGTCAGGTAGGATTTGGGTACGAAGCGGCCATGGCACGTTAGGTACCATCCCGGCATTTGCCTGGATTAGAAGTGCGAATCCACAGAAAAACCACTTCCAGGATGGTTTAGATAGGAATCCAACTCACATCTTCCCAGTTTTGCTTCACGAGGCTGAGCGTACCCCGTTCCAGCTCTCAGACTAGAATTTAATTGCTTGGCAGAGCTGGGAATCGAACCTGGACCTCCTGGGCCACAGCCAAGAGTGCTGGTTGCTACACCAGGAGGTGGACACTAGCACAAATAACGTTTGTGTGATATCTGCCTCATATCACATTGTGCGCACTCCGTTGTGAGCATAGATATTCGTAGGATTAGGCCCCCCAGCTCGTACATGTTCTTACATTCGGAGCGCGATGTGTTCACGGAACAGGTCGTGCGTATACTGCGAGCGTAGAGCTGTATCATCTCTGCTGTGGCTACAGTGCCCAGCTGGACGCACGCTACTGGGCTAGCCCATGTTCACAGTTGTTTTGGGTCTGGTATAGCACAGATTCACGTAATTGCAAATAAGTTTGACGATACTAGCTCGGTGCTCAATAAAAAACATGCCCGCTCACGAACAGTTTTAACAGAGGATGAGCTAGATGACATTGGCGAGAATCTTGAACGGTCTCCGAATAAATCACTCACAAAATTAGCACAAGTAGAAGTTTCGGTTTCATCACCAATAACTAACTAACTAACTAACTAAAGTAAGATTTCAGCATTGTACATACGCTAGCAAGGACGCTGCATCATATAGGATTGTACACACGCTTAAAGCAGGGGGCCTTGGCGCGCCAAAAGTTCGGCCAAGGTGACCGCAGCAGCGGTTAACAAAGCCACTGCTTGGCACTCTTATTTTATATGGAAGACCATGTATTTTTTCTGTCTACCACACTACCCTTTCTCACCAGGCATCTTACTCCAGCGGGACTCAAACCCGCCATCTCCAGCTTTGTACACTGGTGATCTGACCACGGAGCTATTTTCTTCTTCTGTTAAAGTCTCCGCTCCATGAAAGCAACGAGAGACTTATCATTTGCCGCATGTATCCTGTTGGTACCAATAAAATTGTGCATGTTACTCAACCAAGACCTTCTTCGGCCACGTCTACGTGTACCATCAATTTTCCCTTGCAGAACCAGTTGCAAAATTCTAATACTTCTTGCCAAAGTACTCCAATTTTCATTTCCAAGCTATAATAAGGGAACACTAATTCTCACAATGGTGACAAATGATACATCTTGGAATCAGGGCTCTAGTTATAAATATATGCTCTCATGAAGGTTGGGACTGCCTGTTTTTATAGCAACAGGAGTGATTCTTTACTTTGATTTACTTAGACGCATACAACTGAAGTACTGAATTGGAAGAACTCGTCAGCCCTGCAATATATAGTTTTGAGCGGCAGAATACCTTGTTGCCCCCCGCCCTAATGAGGCTGGGAACTCATACAGGGCTATAACAGTTAAGAGCTATTGGACTGGACTGTTGGGGTGAATGCCCACCTGGTGGTTTGTCCAGCTGTGGAGACTGTCCTTATTTTCATTTTTAACTCTCCCTTCGCCTGTACTTGTCACTGTGTGTGTTCTTTTCCCATGTATCAATTCTTATTATTAGGGCTCTGATTTTTAGATGCTAAAAATCAAGAAAATATTTATTTTTTATGTATTAAAAAACATGAAATATGTGGCTAAAAATAAAAATATTTAATTATAATTTAGTTTATTAATGTGAATATAAACAATATGCAGCACTCACGAATGCAATTTATTCTATGTCTCACTGACGGCTCAAGCATTACAATACAAAACGAGATACATCTTCAGGTTCTCCATCACAAATGACTGACGATTATCGCGAAACACTTCTACTGAAAGCGCGAAACTGCGGCAATATGTTTCTTGCCCTTGAGGTGTTGTGTAACTTCAGATCACTGTTCATCCTAGATTGCTTTCCCACATGGTTGGCAGAACAGAACGTCCCCATCAGAAGTAAAATTATCTTTAAATTCTGCAACAGAAGTTGTAGTTGTTTTTACTTTAGGCATCGTAGAACTGCCTTACACTTCACAGTGCCAAAAATGAACTGCATGTTCCAGGTAGGTGGGGGAGGGGGAGTTCTATCACGTGGTGCAATATGGCTATAAATCCCCGGCTTCCACAGTGAGTGGCACGGGGCGACAAAGTTAAGAATAACACAGTTGCAAGCTGACATACGCTCTGCATGAAGATCAGATAGCTCACAGGTTCTTCCCCGTTGAAGTAACACAAAACAAAAATGCAATAAACTGAGAGATCTAGCACAATGATTTTTTTTTAGTAATTTTTTTTATGTGCTAATAAGTGCCATAAAACAAGAGACTATTATAGGACATTTAAACAATACCAATCAAAATTTACTCCCCCTACTCTTTTGATGAAGGATACGAACGGACAGGTGGCCCATAATGATTATGACAATGCAATAATTTTGGCCGATTACTTCATAAAATTACTTAATAGTGATGAACCTGAAGATTCTTTTGAATTCGATCCCTATCCTAGAAATAAAACATCCCTGGAAAAGATCATACCGCCAGTTTACGATGAAGTGCGTACAGCGATTGATTCACTTAAGAATTTTAAAGCGGCAGGAGAGAATAAAGTAGTAGCAGAACTTTGGAAGAATGCTAATGTACAGACTATTCATAACCTACATAAACATCTTATTGACATTTGGAATACAGAAAAATTGCCTGAAGAGTGGAATATTGCAATTATACACCCCATACACAAAAAGGGCGATAGATCAGATCCTAGCAATTATCGAGGGATATCGTTGCTGGATGTCACGTATAAGATTTTTTCAAAGATTTTATATTCCAGAATTCACGAACAACTTGATAATGAACTTGGTGAATATCAGGGTGGTTTCCGTCCAGGACGAAGCTGTCCAGATCAAATTATCAGTCTCAAATGGATTATAAAACATCACAGGATTAGGAGAAAAGATTTAGTGATCACATTCGTTGATTTTCAAAAAGCTTATGATAGTATCCATCGCGAATCTCTATTGAATGTCCTTACTGAATTTGGTTTACATCGAAAACTTGTTAACCTTATTGCGGTCACTCTTAAGAATACTAAATCTAGAGTTAGGTTTAGAAGTGAAACCTCCGAGTCATTTGAAATCCATACTGGTCTTCGGCAGGGAGATGGATTATCTCCATTGTTGTTTAATTGTGTGCTGGAAAAAGTTATGCGTCACTGGAATAAGGTTTGTCCACCGAATGTTAAGATTGGAAAAAATGCTCGACTAAATTGTCTCGCCTTTGCAGATGATCTAGCATTATTAGCAACTAGTATCGAAGAAGCTCAATTTCAGGTGGAGGAATTGGAACGATTAACAGCAAAGGTTGGGTTGAAAATTTCCTTTGAGAAAACAGAAATTATGCCATCTTTTCAAGTTGACACACCACATATTGTACTGCATAATGCCCAGAAAATAAGGAATGTGAAATAATTTAAATATCTTGGTGAGATCATCACTTGGAATGCCAATGAGAGAGCATCAACAGATAGTAGGACACTAAAATTGCGACGAGCACAACAGATTACCTGGCCAACATATAAGAAACAGTCTCTTTCGATTAATGCTAAACTTCGACATTATTTCTCCGTCGTTAAGCCAGAAGCAACATATGCAAGTGAAACTTTATTTAAACTAAACACCCGATCAACAACTGACAAACTACAGAAGGTTGATAGACGGATTCTTCGGACAATACTCAATAAAAAACACCAGGTTGAGGGCCAGTGGAGACTTTCCCAATTCAATACTTTACAAGGAAAATGAATCAATCATTGACACGATGCGAAAACGAAGGATTGCGTTTTTTGGACACATATCCCGCTTGCCAAATACTAGACTCTTGAAACAACTTTTTGACTTCTTTTGGAATAGTAAAACAAAAATCACATGGTTTAAAGAAATACAAATGGATTTAGACGAATTGAAAATTACTAAGCACCAAATTGAACATAGAGAGGAGAAACGGCTTCTGAATAACAAATACACTCGACTAACATTCAAAATTTCACAGCGTAAGCAATATGTTATATCTGCCGAAGAACGGGCTGCAAGATCTTCCAGAATGAAGAAGTATTGGGAAAGGAAAAAATTATCAAGATTTAAGAACTGAACTTACTGTAGTATTTGAAGACTTTGTATTTTTGTAAGGTTTGATTTTGGTGCTCCAATGTGGGTGTAAACAGTGTAAATAAAATAAATAAGTGAAAAGCAGGAATTTATGTATTTATAGAAAAAATGCTTAAAATATGTATTTACATAAAAAATATTTATTTACCTAAAAATCCGAGCCCTACTTATTATAGTGAAGGAAGCTGCGCGCTCCGTACTCACTTTACGAGCCGGCGCTGTCACATATGTTTCCATCTAGTCAGTGACCTCCGCACAGCCCACACCGTACTGCAAGGTAAGATCAGCACGTTGTTCGGACGGTTCTCGAGCTTAGTTTCGTTAATTTAATATCCTCAGTTTGTCCGTAACGTTCTATTTTTTCTTTCATGGTTTTACAGACAGGAATCTTAAGACGAATTGGGATTGGTCATCAGGCCCGGTTCCTTCTTCTCCCTCACTTGATCGTAAGCCAAAATTAGTCAATACACATTACGGGTTCCGTTTTTTGAGATTTCAGATCATCGTTCTGTTGTCTAATTTCTGTTTCCTTTTTCATTTTTGGACAGACTTGGGGCGCAAGGAGAGCACAAATTATTTCACAGGCTGTCCCAACAATGAAGAAAACCTCTGTCAAATAAGATCAGGTTACATAATCAAGCTCGCATCGAGATGAACAAAGCGACAATCTGCATGAATTCACATGACGCAATAGTCACAATAGATGTTTTATAGTGCTGTTAATGTTTTAATATTTTTACGTGGCAAAACTGCCCCATCAAGAAAATGTCATACAGGAAATGACATAATCAATGACACAATATACACACATCAAAAAAAGTTTTGCATCACCTCGGTTCCAAGAGTTCCGGAACCGTTAAATACAAAGGGAATAGAGATCAACACAAACAACATTTCAGCTCGTTTTATTGCTCATGAGACCCACACATTGCATGTTGTACCATCATACAGCTAGACTTTCAGCATTTGTGGTCCAGATTGCAGTACACACCACTACCTCTAATACCCAGTAGCACGTCCTCTTGCATTGATGCATGCCTGTATTCGCCTTGGCATACTATCCACAAGTTCATCAAGACACTGTTGGTCCAAATTGTCCCACTCCTCAACGACAATTCGGTGTAAATCTCTCAGAGTGGTTGGTGGGTCAAGACGTCCATAAACAGCCCTTTTCAACATATCCCAGGCATGTTCGATAGGGTTCATGTCTGGCGAACATGCTGGCCACTGTAGTCGAGCGATGTCGTTATCTTGAAGGAACGCATTCACAAGATGTGCACGATGAGGTCGAGAATTGTCGTCCATGAAGACAAATGCCTCTCCAATATTCTGCCGATATGGTTGCACTATGGGTCGGAGGATGTCATTCAGGTATCGTAAAGCCGTTTCGGAGCCTTCCATGACCACCAGTGGCGTACGTCGGCCCCACATAATGCCACCCCAAAACATCAGGGAACCACCACCTTGCTGCACTCGCTGGACAGTGTGTCTAAGACGTTCAGCCTGACCAGGGTGCCTCCAAACACGTCTCCGACGATTGTCTGGTTGAAGGCATTTGCGACACTCATCGGTGAAGAGAACGTGATGCCAATTCCGTGGGGTCCATTCAGCATGTTGTTGGGCCCATCTGTACCGCGCTGCATGGTGTCGGGGTTGCAAAGCTGGACCTCGCCATGGACGTCGGGAGTGAAGTTGCGCATCATGCAGCCTATTGCGCACAGTTTGAGTTGAAACACGACGTCCTGTGGCTGAACGAAACGCATTATTCAACATGGTGGCATTGCTGTCAGGGTTCCTCCGAGCGGCAATCCGTAAGTAGCGGTCATCCACTACAGTAGTAGCCCTTGGGCGGCCTGAGCGAGGCCTGTCATCGACAGTTCCTGTATCTCTGTACCTCCTCCATGTCCGAACAACATCGCTTTGGTTCACTCTGAGACGCCTGGAAACTTCCCTTGTTGAGAGCCCTTCTTGACACAAAGTAACAATGCGGACGCGATCGAACTGCGGTATTGACCTTCTAGGCATGGTAGAACTACAGACAACATGAGCAGCGTACCTTCGTCCTGGTGGAATGACTGGAACTGATCGGCTGTCGTACCCCCACCGTCTAATAGGCCCTGCTCATGCATGGTTGTTTACATCTTTGAGCAGTTTTAGTGACATCTATGAACAGTCAAAGGGACTGTATCTTGGATACAATATACACAGTCAACGTCTATATGCCGGAGATCTGGGAACCGAGGTGATGCAAAACTTTTTTTGATGTGTGTACAATTTGCTCACATTGTAACAACAAGTCATGTTTGAAACAGGCTTCCTCAAACTTGATGCAGCATTTATACAGAGTTATTTCACAGTGTTTTTTAGTGTGTTTTGTAGTGTTTTTTAACATGTTTGTTTGCAGTTTATGTTTGCATGTTTTTTATTTGATGAAATGAGATGTACAAAGATTGATTGTCTAATACTACTTAAGTCAGGGTTGATGAAGGGCCAAGAAGAATAGCTCGAAACATGTCCCCTATCTAAATGTTTTGAAAATAAAAGGTATTGATAGACGGAGTTTTTCTTCGAATTGTGGCATGAAAAAATAGTTGCCATGACTTATGACTCGACCTTCGTATGTATTTAATCAGATGATAGTTTTTTCAGGTTACTTTTGCATGTGCCTGCAATTGGAATTATAGTGTGTTGACCGGCTGAAAACTGCAATATTAATTACCAAACTAGATTATCACCTTGTCTTCTGGTTCCTGGATTTGTGGTCAGTAGTATGCTTGCAAGCCGTGTTGCCAAATGCGTAATACTTTTCATCCGGTTGTCTCCTAAAGTACACACATTTTTCACGTCTTTCAGCGCTTCCCAGCCTGAGGAATTTTATGCCCCTGGCTGCCTAGTAATACACCACCCACCCAGTGCATGAGGGATTTGTGAGGTGAAATGTTTCATCCATTGGTTTGAATTTCACGTAAAAAGGTGGTCTCCTGGCTTATGATTGTATGATTAATGGTCGCTTAAAATACAAGCTTCCTTCACTATAAGAAGTAGGGCTCGGATTTTTAGGTAAATAAATATTTTTTTATGTAAATACATATTTTAAGCATTTTTTCTATAAATACATAAATTCCTGCTTTTCACTTATTTATTTTATTTACACTGTTTACGCCCACATTGGAGCACCAAAATCAAACCTTATAAAAATACAAAGTCTTCAAATACTACAGTAAGTTCAGTTCTTAATTCTTGATAATTTTTTCCTTTCCAGATACTTCTTCATTCTGGAAGATCTTGCAGCCCGTTCTTCGGCAGATATAACATATTGCTTACGCTGTGAAATTTTGAATGTTAGTCGAGTGTATTTGTTATTCAGAAGCCGTTTCTCCTCTCTATGTTCAATTTGATGCTTAGTAATTTTCAATTCGTCTAAATCCATTTGTATTTCTTTAAACCATGTGATTTTTGTTTTACTATTCCAAAAGAAGTCAAAAAGTTGTTTAAAGAGTCTAGTATTTGGCAAGCGGGATATGTGTCCAAAAAACGCAATCCTTCGTTTTCGCATCGTGTCAATGATAGATTCATTTTCCTTGTAAAGTATTGAATTGGGAAAGTCTCCACTGGCCCTCAACCTGGTGTTTTTTATTGAATATTGTCCGAAGAATCCGTCTATCAACCTTCTGTAGTTTGTCAGTTGTTGATCGGGTGTTTAGTTTAAATAAAGTTTCACTTGCATATGTTGCTTCTGGCTTAACGACGGAGAAATAATGTCGAAGTTTAGCATTAATCGAAAGAGACTGTTTCTTATATGTTGGCCAGGTAATCTGTTGTGCTCGTTGCAATTTTAGTGTCCTACTATCTATTGATGCTCTCTCATTGCATTCCAAGTGATGATCTCACCAAGATATTTAAATTTCTTCACATTCTTTATTTTCTGGGCATTATGCAGTACAATATGTGGTGTGTCAACTTGAAAAGATGGCATAATTTCTGTTTTCTCAAAGGAAATTTTCAACCCAACCTTTGCTGGTACAGATATCCATCGGAGGCACAACACCAATCATTGATGTAACTCTTTTCCGCACCTCACATAAAAGGCGACGTACCCCTTTAAAATACATCCTGAAATAGGCATAGAAGGGCGAGACAAAGCTCATTTTCAGCCCCTCAATGCGAGAAAGGCCCTAAAACCGACAGTTTTTGAGATATTCACAGGAAACTAATTTCATTTAATAAACTAATGGAATAATGCAAGCCTGTAACCATGGCAACAGAATCTCAGAGGTCCATCTATTTCTGTAAGGCGCAATGCAATTCCATTAATTACATTAGTGTGAAAGTTTGCTATAAGGTTATCACGGCACCAAATTAAGCTGTAAAATTCATCAATAAGTATAATGCGATTCAGGGGGTCAAGGGGTACTCGAGAATATTTTCACTCGATTTACACACGCGGGTGTAGTACAGAGGTCCATTATATCCCTGTTCCTATATTATATTATTGTTATACTATGGCATCCATCCTTAAGCTTTGCTGGTACGAGGGACTCCAAAACTTCCTTAATAACGCCTCCTTGAATTTGTCCATCGTTACACCAAAGAAGTATTTTCTATCTAAATTGCATTTTGTAAATATTGTCAATTCAAATAACAGTACAGTAAGTATGTAGTTAGTTTTAGTTGTAAGTAGGTAGTTAGTCTATTAGATATATGTCATTGTTCTATTAGACTGTGGTGTGTGTGTGTGTGTCTGGTAGCAGTTGCATTGTTTATTAGTTATAGTTCATTGTTTCAGTAGACTGTGATGTGTGAGGGTGCATGTGAGTGTGCCTGGTGACAGACTGTTTTAGTGGTAGTATTTGTTGTTGGTGGTGTCATTCATTTAATCATTGCCCCCAGAGGAGTGCGTCAGGCCTCGGCAGCCGGCACAGTTCATATCCTCGCCGCTAGACGGGGGCTTCATTCATTCCATTCCTGACCCGGTCGGAGACTGGAAGCAGGCTGTGGATTTTCATTTTTTCATTTGTTGTTGGTGGAACTTGAGTTTTTTTTGTTAGTAGAATTTTGGTATTTAATTGTTAGTACGGTTGAAGGTTAGTATTTTTGTTAGTAGAATTGCTCTTTACTTATTCTGAAAGGGAGTAGCAGCCTTTCAGAATAAATCAAATCTTTACTAGTCTTATAGACGGTTAAGATATTGATAATATAAGCCAAATAATGGCTACACTGCGTCCTGCTGCACGGCTGAAAGCAACGGGAAACTACAGCCGTATGCTATTCCCGAGGATATGCACCTCTCTATGCATAATTATATGTGATGATGGCCTCCTCCCTTGTAAAATTTCAATCCGGAGGTAAACTAGTCCCCCGTTCGGATCTACGGGTGGGGACTACTCGAGAGGGGGTTAACATCACAGAAGTGACAAAGAGGAAATCTGACATTCTACGGATCGGAGCGTGGAATGTTAGAAGTCTGCTAGGAAGTGGAAGGTTAGAAAACTTAGAAAGGGAAATGGATAGGTTGAGGTTGGATTTGGTTGGGATTAGTGAAATGCGCTGGCAGGAAGAACAGGACTTTTGGTCAGGAGACTATAGGGTCATTAGCACTAAATCAAACAATGGCCAAGCAGGGGTTGGCCTCATATTGAGTAGGAAACTTGGACAGCGGGTGGAATATTATGAGCAATATAGTGAACGGATTATTGTAGCAAAAATCAATACTAAACCTACCTGCACCACAGTGGTACAAGTCTATATGCCTACCAGTCAAGCTGATGATGAGGATGTTGAAAAGGTCTACGAAGAAATAGACGAAATTCTGAGGTATATCAAGGGTGATGAAAATGTTATAGTAATGGGAGATTGGAATGCTGTGGTAGGAAAAGGGAGAGAAGGGAAGATAGTAGGAGATTTCGGATTAGGTGAAAGGAATGATCGAGGAAGCAGGCTGGTAGAATTCTGCACCGAGCATGAATTGGTCATAGCTAACACCTTATTCAATAACCACAATAGAAGAATATACACATGGATGAGACCAGGAGATACAGGGCGTTACCAAATCGACTTCATTATGGTCAAGCAGAGGTTTCGAAACCAGATTTTGGATTGAAAAACATATCCTGGTGCTGACATAAACCCTGACCACAAACTGGTTGTAATGAAATGCAGATTAAAGTTGAAGAAACTGAAGAAAAGTCAAAAGCCAAAAAGGTGGGTAATAGACAGACTGAAAGAGAAGGATGTAAACGAAAGATTCAAGAAGAGTATAAAGGAAGGACTAATGAAAAACCCTAAACAAACTTCAATTGCAGACGAATGGGCACTTTTGAAGAATGAAATAACAAAATCCGCAGAAGAAAACATTGGTAGGAAAGGAAGAATAGGTAGAAAACCGTGGATCACTCAGGATATACTAGAATTGATGGATGAAAGGCGGAAACACAAGAATGTAAGAGATGAAAAGGGGAAAGCAGAATACCGACGTCTGAGAAATGAGGTTAACAAGAAGTGCAAGGAAGCGAAAGAAGAATGGTTGAAAGAGAAATGTGCAGGTATAGAAAATTGTCTGAAATTAGGAAAAGTAGACACAGCTTATCGAAGGATTAAGAATACTTTTGGGGAAAAGAAGACTAAGTGCTGTAATATTAAGGACACAAATGGAAAGCCTCTAACAGATAGGGAAGAAAAGGTTGAGAGATGGAAAGCTTACATAGAGAGTTTGTATAAGGGAAAGGAGATTGAGAATCATGTAATGGAAAGGGAGGAGGAAATTGATGAGGATGCGAAAGGAGATTTAATATTGAGATCAGAATTTGATAGAGCTTTGGAAGACTTAAGCAGGAACAAAGCACCAGGCATAGATGATATACCGATTGAGTTGCTATGCTGCATAGGAGATGAAGGTCTGATCAGGTTATTTCACTTGGTGTGTAGGATTTATGAGGCAGGTGAGGTACCCCCTGATTTCAGGAAGAATGTAATCATCCCTATACCAAAGAAAGTGGGAGCTGACAGATGTGAAGATTACCGTACAATCAGCTTGATTACTCATGCTTCAAAGATCCTGTCTAGAATAATTTACAAGAGGATTGAAAGCCAGATAGAAACGGAGTTGGGTGAAGACCAGTTTGGTTTCAGGAGAAATGTAGGAACAAGGGAAGCTGTACTAAGTCTTAGGCTGATTTTGGAAGGTAGAATAAGGAAAGATAAGAGAACGTTCATGGCTTTTGTAGACTTAGAAAAGGCTTTTGATAACGTTGATTGGACTAAATTGTTTGACATTTTGAAATCGATTGGAATAAAGTACAGGGATAGGAGGGTGATATACAATCTGTACAGAAACCAGACAGCAGTCATTCGAGTTGAAGGACATGAGAGAGAAGCTGGTATTCAGAAAGGTGTAAGGCAAGGCTGCAACTTATCACCCATACTTTTCAATCTTTACATTGAACAAGCAATGAAGGAAATTAGAGAAAAATTTAAAGTGGGAGTGAAGATTCAAGGAGAAATAATTTCAACTCTGAGATTTGCTGATGACATCGTCATCTTGGCCGACAAGCCTGAGGATTTGAATGAGTTTTTGAATGGTATGGACTCCGTCTTACGGAAAGAATTCATGATGAAAATTAATAAATGTAAAACAAAAATACTGGAATGCAGCCGAAATAAATCAGAAACCTCTATGGAGATCAAATTGGCAGGTGAAAAGCTAAAGGAAGTAGGAGACTTCTGTTACTTAGGAAGCAGAATAACCAGTGATGGACGAAGCAAAGAGGATATAAAAAGTAGGTTGGCTCAGGCAAAGAAAGCATTTCTACAAAAAAGGAATCTGTTGACATCGAATATAGATTTAGGTATTAGGAAGTAATTTTTGAAAGCCTTTGTCTGGAGCGTGGCGCTCTATGGAAGTGAAACTTGGACTATTGGTGCAGCAGACAAGAGGAAAATTGAGGCATTTGAAATGTGGTGTTACAGGAGAATGATGAAGATCAGATGGGTAGATAGGGTTACAAACGAAGAGGTATTAAGACGAGTGGGAGAGGAGAGATGTTTCTGGCGACTGCTAATGAAGAGAAGAGATAGGTTGGTAGGACACATACTAAGACACCCAGGAATAGCAAGCTTAGTTATGGAAGGAAGGGTCGAGGACAAGAACTGTAGGGGTAGACCAAGGTTAGAATATGTTAAACAGATTGCCTCGGATGTAGGGTGTCGGAGCTATGTAGAGATGAAACGATTAGCTCAGGACAGGGAGGCATGGAGAGCTGCATCAAACCAGTCAAAAGACTGAAGACTCAAACAACAACAACCTTTGCTGCTAATCGTTCCAATTCCTCCACCTGAAATTGTGCTTCTTTGATACTAGT
The DNA here is from genome assembly GCA_946902985.2 of Meconema thalassinum. NCBI lineage: Eukaryota > Metazoa > Arthropoda > Insecta > Orthoptera > Tettigoniidae > Meconema > Meconema thalassinum. The sequence goes on along the minus strand of OX336393.1, from coordinate 268,387,174 downwards.
TGCTAATAATGCTAGATCATCTGCAAAGGCGAGACAATTTAGTCGAGCATTTTTTCCAATCTTAACATTCGGTGGACAAACCTTATTCCAGTGACGCATAACTTTTTCCAGCACACAATTAAACAACAATGGAGATAATCCATCTCCCTGCCGAAGACCAGTATGGATTTCAAATGACTCGGAGGTTTCACTTCTAAACCTAACTCTAGATTTAGTATTCTTAAGAGTGACCGCAATAAGGTTAACAAGTTTTCGATGTAAACCAAATTCAGTAAGGACATTCAATAGAGATTCGCGTTGGATACTATCATAAGCTTTTTGAAAATCAACGAATGTGATCACTAAATCTTTTCTCCTAATCCTGTGATGTTTTGTAATTTGATTGAGCAAGTTGAATTATATTGATAGAAGCAGCATCGTAGTACCAATACTTGGTCAGAAGTAAGAATATCCATTTCTTCACGAATACTACAGGAACGTAGATTTTGTTGGGCAGCACTCAACAGAGGTGAAACACTCCCCTAAAGAAGACAGGTTATACTAACCCTTACATTCGTAGCAGAGTAAGCAAGGTCTGTCAGGTTGTAGACCACATTGGCCGATGAGTACCAAACCCAGCCTTCCACATAACGGGTAATCCGGCATTAGTCTTATTATACGGGACAGATTGATGGTAGCAGAGCGTGGTTTACGATTTTCTGCAGCCGGCAGATCTTGTTAAACATAACTTAAAGTTGCCGGGAGTTACGGGCAAAGTTGTAACACTTAATATTAACTTAATCAGTTAGGTAGGGGTCTAACCAGTGTTCTTGCTTACATGAAATGTACGGGTTCGAAGTGTTGCTGGCATTCTCCAGTACGTGTGCGTATAAGCGACGAGTCAAGTCCAGTTGGATAACTGGCACTCAAGGGCATAAGACTTCTCAAGTGATGGTGTTGGCTTGGCTGTTGGCCTATGTTTGGTTATCTCGGTGGTGTTGGTGCTGCAGGAGATAGCGAGGTAAGCCCAGATGATACAGTGTTTTATTTAAGTAGTTACTGTTTTACCTCTGCACAGTTGGCGAGCAAAGAGCTTCTTCTGCTGTTCAAAGTTCTTATTGATTGGAAAAGTGCTGCAATTGTACCATGCTGAAATATTTCTGGCAGTGTTGCCAAAGTGATGTCGTGAAAATAATTGTTCCGGTGAATTGCCAAGTTGATAATTAGGGTCACCTGGAGGAAAGTTAACAATTTAGTTGGTTTCTTTTGTAGCTTCTGTTAATAAACGTCTGTGCTCAGGTAGATGGTGCTGAGTTGTAACCTGATTTTAATAGTACTTCGGTCTTGCAAATATGTGAATTTTCAGCGAACTTGAAATGGTGAACATGAGTGCTGTATTATTATTTAGCGTATGGCTTTTAGTGCCGGGAGTGTCCGAGGACATGTTCGGCTCGCCAGTTTTGTAGCTGCTTCGAGACGGACACCCAATGGGTGAGCTACAAGTACCGTTGGGGAGGAAAGTTGGAATGCAAGGACGAGGAGTTGGAAGGTAGCGGCTGTGGCCTATAGTTAGGGACCAACCCCGGCATTTGCCTGGAAGGAAGATGGGAAACCACAGAAGACCATCTTCAAGGTTGCCGGCGGGGGGATTCGAACCTCCTCGCCTCCCGGATGTGAGCGACTGCCAGCAGTCATGCCGTAACGACCACGGCTAACTCACCCGGTGCTGTACTGTTCGTGCACGGGTTAGCAGTGAAGCAGCTGTGGATTTCATTTTCAGCGGAGAATTTTCCAGGTTCTAAATCGTTTCGGGGATTGAGATTCCTTCTTGTTGAGGTTAAGTGTTACATCAGTTGTGAGGTTGGTACTTATTGGATCAGCTGTTCAGTGCAATGTGATGTCGAGGTCATGGTGTCAGCAGCAAGTGGGTGCTAAGAAGCGATGATCGTGGTGTACTGTTTGCTTAATGGAGGAGAGGTTTTGATCTTCAGTTGGTGAATTGTAAAAATTGAAAATTTTATCTAGGTTCAACTTTGAAATTTTGATTTGGCGGATGAAGAAGAACGTGCCTGGACTTGCGTGAATGGTGATGGCGTGAGTGCTAGTGTGTTTGTTGTGGTGAGAGGTTAGGGCGTTACATGCGCCTCTGGAGTAGTGGGTGTTGATGTCGGGCATTCTGCGCTCTCTCTGACCCTTAATGTTGCTTGGGCTGGAGTGTCCCGTTCATCAAGGTTATTTTAAGTGCTAATATATTTTTACTTAGTGAGTGTGAGTGCCTGTTGACTGATTGGTACTCGATATTCTGTGTGGATATTTGGTTTTCTTGTAGAATATTTCGGTTGTCTCGTACTAACTGTGGTTGGTATTTGATAGTATTGTTTGGTGACATGGCTGTGTTGAGCAGTGGTGTCTTTTGGGGAGTTAAGAGTTAGTTAAGGTGCTGCTGATGAAGAGATACCAACCTAGCGGAAGTACCCAGTCTCTGTTATGATTCTGGTGCTTTCAGTGAGGGTTGGTGATGTCGACATTGCTATGCTCCCGACTCTTGATGTCGTTTGGGCTGGTGATGGTCGCACATCATACGTTTTAGTGTTTGAGGGTATATTTTGTTTGTTTTTATTTCAGGTGTGTTAAGTGCCTTCTTGGTACTTGGTGCTCGGTGTGAGTACTTGTTAAGTGGTACTCTGAATGAGTATTGGCAATTCTTGTTGTTGTAAATTTAGTGTCCTTATTTGGTAAGTACTCTTATGGGTATTTGTGTATCTAGGTGTGATTCTTGGAATTATGCTTGTCGTACTACTGTGCTGGTACTTGGTAGTGTTTATTGTCTAGCTTGGTATTTCTGTGGAAATATTAGAGGGTAATTGGTTAGTGTTTCTTGGTCGGTACTTCTGTGTCGATACTTGAGAAGCATTATTTAGGGTATTTTCTTGTTGTCATTTTGTTGGTACCTAGTAGGTATTTGTTGTTGTTGTTGTATTCCTCGTTGGTTGGTGCTATTTTATGGGAAGTAGTACTAGCCAGGCTTGGTCTATTGTTTGGTTCCTCATTGGTTGGTACTGTTTTATAGTGCTAGCTAATCTTGGTCCTTGTTAAGGTTAGGTGGATATGGGAGTGAGAGTTAGTTCGTCGAGTTGGATTCAGGAGGGTGGTTCCCTGAAGTCCAGGACAGTGAATTCCAGGATGATTATTCCCTGATGATGCGAGATGGTTTGTCGAGTGGTGCCTATTGATTTTAATTAAGATACTTCATGGGAGGTATATGCAGGCAGATGTTTTCCTTTCGCTGCGACACGTGGCAGGTGTTTAGGCCAGTTTCTGGAGACGACTGGAAGTTTTATCTATTCGGAGTTCGAAGGCCGGAATGTTATGAAGCTTAGTATGCTTTCAGTGGTGAATTGTGGATTTGCAGGATGGCTGGAGGAAGTTTAGAGTTCGATGGAAGGTCTGGTTCTGAAATTGATTAGTTGGGAAAATTGAAATTTTGTTTGGTTTTACAGACGTCATAGGCACCTACGGACGGTTAGTTACTGATAAGTGACCGAGTATTGAATTTCAGGATGGTCAATTCTCCCGAGGTTCGAATGTATTCCAGGATGTTCATTCCCTGAAGATTTACGTTGTGAAGTATATGCAGGTGGTTACTTCCTATCGTCGAGGCATGGTGGCAGATGTTTCGAGCCAGTTTCGTTTTAGGAACTGGAAAGATTAGAAGATATTAAAGGGGGTAATTTTAATAATTTTATTGTCTGCTTTGACGGACGAATTATGGGAACTGCTTACTGAGTAGTTGTTTCTGTGGCGAGGGAAAGATATGATTAGTTGGTAGCATTGAGTGACCTATTGGAAAGTTGGTAGTAGTCTTGGTACCTGTGGTGAATTGGTGCTGATTGGTTGCACTGTGATTGTTTGGGAGTTGACTGTGTGCCAGGTTGGTTACACTAAAGTTTGGTGCATGAAGTGAGTGTGCTGACTGTGGAATAATGGGCTGTGAAGGTTGGTCATGGTGCGGTTATGAGCAGCACTGTGACGTTTAGAAGATGGTTGAGTGGATTGTTGATTGAGTTATTGACCGAGCGTTGAGTGGATGGTTTGATGTTGAATGAGGATAAGGTTGATGATCGGAGGTTATGGCAGAATTGTTGAATGTTGTCAAGTGTTGTTTGTTGCGTGTTGTCGCAGGGGCTGATGTCTGAAAGGTGTGAGGAATGAGAAGTGTTTCGTGACTTGAAAGCGAGGTTATGGCTTATGTGGTCATCTCTTGATTGGAGTTAATGATTGTCTATGATGACTGAGTGTTGTGATCGTGCCATGGAAGTAGGGTTTCTGGTGTGAGCTGTCCTGGTGAAGTGATGTTTTTAATTTTGAAAATTTGTTGCTGGTAAGCTTGTTGAACTGTGTTTGTTCGGTTGTGTGTCTGCTGCAAGTTTAAGGCCATGCTGAAGCTGTGTATTTGAGCCTATAAGGTCAATCAATTCAATATACCTGTATTGTCTGGGACTTCCCAGAAGGTATTATGGTCCCTTGTACCTTTAATTAATTAATTTACTTGAGAGCCAAAGTCACCATGTCATTGAGAGGTTATGTGATTTAAGCACGTTTCGAACCCCATTAATTAATTCACATTAGAATGTGAACGCAGGATTTTGGTGGGAAACTTGATTTTCTTTGCCCGAGCATCGGAATGTGATGTTCGTTTCCTATGCCCCTTCTGTTGTTAAATTTTATTTCTTGACTAAAGGCTTCTGACCGAAAGTTGTACTGGAAGTTGATTACCTGCTCCAGTACCAATTGAAGAAGATACTTGAAATGTGACCAAGTTGTCACGGGAGTAAAATTCGATCATAAAGTTTTTCGAAGGTATGCGATTAGTGAGTGTTCTAGCGGATGGAATGCAACGACATGGTGACTGATGATAAGATCTAACCATGGTGCAATGTTTGGTGGTGCTCCCTCTTGCTCAGTTGTGGTCGTGGTTCAGTTATTTTCATCTTGGGTGGCGGTAGCAAAGAGCTCTGGCTGCTGTCACCATACAAAAACTAACATCTGGTGGAGGTGTCTGCCATTCTGCTGGTCGGAGTGGAGGTGCCTGCTACCACAACGTGAAGAATGCCTAGCTGTGACAGGCATGACAGTATGTCAGTCGGTGAGCCCTACCCATGCCTTGCATGCGCCTTGCGGAATCAACTGCTGAAGCCCTGGTTGAGCTTTTGCAGAGGGAGAACTGTGCCAATTGAAATTGACACAATCTTCAAACCCTGCTGTCGCCCCCCTCCGTGGCCCGTCGGGAGCCCTCGTGTCCCGTCGGCCGTCGTCGTATCTCGTCAAAAAGCTTCGTTGCTTACTTCAAGATTTTAATTTTCAAACCCCGTTTTAGGAAAAAGAAGAAATAAATAATTATTAGCTTCCCCTTAAAAGAATTTAAAAATGCATGCTAATACACACAATTGCTACTGCATGCCACTGAAAATATTTGGAAATGTAATTGTGCATGTCAATACCTTGAATGTTGCATGTAATTGAAAATTATTGTATATTTACTATGATGGTGCTGTACCACTTCTGTTGCATGTTTTATGTGTCTTGTACTTCTGATTGTGCATTGTAGTCGAAGAACCAATGGGCATGTGACATCTCATAATGTCATGCAAATGCCAACTTAAATTTCTGTAACTTGAGTTGAAGGTCATTAGGTAAGGTGCTTGGGTGTTTTGGTAACGGTTGGCAACGCGTAATATGCGTACGACTTTTCATTTGTTTCTGTTACAACTTCTGTTCACTGCGCATGAGCAAGCAGCAACAGGGGAGCTGGTAGAAACAAAAGGTGAGTCACGGGCATTCAACTATGGGGACCTGAATTGGTCAGAAGTGTTCCGTAGGCCAGGCCTCGGTGGCCATAAACGCATCGTTGGAGATATACAAGGTAACGAAGAATATTAAGATTAATCTATTCCCAGCGGTTTCGGAGTGTTTCCGGGACATATATAATTTTATTATTTCGAATTATTGAATTCAGTCAGGTGTCGTCTGACCTATATGCTTTAACAAGTTTCGCTGCATTGTGTTTTAACTACGAGGCTAGTATAGCCAGAATACCTTTCTTTCTTGTGGTGATTTGGTTTTTTTTATTTGGGCCCATTACTTTATATTTGACCTAAGTTTTGGTTATATCTTGCCAATTTTCTCGCCGACAAAATACTTATGTTATCTATGGCTGATTGTCATTTGTTTGGATTGGTCAGAATTGAAATATTAACTGGCCGAGTGAATAGTTGATCTGACGTCTGAGACGCGAACTTGGAAACAACTATGAAATAATTATTTGTTGAAATATAATTATCACGCGATTTCCTGAAGGTTCAGATTCCCATTTTAGTGCTTGGATGCAAGGCTGTCAATCGGCGTATCATTATTAGCCGACATTGGAGAATATTATTTGACTAGAGTATATTTTAATGATTGGTTCTTCCTCTAGCCTGTCTGGCATTTGTATTTGTTCTGTTTAAAGAATATATTTGGCGATTGTTGTTTAATAGGAAATCGTCTTTCATTTAATTAAATTATATATACGACACATTGATTGAATAGTAGAGAATTGATTGAGCAAGTTGAATTATATTGATAGAAGCAGCATCGTAGTACCAATACTTGGTCAGAAGTAAGAATATCCATTTCTTCACGAATACTACAGGAACGTAGATTTTGTTGGGCAGCACTCAACAGAGGTGAAACACTCCCCTAAAGAAGACAGGTTATACTAACCCTTACATTCGTAGCAGAGTAAGCAAGGTCTGTCAGGTTGTAGACTACATTGGCCGATGAGTACCAAACCCAGCCTTCCACATAACGGGTAATCCGGCATTAGTCTTATTATACGGGACAAAAATGATATTGTTATAGCAGGGTTATTGTGAGGTTTTGTTAACAGTGACTACTACAGTACTGTACCGTAACTCTTTTGCTGCAGCAATCGACTTTAGTCGATTTACATCGATACTGTGTTCGCTGCGGCAATCGACTTTAGTCGACTTGGCACTTTCCCGCTGCTTCCTACACGATCTTTGTCAACAAAGTGGCTCTTTAATAATGCGTACATGAATATGCATGTCTTGAGCGTGTACTGCAAATTGTTTAAAGCAAAGTCGTGTGTATTACAGTATTTCCTTTGTAGTCTCCCGACCGGCAACATTCCTCTCGGCCCTCTGACATCAGTGGACTACCACACTAGTGAGAAGCCATGAGCGAGCCTTCAAAACCATCGACAAAATGGGGCATAAAGTTATGGCTATTGTACGATAGTAAAAGTGGTTTCCTGTGCAGATTTCAGACTTACATGGGAAAGAACAGTTATGACTGATCCAGGGGATACATTAGGAGAGAAAGTTGTTAGGAGCTTGTCAAAAGACTTTGAAAATACCAGCAGAATTATATATTTCTTTTCAAGCCCTACACTTTCCACTCATCTTCCTGAGAATAGTGTGGGTGCATGCGGAACAGCGAGATGTAACCGTAATGGTCTTCCTCAAGAGATGAAAGGTCTGAAGATGAATAAAAGACAGAAACCTAACAAATGCTTTAAAAGACAGAAACCTAACAAATGCTTGCATGTTCGTGGCAAGATACCAGCTGGGTAAATATGCTCACGACCGTACACTCGTCGGAGGTTGTGAAGGTTAGGAAGAGATCAAAGAGGGGTCCAACCGGTTATGATACCCGTGATAAACCTAAGTTAGTTGTGAATTATAATCATGAAATGAATGGTGTTGACAAGTTCGATCAGCTGAAAACGAATTACGCATACGTGCACAAGAAAATCAAGTGGTATCAGGTCTTGTGGTATTTCATCATAGAAACAACCCTAGTCAATGGAAGAATAGTGTACAATAAGGTCCATAACAAGAAAACAAGTGCTCATGACTTCAGAGATGATGTAATAACAGGACTTCTAGAAAAGTACAAACGCGCTCCACCTGCGAAACGCGGCCGAAGATCTTCTGACGGGATACTGCTCGCGCGTCTCACGGAGAGGCACTTCATTGGGGAACGACAGGACAAAAGTCACAAACCCAACTGTGCTGTTTGTTTCATATTGCCGGTACGGTGTTCAAAGAAAGGAAAGGGGCTGTGTAAGAGAAAACAAACAATATTTTATTGCATGACTTGCCCAGGACAGCCCCCAGTGTGTCCAACTACCTGCTTCGGAAGTTATCACACCAAGTTAAACTTCAAGGTCACATGCCAGTGTTAGATTCCATTGAACCAAGGACCATGGGATATATATCAAGGGTAAAACATCTACTTTGTGAGTTTCATGTGTTATCCTATGATTCAAAATGAATGAAAATGCTCACTAAAGAAAACTACAAGGTCACGTGTAAGTTAATGTTTCATCGAACCAAGGACCACAGAATTGATCATAAAGGCGATATATATTTATTTTCTGTTTCATGTGTTATGATATGACTTATCATCATCATCATCATCATCATCTTGAGCAGTTTCCAACCGCTGGTCGGGTCTGCTTGGAACATAAGCCTCTCCATCATTTCCTGTCTATCCACCATCTCGTCAATTACTAAGTCCCAGCACACTCCTCTTTCCTCCGCACTCTTCCTAACTCCTTTTGTCCATCTGTCCCTTGGTCTTCCCCTTGGCCTCCTTCCCGTCATTTCCATTCCAAACATCTTCTTCGGTATCCTCTCCTCTTGCATCCTCCTCACATGTCCATACCATTGTAGCCTAGATCGCTCGATTCTATTTTGCAATGGTTCCTCTCTTACCATCTCTCTGACTCTCTCATTCCTTACTCTGTCCATTCTTGTCACTCCTACCCTACTCCTCTGGAACTTCATCTCCACTGCTCGTATTTTATTCTTGTCCCTTTCCTTCATCACCCATGTTTCTGAACCATATGTCAAAATTGGCACAAAGTAGGTCTTGTAGATGATTCCTTTACATTTTTGTGGTACATCTTTATTCCATAACATCCCCCTAACACTCTTGAAAAATCCATCTGCGCATCTTCCCCTTTCATTTATTTCCATCCTATTGCCTCCCTTTTCTTCAATTATGCTTCCCAAGTACATGAAGCTGCAACTTTCTGCAACTGCTGTCCTCCAAGTGTTATGCCCATATCCAGTCTGTTCTTCTTCCTCGTTGTGATGACCACTTCACTCATTTGTGCTGAGAACTTCATCCCATATGATAACACTACCTTCTCCCACTCATCTAATTGCTCTTGTACTTCTTCCTCATCCTCTCCCCATACCAGAAGGTCATCAGCAAACAACATTGCCTTCATTTTCCTTTCCCCAATGCTATTTACCACTTTTCGTATGATTTCATCCATCACCACTATAAATAACAGGGGTGAGAGGGCACTTCCCTGTTTCAGACCACTCTCCAGTTGAAACCATTCCGTTCTCTCTCTTCCCACCTTTACACAGCTTTTGCTTCCCTCGTACATTGCTTTCACTCTTGCCACTGTCTCCTTGTTCACTGCTTTTGCTCTCATTGCTTCCCATACCTTGTTTCTATTAATACTATCATATGCTTTCTCAATATCCAAGAAGGTCATCACCAGATCTTTCCCATATTCATAATGGTGTTCTTGTAGCTGTCTTACTGCAAAGATGAGGTCAACTGTTGACCTTCCTGGCCTGAATCCATACTGTTCTTCCCTCAGCCCATCTTCAACTTCTGTCCGAATTCTTCTCTCCAGTACCTTCTCAAATATTTTGGCGCAGTGGCACATGAGTGTAATTCCTCTGTAGTTCTTGCATTCCTTCCTACTTCCCTTTTTAAATATGGGTATTATTATCCCTCTTTTCCAGTCCTCTGATATTTTCTTCTCCCTCCATATCACTTTCATTACTCAAAAGAGCCACTGTGTTCCTATCACCCCTGCTGCTCTCATCATCTCCACACTCACTTCGTCTATTCCCGGTGCCTTTCCCCCTTTCATCTTCTTTAATGCTTCCTCCACTTCTTTCCATGTCAATTCCTTCTCTGAAATGTCTTGGTCACTGTCTGTTTCTTCCTCCACAATGTCCACTACGCTGGTTTTAGTTGGATTTAGGAGTTCCTTGAAGTATTCTCTCCAGATAACCTTTACTTCTTCCATATTTTCGACCTCCTTTCCATTCCTGTCCACCATTCTGACATTTCCCCCTGTATCTCTTCTCTTTGCCTTTATCATTCCATACAACACTTTCTTACTGCCATCACAGTCCTCCTCCATCATTTCTGTCCATTTCTCCAACCATTTCTTTTTCTCTTCCTTCACTACTTCTCCTGCTTCTTTCTTCCGCTCTTGGTATTCTTCTCTTGTTCTGTCTGTCCTCTGTTGGAACCATTTCCTGAATGCTTCATTTTTCTTTTTCACTGCTTCCTTAGTTCTGGGGTTCCACCCTGGTGTTTCCTTCCACTTATAATAAATGAAAATCCACATTAAAACTTTTTTCAATATCTTCATTAAATTACGCAGTGAGGGGTTTTGTGATGTCAGAATTGCAGCAGCGAAAGAGTTAAAGGTCAATATATACAGGGTCATCGAAGAAGATTGCAGCAATTTCGAAAATCATAGCTCAGGAACTATTTGAGATATTAAAACTAGTATTTTTGTTGTTAAATTCACTAACTCAAAAACTTTTTTTATTATACCTTATAATGTTTCAATGTGCTCTCCCTTGGTGGCTCTACAAAAATCCAGTCTATTTCGGGCCAAGTGGATCATCTCATGCGTGATTGTAGTGACAGCAGCAGGGATGCGTTGTTTTAAATGTTGCAGATCTCTGACCAGTTCACTAAATTCAATGTTTTTTACGTATCCCCATAAAAATAGTCTAGGGGTGTCATGGGAAGCCATTGAATAGGACCGGTCCTACCAATCCAACGATCAGGGAATCTTGCGTTCAGAGCGTTTCGAACATTAGCATGAGGGGGATTCCTACCATAACCACGTCGGAAAGTGCGCTGAACGAATTTAAACTCCACTAACCAAAACACACACTGTGCTTTCTGCTGAATTGTCACCATTGCAATCAAACTCTACTGAAACAGTGGCATGGCAGCTTCCTGCCGCGCACTCATTTTGCGCATTGGCTGAAGTCACGGGCGGAGTACAGTCACATCTAAATCTAAAACTCGACGAGTTCCTTATTAGTTTTCAGGTTGAATTATTAATGCATCTCACTTACAACGGAAGATATATGATTTTTTGAAATGGCTGCAACCTTTTTCGATGACCCTGTACAGCAGTACTTTTCTAATGAGAAATAAATGAATAATGAAAAAAAAAAAATACAAAATTAATCTGGTCGAGTACTGTACTGTATGTACTCTTAATGCATAGTCATAACTAGGGCTGGGATTTTTAGGTGCAAAAAATCGGGAAAATATTTATGTTTTATGTATTAAAAATACCTGAAATATGTGACAAAAAAGTAAAAATATTTTATTATAATTTAGTTTATTAATGTGAATATAAACAATATGCAGTGCTCACGAATACTATGCCTCACTGACTACTGAAGAATTACAATACACAACGAGATACATCTTCAGGTTGTCCATCACAAATGACAATTTTCGCAAAATCACTTATTCTGAAGGCGCGAAACTGCGGCAACATGTTTCTTGCCCTTGAGGTGTTGTGTAATTTGAGAACCCTGTTCAGCCTGGATTGCTTTCCCATATGGCTGTCAGAACAGAACGTCCCCATCAGACGTAAAATTAACTTTAAATTCCGCAACAGACGATAACTTGTAGTTGTTTTTGTTTTAGGCATCGTAGAACTGCCTTACATTTCACAGTGCCAGTAATGAACTGCATGTGAGTGACACTGGTTCCAGGTAGCTGGGGGAGGGCGAGGTCTAGCACGTGGTGCAATATGGCCATTGACAAGGAAATCTCCGGCTTCCACAGTGAGTGGCACGGAGCGACAAGTTAAGAATAACACAGTTGCAAGCTGACATACGCTCTGCATGAAGATCGAACAAAAATTCAATAAACTGAAAGATCTAGCGTACTGATTTTTAAAAAATGTAAATATTATGTCTGTTTATGTGCTAATAAGTGAAAAGCAGGAATTTATGTATTTATAGAAAAAATGCTTAAAATATGTATTTACATAAAAAAATATTTATTTACCTAAAAATCCTTGCCCTAGTCATAACATTAGAGCTGAAGGTAAGGAATCAACTTATAAATTAAAGGAAGGTAAAATAAAATTTATGTACTCAAGCTTCTTACATTTTTTAAGCATCGGGGATTTGTTGATTGTCCGATCACCAATGGTGTCAACTTATGTGTCCCCGACACGTTGCTGCAGAAAAGAACCGTTAGGCGTACTTAAAATTATCACAGATTGCAAAAATCACGGAAATTAACTGCGTATGACCCCAACACAACACTTCTGACTGCAACTCAAGCTCAACAATGTATTTTTTTTTTTAAATGCTGACTAAAACATTTAACACTGGTTCAAACACAGGAGTTCTAAGACTCTTTCTACTTTGCCGCCTAGCAGAGCTTGCCCAGGGCTGTACCCTATTCGCTACCTGCTTACCGTCAGCACAATATGTAGCAAAACTTCTGAAAATACAGCGCCGAAGGTCGAGATGTTTAACAAACAATATGTACCATTATGGTCACATTCTTAGAAGCAAAAAATAGTAAGAACCCCGAAAATTTGTTTTCGTTATAACAGGGTATTGCTAAAATTAATTAATCGTTGTAATGAGGGGTAATTAACATAGGAAATCAGCCGGAACTATATAAAATTATCGCTGTACCCAGCTTAATCGTTGTATCGGTTATCGTTGTACGGAGGTTTGACTGTAATAACTTCCAGTCACCCTATCGAATGCTTTTTCTAAATCAACGAAAGCTACATAAATTTTCCTATTAACTTCTAGTCTTCTTTCCAGTATTTGATGCAGAGCTAGAATTGTTTCTCTGGTACCCTTACCTGCTCAGAAGCCATATTGGTCGTCATCTAAATTATGTTCTATTTTGCTTCTGATTCGGTCTTTAAGTATTGTCAGTAGGATCTTAGAAGCATGGGACAGAATGGCGATTGTTCTGTAATCTGAGCAGGTCGTGGCATTTCCTTTCTTTGGCAGTGTTATTGTCAGACTCTCTATGAAATCTGGTGGTAGAATTCCCTCTTCATAACAATTAATAATAATATCAATCGCTCTTTCATGATGTCTCCACAATTTTTTAGGAGCTCAGCTGAAATGTTATAAACACCTACTGCTTTCTTATCTTTTAATAAGTGTAGTGCTCTGTTGAATTCATATTTTGTAATTGGTGGGCCTTTGTCTTCTACCTCAATCTGGCTCTCATCTTCCACATGATCCCAACTGTTTTCCATTTCATGGCCCTCATATAGATCCTCAATATATTGCTTCCAGCAGTTACCTACCACCTCGTTTTCAAAAAGAAACTGTCCCGCTTTGTTTTTAACCACATTGCTCTCGTTTCCTTTTACTGCATAGATTTGATTTTAAAATATGCTTTATGTTCGACGATGTCGATGTCAGAAAACTGTTTCTTAATGGCGGTCATTAAAGTACTACTTTTCATTATAACACAGTTTTTCCAACCAATCAGAGCTCAATATTTTCATTCATTGCCCAATTAATAGGGACTGGAAAAATTCGCATTTGCGATAAATGCGAATTTTTGCAATATGTGATAAAACCATTTTTTTAATAGTTTTAAGGTGTTCTGAAGCTCTGTGGTACCTAAATTCAAAATGCACAAAATGCAAATTTTGACCAAAATGTGATATTAGTGCAAACATGTGATTTTGGTGCGTATTCTGCGAAAATGTGTTATTTTACTGGCGCAAACCACATATTTCAGCAAAATCATGAGAAATACTGAAAATATGACGCATTTATATCTTTTATATCTTTTGACCGCGCTGATCGATATATATATAGAAAAGTAGTCTATTGATCGCTGCTTGCTGACTTTAATCGATATTTACAATGGGAATAGGATGTATAGATTATTCTCGAAAAGTAAATTGACTGCCACGGAATTAACGAAATAGACGCAGCGTTGTTTTCCTGTTGTTCATACTCTTCGTTAAAAGTTGAAACTGTATTCGTGCAAGGTGCGTGTGAATAGTGGAGAGAAGAAAATCAAGCGATTGATTAGGTTATGGGGCGCACGACGATAACTGCACGCGAAAGGACTCAGCAGTATCAAAGGATGGTTTATATGCCACAGATTCAGTGACAGTGTTTTGTAAATATTGTAATTGCCGAGTTGCGTGGGAAAAAAAAGATAGCATTGTGAAACATGTTAAGTTGGAAAAACACGTGGGTAAGTGACGCTATAACAAAAGTTCAACCCTTGCTGCTAGTACGTCTCAAGGAATGCAAACTTCTGTGCTTACACAGTTGGATAGTTGTAAACGACGAAAAATTTTCAGAGATAACTTCTCGAAACGCACAGTTGAAGTATTTGCCAAAGCAAATATACCTCTGGAGAAGCTGGAAAACAAAGAGATAAGAGCCTGGATTACCGAGTTTTCAAACGAAGAGCTGCCATGTGTGAAAACTCTACGTGAATTATATTTACCAGGTTAGTTTCGACTTCATTGATCAGGTACGTTTTAAATATTACAACATTGAAACCACACTCAGAATTGAAGGAGACCGAATTTGAGCGCGATTTCCGTATCAAACTATCTTACCTGTACCCAATTGATCCAGTAATTTTAAATGATTTTGTTTTAATTTGAGGTCTTTCTTCCTTTCTAGAAGTTGCATCTCACCACCATAAAAGAACAGCAGAGGCTCTGATGGGGAAGAACGTCAACATACTCTGTGATGAGACTACAGATAGAATGGGCCGTTGTGTTTTTATCATCATATTCCAAGTCCCAGCCGGATCGAAAAGAGCTGCACGTTGTTTCTGTGAACTACCTTGATGCAGGAAATGCTACAAACTGCTCCCGTGCGGTTTTAGAAGCTCTGCGGAGTTATAGTGTACAATATGATGCGGTTAAAGTGTTTGTTAGTGACAGTGCCCCATACTTGACCCGATGTTATGAAACATTAAGAGTGGTCATAGGGGATCATTTAATGCATGTACAGTGCTGGGCACATAAGATCAGCTTGGTTGGCAATTGTTGGGTCGCAGTGATGACAGATTTAAATCATGTGATTGCGATGGTAAAGTCTGCATTTTTGAACACAAGAAAGTGAAAATATAACTTAATTATTTACATTTCTTAAAATCAAAGTATGGGACTTCAAAGGAAGCAAAGCTTTTTCCTGCACCTGCATAACCCGATGGAATAGCTGGTTTCAGGCTGTCTTCTATTTAAGTGCTTACTTTACAGATGTTGTTACATTTTTCAAAATGTCTGACATGAAAGACATCAACAACTGTGGTATTAAGTACCTGACTGATCTGACTGACCGAGAAGTGAATAGACTTCACTCCCACATGGCTTTTGTCACAGATCATGCAGCTGGATTGGTTGAGCTCCTTACTGAACTTGAAGGGTCTCTGTATCCTACCTCTCATCTCCTTTACTCCAAATTGCATAACCTTGACAACAGTCTTACCTTAATTTGTGCAGGGAATTTTTCTGCAGCAACTAAAAGTGCTTTGATTAAGCTCACTCCTCTAGAGCAGACTGCATGTAGGGACACATTTGTCAAAGCTGCTCATTCTTCAAAGTGCAAGCTAGGCACATTGAAAGCTAAAGACCCCAACCATAAGCATTTTGTGTCAATTTCTCAAGCTCTGTATCCAAAAAATATAATTTTGAATAACATTGATAAATTAGCTGAGCTCGAGAAATTGTTTGGAGTGCTCTCACAAAACGAAATCTGGTCTGGTTACAGTTCTCTGAAAAATGCAATTCAAACCCAGATGAAAGAAAGTGAAAAATTTGATATCATGCTTGCATTAACTGCAGTTCAGACAGAGTTCAGAATATTTGCTAAATACGGTTTTGAATTGTTGTGGACCCCTACGAACAATGTAGATAGCGAGTATGTGTTGTCCCATTACAACACAGTGGTTACAGACAGACGGTGCAATTTGAAAAAAAAAAGCAATGCTGAAGTACTGACAATGCCTTCGTTTGAGGACTATAACTGCACTTCATAAACTTGGAGTCGTTAAAATAATATTACAATGTGATGATTTTTAACTTTGCAAATAGATGCTAATTTTGAAGAAAATAGATGCTAATTTTGAAACAAATAGATGCTAATTTTTCCGGTCCCTACCAATTAGGTAAGGATAGCTCTCACATGTACTCAAAATCCAACATGTCGGACATGAATTACATGATTTGAAAGTTGACAATGTAGCCTATTTTGAATCAACCATTGTAGTTACAATGCTTAAACAAACTGGGCAATATTGCAGTAAAATTGGTGCTGAAAACTGCGCCATGTAGACACGTTTAATTTCAACAGTTTTGTTTGTACCAATCTGATTTGCGCAGACAAGTTGTTGCGTGAAGATCCCCCCTCTTATTGTACATCAATCAAAGTGCTGGAAAAGAAGGAAACGAGTACAAAGGACAAACAAAATGACAAGCAGAGGGAGAGTTACAAGGCAAATCAAGTAATGGTGCTGCAGGACCAAAACACAGAATTATGGATCCGTTTTTATTCGTATCATAAGAACTTGTGTATGGTGATCACGCATCCTTAAATGAGTGGGAACAAAGTGTGCTTCCACTTATTGCTGGTAACTAGGTGACAAAATTTTTTAGACTCAAAACTGTCCATGCTTATCCCAGATAGGCCCCCCCAAGTCCAATTACATATCCATGTTAACATATAACAAGTAGTTCCGTGGCAAACTAAAGAGCCGACATTTCGTAAAATTTAAGATTCATGCCAATCTATATAGACCTACCTAGAATAGAATAATGACGAAATCAAGTTGATAATATTAACATTTCTAAGCACTGAAGTTTGAAACACGCCTGAAATAGTGTAGCCTAATAGAGTAACTTACCATAGTTGGCAGCCCTGGTGACTGAATATATTCATAGTTCCATGTCTTAAGGTATAGAATGCACAGTATGGATAGTATGGACGTTACATGCTGTTTGATTTTGGATTTACCAGTGCGCGTAAAATCATATTGGGAACAATGTCATATATGTGATGCTCAGAATTAACTTTAATTACGATCTATTATAATACCAATTTTGGATAAAATCCATTTGTTAGTAAGTAATAGAAGTTACATGTAATTAAAATTTGAAATTATCAGCTTAGAATCATGTTGGCAGCACTGAGGCATATTAGTTACTCCAAATTAATCTATATGTGTGCAAATTTAAGAGCTGATGGCTTGCATACTTTCTGATATACCGTATTGATATTAGGATTAAACAAATAGAGAGAGCATTTATTAACAGTTGGCAGCCCTGCTGGCTCTTGCGAATATGCATAGTCATAACTGTTATGGTACACAAAGCACATACGAAATTTGGTTGAAATCCATTAGTTAGTATAGATGTTATATGCATTTTAAAACTAGACCTATCAGCAGGCTTAGAATCGTGTTAGCAGCACTGATGTATATAAGTTACACCAAACTAAGGTAGAATGTCAGGAACTATACGTGTGCAAAGTTTAGATCCGTTGGCTTGCATACTTTCTGATATATTGATATTAGGGATAAAACATAGAGCGAGCATTTATTAACAGTTGGCAGCCCTGGTGGCCCTGTAGAATACGCAGTCATATCTGCTGTAGTCAACATAGTACATACGAAATTTGGTTGAAATCCAATTGATAGTATAGAAGTTACATGCATTTAGAAATTGGACCCATCGGTAGGCTTAGAATCCTGTTGGCAACACTGGCATGTATGGACTTCTGAATATGTATCAATATGTATGTGTGTACCAATTTTGGAATAGTTCGCATGCATAACTTCTGAGATATCCAACATAGAGCTCAAATTTAAATTGAGATTTTTCAGCAGTTGGTAGCACTGACGTCAATTTCAAATATGTCCGCGAGATGTTCTTTACTCTTAACAAATTTGGTTTCGATAGCTGCAGCCGTTTAGGAGTTGATAGGGGGGACACATTTTCCTGAATCGATCTCATAAGTCTACTTTTTCCTCATTTTTGCAAAATGAGAAAAGTAGGCTAAAAATAACAAAGACAGTCTTCAAAGCAGGGCATTCACGCCATCAATCCAATCAACAGCTCTTCAATGTTACAGCCTCTACAAGCTCATTTTGAAGTTAGTAATTTTGTTGGCAGCATTGTTCAGGACTGAGGAATAGGGTTCATTCATTCACAGAACTCCTCAGGTACTTCCTTTATGCATTTCCTTAGCAATAATTAAACACAAACAAAAACTACAATAATGTTGCCTACATAGGAAAGACACAGACTAAACAGAAATCTGGATTGCCCTCAAAATTATAAGCTAGGAATTTGGAAATAACAGAGCGTGGAAACTGAACAAACAAATTCGTATTAAATCACCACTCCCTATTCATATATCTTTTCAATATTTACACAGTAAATATCAGCCTTATGATTATAAAACCGGGACATGACAAAATCTCAAAAAACCCGTACCCTTTTTTTTCTTCTTCTAAAAGTCCATATGACAAGTGAAAAACATCCATAGACAACATGGAATCCTAAATTAAAAGCTATTTCTCTCACTTTCTGGAATGTAAGGAGAGTTCATGATCACAGTATGGTGCCATAATTACGTAGTTTTATTCTAAATGAATAGTCCATTCTTCTACCATGCTCACTCCAGGTTTCCTGATTATCACACTTTGATCTTTATTCTTGTATGATACTTGTAATGGCTGTTTCTTCACACCTGGAAAATAAAAATTATAACAATAAAACAGGGATCAGTATGAACCAACTTGAAGTTTTACTCAGGAACACAGGAGTACTTGAGCATTGAGAATAAAGTTTTCATAAAAAATGATTGATATTGTTCCTGTTGTTACAATGATGAATCCTTTACACGACAACTAGGGGTGGCTCTAGTAGGGAGCTGCAAGTTAGTGCTACCCCTAACAATTTTATAATCAATAACAAGTAATAATCAGTACAAATACTAATTTCCAACATAATAATCCCCCTATTATGTCCATATACAGTATATGAGCCATGCTATATATTTTACATAATCCATATTCTAGTTAGTTATTCTTGTTTTAATGGGCAGAACTACGAGGTCATCTGCCCCTAATCCATATTCTCTTTGAGCCGAAGTTAGCTACTGGCTCTGCAACCAAGACTTTAGTCTGCCATACAGATAGTGAGAAGAGAGATTTTGGCACAATGGCTACACTAATAAGTTGGAGATGGTTCTAGCCTTAAATACTGCGCAAACTTTGGCTTGGTCTGTAGAACTAGTTTTCCAAGTAGCAAGCAAGCTTTGTGCTGAAAGTTAGTCCTGACCAGTGTGTGTCCAACAATGAAAGAGAAAGAATGGATCTCCTTCACTTAAGCATGGAGTGAGGTGAATACGAAAACAGAGTCACTGTAATTGTCTTGCGCAAGGTTGGAAAGTCAGCAACTGAGATTTTATAAACCTGGAACAGCTCAAAAAGAGGATCAGGTTCATCTACCGGGCAATCCAGCGAATTGCCGAGTCAAGTAGTGTAGAAGATTGCACGAGGGTTGGTCGTCCTTGCGGTGTGAGAACAGTGCCAGCTATTAACCTCTCAAGCCGGTTCTACGTACACATGTACGCGCGGTAGTAGTTACTGCTCTGGCGGTTTGCCGTACACGTATACACAGCACTTCGCGAGAACTGCGTTTGTGAGCTATCTGTTGGGCTCGCATGCGAACTGCTTATACTAATGTATTTTAGAAGCCTTGGCCTTGCAAACTACGTAATCTTACAACGAATAGTTCATAGATTTCCTGTGGTTTTTTTTTTGGGGGGGGGGGGGGGAAACATAGACATGAGAAATAGAGCGGAAAATTCCTTTCACTGGGCAACCTGGCCCTCAGACGAATTTCGATAGTGTGTTAGATTATTTTTTTTACTAATTTTTGTGTAGATATAGTGTAGATAAAACTCTACGTAATGTACCAATACATAATAAACGGACTATTTATGAGGTGTATACGTAGGTATTGTGCCCGTCTGTCCACCCGAGATGGACAGGCGACCACATGCGAGGCAACACGAGTACAGAGTGAGCATGAGATCGGATCTCAGGGCATCCTGGGTTTTGCTAGTTATAATTACTAAACGTTGCACCCATGCTCCCCGTAAAGGATAAGGAACAATTATACAACACAACATGAAGTGAGAACACAGTCATTTAAGATAAAATCAATTCACAAAATTTTATTTCCCAAAAGAACTGTCCGATGACAACAAGTACAATAATAAATCACTTCCCTGCGTGACTAATAAATGCACAGCGGTGCCAGCAAGTGAGCGTTCGATCGTGCATCTCAATTAATCCAAAAGAAACAGTCTCTTATTGATTAAGTCCATGGACTGACTATGGTTGATGCAAAACAATATAATTATTTTAATTTATACAAGGGAGATTGCACAATATAAAAGACTATAAACTGACTTAATGATATTGCCTATCCCAGTCCTAAATCCTAATCTATTTATTACTTACAAGATTTCGAAGATATTTCACACGTGTTTCATGTTCATTATGACGTAATGTTTGTAAATCATAATTGACTTTGATCGGGGCACTCAACGACACAGCATATTATATTTTATAGACTGTACACTTGACAGGATCAATTAATTAACACACAAAAGGATTTCAACAAAAATATTAAATGTGATAATAAATTTTAGGCATCTCCTAATGTAGCTGGTCAAATGATTGTATTTTCTATAATCTGACACTTCAAATTAGAGGATAAATAACATTTGAGCATTTGAACACTGATTATTATTGTCAAGCCATCACAGAGATTGACCATAACATTTGACATGACGTATTACTTTTTCTAAACAACACCATGATCATTATTAATTCATCAGATGGGAATTCTCATATTATTGGACTCACAATTTTAACATTAATACCATCATGGGGCAGGATATCACTCCCGCAATCAATCCCATTATCAGAGGACCACCCTCAAATCCCTGAGCTAAACTCAGTAAACATATTAGTGAATAGGGGACCATATATTTATCCCAATACCATCATTTTTCCACTTAAAAGCAGAACCATAATGCTTCGTTATAGAATATCCAATTATATCTTGTACCGGCCGCGGTGGCCAAGAGCGCTAACGCGTTACCTCGTGCCTCGCTGGTATCGGGACAGCGTGGGTTCGAATCCCACATCGGCCGTCCTGAAAACGGTTTTCGTGGTTTCCCATTTTCACCACCAGGCAAATGCCGGGACGGTTCCTTTCAATAGGTCCACGGCCAATTTCCTTCCAATATCCCTTCCCTGACCCGTCCTGAAAAGAAAAGTACATGGCCATTGGCTGCATTAATAAAATTATAAAAAAAAAATATATCTTGTAGATCATGAGATCCCACTCTAATACAAATTGTTTATAACAATTTATTATCTTTATTTATGGCTCAAATATCATTTATCATTTTCTCATGGGATATTACAGCTCATTACTGTCCATTATAATTCAGTGTCCAACCAATATAATTGTTATTATTATTATAGAAAAGAAAATGTTTTATTATTACAAAGGCGTGTTCAAAAATAGCGTCAAAGCCTTTAATAATAGCCTTTATTGCACCCAGTTGGCCATATTACATGTTACAGATATGTGCACTTTCTAGATACTATGATTCAATTCTAGTCCTTACTATAAGCCGCTATTGACAAAGTTCTATTGGGGCATGTCGTGATATGGTACCTTCCACATTCGTTCCTACACAGCTCACATATACATCTCTCATCCGGGTCATGGAATGTCTTTCGTGAGCAGACCGTATGGTGGAACCCATGAACTGCGAGTCTTGTCACGACGTGTCTCATTTGGGATAGGGGTTGCATCCATCTTTTGTCATCCATGGCATCAGTTGCGTAGAATTCCTTCGGAATATCAAGCCTTTTGCTCTGCAGATCATCATCATCATCTTGTACAGTTTCCAGCCCCAGGCTGGGTCTGTTTGGAACATAAGCCTCGCCACTTAGTCCTTTCTTCCCACCACCTCTCCGCTGTCACTCTGGTCCAGTCCTCGCCTCTCTTCTTGACACATTCCTCCACTCCTTTCAGCCATCTATCTCTTGGTCTTCCCCTTGGTCGTTTCTTCTGCATCTGCATCTCATGTATCCTCTTGGGAATCCTCTTCTCATCCATTCTCTTTAAGTGTCCATACCACCTCAGTCTTGATGTCTCAATCCTACCTTGCAAGGGCTCCTCTTTCACCATTTCCCTGACCTTTTCATTCCTCAACCTGTCTCTTCTTGTTACTCCGATCCTACTTCGCAGGAACTTAATTTCACCTGCCTGTATTCTGCTTATGTCTCTTTTCCTCATTGTCCACGTTTCTGAAGCATAGGTCAGTATCGGGATATAGTAGCTTCTGTATAACACTTCCTTGCTTTTTTGTGGGACATCTTTATTCCACACTAAGCTCCTAATGCTTCTCAGGAATGCTTCTGCCACGTTCCGTAATCTCTTTGTCATTTCTCCCATTTTCCTCCACTATACTTCCCAAGTACTTGAGACTTTCCACCTTCTTCAGCTGTCCACCTCCAAGTGTTATCCCACTCATTGGTCTGTCCTTTTTTCTGGTCGTTAACAGGATCTCACATTTACTGATGTTGAACTTCCATCCGTACTCTCCCACTGTTTCTTCCCAACCCTTCAGTTGCTCCTGAATTTCCTCCTCCTCGTTTCCCCAGACCATGAGATCATCTGCAAACACCATTGCTTTCATCTTATCTTCTCCTATCATTCCTGCTATCCGTGTCATTACCTCGTCCATAACCACAATAAAGAGAAGGGGTGACAGCGCATTACCCTGTTTCAGGCCACTCATTTGTCTGAACCAGTCTGTACTTTCCCCTCCGACTTTCACACAACTCACACTTCCACAATACATCTCCTTCACTCTGCCTACAGTCCCTTTTTCCACTCCCATGTTTTCCATTGCTTTCCAAACCTTCTCCCTACACACACTATCATAGGCCTTTTCGATGTCCAGGAAGGCCATCAACAGATCCTCTCCAAATTCGTAGTGGTGTTCCAGCAGATGCTGGAGTAATTTTCTGTAGCTTTCTGTGGATGGCAACAGTAGAAATGACCGAAGGTCCTCTATTACGAATGTTTGTCCCGCCAGTTCATATACCAGCCGAGATTTGGCTGACTTGGAGACTCCGAGGGCTCTTTTGAGGAACCTGAATTTCACTTTTTCGAGTTCCGCCAGTTGTTTGTAGTTGAGAAAGGCGTCATATTCCTGCTGCCTTTTACGATATGGGGTAGGACATCCCATATCATTGATTATATCGAAAGAATAAATTTTAGGATCCACCTCACCTACAGTAAATCAAAGTATTCGCCTAGCATAAAAATGCAATTAAAGAATAGTAAGAAGTTTGATGATGACTAGGAAAGTATAAACGGAGTATTAGGATACTCATGGCACAAAAATAAGATTCACATAATAAGTCTGAGGGTTTCTACCTTAACGATATTCTGCAGTGGACGATCATCCCTCGGTGCGGTTTGGAACCAGGCACCACGGACCCGTAATGGCTCCATCCTAGGGAAGGATCCCAGCATTCGCCTTCTCATCCACAGCCACATGCCTCGAACAGGCATCGCTTCAGGTACTCCATCATGCGACCATGGTATCGCTCGCCTCGCCTGGGGCCTCTTCTTAGCAGACCATCATGTTGGAACAGTTGGTCCGTGACGTCATAATCCTATCGAGTCGTCCTCGACTCGTCCACTTACACATACTCACTCGGCATTTTAATGTTGTAGTCCACAGTTTCTAAATGTCTAGTTATTCTGACTGTCTCGAATATAACTGTGAAATATTTCGTGGCAGATAATAATATTCCAAGTATCCGCGTGATATCGTATTCCCAGATATGCCTAGCCTGTTTCAAGCACTAAGTTCTTCACAATATGATCGTGCCATTTATAAGTCCTTGACATCACAGTCGCTTCACAGTCCACATGTCACCAGTCCATTAATATTAAGCATTGGGTTGAAGTTTATTGGCAGTCAGTTATCAGCCAGTTGAGTGAAAATAAGTCCATATTCACATACCTTTAACTTTCCAGTGTTCACATAATGGGTAGATTTCCACCAGCCCAAAGATAATAATAATAAGTTGCGAAGAACGACGGCACTTTACTTTTTCACTCACTGGTACAAAATAATAACTGTGTTGTAGAATATGTCATCTGACAAACCAGAAGAGTAACGTGGTATCATTACTTATGGAATTTATAGCAGAGGCCTAGCCTCACTTAGCACTTTTGTAATATTCCGACAGCGTGACGACACAGTAGAGATGGCTCACTAGCGAATCATAATGAATGATACCGGAATGCTGCCTTGGCCTTCCAAGAGCTCACCTTATATACCACACCAAGGTCAGACATCAATACTCACATTTGCATTACATAATGCGATACGTTCTCTACCATTGGCTCCCGCAACAGAAGTTTCCAGAAGGCTTCTTATATGAAATGAAACTTCATATGTTAATCATGACAAGAATTCAAAATAACATTCTGAAACGCTGATGCCTTTCATTTCCTTATCTATATAAAAACAAGTACATAATACTCCGGCATTTCCTGGCGGATGTTGGACCACGTGCTAACTTCAAAACAGGGTGGTGTGGCAGCTCGTAGCCACCTTGGTTTCGCCTCAGCGCGCTTGATTCAAATAGAGAGTCACGCCAGCCTCTCCGCTCCGTCGTATAAGGGATATTGTGCATAACATACAGTAACAGTGAAATGGATACCCTCAACACCCGCAATATGAAACGAACTGGCTTCAAATTCATCCGCTATTTACAGCCAGGGTCGTTAAAGACACCATTGGTAAGTTATCCTGAAAATATTGTGTTATTAGCTTGTACAGGGTGGTCCGGAAGTGGGCTTACCCCCCTTTATTTTCAACATTATGATAGTTATGGCTGAATGTTTGTTATACACAGTTACCTAGAAGTTTTAAGTCATAAACATCGGTATGAGCACCATCCTTGTCGTAACACAGCTGAATTCTGCTCCATGTTCTCGCAGATGTTTTGCGGAGATACTCCGGAGTCAAGAGAGTGAAGGTGTGTTCCGCAGGTGCTCGTAATTCCTGGGTTGTGTGATATCGAGTGTTTCTTACTTGTTGCCAGTTCTTGCCAGTTGCGTTCTATATGTTCAGAGGTTCAGCGAACCCCCTAGAAATATATAACTCTTAGTAAAATGGTTAATCAAGTGCGTACTTCTTTAATTACATATGTAAATTTGCGCTCAGAGGGATAATTTTGACATCAACACTCGGTTGCACTCCGGAACCAGCGAAAAGGTTCAATTTCTGGATCGCTGGCGCTCAGCGGTGGGACGTAAGGAGGGAGCGATGGGCACGGGGTCGTGTGAGGCAAAGGGGGTGAGCCGAGAACAAAGCTAAACTATTGCTGGTGAAAGGACCACCTCAAGCCAGCGCTAGACACGATCGACCTCGAACCACCCTGAAGTTAGCCGATGCAGCCCTGGCTGATGAATTGTCTCTAAGAGTGTGGTTTAAAATCTGCTTGTTATGGTACGTTTTGGAGGGATTTTAATTTCACGATTTTGCGTTTTAGCTATAATTAACCGCATTGAACCAGAATATTTTGGTAACTACGATTTGTATAACATCAATAGGCGTACGTAGCCTATGTTTATGTAATTAATGTAAACTTTTAATTATTTAGAAGTGCTCATAAAGGCAAAATACGTCAACATAAGAACATAAATAACAGTCTGCCTAACACGTTCTTGAAGCAGCATTTATTTCTGACCCGTCAGTTCAACCACCTCCGGAACAGTACCTTAGCGAATATCCTCTCAAGTCTGTGTTTATCGAAGTGCTCTATTGTATCTGACGTTCGTTATCACGGTGTGTGGCGGTGTCTTGATGTGTGTGTCGTGTATTCATCGGTGTGAAAATGAATACCGTTCGGTTTCTTCTAGAGAATACCTTTCCAACACTTAGTATAGAAGAAAAGTGAAAAATAAAGCAGCTTGGTACTGCCCCCGTAATTGAATTATATAGAGACCACGGTGGCTATATTTGAAATTATAAGGAGAGTTATGGCTGTCATAGTTATGACGTGGGTAGTCATGACGTAAGCACGGATGACGTAAATGTTATACCAGCAAGCTACTTGAGCTGAGATTCTCAGTGACGTCAGCTTTTAGTCGAGAATGTTCCAAGATTTACGACGCAGTCGCAGGAAACAAGGAATTCTGCTGAGGAAGAAACTATGCTATTGGAGGAGAGGCATGAACCAATGAACGATAGTTTAAAGGAAGACGGAGATTGCTGTAACTATGGTATTTTTATTACATTTGGAATGCAGAATTGTGGAAATCCATTTGCAGTAAAGGCATTGATTTGGAATTTTGGTGAAATTTATTTTCAGTTTTTGAATTTTGAAAATCCGTCATGTATTAACGAAGTTGGAACTTTTAGCGATGACGCAGTACCACGCTTTGGAAGGGATGGAAACGCCCCTCGTGAAGTTAATAAAAGGGCTTGCGCAGAAGAGAGGAGTCTCTTTCGTTCTCTGATCATTCTGAGATCTCATTCTCAGATCATCGAAGTCTATTGTGAAAGTTCTTTTCTTATACATTCATTATAGTGAGACGTCGAAGTGAACAGCAGTGAAAAGAATCGTCTTTATAACGCGTGGCGAGGCCACTATATTAACGAGATCCAAGTCAAACTAGGTGAAGTTGAAACGGACCTTAGAAAGCTTCTACAAGTTTAGCTTCGAACAGTTAGCGGTCTCCGATAAGCTAATTGCATTGTGCAGTGCTACATGCAGTTATAGAGAAAAGCTGAACAATTTCGACCGATTAGTTCGAAAGATATTAGCAGTTTTATACGACTGAGAAAAGTGATTATCTCGCCACAAGAGAAGCACTTTTGTATAGCCAGAATCAACGCAACGGCTGACGCTGCGAGTGGAATAGAAAGACTTCAGGTTGCTTGGTTACACAACGATACAGTATAATGGAGCAATTGAATACGGCAGTTTGTTCTTCTAACACTACAACCGAAGAGCAGATGGAAGGCTAAGGAGCTTATTGCAATTGGGACATACTTCAACGGAGTAAGATAGCGACATGGAACTTCGCTAATTGCTATTCCACACAAGCGAACATGCGGTGAATACCATCTACACCCATGTTTCGTAATTAAAGGCTGAATACCATCGAACAGCCATAGAAACAATTTCATACTCTGAATATGAATAATTTCTTCGGAAATTTCTACAAAACTTCATGGCGATTGTCTACTGGAACTTCAGGGAATTTTTCAAGAGAGGTCAGGGATATCCCGACTCACAAAGAAGATTATTGCCGGAAGGATGTCTATTCGTCTTCGAGGAGCAGAGCGATTTCCGGAGAAGGAAGCAGTTCGATTCTCCGAGGGTGCTATTTCCTATTTCGAGGATGGAGCTCAGCTTTAACGTGGTGAAATGGATCCATCAGCAGTCTTCTTTGGGGAATTTTCCTCTGGAACGTCAATCGGCAGATAAGGTAGTCGTGAACGTTTATTGTATTTGAGTATATTAATGATGTTTGAGCAACCATTTTTCCCATATTTTTATCATCATGTTTTTTTGCCCTATTTTCTTGTTTGAGATTCTTATTCTCAGTACACCTTGATGAGTTTTGCATTTTTCGACGATTTATTAAGACATTGTTATGTCATGGGCATAGTTAACGATTTTGAATCAGTTGAGACTGATATTTAGAATTTTCAGTAATTAATATTTTTGTAGTCACGATTTGACTGTAAGTTAATGATTTTTATGGCAGATTTAAATTCAGACAGCGTGTCATTTTATTAAAGTAATTCTACCCCAGTTTAATTACTTTGACCAATTTTCTGTCATCATCAAGAAGGAAGAACATTTAAATGATTTTAGAGCGTTAAAATCTCTTACGTTGTCGACGATCTTGGAAATACTAGTCGTTATTTGAATTGATTGCAACACAGACATTTATCGTCAGTTATGAATGAACATTGCATTATAGACACTTTTGTGAAAGAGTAACTTTAATAATGAATTATTGAATGTATTAAAGTCAAGAACTTTTGTTAGGAGTTTTTCTCAATTAGAGATTTATAGAACGATGTTTGCATTCCCCAGTCTAATTGGATTCTACTCGACTACTTTGCATTTTAGTCGCACTTTATTTGAAGATAGTATTTTCATACTACAATTTTCTTTTAAGATGTTAATCTTAAATTTTGATAGACCAGACAGGCGTATATAAGCGTATTCACTATTAAATTTGTTTGTGATTGGCAAGTTTTGACTTCATTTCGGTTCATGAATGAAATCCACGAAGGTTAAATAGAAAAACAGTTTTGAAACAATTAATGATTATAAAAAAAATTTAAGTGGAACTATGAATGTATAATCGCTAGTGCAGCGCGTGTTGAAAGTCGCTGAGATATAATGCCCTTGAATATGAAGGAAGTTCCCACAGGAATAAATGTTAAAGAATTATTTGTGGAAGTTTTGTAAGTTATGTGAAAGTTTAATGCCATATAGATTAATATATGATGATTTTGGGCATATTTTTAATGCAGTTTATGCATTATCTTGTTAGCGAAGGATTTTCCGCTGGAGTAAGATTGTCATAGTTCGTTGAAAATTAATCAAGTGATTTACTGTTATAATTAACACGAGTTTTGAAAGAATTTGAGATAAGATTTTGAATGAAGGTTGCCGTCACAAATCATTATTAAAACCTTTATTAAACCAGATTGTGACATTAATATGTATAACTAACCTTCATTGGTCGATTATATTAAACACGATTATGAAAATTACCAAACGAATGAACATGTGGTTAATGTATTTCTGAAATTAATAATTTAAACAATTTAAATGTTAATATTGTAAATAATTGCTGTAAATATTTTTGAAAATAATGTGAAACGAGAGTGATGTTAAAGGCGTGCTTATAATATTTTTATTGTCTTTGACAAATATTATAAACAATTTCTAATTGTTATAAATAATTTATGTGATTTTGTTATAAACATTTAAGAGCTAATTAAACATTTGGATTGAACTTAACAAGTTTAAGGAATTAACATAATGATCCAATAGGATGTGAGCAAAGTACTTGAAAGATTTGCGTAAATATAATGTGAGTTGTCTTGTAGACATTTAAAAGCTTCAGAGAGCAAGCTGTATTCTTACGTAACATAGCATGTGAGAAGGGAGTGCATTTGACCAGGATGCAACAGGTTGGAAGGTAGCTCGCAGCTGGGCCAACATCTGGTTATCAGTGTGAGGTCGTCCGCACTCCGGCCTTGCGACTATAAATACCATTCTCATGTTTATTAAAAGGAAACCAAATGCTCTCTATATGTCACACCCTGACGTCCTTTTCCAATCCAATAGTGTTATGAATATTACGTTATTTGGAGCTCTTGGGAGCTAGTATGTTCTATATCATGTTGTATGATAATTTTTGCAAGTCCTGCTGGAGGACGTAGTCAGATTGACTTGGGCTACTGATAGCCACGTTTATTTTGTTGTGTTGTCAAAATCATACCCTTTATTAGAAATAAAGCTTTTGTACAGTTCAAAGTTCTCGTCTTCGTTCTGGCTCATTTTTAAATGTCATGGTGGAGGTTATTGTGTGAACAGACTTTTAGTGATCCTGTTGTAAACTCAAACCCCGAGATAATTAAGAGGTAAGTAACGGTAAGTATGAACCCCCGTCTATTTTGGTGTGTTCCACAATGATTTCCTGTGAACTTCTGTGCTCTTATCTCGATAGTATCTGTCAGTGCCATTTTCATTGATGTGGCTGAGCCGGTGCAATTGACTATTGGCAATCCGATTGAGGGGGCGGATATCTGACAGCCTACTATCCAGGTAAACGGGGACAGTACCTTACCTGAACATTATTCAGAAGCAAAGTAGTAGAGGTAAGGATTTTTGTAGAACATTTAAGCCACAGATTTACGAGAGGAATACTTGGCTATGTGGTTGCGATACCATTAATAGGCTTTTCTGTTTCCTGTGCTTGCTTTTTGCTAAGGGTAAGGACTTGAATTGAACAAAAACAGGGGATCAGATCTCAGCCATTTAACACAAAAGATCAATAAGCACGAAGCATCTATTACACATAAGAGTTCATGTTCAGATCTTTTCAGTTCTGGGGAAAACAGATATTAGGCAGCAGCTAAGTAGCGCTTTCAGAAGGAATATTGAGAGGCATAATGATAGTGTCAGAAAAAATAGGTGCATGCTCTCGAAGATCATTGACTGCATGAAATTCTGTGGTGAATTTGAACTTGCTTTGAGAGGTCATGACGAAACACTCGATTCAGGCGTATTCAGAGGACTCATTAATTTTACTTCGGCATTGGATACCGTCGTTAGGGGTCATTTCAACAGTGCTACAGTCTTCAAGGGTACGTCGAAGGACATTCAAAATGACATTCTGGAATGTATGTTACATGTGTGTCGCGAGAATATTTTAGCTGAAGTAGCTACTGCAGACTTTGTCTCTGATAGCAGATGAAACATCTGATGTGTCTTCAAAGTGTCAGTTCGTCATTGTACTTCGATATGTATTAGATAATGGTAAGCCTGTTGAAAGGTTCTGGACTTTCTTAAACCCAATAGGAAACAACGCCTGCTCATTAGCCGATTGTATAAAAGGGGTCCTCACTCACGTAGTTAGAGAGCACAAAGAAAAAGTAGTCTCCCAAAGTTACGATGGTGGCAATGTTATAAGTGGCCGACACTCCGGAGTACAAACAATTGTAAGACAAGACTACCCATTCGCTTACTTTGTGCATTGTTATGCCCATCAATTGAATTTAATTCTGGCTCAGGCTGCTAGCCACAACAAAGAAGTGTGATTGTTCTTTGCCACCATTGGAGAGATTCCAGCATTTTTTTCTCATTCGTCTCAGAGAGTGGGCATTCTTGATGAGGTTGTGGGCAGAAGAGTTCCGCAGGGCTCAGCTACGAGATGGAACTTTAAATCAAGATGTGTTCTTACATTGCATGAACATAAGGATGCAATATTGGAATGCTTGGAGAAAATTGAAGACACGAGCAGACAAACAGCTACTATGAACCAAGCACATGGACTGCGTCTGAAAATACAACAGCCAACGTTTACTTTTTGGTTAGAGTTCTTTTACAGTGTTATGCCTCACGTGGACATTCTATACAACCAATTACAAAAGCGTTCTGCTAACCCTGTATCAGTGCGATGTGCAGTAAGCTCCTTCGAAACTGCAATTTTGAAAGTAAGGGACAATGTTGACAGCATCGTTGAGGAGGAAAATGTAGAAGACAACAGAGGGAAAAGAAGATGTGAAAATAGTTGTTACTCGAGGAACATTGCGGCGAAGGAGATGTGTGACGTGATTATAAATCACAGCAAAGAGAGATTCAACTTCTCCAACCACTTACTGGCCTCCACCTTCTTTGACCACCAAATTATTATTCCCATCCTTCCAAAATAATTTTCGAGAAGAGAATCTTACGTATGTTATAGAATCCTATCCTTTTCTTGATAAAAATAAACTGAAAACTGAACTGCAGGTGATTTATTCAAGAAGTGATTTTAAAGAAATGAAAGATGCAACTGACTTCCTTGCTTTTTTTTGAAAGAGAACAATCTCAAGGAACCTTTCGGAGAAGTGATGAAACTTTTGAAATTAATTATTCCTGTCCTCATGACTACTTCTGAAGCAGAAATATGTATTTCCACTTTAAAGCGGATTAAGACATTCCTGAGGAGTACAATGCATGAAGATCTCACTATGTTGTCCATCGAGAAGGAGATGACTCATAAATTAGTAGATTTTAACGAGAAGGTAATTGACTTATTTGCCGCCAGGAAGGAAAGGAGGAGGATTTCCTATACACACAGTCGACAGCTGTTATACCAACGCCAGTAACATCTTCAACATCAGACGAAACTGGATCAGCTTAAGGTAGTTACACCTTATATTCTCTGTCTTTCATTTCTCATAGTTTTGGTAACTTCTTCGAGCTGCAATCGTGTGTCTTCAAAGGAAAGTCACCTTTCTACTCATGGAATGTCACTATTTTACGTCTATGTAAACATCAAGTAACATTAAATTTGGCCACGTTAGTTTTCAAAGTAGTGAACTCCCAGATGTTTAATCCACGCGCCACCACTGCTTGTTGCGTTATGAAACCCCAGAGAGCAGTCTGGTTCGTCAGATCGGGACTTCTTGGAGGCCAGGCAAAGAGAGCCGGTAAAGATGCAGAACTTCTTCCAATCCACCGGCCCGCCTTTCTTCTTCGAAGACAATGTTAATGGACATTCTTACCAGGAGATGCTTAATGAGTGGTTGGTGCCACAATTGCAAGAAAAATTGTATCGAAGACACTGTTGTCTTACAACAGGTTGGAGCACCAGCACACTTAGCGATTCATGTGCGCAATTACCTGAATCAGACCTTTCCTGGCTGGTGGATTTGAAAAGTTCTGCTTCTTTATCAGCTCCCTTTGCCTGGCCTCCAAGAAGTCCCGATCTGACGACACCGGACAATGCTCTCTGGGGTTTCATAGAGCAACAAGTAAGAAGCACTCGATATCACACAACGCAGGAATTGCGAGCATCTGTGGAACACGCCTTCACCTTCGTGACTCCGGAGTATCTCTGCAGAACATCTGCGAGAACATGGCGCAGATTTCAGCTGTGTTACAACAACGATGGTGCTCATACTCAAGACTTAAAGACTCAAGACTTAAAGGTAACTGTGTATAACAGGAGGGGGGGGGGGGGGGGGGGGGAGGGAGGGGGGGTACGCCCACTTCCGGACCACCCCGTATAATTTTTGAGATCATCATCATCATCATTTCCCCTTATCCAGCTCCTGCCGGGTCGGGGTATTTATGGCACTTCTCCACTTTCCTCTTTCCTTCCACAATTCTTCTTCCACGATCTTGTCCCAGTCCAGATTCCTTTTTCTCACGCTGTTCTTCACTGAATCGATCCACCTTGTTCTAGGTCTTCCCCTTGCTCTCTTACCCTTGCACTTGGCCTCCAGCATCTGTCTTGGTATTCTATTTTCCTCCATCCTCTTTACATGTCCAAACCACCTTAGTTTATTATTCTCAATTCTCTCATTTAGTTTTCCCATCCCAACTTCCTTCCTAACATCTTCATTCCTCACTCTGTCTTTCCTAACATACTTCTTAGGAATTTCATTTCACTGGCTTGGATTCTACTCTCTTGCCTGCTCGTCAGGGTCCAAGTCTCAGCTGCATAAGTTAATATGGGTACATAGTACATTTTATACATTACCTCCTTGCTTTTCCTTGGTACTTCCTTATCCCAAACAAGTTTTCTTACACTTTGATAGAATGCATTGCTCTGCTGTACCCTCCTGCCAATCTCCATGTCCAACCTACCAGTTTGCATCAATTCACTTCCTAGGTATTTGAACGTGTCCACAATTTCCAAACTCTGACTTCCAATTTTCAAAGTGCCCTTTCCATGTCTTTCCCCTCTTGTCATCAACATGGTCTTGCTTTTCTCTATACTGATTTTCAGGCCATACTTCTGAATATTTTCGTTCAGTGCATCTAGTTGTTTTTGCACTTCTTCGGTGTTCCTTCCCCAGACCACAATATCGTCTGCAAATAATAGTAACTTCATTTCTTTATGTCCATATGCTTCCTTTGTTTCCTTTACAATTTCATCCATTACCATTATGAATAAAAGAGGTGACAGCACACTCCCCTGTCTTAGTCCAGTCTTGTTCCTAAACCAATCTGTCTTTCCAACTGGGGTCAGTACCCTGCTAACACAGTTGTTGTACATTGCTTGCACCATTTCCAACATTTCTCTTCCCAGTCTCTTCTTAACCATGGTTTCCCATACCTTCTCTCTGGGGACACTATCATATGCCTTTTCTAGATCTATGAAAGTCATGATCAAATCCTCTCCATATTCCCAGTTCTTTTCCATCACCTGCCTCAAGCTAAAGATTGGGTCCACTGTGGATCTTCCACTCCTGAAGCCATACTGTTCCTCTTGCAACTCTCCTTCAACCTTTCTTCTCATTCTTCTTTCTAATATCCTTTCCAGTATTTTTACTATCTGTGATATGAGGGTGATCCCTCTATAGTTATCACACACTTTCTTGTCCCCTTTCTTAAACACTGGTATTATTAGCCCTTTCTCCCAGTCTTCTGGTACACATTTCCGTTTCCACACACACTTTAGCAGTCGATACAGCCATTGCATACCAACAGGTCCAGCAGCCTTTATCATTTCGACACTGATTTCATCCACCCCTGTTGCTTTTCCCATCTTCATTTTCTGTACTGCTAATTCCACCTCCAGCATTGTTATATCATCTTCAGTTATAGAGTCGTCAGGCTGTGTCACTTCGATCTCACCAGTACAATTGTTCACATTCAATAGCTTATCGAAATACTCCTTCCATCGTCCCTTTATCTCTTCTGGGTGTGTTAACAACTCTCCATCTTCCTTTTTCACCAGCTTTGTGGTAACTATTTCTTTCTTCTTACTTCTTAGAAGCCCATACAGCATCCTTTTACTGACACTTACATCTGTTTCCATTCTTCGTGTAAATTCCCAACTTTTTGAGATATGTAACATTATTTGAAGTTCTCCAAAACTCACTCTCCAAGCCAATTTAAATACCGCCTGGAGTGCAGACGCTACGGCATTTAAATGCCTGCCTGAGAGGTTAGTAGTGGCAACCTGAATCGGACAAAAGCCTGCTTATGTAATTCTGACAATTATTTCATATTTCTTAACGACTAATTGAAATGTAATTAATTAACTGCCATTGCACTATCATTAACCAATGTTAATTCTTAATATTATCACAAATATAAAGCACATGCTAATTCTTTAGAACCTAGGACTGTGTAAACCCCTACACATCCAGCAAAATCATAATCATTTATATCATTGAACAAATTAATTAATTAATTAATCATATTAATAGGTTGGAATGGCAAGTCTCATATCCAACAGTTGCTACTAGAAGACCACACTACAGTGTCTACAACTCTTAAGTAATTGTGCTTATAATCATAGTGCAGTTCAAAATCCTTTTACATCATGACAAATAATCCTCAATAATTTATAAATTGTATTAATCTGCATTCATTAGACTGGTTAATTCCAAAGTTCATAATGTGAATGATCATCATTAGCTAACTGTATTCTGTGCAACTTGAATTAAATTACCATAGCATCTTGGATCATAGATCATGATACTAATCACCAATAAATCATAATTATAGTAATTATAATAATAACCACTAGCACTACAGCCCGTGAAGGGCCTAGGCCTACCAAGCGACCGCTGCCCAGCCATTATAGTAATTACAATGCCATTAAATTAATCAGACTCAAGCATTAGCGCTGCAAAACATTCAATGTCCCACTCGCAATCGCCTTCACGGTAAAATATCACAGTGAGAAAAATATCCTAAGTTTAGAATAATGATTAATAATTGAAACAGCCTCCGTGGCTTAGGCGGCAGCACGCCGGCCTCTCACCGCTGGGTCCGTGGTTCAAATCCCGGTCACTCCATGTGAGATCTGTGCTGGACAAAACGGAGGCAGACAGGTTTTTCTCCGGGTACTCCGGTTTTCCCTGTCAAAATTTCATTCCAGCAACACTCTCCACTATCATTTCATTTCATCTGTCATTCATTTAATCATTGCCCCAGAGGAGTGCGTCAGGTCTCGGCAGCCGGCACAGTTCACATCCTCGCCGCTAGATGGGGGCTTCATTCATTCCATTCCTGACCCGGTCGGAGACTGGAAGCAGGCTGTGGATTTTCATTTTTCATTAATAATTGACTAAAGAATTCAACCACTGTCAGGCAAAAATATTAAATAAATCGTAGATCCTGTGTGTGAAATAATCTCAAAGCCTTATAATTAATTTTCTCTTATAGTTTGGAAATTCTTTCAAAATATATTAGCCACCTGGAATGAAGAAAATCATTAGATCATGGTTATGGTTTGCCAAAGTGTTCAGATGGGTTTTGTCTGAACTCATGCCCCGGGTGTACGATGAATATGTCTTCCGTGCGTTCCCTCAGTGTATAAATATTGATTCTAATCTTTAATTTGCAAGATCGTCGCCTCAAGAAAACGAGAAACGCCATCATCATAGTGATGCCTGGTGTAAGTGTAGTCAGTCTCCCTCAATCCTGGACTCCTCTACACCACCAAGTTTCCCTTCTAATGGCTTAAGCCATTATGTTGAGTCCATAAGTGTTCCCATATTCCATCTATTGAGTGAAAGTTGCATTGTGAATGACGTCACGAACTCCTAGAATTGAATTGGGTGTTCGCCAGTGACGAAGAAATGTTCCATGTATTTCACTGATTTGGAATGCGTGGTGTAATAACGATACTGTTCATTATATAGTATTCTGATGATATGATTGAGTCTTCAGTCTTTTGACTGGCTTGATGCAGCTGTCCATGCATCCCTGTCCTGAGCTAATCGCTTCATCTCTACATAGCTACCACACCCTACATCCGAGGCAATCTGTTTAACATATTCTAACCTTGGTCTACCCCTACAGTTCTTGTCCTCGACCCTTCCTTCCATAACTAAGCTCGCTATTCCTGGGTGTCTTAGTATGTGTCCTACCAACCTATCTCTTCTCTTCATTAGCAGTCGCCAGAAACATCTCTCCTCTCCCACTCATCTTAATACCTCTTCGTTTGTAACCCTATCTACCCAACTGATCTTCATCATTCTCCTATAACACCACATTTCAAATGCTTCAATTCTCCTCTTTTCTGCTGCACCAATAGTCCAAGTTTCACTTCCATATAGTGCCACGCTCCAGACAAAGGCTTTCAAAAATGACTTCCTAATACCTAAATCTATATTCGATGTCAACAGATTCCTTTTTTGTAGAAATGCTTTTCTTGCCTGAGCCAACCTACTTTTTATATCCTCTTTGCTTCATCCATCACTGGTTATTCTGCTTCCTAAGTAACAGGGAATTTAGAATGAAAAATTGCACAAAAAGAATTGAATGATGATGATGATGATAATTGTTGTTTTAAGGGGCCTAACATCGAGGTTATCGGCCCCTAATGATCTGGGTGATAGCAAAAATGACAATGAAATGGAAACCAGAACGACAATTATGTGAGACGGA
The DNA here is from genome assembly GCA_946902985.2 of Meconema thalassinum. Taxonomy (NCBI): domain Eukaryota; kingdom Metazoa; phylum Arthropoda; class Insecta; order Orthoptera; family Tettigoniidae; genus Meconema; species Meconema thalassinum. The sequence goes on along the minus strand of OX336393.1, from coordinate 268,349,809 downwards.
AAATACGTACAAAGAGAAACTCAAATGGAAACAACTCACAATATGGTCTTACAAAAGGGAATTTAGAACGAAAAGATTCACAAAAAGAATCGATTGAAAAAGACCCACAAAAAGTAGGCTAGATTCAAAATACGTACAAAATGCAATGTAGTGTCGAAATACTTACAAAATGCAACTGAAATTCAAAATACTTACAAAATGCAAATGAGATCGAAAATACGTACAAAATGCAATTGAGGTTCAAAATACTTACAAAATGCAATTGAAATTGAAAATACACAATGCAATTCAGATTGAAATAGGCCCTATCCCAGTTCCAATCCAAATTATTCACAAAGTGCAATTGAAATTCAAAATACTTACAAAATGCAATTGAAATTGAAAATGCTTACAAAATGTACGGTAGATTCAAACGACTCATGTGGATTGACAATACTTACAAAATGCAATTTAGATTGAAAATACTTGACAAAATGTAATTTAGATTCAAAATACACACAAAATGCAATTGAGAATCAAAATATGTGCGAAATGCCCACCAAATAAAATGCAATTTAGATTCAAAATTTGTGTGAAATGCGGTTTTGGTTGAAAATACTTACAAAATGCAATTGAAATTCAAAATACTCACAAAGGTCCCTCCCCCATATTGAAAGACTTACTAAAAAGCAATTAAGATTGTCAATCGTTACAAAATGCAATTGAGGTTGAAAACAATTGAAAGATATAATTTAGATCGAAAAAACATACAAAAAGCAACGTAGATTAAAAATGCATTAGAAAGAAAATCGCTAGAAGTGAATTTAGATACACGGTGAACCAAGTAACAAAAACAGTGCGGGAATCTTAAAGAGAAAAATAAACATAATGAAAAGAGGAGAGGAGAGGGGAGAGAGGAGAAGGTCCGCCCCAAAGGTAAGGGACAAAAGGGGAAAACGTACCCAGCTCAGGAATCCCTCGGGGTCGCCAATTCCCGAACTCACTAGCCGTGAGCCCCTGAGGGTGTAGCATTATCTACGGTGCACCAGAAGTGGTGGGGCTACATACACCCTGCCTCCTGAAGAGCCTTGAGCACAAGGCAGGAGGTAAAAGGAAAAGAAAAAGAAGGCTGACCCCTCACAGAAGGAGGGTATCAGGAAAGATGAGACAAGGGCCAATTAAGGCGGGAAAGTGAAAGACTCCTTAGGCCTCGGATAACCTAATACCGTCGGGGTCGGAAGAGAACAAGAGTTGACCAAGGGAGGTCGACAGGAAAGAAGACGGAGAGGAGCCCGGCACAAGCAAGTGGAAGCAATGCTGGACTCAGCTGGGGTCCCATGGTCGCCAACCCACGCCCCACTAGATGTGAGTCCCTGGGGGGAATTTAGCATTGGCTTACTGAATGTCTGGTTTCTAAGCATGACAAAGGTCTGCCATTTTGAACGTGTGCTGTACACCTGCATAAAGTTCCCTGTGCTGGTATCATACAGTGAATTCGATAAGTCCGAAGTGATGTGGTTTTTCTGTGTACACTTTGAATAATTCAATTCTTACTTACATCTGTCATTTGAAGAATTACATTCACAATCACTGAATTTACCTTTACCTGTCATGCAGAAATTATAACGAGTTACTCACAAGCCATTATAATGCCATTTTCACATGGTCAGAACGCACACTTTACGAGCGTATAATGTTACTAGAGTGTGACCATATTAGACAAGGTGCTGGCAAGTCATCTGAATGTGTGTCACTCTCAACTGGCTGCCCTCATCACGTGATCGGTAGGGGGTAGTTAGAGAAATTGTCCTCCCTCAATCACTATGTCACAGACATGGTCAAAGAAGCTAGTAATGCCTTCTTCTCAAAGATATACAATTCTCTTCTGCAATAAAGTAGATCGTTTATCAATTGATAATTTCTGTTATCTTTGTTTGACTGTTAATGAAGAATATTTCCCTTACTCGAGGTTTTTAACAGAATGTGTGTGCTAAATTGTGTCGCTATGGAGTCGCTTAATTCAGATGTTTCCAAGGTCGCTCAGAGGCTTATAATTGACTGCTGGCTCGCGAATCGCAGCAACTGAATCATCCACAACTGGTGTAGCCAAATAACATGGTGGATTTTGGTCACAGTATATAATTATGAAAAGTTCTTTGGAAGCTCGTGAGCAAGTTTCTAAGGTCCAGAGAAGCCACCACCCCTCCTCAGTGGTGGTTTGGTATGGGATGAGTTATGAGGATCACACCAGGGGACATAAAAATAATAAAATAAAAATGAGTGCCTGAGTGTATGTGGAAACTGTTCTCGACCTCTCATAAAGGATTTAATTGCCACCATGCTTAACAATAAGCCAGCACGATTCTGTGCCAACTCATAAGGCAAGGGCTGCACAACAGGCCAATGTACCACTGCTGACTGGTTTTCTGGTCGCCCCTATATTACAGAGGTGGCCAAATTATTATGGCAAAGCTGAATAGAAGCAAATTATTTATTGTTAGTTAAGACACAATGCATTACAATGGAACATTTCATTTGAGGCATAGTCCCCTTATTTTGTCATGTATTCACCAAATGTGCTACAGGAGATCAGTTACAAACCAACATCGTACACAGTTACGCATTTAACTTTAAACCACTTTTATCTTATTTTCTATTAGACAATAGACAAGGACAAATCTTGCCGAAAGCAAAACGGTGTGGTGTTGGAACTTACCCTGTCCTAAAACCAAATCTGTCACAGTTTCTTCTTTTGTTACCAGTTGTGTATGGCATATGAATATCGAAAACAGAAGGAATTATTTCACAGCAAATCATCACACCTGGAAATCATTAATTTAATTCATATCCAGCCACGCTAGCTCAATTGGTGGCCAGGACTGATCTGATTACATTATCATCAGGGTGCAGAAAATCTATACATTGTTGACGATTCTATGATCAAGTAACAGTACAGAATTTGGTTCTACAGCTTTACAATAATAATTTGGTCACCTGTGTACATCCTGGACTTCAAAATGTGGTCAGTGATAGAAGAAAAGACACCCTTTGCTTGAGAACTTGAGTGGGCAATGTAGCTGGTACCCAGTAAGATACTGTATTTCCTGGTGTACTGGTCGCACCCTACTTTTCAAATATGAAAAGAAAAAAAAAAGGTTTATAAAATTTCATGGCATAATAGTCGCATAGCACATTGGTATTTGTGCGCCGGTCAGTTGCACATGGTGCTGCAAACTTATAACCTGGCATGACCTTGTTAGAAGAAAGGAGTCTCTGCCTCTGTGCCTGCCAGCTATGACTCGTGGTATGCGATCGGCCAGCACACAACTGACTATACAGCGGCCATGCATGGCGCCAGATAGACCCATTGCTTCCACGAGGTGGCCTCAGAATGATGAACTTCAATAAGCCACTGCATAAAAGAGGCCCAACTGCTATTGGCGAAAACTTATACAAGGGGCAAACTGGTTAAAATTAAAAATTTGACAAGCCGTGCCATCAACCACTTCTGTGGAAACACCGCAACCGAGACCCATGCGTGAGCTACGCAGTTGGTGTTCACAATGAGAAAATAGAAGAATTATACAGTGATCTGTAGTTGAATGTGAAATACACAGGACTACGAATTAATCAAATGTTAAACTGGTATTTTAAAAAAAGTGGTTTTTCTTCTTTGAACTTTCAATTCTGGTATTCTTTGCATAATGGCTGCACCCTGCTTTTATTTACGAATTTTAGGCTAAAAATATGCAACAATTATGCCAGGAAAAACGATAAGGTTGATGTGCAGCTAATAGCCCATGTGGTAAAATTTTCTAATTGTTGTTTATGGTGGTGTCACATTAGGTACCGTAGACAATATAAGAATCGCTGGAATCACCGAGTGGTTGGTTCATACGAGAATCCCATTAGCCAGAACATGTGGTCTACTTGCTCTCACAATGCAATACCTATGCAAATATCTTAGTTGCCCATGAAGAAAAAAAACAACCACTTTTAGCATTTCAAATCAACAAATTTGACACAGACTAGAACCTTTTTCAAATGCCTCCAGTTACCACAGCGGACACCTTATGTACAATGGAACAGCCAATCCCTAGAAAGAAACTTACCTTGTATAGATTTATTATTTAATGAAAGATGAAAGTACTTACTCTTGCTTTCAACATGAGCACTGTATACTCCTTCAGGCAGACCAACTATAACAACACGTTCCAACCATGACTTTGTAGGATAGAATGCATCACGATCAATGAATCTGGAAAAAAGTATGACAACATTATATGGGAGTTCTCAAACTGCAGTCAGGTGATACTAAAAATTATCAAAATTAGTATGATGAAAACTGTTGTTTAAGTTAGGCGATTTAAATATCATAGAAAATATAGTGTGTACTGCACATGAAGTCTATGTGATCACCGGAGTTATTACGATGTGTGGTTTTGTAATTGGTACTAGGATTGGAAAGGGAGCAGAGATGGCCTTAAGAAATTTGAAGTTGAAGTTAAAACTGTAAAAATCATATAAAATCATTCCAAGCTTGGCTGTCCACTGTTCAGAATATAGCCACACTGGCTCGAATTTCAACACACTAAGCAAATGTATACCATTCCCTCCATGGATGTGAAGGAACATTCGATTCAGACACAAGAAGACCAAATAACACAGCCTACAATGTGGAGCCTTGAGTGATTTTTGACCAACATTACTGACCTAGAAAAGGAAGTTAAACCATATACTAACTATTGTCATTTGCAGCTCTTCAGCTCAGCTCTTTCTCTATAGAAATAAGTTCAGTTTTAGTGTAGATGGACATTACATGATTCATGGCTTAGCCAGGAACCAATATGTTTATTAACTCCTCAAACATTATATTCACATCCAACATGATTTGGTACATGGGCAGTCTGATCAGATATTCATGGCCAAAGCATGCTGATCCTTAGACACAATATCCCTCAAACTAGCGCATGTTAATTCTGAATAATATGTTATTGGTTTTACGTCCTAACAACTATGGCTTTTATACACACTGGGATGCCGGAATTTTGCCCCAAAGGGGATCTTCAACATCTCTGTAAATCTACTGACATGGCTCCCTAAAGTATCAACTTACTGTGTCAGGCTTTGATCCTGCAACCTTGGGAACAGCAAGAGTTCATCAACATAGAAGTCAGAAAATCTTTTTCACAATTATATATTTGAGTACTTGGTTATACAGAAGGAGAAGATTCACCTTGAAGTGGTTGTTTCTTTGGGGACTTTGCGACATGGTAATGTGGCCCCATATACTTGGGTGTGTGTAGAAGTTGTCTGGTCATGTCTGTACTAGTGCGTGTACTTGTAAACAAGGTAGGATTTGGGTAAGAAGCGGCCGTGCCCTTAAGTTAGGTACCTCCTCAGCATTTGCCTGGAGTAGAAGTGGAAAACCACTACCAGGATGGCTGAGGTAGGAATCGAACCCGCCTCTTCTCAGTTTTGCCTCACGAGGCTGAGTGTATCCCATTCCAACCCTCAGACCAGAATTAAATTTCTTGGCAGAGCCAGGAATCAAACCAGGGCCTTCTCAGTGACAGCCAAGAATGCTAGCCACTATGCAAAGAGGCAAACTCGCCTTGAAGCAATGGAGATATGGGTATGGAAGAAAATGACGAGAACTAGTTGGAGTGAAAGGAAAACAAATCTGTTAGTACTAAGATAAGTCAAAGAAGAGCACAAGAAGCAAAATAAAATGGAAAAAAGTACATTTCACAAGACATGTTCAGCTTCATGGCGAAGCGGACATAGCACTTGACTCTGGTGCTAGACTTGCTGGGTTTGATTCTTTGTTGGGTCATGGGATTTTAATTTTGTTAGGTTAAATCTCCTGGCTAATGGACTGGCTGTTTATATAGTCTTCATCGTTCATATAATTCTGATCATGATACACAAGTTGCCTACGGGCGTCAACTTGAGAACTCTTACCCCAGACCTCTCCGAGGCCACACACCATTATTACACCACTAGACATAACACCTCATCACCAATTTGAGGGAACGTTTTAGGGAATAGAGGAAGAGTACAGATGAGGAAAAAATACCTGGAAGACATCAAGGACTGAATGGGATTCAACAGTTACATGAAGATGAAACGACAGCAGACGATAGAAAAGAATGGTTGAGTCAACCTGAATGAAAAAGATGATATAAGATTTTAGGCACTTTGTATTGAATTGTTGAGATATGAAGCCATTCATTTTTCAGTGTTGCCTATACAAATTGACTTTTTGTAGCTTTTCAGTCGGTCAACACAATTGTGCCCAATGAATGGGTGGGGTAAAAGATACAAATATATAAATACACTCCAGGAAAAAATTACATGTATTAGTTAATATTCACAATTAAACGGAGCAATTTAGGATTATGCGTTTCGACCCTCAAGTGGCCATCACTGTGTTCAAATTGTAAATTTTCACTAATGTAAATTCACTATTGTAGTACAATAGTATCGTTAGGTGAAATTATACTACGATTCGCTTCAATCACGCCTTACGTTAGGTTCCTGTGCATTACGTGAATAACAGTGTACATGCATGTGTATATAATGCAGAAGAACACACTGTGATGCACTGTAACAATAATAGACTAATTTACAAGTTTTGGCATGCACTTGAAAAATAATTACAATGTTCACTTATCCAGGTGTTGGTAATCCTCACTACGTTGTTGCGTCAGTGTCCTCCCCACAGCTACTGACGCGGCGAGCTAATTTGCCTCTTGTCGTTCACATGCCATCCTGCGCGCCATCTGTTATTGGACTTATGTAATTGAGTTTATTTTGAAAGGGCTATCGTTGTGCCTGAACTAAACTGAATGAGGTTGGAGTGACTTATTAAGGTGTATGATAAGGACTCTGGAACTGTTTTCATTAATATCGTAGGCCATTTATGCATCTGCCGCACCTTAGACATTTGTCCCTTTGGTTGCTGCTGGTCTATAGATGGTATAGGACCCTACGAAACTAGACACAAAGTGCATCCTGTAACATATTTCCCAAAATCCCGTCCCGGTTGCATTCCTTGCCTCATATTTCAAATTATTTTATTTTAACAGCATGAAGAGTGGTGATCTTTCTAAAAACGTGTGTTTGTTCACATTCGCCGGATTATCTTTCTTTGCTCGATATATTTCTATGGATTCTTGTAAGTCGATAGCTTTACCCTTTGCTTTGTGGTGTAGAATTTTCAAGTCTGTTTCTATGTTGGTGAAACGGTGATTGTTGTCTTACATGTGTTCGCATATGGCTGAATGTTTTTGTGTTTTTTATATCTTATTCCGATTTGTCTACCACTTTGCCCCATGTAATTAGCATTATAGCAGTCATCTTGGCATGTGAACAAATACACTCACCGGCAAAAAACGCTACTCTTGTATTTTTTAATTATTCTCATAATTTAATGCATTAAAATTATTCTTATGTAAAAATTATTCATAATTAATTGTTTTCTAAATATATGAAAACTACTTCACATACAAAAAAAAGCTTCAAATAAAAAATCTGTTCCATTTTCTAGAATAGGAAAAAAAAGTGAAAATGGCTTAAATTTTGAGTAAATAACAAAGTCGTTTAAAAATGTTAATCTGAGTTCCAAAATTTATCATTACAGAATTAATTAATTTCTTTGGGTACTGACACAAAAACTGAACACTTAAAAATGGGCATTTCCACTCCCAGCACGAATCACCTCGCGTAACTTCTCTGCCATACATGCGATGATTTGTGAAATGCTTTCCTGGTGGATGCGTTCTCACTCCTCATGCAGAATCACCCGAAGTTGCTGGAGAGTCTCAGGAGCACGTTGCCGAACATTTCTGGCCAACATATACCAAACATGTTCAATTGGATTGAGGTCAGGACTCCTAGCTGGCCAGTCCAGTGCATGGATTCTAACCACATGCAGGTACTGCTGGACACATCGGGCAGTGTGTGCTCGTGCATTGTCGTGCATCAGGCGAAATTCATCCCCGACAAATGGAGCAAATGGTACAATATGGTTTTCAAGGACTTCCATGATGTACCGGTCAGCTGTGAGAGTCCCATTCTCAATTACGTAAAGTTCAGTCCTGGCAGCCATACTGACCCCGGCCCAGGCCATGACAGAACCCCCGTCGAATGCAATCCTGGAGGAAAAAGTTACAGGAGAAAACCTTTCTCCGACCCTCCTCCACACTCTTCCTCTTCCCTCAGGCGATCGGAGGCTGAATCTCTTCTCGTCTGTGAAGAGAACGGCTTGCCATTGCTGTTGTGTCCATTGCTGATGGAGGCGGGTGAAGTGAAGACGTGCCCTGCGATGTTTGAGGTTCCAATCCGGGGCCGGTAGCAAGTCTTCTGGAGAAGATTTCTACACCTCTTAATCTTCTCCTTACTGTCCTCTCACTGACATTCACACCTGTCGCCTGCTGAAGCCGATTTCTTACTTGTACACATGTGGTGTGTCGGTCCCTCAGAACTTGGAGTCGCAGATACTGGTCATCTCTGTCTGATGTTGCCCTTCTGCGGCCTGATCCATGCATCCTGGAATATGTTCCAAGTTCCCTATACCGTTGGTATGTCCTTTGGATGGTCGAAACATTGACATTTAACTGTCTTGCAACGTATCGCATGCTTCTTCCATCTTCAATCAAGGCTACAGCTCTTGCAGCTTCCTCGCGTGTAAGAACCATGTTTTCTTTGCAGGAAGAACTTAAAAACTGATGAGAAATCATTTGAAAAATACTTTTTATCAAACAGAGCAAATTTGGTTTGTAGGGATGAGACTTATCACCCAAGCACTAAGTTTATTGCAGGAAATGAACTAATGGAAATGGGGTATATACCGAACTGGGGTGTCATAAATCAAAACTTTATATCGATAATTTAGAGGAAATGGATGGTAAACAAACACACTGAACAGAGAAAGGTCTGATAATAGTATAAAGTGACATAATTGAGACAGAATGCAACTAATACGCAAGTTTTAATTTTTAAAATAAAGTGTTACGTTTTTTTTGCCGGTGGGTGTATATGGCTGATTTTGCGTGCAGGTTTTTCTTTGTTAGGTAGATTATTTAGATTTAACTATCCAATGAGTAGATAATAATTTAAGGTACTCCATATTCCGTAAGAAGACTCAAATGTCACACACTATTGATAATTGCTCAAACTACCCAATGTCACACAAATTAGCAGGCATCAAATCCATGGTAAATAAGGCCTTCAGCATACCTATGTCAAAACAAAATCTTAATAAAGAGATAAGACACGATAAAACAGGTGGCAAGAAATAATAATTTTCCACCCCACATGGTAAACCAGATACTAGATGAACAACGAAAGAAAAAAAAGAGGACAGATCACCAACCCAGCATGAAAAAAAGTATGGACGATTCAATTTTGTGAACAGAAACACATATAAAATAACAAGCATCTTCAAGAATCATGGACCTAACATAGCCTTCAGAACTAACAACTCGCTCGGCAAACACCTACACAATATCAACCCAACAAAGAAAAACCCACACGCAAAATCAGGCCTATATTTGTTCACATGCCAAGATGACGGACGTAATGCTAATTACGTCGGGCAAAGTGGTAGACAAATCGGAATAAGATATAAAGAACACAAAAATGTGATTAAACACAACAAACATTCAGCCATATGTGAACACACCATGTATGACGACAATCACCGTTTCACCAAAATAGAAACAGACTTGAAAATTCTACACCACGAAGCAAAGGGTTAAGCTCTCGACTTAAAAGAATCCATAGAAAAATATTGAGCAAAGAAAGATAATCCAGCGAATCTGCACAACACATTTTTAGAAAGATCACCATTCTTCATGCTGCTAAAATAAAATAATTTATAAAATGAGGCAAGAAATGCAAACGGGAGGGGGTTTTGGGAAATCTATACTAATATAATAAAGCTGAAGAGTTTGTGTGTTTTTGTGTTTAAACGCGCTAATCTCTGGAACTACCAGTCGGATTCGAAAAATTATTTTTTTATATGATAGCCAGATTCAAGAGGATTCAAGAGGAATAGTTTAGGCTATGTTAAATTTCGGACAGACCACACCATTACCTGCATTTAGGCCCTTTGGCACAAATCTACACCGTTTCACCGATCTGAATCAAAATGTGTATACTTACCCTTTGGAACCCTGCGAGTAACACAGTCTGCATGAAATTTCGGACAGACCACTCCATTCCCTGCATTAAGGCCCTTTGGCACAAATCTACACCGTTTCACCGATCAGAACCAAAACCTGTACACTTATGCTTTGGAACCCTACGAATAACACTGTTTACATGAAATTTCGGACAGACCACTCCATTCCCTGCATTTATGCCCTTTGGCACAAATCTACACCGTTTCACCGATCTTAACCAAAATTTGTATATTTACCCCGTCGAACCCTACGAAGAACACTGTCTGCATGAAATTTCAGACAGACCACTCCATTCCCTGCATATAGGCCCTTTATCACAAATCTACACCGTTCCTCCTAATTGCACCAAATTATACACACACTTTGAAACCCTGCTGGCAACACTGTCCACTTGATATTTTGGACAACGCTCTCCATTCCCTACATTTAGAATAACAAACAAACTTAACTTGAAAACCATGTATTAAGGCCCTAGAATCATTCATGTCTGTAGTAGTGTAACTGTAAGAGTATTTTAATAAGTCTATTGTTAACTGGCAATTCGGGCTGCATCACGTCGCCCCTACCCGTGTTCTGGTGCAGAATTGTGAAAATAGTTAAATCCTGCGCTGCTTATAAATTGCAGTCACGGAGAGTAATTAGAGCAAAAAGATTTCTTTTGCCCCTTAAAACAGTTATCATCATGAACATATTATGCATCAGTATAAGTGCAATGGCGTTGGTGCAATACATTGAGGTTATCAGCTGCAATAAGCGTTGGTGCTTTCAAATTAACCTTAATTTATTCCGAAACTTATCTTTGAGTGCTATGTGGCCATACATGATACTATTGCTACCTCAGGAGCTCAGGACAACCGAAGTTTTCTAAAGTGTTCTGATTATTTTCCTACGGCGTTATGCGACAAAAGACGACACTATTGGTCTCTACATTTCTAACAGACAATGAGATATAGGCCCTAGGCAATGTCTTATTTCACTTACTCCTCTTTATAATAATTTTTAGAAATTTGTTTGTAAATTACATGTGTCAGTGCTGTAGTTAGTAAATAGCCGTTGCCCTATTCATTATCATCATTAGGGGAAAATGACCTAAATGTTACGTCCATTATACTGTACTGCTTAGCACCCTCACTACAACCACCACCACCACCACCACCACAAAAAGTTATATTAAAAAAAAAACTGGTAGTTTAAGTATCATGTGTCAGTTCTGTAGTAGTATTCATTATCATCCATAAAACAAATAAATCCACCGGGTGAAGCCGGGCACTACTGGTAGTATGTTATAGGATGCACTTTGTGTCTATTTTCAACAAAGCTAGATCCGTATATAGGTAATTTCGTAGGGACCTATACCATCTATTAGACCAGCAGCAACCTAAAGGACAAACGTCTAAGGTGCGGCAGATGCATAAATGGTTTACGATATTAATGAAAACCGTTCCAGAGGCCTTAACATACACTTTAATAAGTCACTCCAACTTCATTCAGTTTAGTTCAGGTACAACGAAAGCCCCTTCAAAAAACCTCAATTACATAAGTCTGATAACAGATGGCACGCAGGATGGTATGTGAATGATAAAAGCCCAATTAGCTCACTGCGTTAGTAGCGGTGAACCTGGAAAAGTGAACATTATAATTATTTTTCTAGCGCATGCCAAAACTTGTTAATTAGTCTATTATTGATACAATACATTACAGTGTGTTATTCTTAATTGTATACACGCGCATATTACTCACGTAATTCACAAAAACCTAACAAAAGACGTGATTCAAGTGAACTACAATAGTGAATTTACATTAGTGAAAATTTAAAATTTGCACACAGTGATCAGGATCTGACGATGGCCACTTGAGGGTCGAAACGCATAATCCTGACTTGCCTCATTTAATTGTGAATATTAACTAATACATGTAATTTTTTCCTGGAGTGCATTTATATATTTGTATCTTGTGTTGACCGACTGAAAAGCTACAAAAAGCCACTTTGTATCGATTCGGCTATGCACTTTAATGAAAAATTGATATTGCAATTTTTTAGTCGGTCAATACAATTGTCAATAAGGTAACACTGAACGATGGTTTCTAAGCTATCTATACTTTAATGAATACTCTCCGATATCACGATGTTCTGTGATCCACACCTCCTAGCATCCCATTAAGCAGATATCAGAGGCTTTACTATATTTTCTGATGTTTACACTTATGTGACTAAACTATACTTGTTAGTTCAAGATATTAGAGAATTTTAATTCTCACCTTGATGTCAATTTATTTGACATATATTCCAGGGAGAGATACAAATATTTTCTTTCCTTATATTCAAAACTCTGTCCATCATCTATATACAGCTGACCATACGCTGTGCCCTGCAAAACAAATTAAAATGTTGGTCACACAATTATCTGGCTAAATCTAATTTACTCAGTAAAATTAATATATTAAAAAACTTACATTTTTATCGAGTGCCACAACGAGGGTGTAGGGATCATTATTTGATAAAGGTGAAGACCGACGTATTCTCTCCTTTTTGGGAATAATGCTTCCTCCTCTTTGGTACACAGGTATCTGGAAACATGATGAATCAAGTAAATAACTGCAATATTTTTGTTTTGTTTTTTACATTTTTAATAGTTTTATACAAACAATCTACAAGCAAATATTTCAGTATATAATTAAATTACCGTATATACCCGAATGTAAGACGACCCCGAATATAAGACGAGGCCTAGTTATCAACTGCCTCTTACAGATTTTTTCAAAAAAATACTCGCTAACTCATAACTTGCACAATATATGCCCTCAAGGTCGTGGTTTCATTTTTATAACGTCTCGTGTTATCGGAAATCCAAGACATACTCTATAATATCTTTGTTCAAGAATGGGAGACGTTATTAAATTAAGATACGTTGATCACTCAATTACTGCTCGTAAAACTGACTGGTTGTTCTTGTAAAGATAGTTTTAAAACATATTTCCGTATGCTTTCGAACATATAATTTATCCGCTTAAAATGATGTGTATGCGTAAATCCTAACCTCAAAATGTACGCTATTCGTATATGCATGGTAATTAAACATAACAAAATATATTTTAATCTTCATTATCGCATTGATTTGTTGCGAGTTACAAGATGCCAACACCACATACTACTTTGCAAATAATAATAATAATAACAACAATTTTTTTTTAAATACCCTGAATATAAGACGAACCCAAATTTTTATAACACAAAAAGTGGGAAAAAACCTAGTCTTACATTCGGGTATATACGGTATATAAAAACGTATCAGAAAACAAAGTAAGTGAGGTAACTATAGGTGAATTTTCCAGAGTTGGAATCTGACAGTTTGGCGCCACGGGGCAAAAATAGTTGACGACTGGATCACATGCAAGGCTTGTTGCCAAGGAATCATGCAGTGCTGCCAATTTGAATGATGCTATTTGGCCACGTTATTGTCACGGACCAGTTGCTTGTTTGGTTGCCTCCAGTGCACACTCACCTTGCTGCGTTTCATAATCTGTTGTTTTTAGGAGTTATAATTGATTTCATTTAGTTAATTACTTTTTCGTGTAGGATTTATACTTATTTTTACTTAATACTTATAATTCATTAGTGTCCACGTTATTTATTTATGTAGCAGTGTTAGTGTCAGTTTAAGCTTAGGTTTGTGTTCATAAGCCAGAGTGAACTAGATTAAGGTTAGCTTTCTTTTTGCTTACGAGTGGTGAAATTTTAAAGGATGACTTCTCGTAGAGCTAGAACGAGGATACATCCAGTTCAGGAATTGTCAAGACCTAGCCAAGGACAAGATGTACCTATTCGAAGTCATGGGAGGAAAATGATTATCGACGCATGGGATTTTTTTGAAAGGTAGGATGAAAATATCCGAGCATCAGGCGAACCATTAATAATTCCATTCAGTCGCGCACCGGGCTCAAGTTAAGCAATACGTTGTGGCTAACAATAAAGCATTCGATTTGACTGAGGTTGAGAAACTTATTGTCAAAGGGGTTGTGTTTCTTGTGCCTAGAAACTTATTCTACAGGAAATATAAAAAGCCAAATATCACAGAAACAATCACGCGTTGTCCTTCCGCTAAGAACATTTTTGCTTTATGATAGTATTCGTAATTGTCTATTGCTATTCATTACAAAATTTTAGGCCTCTCCTCAATTTGATGGACTATTATTTTATTTTCCAGTGTGCACCAAACAGTTTTAATCATTGCTTTGTTTAGGATTTTGAAAACCATCTGAATAAAAATGTAATAAATGTAATAATGGTGCTAATGATATTATGAGCTTGAGGAAAAGAGTGGGAGGGTGGAAGTACTCGCTTAGTGGCCAGCAGCATTCGTGGCAACACTGCCTTCAGTTCAACGGTTCTCCGCCGAACTGTCAGATTCCAACTCTGGATAATACACCTATAGTATCTACTAATAAATATTAAGGCATTAAGCAACCGATAAATGAACCATTTACAGTAAACTTCACTTACACGTTTGGTGTATTCTTTGGAATACACGGTAAGACAGAGTAAGCTTTTGCTTCTTTTTGTTTTATTTCATTACTTCCTTTTTTTTTTTCACAAACACTAACAGTGATCTCCTGGTTTCTCTTTGTTGGTATACTTAGCTTATATCAGCTGTGAGTCTGTTCTAGATATATATCCTCCATGACCCACCTAGCGTCATCTAGCAGCGTATCTCTGAAGTTCCTCAATTTTTTCCACGTACAAGAGGATTTCCTTACCAATCTGGCCACCAGATCTCGTCGCTATCGCCAGCTATCATCTCCGTGATCAAGAGGACTTCGTCTACTTTTTCATCCACCAGGCTTCGCTAGTGACGCCTACTATCAACTCTTTGAAGACTATTTCATCAAGAGAATTAATTTTTACAATGTTGGTTATTCTTATGTATATTCCTTTGTCTCCTACCCCCACTCTTTTCCCTTCCCTGGTCTCTCCGCGCTTCGTTGAGCTGGCCTCACTTGTGCTACAGTCGTCAAGACTTCCAGCCGGAGCTTACCTAGAGCTCGTCTCCTCTCCTCGAGAGACAAACTTTTAAATTGGACGCCATGTCCAGATCTTAACCAACGGTCAACAGGAGAATCGCCGTTCATCAGAAATGAGCTAAGTACTACTTCAACGTTCTTCAACTCATTTTAATTGCTTTTAAATAGCTACATACTTTTTAACCATCATTTTACAGACAGTGTGAAATTGCTAAATGTGGGGCAATAACCATCTTCGCGGGAATTTCGATATTTGGTTTTGTCTATCTAAGCTAATCTTAAAATGAAGCAGCATTTCTTATGCATATTATCTGAGATAATTTCTCACAACGTGGGACATCTTTAAATTACCCACTGTCTGTAGAAAACTTAGCTCGTTCCACCGCTGGACTTTTTCTGTCGATTTCAACAGTTATGATTGTTCTGGAATTTTCCATACCAAACAATTCATCTATAAGTTAAACCTTCTAGTATTTTCCACTCACATATGGGAATACTTTTTCTAACCAAGGAATCTTCCTTATGAACAGCTAATCAACACCTAATTTTTCTTCCTCCGTTGGACTTTGTCTGCTGCATTTAACTATAACTTACAAGTTTTTCAACGTAATAGACTCTCGCAAATCTAGTGCAACTAGTTATTTTTCACCATTGCAATAACTTTCCTTGCTATAAACTTTCTGTGCTACAATAGTGAACTTTTCAACCACGTCAATAGACTATAGTGAAACAGTGCTCGTTCGATTTCTCATCCGCGTCGCGCTCATCCGAAACAAATAAAATAGGCCAAGAACTTTCTCCACCAAGTTCCTATTTCCTCTTCCTCAACCCCTCTTTACTAACAAATTAGGTTGATCTTTAAATTTATGTATTTTGCAGCGAGGCCTCGCCAAACCATAGGCGCCCTCCCAACTTTCTCCACTTACCACTTATTCACTCTGTATAAATATTAGCAGTTAGAAACTGCTTATTAATCTATTTCTTGTCTTGCTAGCACAAGAATTGGTTATTGTCTACCAAACCTTTCATTAATCTCTTTAATCCAGGTTTCACGAAAGGGTAACTGGCCCCATTTTTTCCTCGTGATCCTGTTTAAATATAGAAGTTCTAGAAACTTCCTTTTAATTTTTCTCTTCAGGTTTCACAATAAGTGACCTGCCCTATTTGTATAACCTCTAAAAGTAATTCTGTATTAATATAAGAAGTTATAGAAACTTCTATTTCATTTCTCCCTGTTTTTTGTTGTTGTTGTTGTTACTTTCGAAGTTGTTATTTGTTCATATTTCTAAGATGCCCATCTAGAAATTCTTCAAGTACACATCTTGTACTTGATTTATTATTTAACTTTAATTACGTTATTATCTTCTATTTGTTAATCTTAGCAACTTAGTGCTTATAAAAGGTTCCAAACCATAAAATTGTCAATTGCCTGGTGCAAGCTTTAAATGATTTAGGAGGTCTGCGACCCCAATTGTTTATAAAATCAAATTACCTATGTGTCAAATTGATTACACTTTTTGAATTTTTAAATAAATCCAAATTTATCTTTTTGCTTTATCATTTTCTATAAAATAACGATTAGGCAAGATCCTGTCTTCCCCTACACTTCCTATGGGCCTAAATTAAAAACCTCACAAATAAAATTAATAACGGTTCCACTTTTTGTTGCATTTGAGCAAGAACTCTTAGTCACAAACTTATTAAAGCCTCTATTAGCTTTGATAGCTAATTCTAACTGGCCAGTAAGGCAAGCATAGCTCGCTCCGCCAGCTTCCTGCTTGTTGAGATTTTCTCTACAACTTCTGGTTGGTTTTCCAAAATTTAAGTTTTTCTCATTGTCTAAACTTTTAGTCGGCGCTTTGCTGGGTAAAAGCTTAGTCATTCCTAAATGCAACTATTGGTGCTCTTACCAAAATTATTCCCAAGGGTATAATTGCTTCATCCCTACCCTTCTTGGAAACATTCGGTTGCTTTTTAGAAATTCTACAATTTTAAGAATCAAAACATCACGGCCAATTCAAACTATTTGTATTCTTCAACATATTTGTTTAAAACAAACTACTTTAAAAAGATACATAGGAAACTCATCATTTCTTTCTTTGCCAGACCACCCCCCTTCCCCATAGTAGCCGAATCTTGGCTTGGAAGGGAAGGTACCACCTCCTCTCGCCCGCAAATAGCCAAGCTCTAGCTGCGTTTCCTGTTAGCTGTGTTCAGGTCCCCACTCACTTTAGTGATTTCACGGGCTTTGCGGTGACACTCTTCTCTAAAAATTATTTGTATTTGATGTGCGACTTTCGTCCTATTATCCACACTTGTCCCTCTGTCCGAAACCCACTTCCCTTTACTTCTCTCTTCATCTTCCCTTGTGGGTAAGGTTAATTCTTAGCAAAAACCTACCCAACGTTTTTCAGGGGACCAAAGGAAAAAAACGTTTAAGTGTGAAAAACGCATAAATGAAAGTCTGTAAATGAAAACTGCAAAATGTATGTGACAATAAGGGTTATAGTTAAGAAGTGAACGGCAAGAAATAATGATTGTTTAACTATAATCGGCAATATGTAAAAAAAAACTACAAAGGAAATGCACTCAGATATAACAAAACAAAGAAAATTGAGTCACTTTACCAAGAAGTCCGTTATCATGACTTGCTTTTTGTTGGCCGCGGCAACGGCATGAACAGTATTTTCAAACCAATATAATTATTTCCTCAGAAACGTTATGGGGCATCACAAAATGTTTGATAGTCCAGAGAGCATTGACAGCATCATTAAAATACACTGTACTATGCTGCGGCTCTTCGTCATCGTCATTAATAAAATACCGTAGTGTAGGCCTAAATTAATTTATGGATTTTCATTTGTCTGAAGACGCAAGATTATTATAACACAGAATCAATCTCGTATTTTTAATTGTTTGACGAGAAGTCCTAAAAAAAAAAAAACACGAATGAAAATTATAAAAGCGGAAATAATGAAATTTTTAATATTTCGGCGATCGTAAAATACTTCCAATTTTTTCGCTCATCTTAACATAAGCTTCAAATGCTGTCTTAACTGTGTTCTATGGCTGCTTCCTGTTATTTTTAGAGATCAACATCTTGGCTAACACAAATAGCCCTCGCTTATTACGCAAGCTGTTCTTCCTTGTTGCAACACTCGGACAAGCGAGTGTCGCCGTGACCACCGGTGTCGCTCAAGGCCATCGTAACATAAATAGTGTATTCCTTCCGAGCGGAAGTACAGGCTGTACCAAAAGTTTGCATTCAAACATACGTACTTTCCCAGAACACGCAACGTATGACGTTTTATATTGCAAGGAACTTAAAATATGATCGTATAAGTGTGAAAAACGAATAAATGTAACACGTATATCGGAAATAAATTAACATGGAATGTATAGGGATTTTGCCGGGACCAGGAAAAAAATCGTATAAGCGTAGAAAACGTATAAATGTGAATTGTATAAAAGAAGTTTTACTGTATTCTAATGTTGCAAAACTTCGAAATGATAATTCCATCAACATACAGTCTTCCTCTCCCAACTAATCTATGAAGGTGTAGCTACTATTTCTTTGATACACTTAAGCAATAAGCCGTAACTACTGTAGAATTGTTAACTAGTATGCAGGAATGACCTACAAGTACTTGGCTGACTACAGTACAACATACGAAATTGTATTGTCTACTGTTGATGTGTTGAAAGATCTGATATGGAGACTTATCTGAAATTGTGGAATGTCTACAGACTGCTCAGACAACCATTTTTTGATCTGTATGTAGAAACCCTTCCAAATTATTCTTTGAATTTTAGTAGCTTTTATAAAATCAGTCATATCTTGAAAAGTTTTCAGAATCTGGTTCAAGTAAGATGACTCCAACTTTAATACTATAGAAATATGTACACAATGCCTCACCTTGTGAAGATTAACAGGGATCATTTGAGACGCACCGCCATCAAACTTTTGATACGTATCAACATCGTACCAAACTTCATTTCGTCCTGGGAAATATACAATAACATCTCTTGCTCCGGATTCCAAGACAGGGTGGACCAACAGATCTTCACCTGAGATTTTGAAAAAAAAAATATAAAAAAAAAACTTCAGTACAATACTATTAGTATAAAGATAGCTTTGAAGCCATTTTTTAGAGTTGCATTATTGACAATTGATGTTGCAACTTTTCAGTCCGCCAACACAAAATAATCCCAATTACTGAGAAACATGAAAAACAACCTAAAAAAATTACATGCAATTAAAAGAAAAAAAATCATACGGATTGCTGTTTTCTCCCTCTTCTTCGTGTATATATCAGGTGAATCAGCTGCCCCTAATACCGCATTTACTCTGCTATATGACCCCCTTTTTTTCTCTAAAATTTTAGTACAAAAATTGAGGGGGGTTACTATAGACGCGTACTTCGCAAAAATCCATTATTTTGGGAAAGGGAGAGAGGAAAAAATATGCTATTTTATTTTGATGCTACATAGTACGATATATTTAATCTAAATAAACAAAGTTTACATCTTTAATCAGCCCATTATGAGACTGCCATAACCTCACTTTCCCGGCTATCCCCCAATGACTTAACTACTATCCCTTGCTAAGCAAAAATCTTAGTATCAAAGAAATAGAATTAAATGGACAAAGTATCAGACATGGAAATGCAAACTTTATTTTTATTTGAACATAGGGAGGGAGAATGCATCAATTAGGGAATGCAGGATCACTTCTCACTAACATTTGTTAACAAAACTGAGCACGTATTATTCACGTATTTCACATTCATATACCCAGTGGCGGATCCAGGCCTTGCGGGGGCCCTGGGTGATAAGGAGAGGCCCACAACAATAGGAAATAAAAATAATATTAAATCAAATGGAAAATAGTTTTGTAATAATAATGAAATAAAGAATAGTTACAATATTTTGAAAACACTACAGTACATTTTTCTTTAATAATATGAAAGAAACCTTCAAGTCCCCTTGAAGAAGATTATGTAAACTATGAAATATTAAAGTATTACTTTGCGACTTTTTTCCCGGATGAAGTCTTTTATCATTTCACTGAAATCCAAACTTGCTAAACGTTACGGGAGGTCATAGCTGCACTGATAAAAGAATATGAATTATAAATTAATTTGAAAAGTTTGAAAAGTATAATTAATTAATCACTTAAATTTAAAACATTCCATGGCGCGGAGCCCTCTGGACCGCGGGGCTCTGAGCGGTCGCCCTCCTCGCCCTCGCCCCTGCATACACCAATAACGTTTCACACACACACAAACGCTGATGGTTATTGCAACAAATGAAATGTGTTTAAAATAAAACTAAGGAGACTGTCGTAAACACAATCGCAACATAAATAAGGTCTTGATAATACTAAACAGAAGAATGCAGACAAGATGAAACCATAACTTTCATTGGCGGATGGCGCTTCTACTCGGCCAATAGTGTGGCATCTTCTATTGGATATCGGGTGAAACCCATTGGCTACACAATTCGATATCCTGCCCAATCGCGTATGCGGTACACAAAATGATGGCCATATCATCTGAATAACAAATTAGGCTAATATACTGTAACAAGAAAAATATTTTTGTCATAAAAGAGAATGAATTTCAGTTCTAATTATTAAAAAAATTAAGAATTCGTCAATTTCGAAGAATGTTGTATTTTGACTCTCAATAATATAAGTGATTTCTAAGATTTTTTTTATTTTGGCTCTTGAAAATTAAGGGGAAGGGGGGTACTATAGGCGAGGGGGTCTTATAGCCGA
Source organism: Meconema thalassinum (assembly GCA_946902985.2). NCBI lineage: Eukaryota > Metazoa > Arthropoda > Insecta > Orthoptera > Tettigoniidae > Meconema > Meconema thalassinum. The sequence goes on along the minus strand of OX336393.1, from coordinate 268,328,842 downwards.
GTAAATACGGTAATATTGCTCTAGGCAACACAAGTAACGCGTGATGTTAGGAAGGTCGATATTTCTCTGCTTGCATCCCATATGGTACTAATGCACTGCAAGCATATCCCGCAAACAATACTGAACACTATTATTTTGCCCTTGATGTGACTACAGACGAATCATCATCATGAATTCTCCACTCCAGCAGGCCGGGTGTGGGAATGAACAAGACCCTTCTATAGCTGTCTGTCCTGCCACCATTCTTCTTCCACAAACTACAGACTAATAAGAGGCAAAAATAATAATATTCAGTAACATTTGCGGGATATGCTTGCAGTGCATTAGGACCATACGGGATGCAAGCAGAGAAATATGGACCTTCCTGATAATGCTAGTGGGGCTGCATAAAACATTATTATTAGAGGCAGCATATTCACCTGGTATGTGTATATACAGTATATCTTATATATATATAAAGGAATGTCTGTTTGTTCGTATTTTATGCGTTCATAAACCATTCATCCGATTGCGATCAAATTTTGGTGAGTTGTTGTACACACTTCCGGGAGGTTTATAGGCATAGTTAATCCATTTCAAAATAGATAGCGCACAAGTAGTTTAAACAAATGCGTAATGGCGATGCTTTCATATACAATTTATCCGATTGGGATAAAATTTTGGTGATTTGTTGTGCACAGTCCCGGAAAAGTTATAGGCGTAGTAAATACAATTTACAATAGATGGCGCGCGAGTAGCTTCAACAAAATGGGGTGCGTTTGTTTCAAGAAAGTCCCACATGCGTTCATATACCATTCATCCCATTGCGATGAAACTTGGATGAGATGTTCTGTACACTTCAGGTAAGGTTTCTGGCTAGGAAATCCACTTAACAATAGGTAGCGCATGAGTAGACTCAACAAATGAGCGACGACGGGCGAAGCGTTTCAACAAAGTCCTGTATGCGTTCACATACCATTCGTCCGATAGCGATGAAACTTGGGTGAGAGGTTACGTACACTACAGGCAAGGTTTTTGGCTTAGTAAATCCATGTTATAATAGGTAGCGCACGAGTAGATTCAACAAATGAGCGACGAATCACGAAGCGTTTCAACAAAGTCCCGTATGCATTCATATACTATTCGTCTGATAGCGATGAAACTTGGGTGAGATGTTGTGTACACTTCAGGGAAGGTTTCTGGCTTAGTAAATCCACTTAACAGTAGGTAGCGCACGAGTAGATTCAACAAATGAGCAACGACGGGCAAAGCGTTTCAACAAAGTCCTGTATGCGTTCACATACCATTCGTCCAATAGAGATGAAACTTGGGTGAGAGGTTGTGTACACTCCAGGCAAGGTTTCTGGCTTAGTAAATCCACTTTACAATAGGTATCGCACAAGTAGATTCAACAAATGAGCAACGACGTGCGAAGTGTTTCAACATAGTCCCGCATGAGTTCATATACCATTCGTCCGATAGCGACTAAACTTGGGTGAGTTGTTGTGTACACTCCAGGGAAACTTTCAGGCTTAGTAAGTCCATTTTACAATAGGTAGCGCACAAGTAGATTCAACAAATGAGCGAAGATGCGCGAAGCGTTTCAACTAAGTCCCGTATGCGTTCATATACCATTCGTCCGATAGCGATGAAACTTGGGTGAGATGTTGTGTACACTTCAGGGAAGGCTTCTGGCTTAGTACATCCACTTTACAATAGGTATCGCACAAGTAGATTCAACAAATGATCGACGGCACGTAGCGTTCAAATACCATTCATCAGATTGCTATGTATCTTTGGTTGAATTGTTGTGCACACTCCAGGAAAGGTTTCTGACCTAGTAAATCCTTTTTACAATAGAAAGCGTACGAGTAGATTCAACTAATGAGCGATAGCGCGTGAATCGTTTCAACCAAGTCCCGTATGCGTTCATATACCAATCATCCGATTGTGATAAAACGTTGGTGAGTTGAGTACAGTCGTGCGAAGGTGTATGAATTAGTAAATCCGTTTTTCAATGGGTGGCGCACAAGAAGATTCAACAAATGAGTGAAGGCATGTGAATCGTTTAAGCAAAATCCCGTATGCGTTCATATGCCATTCATCCGATTGGGATGAAACGTTCATGAGTTGTTGTGTACACACCAGGGAAGGTTTTAGACTTAGTAAATCCATTTTACAATAGGTAGCATACAAGTATGTTCAACAAATGGGTGACGACGCTCGAATCGTTTCAACAAAGTCCCGTATGCGTTCATATACCATTCATTTCATTGCGAATAAACTTTGGTGAGTTGTTGAGCACGCTCTCATGATTTTTTTGAGATAGTAAATCAATTTTACAATAGTTTAGAGGTGGTTAACGGAAAATAAATAAATATTGGGAATCCAAAAGCACTTCGACGAACAAAGTTACAACACCAACATTTTCTTTGATTGGCATTGCAACGCATGCCGGGTACAGCTAGTATATATATATATATAAAAGACTAACTGTAACTCCAAGTATGCCCGCACAGAACATCGTGATTCTGACTCTTGCGTATGCTGGAAAAGATGGCCTGTGGAAAATATAATCCGCCAACTCACTGGGTTTGCGGTGGTAAGTATCGCAATCAAATTGTGAGTGACCCTAACTTTATTTCCAGCCATGCAAACCTTGTAATACCATGATATTGTAACCGAATTTATTTGGTTACAGTGCTCAGTTTTTAGGTTAGAAGCATGGCCACCTGTTGATGGGGCACTGCAGAGAGTTTTGTACTTTGAGCTATGGGATTCTTTGAGTGGTCCAGCAATAGGTGGCAGGTGGCTTTGACTACTCACAATGTTACTATGGTGATGTCATGTTTTAATCAACATTATGTTATGTTTTGAGGAATGGAAATATTTTTTTGAAGTAAGGAAAATGTTATGTTTTTGGGATGGTGATGTGGAGGTTATATCTTTTCTGTTTGTGGGGATGATTTGTGAAGGTAGTTATGAGAATGTTATGTTTTGATGTATGGTAAAGTCTTATTGAAGTAATAAGAATAATGAAAGAAGAGTATCAAGTATTATGAATCGGTTTGTCCATGCAGACAGACGAGTATTAAGGGTTGTGTTACTCACAAAAGGTGGAATAATAAAAAGAAAGGAACAGAGGTATGTTTTGTAAGGGATTGATTCTTATTTCTTTGCGTGTTTAACGCTATCTCGACCCCGAAGATTATTGTGACGTGTTCCACGCCACTTAGCTGACATAAAAATATACCTAACCTAAGATATTCTTTCCTGCCAAATTTACCCGTCCCTGTATTTCCAGTTGGAGCGAACGCTTCATAAATTCCTTCACTCACCTCAAATCAGAAGAACATTGTGGCCTATGCAGACAGTCGCAGATTCGACCTGTGAAGACCTTGTAAAAGAAATCTTCATGTATACAACATCGCGCTCGCAGTCTAACACGCGAGGTACTACTCTTGACCTGATGTGCACTGGTTCTGGAATTAATGTGTTCCCTAACCTCAAAAATAAACATTGGATTTACGCATTTAAAATACGTCAATATCAGCTGTATCGATTGTTCCAACCAGGATCATCGCGAGATGTATCGAACGCCGGGAGGTGACAGGTGACGAGCGCACAGCGACCGACCAGTGTGGCCAACTCACACGGAAGCGAACACGGAAGTGTCTTATGGACTACGTTCAAGAAAGCCAGGGGATTCTAGTGTGTGTGTGCTACTACTGCTCTTTAGAAATTATTGTGCCATTTTGATATATGTTGAATGTTTGCGTGCGAATTCTCTCTCTTGGTGCCTGACTTTCATAAAGGAAACATCTCCCGGGGATTCGGATACCCCGGGGCTATAGGACAGGTACCAGCTTCCTCGTGGAGCGATTTTATTTATTTAGTTTTTGGTTTTCTTAACATGTGGTGGCACAGGTGAGTTCCAGGAAGTGTGATATTGTATTTGTTGTTTATCTACCTATTTTTTCGGGGCCTTGTTGTTTTTTCCTTCTGTGTTACTGCGTCGTGGATTTACGTACCTCGTGGGTACGGCGCAACTGGTCGAACTTCGGCCGATTTAATGGGTTGATTTCTCCCTCTGTTTAAATTCTGAATTGTTTATCAATTTTCCCTTCTTCGGAAGTAGTTTTCATGGTGGGGAGTCTCTCTTGTTTTGACCGAGGATTTACCTTGTTGTGCAACCATGTGCGTCCTTTAGTTTGGGTCCAAATTTATTCAGTTATTTTCTGTGATCACGCTTCTTGGAGTTTTCCCGTTTTCAGCCATGTAGAATTTTTATTATTTTAGTTTTAAGGGGGCCCTGTTCCTAAAGTTGCATCACCTTACGTCCACGTGCTAGTTGTTGTTACGCGACGCTTTTGCCTTGGTTGTCCTACTTTACGCCCCTGTGCATTTCACTTTTGAATTTCCAATCTTTGTTGTATTTCTGTTTTACCTTTGGGATTGGTTCAAATCCCAAATTTTGGGAGTAGCACCCATATGGTGCAACCGTCCTTAGTATACCGTTAGCTTCCGCCATTTTGAAGAGTAGAGTCTAGTTCGCATCGGGTCCTATGGCGGACGTGTGATACTTTCCGCTCCGCTTTTCTGGAGCCTGTAATTAGTAATGTAGCTTTTCATTTAATATCTATTTATTTACTTTTACGTTTATTTCCCTGGTATGTTCGTGCTTGTTAGTTGATCCTAATTTTCTTTCCGGGTGTAACTTGAAACTTCATGCTGGTATTGCACAACCCTTGCCGTGGCATTTCATGTTATGTTGTTTCTGGGGATGTGTGTGCACGCGTTTCCTAGTTTAGGGCTTATATAATTCATTTGACTACAATAGCTTTCCCTTGGGTACCTGATTTATAATTATAAGATTTTACCATTTCGTGTACCTGCTCATTTAGTCCGGATGGGGTCTTAAGGCATGTTAAGTGATCTGCCGTGCCACAGCGTTACTGACCTTGTGACCGTCCTTTCGAGGGCAATTATTTCATTCATGATAAAACCTGTTTGTAATTGAAATAAGTCCCTAAAGAATGTAGTTCCTATTTTTATATATTTTTGATATTTTATAATACAGACCCCTTTTACATTTTGATTTCGACTTCATTTCGCCTTTAACGTCCCATCCCCACCCTCAAGACAGCTACGGTGGAAAGATCCTCACCAGGTAAGTCTTCCACTTTTCAAGCTTGTGGATAAATCGACGTACTACCTCTCTTGTACATCTGAGGGGGTCCCCCGAGTGCGTCGTCAACACCGGCCACCGAGGTAAGGCCATCAAGTCCCGTAAAGGATGTCTCGGGGCCGCCGTTTGGTAAGTTTCCTTCAGGTTGGCAGGCCCTCTAGGGAGTCTGTCGAGCTGAGCGCGATAGTATAGTGTGTAGGAGGAGGGGGGTAACAATTATTATAAGTAAAGAATTTAGTTACATTGATCGCCCAACGTGTGTGACTTGTTGTTGGTTGACCCCGACCAATATATGAATAGATATGTTACAATATTGACTCCTAGAACCGTTGAAATTCAATCCTGGTAATGCCTGGTGAAACGCATATCTTACCGTGAATACGGTACGCAAATTCAGTGGTGATGAGAATCACAATCGGCTCGTGAGTGGCACTTATCTCTGGACCTGTGCTTGACGTGATATCTCGAATACCACGGTTACAAAAAATTTGGGGTGTGAGGATTATTCGATGGCGAGATGTATTCACATATATAAGGTATTACAAATAAGTAAGACCTGAATTTTCCGCCGAATCAATACTTTACTTAATAGAAAAACTCTATGGGTACATGTTTCGGAGACCCTCTGTCTCCTTCCTCAGCCCTCTTATGGTACTAAAACATCATAAAAAACACTCTAAATCCTCAATAAAACAACATAAAACACACCATCCACAAGAAGGTCAAACAGAGATTGGGACAAGAAGCAACAAAGGCCATGCTGTTTGCAGATGATATAGTTATATGGGGTGAGGATGAAAAGGATGTACAAAAACAACTAGATGTATGGAACCAAGAGATAGAGAAATTTGGGATGAAAGTAAGCACAGAGAAGAGTAAGACAATGGTAATGTCAAGAGGAAGGAAGAAAGGAAGAGGAAAGATAGAATTGAATGGCAAAATTCTAGAAGTCGTTAAAAGTTTCAAGTATTTGGGAAGTGTGATCACAAAAGATGGAAAGATAACTGAGGAAATTGGAAAGAGAATACAACAAGCGAACAGTTTTTACCAGAGTGTAAGGGGTATTGTGTGGAACAGAGATGTCCCAAAGAAATGCAAAAAAGTATTATATTCAACCTACTACAGACCCATACTAACATACGCAGCTGGAGCGTGGACTACTACAGAAAGAGAGGAGAGTAGAATACAAGCCGCAGAGATGAAATTCCTAAGAGGTATAGAGGGCAAGACCAGAAGAGATAGAGTTAGAAATGAAGAGATTAGAGAAAGGACAGGAATATTGAAGCTGCAGGACGGGATAGAAACAACAAAGTTAAAGTGGTATGGACATATGATGAGAATGGGAGAGGAGAGAGTACCAAAGAAGACTTTCTGTGAAAAGATGACAGGGAAGAGACCACGAGGTAGGCCCCGGAAGAGATGGGCAGATACAGTGTGGGAGTGTGTAGAAAAGAAGGGAGGAAAACCCGAAGATGTACTAAAATCAGGAGAGGAGTGGTGGAGAGACAGGCAACGATGGAGGTCCTTAATTCACAACCCGACCCAGGAAGCTGGAAAGGGAACTGAAGAAGAAGAAGAAAACACACCATCATCAATTGCACAACCACAACATATTAAAAAACTACGAGCTTGAGAAATACACTAGTTAAAATTCAACAATACACATAAATAAAGCATGTAATGCTCCTCGCATGTTTTTTCTTTTCTTTCTTCGGTCATTCAGTCCTGTGTTTAATTTATGTCATTAGACACATTAAAATAATGTTTATGCACAGACACTTAATTGTTCAAAGTGTCTTCAAACACTAAAATACATGTAACCATTTTATGGCGATTATTGCATACGTAGTATGAACTTGTTGAAAACATCCAAAACTTGCCTAATGTCGATGGACACCCGTGGTTTGAGGTAGAACAACAGATAATATTGTGCTTCCTATCTAGACACTTAACAACATACTGTCGCGAAGCGAACTGTTGTGCTGAGTGCTGTACCTAATATAAGATATTACCCGTCTGACGAATCCTTGCCGGCGGTAGATGCATAAACTACCAGTTTTAAGTGGTGTGAGGCAATCTGTTTTGAAACATTGGTATAGTCTTCACCGTGTCCAGGAATCCTTGTGCTAATAGCTTTGCGTTTAGTTAGTTGAGTATTTCAAATTTGTGTTATGTGAATAGTTTCAAAGCATTCGTACGTTTAATGGAAAAGTAGTGTTTTATTACTTAATAATTAGTATTATTGGTAATATAGAAGCCTCCGTGGCTTAGGCGGCAGCACGCCGGCCTCTCACCACTGGGTCCGTGGTTCAAATCCCGGTCACTCCATGTGAGATCTGTGCTGGACAAAACGGAGGCAGACAGGTTTTTCTCCGGGTACTCCGGTTTTCCCTGTCAAAATTTCATTCCAGCAACACACTCCACTATCATTTCATTTCATCTGTCATTCATTTAATCATTGCCCCAGAGGAGTGCGTCAGGCCTCGGCAGCCGGCACAGTTCATATCCTCGCCGCTAGATGGGGGCTTCATTCATTCCATTCCTGACCCGGTCGGAGACTGGAAGCAGGCTGTGGATTTTCATTGGTAATATATCACATATTGTATTTCATATGTTGCATGTTTAGTAAATAAAATGTCATTTTCAGGTAAGATTAAGTTTGTATTATACAAGTTTTTCAGTTATCCGTGTGATCGCAAGCTGCTGTTAACATGAATAATCGAGTTTACTGCATATCATTCATTTATGAAGACTGCTGTGTGTCTGGCTGTGGAGATTGTTCTTGTTCGTTTTTCCTTCTTTCCCCTCTTATCGGTTGGTAATTAATTTAGGGGCTTTGCGACATTATGGTCGTATAGCCCCGTGTACTTGGGTGTGTGTGTATGCGTGCATGCATAAAATTTGTCCTGACAACCTGTGTTATGGACAGCAATTTAAAGTGGTAGTGACTCGTGAAAATCATATATTATCCAAGTACAAATGTGTAGAATCCAGGTTCACAGTTCCTTTACCTTTATAAAAAATTCAAGTTAACAAGAAATGCTGACACAGCTGAGTTTAACATAAAAGAAATATCATCAAGTACATACCTAGGAGATATTCATCTTCGATAGTAAATGTTGCAACTTCAGTAGGATAGTGAGCCCACAAGGGTCGCATCACTGGCTGCCCAGTCCGTTGATGTTCGTAGAATAGAGTGTACCAAAAAGGTAGGATTGCGTAGCGCTTGCGGATTGCCTCTCTCACTAACGCTGTGGTCTCATCATCATATAGCCAGGGCTCGCGTCTCTTTGTATCGATGTGGGAATGAGCTCTGAAGAAGGGCTGAAAAGCACCAGCCTGCAATATGACAAATACCAAGTTAATCACAGGATTTGAGAACCCCTTTTATTACAAAATGCTGATCAACATAATTTTCTAAATCTCAGTGTGCAATATGACAAAACAACAAACAGCAAGTACCAAGCCCATTGTGGTGCCTCTCAAATGCTTTCATGACGACAACTGAAGTTCACTACATTATGAAAAAAAATCACATGAAGGAGAAATGTTTTTGCAAGTCTATGGTGTCGTAATCAATAAGGAGAACTGCTGCTCATGTTATTTCAGACATGTATTCAGTGTATTGTACTTCCACTTAAGGAGATGATAATTTTTGTTTTTAAGGGCCTAACATCTAGGTTATCAGCCCCTAAATGAAATGTTATGAAATGAAAGGATGAAGATAAAAACAGCCCACTGCCAGGGATGAAAATGGTTTGTATAAAACAGACCGTGAGCCCCAACAATTATGCAATATTTCGATAAAAGGAGTTAAAACGGGGATGATAAGAAACAATAAAACAAATAAGGTATATTGAACAATAAAAATAGATATGAACACAATAAAAATGTAAAACAACCTAAAACTAAACTAAAAGTCTTAAACAACATTAGAACTTAAAAAAGTAGCCACTCTCCCTCATGAACGGGATGACGAGGTCCGCTGATGGCCTATCATCACGTAGAACAAGGTGTTAGGCAGTTTGAGTGCCAGATCCGTGTGCCACGGTAAGGTAGGCGCCGCAAGTACACACAGTTATTGTTATCCCACAGTGGGAGTGTGTAGCAATCCCATGGCCGATCAGAGTTGACAGAGTACCACACCTTTGTTGTCTCCTTGATGGCTCTCTGTTTGTTGGGCAGGGACATGGCACACCACACTTCCTCCCAATGCGACATAGTAGAATGTCGCAACTGAGAGTGTACTCACTAGCAGGCACCTTGTACGGTAGGGAGGGAAATGTGACCGTCTCTTTCACCGCCCGATCAGCAAGCTCGTTTTCCACAATACCCATGTGGCTGGGAAGGCACAGAACTTCCACTAAACCTGAACTTATTATTATTTTAACTAATTTATTAAGAAAAAGTGAAATATTATGTCCTGTGGTTTGGATTCCACGTAAAAATGTATATCCTGTGGCTCATGATTGTAAGATTAATGGTCAGATACAGGTAAAACTACAAGCTTCCTACAAGCTTCTAACCATACCCTAATGAGCTGTTGTTTCATTTGAGGGGCTTGGACTCGTAGTCATTTAGCCCCATGTACATGGGTAGTCATTTAGCCCCGTGTACTTGGGTGTGTGTAGAATTTGTCAGATAATTTGTGTTAATGTGGTGTCAGTAGTAGTGTGTGTATTTGTACTTCAGTGAGGATTGGGAAGGAGGTGTCCATGGCTTACAGTTAAGAACCATCCCGGCATTTGCCTGGCGAAGAATGGGGAAACCGTGGGAAATCACTTCCAGGATAGGTGAGGTGGGAAACAAACTCACATCTTCTTAGCTTTGCCTCACGAGGCGAGTGTACCATGTTCCAGCCCTCAGACCAGAATTGAATTTCTTGGCATAGTCAGGAATCGAACCCGGACCTTTGGGGCGACAGCTAAGAATGCTAGCCGCTACACCAGGAAGTGGATTATCCTAATGAGAACCGGTCAAAGGATACATGGGTCTAGCTACCTAGACATCTCTGATCTAGAATTATAAGTTTGCCCCCAAGACATTGCCAGTTAAAGGACTAAGATAAGTTATTCTTTCTGGAGTCCAAGGTAAAAGTCAGATTTATATAAATGGAAATTTTAGAAAGTATACTTGTCAATGTTTCCTCCTGATCAAAAATGCTAATAACATTTCAATAAAAATCATTTTATTTGTAAATAAATGCAAATATTATTCAAAATAAAATGAGAAACAACAGTGACATTGATTGGTTTATATTGAGAAAGTAACGAGCACTTTGTTACTTTTAAGAGTAGCAGCTTTACAGTTACCGAATTTAATTAGTATCATCGGCTCCTTCCTCGTTATCGTAAAAAATCGTCTGAAATCCAGAAAGAGCATCATCGCTAGAACTCAACCATTGGAGAGAACACTGGAGTCTAACCGCATTACCAGATGGAAGAGTAAGCTGCCGCTGGATATCCCTGCAGAGAAGAACTAGCCCCAGGAAACGATGTTCCCTACCCTGTTTGGAGATCACTCCATCTTATGATGGGCGTCCCCCGTTGCAAGACCAACATGCAAAAATGGGGCATCCTTCCAGCTGACGGAGACTTGTCCTGTGAGTGCGGAGAAACACAAAATCCGGCCCACTTGCTCATATGCCCTCAACTAGAACAACCTTGCACAACACAGGACTTGATCGAGGCCAATAATAAGGCTAACGGAGTTGCTACGTTCTGGAAACGTTGACCAGGCACGGAAATGAATGAATGAATGACTGTAAAAAATTAGTCTCTCGATATTTTGAGTCTCAGATTTACAAGTTTCCCATAAATCTGAGCCTCGTAAAACAAATTTGATGTCTAAAACGCAAATGCGAGTGGAAATAGGGACAAAAAAAAACAAAACAGTGTGAGTGTGATTACTGTAGCCAACCGTTTCCCCCGCCCGCTCACCACCTATCGAACCTCTCACTGCAGTTAGTTGCGTCTGTGTCACAGACTGTTGTAGGATTGCCCTTGTCTGTTACAGTCTAGTGTTGTGTTTCGTTTCCTTTGTTCACTGTTTTTGTTTGTACACATTTTAAAAATGAGTAAACAATGAAAGGAAATTTGTGAATTTAGAGATTAAATTAGAAGAGTGTAAACGACTTGACATAGGAGAATCTATTTTAAAAAATTGCTCTCGAATAAGGTGTCGGCGAAGTTACTGTTGGTGACTGATTAAGAAACAGACAAATTAGAACTGATTTCTTCAAAGAAATGTTCTGTAGAATCATTTACCCAAAAAACTGTAAAGAAGTAGGAGTTTGAAAAACAATTGATGTGTTGTACGTATGGTTTACGCAACAAAGACAGAAGGGGGCTCCAATTTCTTTTCAACATCGTTTTGCCTACATAAATTTCGATAAAAAGTCCGAGTTTTCAATAGTTCATGGTCGTGGTCCTCTTCACCTCGAAATATCGTTTAACCAAATTTATTTTGTTACAGAGCTCTTTTGGTTTCTGTAAGTATGTATTAGCGCCATGGTATTATATTTAGTTTTGAGATTAGGAAATGGCTACCTCTTGTTGGGACACTGCAGGGAGTTTAGTGCCTTGTGCCAACTAGATACTCTGTGGTCCAGCAGTGAGGTAGCAGGGGACTTAGCCCAAAGAAGTTTCATTTCTCTTATGTTTTTTTAATGATTGTGTGCTTTTTTCTTTTTCTTTCTTTTTATTCTGTTACTATGAGGATAGTGTTAGGTCTTATTCAGTGTTACTATGGGGGGTTGGTCTGCTTGTTGAATTGAAGAAAGATGGAATGGCTCGTTTTAATGGGAGTGGGTTATATTATTATGGAAAAAGAAGAATGGAGAGGTTATCTTGTGGTTGGTGAAGGAAAATAAGTGTCTGCTTGTGGAGAATGGGAATATGAAATGTTGAGATGCAGAGAATCATTATTAAGTTATGTTCTGAGGTATGGCAATGTTATGTTTTGGATAAATAGATGTTATGTCTTGGTGAATGCTGATGTAGAAAAATATATTTTAAGAAAATGCAAGAAGATAAGAGTGGAGCAGAAGAATACTAAGAATTTTGTGAGGGGTGTTTACCACATGAAGGTAGTTTTGGATACTGTGTGAGAGATGCAGGTAACGGAAGCTTGCTTACATTTAGACAAACAAGTAATAAAAGTATTGTATTTCTTATTTCCTTGAGTGTTTAACGCTATATAGACCCCGAAGATTATTATATTAGAAGGAAGAGATTAGTTACATTGATTGCCCAACGTAGGGTGGTGTTGTTGGTTTGACCCCGACCAATAATATTTAAATTAATTACATTGGCACCCAGAAATTCAAGACAGCGACGTCAGCTTGGTGCGAATGATGCCTTCCAGCCTGATGCTACACCAGCTACCCGAACTAGACAAAACCAAAGTATCCGGATGGGAACATTAAATATTCTGACACTAACATCCAAAACTGAATTACTGGTTGACCTTATGGAAAGGAGGAAACTTCTGATTATGGGGTTGAGTGAAACTAAGTGGAAGAAAACAGGGAAAAGAAATGTCAAGACTGGACTATAGCCTATACTGGTGTGGAAATGAAGTAGGATTTTTAATCCATAAAGACATAGACGCTTGCAGTCAGGTTGAGTTTGTTAGTGAAAGGATAATAAAGATGTCTGTGAACTTGAGAGGAAAGAAGTACAATGTGGTCCAAGTCTATGCCCAACAAGTAGGATGCTCACAAGAGGAAAAGGCTGAGTTCTTTAATGACTTGGAAGAGCATACTGACCTTGAAAATTTGATTGTAATGGGCGACTTAAATGCACAAGTTGGAACACAGCGAGCTGGATTTGAATCCATACTGGGCCCCCATAGAATGGGAAAGAGAAATACAGAAGGAAAGGATATGCTAGACCTATGCTTGAGAAATAACCTGATGGTGAACAACAATTGGTTAAAAAAAAAAAAAAAAAAGAGGGGGGGGCTCCCATAAAATCACGAGATACAGCTGGGATGATAAAATACGTGCAATAATAGATTACATACTAACAGATCGGAATGTATGGAAAAATGGGAGTGATGTCAAAGTCATTCCAAGTGAAGACCTTGGTGGAGACCATAGACTACTAGTTGCAGTTATTGGAGAGAAAAGACCTCCGAGGGTCTATAACAAAAGAGTCCCAAAAATTAAAATTTGGCGGCTAACTGAACCATGTATTAAGGAAGAATTCAAGGAAGGTTTCCGCAAAATGTTGCCAAAAGAAGAACTGACATCGGTAGATGAAGAATGGAGCACTCTAAAGAAGGTCATGGTAGATAAAGCAGAAAAAGTATGTGGACGACAGAGCAAAATAAGGAAACCTAAAGAAACTAAACGGTGGAATTATGATATTAAGAAGGCTATTAGTGACAGAAACTCAGCAAGAAGAGCACTATATCGAGCAAGAACGCAGGCAGATCCACGTGTATTAGAAGAGAAGCTTACAGACAGAAAAAACTACATGTGAAACAGCTAGTTGCAGCCAAAAAGCAGAAATGTAAGGAAGATCTGGCTGCCAAAATAACACAGGAGGGGAGTAAGAAACTATTGTACAGTGTCATTAAGAACAGAAGAACTGCAAATGAATCTATCCAATCAATAGAACTTCCTGATGGTGAGGTGACGAGAAATAGTACTAAAATACTAAACGAGTTCAAAAGGCACTTTGAAACTTGACTGAACTGTAATGAGAATGTAAATGTTTCAGACGACAGGCCTTGTGATGTTAACAGCCTAAATGCAGATAGTTTGACATGGTTGGAAGTAGAGACAGCAGTATCTAAGATGAGGAACAACAAGTCACCTGGCAATGAGGAATTCAGTGTTGAGATGATTAAAACTTTTGGAGGGATCGGTCAACAATGGATGTGCAGAGTAATCAACAGAAAATGGAAAGAAAATACAATACCCAATGATTGGAAGCAGGGAATCATCATCCCATTATTGAAAAAGGGTGATAGGAAGAAATGTACAAACTACAGAGGTGTCACTTTGTTGTCGCATGGCTTAAAAATTTATGAGTCCATCCTTTGGGAAGAATAAGGAAATATGTTGAACCAACACTTGAAGAGGAACAACATGGATTTAGACCATATAGATCAACTGTGGACCTTATTTTTGCAACCCGAATGCTCTACGAAAAGTACTGGGAGAAAAATAAAACACTTATAACTGTTTTTCTGGACATCGAGAAAGCATATGACCATGTACTACGCATGCATATATGGGAATGTTTGAGACGTAAGAAAGTGCCCAAGGACATCATAGCACGAGTACAACGATTATACGATGAAACCAAGAGCTGTATACAGGTCCAGGATTGAAAGTCAGGTTGGTTCGAAACAAAGAGCGGAGTCCAACAAGGAAGTTACCTTTCATCGCTTCTCTTCATTATCATAATGGATGAAGTCTTAAAAGCAGTTAAAAGCAAGGATCAAGAAACTACTGTCGGGGAAATAAGTATAGATACTCGAGTTTAAAGGTCAATAAAACCTTTACCCTTAGTCTTACATAAGAACAACCTACACCAAAATTTTCCTCGTTTTATTTGTCGTTTAACGATATAGAGTAAATATTTGTATTGCATCTCGTTAAAATTTTATAGCAGATTGAACAAAAAAAGTACCGGTTTTTCTTACCAAGTTCACGGAGCGCTCAATTAGAAGGATCATTACGTTAAAAGTATTGATAGGATCGTAACGAAACTCTAATACGTCTTAAAGGAACTTATTGTTAACGCGTATATGAAGTTTTAATCTGATCTGACGTTTCTTTAAGTAGTTGTTGTGAATTTTGTAAAACATCTTTTTATCGGGCCTGGGTGGTCATAGCAGTATGAAATATGGCTTATTATGAGGCTCATAGCAATGCAAGGCTTAACGTAAAACTACATTTTATCTACTTTTGATAATTGCTTTTATATCGATTGATATTTAATCAGGTGGTTATGTGAGAAGAATGTATTGTAGCAAGCGACGTGAACAATGCGCTCGGTCGAGGAAACTCGTGCGACGTTGCCCTGTGAAACATAATACGCGCGCGTTCCAAGCCGTAAGGTCTGTGAATTTCTGTTGTTGTTTTGTAATTTGTGTTAGGCCGGTATTACACTAACCAAAGAAATGTGTCAAATAAATGTTATCAAATATTTTATAAAACTGAACTTTTATCAAGGGTATACAAAGCAATCATCACACCATTACACTACATCAAATATTTTATCATTGTTCAGCAAAATGGATGAAGGACAGTTCCTTGTTCACTTAACTATATTATGGTAGTTGAAATTCTGTGGTAGCAATACCGGTATATAAAAGAAACGGAAAGACAAAGTGAATGTCTATGGGTTAAACCATGGGTCGCTCACGTGACGAGGAAGATATTATTTTATACGAGTAAAATCTTGGTGAAGGAGCTGCAGTATGAGGTCTTGAAAAATAACATTAATTAAAATAAATTAAAAAACATACGTGAAATTGACGAATTATAATGCAAATATTATAATATATATTCGCCTCCGTGGTGTAGTGGTCAGCGTGTTTAGCTGCCACCCCGGAGGTCCGTGGTTCGATTCCCGGCACTGCCACGAAATTTGAAAAGTGGTATGAGGATTGGAACGGGGTCTACTCAGCCTCGGGTGCTCCAAATGAGTGGAGGGGGGGGGGGGGGGGGGGTTCGATTCCCACCTCAGCCATCCTTGAAGTGGTTTTCGTGGTTTTCCACTTCGTCTCCAGGCAAATGCCGGGACGATACCTAACGTAAGGCCACGGCCGCCTCATTCCCTCTTCCTTGCATGTCCCTCCCAATCTTCCCATCCCTCATCAGGTCCCTGTTCGCTTTGATGGTGAGGCCGCCTGGGCGAAGTGCAGGTCACACACCCCAGTTGTTTACCCGATCCCGAAGTTTCAAAATGGAGGCGGTAAATGTGGGATCCATCGCCGAGTCCGAGGGAATAGCCAACCCTGCGTCCCTTATGTACAGCGCTAATATCCTCTGCTAATTTTTCCTACAAGTTAGAGAAACGTGTCTTATTTCATTTCCGCAAGAAGTGAAACATTTCCCAAAACCTTTTTTAATGAGGGCTTTGGACCTCCATTGGCAGGTTTAAAAATGGTGTGCCAGCTGAAAAGCTATTATTATAAGATTAATTGTTTGAAGTAATTTACACTTTGAGATTATAAGATTATAAAACTGCTCCCTTATTAACCGTCTGAAAAATCACAGCCCGATGAATCAGATGAACTGTCATTGAAGTTTATAACAAGTGGTTCAAGAACGGGGACGTCTTCTATTAGCCAATCCTTTTCCCAGTAATATTTCTCTATTTTTTTGGTGTTTTCGATGCATTTTTTCCATAGCTCCGCTGTTACGGACCTCAAGGCTTCTTTACAGAGATCTCGCATCACCTCTATTGATCTTCCTCTCTCCGCCTGGTCACTCATATTCACTTAAGCTATTTTATTTTTCACGTAGGACCAAACCAGCTCTATGGGGTTGAGCTCACAATGAGCAACTGGCAGCCAGACGATTTCGACGTCAGGACGAACATTCTCGATTATCTGTTCCAGCTTCTTTTTAGGTGCCCTGAAGTGAGGTTTGGCGTGAACAATTACCTTTGCTTTCGTCATACTTTCATACTTTTGGATTCTGGGAGGAAGAGGAATATCTTTCATTGCAGCGGCACATCTCTTCACCGTGGCTATCGACCTTCCAATACACTTGCATACTTTTTGCTAAACCCTCTTATTATTACTTTCTCTCTCTCTCGCATCTAAAAAACATATTGCAATTATAATCATGGCAAATTCTCCCTTCGTTAACTGCGGATTAGCTGGCATCCTGATCGATGTGCAAACAATAGATAATACAGACAGTGATAGTTGCTGCTTGTTGCTAATGACTCAACGAAGAACGAAGGCCAGAGTTTGGTGTGCGTAGGAACGAGCGCGCAGCGAGTTCGAAATACGGTAATCAACTGGCAACATTGCCAGACTGCTACGGTACTATCGCCGCCCTCAATGGTCCGATTAAATAACAATCCATATAAAATCGATAATCACAAGTAGATAAAATGTAGTTTTACGTTAAGCCTTGCATTGCTATGAGCCTCATAAGAAGCCATATTTCATACTGCTATGACCACCCAGGCCCGAGAAAAAGTTGTTTTACAAAATTCACAACAACTATTTTAAGAAACGTCAGATCAGATTAAAACTTCATATACGCGTTAACAATAAGTTCCTTTAAGACGTATTAAAGTTTCGTTACGATCAGATCAATACTTTTAACGTAATGATCTTTCTAAGTGAGCGCTCCATAAACTTGGTAAGAAAAGCCGGTACTTTTTTTGTTCAATCTGCTATAAAATTTTGACGAGATACAATGCAAATATTTACTCTATATCGTTAAACGTCAAATAAAACAAGGAAAATGTTGGTGTAGATTGTTCTTATGTAAGACTAAGGGTAAAGGTTTTATTGACCTCTAAACTCTAGTATCTATACTTATTTCCCCAACAGTAATGCCTTAGTTTTCGCCGATGATGTCTTGGTGTGGGGCGAGTCAGAAGAGGAGGTGCAAGCTAGACTAGATCTTTGGCAGAATGAATTTGTGAACATGGGTCTTAAAATCAGCAAAACCAAGACAGTTGGTTTGGTGATGAGTAGAAATTCTTCAACGGTCCATCTAAGACTTGGAGATGAGATAAATGTTGTACACAAATTCCAGTATTTAGGTAGTATTCTTTCCTCGGACAATCATCATCGGCTTTAACTCGAATCCGAGTATAAATCTTCTTCCTTCAGTCCAGTTTGTGGATGTGTTTACGGTGATTAAAGAGTCCAATCCTGGCATGGAACAAGCGACCACACAAGTCGCATAGTATTGCTGGAGGAGGACGTGGTTGGGCTGCTCGAAGTTTCCTAGCTTGACGCTTGGCCTCTTCATGTATGCGTCGATCCCTTTCAAACGCCTTTACAGAATCCGAGATGGTACGGCGCCAAGTTGAGCGGTTTTCAGCCAGCATGTCCCAGGTTTGTGGATCAAGACCTGTCAATTTCAGGGTCTGCTTAAATTGGTCCTTGTAGCGCCTCTTAGGACCACCATGAGGTCTGGTGCCATAGCATAACTCACCATATAGCATTTGACGAGGTAATCTCACATCATCCATCCGATGGACATGACCAATCCATCTAAATTGGTGACCTATTATGGATGATTCTATGCTGTTGATTTGAGCCTTTTCCAGAACAGCAATATTGGTAATGCGGTCTTCCCATTTAATCCTCAGGATTGATCGAAGTTTTTGTACGTGAAAACGCTCAAGCTTCCTAAGATCACGTCGGTAAAGGGTCCACGTTTCACAGCCATACAACAATGTAGAAATGACTACTGCTTTGTACACCATAAGCTTTGTACTCATGGATAGATCTTTATTCATGAAGACCCGGTGCGCTAATCGTCCATATGCTGCATGGGCTGCGCCAATTCTCTTATCCACATCCTGCTCACAGGTACAGCTCACAGAAATGGTACTGCCCAGGTACGAGAAGTGGTCAACCTGTTCTAATGGCAAATTTGAAATGGAGATATTGAACTGAGGAAGAGGTGTGCCTGGTGAAGGTTGTGCCAAGACTTTAGTCTTATTGACATTTATGGTAAGACCAAAGCGATCACATGCACTTTTGTAACAGTTAACTGACTCTTGCAGCTCTTCTGGTGTGAGAGTTGGTGAAGCAGCATCATCTGCATACAACATGTTAGTAACCTTAGTAACCTGAGTTTTCCTCAAGGAGCGGAGACGAGTTAGGTTGAAAAGCCCTCCATCAAAACGATACTTGATCTCCACACCTGGGATGTTTGTGGGTGAATCATAAAGCATTGCAGCCAAGTACAGCGCAAAAAGAGTTGGAGCCAGTACACATCCTTGTTTCAGTCCATGGGTAATGGGAAATTCATCGGACATCTTATTCTGATGGCAAACCTGACCTGTCATGCCATCATGGAGAGCTTTGATTAGATCTACAAAACGCTGAGGGCAACCAAACCGCTTCAGCACTGCCCACATGGCTGGTCTTGGAACCGAATCAAATGCCTTTTCCAAGTCATAAAAGACTAAGAAGAGTGGATTCTGTTGTTCTCTACATTTTTCTTGTAGCTGTCTCACACAGAAAATCAAGTCAATTGTGCTTCTGGAAGTTCTAAATCCGCATTGTGACTCTGGGAGGATCCTCTCAGAGATAACCTTGAGGCGGTTAAGTAGAATTCTTGCAAGAATCTTCCCCACAATTGATAGCAGTGATATACCACGGTAGTTGCCACAAACACTGCGATCACCCTTTTTAAAGATAGTGACGATAGTGGCATTCTTTAGGTCTCCAGGTACCTTTCTTGATTCCCAAATTCTGAGGATAAGGATGAAAATTCTTGATTTGAGGGAATGACCTCCGGCTTGAATTAGTTCCAGAGGGATGTTATCTGGGCCAGGTGCTTTTCTGGGTTTCAATTGGGTGAGAGCTGCACTGAATTCATGATAAGTAGGAGGTACTGCCAACCACAGTTGTTCAGGTTGTTGCGGCACATCACAGAGGAAGTCTTCAGCAGCTTCTGATGGACGATTTAGGAGATTGGAGAAGTGCTCCTTCCAGCGTTCCAAGATTTCTTGACTATCAGTAAAGGTAGTAGAATTATCAGCGCTTTTCAGTGTACCTGATGATGAGCGAGATGGTCCATATATTTCCTTGAGTACGGCATAGAAGTTCCTCAAGTCTCGAGCATCCGATAGTCTCTGCAGTTCCTGAGCCTTCTGTTGCCACCAAGTATTTTTAATCTGCCTTATCTGCATCTGGCATTTACCCTTGAGTTCCAGTAGTTTATCTCTCTTTGTGTTGGAAGTTGGGTCTTGAAGATGGGCAAGATAGGCATTCCTTTTGGCATTGATGAGAGACAGAATTTCCTCATTGTTGTCATCAAACCAGTCTTGTCTTTTCCGCACTATAAAACCAATGGTTTCCTCAGCTGACTGTGTGATAATCTTCTGTAATGTGGCCCATTCTTGCTGAATATCATTTGTTACTGGGTTTTCTGATAACTGGGTGACGATCCTGTTTCCAAAATGTTTGTACATGGATTCATCCTGAAGTTTGGATGTATTAAACTTCTTTCTTGGCAAATTTTTGATGTTCCTAGGTGGTTTAGGTCTGATGGATATCCTGAGCTTACATATAAGAAGTTTATGATCTGTCCAACAATCGTCTATATTCCTTGCTGTTCTGGTAATAAGAGTGTCCTTCTTATCACATTGCCGGGTAATGATATAATCAAGAATGTGCCAATGTTTGGAACGAGGATGCATCCACGTGGTTTTGAAGCGGTCAGGTAGCCGGAACTGCGTGTTGGTAATGAAAAGTTCGTGTTCTGCACAAAGACCAAGAAGCAACAGTCCATTGGGATTACATTTTCCAAGTCCCTGTTTGCCCATCACATTATTCCATAGCCTGTGATCTTTCCCAACTCTGGCATTGAAGTCACCGAGGAGCAAGAGTTTATCTGCAGATGGTACCTTGGAGATGATTTCACTTAGCTGATTATAGAACTGAGCCTTTACTTCATCATCAGAATCTAAGGTAGGAGCATAGGCAGAGATGAGTGTCATAAAGGAACCTCCTGAGAGTGGTATGCGGAGAGTCATGAGCCTTTCGCTGATTGCAATGGGCGTAAGTTGGTAATAATTTACCAGTTTGGTCTTCACAGCGAAGCCCACACCATGAATACGACATTCACCCTCATCCTTTCCTTTCCAGAAGATGGTATATCCTGATCCAGATTCAGTAATCTTGCCTTCAGCAGACAGCCTAGTTTCACTGAGAGCAGCAATGTCAACATTGAGTCTTGATAACTCATGGGTTACGAGAGCTGACCTTCTCTCAGGTCTAATGTTATTGTCAAAATCAAGCAAGGTTCTGATGTTCCATGATCCAATAATCAAATTTTGATCCTTTACTGATTTTGAGTTTCGACCGCATGAGGGGTGACCTGCTGAGTGCGGTTGCCCAGCCGGACCAAGATTGTGACTTCCGATGTTTAGCCCACCTTTTCTAGGGCCTTCCCCATGTGGGGTGGGCAGCGGTGATCCTAAATAGGCCTGCCCAAACACAGATGCAGGACCGAATTCCTGAGTAGTCACAGAGTCTCCGGAAGACGACCATCACACATCTGCTGCCAACGTGCAGGTCCGAACTAGGGGCTTCCAGTTACACCCATAACCTGCCCCCACCGTCCATATCCCATCGCCGTTGGACTTTGAAAAGTGACGTTCGGAAGAAGTGCCACTGGCGTGAATTTGTTTAGGGTGGATCTCAGCTTGCCAGGACGAGACCCACACACTATGATCTCTGAGCCTTATCCTGCGGCTCACAAAGAATGAGACATGCAGGACCGAACACAGAGACTGCAACGAACTGCCGCATACTCAAGTACTACTGAGGTGCGCCTTTACAGCCAGTCCGTCTGGCGTGGCCTCTTCCGCCTCTATGACCGTTGGGAGCCATGAGAGTGATTGGCTCCTCATCCGCTCATTTTGCCGTTGGGCCAAAACCTGCCCATCATAACTATGGACAATAGTCTGCCCTATTAAACCTGAGCAATAGGCTGCCCCTTCCGCCAACCACACTGTGCCAGAGTTCACCTCTTTCACTGCAGTTACCGTTGAGGACTTCACCGTAACCCTGGCAAGGGACCCTAACAAGGTACTACCAGCCGGGCCAGCTGGACCAAGGTTTTTTTAAAGAGGTGTTACTCCTCTATCACTCCCTACTTGATCATACTATATATATATACTGTAACACTGCATGATGAGATAAATGTTGTACACAAATTCCAGTATTTAGGTAGTATTCTTTCCTCGGACAATACCATACATCGAAAGATTAACAACAGAATACAAAAAGCTTCCAATTTCTATCTGCTACTTTGGAACGAAACATTTCCCCAAGCTTCCAAGATTAGTTTGTTCAAGATATACTAATACCTATACTAACATATGGACTGGAAGCAGCAACCCTTACTGGGCCAACAAACAGTCGTCTCCAGGCAGTAGAAATGAAGTTCCTCCGTTCTTGCCTTCAAAAGACGAAAATGGACAAAATAAGGAATGAGAATATCCGAAAACAACTGGGATTGGAAAGGAGCCTGCTGGAAACACTAGAACTCAAGAGATTGAGATGGTATGGTCACATGAAGAGGATGGCTCCCCACAGGATACCTCAAGTGTACTTGTCCCCGGGAAGAGACCAAGAGGAAGACCTCGGGATGTGTGGGAGAAGCAAATTTATAAGGACCTTGAAGCTAGAGATAAGAACTGGCATCAAATACAACAACAGTTATGGATGGACAGGAAAAATTTAAGACAGCTCATTTATAACCGCACCCGGCTTGCTGGAGCGAAGAAACGATGATGATGATGATGATGATGATGACATTGACACCCAACTATGGAGCGAATATTATTATAAGAAAGAAAATAAGTTTACCAATTTTAATAATAATAATAATGTTATTGGTTTTACGTCCCTTTTAACTACACTGGCTTTTAGAGACGCCGGGGTGACGGAATTTTGCCCCGAAGGGGATCTTTAGCGTGCCAGTAAATCTACGGACACGGCTCCCTCACATTTGCGCACCCTCAAATGCCAGCTGACTGCGCCAGGATACGAACCTGCAACCTTGGGCCCAGCAAGCGAGAACGTTACCCCCGAGCCACGCAGCCAGCCTTACCGATTTTAAAGAAGTAATGCTATTTATAATTATTACATTGACGTCAATAAATCCCGATATTAAATATACAGTATAATCCCGCTTTTACGTTCCTGCAATTAACGTTTTCCCGCCATTTACAACATTTTTCCTCGGTCCCTTCAATTTTCCTATGTTTTCCATGCAATCTGGTCCCCGCTTTTACCTAAACGAAATTTTAAATTTCCCGCGGTTTACACCTCGTAGATCAGCAAATATTAAAGGAAAGACAGCGATTTTAAATAATAATAACTACTTGACATAAAAAAAAGGAAGGAAGGAAGCTTGTAGTTTAACGTGACCGTTAATCTTGAGATCATGAGCCACGGGACCTCCTTTTTACGTGGAATCCGAACCACAGGACATGGCATTTCACTTCGAAAATCTCACAAGCATTGACCGGGAATCGAACCCAGACTGCCTTGGTGAGAGGCATACAGCTAGACTGCTGATCCACCACGCCCCCTACTTGACATAACAAAGCGAACAAAATGCCCATGGGATGACCTTAAATGTTGCCAGGCCATACCAAGCGGCTTATCGCTACCCCAACGGAAATTCTACGGCGTATTGAATGCAGGTGCGGGACGAAGCCATGTGTTATTCTTCATCATGTGACGCCGCGTGGGAGTGTTACTTTTTCCACTAAAAAGTGGCGATCGTCTTAACAGATATCGATATTGGTGTTGGATATCGGGATATCATTTTGTAAGTATGTTCCTTGATGCAACAGCTATCCATTGTTTTTTTTGTTAGTACTCTTTGTATGTATTCTTTGGAAGAGTATTATTCTTTGTAATCCATGATGGAAGCATGTAGGCTATAATAAAATCTCTTGCACTTAAAACTGTTTAATTATGATAAAAAGAATCTGAGAACGCCGGGTAGGCTTTTAGAAACAAGATATGGCGACCGTGACAGGACTATTTTGTTAAATTGTGGGTTGCATATTAGAGCAACATATATCGGGAAGTGTTTTATCCAGTTTGTGAACACATAGTCAATTGGTCATGGATACATTGAAAAAGAAACGTACGGTAGTGCGGGCGGCATTTACTCGCGTGTATAACAACTTGGAAGAAAGAAGAAACTCAAGAGTGAACACAGAAAAGCTAGATGATGTGGAGGTTATGGCGGATCTGGAATTACTACGCGAGAAATTCGAGGAGATGGCGCGTTTGGATGCAGAAATTTTGGATTTGCTACTGCAAAATACGGCTACCAAATCGCAGGATTTGGATACAGAGGTACAGACCGCTGATGAATACTCAGGCAAGTACAAAAGAATAAGTATTTACTTGCAAAGGAGCCTAAACCCTGTTGATGATAGTATGTCTAATTCAAACATAACCAAGAGAAAATTTAAACTACCTGTTCTTGAGTTAAATAAATTTGGAGGGGAAATCAAGGACTGGTTAACCTTTTGGGGTCAATTTAAGAAAATTAATGACGATTCTGACATAGATGATTCTGACAAATTTCAGTATTTGTTACAAGCTATGGAGCCAAACACTAGAGCTAGGGAAGTGGTGGAAAGATTTCCCCCTACAGGCAGTAACTATAGCAAGGCTATTGAATGCTTGAAAGCTAGGTTTGGTCGTGAAGACATTTTGGTAGAGTTCTATGTCAGGGAATTGCTCAAACTGACTCTAGCGATGAATTCGAAGCATAATCAAGTCAGTCTTTCCTCCCTATATGATAAAATCGAGACACAGTTAAGGGCTTTGGAAACTTTAGGAGTAGCTACAGATAAATATGCTGCAATGCTATTTCCACTTGTTGAGTCATGTCTCGCTGAAGAAGTTTTGAGAGCTTGGCAGAGAAGCTACAACACCAGTTCGGCTCAAACTGATGGTAAAACCAGACTTGATAGCCTCATGAATTTCTTGAAATGCAAGGTTGAAAATGAGGAGCGAATTTGTATGGCAGTCCAAGGCTTCAAGATAGGAAACCACTCCAAGGGTAGCATGAAAACATTAGGAGCAGAATCAAACCGTCATAACACCGGTACTAATGTTCCAACTGCAGCTGGCCTTGTCAATTTTAAGCCAAACCAAAAAGTGTGCGTTTTTTGTGAAGGTAATCACTCAAGCGATGCTTGTTTTAAGGCCCAGAAAATGGAGCTGGATGACAAGAAGAACATTTTAAAAAGAAGGAACTGTTGCTTTTCTTGTCTTAAGATTGGTCACATTAGTAGAAAATGTAAAACACTGTTAAAATGTATTATTTGTGAAGGTAATCACTCAAGCGATGCTTGTTTTAAGGCCCAGATAATGGAGCTGGATGACAAGAGGAACATTTTAAAAAGAAGGAACTGTTGCTTTTCTTGTCTTAAGATTGGTCACATTAGTAGAAAATGTAAAACACTGTTAAAATGTATTATTTGTGAGGGTAAGCATGTCCCAGTTATGTGTCCCAGAAGTCACAGGCAGCAAACTCCAAAAGAAGGGGGAACGGTTGAGAATTCTCTATCAAATGTGAACTGTAGTCAGGTATTTTTACAAACACTCATGGTGACCATTAGAGGAGAGCAAGAAAAACAAGTCCGTGTCCTCATGGACCCAGGCTCTCAATGTTCCTATATTAGGAAGGACACTGCTCAGTGTATGGGATATGAGCCCATCGGTGAAGAGACACTGATCCATGGTTTGTTTGGGGGTAAGGTGTCTAATCCAAAACCACATCTTTGTTACAAGGTTAGGTTAAAAAGTCTCAAGGGGACCTATGCTTGTAATTTCGAAGCACTGGATGAAGAAAACATTTCTTCTCGCATCCCTGTCATTGAGCCTGGGCCATGGTTGACTGAAACTACTGAAAAAGGTATACAGCTCTTCGATGAAGATAAACCAGTTGAAGTTTTGGTGGGAGCAGATATATATGGAAAACTTCTCACTGGCAGAAGGGAGATTTTACAATGTGGGCTTGTTGCAATTGAGACTTATCTGGGATGGATTGTCACAGGAAAGATAAAGGGGCCCAAATCTTCCAATTCTATGACAGCACTTTCAATGCTTGTTCATACCGAATCTGTAAGCAAACTTTGGGAGCTGGATGCACTTGGTATTCAAGATCCAGGTGAAAGGAAGAATAGAGAAGAGAGGGAACGGGCAACACATGATTACTTTATGGATACTGTTAGGACAAATGAAGAGGGACGCTATGAAGTGAGGTTGCCATGGATTGAAGGACACCCACCAGTTCCAAGAAATTTCAATTTGGGGAAAAGTAGAATGGAACACACCATCAAGAAGCTGAAAGAAAGTGATTCCAAAGAAATATATGATGAAGTTCTGAAGGACTGGACACAAGAAGGAATCATTGAAGAAGTACCTGTGTCACAGTGGGATGAAGGCCACTATTTACCTCATCGACCCATTTTTAAAGAAAACAGTACAACGCGAGTTCAACCTGTTTTCGATGCTTCGTCTAGAGAGCATGGCTCTCCATCGCTGAACCAGTGTTTAGAGAAGGGCATTAATCTAATTGAAATTATACCTACATTACTTCTTCGTTTTAGGCTCCACCAAATTGGAGTAATAGCAGACATCAAGAAAGCATTCTTGCAAATCAGCTTATGTGAAGAGGACCGGGACTTCCTCAGGTTTTTGTGGGTTGACATTGAGGGAGAGTTGAAAATATTCCGCCATACACGTGTTGTGTTTGGAGTGACTAGCAGCCCGTTCTTGTTAGGTGCAGTGATCAATTTACATTTGAAACGTCTTGAACGTATGGGAAATGGGAGGTATTCCATAGCTACCATCGAGAAGCTAAAAAAGAGTTTTTACGTGGATAACTGTGTAACCAGTTTACAATCTACTGAGGACTTGCACCGTTTTCAAGAAGAAGCAATAAGCATACTGGCAGAAGCTAAATTTGACTTGAGAGGTTGGGAATATTCAGATTCTAACCTAGCAAATAAGACAGCTACTCCTGTTCTAGGCCTTATTTGGGACAGAAAATTCGATACTCTAGCTGTGAGTGGCTACAAGCCTATGGACATTAAGGCCATCACTCGAAGAACTATATTGTCAATAGCACAGAGAGTGTTTGATCCTATTGGCTTCACGTGCCCTGTTTCGCTATGTCCAAAGCTTTTGTTACAGCAGTGTTGGGCCATGAAAGGGGGATGGGATGAAGACGTTCCAGATATTGTGAGAAATGCATTCTTATTATGGTTACAAGAACTTCCTGCTCTTGAAGATGTGAAGATACCACGCTGTGTCATGCGAGTTAGCGATAGTGTAATAAGGTGCTCGGTTCATACCTTTTGTGATGCCAGTAAGCTTGCATATGCCGCAACAGTGTTCTTACGCTTGGAATACAATTCTTGTGTACATGTACAGCTGATACAGGCAAAGTCTAGAGTGTCACCGCTCAAAGGAATGACTATTCCAAGGCTAGAATTGTTAGCTGCAACCATTGGAGCTAGGTTAATGGCATCTTTGAAGAGAGAATTTGAAGAACTACATCCAGATTTCTTCTTCTGGACTGACTCGACTACTGTCCTCACATGGATACAGCGGGAAGATCATTGGGGAGTCTTTGTATGGAACAGGGTTCAAGAGATCAAGAGTCTGACAGCCAAGGAAGCTTGGAGGCACGTACCAGGCAATATGAATCCTGCTGATCTTCCTAGTCGTGGATGCTCTGCTGAACAATTGCTGGAGTCTAAATGGTGGGAGGGGCCACCATGGCTGAAGCTGCCACAGGGAGAGTGGCCTTCAGAAGCACCAGAACCAGATGAAGAAATGGTAAGGCTGGAAAGTAGGAAAGCTATCACCTCGGCACTTCTATGCAACGAGAGCGATGTGGGTCAGTTCTACAATTTCTCCAATGATTATGAGAAAGTTGTAAGGGTCATTGGTTGGATAATGCGGTTCAGTAATTCATGTAGAAAGAAATGTGTAGCGGGTCAAAGTGAGCTACAACAGAAGGAATTCAACGTAGCAGAGAAGTATCTCATACGATTGGTGCAAAGGGAGACTTATAGGGGAGTTACAGATGAGAAACTTTCTACGTTGTGCCCCTTTATGGATGTCGATGGAGTCATTCGATTGAAGACGAGGATCACCGAAAGAAGTGATTTGGAGTACTTCAGGATGCCAGCAGTGTTACCTTCCAAACATCCTGTAGTTGAGAAGCTAGTGCTCGGAGCACATGTCAAATCTTGCCATGTAGGAGTGCAAGGTCTCCTAAGCCATTTGAGGGAAAAATTCTGGATTCTAAAGGGAAGGAAAGCTATTCGAGCCATTTTGACTAATTGCATTATCTGTCGGAGGTATGAGGCGAGAGGTATATCCGCAAATACACCAGCTCTGCCTGAACCACGAGTGCGGGATGCAGTTGCTTTCGAGACCACAGGTATCGATTTAGCAGGGCCTTTGTATTTAAGAGACAATCACAAAGTATGGATATGTCTATATACGTGTGCAGTTTACCGCGCAGTTCACCTGGAGTTGACCTCATCGTTGTCCATGGTTTCATTTCTACGAACTTTCAGAAGATTTGTGGCTCGGCGGGGTAGACCTTCAATTGTATATACAGACAATGGTGGAAATTTTGTTGGGACAAACAATGCCTTCAGTCAGCTAGACTGGGACAAGATTTCAAAATATAGCACTGTTCATCAGATTGACTGACGATTCAATCCTCCCACAGCAGCATGGTGGGGAGGATGGTGGGAGCGCCTGATAAGGCTCCTGAAGCAACTGTTAAGGAAAACTCTTGGTAAAGCTTCACTGACCTATGAGGAGTTGGAGACAGTCGTATGTGACTGCGAAGTTGTGATGAACTCTAGACCGCTGACATATGTGTCAGACGATAGTACCGACTTAGCCCCTATCACACCTAATATGTTTCTGTTAGATACCAAAGAAATGGGGGTACCAGACTGTGATGTGATGGATTCTGACAACCTTAACAGAAGGAGCAGAAATCGTCAGAGGTTAAGAGACAGCTTTCGACAACGATTTAGGAATGAGCATCTAGGTCAGTTGGCCTTAGCTGCTTAAAAGAAGAGTCGCAAGTTGTTACTGGGAGAAGTTGTTCTTGTTGGAGCCGACAACCAGAAGCGAATCGATTGGCCTTTAGCCGTGGTGGAACAGCTTATTCCAGGACGCGACGGAGAAGTTCGCTTGGTGAAATTGAAGACGGCTTCAGGGGTCCTCTTTCGACCAGTTCAAAGACTATATCCTTTGGAAATCTGTGCAAGGGAGATTCAAACAGGCAATGAACTTGTCAAGAGTGGTGGAACTGAGACAACTGTCCAAAAGAGTGTGGAAGATAGTGAGGAGGTAGTTGGACTTGTGCAAACTAGATGTGGACGAAAAGTACAGCTGCCAGCTAGATTCCAAAAGTGATTGTGATTTGATTGACTGATTGTTATTTTTTGTTAGTATTGTTATTCATGTACTGTGTTCTGAATTGTTTTAGTTCGAGTCGTTGAGAATTTAGTCTTGACTCGAAGGTGGGAGTATGTTGGATATCATTTTGTAAGTATGTTCCTTGATGCAACAGCTATCCTTTGTTTTTTTTGTTAGTACTCTTTGTATGCATTCTTTGGAAGAGTATTATTCTTTGTAATCCATGATGGAAGCATGTAGGCTATAATAAAATCTCTTGCACTTAAAACTGTTTAATTATGACAAAAAGAATCTGAGAACGCCGGGTAGGCTTTTAGAAACAACAATTGGAAGCTGTAACTGAAACGACAGTTTTGTTTGAGAACAAGTCACAGTTAAACTCCAAAGCAATGGACATGCAGCGCGGCGGGTAGTATGGTACTCCGGTGGCCTTGATAAATCAGCTTCAGCAAGTAGGCGCCCAGAAAACGCGCAAAGCGGTGGGAGCAGTGACCGGGACTTTCACCAATAAGTGAAGAGCGAATTACTCTTGACGAGTTAAGTTATGCAGATGTAGGTTGGTAACAACTGACTCACTTATATTCTCTTTGCTAACTGACACTCGGCAACATGTTCTTTGATGCAAATGGTGGCTTGTTTTCTTTGTTTTTCCTCCTCGCATTGCGCTTCAAACTAGGGCCTATTTCGACAAGTCGACATATGTCAGACGACTTAAAATGTCCGACAATTCGATAGTTCGTTAAGTTACCGTTTCTCAAAGCATGACAAATCGACAAATATGTTGTGACAATTTTGAAAAATGCTGTGACGTATTGTCAGAAATCTGTTTCATAAATTTGTAAAGCTGACTGGTAGAAATCTGACAAATATGTCACATATGCCACCAGTTTTTCTTCATGAACTAATGAATATGTCAGCTGGTTTTGTACAATTGCCATCGAAAACTCGACAGGCGCCTTGTTGCATGTCGATTACTACCATAACCTATCTTTTCGCATTGCGGAGCGTTTGGAGTTTAATAGCGTTTTTAGAATCGTTGGAACGGAACGATTAAACAACGGCAGTAGTAGAGAGTGATTAAGATCATTGGCGTATGCAAGATTTCTTTGCGGGGGGGGGGTTCATACATACAGTAAGGTAATTGTACATTATTAGAATATTTCGATTATTATCCATAAAAAATCAATAATTAAATAAACATTCTCTTTGCATGAAAATTATTTTAATTGTATAAGGTGCGTTCAAAAAGTAACGAGCCGGAGGCATAATTACAGAAACCAGTACCTGTATGTTAGAAGTATTGGCCCTGGCTGTTGAGGCACTTGTCCCACTGTGGCACGAGGCGGTGAATGGCTCTCTCATAAAATTCCCTGGGCTGCGATGTGAACCATTTCTGCACGTACAGCTGGACGTCGGCATCCGAGGTGAATAGTTGGCCCCGCAGAGCCCTTTTCAAGGACCAAACATGACGTAATCAGAGGAGAGATGTCTGGACTGTATGGAGGGTGGCCGAGAACCTCCCATTTGAATTTCTGCAGGAGTGCCGCGACTGTGTTGGCCGTATGAGGTTGTGCATTGTCGTGGAGCGACCACGGCGGCTATGGCGTTCACTGTTACTCGGCGGTCCTGGGTAATGAGTGCATCAACCAGCTGGACGTTGTCATCGGTACTGCAGGGGGGTACCCCAGACCGGGCATCATCGGCTAACAACACTCGTCCTTCCCTGAAGCGCTTGTGCCACGCCTTGACCCTTGCAAGGAACATGCAGTGTTCACCGTACACTTGTGACATTCGGCGATGAATGTCCGTTCCCCCTAGCCCTTCCGCTGTCAGAAACCGAACAACACCTCTCTGCTCTTCGGTTGACGCCTCCATGTCACTGTTCGCAATGCGACTGGCAGCGTTGGACGATTGATGCATGCTGTTGCTCGCTTTGTATCGTCACGTGAGGTGCACGTGTGCCCTCTAGCGACGGGTTGTGACCTTCCATGCTCTGGTCGGAACCACACCTCGTTACACACGCCACGATTAGCCGATGTAGTCACCGGTTTGTGCATTCCAGTCTCCGGCTCGTTACTTTTTGAACGCACCTTATATTTTCCAGCACTATAAAAATATTTAAAATATTCATTTTTTTAATAGGCCTATAAAAACTAACTAAATATTAAAACTGAAATGATGCAGAAATTAAGCTGCAATGTTCATATGCGACTGCTTAAAATATTGATATTATATGAGAAAAATAATGTTTTGCTCTAAATGACACATTTTTTTGCTCATAGTGTATAAAAAATGTAACCTAATTATTTCCCACAATTTACACTTTCCCTCGAATTACACTTTTTCATTCCAGACCCTTGAAAAGTGTAAAAGAGGGGTTACTGTATACTGTATTTAGAAGAGTTTCAATCGTGACTACTGTATTTATTGATCGCAGCCAATGGCAATACAAGGAAAGAATGCTTCAAAATATTTAGAATGAAGAGTAAAAAGCACGCACATTGTGATTAAGTCTGTTTAGCGTAGTCACACAAGGTCTTTGATCCTCTCTTACAACACTGCATGTGAAATCTGCAAATCTCTCACTACATACGGTAATTCACACACACGAGTTGCAAGGGTCGTGACATTTCTCATCAGAACAGATTGAATGATGGAAGCCATGCGATGCAAACCTCGTAAATACAGTGGAATTCCGTTAGTATGTTCCTCAGTAACAAGTTTTCCCGCTAAACACGTCGAATTATTAAAGTAACTCCCAAAGCACTAAATTGTGTGTAAAATATTGCTTTAGCTCGTTTTCATGCTCCTGCTTACTACGTTCAAATTTTGACGTTCCTCCGCTCAATATTTTGGCCAGCTCTTGCGCCTTTGTCAGCCAAGTTGGACTTCGGCCAAGATTAAGCTTGGTGTGGTAGCGGTCGAGAGCTCAGTTTAGCAGCGAGTGTGCTTCCTGTAGTGTCATCTATTCATTCAGTGACGATAGCTTGCTGTATAGTGATATAGTGTTCTTTTTATCTGAGCCTTATTTAAGTGTTTGCAATGGAGAAGAAGAAAGTCAGGCAAATAACTAACAGTGAAAAACTACAAGTACTTCAAGAAGCGGATCGCAATCCAAATATGACGCATGTGGATGTAGCGTGGAAGTTAAACATTCCTCTGTCAACTTTAAATACAACTGTTAGCAAATGTAAACTGATTAAGACTGCTTTTGAAGAAGGGTAAAGTGCTCAAAGAAAAATAATCCCTAGGATCAGTTTCCAGAATTAGAAGAATCTGTTCTAAAGTGGTTTGTGCAAGCGCGAGCTTCAAATTTGCCGGTAGAAGGTACTGTGGTTCGATCTCAGGCAACACTTATTGCACAGAAGATGGGACCTGATGATTTTAAAGTATCTATTGGCTGGATTGACAGATTCAAGAATCGACACGACCTAGTTTATAGATGTGTGCCAGGCGAAAATGCTGACCTGGATAATGACACTACACCATGCAAAACTGTTGAAACATGCAAAACTTCAACGCTTTCTGCAATTTTGAAAGACTATACTCCTGGCGATATTTTTAATGCAGATGAAACGGGACTGATTTTTCATCTTCTTCCAGATAAAACCCTGGATTTTAAGGACGCGAAGTGTCACGGTGGCAAACTTAACAAGAAAAGGCTTGCAGTTCTCTTGTGCTGTAAAGAAAGTGGAACCGAGAAGTTGGTACCGCTGGTTATTGGAAAAGCACGCAATTTTCCATGCAAGTACACTTCTAACACGAAAGCGTGGATAACTTCCGCAGTATTTGAAAATTTCTTACGCGCACAGAATGAAAGGCTTGGCGTAAGAAACAGGAAAATTGCACTCTTCTCTCATCCCTCAAATGTTTCTAATTTGAGAAACATAAAGATCATTTTCCTCCCAGCATACTGCAAGAGTAAGCTACAGCCGTTAGACCAAGGCATAATATGGTGCATGAAGCAGAAGTATCGTAAGAGGCTGGTACAGAGAAGATTGGCTGCAGTGAAATACACGACGAGAAAAATCACCGCCTTAGATGCCACGCTTTCATTAAGGCTGCCTGGGATTCTGTGGAGCAAAACACTATTAGGAACTGCTTCAATGCAGCCGGCTTTCGCAGTGTTTGCACTGATGATGTTGATGATGTCATGCTAGATGATTTTTCTGAGAGTGAAGAATGGTGCCGAGTAGCAGGTCAGTTCACTTTCGAAACGTACGTCAACGTTGATGACGATGTTCCAGTGTGTGAAACAATGACAATAGATGAAATTCTTGAAGGACAGAAGATGGAAAAAGCGCCAGTGCAGGATGAAAGGGATGGCTAGCCAGATCCTGAGCCAGTTCCCATGGTGTCAAAAGTGATGGACGCAATGGACATAGTGAAGCGAAACGTGTGTAGTTTCAAAGTTGATGACGAAGTGATGACTTTATTTAACAGGATAGACAGTACAATTTTAAACTTAAAACCAAGAAAGCAATCAACAATACAAATGTGTTTCAGACCAGTGTAAATATTCGTGTTCGACTGTGAGGTATGATGTATTATTAGGATTAAAGTTCATATACTGTACTGGAATTCATTTTTAATAATAATATGTTTATTGCAGCAAAATTGCCATACAAATTAACATAAACACTAATCACAACAAAACTTTATCAATGATACATATCTTTCTATACATGTAACGACATGATATCTGTCACAGAACTCTCCACAGAGACAACATAAACAGGTCGCGCATGGGGCATGGAATCTCTGTCCGGTATAACTTATGGTGGAAACCATGCACCGCAAGCCTTGTGACAAGATGTCTAAGATGGTAATTCACCTCCTTCCAATCCTTTCTGGTCATAGCATTTGTACTGTAGAAATCGACCCAGATTTCTCTTTCTTTTCCCTTGGTGTTCAAGTACTACTTCTTCATAAGCTAGCGTGGATGGTAGCATCATTTCCATTCGTAGATCTTCAAGCAACATCGATTTATTCGTCATCTCGTAAACCAGTCTGGACGGTGTAAATTTAGAAAGGCAAAGTGCTTTATTGCTTTAATTTTCTCAATGTCTTTTAAATTATTTCTCATAAGGTACTGCCAAATTACTTGTATACCATAAGTAACTATTGACTATTGGTATTAAAAAGCTTCATTACAGTTTGGACTGAAATCTTGGAGAGGTGTTGAATGTCGTTCATGGCCAGCACAGCTGTTATGCCTTTGTCCTTCACATGCGCCGTATAGGTGGTTCCTCGGGTTTGCAGTATAACGCCCAGGTATTTGAATTTATTCACATTGTTAAGTGGTTGGTGATCTAGGATGATTACATCATTCATCGCTTTTCTTATTTATTCCCCCTGTTAGTTACTGACAAATATATGTTTATATTGCGACTGTTATAGTGCTTTAACAAATTCGTAAGGTCGGCAAATTCGTGCGCACGTCTATGACGCACTTTTTTAAATTATTTTTACACGTTGTAAATACAGTATAGCATTTTTGGTAGTACGTTTCTCCACTTTTGACGTCCAATTATTTCAGTCACTTCGAAAACGTACAAATGAAGTTCCACTCTATATGCCTCAGGTCTAAATTTGATCGCGTCCAATCCCTGATTGTCATCGCATCAGTAGCTTCGGTGGCGTAGTCGGTAGCATGCTGAACTGCTATGCCCAAGATAGCGGGTTCAAACCCGGCCGTTGGATTTTTTAAGAGCGTTAAAAATCCTTCAGTATGCCTTCCTTCGGAGGGGAAGTAAAGCCGGCGGTCCCATGTCATAGATTTATGGCATGTAAAAGATCCTTTCACAGACTAAACTTGTGTAAAGCAAAATTTGTTAGGTTAGATTTCGTCAGAACGCTCTATCAAAGTTTCAATGTTCACCACTAGGTATCATTGATATCTGGTGGAGAAAGTTGGAACTACTTGAAATTGAACGGAACTTGTATCACCCTTTAGGGTATCCGCTGGAAGCAGCTACAGACTCAGGCGAGCCGAACATGTCCTCGGACACTTCCGGCACTAAAAGCTATACGATAAATAATAGTAGCATAAAACTCGTACCAAATATGATTCTTTTTCTGTTCACGTTTATTCACTGCTTTTTGAAAGGCAGTCGTGGATGGCAAAAGCATGGTTAATTCGTACACGTGTCTCGAGCGGGTAAATCTAGATCCACCAAGTGTTCTCTTAAGGAATGTTGCTTTCACTCTCTCGAGACGTTCTAGGTCACTTACTTTCAAATGGTCCCAAATAAGCTCTGTTCTAAACGTCAATACTGGGAGTACTTTTACTTGGAAGAGACTCATTGCAATTTGTAGAGAGAGAAAAATTCAGGTCTAAGAATGTATTTCATAGCTCTGATCACCACTGTTTCTTTGTCCTGAATATGTTTAGAGAAGGTTGATCGAGTAGTTTGAAGAAAAATATCTAGATATTTGAATTGATTCACAATTGCTATTTTGTTATTACCAAGGTATAGTCCGGGACAGCTTAAATAAGTTACTAGATCAAAACAGAGTAGCCAACATTAACAGCCAACCCCTATACCTACGTAAATGTTGGTTTACGCTTGAATTTCTTGAAGTTAAGTTGTTTTCATGTGCCAGCCCATTATGGCCAACCTTGCTCAAAATCTCGCCATCTCCAAAGACCATAATACCAGTAAAATTTCCTAACACACAGTTGCCGACATGTATCTGGTGATAACTCCCAGAATGCATTTTCCACACAGCCTCCCAACATAATAATTACGACTTTCACTAATGACAATTGATCAGAATAATTTCACAGTTTTTTTTTTTTTTGGAATTTCAAGTCTAATGAAGTTATAACATGTTGTACACGGTAAGTACTACTAATATACATCGATTAAAACAGTTTTTACAGTTATTATAGACTCTTGATTATGGAGTATGTGCGTGTTCATAACCCACTCGTCTGAGATGTTTGCAACCTTTTATTTAATTAATTTTTGGATAAATTCTTATTTAGATTTCATCATGAAGCCTAAAAAACACGAGAACATGATTGGAGAAACTCTACGAAGATCACTGGCGAATCGACTTCGATTTGAGTATCGTAAGTATACCTACATAATTAAAAGTACAAAGTTATTTAATCGTTGTTTTATTTATTTTTATATTCAGTCAGAGCACAAATAACGTAATAAAGAACCTTAATGGTCTTTGGGAATTTTGAAATAGTCTTCTGTCTGCATTTTTCGTATAATAAAAACCCAAACATAACCTAAAATATAGCTGTAGTATAGATCGCGAGTCCCTGCGTTTAGTGGGATTTTAGTGACCTCCAAGTGCTGTCACCCATAATATTATAATACATTGCATATGTTACTCGTAAGCTTGGAGTGAATGTATTGGTGATTATTTATGTAGTTGGCTACTGACCTATAGCCTACTTAGTAGTAGGCAGATAAAATATTTATATTAGGCTTATTTTTATTTGTTTCAGTCATGGTTGCGACAGATTAGTGTGGTAGACTTCAACGAACTTCAAGGGTTGTGCAACATGAATCAATCATTCTGAAGAGCCATATACTCACATGTGCACGGGATACGCACTGCGCACGAGTCACAGATGCACATTTTCAAAGAATACCAACAATATCTCTTGGCTCTTGTTTGGTTCTCGACATAAGTTACTGCACCACTGAATGTCTGAGTGAAAATTACTGATGTACTTAAGTTGGGTGAGAAAGTCATTGTTTGCTACTTGGTTAGATGACACAGTTCGGGCAAAGCCACTGGTTGCAATAAGTTATAAATATTGCTCGCAACTATAGCTTAGGCTACTTGTATTATTAATTCTGAATGAAAGTAGAACACGGCTTATACACTTGCATCGGACATGAATGTGACTTACATACCTTGTGTCCTTGTTAACCCTGGTCACTACTGCACTTCATATATGTGCATAAGTACATAAATATGCATTTTAATTTATTGCCCTTTGAAAACGGCTGCCATGTTCCAACAGCGCTTGCATCTCGTTCAACTGTCAACAAGGCGCACTCGTTGCTAACATGTGGGATACAAAATCGGCTTCCTTTGGTCATAAATGAATAATTTTTCTAAAATAACCTCCCTCGAGAACAGTGCAAACCGCATCAAAAGCCATCCAGTGGTTCTCGAGATTACCCACTTCCTTCAGTTCAATGGCTTATCCGCCGAACTGTCAGAACACATCTCTGAGACAAAGTCATTGTTCGCTACTTGGTTAAATGACACAGTTTGGGCGAAGCCACTGGTTGCAATATGTTGCAATACTTTCTGTGTTTGAGATATTTAAGTTACGAGAGTGGAATATACGAGTCAACCTCCACCAAAATCTGGTAAATTTTCTACAGTAACTTATGTAATTAAGATACAAGAGTTGAACATTTTATCGCTAAAGGGTGTTATTACATTTTTCAGCAGTGCCAACATTATTGTTTGGCACCGGTCTTGCCTCTTAGTTCGAGCGTGGTGAACGCGGAATAAGGCTTTACATACAAACCTAACCTGGGGCTTACGCCCTGACCCCCTTCCTTGTAGTGCAATCAGTAATTTTCGTCCAGACAGTCGTCTAACCAAGTAGCGACCAATGGTTTTGTCCAGACAGTCGTCTAACTAAGAAGAGCCAGATTATTACTTTTTTTCCCCACATAATTGCAACATTACATGTGTCGTCTAATGTAGAGGATATGTTGGTAACTAATGATGTCAATGTGATCGCTGTGGCAGTTTCACATACTAAATATGCTGTCGAACATGGATGCGGTTGTTAAATATACAATAAATAAAAACACATATTTAAGTAATTTAGCACATATATCCGGTGCAGAAGTGATCAAGGTTAGTAGTTACAATTGATAATGTCCCCGTCCCCCCTGCCAAAAGATAAAATACGGTATGAAAATAATACATTATCAAAGTGAAAGCGAAAATTAATTAATCTGAAATTTTCCTACAGTATATAAGTAGTGTTGTAAAGGGGATAGCGGGTGGGTTACAGACAGCGAAGGAAAAAACATCTATTAGGACATCATTTCCACAATTATTATTCATCATTACACAACGTATTTAGGCTAATTTAAGTATTCTACTCTATTACGGTACGTATGTCGGTTTGCCTTTAACTATTTTGCTTGAAGCCGGGCTGTTATTTTATGTAATTTCTTAATTTATTCCACTAATATGTATCGGTTTTCCAATATTTGCATTATTCGTGTAAATTTTAGATGGTTGGCTACAGAAAATAGTGACACCTGTTTTAACTCACAAATTTCGTTACATTTTGCAAATCTTACAATTTTCTATTTTTTAGTAATGTTCTTTTGGGCTGTTTTTTTTTTCTTCAAACAAAACAGTGTTAATGTTCGCACTGCACAACACCACTGGTCACTAAAAACAAGTGTTTCCACCCTTAGCGTCTATGACAGCTTGTAAATGTTCAGGCATACTGTTCACAACTCGTCGAATGACATTTGCCGGGATGCGATCCCATTCCTCCAACAGCGATGTTCTCAGTTGTGCCCAGGTGGTAGGGTCACACTGTCTGACGTTCCACTTTTTTTTGCCGGTCAGTGTATTACTCCGTCTTTAAAGCTTGCCTTTCAACGAGTGTATTTTTGTCAGTGAATTCAGTGAATTTTCTGCAAGTGGCTTTTAATGTGCCAAGTGACGAGAGGTCAGGAGAGTATTCTACCAACCATCTCGCGCTGTGCGGCTAGCATTTTTTGGCAGTTGGTCCAGGTTCGATTTCCGGCTCTGCCAAGAAATTTTAATTTTGGTCTGAGGGATGGAACAAGGCACACTAAGCCTCGTGAGGCTAAACTGAGAAGAGGAGGGTTCGATTCCCATCTTAGCCATCTTGGAAGTGGTTTCCGCACTTTTACTCCAGGCAAATGCCGGGATGGTTTCTAATGTAAGGCCATGGCCGCCTCGTTCACAATCCTCATCTGAATAATAAATGCACACACTAATACAGCCATCACAATAACACAGGTTATCAGACAAATTCCACATGCCCAAGAGTCTCTCGTCTCTCATCAATGCCAAAAGGAATGCCTATCTTGCCCTTCTTCAAGACCCAACTTCCAACACAAAGAGAGATAAACTACTGGAACTCAAGGGTAAATGCCAGACGCAGATAAGGCAGATTAAAAATACTTGGTGGCAACAGAAGGCTCAGGAACTGCAGAGACTATCGGATGCTCGAGA
The DNA here is from genome assembly GCA_946902985.2 of Meconema thalassinum. Taxonomy (NCBI): domain Eukaryota; kingdom Metazoa; phylum Arthropoda; class Insecta; order Orthoptera; family Tettigoniidae; genus Meconema; species Meconema thalassinum. The sequence goes on along the minus strand of OX336393.1, from coordinate 268,289,289 downwards.
CTTGAGGAACTTCTATGCCGTACTCAAGGAAATATATGGACCATCTCACTCATCATCAGGTACACTGAAAAGCGCTGATAATTCTACTACCTTTACTGATAGTCAAGAAATCTTGGAACGCTGGAAGGAGCACTTCTCCAATCTCCTAAATCGTCCATCAGAAGCTGCTGAAGACTTCCTCTGTGATGTGCCGCAACAACCTGAACAACTGTGGTTGGCAGTACCTCCTACTTATCATGAATTCAGTGCAGCTCTCACCCAATTGAAACCCAGAAAAGCACCTGGCCCAGATAACATCCCTCTGGAACTAATTCAAGCCGGAGGTCATTCCCTCAAAACAAGAATTTTCATCCTTATCCTCAGAATATGGGAATCAAGAAAGGTACCTGGAGACCTAAAGAATGCCACTATCGTCACTATCTTTAAAAAGGGTGATCGCAGTGTTTGTGGCAACTACCGTGGTATATCACTGCTATCAATTGTGGGGAAGATTCTTGCAAGAATTCTACTTAACCGCCTCAAGGTTATCTCTGAGAGGATCCTCCCAGAGTCACAATGTGGATTTAGAACTTCCAGAAGCACAATTGACTTGATTTTGTGTGAGACAGCTACAAGAAAAATGTAGAGAACAACAGAATCCACTCTTCTTAGTCTTTTATGACTTGGAAAAGGCATTTGATTCGGTTCCAAGACCAGCCATGTGGGCAGTGCTGAAGCGGTTTGGTTGCCCTCAGCGTTTTGTAGATCTAATCAAAGCTCTCCATGATGGCATGACAGGTCAGGTTTGCCATCAGAATAAGATGTCCGATGAATTTCCCATTACCCATGGACTGAAACAAGGATGTGTACTGGCTCCAACGCTTTTTGCGCTGTACTTGGCTGCAATGCTGTATGATTCACCCACAAACATCCCAGGTGTGGAGATCAAGTATCGTTTTGATGGAGGGCTTTTCAACCTAACTCGTCTCCGCTCCTTGAGGAAAACTCAGGTTACTAAGGTTACTAACATGTTGTATGCAGATGATGCTGCGTCACCAACTCTCACACCAGAAGAGCTGCAAGAGTCAGTTAACTGTTACAAAAGTGCATGTGATCGCTTTGGTCTTACCATAAATGTCAATAAGACTAAAGTCTTGGCACAACCTTCACCAGGCACACCTCTTCCTCAGTTCAATATCTCCATTTCAAATTTGCCATTAGAACAGGTTGACCACTTCTCGTACCTGGGCAGTACCATTTCTGTGAGCTGTACCTGTGAGCAGGATGTGGATAAGAGAATTGGCGCAGCCCATGCAGCATATGGACGATTAGCGCACCGGGTCTTCATGAATAAAGATCTATCCATGAGTACAAAGCTTATGGTGTACAAAGCAGTAGTCATTTCTACATTGTTGTATGGCTGTGAAACGTGGACCCTTTACCGACGTGATCTTAGGAAGCTTGAGCGTTTCCACCTACAAAAACTTCGATCAATCCTGAGGATTAAATGGGAATACCGCATTACCAATATTGCTGTTCTGGAAAAGGCTCAAATCAACAGCATAGAATCATCCATAATAGGTCACCAATTTAGATGGATTGGTCATGTCCATCGGAGGATGATGTGAGACTACCTCGTCAAATGCTATATGGTGAGTTATGCTATGGCACCAGACCTCATGGTGGTCCTAAGAGGCGCTACAAGGACCAATTTAAGCAGACCCTGAAATTGACAGGTCTTGATTCACAAACCTGGGACATGCTGGCTGAAGACCGCTCAACTTGGCGCCGTACCATCTCGGATACTGTAAAGACGTTTGAAAGGGATCGACGCATACATGAAGAGGCCAAGCGTCAAGCTAGGAAACTTCGAGCAGCCCAACCACGTCCTCCTCCAGCAATACTCTGCGACTTGTGTGGTCGCTTGTTCCATGCCAGGATTGGACTCTTTAGTCACCGTAAACACATCCACAAACTGGACTGAAGGAAGAAGATTTATACTCGGATTCGAGTTAAAGCCGATGATGATGATGACATGACCATGATGTTGCAAAGCCCCAAAATCAACCAACAACTGCTCTGCTTTCTAGCATTCCAAGAAGAAATCTTAGAGTTGCCATTACAGTCTTATGCCCCTAAAATCCACGACTAGTTCGAATGGTTTTTGATCAACCATCTTCTTGCATCTCAATAGGGATTTGCCAATAGGCTTTCAATAGCTTGTCTCAATTCTGCCTCCATATATGTAGCCTATACATGCAAGAAATGAGTATGGTACTTATCAAAAATAAAGAAATAATAAGCTAAAATGTACCCTACTATTCTATTTCTCTCCTACTCCTAAATCATTCTCTGAACACTCATCTTAAAACAGAATGGTCTGCATTTTTGGACTAATTATAAAAATGTAGCCTATAAGAAGAAATTAACATGCTCATCTTTAGCTCCCCAGCAAAACTGGAAAAAACCTTGAGTAAGTATTAATGTTTCTGTTCTATGCATTTTATATGATGCTTTAAAAATCAATCTAGAAGAGCTAATTTAAGTTAACGTCACTACCATAATACTGCTTAAGAGTTAGACTGTTGGGGACTGATGACCATGATGTCCCTAACTTGAGCAAGGACTGCTTCACAACTTTATGTAAAATGTATTTTCGTAAAAGGGCCTTTACTTAGTTTGGATCATTTGCAATACGTGTTGCATGTGTGCTGACTTTTTGGAGTTAAATGATGTAGGTTGGCAACACCAATTGTGGCAGCCATGTTGGTTTTCTAGTACCTTATTTAAGGTGTCCTGGACTATACAAGTGGTCTTTTGAGGCACTATTAATAATGTTACTCCCCAACCCTGAGATATATTGACTTGAGGAAAGTGCTGGGGTCAATGGAAACACACTGAGAAATTCTGTAACAGTATTATTTGCATCATCAGATAGAACAATATTTAAAGGCAACAAATTGAATCTAATTTTATTCACCTGATACCACCTGATGAATAGCTCAGAATCTGGAGTTTTGAAGAAACCTCCAACATCTGCTCCACAGAATGAGATCCCAGCCACAGCCATAGACAGACACATAGGAATGGTGATCTTAAGGTGGCCCCATTCTGCAGTATTGTCACCAGTCCACACAGCAGCAAAACGCTGGGAGCCAGCGAAGAAAGACCGAGTCAAGATGAAGGGTCGGAATTTACCCTTAGACCTGCGCATCAATCCTTCGAAAGTTGTAACAGTCTGAAATGAAGAGAAATCATTTTCACAATGCACAATATTTGATGGGTCACTTGGAAAAAGAAAAATGTTCACAAAATTAAACTTAGCAGGATAAGAAATTGCTCTTGCTGAATCTGTAGAATAAAATGCAGTCTAAATGACATCACCGATCTTCAATAGGCTAGCTAGGTTATGTTATTTGTGACAGTTGAAAACCGTCACACTGAAATTTCTACTCTGCTGGACACAATCTCAAGTTAAAAGATGGACAATAAGCTGGTAAATTTAATGCAAGAGTTTAGTACCCTGGGGCCAGCTATCGCACGAGATCGGGACTCTGTCTGCCTGCAATCATGTAACGAGAAGGTTGCTGGGCTCCAGCCTAGCGGGTGGTCGCTTGGTGGTTGGCTGAAGCGTAAGCCTGGAGACTTATAGGTATGGCGATTTAAACATTTCAAAAGGATTGTGGACTGAAACACGCGTTGCTCGAACAGTTTTTAATTCTTATTTATCAATCGTCTTGTGCCCTAAGTGCGGGATTAAAAGGTCGCGCCAAGGACTGTAGTTATTACCTCATGGTTCAACGCAGGTTTCTCTGGATTTCGTTTTGCTTGTTTGCTAACGTCTTCCAGCCGTTCTGTATTTAAATTTTCCTTCCTGTTGTGAGGTAATGGCCAGCTCGCCGAGCTAGTCTTCTTGTTTCGAGATTGATAAATGGTGTTAACATGTAGTGAGCCACTGATTACGTGTAGGGTATGGCGCCATCCTAACTTACATACTATTCCTTAATTTTTCCCTTTATTTCAGCTTCCTAATAAAGGTAAATGTGATATCTCTCAGGAGTTCATTTTGGTGGGTAATAGAATTTGTTCATAATAATGGCGACGGTCCCTTGCCTATTGTCATGCCCCTTGTGGACTGTCTGTTGCCAGCCCTAGTTGGGAGTGGACGTGCGCGCCACCACGCGCCTGATTTCAGTTTTTCTTCTCCTGGAGAAGGTTATGGAATTGTGGCCAGTGTTTTTCGTGGCAACATTATTGAATTCATCAGTTTTCGCCTCGTGAGGTGAATGTTTTTCGTGGCCTCGTGGAAGCCGATGTAGCTTCAGTATTACCTCCTGGTAATTCATTTAAGTTGTGTTACCTCCTGGTAATTGAATTGGTCTCAAGTGATATGGAGTCAGTTTGTTTCGTGGCAAACAGTATTCATTTCCATGGTTTTTGCCTTATTTAGTGATTGATTTTCGCGGCCACGTGGACGCCTGTGAGTTGTTCCTGATATTGGGATTTGAGGTTCCCTCAAGCAAACGTTTTTTGATTTAGTATCCGGATGTGCTGGGATTCAATCATTTGGTTATTCCGTGTTTTTTGTTTTGTTAATTACCGCCCTCCCTGGGGGTTTCTTAAGATAGGCAGTGTTGTGTTTGTTGCCCTGAACTTTGATGTTGGCCCTTAGCCATGTAAACTTCTTATTTTACCCAGAATATATTATTTATCTTTTTTTTTTTTAATTCTTTCAGGAGTCATATGTGGTAACCCAGTGTATCATAAGGCCTCTGATATAACCCACCAGCTGCCCACTCCCCGGTTATTCTGTTAGTCCTCTTTCCTCTCTCCAAGGTAGCAGTGTATGGGGAGGAACGAGAGAGGCACTTAGATCGGTTTTCGCCGACTGAGCTCTTTCCGAACCGAAGGCTGGTAGATTATTGCATTTTTATCTAGCTAACAATTCGAAGATTGGAGACCCTGAATGGCATCACAGAAAGACAGACTGGCTGCAAACTTTCAAGGTACATTATACTGTATGTGCCAGTTGCAGACTGTTAATTGTAACATGAATTTGCCCAATGACTGGGCAGGGTACAATGCATATATGTAAATAACACTCCAGGAAAAAATTACATATATTACTATCGGATTTTTTTTATCATGGATACCCGAGTTTAGGACTTAATTACAAACAAACTAACACACCTATTGAATAATGAGTTATATCAATATTTTCCTGGTTTAATTCTGCGTTAGACTATGTAAGCCAATTATTCTCAAGTATAATAATTATTTTTTTATTTGTGTTATATGAAAAATTGTCTGGGATTTTGACTTCTTTTCAGGGAACTGCTCACCTAAAACTATATAAATGGAAAACTACCTGTCTGAGGGTAATGAAATTTTTATATGTTATAGGCACAAGTATTGGTACTGTAAATCTCAAGATTCAATTTTTTTCAACCACCCAATAAGAAGTTCTTATACTTTTTCTAAAGTAACTTTATCTCAGCCCAGGATAAACGTACAGCAGTAAGCGTGGCCTCATTCTGAAGCTCTCATTCGTCATAGTCATAAACTATAACGACTGCAAATGTAAAGTGTGATACCGAATTTATGAAGAGTGTTATTGATAGGAGGTTTTGTGCGTACTGACTCGTGCGATTAAAAGCTCGCAACGAACGAATACAGCTTTATGTTTACTTTCAACCTTTGATTTTCTTTCCCCGTACGAATTCCATTTCCCATCACTTTATATCATAAGGTTTAAAAACGGGTTACTTCCTAATTTGGCAATGTCATACTACACAATTTTTACAAGGACTATTTACATTATTTACATATTTAATTCTGTTAGTATTCTTCGTATGAAGAGTCGCTATGTTCCGATGAATCAGAACTGCTGTCATCCATGTTTATTATGACTGGCTCGAAAAGAGGGACATTTTCAGACAGTCCATCTTTCTCCCAGTAGTGGTCTTCAATTATTTTAGCGTGTTTAATACATTATTTAATACTCTTCCTATTATTGAATATGTTAACTACTAAAGGAGCAGATATGATTTGGTGGTTTTAACCCTCCGGAAGGCACGCGGCCGCACTCAGTGCGGCAAAATAGTTTATTTTTACTTTGCTGAGGAATGAAGTTATTTTCTGCCTTGGGAACCAAGATATGATATCTTCATTACATGACCACTAGGTTTCAGCTCAATTGAACGCTTATCTGCCTCTTGTCAGTTGTCTACGGGCTGTAGAAGTTGACAGGTACCGGATGCCACACTGAGTGAAGCGCGTGCTCGCTCCCGTAACAGTTTCTCTCACGCTTGGCGTAGGACGTGTTCGCTCCGTGTTTGCTTGTTTTACAGTTCATGCAGCTCGTCCGTTGTGATGTAAGTATTATTTTGTATAACTCTTCTCGCTCTGAATGTTCCAATAATATTCTTCACATCGGCAAATATGTTTCAGATGGATTTCATTACCATAAATATAAAGGTATCCTTTTGTTTTGTTCGCGAATTGCTTCTTGCTCTACGTAGTAAACATACCGTAGTTTGAAAGTTATTACTTCTCTATTTCTTTTGAAAGGGCTGAAAGATTGGCAAACGTGGAGGACATTCGTCAATGTCTTCTTGAGCTTTCCGATGATCCAGAACTTCAACCTGAATTTCGCGAGAACGAGGACGGAGATGAGGACGAAGATCACAGACACGTAGTTGTGGACGTGGTAGAAGAGGATAGTGATACGGATCAGTGTGTGGATTCGGGAGCAGGTGCGCCAGATATCGACGAAGATAATTTCAGATATTATTTAGGTAAAGACTTAGATACAATCTGGTGTAGCACACCACTTATTGAACCGGGCAAAACTAGGTCGAAAAATATAGTAAAAACTTCTCCCGGTCCAAAACGAGTTGCAATTGTCAACTGAATTATTCGCATACTGAGTTCGTCACAGTAGACGAAATGCTTGTAGGATTTCAAGGGCGCCGTGGTTTCGTGCAGTATATGTATATCCCAAACAAACCAGACAAATATGGCATAAGAATATACTACGCCTTGTGTGACAGCAAAACATATTACACGTCTAATTTTGAGCTGTATTGCGGAATTCATAAACTAGGTCCTTTTGTGACATCCAATAAGCCATTGGACATTGTAAAAAGATTGACTGCCACCATACAAAATTCCAACCGAAATGTTACCACTGAACTATTACTCCAGTTATGAGTTGCCAACGTATCTTCAAGAAAATGGCCTCACATTTTGGGTACTCTTAGAAAGAACCAAAAAGAAATCCCACCGGAGTTTATGCCGAGCAAAACAAGAGCTCAGAAGTCTCGTATGTTTGGGTTCCAGTACAACACAACGCTTTTGTCCGTGATGACAAAACCTACACGGGGTGTGTTATTTTTTTGTTGAGTATGCACGACACCGATAAAATTGACAAGGACACCAATAAGGCAGTTGTGAACCTTGACTACAATGCGACGAAGGGAGGAGTCGACACAGTAGATCAAATGTCAGCATTTTACTCGACTTCTCGAATCACAAGAAGATGGCCATTGACTGTTATTTTTTCGCTATCTGGATATAGCAGGAATAAATTCAATAATCATTTTGTGTGCAAATAATCCAGAGAAATTGCGCATGAAAAGTCTGCCAAAGGATGTCAGCTTGCTTTTGGCGAAGTATCGTGGGCTACCAGCTCCCACGCATATGCAGGAGAGGAGAACCGGACCATGTCATCTTTGTGGTCGTCACAAGTGGAATTATACACGCATCAAGTGCAAAGAATGTGCCTTACACGTCCGCAAGAATCACTATTCGGGAGGTACTTTGTTTCACGTGTAAAAATCAAGATACTACAGAACTTGATGACGATTATTGATCATGACATTTCTAAGTGAAGGCTACAATTTTGTTTAATTTGAGGTTTCTTGCACCTTCGCTATGATTTTCTGGTAAATATCTATTTCAATATTGCTTCCCTTTACCTTCAAGTTACGGTCATTTCTGCATTCCTTTTTTTCACAGAATAAAATTAATTTGTCAAACTGTGTGTTTTATTTCATTTTTTAACTTAGTAATTTCTGTAGAACCCTGGATTACTAGTGAAAATGTGTATTTAAGTGATATTTAGTGGGTGCCGCACTCCATGCGGCGCGCGCCCGTCCGTGTAACTTCTTAAGGCACGCGCTCAGCAGGGTTAATTAAATTGAAAAATACAGTAACACTTACATGGAAAAGCCCATTGACATTGTGCACATCGCGATGTTCCCAACCTCCATAGTGTAAACAGTCTTTGTGCATGGTAACTTCAGGTCCGTTAAACACTGAAGGCTCATTCATGTCATTCCATATATAAAGATCCTCAGTAGATCCATGGTAATTCTCAAGCAAGTATCTGTTTGCATAGTACTCTTGGACTTCAGGATTAAACAAGTCCAAATAACTGGAAGAACCTGGCCAGCACCAACCTGTAAAATTGAGGAATTATTTCCATGTTATATCATTATAGTACATTCTTGTACAAGAAGGTACCTCTACGAACCAAGGTAACCTTGTATAAATCGTCTCTTATCCCCTTTTGGCTAAGAAACCTGCACATTGCACAATAGAGACCTTAGTAAACTGCAGGCCTGTGGAATGAAATTTCTTAGGAATGCGCTGCAAAAAGCATGGCTAGATGATGTGAGAAATGAGGATGTTGGATCATCTTTAAGAGTGGAGCACACTCTGGAAGGTCCGCAAGACTTAAAATGGCTCAGGCATGTAAAGAGAATGCCAGGCACATGTATATATGGAACAGACAGTCACTGGATGGAGGGAGACCTGATGGATGACCAACTGAAGATAGACATAGGGAGTAGAGAAGGGGTCTGGTGAGTTATCACGGAGAGAGAAATCTACATGGACGGACAATGCTGGCACAAGTTTGTTCAACACCACAATACCTGGCAAGTGGGAAGGGTTATATGATGATTTATTATATATTTTTCTACGCAATTCACATAGTATATTTTTTAAGTTGTCACAGGAAACTACATACATAAACAACTAACAAATTGTATTATAAAAAAATTAAAATAAAACAAATTTACAGGACATTATTCCTCCTGACTTGACTGAAGTATGTGCAGCGATTAATTGGCTAAAAAATTATAGAGCAGCAGGAGAGAATTCATTGGTAGCAGAACCATCTCCAACCTCCATAAACGCCTCATCGATGTATGGAATTCGGAACAAATACCAGAGGAATGGAGAATGGCTGTAATCCACCCAATTCATAAAAAGGGTGATCATCATCATCGGCTTTAACTCGAATCCGAGTATAAATCTTCTTCCTTCAGTCCAGTTTGTGGATGTGTTTACGGTGACTAAAGAGTCCAATCCTGGCATGGAACAAGCGACCACACAAGTCGCATAGTATTGCTGGAGGAGGACGTGGTTGGGCTGCTCGAAGTTTCCTAGCTTGACGCTTGGCCTCTTCATGTATGCGTCGATCCCTTTCAAACGTCTTTACAGTATCCGAAATGGTATGGCGCCAAGTTGAGCGGTCTTCAGCCAGCATGTCCCAGGTTTGTGAATCAAGACCTGTCAATTTCAGGGTCTGCTTAAATTGGTCCTTGTAGCGCCTCTTAGTACCACCATGAGGTCTGGTGCCATAGCATAACTCACCATGTAGCATTTGACGAGGTAATCTCACATCATCCATCCGATGGACATGACCAATCCATCTAAATTGGTGACCTATTATGGATGATTCTATGCTGTTGATTTGAGCCTTTTCCAGAACAGCAATATTGGTAATGCGGTCTTCCCATTTAATCCTCAGGATTGATCGAAGTTTTTGTAGGTGGAAACGCTCAAGCTTCCTAAGATCACGTCGGTAAAGGGTCCACGTTTCACAGCCATACAACAATGTAGAAATGACAATGATAGATCAGACCCGAACAACTACCGTGGGATTTCTTTGCTTGATGTAACATACAAGATTCTACCTAGAATTATCTTGACAAGAATTCAACAACAACTCGATCAAGAACTAGGAGAATATCAAGGAGGGTTCCGACCAGGTCGCAGCTGTCCGGATCAGATCATCAGTCTGAAATGGATAATGAAATATCATAGAATGAGACAAAAGGATTTGGTCATTACTTTTGTGGATTTTAAGAAAGCTTATGACAGTATCCATCGAGGGTCATTACTTAACATCCTTAGGGAATTTGGGTTACATCAAAAACTTATCAACCTCATCGGCGTTACTTTTAAAGATACTAAATCAAAGGTTAAATTTCGAGGAGCCTTGTCTGAACCATTTGATATCCAGACTGGACTTCGACAGGGAGATGGTCTATCACCGTTATTATTTAATTGTGTTCTTGAAAAGATCATGCGTGAGTGGAACAAAACTTGTCCTCCAAATGTAAAGATTGGTACTAATATAAAACTGAATTGCTTGGCTTTTGCGGATGACCTTGCACTGCTTGCAACCAGTATAGATGAGGCTAAACACCAAATTGAAGAACTTGGGTCTATTGCAGCAAAAGTATGACTTCAAATTTCATTTGAAAAGACTGAAATAATGGCATCCTTTGATGTGGAAACACAAGCTATTACATAGATTAACAATAAAGAAATTAAAGTTGTACATAAATTTAAATATTTAGGGGAGATTATAACATGGAATTTGAATGAGAAGGCGTCAATCGAAAATAGACCAACAAAGTTAAGACAAGCGCAATATATTACTTGGTCTAGTTACAAAAAAAAATCACTCTCCATAAATGCCAAATTACGACATTACGAATCAGTTATTAAACCGGAAGCAATATATGCTTGTGAAACACTTTCCAAGTTAAACACTCGATCAGTTACTGACACATTACAGAAGACTGATAGAAGAATTCTCAGAACTATAATTAATAAAAAACATCAGGTGAATGGTCAATGGCGTCTATTACCAAATGAAATGGTTTATAAAGAAACTGAGTCTATGCGAAAAAGGCGAATTGCTTTTTTTGTCATATTTCACACCTACCGGATACCAGACAATTAAAAGTATTATTTAATTATTTTTTCAAAAGTAAAACTAAGAACTCTTGGTTTATGGAAATTCAAAATGATCTGGATGAACTCGGCTTGACAATGTCCCAAATTGCTAACAAAGATAAGAAGAATATCTTGAAAAACAAGAACATCCGACTTCCCTTAAAAACCTTTACCCGCAAAACTTACATCATAAGCGATGCAGAGAGAGCGGCAAGGTCGACTAGAATGAAAATGTTTTGGGAAAAGAAGAAAAATAAGAAGCTGAATCTTTAATATTGTTTTTGAGACATTTATACTCGAATCCGAGTATAAATCTTCTTCCTTCAGTCCAGTTTGTGAATGTGTTTACGGTGACTAAAGAGTCCAATCCTGGCATGGAACAAGCGTCCACACAAATCACATAGTATTGCTGGAGGAGGACGTGGTTGGGCTGCTCGAAGTTTCCTAGCTTGACGCTTGGCCTCTTCGTGTGTGCGTCGATCCCTTCCAAACGTCTTTACAGTATCCGAGATGGTACGGCGCAAAGTTGAGCGGTCTTCAGCCAGCATGTCCCAGGTCTGTGAATCAAGACCTGTCAATTTCAGGGTCTGCTTAAATGGGTCCTTGTAGCACCTCTTAGGACCACCATGAGGTCTGGTGCCATAGCATAACTCACCATATAGCATTTGACGAGGTAATCTCACATCATCCATCCGATGGACATGACCAATCCATCTAAATTGGTGACCTATTATGGATGATTCTATGCTGTTGATTTGAGCCTTTTCCAGAACAGCAATATTGGTAATGCGGTCTTCCCATTTAATCCTCAGGATTGATCGAAGTTTTTGTAAGTGGAAACGCTCAAGCTTCCTAAGATCATGTCGGTAAAGGGTCCACGTTTCACAGCCATACAACAATGTAGAAATGACTACTGCTTTGTACACCATAAGCTTTGTACTCATGGACAGATCTTTATTCATGAAGACCCGGTGCGCTAATCGTCCATATGCTGCATGGGCTGCGCCAATTCTCTTATCCACATCCTGCTCACAGGTACAGCTCACATAAATGGTACTGCCCAGGTACGAGAAGTGGTCTACCTGTTCTAATGGCAAATTTGAGATGGAGATATTGAACTGAGGAAGAGGTGTGCCTGGTGAAGGTTGTGCCTAGACTTTATCACATGCACTTTTGTAACAATTAACTGACTCATGCAGCTCTTCTGGTGTGAGAGTTGGTGACGCAGCATCATCTGCATACAACATGTTAGTAACCTTAGTAACCTGAGTTTTCCTCAAGGAGCGGAGACGAGTTAGGTTGAAAAGCCCTCCATCAAAACGATACTTGACCTCCACACCTGGGATGTTTGTGGGTGAATCATAAAGCATTGCAGCCAAGTACAGCGCAAAAAGCGTTGGAGCCAGTACACATCCTTGTTTCAGTCCATGGGTAATGGGAAATTCATCGGACATCTTATTCTGATGGCAAACCTGACCTGTCATGCCATCATGGAGAGCCTTGATTAGATCTACAAAACGCTGAGGGCAACCAAACCGCTTCAGCACTGCCCACATGGCTGGTCTTGGAACCGAATCAAATGCCTTTTCCAAGTCATAAAAGACTAAGAAGAGTGGATTCTGTTGTTCTCTACATTTCTCTTGTAGCTGTCTCACACAGAAAATCAAGTCAATTGTGCTTCTGGAATTCTAAATCCGCATTGTGACTCTGGGAGGATCCTCTCAGAGATAACCTTGAGGCGGTTAAGTAGAATTCTTGCAAGAATCTTCCCCACAATTGATAGCAGTGATATACCACGGTACTTGCCACAAACACTGCGATCACCCTTTTTAAAGATAGTGACGATAGTGGCATTCTTTAGGTCACCAGGTACCTTTCTTGATTCCCATATTCTGAGGATAAGGATGAAGATTCTTGTTTTGAGGGAATGACCTCCGGCTTTCATTAGTTCCAGAGGGATGTTATCTGGGCCAGGTACTTTTCTGGGTTTCAATTGGGTGAGAGCTGCACTGAATTCATGATGAAATGAAATGATCGTGTGGCCTCCAGAGAGGCCGAGTGCAGGTCTTTCTAGTTGACGCCCGTGGGCGACCTGCGCGTCGCAATGAGGATGAAGTGATGAAGAAGACGGTACAAACACCCAGTCCCCGAGCCACGGGAATTAACCTCAGGAGATTAAAATCCCTGATGACTCGGCCGGGAATCGAACCCGGGGCACTTTGGGCCAAAGCCTAGCGCGCTAACCATTTAGCCACAGAAGTAGGAGGTACTGCCAACCACAGTTGTTCAGGTTGTTGCGGCACATCACAGAGGACGTCTTCAGCAGCTTCTGATGGACGATTTAGGAGATTGGAGAAGTGCTCCTTCCAGCGTTCCAAGATTTCTTGACTATCAGTAAAGGTAGTAGAATTATCAGCGCTTTTCAGTGTACCTGATGATGAGCGAGATGGTCCATATATTTCCTTGAGTACGGCATAGAAGTTCCTCAAGTCTCGAGCATCCGATAGTCTCTGCAGTTCCTGAGCCTTCTGTTGCCACCAAGTATTTTTAATCTGCCTTATCTGCGTCTGGCATTTACCCTTGAGTTCCAGTAGTTTATCTCTCTTTGTGTTGGAAGTTGGGTCTTGAAGATGGGCAAGATAGGCATTCCTTTTGGCATTGATGAGAGACAGAATTTCCTCATAGTTGTCATCAAACCAGTCTTGTCTTTTCTGCACTATAAAACCAATGGTTTCCTCAGCTGACTGTGTGATAATCTTCTGTAATGTGGCCCATTCTTGCTGAATATCATTTGTTACTGGGTTTTCTGATAACTGGGTGACGATCCTGTTTCCAAAATGTTTGTACATGGATTCATCCTGAAGTTTGGATGTATTAAACTTCTTTCTTGGCAAATTGTTGATGTTCCTAGGTGGTTTAGGTCTGATGGATATCCTGAGCTTACATATAAGAAGTTTATGATCTGTCCAACAATCGTCTATATTCCTTGCTGTTCTGGTAATAAGAGTGTCTTCCTTATCACATTGCCGGGTAATGATATAATCAAGAATGTGCCAATGTTTGGAACGAGGATGCATCCACGTGGTTTTGAAGCGGTCAGGTAGCCGGAACTGCGTGTTGGTAATGAAAAGTTCGTGTTCTGCACAAAGACCAAGAAGCAACAGTCCAAATCTATGCAGACACCCATGGGGTGAACTACAAGTACCGTAGCGTGTGGATGAGATGAATGAATGAAGATGAATGAGCAAGTTCGAGTTCAAGTATTTCCAACTTTGGCTACCAGATGCCACTGACACCTAGCGATGGAGTTTGGTACTTGATAGAGCGTTTCTAATAAAATATACCGTATATACTCGAATACCACCCGCACATTTTTAAACAAATTCGGACGTGAAAAATTGGGGTGCGGGTCTTATTTGAGTCATCCAAATTTGAAAGATCTAAATTGCCCGCCACGCGCGATATCGGGTGTTGCGAGTAACCGCTAGATGTTGCTAGCCTTCTTCCGGCTATAACTTTGTTTTACCGTACGCACGCGGCGTCATACAGTCACGCGCACGTTCTCCGAGTGTAAACATGAATGCTACGAAACGTTTGCGGTCATTTACTGTGAGTGAGAAATTGAAAGTTGTGAGGGAAGCTGAAGTTATTGGAAATCGTGCCCGGTAGGAAATATGATATTGACGAGTCATGTCTTCGTGATTGAGCGGGATGACGTCTATGCTACAACCACGGGATATCTGCGTGAACCGCCCGTTCAAAGCAGCCTTGAGACAGTTGTATACGGAGCGGATGGCGGCCGATAAGCACACACTGACTCCAACTGGTCGTATTCAGCGCCCGGAAGTTCAGCTGCTGTGTTCGTGGATTTTGACGGCAAGGAATCGTATCTCTGGAGATCTCATACGGAAGAGCTTCAAGAAACGTAGTATTTCGAATGCTATGGATGTCAGTGATGACGACATTTAGTGGGAAAGTGATGGTGATAAAAGTTCCGAAGTTGGTACTTCTGATGACGATGAATGAAGTGTTTGTGTACTTTTATTTGTATTTTTAATCGTTTGATGTGTGTTATTTTACGACGACTTCAAAACTGTTGGAAACTATTTTGGATAAATGCTATTCTGTTTATTTAGTTAAGATTGTAAATAATTTTGAGTAAAAAATTTTTTTTTTTTAAATTTTGTTCTTCAAAATCAGGGTGCGGGTCTTATTCAGGGGCGGGTCGTATTCGAGTAAATACGGTAACCTACAAATTTGGCTACCACTACCAATTGTAGTGGTAGGTTCTTTTTCATGCCATAAATCTATGATATGGGCCCGCTAGCTTTACTTCCCCTCCAAAGGAAGGCATACTGAAGGATTTTAACACATACTGTCAAATTTCTTTATCTCAAATTTTTTAAATTTGTAGTAATTGTAATTTCGCAGCGAAGTTCTACACAATGTATATGTCTCACTGTCAACTTACAAGGTTAGCAAAGGTAAGAATCACGATCATCTCGTGAAGGACAACAGGCAAGCTCCATAATATCGTGATGCGAACTCCTGAAGTCACTAAAACTGCTGCTGATGGTCAGCTGAACCGGTCCTACTGCAGATGCAAACCTCAGGGGGAGATTCGAGGAGGTTAAGAATCTCAATTACCCAGAGAGCAGCACTACAACATCCTGATATCTGCTCTCACAGCCCAGGAAACAAAAAGATGAAGTGGCTGGGTTATCAAATATGTATTTTATCATGAAATTAGGATACAGCACACCATTATAAAGGAAGTTGGTAGACTGTAACCTATACAGATGCATCCTGTTAGTACAGAGTTTTATGTAGTCATGATCATCATGCAGTTTCCATCCTTACTGGCTGGGTCTGTTTACGTAGTAAAACCAGGAAATTGCTCAGCTATTCTCAAATAATGCTATATTATAGATAACTGAGAATTTAACTAAGAATTTATACTTTTTTCTGTTCTTTCCTCATTTTCCACATAAATGTCATTTTCATGATAATATTACTTTTCAGTAGTAATTTCCCCTTCGACTGTAATGCCCTAATTGTGAAGAGAAATCCATAATTACTGACAACTCTTAATGGTTGACAATTCTGCATAATGATTAAGATAGACAGACATTGAATCACAGTTCACAAACCAGTTGTGTTCTGCAAATATTGCAGACTAATTGTGATACTAGTTCTTTTAATGAAAATGCCAGCGCTGATATTACCAAAGATTACTATAAAACAATATTACAAAGCCTTTCTTCTTTGCCACATTTATACAGCAATTTACAGCATGCTTTGAAATTCTGGTCTTGTAATGCCCTAAAGAAAGCAAAGAAGTACTGTATGAGCTGAAAGTTGATATTACATAGAAAGTTGAGTGCAAGTTACCGGTGGTTCTTCATAAATGCTTTAATGCTGATAAGTGCACTACTGTTGCAATGTTGTCACAAGGGTTCATTAACTGGAGAATGATGGTTTAAGACTTACCCTCAAAATCTTTGCCATCCTTGTTTTTAACGTAATAACCATGGGCCTCAGCATCATTGTGCAAAAAATAGGATCCATCTCTTTTGATATGAGGGTCGACAATTGCCACCATCTTCCTGCCCAAAGCAGTCAAGTTGTTTATCATCTCTGTAGGTTGTGAGAAGCGGATTTTGTCCCATGTGAAGTACCTGGAAAATTAGAACACAATAATATAACTAGCACTAATAGACGTCTTGAGAACATACATACGGCAAGAGGACACTCACTTCTTGCCATCCGTGTGCTCGATGTCCAACCACATCACATCCATGGGAATATCATATTCATCAAACTTGTTATTCACATTCCTGACATCATCTTGGTCATTATAGTTCCATCGGGACTGATGATATCCCAGGGCAAAATACTGCAACAAAGGTAAACTGAAAACTTGAGAAAGAGGAACATAAACCACATCTGTGAAAAATATATTTTGATTTCACTTCAGACAATACATTCATTCAAGTATTATTAAACCAGTTGTGATCTATGGTTCTAAGACATGAACTATGAAAATGCTCTTCAAGTCTTTGAAGGTCCTGAGAGAGGTGAAGAATGGAGAATAGGATCAAACAGAGAAGAGAATTTCAAAGGCAAAGACAAAATGAAATTTGTCAAGGCCCAATAGTTATCATGTGGAACAGATGGGTGATAGGTAGGATACCGAAGAAACCGCTAAATGGAAACATTGAGGGAAGACCAAGGAAGAGATGAATAAAGGACCTGGAAGAGCACCTCAAGGTCATGCGAGTTGGAGATGGTGCGAGAAAATCCTAAGAAGGGATGGATATGTGAGCATCAAAAAAGGTGCTAAGGAAGAGTGTAATTATATTCATAAAATTCTTAAAAATGTCGCATCAACTTTACTTTTTTTTAAGTTTACATAATGTTGCTGCACTTGCAAAACCTGCTACAAAGCAATGCAGTTCAGATCATGCTGAAGTTTTGTACACATATTGGCCAGACTGCCAGGAGAATGTGTGCAGGACTTGCAGCAGCCGACTGGTTGTGTGTGCCAAGATCTCAAGTCCCTTCCTACCTACCATCTTTCAAAACGTATGAGTGTTTCATCATAATCAGTTTATCGCCCTAACCAAGTACAATTTGTGAACCTCTTCCACTTTTGTCTACTCAAAAACACAGTCTTTGAAGATGGTCTTGACATCGCCCCTCCTCCCTATGACTTCTTTTATTATATCTAACCTCCTCCCTCTTGATGTTCGAGTAACTTCTACCTCTATCCACTTTCTTTCCATTCTCATAACGTGTCCAAACCATTTTATTCTTGATTTGCCAATTCTTTCATCCTGTATTCTTATTATTTCACTCTTTATCTCTTTTCATCAAGGTTGATACTCTTTCAGGATTTCAAATTTCCCTGACTTTTCCCGGTTTTCCAGACCAAAATTTAAGAAATTCCCTGACCGCAGAGTTGTTTATTTCCCTGACTTTTCCCGATTTTCCAGAGCAAAGTATACAAAATTTATTAACCACAGAGACGACATTTACCTCGCTGTTCGTTAGGTTTTCCAAACCTAGCAAAAGTGCATCTACCTTTAGGAAACTTTCTTCTGTATGATCGATTAAGATTAAGTTAGAAAAACTGATTTTAGACTA
Source organism: Meconema thalassinum (assembly GCA_946902985.2). Classification (NCBI taxonomy): domain Eukaryota; kingdom Metazoa; phylum Arthropoda; class Insecta; order Orthoptera; family Tettigoniidae; genus Meconema; species Meconema thalassinum. Next base: position 268,271,127 of record OX336393.1, on the reverse strand, counting down.
AATATTTGTGCAAGGCTATTCTTAGATGCGAAGAGAAATGTTGTAGTAGATGAAAATAATAGTGATAAAAAAATATCCGAGCAATGTTTCATTATGACTTATATGTAGCTCTCTGTATAAATTAACGAGTTTCTTTAAAAGTATAAAAACAAATAACAAAAAAATAAATTTAAAACAACAGTTCTTTACTGTAATAAATAACGTTTATTACGATAAGAACAGGAACACATTTTTACAATAAATGTTAATTTGCTAACAAATTAAAAAAAGAAATAACTGTGAAGAAAGGAATCAATCACCAATTCTTACTTTCTAGTCAATCACAATAAAAGTATCTAGAAACTGTCAAGTGATACATTTTATTCTAACATTAGATATTTAATATCAAATGAGTTGTTTCAGTTAACTGTACTTCTGATGTACAATAAGTTATGATTACCCAAGAAGTTGCTCTGATCTTGACCGTTTGGGGAGATTTTCTTTGTCCCCGCGGAAGATCATGAAATATATGCGACGTTACGTGATTGTCAACGAATCGTGTCTTCGCAGTCAAGTACAGAGAAATATCGAGAAATTACACGAACGGCGCTGGTCTCAGCCATTTGACGCGATTTGTAGTCTTCACGATCGAACACTGAGAAAAATCGCGATTTACATAATTGGTGTCACTTTTAGTCGTTCAACGAGATTTCTATTGTCCTTAAGGTTGGGCACGGAAAAATATAGCATTATTACGTAATCGGCGCCGCTTGCTGTCCGTTTGATAAGAATCCAGTTGCACTCGTCACCGAAAGCGGAGAAATATCGTGACGTATCGCAATCGCTGCAGCTCTCGGTCGTTTTAAGAGATTCACGTTGTCCTCGTGGTTGGACACTGAGAACGCGATAGTATGCAATCGGCCGTTCAACGATTGTCTGCCTGTCTATCTGTCTGTCCTGGTAGAATGGCGGAGGCAAGCTCGAGGTTGGGCATGGTTAAAATTCACGAGCAGTTATGGACAGGGTCGGTGCTGTGATTCCCGCTGTCTCTATGCTGTTGTTCGAAGTTCTCGGTGGATCACGAGAAGAAATGGGTATCGCAATGCTACGTAGTCTGTTATTTCTAAGTGGGTTGATGCACTTCTCGCTACCCGTACATTTTAATTCCACAGTAGCTAGTAGGGTTCGGTATGTTTCGTGATGGGTGCCCAACCACCTTTCACAGGATTCCCGCAGTCCTCGTAGTAAAAAGTTCGCGACAGGGCACGGGTTTTATGACTTACGCAACTGGCGTCGATCTCGGTCCATTTGACGAGACTCCCGCAGGCAAATCGTGCGGTCAGCTGGCCGTTTTGAGGATGTGATTTTGGAGGATGAACGTTCGAAGTAGGTATCGGATATTACGAATTATTCAGAGAGGATAGCACAAAAAACACGATAAGAGGCACATTTTCTTTCGAATTCAAATTATAGAAGTTTTCGAGATAACCAGTTAGATTATATATCCAATGGAACCAAAGTTCGAAGGAAAAATAGACATATAACGGAGTTCCGAATTAACCGAACTGGATGTTGCAAATTTAAGAGACGGATAGATTTTTAAAATATACAGTCGTCTATGTATTTCGGAGCATTTATGCGATTTTCTTTCGAAACTCTATCATTTCGCAAGATCGCGACAATAAATTATATCGCATTATTTCTGGACTTCAATTTGAGATATCCAAATTTATAGGTCAATATCAGAAATGAGAGGTTTCTGTTGAGTTTCGGATGTTATCACGAATAAACATCTCGCAAAAAGTCAGGTTTTCGAATCATACAGAAAAACATTTCACACAAAATTAAATACTCTTCTTGATGCCGAAAATATACGTTAAACCGATGTAGTCAGTACCACTGAAGGTATCCTCAGTATGCATTTCCTTGAGGTCGTGCATGGGGAAGCCTACGCAATCGGCGCTGCGGGTTTAAATGGTTTAAACCGACCTCAGCGAATTTTCGTTACCTCCGACTATCCAGACATAAAAATTAGCTACTTTTTGTTACTTTCGTTACCCGTTTGTAAAATTACCTACTTTTTTGTTTCTTTTCGTTACCGGTAGACACCCTGGTATAACAACCAAAAATTACTGTCAAACCTTAATAATTCTTTTTCTTCTTTTTTCTTTCTTTTTTTTACAAAAATCCCCGACTTTTCCCGGTATTCCCGGTTGTGTATCAACCCTGTTCATCTTCCTTAACATACTGCAGAGAAACTTAATTTCCGTAGCTTGAAGATGGCTCTCTTCTATGTTGGGTAATGCGGATGTTTCTAGACTGTAAGTGGATGTTGGGACAAAATTGCTGTTAGAGAGGGTCTTTTCTGAGTGAAATGGCACTATTACATCCCATAAGTTTTGCACTTGATTGTAAAAATGTGATTATTTAAAAATTCTGTTTGTGACTTCCGGATGAATACTAGCATCCCACGATGATATACCTCCAAGTTATTGAAACTCCTCCACATTATCCAGTTGGATTCCATCTATGCATATTCTTCATTTGTTTACTTCCCACCATCACTACAAACTTACTGTTTTTAATATTTAAATCTCAGTTCTGAAACTCTTGATTCCCTTTTTCCAGTTTCGCTTCTACCTGTTTTCCTGTTTTTCCCCAAATTACAATATCATCTGCAAAAGCAAACACTGTAAATTCCTTTGAAGTAATATCAAATTTTACTCTTTTCATTATCTCATCCATAATGCTGATGAAAAGAGGTGACAGTGTGGTTCCCTGCTGTACCCCTCAGGTTGTAGTACACCAACTTGAGTTTCCATCCCTATGCTTGTTTGTACTGCTCCAAGTGACTAACCCAACAAAAATATGTACCTCTAGAACTTCATTTTACGACAAGGTTTCAGTACCTAATAGCATGTACAATATTTAACACTGCTATCCACTAAGTCCCTGTGGTTCAAATACAGTATGGCTTTATGATTGATCAACAGATGGTTCATACAGAGGCCATGTAGATTGACGTCCTGATACGTATGTAACATCAACAGACATCGTAAATTACCTTAGGGTACATTACAAAAAAGAATTTCATCACCTACATACAGACGGGAAGACAAATGTCCTGGAAAATAGCCACTCATGAAGTATTTTGAGGAAATCGCCACTAGAATGCGTTACAACCAACACCACCTATTGGGGTTCATTCTTTCTAATGGCCTGTACATTGTATTAGTCACCAGTGATTTTGTGAATTCATTGATATATTTCACAATATTGGGTTTAGGGTAATGAATTCCGTTTTTAAGTCTTAGTCCTAACATTACCTATCGATCTTAAATAATCATCATCATTTTGCAGTTTCCAGCTACTGGCTGGGTCTGTTTAACTATTGATATATTACACAATAGACAGTAAAATTATTTAAAATTACACTACTGTATTTACTCGTATATTGCTCCAGGTTTTCTCAAAAATTTGGCATGAAAGAATGTAAGGAAGGGAAATTATGCAAGATGCAAGATGGTATTGATGAGCGGGTGGCTTCCCATGTGCCCCCCATAATGAAAAGCATATGAGTAGAAAGTACTTAAAACCCTAGTGCTTAAGTTTTATGCAATGACTGCATAATTAAATAATAATATGAAAAAATTACAGGTTAACATTTTTCAGGTATTATTGACCACCTTCTTTACTTTTGCGAGGTAATTTCAGATCGGGTTAAGGCCAAATGTCACATTACATATCAAATTAAGTTAAGTTCGAGTTTTTAGTAAAATACCGGTAAAGGGAGTACCGACTAAGTCTCCAAGCTGGCCAAGAGCAGAGTGATTCCATCATAGCAGGCTGAGAGCCACTCGCAGTCTGCATAATTACAGTGACTGACAGAAGAAAATTTCCCCATCAGTTAAAGATAGCACATCATATATTTGCACTATTAAATAATATAAAATAATTTCTCTTGAATTTAAAAACTCTCATTGAGGTGCCAATGTTACAGCAGGTGACGCTTAATCTTTTTTTAATTTATCAAGAAACTAGCCTTCAACCTAACAGAAAATCTTGACAGGTTATTTAGATTTTGTGTTAAGCTAATGAAGGGCACACACTGCCTGAAACATGTACTGCAAACTGTAACATAATAGTGTCCATTAAATTTTGTTATTTTGTACTGATAATGCAGGAAATATCCACATTTATTGTAAATACAGACAGGGTTTTTTAATGTTTCCGGTGAAACTGTAAGATCCAGAGGCCATCCAATCAGTGCAGTAAAGATGGTCATTGAGAGGTTGTTAACCTTCAAGCGTTCGCGCGGGCTGTCAAGTGGCAGCCTTTTAAAAATTTCGAATGATGCGCTCCCTGCTGAGCTTTGAGTGAGATCAGACCAGGGCTGGCATGCGAAACTAAATGCATGGCTGTGGGGGCGAAAATAATTTAATTTCGCCGTGAGCACGATATTCGGGAGCGAAATGTTAATGATTGACGGCACGTAATTAAATCAAAGCGAAACTTAATTTGAAGCGAAATTAATTTTGTTAGACTTTTAATTTTGCTCTCGGTGCAAAATTAATTTCGTTACAGACTTTTAATTTCACTCCAGGCACGAAATTAATTTCGTTCCTGACTTTTAATTTCACTCCCAGCGCGAAATTAATTTTGTTCCAGACTTTTCATTTCGCTTCCGGCCCGAAAATTAATTTTGTTCCTGGCTTTTAATTTCGCTCCCAGCATGAAATTAATTTCATTACAGACTTTTAATTTCGCTCCCAGCACGTAATTAATTTTGTTACAGACTTTAATTTCGCTCCCGAGGCAATATAAAATTCCCAAACGGTATTTAGTTTTGACTCCCGACGTAAATTTAAAATGCATGAAACATTTAATTTCGTTGTTGAAATTAAAATATATTTGTTTTGAGAATTAAATTACGTTCAGTACGATGTTAGTTAGTTAGTTATTGTTGTTTTAAGGGGCGGAACTACGAGGTCATCTGCCCCTCTTAACACAGATTAAAGAATACAAATTTTGAATTGAATTTTAAAATTTTGAGGTGGACATCTAAATTTAAAAAGACCAAAAATTAATAAAACAAAAACAAACAATTAAAAAAAAAAAAAAAAAAAAAAATATAAACATAAACAAAAATTACGGAAAAAACAAAACATTATCATTCAAAAACGAACAAGTCGTTGAGTCAAAGTTCACTGGAAAATTTAGATTGCTGGCCCTAACCCACTCTCACTTATAAAGCGGATAACGCGATCAGCAGCCACCGCGTCATCGGCTAATATAAGTTTGAGTGTCGTCTGCAAACCAAGGTTTCTTCGTAAGTCAGCAAGATCCACACACTCGGTGAAAATGTGGGCGACGGTGAAAACGGCTCCACAGGTACAAAGTGGGGGGTCTTCCCTTCTCATTAGGTACGAGTGGGTGGATCTTGTATGACCTATCCTTAGCCTACACAAAATGACGGACTCTCTCCGGGCCCGGAAGGAGCTCCGCCAAACGCGAGTAGTTCCCTTGATCGCTCTCAGTTTACTGGGCAGTGGGTCAGCTAGCCACTGACTCTCCCAAAAAGCCAGAACTTGTAGGCGTAACTGAGAGCGAATATCTCTTGCGGGTACCTCCATTGGTCGAGGTGGTAGTGATACCGCCTCTTTTGCAGCTTGATCTGCTAACTCATTTCCCGCAATTCCCATGTGGCTTGGAAGCCACAGAAAGGTGATTCGAGTGTCAGCGTGGCACAGCCCGGCTAGTAGGTCGTGGATTCGCTGCACTAGGGGGTGTTGCGGGAAACATGTAGCAATTGACTGCAACGAACTCAAAGAGTCGGTACACACGAGAAAGTGGATTCGAGCATCCTGTAGTGCAAACTACAGAGCTTCATAGATGGCAACGAGCTCCGCAGTAAACACACTACAGGCCTCAGGCAAAGAGATCTTGGTATTTGCACCATCAATAACGTAAGCACAACCCACCTTCTCGTCCACCTTCGAACCATCCGTGTATAGAATGCCAGCGTCCGGAAATTGGTGAACTATGCTGTGGAACTGCCTCCGGTAAATGGAGGCATCCGTGTTCACCTTAGGACCTCGGTGCAGATCTAACCGAATTTCCGGACGCGGGACTTGCCACGGAGGCACCTCGCTAGATGTCCGGATCAAACAGGGACCTACAGCCACTCCTATTTCGGTACACGAGCTATCAAGTCTAATACCAACCGGCCGAGTGGCACGAGGCCGGTTGGCGTACCCCTGGTGGTTTTGGGTACCGAAGAGAGCTTGATAGGTCGGGTGTTGCGGCATTTGACGCACATTGGCAGCATATGCTAACAGCATATGTTGGCGTCTATAATTTAAAGGTGGAACACCCGATTCGGCGAGTAGGCTGGGTATCGGGCTGGTCCGGAAGGCACCGGTAGCCAGCCTAACGCCACTATGGTGGATACTGTCCAGCATTTTCAAGGTTGCCGGCCTTGCTGAACCGTATGCCGCAGAACCATAGTCTAGCCGGGACAGGACGAGGGCTTGGTAGAACCGTAGCAGCACCGCACGGTCAGCCCCCCACGTAGTGCCACTAAGAAATCTGAGCATGTTCAGTTTCCTGAGACATGTCATTTTCAATTGCCGTATATGGTGCTGCCACGTTAACTTGCTGTCAAAATGGAGCCCCAGGAAGCGATAAGTGTCAACCACCGGCAACGCAGCATCCCTGAGATGTAGTTCAGGGTGTAAATGTAGCCTCCGTAGCCGACAAAAATGGACGACGGAGGTTTTCGCTGCTGAAAAACGAAAACCCCGGTCGTGAGCCCACCTGTCGACCCGGTTGATGGCTAGCTGCAATTGCCGTTCCACGACTGCCATACTTCCAGAGCTGTAATGCAGAGCTAAATCGTCTACATACAGCGATGGAACTACCGCGGACCCGGCGGCGGCAACAATGCCATTAATGGCAATCGCGAACAAGGTGACACTCAGCACTGAACCCTGAGGAACTCCATTTTCTTGGGTATAGTACTGCGATAATGTCCTACCGACCCTTACACGGAAGAGTCGGACGGACATGAAATTCGCAATGAAAATCGGTAAGTTACCACGGAGTCCCCACTTGTGAAGGGTGGAAAGGATCCCGTAGCGCCATGTGGTGTCGTAGGCTTTCTCGAGGTCAAAGAAAACCGTGACTAGGTGCTGCTTCCGGAAAAAAGCCTCCTGTATGGCGCTCTCAAGTCGCACCAGATGGTCAGTGGTGGACCTATGAGAGCGAAATCCACATTGGTACTCAGACAGGAGACCTTTATCCTCCAAGAACCACACCAGTCGACGGTTCACCATCTTTTCGAGCAGCTTACATAGGCCATTTGTCAAACAAATGGGCCTATAGCTGCTTACAAACTTGGGATCCTTTCCAGCCTTAGGAATCGGTATCACGATCCCCTCTCGCCATTGAGATGGAAACTCCCCTTCAATCCATATACGATTGAAGAGGATCAATAGTTCTTTCATACTGGATTCGCACAGATGTTTTAACATTTGATTATGTATGTTATCCGGTCCAGGAGCCGTATCCCTGCACAGTGCAAGCGCACTTCGCAGTTCCCATTCAGAGAATGGTACATTATAGGACTCCGAAGCAGCAGTGGCAAAGGACAAGGGGTGAGTCTCTGCCTCCCGCTTCAGAGTCAGAAATGTAGGATCGTAACTCCCGGAGCAGGATACATCGGAGAAGTGCGAGCCAATGCTGTTGGCAATGGCGAGATGGTCCGTGATGATGTCCCCATTGATGGACACTCCGGGTATCGATAGTGATGTCGGGAGTCCGGAGATCCGACGAAGCTTAGTCCACACTTGAGATGAAGGAGTATGCGCCGTCATGGACGACACATACTTTTCCCACGTCGTTTTCTTACTCTCCCGAATCAGATATCGGGCTCTAGCACGCATCCTTCTGAAGGTGATAAGGTTGGCCATAGTGTTTTGCCTCCGATAGCATTTGAAAGCACGTCGACGATCTTTAATGGCTGCTGCAATCTCGGCTGTCCACCAAGGGACAAGCTTCCGGCGTGAGTTGCCGGATGAGGAAGGTATTGTTTCCTCAGCAGCAGTCAAAATACCATTCGTTATGTGAATGGTATGATCGTCGACACTCTCAAAGGTATCTTCGGCAAACACCGCACGTGCCGTGAAAGTTGGCCAATCAGCCCGACGGAGAAGCCATCGACTTGGTAACTCGATGGCTCTCTGGTTCGGAAGAGTAACGATAATTGGAAAATGGTCACTATTACAAAGGTCATCGTGTACACCCCACTGTAGCAGGGGAACCAGCGCACGACTGCACAGGGTAATATCGATACTTGAATAAGTACCGTGCGCAATAGAGAAGTGCGTAGGCTCCCCTGTGTTCAACAGACACAGGTCCAGCCGCCTGATCAGCCTCTCAAAATCTCTCCCTTTACCGCTAGTGGTAGCGGAGCCCCAGATGGTGTTGTGGGCATTAACATCTCCCGGGAGGAGAAAAGGAGGGGGGAGCTGAGAGACTAGATCCACCAGCTGGTCGTAATCCGGCTGAGAATCAGGTGGGATGTACACGTTACATACTGTTGCCATTACTGGCAACGAAGTACGAACTGCAACTGCCTCTAGCTGAGTACGCAACGGCACCTCTTCACTAAAGAGGCTAGAGTGGACGAGAGTGCAGACGCCACCAGCGGCCACAGCTCCGTCCATCCGGTCTTTAGAGAAGAGTTTGAAGTGACGCATTGTTGTCTCATGTCCAGGACGAAACCTGGATTCCTGAAGACAGACAATGGTTGCCGAAAACGAAGATATTAATTGTCGTAACTCAGCGAGATGAACAGAATAGCTATTACAGTTCCATTGTAATAGTGCCATGGTGTGGACTTAAGTAGAAGTGGGTCTTCTACTTATGCTTGACCGTTTGCCACCCTTCCCCATCTCTAGTTGGAGATGATGGGGCAGGAGAGCACACCTCAATCTCCACATCTCCGTCCGAAGACGAAGAAAATGGAGCGGGCGCTCTCTTGGGTTGCGCACGGTCGTCGTCGGACCTCACGGGTCTCGCCCTTGGGGAAGAGCGAGAGCGGTGTCGAGGGACTTTCTCCCGGTCCGAAGACTGGGTGTCTGTCCCAGACACGCCCCGAAGAGACTTCTTCTTGGATCGGCGCCGACGTGTGTTTGGGGAAGTAGATGGTCCCTTCCCCACAGACGCCGGGTCCTTATAAAACAAGGTCGCTCCTGCTGTCACCGCTCCACTGGTAGTGGTGGGAGCGGGATGGCTAGCAGATACGTGAGCAGCCCTGCCTTTAGGAGAGGAAGAGAAACGGCGCTGAACCGCTCCCCTCTCCTCCGCCGATCTATTTTCTTTTCTATAGGGGAGTTCCTCCATACGGACGGGCTTGGCTTCAGCAGGCTTCGCTCCCTTGGTGGTAGTGGGAGCGGAAAGGCCAGCAGAGACAGTAGCCACCCCGTCAGCAGGAGGGCGAGAGAGACGGCGACGAACCGTCCCCCTCTTCTCCACTATCTTTGTCTTATCAGATGGGCTGGATGACGATCCAGCCCCGGTCGCAGAAGTCTTCTTTGCCTCGTTGGCAGGGGAAGACTTCTTCTCCGACCGTTTCGGAGAGGAAGATGACTTCTTCTCCGATTGCGCCGGTTTAGATGGTATAACCGGCGCCTTTATCACAATGGCCGAAGAAGGTTGTTTAACCTTCTTCGGGCTGACAGGTCTCGCTTGGACAGCGAGGGGAGACTTTACGATCTCAGAGTAGTTCGTCGTCGAGGGTACAGCACGGGGAACGAAAGTGGCAGGGGTGATAGGTGGCGTCACCTTAGCCGCGAAAGATACCGGAAATTCGGGTGCAGTCATATCACGGTATCTCTTTCGAGCGTTGTGATATGAAAGCCGATCCAATGTTCTGATTTCTTGGATCTTTGCTTCCTTGCAGAACTCAGGGCACTGCTTCGACCGCGGAGAGTGACTTCCTTGGCAGTTAGGACACGTCGGGGGAGGCGTACACCCCACACCGTCATGTGTCCCCTTGCCACACTCTCTACACACCGCCTTGGCAGTGCACCTGGCAGAAACATGACCGAATTTCTGGCAATTGTAGCAGCGCATAGGTGGAGGGATGTACGGTCTAACGTCGCAATGGTACGACGTGACCTTCACATGCCTAGGCACTACATCACCCTCAAAATGAAGAATGAAAGCGCCAGTATCGACGCTATCATTTCCAATTTTCCGGGTGATGCGCCTAATCCTGGTGACGCCTCGCTTCCCCAGATCCCGCATCAATTCCGCGTCGCTGTTTAAAATGAGGTCGCGATGGAATATAACTCCACGGACCTCATTTAGCGTATCGTGCTTCTCAACCTTAACGGGAATTTCGCCGAAATGCGTGCATTCCAGCAACGCCTCGGTTTGCTGCCGGTCAACGGTATGCAGCAGGAGCTGCCCGTTCCGGAGCTTGGAAATCCCGTTAAGGTCGCGATATTTCCCCTCGATTTCCTCTGAAAATAGGATCGATTTTACCTGTTTAAAATCTCCCCCGTCTGTCCTGGTAGCTACCAGGTAGCGAGGAGACCTGTCAACAGGGAACTTCTTATTAAATGCCTCATCCCAAGGCGTATACACCTTGGGATTCGGTCTACACTCCAGAGACGGCTTTTTAAGGGTGCCACCCTGTACAGGTGTCCGTGATCGTTTACTACTCATCCCGGACGAAATCCTCCCCGAATACTGCCCACTCCGAACGGGGGCTATCACTGTGGGCGCCACCCAGCCAAGGCAATACCTACCTGGCATAGCAGATATTGCCCGGGGTCCCAGTGCTTCGAACAGGCACTTCCCCCTCGGCATGCACAGGATTTATTCAGCTCCAGTATTCGGCCATGCAGGGACCTTCGTTGTAAGGCGGATACTACTGTAGGGTACATGGCGCACCCACCTGACGGGATGGGGCATACCGTCTAGGCTTTCTGGCCAGATGGCCAAGCTGGTGGCCCTTCCCCTAACAGCATGCATGTTTGTTTCTATTGGTCAAACCAGAGCTGGGACCAGAAAACCAAAATCGACCTTTATAAGGCCCCCCTCTAAGTCGCCTTTTACGACAGGCAGGGGATACCGTGGATGAATTCTGCCCTCCCCATCCACAGGGGATCTGAACAAATCAAAAACTGGCAAGTTATTCGGCCATGTCGACCCTATTAGTCGCCTCCTACGACAGGCAGGGCATACCGTGGGTGTATTCTATCCCGACGTTGGCAACAGTATTAGCGTAGACCACTTGCACAAAATGCTGGGCTGCAACAGCAACCAACGTGTGTGATTCAATGGTCATCACTCCAGTGTAGGAGAAAGTCAGTGCAATGGCATCAACATCAGCATCGTCGTCGACTGAACCTCGGACCCGGGGCCGCCCTTCCCTGACGTTCAAAACGCAGTACTTTGTGTACAATGAGGCAACAAGTACCTCTAACTTTTCCATAGAGGACAAGAAAACTAATGTGCCGAGCGGACAGACATTGGCGGTAATTGAACAACTACCATTTGGCTGAGTCGTCTGGGGGTGCCGTCCCGTTATACAGGGTGACTCATAATTCCTATTACAAACTTCTGAGGGTTGTAGAGGGGACTAATAAAATCACAGTTTGATTAGGAACCCATTAGTTGACCGGACCAATTTTATCATATTAATTGATAATTCATCTGCTCGAACGGAAATATCATATTCCCATTCGGGAATATTCATAACCTATTAGGAACCCATGTTGGACATGTATAGTTTCCATACTGTACCCGATACCTAGTTTAGGCTATCGGCTACGCCAGCAGACATTAAGCTGTAGTTGAGGTTTTTGGAAAGGATTAGGAAAAGATAGCGCACCGATCGCGTCAAGAAGAATGCCAAGATGACGTAGGAGGTCTAGAATCAAGAGGCATTGAAATCTGTGAGAAGATAGAATTATGGATAGAGATGTGAAGCTTTATTGAAATATTTATGGGATTATAGCAATTCTTAGAAGAGGATATATAACATGCATTATATGTGGAAATAATTTTATGGAAGTAAGTTATTTTATAACGGAATAGCCGAGATGATCTGGGTTCGAGACTATGACCGTGACGTGAGAGCACAGTGGTGGGGGAATACGCCACGTGCCTGCGCCGAGCCCATAAGCAAGAAGACAGTTTCAGCACAGCGAGTTGAGCTCAATCAGACGAGCAGGTAAGAGCAGCTCTATAGCGCAAGGGAGACGCACCGTGAAGGTCACGTAACATACAGAAACTGTCACGGCAAGAGGGTAGGCGACAGTGCCTGCATCGCCGAGCAGCGAAGGCCAGGCGGGTCATTGATCCAGGCGGGCTGGCCGAGGAAGCAATTACAGACGGCCGGGATATGTCAGAACCGAACTGCAAGCAGTTGAATACTTTATTATAAGCTTCATTTCAACACAGTTTGAACATTGCTTTTACGAATAACCTTATAACTATGCTGTTCTATAACACATTCAAAGCGACTTTAACTATTTCAATTATACGGAATGTTGTTAGCATAGGCACAGATGAACATTAAATCGTGCATTAATAAGATTTATATCTTATGCAGTTTTCATGAATTACCTAATACAGATAACTACAGGGTGTTTCGTAATCTTGAACACTCTCAAGTAAAATTTTATTTTACGGAAGTGGAACATAGCCGTCATTTGAGATTGAACTTACAATACTCAAACTGAACATTTAACGGAACAGTGGCGTAACTTAGAAGAGGAGTAGGGGGTCCGCTGTTTCCATGAACTTTTTCGAGAAGGAGTTGGACAATATCCGCTATGGGTAATCCGAAGTTCAACATGTCCGAGTAGACGCAAATAGAGACAAGATGGCACCGCAGAGCGATGGATTCGATTCCTGACGAGAGGAGTCCAACAGCTGATTCACTTTGGGATTTCGAAGGCAATCGCCATTTCATGGATGAAATGATATTCACGCCGATCTTTCGAGAAATTCTTGATGTAGGGAAAATCGACGATCTTGGAAATTGAATTACAGCTGATTATGAAAGGTACTGTAAGAGTTATGTCTACCTAATGCGATTATTTTCATGAATACTGGGCACACATGTATATTTTTCTAATAGGAGTGATATGATTATTAAGACATGGTTTGAATTTATATACTTCGAATTTGCTAGAATATGGAGTGACCATATGATATGGCAGGCATCATTATTCGAAATTCTCACCATTGATTGACTTTATTAAGCAGATGTTTGGTCTTTTAGACATTTTTCCATCTAGGATATTTTTCATGAATACAGTAGAACCTCGATGCATCGTTTTTCAAGGGGGAGGGGGAAAATGACGATGGATGCGGGAAACGATAAATGCGGGTAACATAAAAAAAATTGAGTAAAAAAATAAAGAAAGTACGGGTACTGTATTTGGACATATTTCTTCATGTAAACTTTATAGAGACGTCAAAATATTGCAACCACGATGTACGCGATATGATTTCATATGCCATTTTATCACTTGCTCTTTTTAGTAAAAAAGTCATTAATTGTTTTTTGTTTCGTCAAAGCTTTACGTTTCAGACGAAACAAAGCCTTCTCAACTTGCATAATGTTCTCTTCTTCACGATCACTGATGACATGCGAGTACATGAAGGATTTCATCTTCGCTAAGACGGCATGCGCTTCGGCGAAACTCGGGACGACTTGGGGCTCACGATCGTCTTCTCTTCATCACTCCTCTGCCCCGCGCCATCATCGCACAGCTCGCCAATCTCCGCGGGAGATACTTCCGGTGTTCCGAATGAAAGAATACAGCAGTTCCGAGTGTTCGCGGGTCTCTGACCGGGCAAGCTATTTCAAGGCTAAATGACGTCACGCTATGACGACACCCGCTCAAGACCTTCTAAATGCTTTCATTGCTGTTCTGTGTGATCTAACTTGTTAGCCAAGCATTGCCAAACGCAGCGTAACATTATTGAGATTACGAGAATTGCGTCGTCAGTGAAGTAAAGTTTTCATTACGAACTACAGATAAAATTGTAATCGCCGCACACGACCAAGATACTACACGGAACCACTCAGAATGAAATGAAACAGCACAATGACGGCTTGGCGCTTCGAGCAGAATCGTTGGCGCCTGAAGGCTCGTAGGCGTGGTTATATAGTGTGGTTGCGCGTAAACAATCGGCGCACTGCAGTCCAGCCTACTTGAACTTGCTTCAGCCGAGAAACTTGCTCAAGCCTAGGAACTCCTAATCGTTCGTACCTCGTACATTCTCGCGTAACAGGTTGCCGCTATGCTGCTTCAAATTCAAAAGAACTTTAGCATATATTTTTCTCATAAACGATCAATGCGGGAAAATTGTGGCCAAGGACTAGTGATTTTTTGACGATCCATGCGAAAAAACGATAGTTTGAGGGACGATACATGCGGGGAAATTTAACATTAGTTTATATGGAAAATTTTCGGGACTAAATTAATTGAACGATGCATACGGGAAAACGACAGTTCCGGGAACGATGCATCGAGGTTCTACTGTAGTTTTTTTTGTGTAACGAGTATTTCGAACTCGTGATCTGCAATTGATTATCAAAAATTACTTCGTCAGTTCATTGCATACTAGCGAGTGTGTATTATTCATCAGTAGGGATTTTTTTTCCATTGGATTGTTTGGAGATATTAAGAAGTTATTCACTTTAGTGAATGAACATCGCTTTTATATGACAACTAGAAACTTGTTGATTCCTATCTGGTACATTCACTCATATAGTCTACGAGGTGGGGTCCTTCGTATTTATACGATTGTATGGTGGCTACTCACCTTACCCATCGTTCAGGGAACTATCATCCAAGTCGACGGGGCGAGGTCTTTCGTATTTATACGACTGTACGGTGGTTACACATCTTACTCGCCATTGAGGGACTCATTTTTATCATCCGAATGTATACGAGATGTAAGTGAATCAAACAAGGAACTACTAGTCACATATCAGTCGAAATTTTGTTAAATAAAGTAACGATAAATGTCAACAGGATTGCATTTAGTAATTCTTGTTTGCCAATCCAATATTTTGTTGCTATACTCTTTTGAGAGTAATTTCTGTTTAACAGCTGTTACAGCTGATGCTTTTGATGATTTTTATAATTGTGTTTGATACCTTTGAGAAGGATTTAAAGTAATTGAATCTTGTAAGATTAATCATTAATGATCAGATTTACTTTAAGGCAGATCAGTATTGCAGATTTTGATATGAGAGATTATAGCACATTGGTGTTTTTCTGCGATGTGAATTATAAGAATTGTAAGAGAATTTATGCTATTTGAAAGCAGATCTTAAATTACTGAGGTAATATATTTTTCCAATTGTTTAAGAAGTTGTCTAGATGTGATCAGAGTAATTACAGTTATTGGAGATAGTGTGCGTTGATAATTTGAAGCCAATTATATATTTTTTGTAGATCATGCAACATGGTTAAGTGGAGTTTGTGGTAGGCATTTTGTGGAAGTTGCCATGTGATAGTTGCAACGTTGATAATGTATTTTGAAGCAGACCTGAGGTCGTCGTACCCAGTCTAGCGTAATTGTTGAGATTCATGCTGTATGTGCTGAATATTTATGGAGTTTTGTGGAATAATTCTTGTATTCAAATGTGATATTTGAAGTATTGAAGAAATGTAATGTCGTTGTGGATAGTTTGATCCAACGTGATGTCGTGGAGACAATAATAATTTTTGGCATGATAATTAAATACGAGATATAACTTGGAAGTAATAAAACTGTAAGACAACGTTCTATAAACCATATTAAACAATTTGTTAGGAAATTAAATAAATAAATGAAGTTGATTATACAAGATTTTCTGAAATAATAATTAACGAAATAATAATCTGAAAATTAAGCATATTAACGATCTGACCTAATGAAATAAAAATCAGAATGACTAGATGAAATAATGAAAAACTAAATAACCAGATGATTGAAATTTAAATAAGTTGATAAATTACATTTTGAAATAAATCGATGAATTAAATAAATGGATGAATTAAAGATTGGATAAATAAACTGATTGAAATAAATTAATAGACGATTGTAATGATGATGAATAACTGAATTAGAAAGTGATAATTAATTAAAGAAGCTGATGATTAATGAATTTACATGGAATTAAATAAATTTAATTGAGAGATAATTTGAAGGAATTGCAACTTGAGTTGAGGATTTAAATGATGTAATGGTGATGAATTAACGATTCTGACAGGAAGATGTAGAATTTTGAAGTGAGAATTAATGTGAGAAATATTTAATTTTGATGATGACGATAATGATGACCAACGAGAATATGAATTTTCTGTAATTCACAGATAAGTGATTGTTAATGACGATGTAAATAGTGTAAATTAATTATTCGATGTTTAGGAGCATTTGATTAACATGTTCAACATTCAAGTTATACCATGCAAACCATAAATTTACGTGATATTTAGTATGTGTGATTATTATATGTGTATGTTTAGACAGATTAATAACATTTTTAAATCCACATTGATGTTAAATTAAAGAGAAATTAGGTCTCAGGTTTCACAAATGTCAGTGACGAAAGACATAGTGCTACAGTGATCCTGAGAACCCAAGAGAACTTTATAAAATTTTCTTGTTATGTGGATAAAAATAATTTTGGATTAGAAAAGAGATGGTTCGATTTTTGGACAATGACAATTTAACTTTGGCATTCGACCATACTCTTAGGTAGGAATTATATTTAAAATGTCTGTCTAACTATCAAAGTAAAATAAATTTGTTTTTATCTTAGTTGTGATCTGATGATGGTGTGATGTTCCTTTTTCTTTCCTTGTCTTGAGTAAGGCTTATCCGGAAAGGAAGTGGTTTGCTAGGAATTCAGTTGATGGCGCCCATTTATATTTGCATTATTTCTATTAAACTTAAGCCCGTAACGACCCTAGAGATACTTTGTCTCGTGATACCCACTGCTTTTTCGATAACTCAGCTGAATTTCCGACACATTCCTTATTTGACTAGAGGTTCATTTAACTCCGCTCTGTCCTGGAACTCCAGGAATGCGATGTTATAGCAGATGGGTCATCGCATCCCCAGGACGAACGGGTACAGAGAGAGAGGGAGAATTGGCTTTATCCAACTAGTGGGGCTTTTCGATTTTGTTTATTCTATGGAATCACATCAGATTTAGATTACTGAGAGATTGATCTCAAGTTCATTTAAGTGTGTTACAAAATGTATTAAACTTAGTCAGACAATGTACTTGTGTGCCCAATCCAGTGTTCATGTTAATCGTATTAGTATAATATGTTAGTTATAAGACATTTTTTCCTATACCCAAGTGAATGCAGGAATTGAGACATTGTGATGTGTTGTTGTCTAACGTCTCTATATAAACCCTATATTGAAATATAATTATGTTGCCGGAAGATTTAGCGAAGGTGTTAGGAGAGTTACAGACGGGTATGTCTGGTATTGCAGAAACTATTTCTAAGATGGAAACGGAAGTTAAAGAACAAATTAATAATTCAGAAGCTAGATTAGAAGCTAAATGTAAAGAGAATGTACAAGCATTACAAACTAGTAATGAAGAAAATTTAAAATCATTGCAGACTAGTACTGAAGATAATTTAAAGTCATTAGAGACTAGGTTACAGTCAAATAGCAAAGATGAGTTGATGTTATTAGAGACAAGGCTACAGTCAAATAGTGAAGCTAACTTGAAGGATAATTTTAAGTCATTGGAAGAGAAATTACAGTCAAACAGTGAGGATAATTTTAAGTCATTGGAAGAGAAATTACAGTCTCGTAGTGAAGAAACTAACACTGAATTAGAAAACAAGTTAACTAGATTAGAGAATAGTTTAACTTTAAAGAATAATGAGATGCTAAAGACTTTACAATTAGACATAATTGCAGTAAACATGAAAGGAGAGGAAAATGTTCAAATATTAAGGAAAAATATTATTGACTTAGAAAGTAGAGGAGAAGAAAATATTTTTACTTTAAGAACTGACGTTATGTCCATACAGAAAGACATTAAATCAGATGTATCGAAGTTGAGATTCGACATCGATGGTTTAGTGGCAGATGTAGGCAAAATTCAAGATTGGTCTACCGAAGTATCTTTCGAGACTAAGATTAAAGGTCTAGAAAAGAATCTAGGTAACGAAATTAAAGATTTAAAGACAGTAATTGGGACCATTAAAGAGGAAGTCTTGGGAGAGGTCAATTCTAATTTAAAATCATTAGAAAATCAATTGCAGAAAGATATTAGGAAGATAGACGACGATATAGAGCAAAAGGTTAATGAAAACTTAGCTTTATTTAAAAATAGAGTCGGTGCAATCGTGGAAGAACGGTATAGTGAGGTCGATGCCGAAGCAAAAGAGAAACGTGACGGGTTAGATGAAAAATTAATCGCAGGTATGGCAAACTTAGAAGCGAGGTTTACGGAAAACAAGGAAGCGATGAAGATAGATTCAACTCTATTTAGAACAGATGTTGATCTGTTAAAAGAACAAGTCGCGTCAGTAAAGAACACGTGCGAAGGAGAAATTGACAAGTTAAGAAACGACTTAGACGAGAGTAACAAGACGAAGGATGTTACATCGTTAGATGAATTGAAGACTCAGGTTAAGAAATTAGCAGAAGACAGGATGACTAAACTAGAATCCATGTTTAACAGTTTCACCAGTCAGAATATCACATCAGGGGAAACATTGATAAATCAGACAGCGATAGACCGCAGTGACGAATCAGGAAACGAGCATGGGAGAAGACCGTCAAATGCAACAGAATGTGACATTCGAAAGGGCTAGTTCAACCCCTCAGGATAATCCAAGTTCGAATAGGAGTACGTTGGGTCCAAGCGAACGATACTCAGGTCCAGTCACCATTATTAGGAACCTGGATGACAAGCCGAGAAAGTTTTCGGGAAATACAGGAGTCACACCAGTCGAATTTCTGCGAGATATTCGAGACTACATGGCGGAACACAGGGTAGCCAAAGAAAGAGAGCTAAGGATAGTTGAACGCGCCTTAGATGGATCTGCACTTACGTGGTTTAGAGCGTTCAGAAGCAATTTTGCTAACATGGAGCAATTTGCCATGGCTTTCTTGAGGAGATTCTGGAGTGCCGAGGATCAACTTAACGTAAGGGCGGAGATGTACTCAAAACGCTATTCTACGTCACATCCGACGCATTACGCCAACTATTTCACGTCACAGCTGGCTAAATTACAGTTCCTTATTCCTCCATTGCCAGAAGAAGAGCTTTTGCAAGCTATAGCGAGACAGTTACCGATTGAGGTACAGCGATCACTGATAGCGTCGGGAGCCAATACACTGGAACACTATGACGACATATTACGGCGATTGGACTATACAAGCGCACAGGTTACGCCTAGAAGTAACAGGAACGACAACAGAAACACGCAAGAAGTGAATGCGGTAGTCGTAGACAATGCAGCTCAAACGGACAGAAGGGATTCCTGGGAAAACCGACGGAACGAAGGGAATCGAGGAAACATCCGTAACGCTCGAGGAAATGATCGTTATAGAGGACCATATGAGAGGCCATACGATCAAGAAGCGAGAGATAGCCGATATAGGAATTATAACCAGAATTCCAGATATCAAGACAGGAATCGATATAACAATAGATATCGGGGCAGAAATAACTGGAGCCAAGGTCAACAGTATAATGGGAACGACAGGCAGGATGGCCGAAGAAACGATCCTAACGACAGACGGGATAATCGTGGACATGAGAGGTCGAGACAAGAAGATAGACAACCTAGTGCACCACTCGAAGAGACAGTGAGAGATGTCAATCGAGCAAGCACGAGTGGCGAAGGAAGAAATAAACGTCAGAATAACACGGAATCAAGATGCTAATCATTGGAAGTCAATCATCATTATTGAGAGTCAGAAAATACCATCATGCTGAGTAAGGGAATTGTAGAGCTATCGTGTACATGTATTATATATATAGAATGCCTGAGAGTGTATTTTTTTTTCTCAATCCTGATAAAAAAAAAAGGAGATGTACGGGAGAGATGTACCCGATACCTAGTTTAGGCTATCGGCTACGCCAGCAGACATTAAGCTGTAGTTGAGGTTTTTGGAAAGGATTAGGAAAAGATAGCGCACCGATCGCGTCAAGAAGAATGCCAAGATGACGTAGGAGGTCTAGAATCAAGGAGGCATTGAAATCTGTGAGAAGATAGAATTATGGATAGAGATGTGAAGCTTTATTGAAATATTTATGGGATTATAGCAATTCTTAGAAGAGGATATATAACATGCATTATATGTGGAAATAATTTTATGGAAGTAAGTTATTTTATAACGGAATAGTCGAGATGATCTGGGTTCGAGACTATGACCGTGACGTGAGAGCACAGTGGTGGGGGAATACGCCACGTGCCTGCGCCGAGCCCATAAGCAAGAAGACAGTTTCAGCACAGCGAGTTGAGCTCAATCAGACGAGCAGGTAAGAGCAGCTCTATAGCGCAAGGGAGACGCACCGTGAAGGTCACGTAACATACAGAAACTGTCACGGCAAGAGGGTAGGCGACAGTGCCTGCATCGCCGAGCAGCGAAGGCCAGGCGGGTCATTGATCCAGGCGGGCTGGCCGAGGAAGCAATTACAGACGGCCGGGATATGTCAGAACCGAACTGCAAGCAGTTGAATACTTTATTATAAGCTTCATTTCAACACAGTTTGAACATTGCTTTTACGAATAACCTTATAACTATGCTGTTCTATAACACATTCAAAGCGACTTTAACTATTTCAATTATACGGAATGTTGTTAGCATAGGCACAGATGAACATTAAATCGTGCATTAATAAGATTTATATCTTATGCAGTTTTCATGAATTACCTAATACAGATAACTACAGGGTGTTTCGTAATCTTGAACACTCTCAAGTAAAATTTTATTTTACGGAAGTGGAACATAGCCGTCATTTGAGATTGAACTTACAATACTCAAACTGAACATTTAACGGAACAGTGGCGTAACTTAGAAGAGGAGTAGGGGGTCCGCTGTTTCCATGAACTTTTTCGAGAAGGAGTTGGACAATATCCGCTATGGGTAATCCGAAGTTCAACATGTCCGAGTAGACGCAAATAGAGACAAGATGGCACCGCAGAGCGATGGATTCGATTCCTGACGAGAGGAGTCCAACAGCTGATTCACTTTGGGATTTCGAAGGCAATCGCCATTTCATGGATGAAATGATATTCACGCCGATCTTTCGAGAAATTCTTTATGTAGGGAAAATCGACGATCTTGGAAATTGAATTACAGCTGATTATGAAAGGTACTGTAAGAGTTATGTCTACCTAATGCGATTATTTTCATGAATACTGGGCACACATGTATATTTTTCTAATAGGAGTGATATGATTATTAAGACATGGTTTGAATTTATATACTTCGAATTTGCTAGAATATGGAGTGACCATATGATATGGCAGGCATCATTATTCGAAATTCTCACCATTGATTGACTTTATTAAGCAGATGTTTGGTCTTTTAGACATTTTTCCAGCTAGGATATTTTTCATGAATAGTTTTTTTTGTGTAACGAGTATTTCAAACTCGTGATCTGCAATTGATTATCAAAAATTACTTCGTCAGTTCATTGCATACTAGCGAGTGTGTATTATTCATCAGTAGGGATTTTTTTTCCATTGGATTGTTTGGAGATATTAAGAAGTTATTCACTTTAGTGAATGAACATCGCTTTTATATGACAACTAGAAACTTGTTGATTCCTATCTGGTACATTCACTCATATAGTCTACGAGGTGGGGTCCTTCGTATTTATACGATTGTATGGTGGCTACTCACCTTACCCATCGTTCAGGGAACTATCATCCAAGTCGACGGGGCGAGGTCTTTCGTATTTATACGACTGTACGGTGGTTACACATCTTACTCGCCATTGAGGGACTCATTTTTATCATCCGAATGTATACGAGATGTAAGTGAATCAAACAAGGAACTACTAGTCACATATCAGTCGAAATTTTGTTAAATAAAGTAACGATAAATGTCAACAGGATTGCATTTAGTAATTCTTGTTTGCCAATCCAATATTTTGTTGCTATACTCTTTTGAGAGTAATTTCTGTTTAACAGCTGTTACAGCTGATGCTTTTGATGATTTTTATAATTGTGTTTGATACCTTTGAGAAGGATTTAAAGTAATTGAATCTTGTAAGATTAATCATTAATGATCAGATTTACTTTAAGGCAGATCAGTATTGCAGATTTTGATATGAGAGATTATAGCACATTGGTGTTTTTCTGCGATGTGAATTATAAGAATTGTAAGAGAATTTATGCTATTTGAAAGCAGATCTTAAATTACTGAGGTAATATATTTTTCCAATTGTTTAAGAAGTTGTCTAGATGTGATCAGAGTAATTACAGTTATTGGAGATAGTGTGCGTTGATAATTTGAAGCCAATTATATATTTTTTGTAGATCATGCAACATGGTTAAGTGGAGTTTGTGGTAGGCATTTTGTGGAAGTTGCCATGTGATAGTTGCAACGTTGATAATGTATTTTGAAGCAGACCTGAGGTCGTCGTACCCAGTCTAGCGTAATTGTTGAGATTCATGCTGTATGTGCTGAATATTTATGGAGTTTTGTGGAATAATTCTTGTATTCAAATGTGATATTTGAAGTATTGAAGAAATGTAATGTCGTTGTGGATAGTTTGATCCAACGTGATGTCGTGGAGACAATAATAATTTTTGGCATGATAATTAAATACGAGATATAACTTGGAAGTAATAAAACTGTAAGACAACGTTCTATAAACCATATTAAACAATTTGTTAGGAAATTAAATAAATAAATGAAGTAGATTATACAAGATTTTCTGAAATAATAATTAACGAAATAATAATCTGAAAATTAAGCATATTAACGATCTGACCTAATGAAATAAAAATCAGAATGACTAGATGAAATAATGAAAAACTAAATAACCAGATGATTGAAATTTAAATAAGTTGATAAATTAAATTTTGAAATAAATCGATGAATTAAATAAATGGATGAATTAAAGATTGGATAAATAAACTGATTGAAATAAATTAATAGACGATTGTAATGATGATGAATAACTGAATTAGAAAGTGATAATTAATTAAAGAAGCTGATGATTAATGAATTTACATGGAATTAAATAAATTTAATTGAGAGATAATTTGAAGGAATTGCAACTTGAGTTGAGGATTTAAATGATGTAATGGTGATGAATTAACGATTCTGACAGGAAGATGTAGAATTTTGAAGTGAGAATTAATGTGAGAAATATTTAATTTTGATGATGACGATAATGATGACCAACGAGAATATGAATTTTCTTTAATTCACAGATAAGTGATTGTTAATGACGATGTAAATAGTGTAAATTAATTATTCGATGTTTAGGAGCATTTGATTAACATGTTCAACATTCAAGTTATACCATGCAAACCATAAATTTACGTGATATTTAGTATGTGTGATTATTATATGTGTATGTTTAGACAGATTAATAACATTTTTAAATCCACATTGATGTTAAATTAAAGAGAAATTAGGTCTCAGGTTTCACAAATGTCAGTGACGAAAGACATAGTGCTACAGTGATCCTGAGAACCCAAGAGAACTTTATAAAATTTTCTTGTTATGTGGATAAAAATAATTTTGGATTAGAAAAGAGATGGTTCGATTTTTGGACAATGACAATTTAACTTTGGCATTCGACCATACTCTTAGGTAGGAATTATATTTAAAATGTCTGTCTGACTATCAAAGTAAAATAAATTTGTTTTTATCTTAGTTGTGATCTGATGATGGTGTGATGTTCCTTTTTCTTTCCTTGTCTTGAGTAAGGCTTATCCGGAAAGGAAGTGGTTTGCTAGGAATTCAGTTGATGGCGCCCATTTATATTTGCATTATTTCTATTAAACTTAAACCCATAACGACCCTAGAGATACTTTGTCTCGTGATACCCACTGCTTTTTCGATAACTCAGCTGAATTTCCGACACATTCCTTATTTGACTAGAGGTTCATTTAACTCCGCTCTGTCCTGGAACTCCAGGAATGCGATGTTATAGCAGATGGGTCATCGCATCCCCAGGACGAACGGGTACAATACCAAATCAGTTTGACTCAATTGCACATAGGCCTATCCCACTTCACTAGACACGTATGCACTACAAGAGTTGATCCACGTGGCGACCCTGCTGTTCATTACACCTGCGCAGCATGTTGTCGTACACACTTCCCACGAGACCTGGTGTGTGATCAATAATATGCGTTGCCGCAAGAACGCGTGAATCAAGATCTTCTTCCGACTCGACAGGAGTCTCATAAACAAGGTTTTTCAATTGGCCCCACAGGAAAATGTCAAGGTGAGTTAAATCTGGCAATCGTAGTGGCCACGAAAATGGACCACCTCGACCGAACCATCTTTCCCCGAATGTTTGGTCGAGATGTTCGCGGACTGCACATGCAAAGTGCGCTGGTGCGCCATCATGTTGGTACCACATTTGCTGACATAGTGCCAATGGCAAATCTTCACAGAACTCAACCAGTACCTCTTGCAGGAAGAGGACCCGTTAGGTGGTATGGAAGAAGGTACGACCCAATTAGATGGCCATCAAGGATACCAGCCCATACATTGGTACCGAACCATTGCTGTAATCCACGTGGCTGAGGGCATGCGGATTTTCTTCTGCCCAAATGTGAGAGTATCGACAGAGAAAAACAGCTTCCCTGGTGAATTGAGCTTCATCGGTGAAAGGAACGTGACGTGGAAAGTGGGGTGTGTTAATACGCTGATGTAGAAACCAAGCACAGAAGTTGACACGTGACGCGAAATCTGCCAGGCCCATTGCTTGAACGTTCTGTGGGTGGAAAGGGTGCAGTAGCTGGTCGCGCAAAACACGCCAGACGCTCAATTGGGACCCATTCACGGCATCAGCAATGTTTTGCGTACTCATCGACGGGTCCTCTTCTAAGTGATTAAAGACGTCCTCTTCAAAGTCGACAGTGCGAAGCGTCTGTGGAGCACCACAATCCGCCCTCCTCGGTTGGAATGTACAGGTTTCTCGCAGCCTTTATTGTAGTTTCACAAAAATGTATGAGATGGGGTGGGGCGTTGCGGAAAACGTTCATGATACATGCGTTGTGCAACTCGACCATTACGTCAAGCTTCGCCGTATATTAGTAACATCTCGGTGTACTCATCAAAAGTGTATGCCGCCATCCTGTACCACTGAATGACTGGATCACAACTGCTGTCAAAGTGGACTCACCGTAACTACCCTTTGTAAACGAACATACGACACGTTATCATTGGACTAAGCCTCCGTGGCTTAGGCGGCAGCATGCCAGCCTCTCACCGCTGGGTCAGTGGTTCAAATCTCGGTCATTCCATGTGAGATCTGTGCTGGACAAAACGGAGGCAGACAGGTTTTTCTCCGGGTGCTCCGGTTTTCCCTGTCAAAATTCCATTCCAGCAACACTCTCCACTATCATTTCATTTCATCTGTCATTCATTTAATCATTGCCCCAGAGGAGTGCGTCAGGCCTCGGCAGCCGGCACAGTTCATATCCTCGCCGCTAGATGGGGGCTTCATTCATTCCATTCCTGACCCGGTCGGAGACTGGAAGCAGGCTGTGGATTTTCATTTTCATCATTGGACTGCGGTTTCGTCCTGTACTGCGCCCTGACTGGATCCCAACTGCTGTCAAAGCGGACTCACTGTCACTACGGTTTGTAAACAGAAGACATACATCGCCTACTGTATGGCATAGGGGACTGCAGAGGTTGCCCTCAGCCAATGTTATTTGCGTTCCGTGAAGCGGTCGATGTAAAATGAAAGTGATCTTCAAACCGATTTGGTATCGAAACGATAAATGTCCGGACTAGGGTTCCTATTCAAACTGCGATCTACTTAGTCCCCTCTACAACCCCCAGAAGTCCGTAATAAGAATTAGGAATCACCCTGTATAGAATGGGGTAGTCTAATGTGGAGGTCTTGCCGGTAAACCGGTTTGGGTGTCGCCAGTAGGTAGAGACAGAAGAAAACACTCGGTTGGGTCGGGAGTAGATGGTGCGCCACGAAAGGCGCTTGTGGGCCTCGATGTAGGATTTGACTAGCCGAAGTGACTGTCTGTGGAGCTGTAGGAAATAGCGGTCACGGGTCCGTAGATATGAAGTGTAGTAGGAGTGGGATCAAGTGAAGAGACGACGTGCCTTGGGGAGGATAGGGGGGCAGATCGGGGTCGTTGAGATGAGGGGGATGGCTAGCTGGGAGGCTTGTTGTAGTGTAGTTTCTATGTGTGCAGTATATGCATCGAACGTCGTCTGGTCATCCAGTTGGAGATGCTCCGTACGGAGGTGATCGTCGATGTGGGCGCGGTATTCCTGCCAGTTTGCTGTGCAGAAATTCTGGACCATCCTGGGAGGTGGAAGTGGAGTATTGCGAGGGGAAAGACGGAAGGTGAGTAAAACGGGAGCGTGATCCTCTCCTATGAGGGGCAGGACAGACACGTCAAACAGATGGAGGAGGGAGTTATGAGCAATGACTGCGTCGGGGATGGTATTGGGAGAGGGATGAGGGTGGCGTACATGTGACGCAGGTAGATGTCTAGGCTACGAAGTTCTAGGGCCGAACGGGAATGAAGGTGATGATGATGATGATGATGATTGTTGTTTTAAGGGGCCTAACATCTAGGTTATCGGCCCCTAATGGTCTGGGTGATAGCGAAAATGAGAATGAAATGGAATCCAGAACGAACATTATGTGAGACGGAAAATACGTACAAAGAGGAACTCAGATGAAAACAACTCACAATATGGCCTTACAAAAGGGAATTTAGAACGAAAAGATTCACAAAAAGAATACTGTAGATTGAAAAAGACCCACAAAACGTAGGCTAGATTCAAAATACGTACAAAATGCAATGTAGCATCGAAAGACTTACAAAATGCAACTGAAATTCAAAATACTTACAAAATGCAAACGAGATCGAAATTACGTACAAAATGCAATTGAGGTTCAAAATACTTACAAAATGCAATTGAAATTGAAAATACACAATGCAATTCAGATTGAAATAGGCCCTATCCCAGTTCCAATCCAAATTATTCACAAAGTGCAATTGAAATTCAAAATACTTACAAAATGCAATTGAAATTGAAAATAATTACAAAATGTACGGCAGATTCAAACGACTCATGTGGATTGACAATACTTACAAAATGCAATTTAGATTGAAAATACTTGACAAAATGTAATTTAGATTCAAAATACCCACAAAATACAATTGAGAATCAAAATATGTGCAAAATGCCCACCAAACAAAATGCAATTTAGATTCAAAATTTGTGCGAAATGCGGTTTTGGTTGAAAATACTTACAAAATGCAATTGAAATTCAAAATACTCACTAAAAGGCCCGTCTACCTGCATTGAAAGACTTACTAAAAAGCAATTTAGATTGTCAATCTTTACAAAATGCAATTGAGGTTGAAAACAATCGCGAGATGTAATTTAGATCGAAAAAACTTACAAAATGCAACGTAGATCAAAAATGCCTTAAAAAATCGCTAAAAGGGAATTTAGATACACGGTGAACCAACAAAAACAGTGCGGGAATCTTAAAGAGAAAAGGAAATATAAGGAAAAGAGGAGAGGAGAGGAGAGGGGAGAGAGGAGAGGGTCCGCCCCAAAGGGAAGGGACAAAAGTGGAAAACGGGCCCAGCTCAGGAATCCCTCGGGGTCGCCAACTCCCGAACTCACCAGCCGTGAGCCCCTGAGGGTGTAGCATTATCTAGGGTGCATCAGAAGTGGTGGGGCTACATACACCCTGCCTCCTTAAGGGCCTTGAGCACAAGGCAGGAGGTAAAAGGAAAAGAAAAAGAAGGCTGACCCCTCACAGAAGGAGGGTATCAGGAAAGATGAGACAAGGGCCAATTAAGGCGGGAAAGTGAAAGACTCGCTAGGCCTCGGATAACCTAATGCCGTCGGGGTCGGAAGAGAACAAGAGTTGACCAAGGGAGGTCGACAGGAAAGAAGACGGAGAGGAGCCCGGCACAGTACAGAGAAGAGGAAGCAGATCCTAGTCAGCCACCACTTGCAACCAAGAGAGGAATCTGCTATTTGTGTAGAACGAAGAAAAACGTAAAAACTGGGCGGAAATGTGGAGGCTGTAGAAAGAACGTATGCCTAAAGCCGGTATTACACTATCAAAGAAATTTGTCAAAGAAATTTTATCAAATATTTTATAAAACTTAACTTTTATAAAAGTTATACCAAGAAATAATCACACCATTACACTCCATCAAATATTTTATAATAGTTCAGCAAAATGGATGAAGGACAGTTCCTTGTTCACTTTACTGTACATTACGGTTCATAATGTCGATTATTCAGGTCCGTATTGACGTAACTATAACTTTGAAAGAATAATAGATTTTCCGCGCTCAATACTGTTTATTTCTATTACTTACAGGGACTAGTTTCGGGGGTAAATACTCCCCCTTCCTCAGCCTGTCCAACAAAACTTCACAATGGAAAAACTTTCTATGTACAAGCTCATACAATGGCTATTTTTACCTACAGTTTCTATATGTCATTTATGTTTTACGTTGTACAC
This sequence comes from Meconema thalassinum, assembly GCA_946902985.2. Classification (NCBI taxonomy): domain Eukaryota; kingdom Metazoa; phylum Arthropoda; class Insecta; order Orthoptera; family Tettigoniidae; genus Meconema; species Meconema thalassinum. The sequence continues at coordinate 268,242,410 of OX336393.1, read as the reverse complement.
CATTCGTTATGTAACATATTATGTAACATTTCATGCATTTCACACTCTGATATGAGCATATTTGCTGTGATAATATTCCAGCTGTTATGATCCGCCATTTTGGTTTGAATCTTTTATCAAAGATAGCATGGTGCTCATACATTTTATAAAAGAAATTTTATAAAACCACCTTTTATAAAAGATTTCCCCATTACACTGTCATATCTTTTATAAAAGATCTTTGACAAATTTCTTTGATAGTGTAATACCGGCCTAAGGCACTCTGCCACTACAGCAAGGTGCAATAATTGCCAGATCTCTGAGAATGAGGATATGGAAACAGACTGAATAATCATGCAGGACTCAAGTGACACCGACCTATGTATTTTGTAATTTGTTTCTTTCGTTGCCTATTTTTCTACCACGTTACCTACTATGTATATATCAAATGCTAACTTTCTGTCAACAGTTCCATTTTTGTTTGTGATCTTTGTGCTACCTGCTTGTAAGTTGATAATATTGTAGTTTCAAGTTACAAGTGTCAAGTTTTGTACATTTTTTTCAAGTGGGCTTTCCTGAAGCTAATGCTATAAATTTACTTATTCAAGTGCCCGAGTTACCTCTTCATGTGCCAATTATACATGGGTATTTTCTAGTTTAATTGGAAAAATAATACTTTTGCAAGAAAAAAGTTCACTAAAATTTATTTTCAAGCTAAAATCTATATTGTTACGGTGGCTAACTATATATTGTTTAAATAAAGAATTTTGATCAAAAAGGTGTTTGAGCCGAGTTGTATCAGAGTTCCTTTGTTTTCATTGCAATCAATTATTCATGAAAAGTACAAAAAAACATCATGATAATCGTGAAAAGACATGAACGGTCAACTGACAGACCGCGCGAACGCCAGTGTGACTCAAGTTGGCGTGGACGCATGAAGGTTAATAGACATGTCCAGCGGCTGTAAATTGTGTTGTGATTAGTTTAGTGGATGTTTCTGAAGAAACTAAAGAGATTTTATAGTCTGATTGAGCTGGTCAATATAAATTCAATTTTCTAAGATACTGACACTGTCCAATGGAGCAAAACACTGGCAAAATTGATCGACATGTCTGTACAATATCAGTTGCTTTGAAATTTGAATTAAGAATAATTAATAAGACAAGAATCTCACCTTCAAGTATTTGGTTCCCCATTGACTAACAATATTTGAAAATGGAAATTCTGCTAAGAAAAACACTGAATTATTTTGTCATCAATTCTGTATTAATTGGATTGATTAAAAGAGTAGGTACAAGTTTCAAGCCATCTTGCACTCCTCCTCCTCAGCCAATACAAGTTGTCATTACTTTACAAAACATGATTATGGAGTTAATGAGAATATAATAATGTGATACAGTATTTTCATAATAAATACATACAATAAAGTTAAGAGTGATTAATTACCGTCTATACCCAAATACAACCCGCCATTGAATAATCCTTGCACCCTAGTTTTAAGGAGGAAATCTTTCAATAACGTGTATTTTATAATTTAATGGTTTTTCGGTGGCCGTGGGAGTTGGTGTCACAATATTACGGAGGAAGTGCAACCAGAAATGAGATTAATGTCACTCACAAACCGATTGTGATTCTCAGCACTGTTGAATTCGTGAGTCTACGGTATAGTCTAGTATATTTCACGGTATAACACAAGTTCCGCCGAACATCATGACGGCAGCAAGAGTCATTATCAAGATACTATGGTGCAAGGACGATCGGAATTAAAAATTAAGGTCACTAACGAACCTATTGTTCTCACCACCGCGGATATCACATATTCACGGTAAAACATGTGTTTCGCTGGCCATTATTCGTATGCATATCGATGGCAGCGAGAGTCGATATAGAGATATTATGGTGCAAGGACACCCAGAATAAGGTTAGCGTCACTCACGAGCCAATTACAATTCTCTCCACTGCAAACTTCAAGAGTTGAAAAAAAGATATACAACGTTCCACCCGTCATAACTAGATTCAGCATCCACGGGATGAGCCATTTCACCGTAAATTGCATGTGGCGGACAAATGACACACCTTGCCTTGAATAATACTCGCAGCCCAAGTATTCAGTTCCTTTGTTTTGAAAAAATATGGGAGTAGTATTTGCGTATATATAGTACTATTATCCACTGGCCTTTACATATGCTTTGAACATGTAAAAAACACTCGGTTGGGTCGGGAGTAGATGGTGCGCCACGAAAGGCGCTTGTGGGCCTCGATGTAGGATTTGACTCGCCGAAGTGACTGTCTGTGGAGCTGTAGGAAATAGCGGTCACGGGTCCGTAGATATGAAGTGTAGTAGGAGTGGGATCAGGTGGCTAACTATATATTGTTTAAATAAAGAATTTTGATCAAAAAGGTGTTTGCGCCGAGTTGTATCAGAGTTCCTTTGTTTTCATTGCAATCAATTATTCATGAAAAGTACAAAAAAACATCATGATAATCGTGAAAAGACATGAACGGTCAACTGACAGACCGCGCGAACGCCAGTGTGACTCAAGTTGGCGTGGACGCATGAAGGTTAATAGACATGTCCAGCGGCTGTAAATTGTGTTGTGATTAGTTTAGTGGATGTTTCTGAAGAAACTAAAGAGATTTTATAGTCTGATTGAGCTGGTCAATATAAATTCAATTTTCTAAGATACTGACACTGTCCAATGGAGCAAAACACTGGCAAAATTGATCGACATGTCTGTACAATATCAGTTGCTTTGAAATTTGAATTAAGAGTAATTAATAAGACAAGAATCTCACCTTCAAGTATTTGGTTCCCCATTGACTAACAATATTTGAAAATGGAAATAATTATTCGTATGCATATCGATGGCAGCGAGAATCGATATAGAGATATTATGGTGCAAGGACACCCAGAATAAGGTTAGCGTCACTCACGAGCCGATTACAATTCTCTCCACTGCAAACTTCAAGAGTTGAAAAAAAGATATACAACGTTCCACCCGTCATAACTAGATTCAGCATCCACGGGATGAGCCATTTCACCGTAAATTGCATGCGGCGGACAAATGACACACCTTGCCTTGAATAATACTCGCAGCTCAAGTATTCAGTTCCTTTGTTTTGAAAAAATATGGGAGTAGTATTTGCGTATATATGGTACTATTATCCACTGGCCTTTACATATGCTTTGAACATGTAAAAAACACAAATTGCAACAAATAAATAACACAGATAATTCAGTATTGACTTGACTGTTGCTACTCACCTGAGGTAGTGGAGCTACACCTGTCAGTCTCGTGTACTGACGGAACACATCTGCAGGTTGAGGGCCCAGGAAGAAGAACACATCAATGTTACCACACTCAGATATGAAGTGCACATCAACCTGCGGGGGTGCATTCGACCCAGACACAAAGTTCACGATGGAGGATACAACATTGGCATCCTCAGAACTTATCACATCTACCCATGTTTCAGCAGCGTTCATCCAGAAAAGCCCAGATGTAACCTTTGGCCTGAAACACAGCATTCCCATCAAAATGTGTACACACATTGGCGCACTGTATTGTTTGCTTGCAATTTGACCCCAAAAAAAAAGGAGGAAACATGTTTACACAGTAAGGTTTGGACATACTGTAAGTGCAAAATAAACAACACAAGCAATACAAGAAATAGGACGTTAATGGATATTTAAGAAGGAATAGAAAGTATGAGGGCAGTCCCTCACAGCCCACAGATAGTGGGCCATGTATTGTGAAAGACAGACTGCAATAGCACACCTGTGCATATCCCACATCCATTGGTCAATGATAATTACAGTACGATATGTACAGCAGTACAAAGCTAATCAACAAGTTTCTGGCCCACAAAGAAAGTTCTGTATGGTACCAGAAAGTGTAGACTATATTTTGTGTCAATGTGGAAATCTTTTTCAGGTGTTCTAATTATTCATAAATTTAAAGTATTCTGGTATATTTAAATAAGCAATGAATTAAAATATATCATGAAAAAAGTTGTGCTTGAACTTTGCACTAAAACAAATTTAAGAATAATGCCTGGAGAAAAATAATAAAATTTGAAAATCGTAATTTAACATCTAAAATATTTAGTTCGGTATCATTATGGCAATTACAAGTTTCCAAGATATTCCCCCATTGATAAAACTCTCCTTCCAATGCCTATATTCAATTTATGAGAGGATTCTTACATCTTACAAAACTAGTTTTGGATAGGTGCTTTTGTATTTCTATTAAATGTGGCTTTTAATACAATATCATAGCTTTCTGTGCCAAGTGATGAGATGTCAGGAGTGTATTGTGCCATTCCAAGAAGAAATCTTGAGTTGTCATTCCAATTTTATGCCCCTAAAATCCAAGACTAGTTTAAGTGGTTTTCGTTCTAAGCATAGGAACATCCCTTTTCAAAAGGAACGTGACATTATTGGCTTTAACAGCTTGCACTAGTAAGTGCAACGAAAGCAGCTCTTGATCTTGCCTCCATAATTATAATATGAAAGCAACAAATTAGCACCTTACAAAAATAAGATAAAATAAGCAAATATGTATTGGTACTCCGTCTTAGGCTCTCGTGTAGTATCCGTTGCCTGTTTCGAAAGTGCGTTATTTTACTTAGTAGCGCTCTGAAAATGGTTTGTGATTACTTTGCCACATTATTAAAGCCATTTGCCATTAACAAACACCGCGAAAACACTTCCAAAATAAGGAAATTGTGAACATTAACTTTCAAGTAATAAACTTATCAAAAAGCACACCGCCATGTGGGTAGATTATAGGCTAAGGAATAACGCACCCACCAAGGGAAGATGATTAAAAAAAAAAGGGAAGTAGGTTTTGGATTGGAGAAAAAGGATAGAAAAATAGGAGGAGGGTCCCACAAGAGTTGTAAATTTAACTTTAAATACCTTTAGAGGCAGTTGCCACTGGAAATTAACTCTCTGATACCTAAAGCAGGTACGAGCTTGGTCGAAGCTAACGGGAACCGCAGCTGAGACTTGGGCGATTTGCAAGAGAGAGGCTGTAGTGTATTTCCTCCCAAGCATGTATAAGACTACTATGGGGAAAGGTGATGGTCTGGCAAAACTAAGAGCAACAAATTTATTGTAAGGTTTTTCAAAGAAATTCGTTTTGCGAAATAATTCGAAGAATGCCAATGATTTAAATCAAGTTTGGTATTTCCAATTTTCGAAATTATAGAGTTCCTGAGAAAAGCGACCCAGTGCTTCCAGGAAGGAAAATGATAAAAGATTATAACCTGGGAAGTAATTTTGTTGAATAAGCCAATGGTTGCATTTAGAAATGGCTAAACTTTTACTCGGCGAGGAGCCGGCTAAAAGTTTAGACAAAAAGAAACACTTTATTTTTTGGAAAACTGACCATAAGTTTTCGGAGAGAATCTCCACAAGCAGGTAGCTGGCGTAGCGAGCTTTACTTGCCTTACTGGCCAATTAGAATTAGCTATTGAAGCTAAAAGAATCTTTAGTGAGGTTACTACTAAGAGTTCTTGCTCAAATGCAACGAGTGGTGAAAGCCCTATTAATGGTTTTAATGGCATCAAGTAGGGAGAGCCAAGGAGGACAGGATCTTGCTTACCCGTTGTATTAGAAAAATGAAAAAGCAAAAAAGAAACTCTTAATTTATTTAACAAATTAGAGGAAGTTGATATCTTTAACAATTAAATATGTTTCAATCTTATTAACAATTTGGGGTCGCAGACCTCCGACAACATTTAGAAATTGCTCCAGGCAAATAATAATTCTTAAGGTTTTAAACCTGGTACTAAAATCTTTGTAAGATTTTAAAAAGGCAATGAAATGATTAAAGTTTAAACATTAAATTGAGTACAAGGAGTGTACTATAAGAAATTTCTGAAAGAATATTCTAGAGAGTATAACAACTTCGAAAATAACAATAAGGAAAACATAAAGAATAAAACAGAAGTTCCTACAACTTTTTATATTTAAACAGAATTACTATATGAGAATTATACAAAAGAGGGCAGGTCACTTACTGTGAAACCTGAAGAGATAATCAAAAGGAAGGTTCTCGACCTCCTATATTTTAGATAGGAATCACGAGCCAAATGGGGCAGTTTCCATTTAGTGAGACCTAAAAATAACTCACACAAGAGTTGAATGAATTGTTTTCCCTGATTTTAAGGGAGAAACAATGTAAGTTTGAAACGTGTATAAAACACGTAATTATACAGCAATTACTTAATGATAAACAAGCAAAATGGAAGGGCACTTCATAGAGTGACACCTTATTGAAACAGACCTAAATTTAAAAGTTTATTACGGATTGTTAGTAAGAGGTTAGGAAAGAGAAATAGGGGATTGAGGAAAAATGTTCATGGCCTTATTTAAATATAAACGGACGATCGCGACGCGGTAGAAAAGTTGAGCAAGCACTGGTTTTCACTATAGTTGGTTGAAATATATGAAAAGTTCACTGTGGAAACACAAAGTTTATGGGAAAGAAAGTTATTGCAATGATAACTGATTTCACTAGGTAGGCGAGAGTCTATTTCTTGAGAAAGTTGTAAATTACAATTAAATGCGCCATAGAAAATTCCAGCGGTGGACGAAAATTCACCATTGTAGTAATTTAGAAGTAAGATTCTTCAATTTTAAATAGCATTCTCACAAATAAGTGAGAAATACATGACGGCAGGACTTGCAGATAAAGTAAAAGATCTGGAAGGTTCCAGAACGATCTTAGTAGAAAAATGGGGCTAATGTAAATCCAACGGAGGAACTAGCTTGGTGAATTATAGACAACGGATATTAGATAATATCCCACGTAGCGAGAGGATTTCTCATTTAAATAGCTTAAGAAAAGCTCTTTTCCAGTAAGGTTGGCTTGTACGAACAAAAGCTCAACATGGCAAATCCCACGAAGAATGATTTTTGCCCCCAAATAAATAATCTCACACTGTCTATAAAAGTATCGTTAAAAGCACGTGAAAGTTAAAACCATGAAGATGAGGTTAAAACTTTAAGATGGTACTTATCTTGATATCATGTTGAAGGCGAAGTTCCGTATGACGATAACTACTTTGCCAACATGGCGTAGAAGAGAGTATGCCTCTTGGTTTGAGGAGGCTGGCTCGAGAGGAGCCTTAACTGATCGAGCCAACTGCCGACTGAGAAGTGAGACCTGCTCAACGGAGCACGGGGGATCCAAGGAAGGGAAAAAGAGTGGGGGGTAGGAAACAAAAGGAGAACATATAAACATAACCAACTTATCAAAAATAAATGTTCTTCTTGATGAATGGTCTTCAAGAAGTTGATAGTAGGCGATGCTAGCGCAGCATGGTGAGTAAAGAAGTAGACGTAGTCCTCTTGCTCAAGGAGAAAATAGCTGGCGATGGTAACAGGATCTGGTGGCCAAATGGATAAGTAAGTCCTCTAGCACCAGGAAGAATTGAGGAGCTTCAGAGATTCGCTGCGAGATGACGCTAGGTGGGTCACAGAAGGTATATATCTAGAACAGACTCATGAAAAGCATAAGAGACAGGAACCAAAGAGAAAATAGAAGATCACTGTTGGTGTTTGACAAATAGGAAGGAAGAAATGAACAAGCAAGGAGCAATAAAAATTATCTCTCAGGTACCGTGTATTCGAAGAATACACCATACTGGGGGGGTAAACACCAACAGAGAGCAAATAAGCAGTTACACATTTAAAGGAAGAGGAGCGATCAAAGACAGGGGTCTTGTAATCGAACCGTTAGTGGTCAAGACTCTGACCACCCTGACTCTCCCATCTCTTCCCGGATAACACTCGGTCACTCTACCGGAAGTCCAGACTAGAGGGGGAGAAACATCCCTAACCAAGACCAAGTCCCCCACCTTAATGTCGGGACTGGAAAGAAACCACTTCTGCCTCCGTTGCAAGGAAGTTAAATATTCCAAGTTCCATCTCTTCCAAAAAGAATTACGGAGGGCTTCAAGTTTACGCCAAGCGATAGGTAGATTAGAATCCCTGTAAGAATTGGGAAGAGGAGGAGGGGCAGAAAGAGAAGTGCCGATAAGGAAGTGACCAGGGGTGAGTGGAAGTAGGTCATCAGGGTCATTGGAAAGCGGAGTTAAAGGGCGAGAATTAACAACACCTTCAATCAGAACAGACAGTGAATTGAATTCTTCATAAGTCAGAATTCGATTACCTAAGACTTTTCTTAAATGACGTTTAGTGAGCTTTACGCAAGATTCCCACCTACCACCGTGATGAGGAGCGTAAGGAGGTATTTTGCGCCATTTGAAACCTTTTGAATAAGAAAAATTAGAAATTTGTTCCATGGCAGGAGAGGAAGTGAGAGCTTTCTTCCACAGGGAAGCTGAGCCCTGAAAAGTGGAAGCGTTATCAGAGAACATCTCTGAAGGAACACCACGCCTAGCGGTGAAGCGAGAGACAGCTGATAAAAAATAAGAAGTAGAAGCATTCGTTACTAGTTCCAAGTGGATTGCACCGGTAACCATGCAAACAAAGAGAGAAACGTAAAGCTTACCAAACAATTTGCGTTTAGCTTCAGGAGAATTTCGTTGATATTGGAACGGACCCATATAGTCCACACCAGTTAAAGCAAATGGGCGTATAGGAGAAGAGCGAAAGGAAGGCAAATCGCTCATTAATTGAGTTTTGATTTTAGGTTTCGCTTTGAAACAAGGAATGCACTTGTGAATTACAGAAGAAACTTCATGAATTCCATTTATAATCCAGTACTTTTCCCTTAAGAGGCAAAGCAGAGTGCGTGTACCAACATGAAGATTACGGTAATGAAAGTCACGTATAATTAAGGAAGTTACGTGATGTTTGGAAGGCAAAATAACGGGATGCTTTTTGTCCTCAGAGAGCAAAGATTGCGAAAGTCTTCCACCTACCCTGAGTAACCCATGGTCATCAAGGAACGGGGCCAAAGCACGAAGACGACTGGATTTGGGAAGATCCCTTTTAGAAGAAAGTAAAGACAATTCAGAAGAAAAGGCTTCTTGCTGTGCAAGTTGTAAAACCTTAATGGTAGCGAGAATCAATTCATGATTGGTAAGATGTGGTTTAGGGAGAAGAGGTTGGTCAACCACAAGATATTTCCATCTAAGGAGATAGGCGACAATTCGTAGTAATTTATGAAAGGAAGAGTAGCGGGACAACAAGGGATGAGAAGCGTTGGAAACAAGACACGAAGCAATGGGTAGAGGTACTTTAGCGTCAGGCAAGTTGGAGTTTGTAGCTGGGGGTTTAGAAGGCCATGAAGAAGAGTCTTCGATTAGCCACGAAGGCCCATGCCAGTATAATGGGGAAGCTGCCAATTGAGAGGGTAAACAACCACGAGAGATAATATCGGCTGGATTATCAGCACCGGGCACATGCCTCCATTGACATCCAGAAGAAAGAGTTTGAATTTTGGAAACTCTGTTTGCAACAAAAGTTTGCCAATGAGAGGGGCTCTTGGCGATCCACGAAAGGGTGATCATGGAATCGCTCCAGAGATAGATTTGCGAGAATTCGACTTTTAATACTTCCCGTAACTTCTTAACAAGTTCGGCAGCCATGAGTGCAGCGCACAATTCAAGCCTAGGCAAAGTAATAGCTTTAAGAGGAGCGACTTTCGATTTGGCACAAACAAGGTTGGAAACTGAAGATCCATAGAATGAACCGTGATAAACTAAATATGCGCAGCAACCATAAGCTTTTTTGGAACTATCCGCGAACACATGAAGGAAAAAGGGTGTATTAGAATGAGAGCTAATTAAATTCCTGGGAATTTCAATGAGGGAAAGATCCAACAAATTACTGCGAAACGAGAGCCAGCGATTAAGAAAAGAAAGAGGGACAGTATCATCCCATTCACACTTAAGCGACCACAGCTCTTGCATGAAGAGTTTGGCTATAACGATGACTGGGGCAAGGAATTGAAGTGGATCAAAAATTTTTGCAATTTCAGAGAGAATTTGTCTTTTTGTATTAGGAAGCTCTTCTGCGAGCGAAACTTTATAGATAAGAGTGTCAGTGCTAGTGCACCAGTGAACTCCTAGAGTTTTTATAGATTCGGAGTTTCCACAAATTTCGACAGAAGAAGGATCTACGTCTTCGATGGGAAACTGAGCAAGAAACTCAGGGGAGTTGGAGTTCCACTTATGGAGTGGGAAACCTCCATTCCTTAACAATGCCTGAAGTTCTAAAGACACAAAAGAAGCTTCCTCTAAAGAGGGGAAGGACTGCAAGTAATCGTCAACATAAAATGATGTTGTTAGTGCTTCAGAGGCTTTGGGGTTAAATAAATGACCATCTTGTGAGGCTAGCAAGTGTAGGGATCGGATAGCAAGGAAAGCAGAGGGTTTTAAGCCATAAGTAACCGTTTTCAAGCGAAATACCTTAATGGGCTTACTGATTTCATCACGCCACAAGATTCTTTGAAGATCTCGTTGTTCTGGTTGAATTAACACTTGACGGTACATCTGTTTTATGTCGGCTATGACAGCTATGGGAAATAATCGAAAGTTTAAGAGTATAGCAGATAGATCTGATTGAATAGCAGGACCAGAATAAAGAGTGTCATTAAGGCTGTTGCCATTAACGTCGGGTGATGAACCATTGAAAACCACTCGAATTTTATCTTTTACAAGAGGGTTTTTCCACACGGGATGATGATTTAAATAAACCGTTTCAATTGGGGGGTGTAATTCATCATCAGATTTGTTAACAACTTCCATATGATCTAAGCTTTCATACTCATCCATGAAATCAGTGTACTGTTGTTTAACAAGAGGTTCCTTCTTGAATTTGCTCTCGATAGCGAAGAGAGCTTTTCGAGCTTTAGGCTGAGAGTTGATAAGTTTAGGAGGATTATGTAATCTTGGCATTTGAACGAAGAACCGGCCATCAGAAGAACGAGTGGTGGTGTTCAAAAAAAGTTGCTCACAGAATTCATTTTCTGAAGAGGTTACGTTAGGAGAATCAACATTTTCAAGCCTCCAGAACTTTTCCAGGTCAGTATTGGAGAAGTAACATTGCGATGCGGGTTGAGGAGAATAATGGGGAAGTTGACCGGTGACGATCCATCCAAAATTAGTGTCTCTGGCGACCACGTTTGAGGATAACTTACGAACCTGTTTACGTAGGCAATCCCAGAAAACATTGGCACTAAAGAGTATGTCAATAGGGTTCTGCATATTGAAAAAAGGATCGGCTAGCCTTAAATGCGAGGGAATGTTTAACCCTGAAATATCCACAGAGTGACTTGGAGTGTCTTCTCCAATGCTATTGAGAATTAGACAATTAAGTTTAAGAAAGTTGTTTCTATGACAAGTATCTCTTATAGTTAGCTTTGAGAATTGTAAAGCTTGCGATTTTGAGCTGTTGATGCCCGACACGTTGATAGAAGTGGGGTTTACAGGTAGACCTAGTTTTCTAATCAAGGAATTAGACACAAAATCATGAGTTGCCGCTGAGTCTAGAAGACCGCGTGCACGGACCCAGTTGCCGAAGTTATCCTGAACTTCGATTTGAACAGTAGACAACAATACTTGAGCACTGCGAATGGACTTGGCATTTTGAATATACGATGAAGCATTAGAACTGTTAGCACTATCATTTTTCGGAGAAGTAGATGCTGTCGATGACCTTGCCTGATCATGACGATGTAGCAAAGTATGATGAGCCTTTTCACAATGGTAGCAAAGTCTTGTGGACTTACAATTAGAAGCAGAATGCGTGGGCGCTAGGCAGTTGAAACAATGTTTGTTTTGAGCGACTAATTTTCGTCTGTCGTCGACTGACATTTCTTTAAAAGATTTGCAGAGGTATAGGGCATGGGGATCTTTACAAAGTATGCACTTTACAGGTTCGTTTAAACTTTTGCGAGGTTCGCTTTGCGTGTTTAAAACAATAGAGCTAGCAACACGACGTTCACTAGACCTAGTTGGGTAACCAGTAGTGTTTGATTTAAATTTGGATGAGCTGGACCCGGGTTTTTGGGTATTGGACGCTGAGCGTTCACTTTTGGGTTTGATGGACATTAATTCGAATTTGGAACTAGGAGATGAAGGTTCACTTTGATTAGCTAGAGCGGTTAAAAGTTGGCATCTAGCGTTTATGAAAGTAACTAAATGCTCGTAAGTGTAGTAGTCTTCTTTAGAAAGTTCAATTTCCCAAGCTTTGAGGGTAGCAGCATCAACTTTAGAAACCACTAAATGTATTAGGAAAGTATCCCAATAATTAGTAGTTTGATCTAATTGGGACAAAGCCTTAACGTGAAGTTGTGTAGTGTCAACTAGAGTACGTAAACTAGTGCCGTCATTATGCTGTGACGCAGGTAGATTGAATAGAGCCTTTATATGGCGCTGAATACGTAACCGTAAATTTCCATATCTTTCCTTTAATAAGTTAAAGGCAATGGGGTAATTTTCGGCACGCAGAGGAAGTGCTTCGACCAACTGCAAAGCTTGACCTCGGAGGATAGATCTCAAATAATGAAACTTGTAAATGACTTGAATGTCTTCATTGTCATGAACAAGGGAGCAAAATAATTCATAGAAAGAATCCCAAGCAGATTCATCTCCAGAAAAATGGGGTAAATCAATTTTCGGTAAAGTTGGTTTGGGCTTGTGAGTGCCCTCACGGAAAGAAGTTTGTGGTTCGTGAAGGGAACCAAGAACAGAAGCGTCCTTTTTCTGCTCCTCTTCGAGTTGGCGTATTATTTTGAAAGCAGAACCTATGCCTTCGTAATATAGGTTTTCTACTTCGACACGATCTTCTGTTTGATTGAGCATGCAAGTTTCTATTTCAGTTTGAATGTTACAGTAGTTTTCTTAAGAACGTTCAAAATCCTTGACACGATGTTTCAACAAGTCTAATTGCGCTTCTGAGGGATCTAATTCTTTTATGTACCTTCTGAATCGGGTAATTTGCCCTTTATAGGATGCTCGTTTAGAAGTAAGTTTTTCATCCTTATCCTTATCAGTGGGAGCCATATTAAAGAAGGTAGATGAAAATGTAACTCACGAAACTGTGGAACCTTGGAAATGCTGTCAAGCTGGCAGCAGCGAATGAGTAGAAAGAACGGGACACACCAAAGGAGACAGGAGCGGCCTCTTTCCCCTTCACAGGCTTTGCAAGATGTGGTTATAGCTGAAAGATTAAAAGCAGATATTAATAATTTGCCAAGTATTGTCAAATGACACTTTTTTAAAAAGAAAAAATGGAAAATGGACTCTCCCGGGTTTCGGCACCAAATTTTGGGTAGATTATAGGCTAAGGAATAACCCACCCACCAAGGGAAGATGATTAAAAAAAAAAGGGAAGTAGGTTTTGGATTGGAGAAAAAGGATAGAAAAATAGGAGGAGGGTCCCACAAGAGTTGTAAATTTAACTTTAAATACCTTTAGAGGCAGTTGCCACTGGAAATTAACTCTCTGATACCTAAAGCAGGTACGAGCTTGGTCGAAGCAAACGGGAACCGCAGCTGAGACTTGGGCGATTTGCAAGAGAGAGGCTGTAGTGTATTTCCTCCCAAGCATTTATAAGACTACTATGGGGAAAGGTGATGGTCTGGCAAAACTAAGAGCAACAAATTTATTGTAAGGTTTTTCAAAGAAATTCGTTTTGCGAAATAATTCGAAGAATGCCAATGATTTAAATCAAGTTTGGTATTTCCAATTTTCGAAATTATAGAGTTCCTGAGAAAAGCGAACCAGTGCTTCCAGGAAGGAAAATGATAAAAGATTATAACCTGGGAAGTAATTTTGTTGAATAAGCCAATGGTTGCATTTAGAAATGGCTAAACTTTTACTCGGCGAGGAGCCGGCTAGAAGTTTAGACAAAAAGAAACACTTATTTTTTGGAAAACTGACCATAAGTTTTCGGAGAGAATCTCCACAAGCAGGTAGCTGGCGTAGCGAGCTTTACTTGCCTTACTGGCCAATTAGAATTAGCTATTGAAGCTAAAAGAATCTTTAGTGAGGTTACTACTAAGAGTTCTTGCTCAAATGCAACGAGTGGTGAAAGCCCTATTAATAGTTTTAATGGCATCAAGTAGGGAGAGCCAAGGAGGACAGGATCTTGCTTACCCGTTGTATTAGAAAAATGAAAAAGTAAAAAAGAAACTCTTAATTTATTTAACAAATTAGAGGAAGTTGATATCTTTAACAATTAAATATGTTTCAATCTTATTAACAATTTGGGGTCGCAGACCTCCGACAACATTTAGAAATTGCTCCAGGCAAATAATAATTCTTAAGGTTTTAAACCTGGTACTAAAATCTTTGTAAGATTTTAAAAAGGCAATGAAATGATTAAAGTTTAAACATTAAATTGAGTACAAGGAGTGTACTATAAGAAATTTCTGAAAGAATATTCTAGAGAGTATAACAACTTCGAAAATAACAATAAGGAAAACATAAAGAATAAAATAGAAGTTCCTACAACTTCTTATATTTAAACAGAATTACTATATGAGAATTATACAAAAGAGGGCAGGTCACTTACTGTGAAACCTGAAGAGATAATCAAAAGGAAGGTTCTCGACCTCCTATATTTTAGATAGGAATCACGAGCCAAATGGGGCAGTTTCCATTTAGTGAGACCTAAAAATAACTCACACAAGAGTTGAATGAATTGTTTTCCCTGATTTTAAGGGAGAAACAATGTAAGTTTGAAACTTGTATAAAACACGTAATTATACAGCAATTACTTAATGATAAACAAGCAAAATGGAAGGGCACTTCATAGAGTGACACCTTATTGAAACAGACCTAAATTTAAAAGTTTATTACGGATTGTTAGTAAGAGGTTAGGAAAGAGAAATAGGGGATTGAGGAAAAATGTTCATGGCCTTATTTAAATATAAACGGACGATCGCGACGCGGTAGAAAAGTTGAGCAAGCACTGGTTTTCACTATAGTTGGTTGAAATATATGAAAAGTTCACTGTGGAAACACAAAGTTTATGGGAAAGAAAGTTATTGCAATGATAACTGATTTCACTAGGTAGGCGAGAGTCTATTTCTTGAGAAAGTTGTAAATTACAATTAAATGCGCCATAGAAAATTCCAGCGGTGGACGAAAATTCACTATTGTAGTAATTTAGAAGTAAGATTCTTCAATTTTAAATAGCATTCTCACAAATAAGTGAGAAATACATGACGGCAGGACTTGCAGATAAAGTAAAAGATCTGGAAGGTTCCAGAACGATCTTAGTAGAAAAATGGGGCTAATGTAAATCCAACGGAGGAACTAGCTTGGTGAATTATAGACAGCGGGTATTAGATAATATCCCACGTAGCGAGAGGATTTCTCATTTAAATAGCTTAAGAAAAGCTCTTTTCTAGTAAGGTTGGCTTGTACGAACAAAAGCTCAACATAGCAAATCCCACGAAGAATGATTTTTGCCCCCAAATAAATAATCTCACACTGTCTATAAAAGTATCGTTAAAAGCACGTGAAAGTTAAAACCATGAAGATGAGGTTAAAACTTTAAGATGGTACTTATCTTGATATCATGTTGAAGGCGAAGTTCCGTATGACGATAACTACTTTGCCAACATGGCGTAGAAGAGAGTATGCCTCTTGGTTTGAGGAGGCTGGCTCGAGAGGAGCCTTAACTGATCGAGCCAACTGCCGACTGAGAAGTGAGACCTGCTCAACGGAGCACGGAGGATCCAAGGAAGGGAAAAAGAGTGGGGGGTAGGAAACAAAAGGAGAACATATAAACATAACCAACTTATCAAAAATAAATGTTCTTCTTGATGAATGGTCTTCAAGGAGTTGATAGTAGGCGATGCTAGCGCAGCATGGTGAGTAAAGAATTAGACGTAGTCCTCTTGCTCAAGGAGAAAATAGCTGGCGATGGTAACAGGATCTGGTGGCCAAATGGATAAGTAAGTCCTCTAGCACCAGGAAGAATTGAGAAGCTTCAGAGATTCGCTGCGAGATGACGCTAGGTGGGTCACAGAAGGTATATATCTAGAACAGACTCATGAAAAGCATAAGAGACAGGAACCAAAGAGAAAATAGAAGATCACTGTTGGTGTTTGACAAAGAGGAAGGAAGAAATGAACAAGCAAGGAGCAGTAAAAATTATCTCTCAGGTACCGTGTATTCAAAGAATACACCACCATGTTTGTTGCCAACTTACTGATTGTACTACTAGGCAAAACCATAGGCTTGAATAAAGATTATTGATGCGCGACTACCCCCACTGTGCGTGACAAACACCAGGGGTGTTTATATTAGCCTAACGCACCTAACCTTTATTGGTCTAGGCGAAAACCATTGGTCTGGATGAAAATATTGGTCTTGAAACAATAATGTTGGCACTCTGAAAAAAATTCAGTAACACCCTCTAGCGATAAAATATTCAACTCCTGTATATTAGTAACATTGGCCATTTCTATAGCAAATTTTTCGGATTTCAATGGCGGCAGGCAACGTATACTACACGAGTTCCCTGTCTTATTTCTCTCCTACTCCTGAATCCTTCTCTGAACATCCATCATAAAAATATATAGGACCAGCATTTTTGGACTAACTGTAATAGAATGAATACGAAGAAAAAAGCATGTGGTTCATCTATAGCTCTTCAGCAAAATTGGAATAGACCACAAGTATTAATAATTATCAATTATGCATTCCATATGGTGGATTAAAAGGCAACTCAGACCCCAAATTTAACTTCACTGTTGTGGAGACCTTTACTAAATAACGGCACGCCAGGCAAGTTAATACATGGGGTGTGGAAATGAGCCTCGTGGTACAGAGGCGGGAGACAGACAACATAGTTAAAAATACTAAGGAATAAACCATGCGTTAAAACAACAAAATAAAAGGAATGTAAAGAAATAAATATACAAGTCATGTGGAAACCAAACAAACCAACAAACAAAAGTAAAACAGAACATAAAAAGCACTCCTAACGGCAGACAATCCCCACGTGGTCATTTAAAAGCCAACGGTCACGCATGACAGAATAAACATTAAAAATAAATGAGAAAAGATAACATATTTCTTGGAAACAAGAAATATCATTTGCCCCATCAATAGGCTGAAATATAAAACACCAAGCTTAAAAAACGGGAGAGAAGGGTTCCCGATTACGAAACAGAAACGAAACAGAAATGCCATGAGGCATCTTGAAAAATCAAGTTCCACAACAGAAAATTCTCATAATAAGAGAAATCCACGAGCAGAAAGCTCCATAAAATAAATGAAAAATATTACCATCACAGTAGGCAACACCAAAACTAAATGAATTAAACACAGAAGTTACTGAATACCAAAGGGCTAAGCAATTGCCCTAGAGCGGAGAGCTCAAACATCACGTCTGTACATGACCAAGGCCAACGGAGACGTCCTTGCCGCCGACTGCCCAACAAAGAGCCAAGCCCTTAAGCTCTACCCACAATGCGCTGTCGGTAGCCGGTAGTGGGCAGCCGGTAGACTGTAGTTGAAGGCTGACCCGTGCTCTCTTATGGCGTCATTCACAATGTGAAGCTGCATGTCGGTAGTAGATAGTTGACAATCGACAGCGTGTAGTCTGCTGTCGCCTATTTTATCTTTGGCTGCCAACTGCATATTTAAGAGCCAATCAGAAAAGATCACAAGATGGCGTCACTTTGTCGTCATCAGCTGTGTAGTTGACTAGTTGTATTCGCGGTATATTTTTCGCATAATTTCAGTATATAAAAAGATGACTGAATGTACTAACCTTGGGATAGAAGATATAGTCATTGATCATGTGAGGGAACGCCGTTGGATGTATGACATGAGTGAGCCCAAGTATTTAAAAGGAAAACTGTTCATTGATTATAATGTTTTCCTTTGTAGCAAATGTAATGCAGCGGAAGGTAAAACGCTGAATGAGAGCTCATCGTACGAAAACATTTTCTAAAGTAGGGCCTAGCGGTACTGAAATTAGCCAAAATACATTTTCTAATGACGAAAAATAAATTAGGAAATGATGTAGTAATAGATTGAACGTGTTGGGAGCCGTCGGGCGTTCAATCAAAAATGACCAGCTACACAAAAACAATTCTGTTCAAAAATCAGTAGGCCTAATTCAGAGTTGGATTTGTTATTAATTATTTACAAGAGGGGTTACTGGATGTACGAGTATTTTCCCTCAATTTTAAGAATGCTGTGCCAGTTACCAGCAATAAAAATAAACCGTACCGCTCCAAGTCATCCATCCTTGTAAATTTTAGGTTAGGTTGTCGACAGTTGACAACCTTCTCAAGGAATAAATGAAAGTCAAGTTATTATTTACTCCTAGCATTTTAACAACTGCGCATTGTGGGTGGCTATGTTGTGAACTACCGACTTCTGACTTCATTTGCCGTCTACAGGCTACCGGCTACCGACAGCGCATTGTGGGTAGACCTTTAGCAATAGTAGACCATTCACACGACAATGCAGCACATTGTCGTCCTCAACAGAGTACCCACCAAAATCTTAGCCTAAGCGGACTACCGCCAAAAGAAAGAATAAAATATTAACTTAAATAACCTCAAAACAAATCGAAAAGCGTAATAAATTTCAAATGGGACCACTAGCTATACATTCACAGAAGGCAGGCAGCATGGCCATTGCCCTGTACCTAACTTACAGTTCAAAGTTGTGTGTCCCATATTTACGATTCAAATAAGTTCAGTCTTAATAAGGTCCAGCACTCACAAACGACACTGCGAGTATTAATAATTTAACAAACTTGAATGATGAAGAGTCTGTCCATTTAGCACTCGAAATAATCATTGCAGATCATACCTTAGTTCATGGAGTAGACCTAATGTGGCCGAGGCTCCGAGAGCTCGGCCAGCAGACGCCTAGTTCGTCACGTAGTTCTCGTTCAAAATGGGGCAAGAGAAGACTAGTTTTTTCAACAGGGCGGCCGGCAAGCAGAGCCGGGCGCGCCTCGCGGAAATTTACCGAAGTATCGTTGCCAACATAAGCAGGTTCAGAATGTTTCTATCTGTCATAAGCGGACTTGCTACATGACCTAATTTAGTGTGGCAGGCCAGAAACAGCGCTTACCCATAATGCACATGGGCAGCAGCGAAGCACACTATTGGTCCCTCTGCTCGGCGGGAAGAGAGAGTTCCAGAATGTTCGGCTCATCGGTCAGTTTTGCCTGGACCGGAAGCACTAGTTTTGCCGGGAAAGACAATGGCGGGAGGCACCAGGCGGGACAATCAAATATGGGCCCAGGGCAGATTATTGATACAGTCTTGTAGAAGGGCTGCCGGGGGAGCAGGCAGGCAGGGGTGAAAACGTGTGCCAGACTTCAGGGTGGCACAACTGTCATAATACAGCTTATTAGTTTGACCACACAAAACGTACTGGGGCTGATGAACAAGATGTCCCAAACTGGAGCAAGGACTGCCTTTCAACATTAAGTAAAATGTAAGTAAGTCAATGGAAATATTCCTTTGAGGGTAGAGTGAAAATAGAATGGAACATTTTGCCAGAACATTTCCAGTTCTATGCTACCAAATGTTTGGAGGTTTAAGAAGTTAGTCGGGCCGTGTCAACAAAATGAGATAGGATGTGATTAGATTTGTGGGTAGCCATGCGTTAACAACAAGTAGTAGTATTTTATTATTCTTTAAATTATTATTATTTGTTTCTACACATAGAAGAATAATAGAAAAATTATGGAATAGCAATTCCAGAATTAAATGGATTACAGAAATTAAGGATGATATCAAAGAACTTCAAGTAACATTAGATCTCAAGAATAAAACAGATATAATTAAGATTCTACACGACTCTCATGTGAGACTACAAGGGCAAAAGGAAGGGTGTTCTCCATTGAAGAAAGGATGTTGACATCTGAGATGATGAAGAAATATTAGAGACATAGAAAAGAAAAATTGTCTTTGTATAACTGATTTTAGTGGTCCTATGTTGGAAATAATGAAATAAATCTAACCTTTTTATCTCATACTGGTATTAAAATGTATAAAGTTATCTTCATTCTCATAATAATCTCCAAGGTCGAGATGATGTTGCACACAAAACGAAGTCAGAAATACAATACTATTACTACCCTTTTGTCTACATGTATGCAATCTTCCTTTACCAGCATCTCCTTTCCAGTATCGACAATTATCTTCATAAGATTACCCCTCACAAAGCTTAATATTCTTCTGTTCTTTTCTTCTTTTCGGGTTGTTCTCTAACCATCAAAAACTATCAATACTTCTCTGTATACTTGGACAATCCTAAACACAGTACTCATCATTCCTCCCTCCCTCACTTTTCACAGACAACCTCTTTATTTCTTCATCAACTATGAATACCTAAAACCCTTTCTTCATCATAAACTATCAATACCTAAACCCTTTCATCATAAACTATCGATTTCCAGACCAGAGAGCATCACTTTTTCATCAAAGCCAGCCTCCATTCTCCATGGCATCATAAACTATCAAAAAATCACCGTAGTAACATAGGCATTAGGGTGGGTCTAAAAAACTCATTTTTGTATTTCTAAGTTGTAATAGCGTGGAAAAGTTGCGAATTATATAGATAAAAGAAAATTAAAAATTTATCGAAATCGGTTGACATCTTCCGGTCGCGCAAAGGCCCTCAAGTTTGACAAAATATGAAGAAACCTTCATTTTTGCAATTATTTTTAAATTTTTTGAATTAGATGTTATTGTAATGTAATAGCTTGTAGAGTCTTCTTATTTTTAAATTTTTTGAATTAGATGTTATTGTAATGTAATAGCTTGTAGAGTCTTCAAATTGAGCCTAAAAACATTGTGTTTTAATTTGGTTTAGATCAGTTGATATATCTTCTGGTCGCGCATAGGCCCTAAAGTTTGACAAAATATGAAAAAAATACTTCATTTTTGTAATTATTTTATATTTTTGAATTAGATATTTTCGTAATGTAATAGCATGTAGCGTTTCCTATCTGAGCCTAAAAACATTGTGTTTTAATTTGGTTTAGATCAGTTGATATCTTCCGGTCGCGCGTAAGCACCAAAATCTGCCAAAATAATGAAAAAGTTACATTTTTACGCATTTTTAGTATTTGATAAATAATTTGTATTTAAATGTAATAGCCGTAGTATTATTTCGCACGAACTAATAATGAGGTAAAGAAAACTGTCAATTACAGTCAATGTTTTCTGGATAACGTAACAGCACGTTGGTGATAGAGGAAACTTATTCAAAAAGGTTTCGTAGAATTACTCGCTGATTCAAGAACCCGGCTCACTCTACGTTGGCCACGTTACTCCAAATTCTGGAATCTCTGAAGATATTGTCAAGTCTGTAAAATTTCTTCTTACCTGTCAGAGTGTGGTATTTCTTTTGAAAATCTAATTGTCATCGGATGTGATGGTACTGCTGTCAAACTGGTCTTCGGCGAGTTGAACTTTATTTAATGAAACCTGTAGGCTACAACGGGCAATTCGCCTCCTCCATTTCAATGAGTTGCCATTCCGCCACATGTTTGAGCACCTGGATGGCAAGACAACAGGGCGTGATTCTTCTAAACGACCAATCGGTGAAAAGTTAGTTGGCTGCCAAAAAATGCCGGTGGTTAACTTCCAGAGTATTGATTGTCAGATCCCCGAGATAGACAGAAACGTGCTTAGCAAAGATCAGCATTACCTACTTGATATTTCAAAGGCAATAAAATCAGGAACCTGTAAAGAAGATTTAGCTGTACGAGATCCTGGCCACTTATCACATTCGAGGTGGTTGACGAAAGTAAATAGAACTCTCAGATTGTACATAAGTGAAGAAAGCCCCTCACCTCAACTAGTTTTGTTTATATTTAAATCATACATCCCGATGTGGTTTACTATCAAAACAATTAAACACTTGACAGACGGCCCAAAACTTGTTTACCAAGCAATACAATCTACCAGGTATTTGTCAAAACCTTTGCATGATGTTATCGACCCTGTGATCGAACGGGATGGTTTCTTCGCCCACCCAGAACACTTACTGTTAGCCATGACTCAAGATGACAAGAAACACATAAGAGAGCTTGGATTTCGAAGAATTCTGAAGGCAAGGCAGATCGATGCAAGAAGGAAAACAGTAAGAACATTCAGGTCACCGAAAATCAACTTCAATCCGCAAGATTACTCAAAAATGATCAGCTGGATGGACTGTGAATGATTTTCTCCCCCATTGTTGGCAGAAATCAGTGACAACGAGATCAAAATCGCACATCAACCCTATCAACAGTGACTCAATCCCTGACTGGAACATTACTTTCAAGAAATTCCCAGTTCACTCGCAGGCTGTTGAACTTGGTGTAAAACTCGTCACGGAAGCCTCAGAAAAAGTTTGTGGAGCTGAATCTCGAGATGGATTTATAAAAACTTCACCAGCAAATCAGTCTTCAAAGTACATTCGGCTACAAAATAGAGAACAGTACAAATGAACTGGTTCAACTAATATGGACTATTTATTCAAAACTCAGTTTTCTCTTTTTTTTATATAAAAGTAAGCTTGTTGTTAAAAACTATACTGTCACTTAAATATTTAAGCTTTTTAAATATAGAGCAAGTTGAAAAGTATCATGCATGTAGTTACTGTTATCACCCATCATGTCATAGGAATAACCATCTTTTTTTAGGTACTGTTTTCTATAGCATCGTTCTATTGTTCAAAAATAAAAAATACTGTAACTATTACATTTAAACAAGTATATTAAAGATACAAAAAGAATCTCACGAAAAAGTGAAATTTTCAATATTTTGCGACCGGAAGATATCAACTGTTTTAAATCAAATCAAAACAATGTTTTAGGCTCTATTTAAGACGCTAAAAATATTTTAAAAATAATCGCAAAAATGAAACTTCTTTCATATTTTTTCAAACTTTAGGGCCTATGCGCGACCGGAAGATGCCAACCGATTTCGATAATTTCTTTTTCTTTGATCTATATAATTCGCAAATTTTCTGCGCTATTACAACTTCAAAATAAAAAAAGAGTTCTTTTGGCCCACCCTAATAGGCATGTCCAAGCAAACCTTTGCCATTAGCCAAAGCCACCTATTGGTAGACCACCACAAAAGAATCCAATGGGCACAGGTGGCCATGGCTGGCAACCAGATAAAACAAAAAACAAACAAAGAATACTACCAAGAAAACAAAGCAGTCTCTGTAAACTACTATAAAGTTCGGTTACAGAAACGCCCCTTTGAGAGTGACTTTCTAACTGAACGTTAGAAATTCACTCTCAGCCCTCGAAACAAATACATAAATTAAAAAGAATACATGGAACATACACAGACAAAAACAAAATACAAAGTGAAACAAATATTGATCATCATCTTTAGAAAAAATAACAGTATCATCTATGCCAATAGTGGCATCGTCATCTTCCATTTCAATGGCGATATCATCTTCAGAAAGACCATTGGCACTATCATCGCCACAAACAATTATTCCAAGTTCACCAGAATCACCATCATAAATATTTTCTTCAGATAAAGTAGCCAAAGCTATCTCATCGAGTCTATCAGACACTCTTGCTCCATCGGAAAAATCCGACAACAAAATAGTCAGAAGAAATGGCAGAATCGTCATCAGATCTGTCTGTGCCGTTATCATAATCACCATCATCAAGTCCTTTCCCCTTTTGTTTCTTCTTCTTCTTTTGGTCAGTGTCCTCTGATTCAGTAGCATATCTTCCTATCTTCTTCTTCTTCTTCTTTTGGTCTGTCTCCTCTGATTCAGTATCATCATATTTTCCCTTCTTCTTCTTCTGGTCTGTCTCCTCTGATTCAATATCATCATATTTT
Organism: Meconema thalassinum; assembly: GCA_946902985.2. Classification (NCBI taxonomy): domain Eukaryota; kingdom Metazoa; phylum Arthropoda; class Insecta; order Orthoptera; family Tettigoniidae; genus Meconema; species Meconema thalassinum. Next base: position 268,218,651 of record OX336393.1, on the reverse strand, counting down.
CCTTTCTTTTTCTTCTTCCTTTGGTCTTTGTCCTGTGTTTCACTACCATCAGATTTTCCTCCCATTTTCTTTCTCTTATGCTTTCGGTCGTCCTCATCTGCTTCACTGTCTTGCTCAGCAATTCCTTTCTTCTCATCTTTTTTTTCTCTTTCCCTTTATCACTTTTATCTTCTTCTTTTTCTTCTTCTGATCCTTCACTCTCTTATCTCGATCTGCTTGACATATCATCTTCTTCCTACTCCTTCTCTTTACCTTCCATCTGGTCCATTTCTCCCTCCACCTTGTTCTCCTGTCTATCCTTCTCCTCCAACACTTCTTCACGTTATCTTCTATCTTATCTTCCTCCTTTTCTTCAGTTTTATTCTCCTCCTCCATTTGACGTCCTCTTCTGTTATGTCGGCGGCGACCTCTGTGTCTATCACCGCAACTGGTCTCTCTTCTTCGCCTGCTATTTTCTCTCCGATATATACCGTATATACTCGAATACCACCCGCACATTTTTAAACAAAATCGGACGTGAAAATTTGGGGTGCGGGTCTTATTTGAGTCATCCTGATTTTAAAGATTTAAATTGCCCGCCACGCGCGATATCGGGTGTTGCGAGTATCCGCTAGATGGTTCTAGCCTTCTTCCGGCTATCACTTTGTTTTACCGTAAGTGTTTTACCGTAAGCAGGCGGCGTCATACTTCCTCGCGCACGTGTCGCGCACGTTTTCCGAGTGTAAACATGAGTTGTACGAAGAGTTTGCGGTCGTTTAATGTGAGTGAGAAGCTGAAAGTTGTGAGGGAAGCTGAAGTTATTGGAAATCGTGCCCGGCAGGAAATACAGTGCACTCCCGATAATTCGCGTGTGGATAATTCGTTTTGCGGTTAATTCGCGGGTCTCCATGAGTATTTTTTAAATTGGGAATTCTCACAGCAACTAATCATCACGCTAAGTTAAGCAATCTCTGTCGTTTAAAAGAATTTTGATGCGACGCAATGCGTAAAGACGAAATCATTGAGACTAGGGAAGACTGAACTGCATTTCTCTGCGATGCAACAGTAGGCCTAATTGCGCAATCTTCGAAACTTACGCGCATGTTGCCGCGAGTGGTATAGCACAGATTTCCTTTGTCTTTGAAGCCCAAACAATACAAGAGGAATGCACTTTCACTCGGAACCTACCCTCCCTTTCCCAACAGCCACGCTCCAAGGTCGCTGATCTGTGAGTTGTGAAGGGTGGATGTGCGGACAGCGTATTGTAAACAGCGATTATTGCGTAATGGCGCAAACGCGCACGACATCGAGAGCGTGTTTGTTCGATGCTCTTCATGCAGTCAACTAGTCGGGAGGAAAGTACCGCTACTCCGCTCGTACAAAAGCAAGCGCTTGCCAACTTTTGTAACGACGATATTTCGAACGGGCAAGTTAGACGTCGATAAAGACGATTATGATTTACTACAGAAAAGCAAAGAAGAAATAGCATGGCATTTGACTGTTGGTGAGGAAAACGGAAATCCAGTAGATTTCGAGTGCGGGAGTGATGCAACGGAAATCCCGAAATTTTCCCACAGTCAAGCTAGTGTCTCTAGTCACACTTATCTTTTATATAGAAAAACGAGATGAATTTTCGTTTTCATATAATATTTTCTTTGGAAATGTGCAATCGAAAAATAGAATAAACGATCTAAGAAACAAAAAGTAATGACGGCTTTTTTAAAATATATTAATGTAGGCATAATCCACATAGGCCTACCAGTAGCCTAGCATGTCGTATAAGACACTACAATCAGAAGTTAAAATTATTATTTCGCGTGTTCAAGCCTATTTCAATATTTTAACCAATAGTTTTGTTTTTCCTAGGCTTAACAAAAATAACTGCGGATAATTCGCGGAAGTTCGTGCATTAATTACCGCGAATTAACGAGAGTGCACTGTATGATATTGACGAGTCATGTATTCGTGATTGAGCGGGATGACGTCTATGCTACAACCACTGGATGTCTGCGTGAACCGCCCGTTCAAAGCAGCCTTGAAACAGCTGTATACGGAGCAGATGGCGGCCGATAAGCACACACTGACTCCAACTGGTCGTATTCAGCGCCCGGAAGTTCAGCTGCTATGTTCGTGCATTTTGACGGCATGGAATCGTATCTCGGGAGATCTCATACGGAAGAGCTTCAAGAAATGTAGTATTTCGAATGCTATGGATGTCAGTGATGACGACATTTAGTGGGATGGTGATAAAAGTTCCGAAGTTGGTACTTCTGATGACGATGAATGAAGTGTTTGTGTACTTTTATTTGTATTTTTAATCGTTTGATGTGTGTTATTTTAGGACGACTTCAAAACTGTTGGAAACTATTTTGGATAAATGCTATTCTGTTTATTTAGTTACGATTGTACATAATTTTGAGTAATTTTTTTTTTTTTTTAATTTTGTTCTTCAAAATCAGGGTGCGGGTCTTATTCGAGGGCGGGTCGTATTCGAGTAAATACGGTACCTCTACAACCTCGCCTTATCTTTTCCACTTCTTGATTATTTTTCTTACGTCCCCTAGCATCACGTACTTCACAGATCTCCTCCTCTTCCCTTTGTTCTACTATCTCAACTTTCTCTTCTACGATGCATATGCTCTCCACTGTCTGCTCTTCCAGCTTAACTTGTTGAGCATCCAACTCGTCTACTTCAGGGTAGCTCTGATCCTGAACAGCAATCTGACCACCCAGGTTATTTTCCAGATTAGTGGCTTCTACACTGAACGGGTTGGTAACATGGCTATCTGGAATAATCTCTGACAAATGCTCCGAGACCTTACCAAAAGCCTCACCAAACTTCCTTAATATTTTAGTCATCTGGCAGGTCAACCTCTCCTCCATGCCTACAGACTTGTCACTAAGATACACGAGCCTCCTCAACATGGCCATCATCTCAGCTTCCATATTTCTTATTTCGTTATTCGTGCTTTAACGTTGGGTGCCAATGAAATATATAATACTGAGCTAGCCACCACAGGATAGTGGGGCAATATACTTGCTAAAATTGAATCTCATACAAAGACACAATATACTGTCTTCACAAAAATAGACAGTTTATTCATAATAACAAGCTTCCATTTACCTGGATCTCTTGTACAATCAGCAACAAGTTTCATAAGGGAAAAATAAATACCCCTCAATAAGCTTAATGTTCATCAGCTCCTTTCCTTTTATTCTTTCGTTTTATTAAAAATTTCTTTCAGTCTTCTTACTAGATGTTCTCATGCAATCTAAACTATAAATACTTCTTTTCCAACATCCAAAAAGGCTTCCATCCAGCATGGCAGCAACTCAATCAACAATATTTCCATGGAAACCTTACCCAGGTCAAAGCACATATTGCCATTCGCCAAAGCCACCTGATCCACCCACTGGCTAACCACCACCAAAGAATTTCAAGACACAGAACACATAAGATTCTCTGTGGTGGCCTACCAATAAGTGGCCATGGCTGGCAACCAGATAAAAATAATAAATAAAAACAAACAGAAACTAAACACACGCTCTGTAGCCTACTCTTAAAGTTCGGTTACAACATCTGAGATGATGAAGAAATATTGGAGACATAGAAAAGAAAAATTGTCTTTGTATGACTGATTTTAGTGGTCCTATGTTGGAAATAAATAAATAGATAGATAGTTATTGTTGTTTAAAGGGGCGGAACAGCAAGGACATCTGTCAAGATAGATAGATAGATAGATAGATAGATAGATAAATAAATAATTAGATAAATAAACATATAAATAGATAATTAAATAGATAAATAAATAGAAGATAAATACATCAATAAATAAATAAATAAATAAATGTGTTTCCACAGAAAATTTAACTCCTTTTAATTGTGTTGTGTATTTATTTAAAATGATAGCTTTGTTGTAATTTCCCACAAAAACAACTAAATCTACCCTTTTATAAAAGAGTATATTCCAGGATGAACTGAGCACAATACGGTCTTCAATGAATATCAAGGTAAGTAATTTAATTATTATGGATTTCACGTCCATTTTAACCATGCAGCTTTTAGAGACGCTGGGGTGTCCGAATTTCGCCCTGAAGGGGTCTTTAATTTGTATATAAATTTTAGAAGCCATTTCTTCAGTGTTGCCTCAGCAATCATAATTTTATAGATCTTTAATGTGCCAGTAAATATAGTGATGTGACGCCTCTTATTTAAGCACCCTCAAATGCAGACCCCACGGAAAGAACGGGGCAAGTCCATTATTTTCGGAAATGAGTTTATGGCGCATTCTGGTGCCAGGCATCATAACTACAGATCAGTTGAAATTGATTTCAAATAAAGTGGTAAGTCTCCGAGTTATAGAGGTGGAAATGGAATGAACGTCCCATATCCTCTAACTTTTTCATAATTTAAATTTAGTTGTTATTTGTATTACATGGTACTTCCGTTTTAAGAAATAAATTTGCCAAAATAACTATATATCCTACACTCAATTGAGGTCAACAAAAAAAAAAGAAACAACAAAACAACCCCTAGCACTATACAGCCCATGACGGGCTAAGGCCGACCAAGCAACCGCTGCCCAGCCATTTGGCCTGCAGATATTGGGGTGACGCGTGATCAGGGCGTCGGGTCCCCTCGGCTGTTAATCTTGGTTTTCGTGATCGGGGCGCTGTCTCACTGTCAGACAGCTACTCAATTGTCCTCACGAGGCTGAGTGCACCCCGCTCCAACCCTCACGTCAGTTTTAAAATCCCTGACGGAGACTGGGATTGCACCCGGGGCCTCCGGGTGAGAGGCAGGCGCACTACCCCAACACCACGGGGCCGGCACTCAATTGAGGTGTTTTAAGTATTTCTTTTTAGTGCTTAAAGTTTAAATTGGCTCTCCTGAAAAAAATTACAAAATGTGACTTACCCTGTTTTTCCCAAGGAGTCTTCAAATGTTAACTAACTGTGCTGGGATTTGATCCCATATCCTTGGCCATAACAGGTAAGAATGTTACCGCTGCACCACACAGCCAGCCATCAAGAAAAGAATGATCCAGAGATTGAGGATGCAATTTTACAAAGCCTCAATACCTCCCAAAGAAAAACTGGATTTATACAGTTGATTGATGAACTATGATAAATCGATAGATGACCTAATGCTAATTTGTAGCCCACGTCTATTGCTCAACTGGGCTCTAGTATTTGGTAAAATAAGAAGCTTACCCATGTCCTACCAGCATCGGAACTGCTCCATATAATGCCATTCCATTATCCAATTCATATTCAAAAACATCTAAATTATACAGACGGTATGGGTCACTGCTCCTGCAAAAGATAAGAAGGAGCCAAGTTATAGGCAAATCACACAGTCATATATAGTAGAGTCCCGCTATTCCAAACCCTGTTCGGTTTAGCGGGAATTTCGGAATAGGCAAATTTCATTAATAAAATCAACGTAATGTCTCGTTAGGGCGTAAATTAAGTGTGGGGACATCTGCTACTGTAGTGTCAGCTTTACACAGTATGAACAAGTTCAGTAAAAGTCGGAAGGGAAGGACAGTGACCTTCGACTACACATAGCGCAGACAATCGACTGTGTTGTAAAAATAGATTAGTCACCCCACCCTACTTATCTCTCTCGTCCTCCATTCCATAAACACAATTCACTACACTGCGCTCTGTCAGGTCAGTGTTTACTCTAGAGAAGTTTGATGAACTGTATTTTCTAATAGCATTTATTTAACTTCCTTGTAGAGTATAACAATACATGTACATTTTAACACGAAAAACTAACGTCTTCTTGATTTCTCCTGCTTTTAAGTAAAAGCGAAAAAACAAAAAAGTAAAAAAGAACAATCTGTATTTTTCTGAACTCTGTTCGGATTTTCGGAATAGCGGGACTCTACTGTACTGTGCTGACATTTCATAAAATACAATAGAAAGCATACTAACTTTGTTGACTTCAAAGAAAATGAATCTGCATGTTCTGGTATGCCATAAGCATGGTGGGCCCCAACGAAGGTGAAGTCCATGGCCACAGCAGACGGACCAAATGGCTTTGAATCATGATGAGACTTGAAGTTCTCTTCCCAAGCTCCAGGGTCAGAGGCTGTGTCATCTTCAACTGGTTCAGCACTTTCTTCTGGTTTCTCTTCCTCCTTACTTCAAAATACAAAGTACAGCATGTCATTAAAGAACAAATGCATACTTCAATATTGACACAATTCTAAATATTCATATCACACAGCTGTCAACACAAATTTCATTAAAGAAGAAATGCAAACTTCAATATTGACAAAAATACTACATGTTTTTAACCTTCTAAGACAGTTGATTCTAAATCTTTTACAAGGCAGACCCTCAAAACAATTTCATTTAACATCAATGTACTATAATTTTTGTTTTATTCACAGAGCTAGGTGACACAGTTTATACTGGTAGATACCAGATTTTTCTCGCATATAAGACCCTCCCCCTTTTTTTAGTTAGGGTAAAAACAATGTTTGCCTCGCCTATTGGACCCAACATTAACGAAATACGGGTAACTAACGATTCGCGTTTACTACAGAGTTCCTGCTATTCCTATTTTCGACACGATATTCCACAGACGTTCCTGCATTACCGTAAATATAGGGAGTGTACCAATAGGGATGTAGCCGGAGAAAGTTCGCGCCAGATAGTGCTCGTGTAGTACTGGGAAGGCGCAAGGCGATTGTCTTATGTTTCTCCCAGTCAGCAGCGAGGAATATATAGATTGTGACCGAGATTTCTAAGCTCAAGTAAATTATATCTGCTCTAATTTTACTCCAAGAGTATATTAATTAATTCTATAGGTATATAACCTAATACATTATGGACGAATTTCAGCGTTTAAGCGTTAAACATCTGCAAAATGAGCTACGGAACTGAGGCATTAAAACTAGCGGGAGGAAGGAAGAATTAATACAGCGGTAATAACAAAATTCTAACGCACTTTATTATTCAGCATGCTTGCTCCTAAAGATTACTATTACTTGAGTATTGTAGGCCTATATTGATAAATATATCTCCATAAGACCTAAATCATAAATAGAGATTTAAATGTTCACTTGCTCCCCTTGCTTATAGGCTTCGATTCATGTCTCTTCGTAGGTTGATAGCTTACATGAAACTGTTGTGTTTTAAGGTACCGTACCGTTAACATAATCAAAGAAAGTTGATACCGGTAATGTAGGCCTATACCTCGAAAGTTCATTGCAACGTTTGGTTTTTATGTCATTTTGTCAATTTCTCAATAAGAATCGTTCCCGTACCCCTTGGAAACGCCTTAGGGGTACAATTTTAAAAAGTTTGAGAATCCCTGCTTTAGGGCCACGAACTGTTTCCATTCATCTGACGCTGTCTCAAGAATGTAGAAGTCAGTCGCTACCACATTCTCCGTCTCAAAAATGTAGAATGATGGGAACGCACTTTAATATTTTCGGTCAGATTTTTCTCACCGAAATATTTCCTTATAATAGCATGTAACAATTTCTTTATTTTGTGGAAATTGGTGAAACGAAAACGAGCTTCCCTGATTTTTGCAAAGAGGAACACTGCAATAGCTCAGCATATTTAAACAACTTAAATTCGTGGATATAGTGTCATGAGAACACAGGAGACAACTGAAGAGCGCCTTGCGCTTACCCAGTACAACATTAGTGCGCTCTATCGGTGTTAGTTCTATACATCCCTATTGCTGTAACGGTACTTTGTGACAGTACAACCATATGCATTGTTTCCTACCTGCAGAAAGTTTGGGGCTAGCTGTTGTAACAGAAATACTCGGAAATCCCTGCCCCAAGGCAGCATTCCGGTATAGGAATCAGTGGAAACAAGTTTAAGCAAGCAGAGGTTTTGCTGTGCGTTTCATGCGAAGAAACAGCCTGGCTTTAAGGATGCGTACGTCATTGTGTCAGCGACTGCCGGAGGAATATACATATAAAGTGTTGGAATTTCAGCGAATTTCTCGACAGCGGCAAGAACTCCAGTTTCTCCAATCACAGATAGGAAACACGGATGAGGCTCCAGTTTATTTTGATATGCCCGCTCAACCATTAATGCCAAAGGAGCTTCAAGCGTGCATGTAAAAACCACGGGAGTTGAGAAATTGCGCTGTACAGTAATGCTAGCAATTAG